>CM042694.1:158327844-159577844 GCA_023614405.1 Avena insularis | reverse complement strand
AGAAAACTGGTGATTATAGCTCTCACGAACTTGATGGCACACTTTACTTTTATTGCCCTTAATAAACTTAAACCATTGTGTCGTCTATGTTGTATATGCTTGCACTTATATGTTGGGGATTAGCAGAACCATGTTGTCATAGGGAACGCTTTCAACATTGCACTTGTACTTTGTACCTAGTTGATATCATGCTCTTTTGTCTATGAATGTCGTTGGTGTGAAATGAAAGAGGAGCTTGTAAGTCCATGGAGTTATGTATGTGTGTTAGAGAAACGCCTAGGCCGTCGGTCTAATCCATGCTGTCATGGTGGAAACCTATAGTGTAACCATAATGAGCTGTCTATGAAGCATTCTTCTTATAAAAAAAGAGTCAGATATTGAGAAAAAAAGAGAAAAAGAAAAAAAGAGATATGAGAAAATAGGAAAGAGAGAAAAAAGCACCATTTTCCCATGGTAAATAAGAAGATTGCTGAGATGCTCGTTGTCTGCTTACCTTGTCATTTTGATATGGGGATTCTTCTGTATCATCGGGCAAGGGGTACCCCGTTGGCGGTTCTCTATGATACACATGTACTTACTATGACAAGAACTTACCGAGAACTAAACTTGAGTAGCATGAGGAGCGACCCTCGTATTCAAGGGACATGAGATTTCCAGCTTATACTTTGTCAAGCATATACTCCATAGTTTGTTCACTTTAACCTTAATCACTTCAAGATGCTTATGATAGGGGCAATGAGAGCTGAAAGCTAAAAAGTACCATAATTTTTGGAAGCTCTTTATGAGACTTGACTACTTCCTTCTATGAAGGCCTTTCTTTTACTTTTATGTTGAATGTCCACCTTCTATCTTTATGCACCTATTTTGAGAGCATATTGGCCATTCTTAGTTTAATGTGCATTTCCCCAAGACTTGTTGATTGATGCATAACTTTGATATTGCTTGTTCGTAAACTATTTGTATCTAGTCACCCTTATAAACTTTGAAGGTGTCCTATGCATCTATGTTTGCTACTCTATGAGGGACAAGCTGAAAGCCACTATGCTATGTTTTCTTTATGTGAAACAAACAAACGTCTTGCAAAGCATTGTTATTCATGAATCTTTGTGTGTGCCTTTTCATGTTGCAACATAGTTGCTATGTCTTATTGTTAGAACTTTATATTTCATGCTATGTTGAAGTACTATGATCCCAGCTATCAATGTTTTACAAATACTTTGATCAAGTTTATATTGGTGCATGTCACCACAAAAATTATTCTTTCTTTTTATCACTTACCTACTCGAGGACGAGCAGGAGTTAAGCTTTGGGATGTTGATACGTTGCAAATGTATCTATAATTTTTGATGTTCCATGCTTGGTTTTATCTACTTTCTTATGTTTTGTCCATAGTTTGGAATACTTTTTATACACTTTCTTGGACTAACCTATTAACAAGATGCCACAATGCCAGCTGCCTATTTTTTGTTGTTTTTGGTTCTAGGAAAGTCAGAAAATGAATATTCTCGGAATTGGACGGGACAAAAGTCAAAGTCAGTTTTTCACCGAGGGGGACACGGAGCCAGAATATGAGACGGAGAGGGGCCAGAGGGCCGCTGCACCACCTGGCCGCCCGGCCAGGCCTGGCCCGTGCCAAGGGGTGGTGTGGCCTACTAGGGCACCCCCTCGGCCTCCCCTTTTGCCTATAAGATGCCTCCGATACAAAAACCCTAAGGACCCGGTCAAAATTTTAGGAAAGAGTCTGTAGCCGCCGTCATCTCCATTCCTAGATCGGGAGGGATCTGCAGCTCTTCCCGGCACCCTGCCGGAGGGGAGGATTCACCCTGGAGGCCTTCTTCATCACCATGCAAGCCTCCGGTGTGATGTGTGAGTAGTTCATCCCTGGACTACGGGTCCATGTAGTAGCTAGATGGTTGGTTCTTCTCCTTTGTGCTACCATGTCTAGATCTTGTGATCTCCGTTCATGATCAAGATCATCTATTTGTAATCCTACATGTTATGTGTGCGGGGATCCGATGGATATTGAGATGCTATTTCAGATTGATTATTGATTTGATCATGTCTTTGTTATTTGTGATGTTGCCTGCTCTCCGTTGTTAGTAGATATCTTGGCCAAGTAGATGCTAGCAACTCCAAGAGGGAGTATTTATGCTTGATAGTGGGTTCATGCCTCTAGTAATCTAGGGAAGTGACATAAATCTCTAAGGTACTAGATGTGCTATTGCTACTAGGGAGAAAACATCAATCCTTTGTTCATAGAACAATCGTATTGTTTACTTTACACGCAATAATGTTGCTTGCAACTTAATACTGGAGGGGGTTCAGATGATAACCTGAAGGTGGATTATTAGTCATAGATGCAGTTGGATTACGGTCTATGTATAATGTTGTAATACCCAATCAAATCTCATAGGAGTCAAGATGATTAGTATATGCATGTATGCTTTCTCGATGTTTGTCAATTGCCCCGCTGTAATTTGTTCACCCAACATGTCATCTATCTTAATGAGAACCACCACTAGTGAACTATGGAGCCCGGTCCTTTCTTTTACCATCAATCTACAACTGTTTACTGCTTTCTGTTTACTTTCTACAAGCTTTTACTTTCTTCCACACAATACATTTAATACTTTGTTTTTAGCAAAACCTGTGAGATTGACACCTCACTGTAAGTTGGGGCAAAGTTCTGTGGTTATGTTGTGCAGGATTCCAAGTTGGCAACAACACCTTGGAGGTGTTTCCTTGCTCCTACTGGTTCGATAACCTTGGTTTCATAACTGAGGGAAACTTGCTATTGTGCTCATCATACCTTCCTCTTGGGGTTCCCCAACGAGCTCGAGATATCTTGGGCCATCACCTGCCATGAGGCAGAAATATTTGTTCTACAATTAGGTGCATGCTGATGATTAAATATGCGGCACAACAAAATGGAAGGGATGACCATTTCGAACCTTGTTCTGCCATATATTCAACCTCATGGAACTTGGTTAGGTAGGATCATCGCTTTCAGTTGCGTGCTCTGAACTATGAGGCATGATTTTCAGTTTCCCGTTTAGTTTTGGTCGATGAATAAAACGGTCACTGAATGTAACCGGGGAGTGAATTTGTTTTACCTTGAATCGTTGATAACAAACCATGTTGTGCATTGTCCTAGGTAGTACAGAGTCCTCTCCCCAGCCTTTGTGTGCACATCATATATGAGGCTCACATATCTCACCTAGCTTATGATGATACTCTAGTACAATGTGATCCTAGATCTGGCGCTATTTGAACCCGATGGTATGTATAACAAAATTGGTTGTTCATATCCTCTGAATTCCGGCAGCACTAGCTCTTCCATTGTGTGCTAGTTATTTTGAAGCTCGGGATTAGTTAGTTCATTGTGTTTTGCTTGCTTTGGCCGATGATTACAATGTCACACAATGAAATGCTTTGATGCTAACTGGATTGATTTTCCATGTCCGTTGGTCATGGGGAGAATCCCTTGCATTTGTTCCCTTACATATGAGGCCAGATTGCTTGTTCATTTGTGCTAACCACATTGCTTGTTCATGTGTGATCACCACAATGTATGTGCTTACATGTGTTGTTTCTTTTTTCAATGCTCTAAGATCCTAATGGAGGTGCTCTCCCCACCAATGGAGGAGGATGCTCGAGGGATGATGGCGAGGCCAGTGCGGTAGTGCCGCTAAGAGGACGAGGGGCATGCATGTGAAGGTTGGGAACTTCCATGATTAAGTAGGTCCAACCCACTTCGCCAAGGTGATCTTGGCACCTGGGTTGGACGTGCTCCCATTTCTAGATGGCTTTAGGATTTTCCTTGGCACTTTACCGAGGACGATCTGCTAAATACCAACACTGAATACAGCTAGAAGGTGGAGCTCATGTATGTTAGTGTCAGGGTTTGCCTTGACCGGGGGTATTCTAGCTTCGCCATTGCCCATCATATCAAGATCAGATACTTCATGACTTTCAAGATGCTAAAGGGTGACCTGTTCAAGGTTGCCATGTTTGACTACACCATGACTGAGATGATCAAAAAGTTCCTAGAGCATGATCCAGCCCTTGCCATGATTGATGAGTAGAAGATTATCGCTATCATGTAATAAGTATGTGTTTGCTATGAACTTTGTCGTACTATCGTGCGGTTAACTTGCTACAATTTTATGTTGTGTTGATATATATTGCAGTGTCGTTAACTATGTTGTGGGTGATGATACGTTTGATCCGGATTCATGGATATAGTATAATAGTCTTTTTCCATAAAAGACCCAGGTTTAATCGAACCTTGGGAAACAACGCTAAAAGGAAATAAAAAGGGCATGTCTACAAGAATTTGTTTCTTCTTTTACCTTCATTTACCAGACCACTCTAGTTTACTTTTATCGTGGGTTGATTCAATGGATGGACATAGGCTAGGGTTGAAGATCCACCTGCAGCTGCATATCATATGGGATAAAAGATAATAATAAGCATAGTCATGTGTAATATTTTAATAGAGATAATCTCTTGTGAGCAACACATCCTAATATACTAGAGCCCGTGAGAGGAAACAAGCATAGCAATAGTATTTTGATCCAACCGAGTGCACCATGAAGCATCGGGATACAAACGATTATTAAGTGTAAAACACATATCAAAACCTTAAGTGGTGATGTTGTTGTGATCCCGAATGGATCACTAAGCAAAGATTGTACAACCCTTTCTATCACTGGGTTTCCTATGAGATCACCGCTAGCCAAGTATCTCACCTCAAACCTTTATCAATCTCGGAGGTCTTAGGTACCTATAAGTCCAAAGATCGAGACAACAGACAAAGAAACAAAAGATACAAATCTCTCTTTCAAACAATACACAATGCTCTCGTAGATTAGATGCACATAATTATTGCGAGGTTTCTCCCTAATCCGCAGCCTGCAAGGACTAATCACCCATAAAAATAAGAATAAGGATAGAAAACATTGTACAAAACTAGATTGAAATCAAATATTCTTACAATGGTCACTAAATCACAAGGAGATCTCAAGTACAAAGTAATGGCTATAGCTAATGAAGGGGATGGAAGATGGAAGGGATAAACTATGGTGTGGATCTCCTTTGGTGGTGTTGTGATGCAATCTGAGAATGGTGGCCTGCTGCGTGGCGACTGACACCTCAAAATATATAGATGTTTTTAAGAAAGCTGTAGGGTTTGACGAGATGGATCCACCTCCACATGGTACGGGCGGATGGTATGGGCGGGCCCGTGGTCGTTACGGCTACAGACGCCTGGCAATGGCTCCAGAATTACTTGGTCGTGTGGACTTCCTCAAAACCTTCATTATGACTCCTAATTTCGCATTAAAAATCGTGATTTCCTACACAACATAAATCAAAGCAATTGTTTGGATATCTTTGTAATTATTAGTCATTAGTGGCAAGACTAGAGAGTTTCTTGTCAATTGCTCAACTAAAACAATGTTTAAACACGGTAAAAGATGGCTATTTTTGGAGCCATAAGGTGACAATGCTTAGTGTGTGCTTGTTGGGGTTTTAGGTTCATTTGTGATGTCTGGTGAGCTCACCATATGAGGAAGAAGTTATCGGACGAGACGATCAGGATGAAATTAAACACACGTTTTTATTTCTTCCCGGCTTAATATAGCCCGCCACATGATGGTGCTCGTTTCTTTCCAACTCCCGAATATTGTCACTGCGGGCAAGTAAATAATTGGGAGACTTTGGCCTAGAGTCTGATCCGCGTGTGCAATCCCCGCGCATACAAGTTGCACTAGTGAGGAAATAAGGCTACGAGCAAGCAGACTCTTCCCTAGCTGTCGGTAACCCAATAGTAGGCTTTGCTTCTGTTGATGTGTGTGAATTGATGGAGACTGGGTGATTAGCACGGAACACAGACTTGCGGAACCCGGGTACTAGTGTGACCTTTGTTTGAAATTTTTAAAATTTGTATTTTTAGGTTTTAAAAACTCACAAAAATTATTTTGGAGATATATGGAGTATATGTTTTGAATAACCGTAGCAAGTTTTGATAGAAAACTCATGCAGAAAAATCTGATAGTATATATCATTAAAAAGCACATCTTTCTGATAGAAAATTATCTTTTATGTATTTTCCAAAATACAACGTATTTTTTGCCGAAATTTTTCTGTCAGTAGAAAACGTACCTTTGGAATATGAATATGTCTGCGCCTATTTTCTGTAGATATTTTTGGAGATATGGAATTTCAAAAAATTGAATAAATAGCACCATGGTGCCTGGGTGCTGTTGTGGGTTTCTGATTACCATGCCTGTATAAAAATCAAAATTTTCTAGCATGTGGGACCTAACTAGGGGTCACATGCCAGCAACTTTCTTCTTTTCCCTTTTCTCGGGTCATCTCTTCCCATCCCCATACCCAACTCTTGCACCCTGCTCCTGGCGCTGCCCCACTCGCCGGCTCCATCCTTGTAGTGATGCTCCCTCCTCTGTCGTTCACCGCCTTCCGACTGTAAGGGCCAAGCTCCAGCTTCATCGGAATTTTGACCCAATTCACCAGAAATGGGTCAGAGGAGTCTCTCCATCGAAAAGTGGATGGATTTGGGGTAGTGTTGGGTAGTTTGTCAGATTCCAACAGTAGAAGGGCACCGACGTTTCCTGAAACTTCCCTCTTGCCAACTGTTGACTGGTTTACATAGCACTAGCAAAGTTGTCTATGAAACTAGGAATACAAGGTTCTAGGGCGTGAACTCTCAGTGCCCTTTAGAAACATTATGGGTAAGACAAGTTTTATGGGATCTATAAAGGTCGCACCGCCGCATCGACCCTCTGAACAACTCCTCCGCTTGCACTGGCCCGCTTCGCCATTGTTTGGTGGCCGCTGATAGTTGCCATACCACCTTGCAGTGGCCTTCATGAGCTCTTCGGCGATTTTCCCAGGCCATGGATACAGACAATGAGATGATGGTTGCCACTCTGATGGAGGAGGAATGCGTTGCTGCCGTTGATGACGATCGGCACTTGAGGATTCTCTCTTGTTGAAGGTGTTCGGTAGCAGAAAATACAAAATTTTCATGACAAGCACAACACCCGAAGCAAGGATATATCTATGAGTAATGATGTAACAGAGAAGGTTTCGGTAACATACCCTTGAAGACCGAAAGCGCTTAATGTTCCGAGGGGAACGTGGATGAAGTAGCAGAGACCGTAGCCAATCTCAAGGTCGTGAAGCTCCTCGCAAGTCACCCAGGTCCTTGCACGATAGCCTAGGTGCCACTAGTGGCAGCACCTCCATGGTTTCGCACAAGTCTGATGTATGATAACCACCTCCAGCTCATTGATCCCTGTCGTGAGTGCGGAAGTAGATCTTCTGGTTGGGATCTCTGCAGCATGATGTCATGTCGCAGCGACGAACTTCCTTGCGCATGCAGCCCTAACTCGGGGTCGCAGTTGCAAGAGAGGAGAGAGGGGAAAGAGAAATTCTCTAAGGAAAATGTCTTAGAGAAAATCCCAATTTTATGTCTATCATTTACCCACCCCTATATGCCCCTCCTTATATAGGGGAAAAGGGGAGACCCCTTTCTACCCAAGTCTTGGGATGGGACTAAAGGAGGGGAGGTGAGGCGTGTGGGAGGAGGGAGGCGCCGACCGACCGGTGGCAGCGGCTACCCCCTTTTCCCATTCGGGTGGCTTGCCCGCTTGGACCCTTTCCCCTTGGGGGATTTGGCCCATTACGGGAAGCACCCCATAAATTCAATACTAAATATTTATTTAATATTAATTACAATAATTAATACATAAATACATATTAATGAATCCTTGTTGACTCGAAACATGTTTCGGTCCACTCTGAACGACTTCAGATCCACCTGGAACGATAGCGGTTCTCTCTCGAAATAGTTTTGGTGTTCTTTCTCTCTTGCTCCGATGATTCCGTCATATCCAAAAGATCTCTGATCGTCATCACACCCTTAAGTGTGTTACTGTCAACACCTGGATTTTTAATCCCAGATACCCGTTATGCCATACCTCGCAATCCCAGGATTACCATTTTTGTGAGACATAACGGATTGGATATCACCGTACATCATCCATTACAAACCATACATAAGGTCTTACACAAATAAGGATCTCATGATCCAGTCTTAATACAACAAGCAGCGGAAATAAAATATAAGCGTAGCGGTGGGGTCCGTCTTCAGGGGAACAGGCAATGCTGACGAAGGCAGATAGTCCTAGTTATCATAGCCGTCCTGCTAGCCATCATCTTGATAGTCTCCTTCATAGTATGGCCATGATAATAGCCAGGGATAAAAGTCATGAGTACTCTTTAAGTACTCGCAAACTACCACTAACAAGTATTATGAATCTAAGTTAAAGTGCTAAATCTATGCTTAACTATAAAGTTAAGTTTGAAACCTAAGCTAAGTTCTGAAGCAAAGAAAGATACGATAAAACTTTAGAATCACTTAAGTTGGGAAGCTATTGTCATAAGCACAACCCTGTTGTGGTCAAGTCAAGATTCATCATTCTTTTCAAAGTATTTAGAAAACATCTGACAACGAAACAGTATGGCCATTCCAACTGTCCATAACCGTAGACGCGGCTATTCAAATAGTTTGACACTCTATAGATGTGGTACACTTTCACCACAAGATTCGATACATCTGTCAGGGATAACCCTAAATCATCATACTTAGTATGCAGATAATCAAACATAACCTTCCCTTTACACACCCTAGTATAAGCACCTCTCCTATGAGTATGGCCTCCCAACCATGACCATCAGTCATCTTGGGCACTGCATAGGTGGACATCATGAGAGGTAGCCTCAGCTCAGACCTCTCCCGTGAGGGAACTAATACTAATGCATATAAATTTCCAGCTAAGCCTTACCCAATTCAGGTAATGTGGTTGTATGGTAAATTTGGAATGGTATCGCATCCGAATCCAACCATCAGTTTTATAAAAGGGTTAAGGCTCATGCCTCAACATTTTCATCATCATCAACCAATTGTGTTTCTCACACATATCAAAACATCTCAATAGAATGACTCATCATTTAAGGTTTTCATAATTCATTTTCACCAAGTATTCCCATCTAAAGTGACTCAAGCTTTTGAGCTAATCTAAACTACTAAGTTAAGAGTGTTCACTAAGGTGGTAAAGAGGGGTTCAATCTCATGCCATAGAATGACATCTAAAGGGTTCTAAATAGGTCAAGTTTTATACTTTTTATGCTACCTTATAAACAGGTAAAGGACTTTGTATAAACTAAGAGGGTAAAACTTGTAACTAAGACTTGGGTACCAATAGTCAAAGGGGGTGTGATCAAGACATGCCTAAGGCATCTTAGCTAAACCATCTAGTTGATCCTAGTCTGTTAAACACTAAACTTGCAAGTGTTAGCTTGCATTGTTAATGGTGTCTTGCACTTAAATAGTGCTAGCTTGCTAATAGTAGCTTGCCTTGGTTGGTGCCGTGGTTGAAGTTTTCTTCTTCTTCTTCTTGGTAGAACTCCTCCTCCTCGAAAGCTTGGTCGGTACTATCGTCTATAAATACATACGGAGCACATAATCACCAAACAATACTTAACTAGGCTAAGTAGCATTCTAAGACACACATTTGATGATCTATTATCATCACAAGCATCACAAGTTTAATTCCATAGTTTCATTCTTTTTATTTTAGAAAAGTAATTTCTACTCATTAAAAAAATTAACTAAGATTTAATATTCACCACCTAAAATATGGGATCATGTGGACACATGTCCTCACCACATATTCTAACATGTGGGAATGAGATTTAAAGGTTGGATCAATATTACTTTGGTTTAAGTTCATTATTTGATGATTTAAAGTGACTAGAAATGCCTATATAGCATTATTTTGGTACTAGTCCAAAGTCACTACATGTAAACCTTAATATTATTACATATTTAGATAGATATGATGAAATGTGATTTTTGAGAGTTGGAATCAACTCAAAAGCTTACTTGGTTGATTTTATAAAAATGTGGCAAGTTGAAAATGCTTCTATCTTCTTATTTTTATTAGGAGAGATCTATAACTCTAATTGAATTAAATCCAACGGGCTTGGATAGATTATCTTAATACCTTTCAGGCAAAATTTGTTTCATGCAATTTGGATTTGTAAAACTCCCAGAATTGAATTTTAAAATAGTGGACAAAAACTAGATTTAACTGAAAGGAAAATCCAGATTTGAATGTGTGGGCTAGCGCGGGAAACGACTTGGGCCGGCCCAGTGGCGCTCCGCGGCGCGGGGCTCAGCTGATAGGGGGTCCCGCTTGTCAGCGGCACTTAACACGCGAAACGGTACGCGCGCTGTGGACCGTAGGATTAGAAGGCAAATCTACAGCCGAGGGTCGTCGTCGACGACGAACAGGTCGCCGACGAGCTCAAACCCTAGTGGCTCGGTGGGGGTCTGCTAGGGACGTACCAGGGCTCTAGCGGGATCGGCGAGGCGAGCAAACGAAGTGGAAGACGACGACGAGGCAAGGCGCGGTTGCGGCGGAGCTTGTGGTGGTCGCAATCAGCGGCGCCCTTCTCTTCCTGCCGCGGCTGCTCCGGCTCCAATTCCGGTGAGGCAGAGTTTGCCTTGCTCCAGCAAGAGGTGGGTAAGGTTCGGAGAGGTGAGGGGAGTGGAATGGTGTGGAGAGAAGAGGCTAGGAAGGGCTCCTTTTATAGGCCCGACGGTGAGACCGAGCAGGATGGGTAGGCGACGGTGGCGACATGGCTACGGCGGGGTAGAGGCATGGCTGCGGGTGGCGTTCGACATGCGGTTCCCTGGCGGTGCTCTAGGCATTGAATGCAGCCGTAGGGGCGGTGGCACACAGTCTGGGCGAGGTGGCGCTCTGCGCGGCAAAGGCGGCGGTGTCCACGGCGGTGGTTGTGGCGTTAGGCGGCTGGGATGTCTGGGTGTTCTCTGTGTCGAGGCGGAGCGGGCGCGTAGCTGCTGCCAAAGGGGCGGTCTGGTCGAGCGGGGACAAAGCACGCTCTGGGGGCGGCACCGGCATGGTGCGGTGGCACTGGGCGCGGGCTTTCCTCGGTGGTCCACGGCAGCACTGGGCTCGGGCAGGGGACAGAGAGGGGCGGTGAGGTGTTGGCTACCTCCTAGACATGGAGAGAGAGGGGAGATGGTCTGCTGCGGTGAGGGCAAGGTTGGCCGGCGAGGGGTGGCTCGGCATGGCATGGCAATGCCACTAGGGTGTAGGGGATGGGTGTTTAGGCTTTGGTTAGATCATTAGGAGACAGAAGGAGTAAATGGGGATCAAATGGGGGCAAAACTCTGTAGTAAACAGTGAGCTACGATTAGAGTTAGATTCTTGCCTGCCAAGTGTTTGTGGAAATGGCTGCAAGAAGAAATGTTTTGAATTTTGGTTTCAAATTTTTTGAGTGATCTCCACTAGTGCTAGGTAGTCTCTAGTTGCAAGGGTTTTGAAAGTGGAGCTCAAATAGATGGGTTTTGAAATAGGGGTGATCTATGCCTATGCATTAGATTCAATTTTAAACTGTCATTTAAAATTATTAAAAGAATGTTTTTGGCAGATCCAAAGGTGGGCCTTGGTACCTCATTATGTGTACTAGCAAGGGGTACAAAGATCAAGAATTGTTTCTGTTAAGAAATGAGTGCTAGGAACACTCAAAGTAGTGTAGTGGATTAAAATGGCCAAAATGACCATTCCTCCTTTTTAATTCTTTTTTATTTGATTTTCTTTAGGAAAAGTTTGGGAATGATGTAGATGATGTTTAAATCACCTAAGAAACATTTTACAAGCAAAGGATCACACAATCATGGCACTTCCAAACAACTCCTATTTTAAATGCACACATATATGAATGCTTTCATTTTAAATTTGGAGAAGTTTTTGTTAACCCCATTTTTGATTGATTTGATCTTGATAAGCTTGGATTGAAGTTTTGGGATGTTAAAAACCTTCCCCCCTTAAACAAAATCTCGTCCCGAGATTTACAAAGAAAACTAGGAACTAAAGAGATATGGGAACTCTGTCCTAATGTAATCTTCGCGCTCCCAAGTAGCTTCCTCCTCGGTATGGTTGCTCCACTGAATCTTGAGAAACTTGATACTCCTGGTCCTGGTGGTTCTATGGGCTTCTTCTAAGATACAGATGGGTACTTCTCGATAGGTCAGGTCCTTGTTGATTTCCACAGATCTATGATCGATGTTCTTTCATGATAACTTCCTTCAGCTCCGAATCTGCTGGAACACAGATACATCCTTTGTACCACAGTACTCCTTCTTCGTCTTCGGTGAATCCAGGTACCTTTCCTATACCGATACGACATTTGATTCCGTCGATACTCTCATTTCCCTTCTGGGCTTCCTTGATTTGGCTAATCAACGTGGGTTAAAGTTCAATGCTAGCTAGGAATCCTTTGCTAACTAATTCAGTCCTGAACTGCTCCAACTCTTCATACAAACTTGGTTGCTTCTCCTTGATCATGGTGTTAAGCCTACACGGCAATCTGCTAAGAGCATCCGCTACCACATTGGCTTTGCCGGGGTGATAGTGAATGTCAAGGTCATAATCCTTGATTAACTCTATCCATCTTCTTTGCCTCATATTCAGCTCCTTCTGAGTGAAGATATACTTCAAGCTCTTATGATCTGAGTAAATCTCACAACGATTACCCATCAAATAATGACGCCATGTCTTTAATGCTAGAACTACAGCTGCTAGCTCAAGATCATGGGTCGGATAGTTCTGCTCATGCTGCTTTAGTTGTCGAGACAGATAAGCGATGACTTTGCCTTCTTGCATCAATAAACATCCTAGACCAATCTTGGATGCGTCACAATACACATCAAAGGGCTTCTTGATGTCTGTCATGACCAATATTGGGGCTGATATCAATCTCTTCTTCAGCTCCTGAAAACTGGCTTCACACTTGTCTGTCCATTCAAACTTCTTGTCCTTCTTCAACAATTGGGTCATTGGTCGGGCTATGCTCGAGAATCCTTCTACGAACTTGCGGTAATATCCCGCTAATCTAAGAAATGCACGGACTTGGGTTTGAGTGGTTGGGGCTTCCCATTCCTCGACATCTTTGATCTTGGCAGGGTCAACAGAGACTCCTCTGGTAGACACAATATGTCCTAGGAATCCTACTTCCTTCAGCCAAAACTCACACTTGCTGAACTTGGCATATAACTGATGCTATCTCAGGGTTTCTAGGATAACTCTCAGATGTTGCTCATGCTCTTCTTCTGACTTGGAATAGATAAGGATGTCGTCGATAAACACAACTACAAACTTATCTAGGAAATTCATAAAGATCTTATTCATGAGATTCATGAAATAAGCAGGGGCATTGGTTAATCCAAAAGACATAACCGTATACTCGTATAAACCATAGCGAGTAGTAAAGGCGGTCTTCGGAATATCCGTTGCATGAATCTTAAGTTGGTGATAACCAGTCCTAAGATCAATCTTTGAGAATACCTGGGCTCCAGTCAACTGATCAAATAGATCCTCTATCTTTGGCAAAGGGTACTTTTTCTTGATGGTGACATCATTCAACTTTCTGTAATCTGTGCACAGACGGTTGCCTCCATCTTTCTTGTCGACGAATAACACTGGTGATCTCCATGGCGATGCACTTGGTTGAATCAAACCTTTGGCTAGCATAGCATCCAACTGCTTCTTCAGTTCCACTAACTCTGAGGGGTTCATGCTATAGGGTCTCTAGGCTATGGGTCCGGTTCCGGGGATTAGTTCGATAATGAACTCAATATCCCTATCCGGGGGCATACCTGGCAATTCATCTGGGAATACGTCAGGGTATTCGCAGACTACTCTGACTTGGTCAATGGTGGGCAAGGCTACACTCTGGTTGCACTTGAATTGACGGGGTAAGGTTTCAGAGATATGCTCTACTGTTACTCCAGAACTACTGGTCATGGTGATGGCTTTCTTAGCACAGTCTATCAGTCCTTTATGCCTTGACATCCAGTCCATACCTAGAAATAC
The DNA here is from genome assembly GCA_023614405.1 of Avena insularis. Taxonomy (NCBI): domain Eukaryota; kingdom Viridiplantae; phylum Streptophyta; class Magnoliopsida; order Poales; family Poaceae; genus Avena; species Avena insularis. The sequence continues at coordinate 159,563,853 of CM042694.1, read as the reverse complement.
TTCCAAACCTTTGGTTCCAAGTACAATTAGGTTGGCATAAAAATCTATCCCATGTATTCTGATAGGTACAGCTTTGCAAATTTTTCTAGCTTTGGTTGTTGAACCGGGGATTTGAACTATCATGACATGCTTCAGGTTGGTTGGACGAATCTTACTAGTGCATGCAAATTCTTCGGTGACAAATGAATGCGATGCTCCCGAATCAAACAATACTCTTGCTAAAACTGAGTTGACAGAAAACATACCCAGCACTACATCCGGCGCTTCCTGAGCTTCTTCTGCATTCATGTGGAAGAGACGGCCATTGCGGTTGTGAGGGTTCCCTGGGGCAAATCTCCTTCCTGGTTGAACACGATGTTGCTGCTGAGCTGGGGCATTCACATTGGTATTGGCTGCAGTCTTCTTGGGACACTCATTGGAGTAGTGGCCTTTCACTCCACACTCGAAACAAGTGATCTGGGACTTGTCCTTGACTGCGACAGGCACAACATTGCTGCCAGTTCTGGGTGCAGTGTTGCTGTTGTTGTTGTGGTTCTTGGGAGGTAAACGGTTGAAATTGTTGGCATTACTGGAGTTGTGATTGTTTCCTTCGGACTTCACATTGCTTCCGCTACGGTTGGGGTAGCTTGGGCGAGAATTTGAGGGTTGGTTGTTCCTTGGTGCATATCCTGGTGAAGGGTTGGGACGGTACTTGGTATTTGTTGGATCGATCGCTACATCATACGACGCTTGAGGTTGTCGTTTGCCTGATTAATCTTCCCTTCCATCTGAATGGCAGAGTCGACTAGCTCTTCGAGATCCTGGAACCGGATGTTGACGAGGACAGTCTGCATCTCATCATGCAGTCCGTTCAAGAATCTCTCCTTCTTCTTGGTCTCTGTGTTGATCTCATCAGGTGCATATCGGGCAAGTGACAGGAATCTGTCACGGTACTCCACCACAGTCATTCTTCCTTGCTTCAATTCATGGAATTCATCTCTCATTCTGTTGACTAGACCTTGCGGCACGTGGGTGCGGCTGAACTTGACTTTGAATGCTTCCCATGTCATCACTTGACCATGGTTCATATTGCGGATGCTATTCCACCAAGCTCTTGCATCTCCTGCCAGATAGGGGGTAGCAAAGAGAACTTTCTCATTTTCATCCACTCTGACAACTTCTAAGTTGTTTTCCATGGTCTGTAACCAGTCATCAGCATCTAATGGGTTCTTAGATTGATTGAAGATTGGGGGATTAGTGTTCTGAAAGTTTTTGAGTTTGGATCGCTGGTGATCCTGATTTCCATGCCCTTGGTTGTTGAGAGCCATCTGGGCGATCTGTTGAAGTGTTGCTAAGTTGGCTTGGCATTCTGTCCTGCTTGCTTCATGGTCCGCTATGAGATTCTGCAAGATCTGCAGCATTGGGTCTTGCGACGAGCTGCTCCCTCCTTGGTTTTCACGAGTCATCTGAAGATTGAGATATAGGGGTAAGAGGGAAATTCAGGGTTTTGGGTTTTCAAAGCTAAAACCTTGAGTTAGACTCAGGTTTTTCACTAACTTCATTTTCATTCATGCAAGCAAGCACACGATACAACACACACCACAACAATCAAAGGGAAAACAGATGGTTTGAAGAACCATTCTGCAAGCTAAGATACAGTGAGATCGATACATCTCATGCTACGACAGTGCTCTAGTGCATCTACTCATCGTCGATGAAATCGGAGTCCTCATCATCAGTGTAGAAGTCTACAGCATCCTCTGCCAGAAAATCATCATCGTTGCTGAGGTAAGAGTCCATGTTTCCCTGGATATCTTCACCCTCATCTTCTTCTTCCTTTGCTGCAAGCTGAGCTTCCTGCTCCTTGACGGTCTTCTTGAGGTCGGCCACCTTCTTGCGAAGATGGGCGATGGTGCTATCCTTCTTGGCACGCTGCCGGCGAAGATACTGACGGTCTTGGACAAGCAGTGCGAAAGTCTGGGCCTTCTGGTCGGCAATGGCACGGTTATGGTTGGCTAACTCTCTGGCATTGTCCAGTTCCTGCTATCTGTCGTGAAGCAAGAAGTCAAGGTTCTCCACTTGACGCCTCAACTCGGGGTGGCCCGGCATCTCCATTGGCATTCCCATGAAACCACGTCTTGCATAGTGGAAAAAACGGGTTCTTTGGGTCTTGTTGACGCTGAGGGCACATAGACGTGCGAGAGCTTCATGCATTGCCCTGGCTAATCCATCTAGCCAGTTGTTCTCTCTCACGGAGAACTAAATTCTCCCAGAAGTTGGTGCTTCAATGCTTCCTCTAAGATCTACGGTGAGTAGCCACTGTAAGTCTCCTCCTGGGGGTCCTGGAAGTTGAGCTCCAAGAAACTCCGGGTGTGGGCGTCCCAGTAACTCAGACAGTGAATCTAGATCCCTCTCAAGATCAACTGACCTCCGTTTCCCAACTGGTAAAACTTGCTGAACTGAGTCTCCATCTACAAGAATTAAGGATGAGGAAGTTAGTGAAGTGATCAAGTGTGTCAAATTTTAAGTAGTAATGGAAGAATTTTGAGGAACATGAATTTTTGAGAAAGAATTCACAAGGGTAAGAGAGGAGATAGTTTTTCATAATACTCACATTGGTTTTGAAACTAAGTTTTTGTTTGACGTCCATTCTAACTAGGGTCTCCTATGGTCAGGATGGCTTTGACACCAACTTGTCAACACCCGGATTTTTAATCCCAGATGCCCGTTATGCCATACCTTGCAATCCCAGGATTACCATTTTTGCGAGACATAACGGATTGGATATCACCGTACATCATCCATTACAAACCATACACAAGGTCTTACACAAATAAGGATCTCATGATCCAGTCTTAATACAACAAGCAGCGGAAATAAAAGATAAGCGTAGCGGTGGGGTCCGTCTTCAGGGGCACAGGAAATGCTGACGAAGGCAGATAGTCCTAGTTATCATAGCCGTCTTGCTGGCCATCATCTTGATAGTCTCCTTCATAGTCTGGCCATGATAATAGCCAGGTACAAAAGCCATGAGTACTCTTTAAGTACTGGCAAACTACCACTAACAAGTATTATGAATCTAAGTTAAAGTGCTAAATCTATGCTTAACTATAAAGTTAAGTTTGAAACCTAAGCTGAGTTCTGAAGCAAAGAAAGATACAATAAAACTCTAGAATCACTTAAGTTGGGAAGCTATTGTCATAAGCACAACCCTGTTGTGGTCAAGTCAAGATTCATCATTCTTTTCAAAGTATTTAGAAAACATCTGACAACGAAACAGTATCACCATTCCAACTGTCCATAACCGCGGATGCGGCTATTCGAATAGTTTGACACTCTGCAGAGGTGGTACACTTTCACCACAAGATTCGATACATCTATCAGGGATAACCCTGAATCATCATACTTAGTATGCAGATAATCAAACATAACCTTCCCTTTACACACCCTAGTATAAGCACCTCTCCTATGAGTATGGCCTCCCAACCATGACCATCAGTCATCTTGGGCACTGCATAGGTGAACATCATGAGAGGTAGCCTCAGCTCAGACCTCTCCCGTGAGGGAACTAATACTAATGCATATAAATTTCCAGCTAAGCCTTACCCAATTCAGGTAATGTGGTTGTACGGTAAATTTGGAATGGTATCGCATCTGAATCCAACCATCAGTTTTATAAAAGGGTTAAGGCTCATGCCTCAACATTTTCATCATCATCAACCAATTGTGTTTCTCACACATGTCAAAACATCTCAATAGAATGACTCATCATTTAAGGTTTTCATAATTCATTTTCACCAAGTATTCCCATCTAAAGTGACTCAAGCTTTTGAGCTAATCTAAACTACTAAGTTAAGAGTGTTCACTAAGGTGGTAAAGAGGGGTTCAATCTCATGCCATAGAATGACATCTAAAGGGTTCTAAATAGGTCAAGTTTTATACTTTTTATGCTACCTTCTAAACAAGTAAAGGACTTTGTATAAACTAAGAGGGTAAAACTTGTAACTAAGACTTGGGTACCAATAGTCAAAGGGGGTGTGATCAAGACATGCCTAAGGCATCTTAGCTAAACCATCTAGTTGATCCTAGCCTGTTAAACACTTAACTTGCAAGTGTTAGCTTGCATTGTTAATGGTGGCTTGCACTTAAATAGTGCTAGCTTGCTAATAGTATCTTGCCTTGGTTGGTGCAGTGGTTGAAGTTTTCTTCTTCTTCTTCTTGGTAGAACTCCTCCTCCTCGAAAGCTTGGTCGGTACTATCGTCTATAAATACATACGGAGCACATAATCACCAAACAATACTTAACTAGGCTAAGTAGCATTCTAAGACACACATTTGATGATCTATTATCATCACAAGCATCACAAGTTTAATTCCATAGTTTCATTCTTTTTATTTTAGAAAAGTAATTTCTACTCATTAAAAAAAATAACTAAGATTTAATATTCACCACCTAAAATATGGGATCATGTGGACACATGTCCTCACCACATATTCTAACATGTGGGAATGATATTTAAAGGTTGGATCAATATTACTTTGGTTTAAGTTCATTATTTGATGATTTAAAGTGACTAGAAATGCCTATATAGCATTATTTTGGTACTAGTCCAAAGTCACTGCATGTAAACCTTAATATTATTACATATTTAGATAGATATGATGAAATGTGATTTTTGAGAGTTGGAATCAACTCAAAAGCTAACTTGGTTGATTTTATAAAAAGGTGGCAAGTTGCAAATGCTTCTGTCTTCTTATTTTTATTAGGAGAGATCTATAACTCTAATTGAATTAAATCCAATGGGCTTGGATAGATCATCTTAATACCTTTCAGGAAAAATTTGTTTCATGCAATTTGGATTTGTAAAACTCCCAGAATTGAATTTTAAAATAGTGAACAGAAACTAGATTTAACTAAAAGGAAAATCTAGATTTGAATGTGTGGGCTAGCACGGGAAACGACTTGGGCCGGCCCAGTGGCGCTCCGCGGCACGGGGCACAGCTGACAGGGGGGTCCCGCTTGTCAGTGGCACTTAACACGTGAAACGGTACGCGCGCTGTGGACCGTAGGATTAGAAGGCAAATCTACGGCTGAGGGTCGTCGTCGACGACGAACCGGTCGCCGGCGAGCTCGAACCCTAGTGGCTCGGTGGGGGTCTGCTGGGGACGTACTAGGGCTCTAGTGGGATCGGCGAGGCGGGCAAACGAAGTGGAAGACAACGACGAGGCGAGGCGCGGTTGCGGCGGAGCTTGTGGTGGTTGCAATCAGCGGCGCCCTTCTCCTCCTGTCACGGCTGCTCCGGCTCCAATTCCGGTGAGGCAGAGTTCGCCTTGCTCCAGCGAGAGGTGGGTGAGGTTTAGAGAGGTGAGGGGAGTGGAATGGTGTGGAGAGAAGAGGCTAGGGAGGGCTCCTTTTATAGGCCCGACAGTGAGACTGAGCGGGATGGGCAGGCGATGGTGGCGACATGGCTACGGCGGGGTAGAGGCATGGCTGCGGGTGGCGTTCGACATGCGGTTCCCTGGCGGTGCTCTAGGCATTGAATGCAGCCGTAGGGGCGGTGGCACGCGGTCTGGGCGAGGTGGCGCTCTGCGCGGCAAAGGCGGCGGTGTCCATGGCGAGCGGTGGCCGTGAGGCATTGGGCGACCAGCGGGGATGTCTGGGGTGTTCTCCAGGTCGAGGCGGAGCGGCGGGCGCGGGCTGCGGCCAAGGGGCGGTCTGGTCGAGCGGGGATAGAGCGCGCTCTGGGGGCGGCACCGGCATGGTGCAGTGGCACTGAGCACGGGCTTTCCTCGGTGGTCCACGGCAGCACTTGGCTCGGGCAGGGGACAGAGAGGGGCGGTGAGGTGTTGGCTACCTCCTAGACATGGAGAGAGAGGGGGAGATGGTCTGCTATGGTGAGGGCAAGGTTGGCCGACGAGGGGTGGCTCAGCATGGCATGGCAATGCCACTAGGGGTGTAGGAGATGGGTGTTTAGGCTTTGGTTAGATCATTAGGAGACAGAAGGAGTAAATGGGGATCAAATGGGGGCAAAACTCTGTAGTAAACAGTGAGCTAGGATTAGAGTTAGATTCTTGCCTGCCAAGTGTTTGTGGAAATGGCTGCAAGAAGAAAAGTTTTGAATTTTGGTTTCAAATTTTTTGAGTGATCTCCACTAGTGCTAGGTAGTCTCTAGTTGCAAGGGTTTTGAAAGTGGAGCTCAAATAGATGGGTTTTGAAATAGGGGTGATCTATGCCTATGCATTAGATTCAATTTTAAACTGTCATTTAAAATTATTAAAAGAATGTTTTTGGCAGATCCAAAGGTGGGCCTTGGTACCTCATTATGTGTACTAGCAAGGGGTACAAAGATCAAGAATTGTTTCTGTTAAGAAATGAGTGCTAGGAACACTCAAAGTAGTGTAGTGGATTAAAATGGCCAAAATGACCATTCCTCCTTTTTAATTCTTTTTTATTTGATTTTCTTTAGGAAAAGTTTGGGAATGATGTAGATGATGTTTAAATCACCTAAGAAACATTTTACAAGCAAAGGATCACACAATCATGGCACTTCCAAACAACTCCTATTTTAAATGCACACATATATGAATGCTTTCATTTTAAATTTGGAAAAGTTTTTGTTAACCCCATTTTTAATTGATTTGATCTTGATAAGCTTGGATTGAAGTTTTGGGATGTTACAGTTACCCTATGGTTTAGGAACATCACAGACATGATCGAGACCTCTCTCATATCAATGATTAATAGCGAGATCGGGATGCCCATAATGACCCCTATGCATTCCATGATGTTTGTTGTCATTTGAACCGTAAGCGTCGAGTCCAAAACCTTTTGTTACTTCGATACTCATCTTTTCCGAGACCTGACCATCGATATCACTATACCTCGTTCAATCTTATTGCCGACAAGTGCTATTTTACTCATTCTGAGATATTCCATCCCCGTGACCTAGTAACATATTGCGCAACATTCATGGATGTAATCTCACTAAGTGGGCCCTGTGTATCTTCTCGCCACGCAGGAGAACAAATCCTTATCTTGATACATGAACCTTAATGTGCCCCTTTGGAATACCCAACATACACCTTTATGATAACCCTGTTACAGTGTGACGGTTGATGTAGTCAAAGCAGCTGTGGGTGATAGTGATTTAACAAGATCTCACGGTCTAAAGATTAGGATACTTTGTTTCTAACTATTGCAACGTGAACTTTGTGACTCGATCGTGTTGAAATACTTATATGGGTAATGTCCATCACATAATTTACTAATGATATGACTTCATTGTCACGCGACATAAATGCACCATGATCAGGAAACCTTGATCATCGGTTGCCCAATGAACTAGTTAAATAAAGGCTACTAGAGACTGTTGGTTTGTTTACATATCACACGTGTATCAATGTTTCCGATTGATACAGTTATAGCACGGTACTAAACTATTATGAACTAATGAGATATGATAATAATCGCTATTTATTATTTGCCTCTAGGGCATATCTCCTTTAGTCTCCCACTTACACTAGAATTCAAATAATCAGTTGCATTGTTACTAATCATAAAACCATATCACATGTGTTTATTGATCATGCTTTCTCATGGAGAAACCTTCCTATCTATGATCTGTTTTACTAGATCCTTATGTTCTTTGCAAATTATTAATGTCACCTAGTTTGACATTTATACCATTATCACATAATGTGTCCAAGTACTTGTTCGGCGACTAAGTGATACTTTGTATACTGGTGTTTATAATGATGGTCGATCAGTCAATTGAACTTTCAATATTGTCATGTAAACTCAGGAACACACTAAGCAGAAGTCAAACTTATTTAGCCAAAGCAATCTTATACTATCCACTTCAAAAGTAGCCACTTACTTCTATATCTATGTAGATCCTAATTGATATTGCACTAATTGCAATATCAATGCCTAACCCTGCTCCTTATCATTTGAGGATAAAACTTAAATCTGGTTTAGTGATCAATTCAAGAATCACTTCAAGACACATTCTTAGAGCATCTCTAGCAGATACCGCATATTGCGGTAGTGCAAAAGGCGGATGCGGTAAACCGAAAACGTTGTTTGCGGTATGGAAAAACATGGGGTGGAATAGATGCACTAATCCGAACTACATATTTAAACATCATCACACATTGGCGCCATATTACATAGAGGAGGTTTTGATCATTTAGATCTACATATAAAGTTTAGCAGAATTTGATGTTGTGCCCTGATACGTCCAAAACGTATCTACTTTCCCGAACACTTTTGCTATTGTTTCTCCTCTAAACTTGTGTGATTTGGATGCAACTAACACGCTTTCTTAATTTGCCGAAATTGCCTTGGTGTCTAGTTTTTGTGTAGAAAATCAACTATCGGAAAAATCCCAAAATATGCCAAAATCCTATTTCACCGGAAGACTCACGGGCGAGAATCTGAGGCGGAGTGGGGCTGGGCCGACCACCACACACCTGAGGCTAGGCACAGCCACGCCAGGTGGTCCGCCTCCCAGACACCCACTCGGTCTCCCTCTTCGCCTATAAGTTGCCTTCTGACCTAAAAACTCAGGGGGGTTCGACGTATTTCCAGAAAGAGTTCCGCTCCGCCTCCACCACCAGATTCCGTGATTCGGAACCAGAAACTCCGTTCTGGCACCCTGCCAGGATGGGGAATTGGAGGAGATCATCGCCATCATCATCACCATCGCTTCTCCATCGATCATCCATGTTTCCCCCATCTATGTTTGAGTAATCCCCTGTTGTAGGTTATGGGGATGGTAGGGATTGGATGAGATCGTTCATGTAATGGCATCGGATTGTTAGGACATGGTGCCTACTATCTAATATTAGTGCTTTTTGACGTTGTTGCGACTTGTTATGCTTAATGCTTGTAATTAGGGCCCGAGTGCCATGATTTCAGATCTGAACATGTTATTGATTCATTATGATAGTATTGTTTATGGTCTTACCTACAAGTTGTATAGACACGTTGTTGTCCAGAACCAATGGCCCCGAAGTGACAGAAATCGGGATAACCGGAGGGAATGGCTTTGATGTGAGGATCACATGTGTTCACGGAGTGTTAATGCTTTGCTCCGGTGCTCTATAAAAAGGAGCACCTTAATTGCCAGTAGTTCCCTTGAGGCCCCGCTGCAAACGGGCTAGCAACACAAAAGATGCTGTGCAAGTTCTCATTGCGAGCACGTATGACTATATATGGAACACATGCCTAGGATTATTTAGTACTTGGATGCTTTATCTTATTTATGTACAATTGCCCTATGTTCTGATTGCTATATGAATTGTCTTGTCCATGCAATGCCCATCCATCCATCCCTATGCCTACCGCACTCGAATCCTACTGTTTACTGCAATTGTTACTGCTGTCTTTACTTTACTACTGCTATTACTCTACTATTCCTACTACAAAACTGTTGCTACTGATAAACTGTTGTGAGCAAGATTGTTTCCAGGTGTAACTGAATTGACAACTCAGTTGTTAAGGCTTATAAATATTCTTTGGCTCCCCTTGTGTCGAATCAATAAATTGGGTTTCACTTCCCTCGAAAATACTGCGATACACCCCCTATACTTGTGGGTCATCAAGACTATTTTCTGGCCTCGTTGCCAGGGAGCATAGCTTTATTTATCAAGTCCACTTGGAATCATTATTGTTCGTTGCCTGATACATTGCAAATGTATCTATAATTTTTGATGTTCCATGCTTGGTTTTATCCACTTTCTTGTGTTTTGTCCACAGTTTGGAGTACTTTTCATATGATTTCTTGGACTAACCTATTAACAAGAGCTACAGTGCCAGCTGCCTGTTTTCTGCTGTTTTTTGTTCCAGGAAAGTCAGAAAATGAATATTCTCGGAATTAGACGGGACAAAAGCCAAAGTGCCTATTTCACCCGAAGACTCTAGGAGCTATAATACGAGACGGAGAGGAGCAAGGGGGTGGCCACACCACCTGGTGGCGCGGGCCAGGCCAGGCCGCGCCAGGGGGTGGTGTGGGCCCCTAGGCACCCCCTCGGTCTCCCTCTTTGCCTATAAGAAGCCTTCTGACCTAAAATCTGGGGGTTTCGACGTTTTTCCAGAAGGAGTTCCGCTCCACCGCCACCACTAGATTCCACGAAACAGCACCAGAAACTCCGTTCTAGCACCCTGCCGGGACGGGGAACTAGAGAAGATCATCGCCATCATCATCACCATCGCTTCTCCATCGACCATCCATGTTTCCCCCATCTATGAGTGAGTAATTCCCCGCTGTAGGCTATGGGGATGGTAGGGATTGGATGAGATCATTCATGTAATGGCATCAAATTTTTAGGGCATGGTGCCTAGTATCTTTTATTAGTGCTTTATGACTTTGTTGCGACTTGTTGTGCTTAATGCTTGTCACTAGGGCCCGAGTGCCATGATTTTAGATCTGAACATGTTATTGATTCATTATGATAGTATTGTTTTTGGTCTTATCTACAAGTTGTATACACACGTTGTTGTCCGGAACCAATGGCCCCAGAGTGATAGAAATCGGGATAACCGGAGGGAATGGATTTGATGTGAGGATCATATGTGTTCATAGAGTGTTAATGCTTTGCTCCGGTGCTCTATTAAAAGGAGCACCTTAATTGCCAGTAGTTCCCTTGAGGCCCCGCTGCAAACGGGCTGGCAGGACAAAAGATGTTGTGCAAGTTCTCATTGCGAGCACATATGACTATATATGGAACACATGCCTAGGATTATCTAGTACTTGGATGCTTTATCTTATTTATTTGCAATTGCCCTATGTTCTGATTGCTATGTGAACTGTCTTGTCCATGCAACGCCCGTCCATCCATCCCTATGCCTAGCGCACTCGAATCCTATTGGTTACTGGTATTGTTACTACTGTATTTACTCTACTGCTGTTATTACTTTACTATTCATACTACAAAACTGTTGCTACTGATAAACTGCGGTGAGCAAGATTGTTTCCAGGTGCAGCTGAATTGACAAGTCAGTTGTTAAGGCTTATAAATATTCTTTGGCTCCCCTTTTGTCGAATCAATAAATTGGGTTTTACTTCCCTCGAAAATAGTGCGATACACCCCCTATACTTGTGGGTCATCACTGGCATCCATCCATCATGGGTAAGTCTCGTGATGGCAAGGTTCCTATTTTACCATCCACTACAAGAAGAGGTATGGTTCTGAACACCTCTGTTGCTCTTGATTCACCATTTGTTATGAGTAAGCTTGTTACACCACCACATATAAATGCTACACACACTGCTACTACTACTGAATCTGAAACTTCTGATACTTATGATGCTGCTTCTACTGTGCTTGATAAGAGTGGTTCATTAGGTCCTTTCCTAGATGCTACGATTGCTAGAACTATAGCTAGAAATACTGAAACTCCTAATGAAGACACTACTACACCTGTTAGTTCACCTGAGTCTAGAGAAAGCTATGATATTGATGACGGTTATGTTGAGATGACCGATGAATTTATTAAAGAATGTCAAAACACCCATGATAGGAGTGCGGCTAAAAATCTCCTTGAGAGGCGTACTATTAGACCCAACTTGTCTCCTAATGCTAAGTTTGCTGCTTCTCCCATAAACATTAAAGATAAAGATTATGATTTCTCTCTTGATCTATCTTATATAGCTATTGTTGAGAAAGAACCTTTTTGTGGGACTAAGAATAAAAGTGCGGTAGCACATATGACTGAGCTTTCTACCATGACTGGCTTATTTTCTGATGATATTAAGATGTGTACTTAATTTGTTGCTAAGATTTTCCCCTTTTCACTGAAAAGAGAAGCTAAAACTTGGTTTAGTAATTTACCTCCTAGATCTATTGATAGCCCAGATTGCTTGATTAGTACTTTCCTGCATAAATATTTTCCTCCTAGTGCTAGACATGCTATTTTGCAGGAACTTTTTGATTTTAAACAAGGAGAAAAAGAGATATTGCCTGAATCATGGGCAAGGTTTTGTGCTTTGATTCATGCACAAGCTAGATGTCCATTACCTAAGAATGAGCTTCTTGATATATTTTATAATGGACTAACTGAAGAATCTATGATATACCTAGATAGTTGTGCTGATTGTGTTTTCAGGAATAGGACTCCCAAGGAAGCTGAGGAATTAATGGCTAAAATAAGCAAGAATTACGAAGATCGGACTCCTCCTGAACCAGCTATACCTGAAATAATTATACCCGAACCAGCTATACCGGCGCATATACCATCATCTAAGAAGAGGGGAGTTATTGAATTGAATGATGAAGTGATGAAGGAAGCTAAGAAATGTCTTAAGGAGAAGGGAATTAAAGCTACAGATGTCAAGAATTTACCTCCTATAGAAGAATTATGTAAGCCAATTCCCCATTCATCCACTATTGAGGTACACTCTCTCCAACACTTTGATGAAGGTGATATCCCTTACTCTAAACCTCCTGATCAATGCTTAGAAGAATTCGATATTTTTATTGTTAATCAAGGTAATTTTAATAAAAGGGTGCAAAATCATCTAATGGAAAACTCTAGAGCTGTTGTTGAGTTAAAAGATATTGTGGAAAGAACCTCTAATGATGTTAAAATGCTTGTTAAACATTTTCAAATGGTTCAAACTCAAATAGATCAACTTATTAAAGTGCAAAAAGACTTGCTAGTTAATGCTGCCAAAGAAAAACATGCTTATGAAATTAGACCTAGAAGTGGTGCTACTACCCAGGATCCTCTATATCCTGAGGGGCATCCCAAAAGAATTGAGCAGGATTCTCAACAAGCTGGAAATAGTGGTACTACTCGTAAGAAAAGGAAAAAGAAGCATAAAACTGTTGTAGAACCCTCTGAACCTGCTAAAGATCCTAATAGTATATCTGTCTCTGATGTTGAAACTGAAAGTGGTAATGAAGAAAATGATGTTCATGATTAATAAAAAGTTGAAGAAGAACCTGAAAAGCACACTAAGAATACTAAATACACTAAAGAAGATTTTGTTGCTAAGAAACATGGTAGTGAAAGAGAGCCTTGGGTCCAAAAACCTATGCCTTTCCCTGATAAGAAACATAAGTCAAAGGAAGATGAACACTATAATAAGTTTTGTGAGTGGATGAAACCTTTATTCCTGCAAATTCCTTTGACTGATGCTATTAAATTGCCTCCTTTCTCAAAGTATATGAAGGATATTGTCTCGAATAAAAGGAAGATCCCTAATGAAGAAATTTCTACTTTGCTTGCTAATTATTCCTTTAATGGTAAGGTTCCAAAGAAACTTGGAGACCCAAGGATTCCAACTATTCCTTGCTCTATTAAGAATAGTTATGTTAGAAGTGGTTTGTGCGATTTGGGAGCTGGAGTTAGTGTTATGCCTTTCTCTCTCTACAAGAGACTTCAACTTGAAAAACTAATACCAACTGATATATATATTTGCAAATGACTGCTAAATCTACCACTATTCCTGTTGGTATATGTGAGGATGTACATGTTCAAGTGGCCCATAATTCTTGATATTAACTGATTTTGTTGTCCTCGAAATGCCTGAAGATGATAATATGTCTATTATTCTTGGGAGACCTTTTCTTAATACTGCATGAGCTATTATTAATTGTAATCAAGGAAAGGTGACCTTCAATGTTAATGACAAAGAACATACTATCTATTTCCCCAAGAAGATTGATAGGACTTATGGTTTGAATTCAATTGAACACGTTGAGGGCATTCAAGTTGGAGAAATATATTGTCCCATACCACGAGAAAATTTTGAAACTATTATGATTGGGACCGTTGCTATCAAGGTTGAGGTAACATAATCATTAGTGGAATACAAAGTTTTGTTTCATATAAAATTGTTTTGGTAACAAGACCTGATCAACCTTGTTAACAAAAGGATTTCATTAAACAAAACAATGTTTTCACCATGATTATCTTCGCTTACTTCTATTCTTTTCATTTTAGCTTTTGCTTTTGTTTAGTTTTCTTTTCTATTGTTAGTTGCTTGCGTGTTAGAGTGTATTAGAACTTCTGTAGTTCTAGCCTTGTTTTGTCATTGCATCATTCCAGAAAATCTTTTTCTGTCAAAAAATCATTCATCTATACTTGAAAATTGCTCAAAAATAAAGTGTCTCGAAAAATTCCAGAAAATTCATATTAAATTTTTACGTGAAAAAGGGGAAGAGGAGTGCCTGGAAGGTACCAGGGGGGCCCACCAGGCAGGCACACCACCTGGTGGCGCGGCCAGCCCAGGGGCGCGCCTGCCTATGGTGTGGGCCATCCCTAGCCCTCTAATCACTCTCTCACTTGCCACTTTCTTCTCTCTCCCGAGTAAACACCAGTTCATTGCTTGAAATCACGTTCTTGTTGTGCTTGCCCTCGATTTTCGATCTCCTTGCTCAGCCCATCTTTGCTGCTGAAATTTGGAGCATTTGTTCTCCGGTATGTGACTCCTCCGCTTGTCCAAGTAGATTTGTGTTTAGTGGTTTATATCTTGAGTATTTTGCTGCTGTAGGTGATAGGTTATGAGAGCTTGTAAGATTGTTAAATGCTTAGAGATATAGTTTTGATGCATGTTTAGGCCTCTACAAGTCCCTATGAGTAGTACCCTTCATTATATTCACTTTGCAATCACTTGTTTAATAGATGTTTAAATTTCAGAATATCAAACATGAACAACCATACCTTTGGAGAAATATTTGAGAGGGATGCACCTAGGAGGTCAAGGCCCTCAAGATCAGCCTCTCAGTTTAGGCCTTCATACAACGAAGATCTCATTGCACCTCGCATTGGTAATGAAGGAGATGATGGGGATGCTCACCCATCTACTTTTCCTTGTTTTACTTTCTTACAAGCTGCAGGGATTCTTGATGATTTCTTGCTACTGATTTAGAGGGTTTGTTTGACCTCATACATGCAAGATGAGAGTGAATAATACGCTATGCTCACCAAAACTTTTATTGAGAGTTTCGTTTTTACTAACACGCCCTATCAGTCAACTATCTGTTTTAGAATTTATAATCTTCGCTTTACCATGCCATTGGAAAGATTTTGCAGTATTATAGGTGTGGGCATGATAGGGACCGTGAAGAAGATTCAGGGGAGACCCGCTGATTTGCCTGAGCTCTATCGGGGTGTGACCAATGACGACGACCGTGTAGCTCAGCGCGGAAAGATAAGAAACATCCAACTCCCTGCTCTTATATAGTTTGCCTATTATCTTGCTACTAGCGTTCTTGGTAGGGAGAATACGAGTAATATCTCCAATTATCATCTAGACTTCCTTGCTGCTGCACTTAACAATGATACTCTATACAACCTTGGCTCGCTTATTACTTGCCGCCTAGCTTCTAGGGGGCCTATCTATGGGGGCATCATCGCTTCACATATGGTCAATGCATTAGAGCTTTCGGTGGATCCCAATGATACTATATTGGCACTACAAAGGCTGGACCTTGCTGCCATGAAAACACATCACTTTGTCACTGCTGATTCTGATATGGACAGTTTAGTATATAGGATGTTGTTTACTGACGGTGATGAAAGGGAGATTCCTTTGCCACAGTCTACTTTGTTTAGTGTTCACAGGAGGCCATGATCGTTCTCCAAGCAGGAGGTGGACGAGCAACTCCGCTTCCTGGGTTTCCACAGGCAGCACCAGGAGGATGTGCCCTCCTACGATTACTCTGCGCATTATGGTGGGGCGTCCTCGAGCTCGCACCAGGATGAGGGTACCTCCTCACCATACTACGAAGGCGCTCCATCTTGGCCAGCTTGGGATTGATACCCACTTAGGCCAAAAGCCTAAGCTTGGGGGGAGGTACACCGACATCGCACTCATCTCCATATCATGTTTTGTCGGTACTTTGTATATTCATGTTTTGTTCTCTTTTTAGTTTTTGTTCTTTCTTTGCTTTTGCTTTCTAAAAACACAAAAAGACCAAAGATATTTATGTTGTTTCTCTTTGTTTGCTTCTTTTTCTTTTTCCCCTTGGTTTGCTTTTGCCTTTTTTCCTTTGTTTGAACTACTCGAAAAATCCAAAAAGATTTTGCTTTGCTTGTTCTTCCTTTTTGGTTCTTGTTTTAAAAATCGAAAACACCAAAAATATTTGTTGTTCTTCTTTGGTTTTGTAAGTTTGTTGCAGGGTTTAGTAGTTCTCAGTGGAATTTGGTCTCATATTATTATTCAAGCCACACAAGTGAAGGGCAATAATGAGGATTAATGACAACTTGAGGTGTGGTAAGAGGCTGGTAACAAACTCTATTTGTTTTCATTTTTGTACATATACTCATCATTGTGGGCATGCTTAGTCTGTTCATGTAGGGTCTATGTTATTGATGGATGCTTAGTAGTTCTTGCTTTCATATGATTAGTTCCAGCTTGCTAATAGTTTGTGGCATGTCATATGAATGTTTGCATACATTACTCTATTCATAACTTGGTATGACACCGTGGTATCCTCCTGTGAATGTTTCACTTGAATTGACTTGGCACATGCTCACGCATGTATATGACTGAAGTAATCAGTTAAGCCTCGATGAATTATTTTTCCTTAGGGGTCTTGAATCACTTTCATGCCATGATTAATCCTGTTTTGTTGCAAGCATGATTATGACAATTACTGCTCTCTCGTTTGTCGCTCCCTTACTATTGCTAGCCTTCACTTACACTGAGTATGTCTTACTCGTGTTTCCAACTCCCTAAAACCAAATATTGCCAAAAGTGTCCACCATACCTACCTATTAGCATTGTTTGCTATTCCGTGCATGTTAAGTATGCCTTGTTTTCTTCCAAATAAAATGTCTGTTTGTTTTGGGAAAGTTAGTTAGTAAAGCTCTCACGAACTTGATGGCACACTTTATTCCCTTGCACTTAATAAACCTGAACCATTGCGTCCATCTTTGTTGCATATATGCTTGCGCTTTATAAGTTGAAGTTAGCAGAACCATGTATCATGGGGAACGCTTTCAACATTTCACGGGCACTTTGTACCCTGTTGATATCATGATTCTTTTGCTTATGGATCCCGACGGTGTGAAATAAAAGGGGAAATTGTAAGATCATGGAGTTTGTATATGTGTTAGGGAAACGCCTGGGCCGCTAGCCTAAGCCATGCCTAATCATGGTGGAAACTTGCAGCATAACCATAATGAGCATTCTATGAAGCATCCTCAATAAAAACCTATGCAAATAGCAAATAAAAAGATCGTTGAGATGCTCATTGTCTGCTTGTCTTGTCATTTTGATTATGGGATAGCTCCTGTATCATGTGAAAGGGGTACCCCGTTGGCGGTTCTCTATGATACATGTGTACTTACAATGACAAGAGCTTACTTGTGACTCACATTGAGTAGCATGAGGTCTGGTACTCGTAAGTAAGGGGCATGAGACTTTAGCTTATAACTTGTTAAGCATATCCTCTTAGTTGTGTCACTTTAACCTTAACCATTTAAAGATGCTTATGATAGGGGCAATGAGAGCTCAAAGCTAACGAGTACCATACTTTCAGCATTTGGTAGCCTTTCAAATCATTCAAAACCTTTTTTTCATTTTCTTGTTGAGTCACCACCCATTCTATGAGCACTTTCTTGAGAGCATAGTTGTCATTCTTAGTGTAATGTGCTTGTCTCAAAACTTGATTAATTATGTTATGACTTTGATGCTTGTATCTTTGATATCTTTACTTCTAGTCTTCACTTGAACTTCAGAGGTGCCTTGGCATTTACAATCAAAGGCAAGCGAGATACCACTCTATCATACCTTGTTATGAGCATTGTAATGTTGCTTATGTTTATGTTTCATGCTACTTATTATTTTTTAGTTGGAATCTCTTCATAGCTTGCAATGCCTATTAAGTAAACTTAGTTGCATACTCCTTATTATGAATTGTCTAAGTAGTTGATCACATGTTGAGAATATATACATCATATGAAGCAAATGTCTTCGTGAAAGTTTCTTTTATCGCACTCAGTTTTGAACTGAATTGCTTGAGGACAAGCAATAAGCTAAGCTTGGGGGGAGTTGATACATCCAAAACGTATCTACTTTCCTGAACACTTTTTCTTATTGTTTCTCCTCTAAACTTGTGTGATTTGGATGCAACTAACACGGACTGATTCTGTTTTCAGCAGAAATGCCCTGGTGTCTAGTTTTTGTGCAGAAAATCAACTATCAGAAAAAATCCTAGAAAATATGCCAAAAATCCTATTTCACCAGAAGACTCACGGAGACAGAATACGAGACGGAGTGGGGCTGGGCCCAGGCCACACCACCTGGTCATGGGCTAGGCTGGCCAGCGCCGAGGTGGTCGCCGCCTGCACACCCACTCGGTCTCCCTCTTCGCCTATAAGTTGCCTTCTGACCTAAAAACTTAGGGGGTTCGACGTTTTTCCAGAAAGAGTTCTGCTCCGCCGCCACCACCAGATTCCATAATTCAGAACTAGAAACTCCATTCTGGCACCCTGCCGGGACGGGGAATTGGAGGAGATCATCGCCATCATCATCACCATCGCTTCTCCGTCGACCATCCATGTTTTCCCCATCTATGAGTGAGTAATCCTCCGTTGTACGCTATGGGGATGGTATGGATTGGATGAGATCGTTCATGTAATGGCATCAGATTGTTAGGGCATGGTGCCTAGTATCTACTATTAGTGCTTTTTGATTTTGATGTGACTTGTTATGCTTAATGCTTGTCACTAGGGCCCGAGTGCCATGATTTCAGATCTGAACATGTTATTGATTCATTAAGATAGTATTGTTTATGGTCTTACCTGCAAGTTGTATACACACGTTGTTGTCCGGAACCAATGGCCCCGAAGTGACAGCAATCGGGATAACCGGAGGGAATGGCTTTGATGTGAGGATCACATGTGTTCACGGAGTGTTAATGCTTTGCTCCGGTTCTCTATAAAAAGGAGCACCTTAATTGCCAGTAGTTCCCTTGAGGCCCCGCAAACGGGTCAAGGACAAAAGATGTTGTGCAAGTTCTCATTGCGAGCACGTATGACTATATATGAAACACATGCCTAGGATTATTTAGTACTTGGATGCTTTATCTTATTTATCTGCAATTGCCCTATGTTCTGATTGCTATATGAATTGTGTTGTCCATGCAAGGCTCGTCATCCATCCCTATGCCTATCGCTTTTCGAATCCCTCATTTCTTGCCAATTATTATCTTGTCTTTACTTTACTACTGCTATTACTTTACTATTCCTACTACAAAACTGTTGCTACTGATAAACTGCTGTTAGCAAGATTGTTTCCAGGTGCAGCTGAATTGACAACTCAGTTTTTAAGGCTTATAAATATTGTTTGGCTCCCCTTGTGTCGAATCAATAAATTGGGTTTCACTTCCCTCGAAAATACTGCGATACACCCCCTATACTTGTGGGTCATCACGCCCTGCATCCAGACTTCACCTAGCATCTACGGATTACTGGCGGTACCTACTCACCGGATCATCAACGGCGGCGACGCTTAATCCTCATCGGTTTCTGTGTTGTCTGAGTCATCGAGCATGAAGTACTCGTCGGGTAGTGGGCTTTCATGGCCTCAAGCCGCCTCATGTGCTCACAGAAGGAGAGGCGACAAAGAAGGAGAAACTCGCGCTTCTCCGCCCTACGAGCGTCGCGGTGGCGCTTCTGGCGCTGCACGATCTGCATGACCGTGGCACACAACGAGTGGTACTTGGCCTCGGTGACCAAGACCTCCTCCTACTCGTCGTTGACAGCGGGCTCGTGGACGACCGGCGGGAGGGCGCACATATCCGCTAGCAGAAGCTCTTCTGCCTCGTTAGTGGCATCGTCAGGCGGAAATGGGGGGCGCGCAGGTGCGCTCACGGGTGTAGATGTTGTGTACCTGCACAGTGACGCGCTCACGTTCCCCTCCTCCAACGGCTACGGCGGGCGAGGTCGTAGGCCGAAGCTCCTCCTCCTTCGACGGCAGCGGCATCCGCATCCGCCCAAATCGCGGCTCCATTGGCCGGCCATGGCAAGAGGGGGTGGACACGAAGGTTGGCCGTGGCAATGTGATTTTCATCAGCGTAGTCGGCCAGAATCGGAGACGGGGGCGGGTGGCAACAAGGGTTTCTAGGCAGGGAAGGGAAAAATGGATGTGGTATCCCGCATCCAGCACGCCCTGCACCAAATATATGCGGGATGGATGGGCCTCGATGTGAGAAGCCGCAAAAAAATTACGGTACGGGCTGTTTTGTGGTATCTGGAAAGGCCAGTTTTGGTTGTGATACCGCATATCAGGCCAAAATTTTGCGGGTCGGGGGATATGCGGTATCTGCTAGAGATGCTCATACATTAAGAACTTGTTCTGCTGACCAGAAACATGGGTCACATTATGTCGAGTATACAATATGGTTATATTGGAATAACCTATGATCAAGGCATAGGAGATGTTACAGATCTCTTTCTTTAATTTAACCATGTTGTCATAGTGATATTAACTCAATATCTCTCCTAGTTTCACAAAAAAGAACCACTTTCTTTTCTTGTTCTACTCTAAACTATTCAGAATCTAAACAAAAATCGACAATAATGTTCATTAAACAAGTCAATCTATTTAGATAGATCTCAATGTTAATGCTTTGTTCAAACTTTCTCTATGGAATAACTGAAATAACATTTCATGGTTTCGTGTGTTTGAGTGTTAGATAACTATATCATGGAGTTTTCTCATGTGTGCTAAGTGTGCAGGGAATGATTTTGTGTTTGGGGCCCCCGGATTATCCGCCCCCATCAAGGGCCGGATAATCCGGCCTAACTCATTTGGCAAAGGTAGGCATGGCGCGTCACTCTGTCTGGGGACGGATTTTCTCCTAGAAAATCTGAACAGGGGCGGATTTTCTTCACCTGACCGGATAATCCAGCCCTCGCCTTGGGTCGGATAATCCGGCCCCCTAGAAGATGATCAAAGGCAAGCAAGGCGCGACGCTCTGACTGGGTTCGGATTTTCTCCCGGAAAATCTGAACAGGGGCGGATTTTCCTTCCCTGATCGGATAATCCGGTCCTCGCAAGGGGCCGCCCCTAGGAGACGATCAAGGGCAAGCTCGGCGTGTCGCTCTGAGTGGGGGCGGATTATTTGCCGGATAATCCGAGTCTAGGGCGGAGTTTTCCCCAGGCCAAATAATCTGGCCCTCACTTGGGCCGGATAATCCGGCCCCAAATGGCTCCAACGGCTCAGTGGGTGCAGGGGTATAAAAGCCCCTTCATCCCCTCCATTCAGACTTCTTGATTCATTCGAAAAAGACCAGACCTGTTGCAAGTGCTCTCTCTCTAGATCTCCCACTTCAACCACCTGAAGGCTTTGATCTTTGGTGGAATTGAAGGAGGAGACAATCTACATCGTCATCACGAATCAAGTGCATCAACTCCTCTCCATTCACTTGGAGAAATCTCTGATCTAGTGAAAGAGCATGTGGGCCCCCATGTGTGGTTTTGGTAATTAATGACAATCTTTATGGACTAATGTGTATAGTAAGTGTCACTTGTAGGATTTGTCCATTGGCATCGCTTGGAGCATGGGTTGGCTCCAAGGTGGAAGATAAGAAGAAGAAGAAGATGCGTTGTGGAAGCTCAATATGCGCCATACCTAGAAGATCTCATGTTTGGTGCTTGCCATCCTCGGTGTTTCTGGATTGATGAAGACAAGGCCAAAGGATGCTCAAGGCAAAGGTATTCTTGATAGGTTTTACCTTTTACCGGTCTCATGTTGACCGGGTTTAGGATAGATAGCCGTACTATCAAGAGATGCTCTCGAGTGAGTAACTCGATCATATCGTTTGGAGAGAGCTCAAACCTTTGCATACTTGCATCATCATATTTGGTTGTTTATTTGTCTTATCCATGTGAGGATACAGAGCTTGTGGTATTCTTAATAACAAGCTCTTGTTCATCAAAATCGTATCTCCCTTTTATACCTTGTTGCGACTTTGATCTTGGCGGTTTTCCGGATTCTCACCGAGTGAGGTATCTCACATTATACTACTTGATACCTTCTCACTTGGTGATATCCAATATTTCCACTCTTTATTGGGTAGCTCTTGTCGTCCTCTTTCCAACGCAATTGGAATCGGGTCAATCGGAGTTACCAATCAAAAGTTATTGCAGTTTGTTTGTTTGCCTGTTGATTTAAAAAGATAAAAGGGGTTCAGTTTTTTATGGTTGTCCGGTACTACCAGGCCTAGTACCGGACACATTTGATCTGGCCCGGTCCCTCTCTGCCTCACCCGATGGCCTCAGCCGGCACTACCAGCCTGGCCCGG
Source organism: Avena insularis (assembly GCA_023614405.1). Lineage (NCBI taxonomy): Eukaryota > Viridiplantae > Streptophyta > Magnoliopsida > Poales > Poaceae > Avena > Avena insularis. Next base: position 159,541,607 of record CM042694.1, on the reverse strand, counting down.
TAGTACCGCTCGGCTGGGCCGGTACTACCGGCCAGCCCAGCACCAGCGTGTCCATCCCCTTTCCTGCTGCCGCTCGCTGCTGCCGCTTCGTTCGCTACCACCTCGCTCGCCCGCTCGCGAGGCTGCTGCTTCGCTCGCTCGTCCCGGCCCAGCTTGCTCGCTCCGCATCCCACGCCGCCGCCGCCGCTCCGTGGTGGGCCGCCTCCTGCTTGCTGGCCCGCGCACGCCCAGTTGCCACCGCTGCTCCAGGTCGCCGCGTTGCTCGCCCACTCTCCTGCACGCGCGCCGCCCGATCCCCTTGCGCTGCGTGCGTTGACCGCGTGGTCGCCTGCTGCTTGCTGCTTCGCCCCGCTAGCCCCGATCCCCTACAGCTCTCCTCGCTGCCTGGCTCACCAGTGGGCGGTAGTACCAGCTCTTTCCGGTACTACCGGGCCTGGCCAGGGAAAATGGCCCCAACAGGCAGATTTGGCCCTCTCCTATAAAAAGCTTTTAGCCCCCTTTTTATTAGTTGCTTCTTTCTCTATTCTTTCTCAAGCTTTGCCTAATATTTGACACATCTTTGGCTTGATTTCTTCCTCCTCCTCCAATGATTCTTGCCCATATTTGAGGGGAAGATAGAGGAGATCTAGATCTATATTTTGACCTAACCATTTCATCTCTTTGTGAGTGAATATTTGGGATCTAGATCTTTGGGCCTTTTTGTGATCCCCTTTTGTGTTCTTCCTCTCTTATTCTCCCAAGTGCTTTAGTAGCCTTGTTGGAATTTGAGAGTGAAGTTGTGGAGCATCTTTATGGTGTTCTTGCCTTTTGCATTTGGTGCATTGGTGTGTGTTCTCTCCGGAGGATTTGTTCGGTGACATTCATTGAAGCTTGTCCCTCTTGGGTCCATTTCATCTCTTTGTGAGTGAATATTTGGGATCTAGATCTTTGGGCCTTTTTGTGATCCCCTTTTGTGTTCTTCCTCTCTTATTCCCCCCAAGTGCTTTAGTAGCCTTGTTGGAATTTGAGAGTGAAGTTATGGAGCATCTTTATGGTGTTCTTGCCTTTTGCATTTGGTGCATCGATGTGTGTTCTCTCCGGAGGATTTGTTCGGTGACATTCATTGAAGCTTGTCCCTCTTAGGTTCTTGGAACCCTAGACGGTTGTGTGGCCTTTGTGGCGTGTTTTCGGGGTCATCAATTAAGTTGTGAAGCTCCCCCAAGATTGAGGCCTTGGTGGCGATTATTGGGAGCCTCCAATTAATTTGTGGAGATAGCCCCAATCTTGTACGGGTTCGGTGACCACCCTTAAGTGTCCCATAATGGAACAGGTGTTTGCCCGCGTGGAGGGTGCTCGGGAGAATAGGGTGAGGCCTTTGTGGCATTGGTGGTCTTAGTACCGCCCACTCCTCCAACGAGATGTACTCCCTTGTTGGGAGGAACTCGGTAAAACATCGTCGTCCCCACGTGCCTCGGTTATCTCTATACCCGAGCTCTTTACTTATGCACTTTACATTGTGATAGCCATCGTGTCGCATTGTTACTTATCTTTCTTAGCATAAGTTGTTGGTGCACATAGGTGAACCTTAGTATATCTAGGCTTTGTGCTTAACAAAAGAAAATGCTAGTTTTATTCCGCCTTTGTTAAGCCCATCTCGTAGAAGTTTTATATCGCCTATTCACCCCCTCTAGGCGACATCCGTGAACTTTCAATTTGTATCAGAGCGAGGTCTCTCGCTTTTAGGCTTCACCGCCTTGAGAGTAAAGATGTCGTCTAGTGGAGTAGTGCATGATTCCTATTATATATTCGATGGCACAAATTATGATGTTTGGAAATCTCGCATGCTAGATTATTTTTGGGACATTCACCCATCCATTGAGGGAATTCTATATATGGGTTTGTCTTCTCCTATGGATCCCCAAAATGAATCTTTAGAGGAGAAGATGAACTCTTATATAGATGCTCAAGCTACTAAAATGATTTTACTTGTTGTGAGCAATGTAGTTATTTCTTCAACAATGCCTTATCGGAGTGCTCATGATATTTGGACCAAGCTTCAAGATAAATATGGTGTGTCCAACATTATTGAGGATGATTGTATTCCCTCCACCTTCGGCCGTGATGAGTTATCATTTTCTACCACTTCACCAACATGTGATTTTTCACAAGGTAATGATATGGTGAGTGGTGATAGGAGTTGCAATTTGGATAGTGAGCTTACCATAGATAATCCTTTATCTCTATCTTGTTGAAATGGTCTATCTTTGGACTCTAATACTTGTAGAACTCAAAACCCCTCATATGCTAGTGTTAGTGGTCCTTGCATATCTTGTAGAAATGGCTTAAATAATTCACATGATGATATGCTTGCTTTGTCTTATTGTCGTGATAAAAATGTTTCTATTTCCTCTAGTGCTTGTGTTGGTAACCATGTAGAGGAAAATGAATATTCTATGGGCCAAGACAAGGTTTTGAATGGAGATACAAATGCAATCCCATCATCACCTTCTTCCGGTTCTCATATATGCCTTATGGCTAAGGGAACAAAGGTAACCTCATTGGATCCCATTGTTTCCCATGATAATGTTGATGATGATGATGATGTTGAGAGTGATAATAATGATGATCATCTAGCTTATTATGATCTCCATTCAAGAGATGGGAGAGATTGTCTTTCCCGCTCTTCATAGAAATAAAATTGCTTCCTCCAAATTTGTTGAAATATTGACTTGTGCTATTGAAGGCAAGAAATTTATGGAGGAACAAGAAAATATTATTTGTAAAAAGAATGAACATGAGCGTGAATCTGCTAACGAGATTGCTTATCTAGAGAGCTCTCTTGAAGAAGAACGAACCACCAAAGAATCTCTTGAGGAGACTTTTGCTCTAGAACTATCTAGAGTAAAGGAAAACCATGATAGAGGACTTGCGGTGGCAAATCTTCTCAAAACTAAAAATGATGAACTCATAGTTGCCCATGCTAAACTCATTGAGGATTTTAAACACCTCGAAAATGGCTCTCGGGTCATTAAGAGTGAGCTTATCAAACTCACTGATTCGCATGAGAAACTTAAAGCTTCATATTCAAAAGAGCTTGCAAAGTTGACCTCACCTCTAGCCATTAATAATGATGCTTGTTCTACTAACTCTATTTCTTGTGAAGCATCTATTTTTAAGGAGAATGTTGAGCTAAAGGCTCAACTTGCTTTGCTAACTAGCAAATATGGGAAATTGGAAGAAAGTCATGCTAAGCTCTCAAGCTTGCATGAGGATCTTCTAGTCTCCCATGATAGGCTAAAGATGGCTCATTAGGCCATTTTGTCAATGGTAACATCTAGTGGGCCTCATGTGGACATTAACACTACTTCTACTCCTAATGTGATATTGCCATGTGCTAGTCCTTGTAATTCATCCACTCATGCTATTGCTACATCTTGTGATGAATTACATTCCATGCCTTGTTGCTCTAACAATGTTGCATCTAGTTCCTCTACTATTATTGTTAACACTAACCATGTAGATAAAATTAGAGAGCTCAAGGCTCAAGTCACTTCTTTGAAGAATGACTTGAAAAAGGGTCATAAAGGGAAGGCCACACTCAACCACATCTTGAGTGTGCAAAAAAAAACAATGACAAGAGTGGACTTGGATTCAACTCCAATAACAAGAACAAGTCCAATAACAAGTTGAAGCACAAGGGCAACAAGAAGAATGTCCAAGATCAAGCGAAGTATCTGGCCAACATTATTTGCTTCAAGTGCAAGGAAGAAGGGCATCATGTTAGATCTTGCCCATTGAAGAATAAGCCCCTTGGTATGAAGCAACAAGGGAAGCGGCCTCAAGCTCTACCTCAAGTGGTAGATGGACCTCTTCCTAAGAGGACTACTCGAGCTCTTCCTCATGTTGTGGCATCACCGAAGAAGAAAGCTAGCAAGACAAGAACTTGCTACATTTGCCGTGAGAAGGGCAAATTTCTTACTCATGCACTAGTGGTATCTCCTCATCCAACCCTATCTTGATTTATGATGATTATTCTCTTGGTAAGGATGAGGTTGGCAATGTGTTTGCCAAATATGTTGGTACCCAAAGTGGTGTCAATAAAAGAACCATTTGGGTTGCCAAGCCTATTGTGACTAACTTCTTAGGACCCAACTTGGTTGGGGACCAACAAGCCAAAACTTGATCAATAGGAGTTTTGGGAGGACAATGGAGACTTGGTTTCGTTATGAAGAATTGAGGGATCTTCATCTATTATATTTGTCAAGCCAAGTCATGTGGATTATATTGCCTCTATTATATTTCCAATGTTCCTCCTTGCGGTAACATATGCTTAACTCATTACGTTGAAAGTTACTCGCCCCCTTGTGCATGTGTTGTTTTTGTACCTTGCATGTTTGTCGTATATGTTGTGATTACCATTGTATTATCTTGAGTTATCAAGTATATTTGTGTTTGTTGGTTTGCACACCATGTATGGGTGTATCTTGTGTTGGAGCTACTATTGAATTTTATTTGGTATCTTATTTAGCTCTTGTGAGAGATTAATGGACTATCCCATTTTGGGGGAGTGTTATGCTTGGGCATTTCACAATCCTAAAAATGTGTGTACATGAGGAATACCACCTAGTATTGATTTAGCAATATTATCTAGTATCTATGTGGTATGATTCTCATGAGAAACTTAAGTTCTATAATGTCCATTAATTATCTCTTGTTTGGATATTGTTGCCTCGTGTTGATATTTATTGGTTATCAAATTATGGGGGAGTCATATGCTTAGTGCATATTACAAGCCTAGAAAATGTGAATATTCAAGGTTGTGTCACCTACAATTGATATTGATAATTATCTCGCTCCTATGTGACACATTTGCTCAAACAAGTTCAATGCCTTTGTTTCTCATATTTTGGATCTTCTTTGTGTGAGTGTTTCTTGGTATGTGTTTCCTTTTTTTTTGCATCCTTATATCCTCATGGAAACCATTAGCTTCAATTCACTCCAATCACTAGTGATTGTGTAACCATTGGAAGCTACCAAGAATCTCCTTTGAAGCATCAAGATTAATTATTATACTTTGATATATGCTTCTTGTGTGAACATGATCTTGGATATCCTCGCAAGCTACCTAGGGAAAATTATCCCTAATACTTCTTCTCCTTGGACAATTGGTACTCTATTTATGGTAGAATATTTGTATCATATTCACTTTGGCCTTAGTTTATTTTTGTCCTATCTTTGGCCAAGAAATTGTTTTGTGCTTCTCCCAAGATTTCCTTGCCTCTTATGGATCTTCTTAGTTTATTGGTATCCTCTTGTGTTTTATTTAATATAAGTAGTAGTGATGATCTCATTTGTGTGCATTTTGCATTCAAAAGCAAAAATCCTAAATAATGTACTACTTATGGGTGAGCTCTCCTATATTATTTAGAACACTCCTATTTATGCTTCTTGCTTTGATCCATATCATGATTTATGTTCTTGGGAGTTTGTTCTTTTTGTTTTGGTATTTTGTTCCATCATGAAAAGTGTGGAGAGTTTGGTCTATTTGTTGGACCCTTGCTCTTTTGGGAGTTGGTTTTGTCTCATTCCTCGTTTCATGTTTTGAACTTTTAGAATGAGATAAATCCTCGAGCATGTGTGTTTTTATCTATCATTTTATCTTTCGACTTTGTCTAGTTCATTTGTTGAACTTGTGTTCTTTCATGTGTTGAAGTGGTTCTTTGATACAATTTGGACACCTTTTGTCGTGTCACACTCTTGTATGTGCCATCTCGATTTACTTGGTGCTTTTGTGTAAATTGTATCTCATTTTGGCTCTTGGAAGTCTTGCATGCATGGTTACTATATGTTTATTTAATGGCATGCTTACTTTCTTAGATCCAATATGTAGGGGAAACTCCACCAACTCCTAATTGCCTAAGATGTGCATGAAATTCAATTTCATATTAATATGCACATATTTATGTGGAGTCTCTCCTATGTATTGTAGTGTCACTAACTACTTTGGACCCAATATGTTTGGGAACCATTTTTGTACTTAATGTGTTTTAGGTACATTGGAGATATATTGGATGCTTGTCTCTCAAAGTTTGAAGAAGTGGTGCGTTCATGGAAATTGAGGGCAAGCTATAGGATGATCAACTAATTCATATCCCCTTCATCCTACCAATTATATTTTGGTAACAAGTATCCCCTTCTCATGCTCATATTTCTTGATTACAACCATTTGTGGGTTGCCTTCTAGCATGATTTATTGTATTTATATTTGTTGTGGTTCTAGCTTTGGTCTTAAGAGAACCTCCTATTGCAAATGGGTGTAAGTTGAGATGAGTGCATATAATTGGGTCTATACAAAATCATGCATTTGAGTTCCACACCCCAAATATGTCAATCTAGCAATTTTATTGCCTATCATTTCCTTAACTTCTCTCATGTGCAATAGTGAGATTTTGTTAGTTGATTTTTACTTTGTGATATTTGTTGCCTTTCTCCATATATTCCAACCATCTCATTTTCCCTTGGTGATTGTTGTAATATATGTAGTGTGTTGGTGTTTGAAGTTCATTCATGAACAATAAGATAAAATTATGCCTTTGGCCATGCTTATAAGCAAAAATCTTATTGGTATGTGTCATGACTTCATTTTGGTATTCATGTGCTTTGTTGAGTACCTTGTTTATGTGTGCATGTCTTTGTGTACATATGTCTTTGTGATGCATTCCATTTAGAAACTCATACACATAAGAGAAGATAATTTTAGTTGAGTTTTTTTATTTCTTGGATACCACCTTTTATTTCTTTTTGATTCTTTGGTGGCTTCCAAAATTATTTGCCTATGAGTGCTTGTATCCTTTGTTTGCATCTTCAGGCACTCATATTTGTTATCTCGTGCCTTGTATTGTTAAATGAATATGGATGAGTGAGGATTCCATGATCATGCACCTTGTTCCCAAATATAATTATCATAATTGGTGCATAATCTTTAGGGAGCTCCTTTAATTCATTTAAGAATGCTCATTTGTCTTCCTTCTTGTTTGTTGTGTTTTAAATGCTTATGCGGGAGCAAGTATACCATATTTGTGCATGATGTACTCCAATGCAACAATTTTATTTTTGCACAAATCTTGGGGAGATTCTCTATTTTCATTTAAATCACACCTTTGATCTTATCATAATATCTTGTTATGTTCATTTGGTATCATTTGTTGTTTTAATTTGGTTCTTTTGGATCTTATGGTTGCTTGCGTCATTTGTTGATGCTTATCCTTTATTTCCTTAGCAATCTTTGGGTCCTCGATATAGTTTTACTTCCTCCCAAGTATTCATCATTGGATTTGTGCGAATGCACACCTTTGGAGGAACTATCACTATATTGGCTTTCTAGAACTTGTCACCCATTTTGGCAATCGATGCCAATGGGAGAGAAGTTTTAGACGGTTTAAGGGAAGTTGGTTTATGCTTTGAGTTGGTTCTTAAGCATTTGCCTTTCATGCTCTTGCATCTTTGTGTTGCCTAGCATGTGGTTTATATAGAGGAAACTCCACCAATGATAATGATTGACAATATATGCAATGAAATTCAAGTTCATCACACTTGCATAGATTGTGGGGGAGTTTGCTCTATATATTATGGTTATACCAATATCACTTACTTGTGTAGTATTTGATATTGGTGCTACCATTTCATTCGTTAAATTCATTATATAAACCCTCTCAAAGGGATTGTCATCAATTACCAAAATGGGGGAGATTGAAAGAGCATGTGGGCCCCCATGTGTGGTTTTGGTAATTAATGACAATCTTTATGGACTAATGTGTGTACTAAGTGTCACTTGTAGGATTTGTATATTGGCATCGCTTGGAGCATGGGTTGGCTCCAAGGTGGAAGATAAGTAGAAGAAGATGCGTTGTGGAAGCTCAATATGCGCCATACCTAGAAGATCTCATGTTTGGTGCTTGCCATCCTCGGTGTTTCTGGACTGATGAATACGAGGCCAAAGGATGCTCAAGGCAAAGGTATTCTTGATAGGTTTTACCTTTTACCTGTCTCGTGTTGACCGGGTTTAGGATAGATAGCCATACTATCCAGAGATGCTTTGAGTGAGTAACTCGATCATATCGTTCAGAGAGAGATCAAACCTTTGCATACTTGCATCATCATATTTGGTTGTTTATTTGTCTTATCCATGTGAGGATACAGAGCTTGTGGTATTCTTAATAACAAGCTCTTGTTCATCAAAATCGGATCTCCCTTTTATACCTTGTTGCGACTTTGATCTTGGCGGTTTTCCAGATTCTCACCGAGTGAGGTATCTCACATTATACTACTTGATACCTTCTCACTTGGTGATATCCAATATTTCCACTCTTTATTGGGTAGCTCTTGTCGTCCTCTTTCCAACGCAATTGGAATCGGGTCAATCGGAGCTACCAATCAAAAGTTATTGTAGTTTGTTTGTTTGCCTTATGATTTAAAAAGAAAAAAGGGGCTCAGTTTTTTTATGGCTGTCCGGTACTACCGGGCCTAGTACCGGACACATCTGATCTGGCCCGGTCCCTCTCTTCCTCGCTCGGTGGCCTCAGTCGGCACTACCGTCCTGGACCGGTAGTACCGCCCGGGTGGGCCGGTACTACCGGCCAGCCCAGCACCAGCGTGTCCATCCCCTTTCCTACTGCCGCTCGCTGTTGCCGATTCGTTCGCTCCCACCTTGCTCGCCCGCTCGTGAGGCTACTGCTTTGCTCGCTCGTCCCGGCCCAGCTTGCTCGCTCTGCAGCCCACGCCACCGCCGCTCCGTGGTGAGCCGCCTCCTGCTTGCTGGCCCGCGCGCCTAGCTGCCGCCGCTGCTCCAGGTCGCCGCGTCGCTCGCCCACGCTCCTGCACGCGCGCCGCCCGATCCCCTTGCGCTGCGTGCGTTGACCGTGCCGTCTGCGCTTATCGCTGCTTCTTGCCGCCCCGATCCCTCTAACTCCCTCGCTGCTGGCTCATGTTAATCGGCTGCTCGCTGCTTCATTGCTTGCTGCTAGGATCTTGGGCGGTAGTACCGGCTCTTTCCAGTACTACCGGGCCTGGCCATGGAAAATTGCCCCAACGCGCAGATTTGGCCCTCTCCTATAAAAAGCTTTTAGCCCCCTTTTTATTAGTTGCTTCTTTCTCTATTCTTTCTCAAGCTTTGCCTAATATTTGACACATCTTTTGGCTTGATTTTTTCCTCCCCTCCAATGATTCTTTCCCATATTTGAGGGGAGGATAGAGGAGATCTAGATCTATATTTTGACCTAACCATTTCATCTCTTTATGAGTGAATATTTGGGATCTAGATCTTTGGAGCTTTTTGTGATCCCTTTTTGTGTTCTTCCTCTCTTATTCCCCAAAGTGCTTTAGTAGCCTTGTTGGAATTTGAGAGTGAAGTTATGGAGCATCTTTGTGGTGTTCTTGCCTTTTGCATTTGGTGCATCGATGTGTGTTCTCTCTGGAGGATTTGTTCGGTGACATTCATTGAAGCTTGTCCCTCTTGGGTTCTTGGAACCCTAGACGGTTGTGTGGCCTTTGTGGCGTGTTTTTGGGTCTTCAATTAAGTTGTGAAGCTCCCCCAAGATTGAGGCCTTGGTGGCGATTATTGGGAGCCTCCAATTAAGTTGTGGAGATAGCCCTAATCTTGTACGGGTTCGGTGACCACCCTTAAGTGTCCCATAGTGGAACGGGTGCTTGCCCGCGTGGAGGGTGCTCGAGAGAATAGGGTGAGGCCTTTGTGGCGTTGGTGGTCTTAGTACCGCCCACCCCTCCAACAAGACGTACTCCCTTGTTGGGAGGAACTCGGTAAAACATCGTCGTCCCCACGTGCCTATTATCTCTATACACGAGCCCGTTACTTATGCACTTTACATTATGATAGCCATCGTGCTTGAAGTAATTATCTTGCTATTGCATTGTTGCTTATCTTTCTTAGCATAAGTTGTTGGTGCACATAGGTGAACCTTAGTATATCTAGGCTTTGTGCTAAACGAAAGAAAACGTTAGTTTTATTCCGCCTTTGTTAAGCCCATCTCGTAGAAGTTTTATATCGCCTATTCACCCCCCTCTAGGCGACATCCTTGATCTTTCATCTAGTATTCTTGTTAATATCTAGATCTTGTGTTTTGTTATCGATAACTTGTTCTTGTGGAAGCTTGTTATCATTACGGGAGCCTCCAATTTGGTTGTGGAGTTGTGCCCCGCTAGTTGTGTAAAGTCGCCGGTTCCCGCCTCGAAGGGTTCCTATAGTGGAAAGGTGGATCAGGCCTTTGGTGGCGGGATCCATCGGAGAACAGGGTGAGGCCTATTGTGGTGTGGTGGTCTTAGTACCGCCCACCCCTCCAACGCAGATGTACTTCCCTTAACAAGGAAGGAACTGCGGTAAACAAATCCTGTGTCTCCGCGTGCTTCACTATGGTTTACTCATTCCTCTATCTCACTCCCCTTTACTCGCTAGTTGTTAGGTTTGCATATAGTGAAATTCTTCATAATAGCTTATCTAGAGAATTTACCTTTTGGCCTAAAATTGAAAAAGCATTAAAATTTGAAGTAGCACCTATTCACCCCCCCTCTAGGTGCCCATACGATCCATTTCAATTGGTATCATAGCCCCATCTCTTTATCCGGGCTTAACGGCCTAAGAGCAGTATGGGTACCAAGGAGAATGGGAATGAGGCTGTGGACAAGGTCACAATGGATGACGTCAAGACATTGGAAACAACCCTGTTGAAATCCTTTGAGACCAAGATGGAGGAGATGCAACAAATGATTGCTCACCTCACATCATTCGTAGCCCCATCTCCATCTTCCTCTGAGGCTGCCACTCCATCATCCAAGGATAAGGCTAACACCAGATCTAAGGAAGATGAAGTGGTAGGTGAACAACATAATGGTTCCGCCTCCAAGAAGGGAACTAGTAAGGAGGACTATAGTGAGGTTCATCACCTATATTCCCCCGACCCACCTATTCCTCATCCTCATATAAACAATAGGGGTGATCCACCCAAGCTTACTGCATCTTCATTTAATCAATGACAATTCTTAATGAAGTCACATGTATGCAGTTCGTCAATTGAACTTTGGAGGATTATCGAAGAGGGTATTCATATTGGAGATCACACCAACCTGACAAGAAGAGAAGTGGTGGATAGTCAGTTGAATGCAACGGCTCTCCACATGATACAACTCGGAGTGGGTCCCAAGGACATGCCTCACATTGAGCATTTCAACACCGCTAAAGAAGCTTGGGATGCTCTCACCGATCTCTTTATTAGAAATGAAAGCATGAGGAGGAATAGGTATGATGCCCTTAGCAATGAAGCTAAAGGATTCTACATATTGGATGGTGAAGACCATAAAGATATGTATAGAATACTCAAGGGCATTGCAACAACTTTTAGAAAGCATGGAGCCACTCACATTGATGATGCATGGATAAAAAGGAAATATGTGAGTGCTTTAATGCCTTTTGAGCCAACGGACTTGAAGAGCTTGCAAGGTAGACACAACTACCATCAAATGACTTCCAATGAAGTCATGCAAGAAATTGCATCATTCAAGGTTGCAGCTAAGAACACGGAAGATGCCTGTGCATGAGCCATTGGTATGCAAAAAGGGGGTCAATGTTGCTCTAAAGGCAAATGCTATTAAGCAAGATGAGGATGAAAGAGGTTTCTAAGATGTCTCCATGGGTTGCCCCGAGGAAGTCAAGCATGCTCATGGTGAGTACATGGCATTCTATGCGAGTAACTTTTGGAAGGATCTAGCCAAGGCCAAGTCGGAACTTGAGCACAAGAATGGGTCAAGTGAAGAAGAGAGAATGGCCCAAAACTGAGAACATGCTACAATTGTGGAGATAGGTTACACTTTGTGGCTGAGTGTCCATATCAAAATAGAGAAGACAATGGTGGAAGGCTCATCCTTAAATAAAAGTCCAAGGCACCACGAAAGAAGCCATTTATCAAAAAGAATGGCCCTTACAAGAAGCAACCCAAGATTGTCTTGGTGGCACAAGAAGAATATTCTCTACAAGTGAAGATGAAGAGGATGATGATAGTACTCGTGAGGTGGATGCTATAGTCACATCTACTCCATCATCACACTTCAACTCTCCAAACGAAAAATGCCATCAACAACAACATCACCTGCCTTATGGCGAGAGGGTCCGAGGTATCATCTTCTGTTTCTTCATTTCCTAAGACTAACATAAATATGGATATGGATGACCATACTAGTCTTAAGATAAAAGAAGAAGTTATTGCTTTGGACACCTTTTTCACTAACTTGCAAGGTGAGCACAAACTTCATTTTGATGCTCTTATGAGTCAACTTGCCCAATCCGAAGATCTTCTAGAAGAAAAGGGCAGCATTGAAAGAGAAGATGCCTTGGAGATAGCCTCCTTGAAGAATGCCTTGGAAGAAGAAGAGGAAGCTCGAGTATCCTTGGAAGAGAGACTCGAGTCAATTGAGGAGTCCCATGAAGAGGTTGTTGCTCAGCTCATCAAAGAACATGACAACGCTATTGCTAAGGGAAAGAAACTAAAAAGGGAAAGATTGAATTTGGGGCTGCTCATGCTAGACTCTTGGAGAAGTTTGAGAAACTTGACATTGCTCACAAGGCTTTGGAGAGTGAACATTCTACTCTAAATGAGTCTCATGACCAGCTCCAAACTCAATTGGAGAAGTATGATATTCCCAGCACCTCCACACCATCTTGTGGACAAGAAGAACTTGCAAAGGGATCTCAACACAAAGGTAAAGAAGTTATAGATGAGGTTCTTATCAAGCAAACGACAAACAATGGAAAACAGGGTCTTGGTTATATTCCCAAGACAAAGAACAAGAAGAAGAAGAAGAAGAGCAAGACTGCTCAACCAAAGACTATCACCACCACTAAGGACAAGTCTAATTATGATGGTTTTGCAGGGGCTAACAATCCTAACTATGAGTTATATTGTGATTATTATGGTGATGTTTATGCTAGTTATGTAGGTCCTTATGATTGTTACATTCCTTGGTCTATTGGGGTTCCCAAGACCCTTGTCACTAACATGAGAGGACCTGAAAAATGGGTACCTAAAACCAAGAAGTAACTTTCTTGCAGGGCTATGCTTCCGGTGGGTCTAAATGGGTACTCGATAGCGGGTGCACAAGTCACATGACCGGAAGCAAGGAGATCATCACGGATATGCGGCCAAATCATGATCATATAACCGTCTCCTATGGTAACAAGTCAAAATCTGAGGTATTGGGTCTCGACAAAGTTGTGGTTGCTCACGATATCTCTCTCGTGGACGTCATGCTTGTTGAGACCCTCGATTACAATTTACTTTCAGTTCGAGCCCTTGGTAAGATGGGTTTTGTAGTTTTTATTGATGCTGATTTGGTGGTACTCTTGTGGAGCAAGTCTCTAAAAGTCGCTTTCATGGGATATGTCGAAAATGACCTGTATGTGGTGGACTTCTCGGAGAAAACCACTACAGGCCCGATGTGTCTTTTCGGAAAGGCTGACGCGGGTTGGTTATGGCATCACCGACTAGCCCACGTTAATATGAGAACTTTGCAAAGTCTCCACAAGGGTGGCCACATCCTTGGACTAAAAGAAAATGTCTCCTTTGCCAAAGATCGTGTTTTCAGGGCTTGTGTTGAAGGGAAAATGCATGACTCTCCTCATCGAAGGAAGACTATTATTTCATCAAAGAGGATCTTGGAGCTCCTTCATGTGGACCTCTTTGGACCTCCATCACATGCAAGCCTCGGCGGGAAGAAGTACTGCCTTGTGATTGTTGATGATTACTCAAAGATATACTTGGGTCTATTTCTTCAAGTTGAAGAGCGAGACTCAACAAACGGTCATCGACTTTGCCAACGAGGTTCAACGTCAATAGAATGTTGCTATATTGGCAATAAGAAGTGATAATGGCTCCGAGTTCAAGAACTACACCTTAAATGAATTCCTAAGTGGAGAGGGGATTAGACATCAATATTCCACTGCATACAACCCTCAACAAAATGGTGTTGCCGAGAGGAAAAACCGGATCCTAATGGATATGGCGAGGTCTATGCTAGCTGAATTCAAGTCTCCATATAACTTCTAGGCTGAAGCAATCTCTACCACTTGTCATTCATCCAACCGGCTATACCTCCGTAAAATCTTGGACAAGACTCCGTATGAAATACTTACCGGTAACAAGCTAAAAATTTCATACTTCCAGGTATTTGGTTGTAAGTGTTTCTTTCTCATCAAAGGAGTTCGTTTATCTAAATTTGATTCTAAGGCTTTAGAAGGAATTTTTGTTGGTTATGGTGCCGAATCCCACACTTATAGAGTCTACAATAAGCTCTCTGGAACTGTTGTAGAATCTTGTAGTGTGTTGTTCGAGGAAAATGATGGCTCCCGTGTGGGGCAAGTTAATGTTTGTGATGCAGATGTTGAAATACCCCAAGATGCCATAAGAAGAATGGGCGTGGGATTTTTTCGCCCCATTGAGGAACCCCTTGTGGCGGATCGGGAAGGACAATTCTCTACTCATGTAGAGCCCTCATCTACACAGACTCAACATGCTCCAACCACGGGAGAAACTTCTACACTAACTCCACCAAATGCTAAAGGTCAACATGCTCTTGAATTCTCCAGGGCGGATCATCCGGTCGACACCAGATTATCTGGCCATCACTCCACTGACGACCAAATTGATCATCATATCAAAGAAACAGCTGCAAGTCCCAGGCCGGATTTTCCAGCTGACCCCGGATTATCCAGCCACTCGCCAATTTGAGCAAGTTCTAGTCAAGCTAGTGAAGATGCTTCAGGATCTCCCAGGCCAGATTATCCGGCCCCGAAACTCCTAATGAGCAGCAGCCTCCTATTATGGTTGTTGATCCACATCAAGGGCAAGGTTCATCATCTCCTACTCCTGCTAATCAAGCTGCAGATCAAGGCCAGGCCAATGATTCCAACGAAGACTCAAATGATGAAGTTATTCTCCAAGAGACAACAAGCTAATTGAACTTCGTCGCAAAGCTCGTGCCGATAGGAACCTTGAGTTAAGGGGTCACACTCTTGACAAAGTTGTAGGTGATCTTCGACAAAGGGTTTCCACAAGAAGGGAGTTGGCAAGTTTCGGTGAGCATCAAGCCCACATCTCAATGGTGGAACCCAAGAAAGTGTTTGAAGCTCTTGAAGATCCGGACTGGGTTGTTGCTATGCATGAAGAGTTGAATAACTTTGAACGCAACAAGGTTTGTAAATTAGTACAGATGCCCAAGGATTGCCGCAATGTTATCGGCACTAAATGGATATTTAAAAACAAGCAAGATGAGAATGGCATTGTTGTGAGGAACAAGGCGAGACTCATGGCACAAGGCTATTCCCAAGTTGAGGGCATTGACTTCGGCGAGACCTATGCTCTTGTGGCTCGTCTTGAGTCCATCTGTGTCCTTCTTGCTTATGCTGCTCATTATAATTTTAAATTATAGCAAATGGATGTTAAGAGTGCTTTTCTTAATGGTCCTCTACATGAGTTGGTATATGTCAAGCAACCCCCGGGATTTGAGGATCCTAACTTTTCGAACCATGTCTACAAACTCGATAAGGCACTCTATGGCCTTAAACAAGCCACACGTGTGTGGTATGAGCACCTTAAAGAGCTCTTGTTAGACCGTGGCTTTGAAGTTGGGCAAATCGATCCCACTCTTTTTACTAAGAAGGTTAAGAGGGAGCTCTTCGTATGCCAACTATATGTAGAAGACATCATCGTTGGCTCTACTAATAAAGCTTTTAATGATGAATTTTCAAAGCTTATGACTGATAGGTTTGAGATGTCTATGATGGGGGAGTTACGGTTCTTTCTTGGATTCGAAATCAAGCAACTTAGAGAAGTAACCTTCATTAATCAAGCAAAATACATACAAGACATGCTCAAGAGATTCAAGATGAAGGATCTTAAGGGCGTCGCCACTCCGATGTAAACAAAATGTCACCTTGAACTCAATCCTCACGGTAAAGATATGGACAAAAAGGTATACCGGTCCATGATCGGCTCTCTTCTTTACCTCTGCGCATCTAGACCCGATATTGTGTTGAGTGTGGGGGTGTGTGCAAGGTATCAAGCAGCTCCTAAAGAAAGCCACTTAGTGGCAGTCAAGAGGATCTTCCGATATTTGGTTCATTCCCCTAACTTTGGTCTATGGTATCCCAAGGGATCCAATTTCTCTCTATGTGGTTATACTGATTCATATTGGGCTGGTGATAAGGATCATCGGAAATCAACTTCTGGAGCTTGTCAGTTCTTGGGAAGGTCTCTAGTCTGTTGGTCTTCTAAAAAGCAGAATTATATATCTCTCTCCACCGCCGAAGCTGAATATGTTGCTGCTGCTAGTGCCTGCACTCAGTTATTATGGATGAGGCAAACTTTAAAGGATTACGGTGTCAATTGTGACAAAGTGCCTCTTTTATGCGATAATGAAAGTGAAATCAAAATTGCGTACAATCTGGTACAACACACAAGGACGAAGCATATTGAGATTCGGAATCATTTTATTCGGGACCATGTTGCTCGAGGCGATATTGATCTATCTTTTATGAGCATGAAGAACCAACTTGCTGATATTTTCATGAAGCCACTTGATGAAGCAAGGTTTTGTTACTTGAGGTAATGAGCTAAATATCGTTGATTCAAGGAGCTTATCTTGATTACCCATGCACTCAATCTTACGTCTCAATCTTATCTGGTCTAGATGTGGGCATGGACATAGGGGAGTGTGGTCCTAATTGATTGGGCTAACCCTCCACCCATATTGCCGAAAGCAAGTCAAATCGTTTCTCTTAATATCATTTAGTGATATGTGAGCTTATTGATGAGTATTGGTCATGAACCCAAGATATATCTTTGCGGTGTCATACCATACACTCCAACAAGGTGGCTTCGGCTACCGCCCTCTTCCATGAGAAGACTTGGATTTTTGTGGATCTTTTTGGTTGTTTTAGCTCATCTCATGTTCTTATGGGAATCACACTCAATTTTGGTTTTTAATTGATTTGTTTTTGCAATCTTGAGTGTGTAGTACCATCTCAGTTTGGAACTCTTAATCCTAAGCCTTTCCCTACCCCTAAGCCATCCTTTATTGCACACAAGTGATCCCTTGGGGCGTTAGCATCACTCTTCTTCCTTTTTGGCGTCTCGATGCCAAAGGGGGAGAAGTAGTTCTATTAGGTCTCCGAGAATTTGCATGGGTCGGGCACAAGTTCTTGCTCTTTAGCGTTGATACGTTGCTAACGTATCCATAATTTTTGATGTTCCATGCTTGGTTTTATCTACTTTCTTATGTTTTTGTCCACACTTTGGAGTACTTTTCATATGATTTTTGGACTAACCTATTAATAAGAGCCATGATGGTTCGCTTTTCTGCTGTTTTTGGTTCCAAAAAGTCAGAAAATGAATATTCTCGGAATTGGACCGGACAAAAGCCAAAGTCGTTATTTCTCGGAAGATTCATGGAGCCAAAATGAGAGACGAAGGGGGGCCACAGGGTGGCCAAACCACCCCTAGGCGCGGGTCCCCCTGGTCGCGCCAGGGCATGGTGTGGGCCCCCTGGCCGGCCATCAACCTTGCCCCTTCGCCTATAAAATCCTCCCGATGCAAAAACCCTAAGGTCCTGTTTGGTTGAGCTGTGGCTTATCAGAAAGTAGCTGTGGGCTATGTGCTGTGGCAAAGCAGCTGTGTGCTGTGAGAAAGCTGTAAAAGCCATTTGGCAAGTTGCTATCCGAACTGTGGCTATGAGGGTAAATGTCTGATATACCCCTAACATCTGAGAGACTTTTTAATTACTATTTAACATAATGATCTCATTAAAATGAATGGATCAGTACCTGTCTGAACTGTGGCTGTGAGGGTAAATGTCTAATATATGCATAACACGAGACTTTTTAATTACTATTTAACATAATGATCTCATTGAAACGAATGGACCAACAGGGGTCTTTGTTGGAGCCTTCCCCTTTACAAAATATACATGTTCTCTCTTTTGAATGCTTGATATTTTAACAAGCAAACAACCCAGCAACTACCTTAGTTGCGACGCAAAATATTATATGCACATATTACAAAATATACTAGTCAGTAGCTGAGCGCATGAAGCTTCATTCTTCCATCGTGCTGAACAAGGAGTCAGCAATTATATCACGGATTGAGTTCATGTAGACAGCGTCACGTTTTGATGTAGCCTCATCACCATGAAGTGGTTCTTCCCCTCCTGGAATATAGTCCTCATCTTCATCACATTTGTCAAACTCCTCATCGGGAAGCTTGGTCTCACGAATGTAATTGTGCAGCGACATACAAGCTACAATTATTTTGTTTTGCCTACGAGGCTTGAAACTAGGTACAGCCTTCAGCATGCAAAATTTAGCTTTGAGCACTCCAAAATTGCGTTCAATGACATTTCTCCCACGGGCATGGACATAGTTGTAGCACTCGTGCTTCCCAACCGGTTTTCGTCCATTACGGAATTCCGGTAGATGGTATATTTGGCCTTTGTAAGGAGCAAGATATCCTTTGCGATTTGGATAACCCGAATCAACGAGGTAATATTTACCTACATAAATAAGAAAAAATCAGGAAGCAAATAAAGAAGACATATCAGGAAGCAAGATACAATGCATACAGCTAGTACCTACGGGAGTCTTAGCAAAACGACGTTCATACTTTGTCAAGTTGTCATTTAAGATCCGTGTGTCATGGGCTGAACCAGGCCAACCAGCCACAACAAAAGTAAACCGCATATCAAAGTCGCAAACAACCATCACGTTTTGAGATGGGAAACCATGTCGACCTGTGTGGTTCACAACCTCATCCGCCGGCACTTCAACTGGGACATGGCAACCATCTATTGCCCCTATTGCATCTTTGAAATGAGGCCAAAACGGTTCTTCTTTAAGCCTGCATGCACGGTTTGGAAAGAAGGATCTCGAGGTGTTATGTTATGGCACGCTAACTTGCACAAGCAATGCAATACTTGTTTGAACTTCCTATGAACCGTTTCAGTTGATCTCACAAATCGGTTTTCAACTTGAGAGAACGATTGTGGACCACCAACTATCCACAAGAACATAGCTAATGACTCCACTGATGTCACTTCTCTAGATGACTCCAATCCATAATGAGACACTAGGACATTATGCAATGATGTAAATACATCTCGGTTCATCCTAAACATCTTATAGCAACTCCTTTTGTGACCAAGACACTCCATAACCCATTCATACCCAGTTTGTTGAGGAATCTTATAGGGCTCTTTCATCAAATAAGTCAAGGTGTAGTGATTACCTATCTGGCCCATACATCCAACTTGATAAGCAAGAAATGCCAACCTTGCAAGCCTTTTCCTCCTCTTGCTAGTCTCATCATTAAGAACTTGATCAACACCATTCATCTACAAAAGCACAATACAATATATTAATTATCAAACACGATATATATATATATATACTACACCCGGGTGTAGTTACACCCACACGTGTTTCACACTATCTAGGCAGTATCTATCATACCAAAATGTATGTACGCGTAGTATGAAGTATATAAGAATATTTAGGCAGTATATATACTATTTTTTTGGTAGTATGTAGTTTTTATTCACATACTCCTTTTGTACGTACAAATATGACGGTATTTACATATATAGTGCAAACTATGGGTGCACTTGCAATTTTTTCACCTAACTTGATTGGAAGTATCTTAGATATAGTATATAAACATACTCAAACAGATAAAATATTACAAATACTTCCGTAACGTACTATATTAGACGTGGGTGTAGTTACACCCGGGTGTAAGAAGTATTTTTTCTATATATATATATATATATATATATATGGCAGCGAACACGATACAATATATATGGCAGCGAACACGGTACAATATATATGGCAGAAAACACAACAAATATATGGCAGAAAACACGATACATATATATATGGTAGCAAACATATTTGTTCATTACAACATGGATAGTTCGATACCAACTACTTATCATACATAGCACTACTTGTTCATTTGAGCATGTTTCCGCTGCAGCCAATCAAGCCTCCCTTCTTTTGTTTCAATTAACATGAATAACTCTCTGTAGCTAGGCTGTATGACAAGGTCAGTAGCTGTGAAATACAAAGGAGTGCCCTCTTCAGCACCACACTCTTTCATCAAAGCAAGTACTTCCTTCATGGTAGGAACAGAACTTGCTGGAGCACGAGTTGCTGCTATCTCCTCATTTATATTCCCAAGTGTGACCTTGTACTCACACAAAAATGAGTTCTTGTTCTCCTTAGCTGAATCGCTTATGTACTTCGCCTTGCGCTTCACACTTTTCTTCTTTGCATTCACCTTATCATCCTTTATCTTGCCTTCCATAGCTGCCTTGCCATCCTTATCTGCCTTAGGTGAGACATCCTTTTCCTTTGCATCCTCGTCATCCTCGGATTCTTGAACCTCAGCTACACCCTCATCATCAGTGTTGTCCGATATCTCCCCAGGAATACATGATGTAGCTCCAGTAACATGTGCCTTGTCAAACATGGCATCCAACTCTTCCAAGTTGGCTAATCCCTTCTTCTTGTACTTTGCATGCTTTGGGTATTTCTGAAATATAGAGTAGAATTCAGAAATCGAGCAAATAGTAAGATGGAATAACATATATGATGCTACATAGCCAGCAATCGAACCTGCAAATGATCCTGCCACCAAGATTCTTCGGCCTCGATAGTTCCCTTCACATAATCCCACCCCAGCCCTGTTGCCGCATTCTTCAACTCCATAAATTGTGTATACTCTTTCTTCAACAAATCCCATTTGTTTTAAAATTGCTTCTGCGTCAATGTTTTCCCTGTTTGTGCCAAAAACTTTTTACCAAGATTTTTGTAACCTCTCCGGTTCAAACATCCCGATGGCCTATTGTTAGCATCAACCTCTTCTTTGCATATCTCACAAAAGATAGTGGTAAAGTGTTCATCCCAATTTGCCTTTTCCATCTATTTAATAGTAAAAGAACTAACATATAAGAACAATTGGCAAAGGTGCTGCAACAGAATCTTGCGCATATCTCAAATACACAGTCTATTTTGCAAGTATCTAGCAAATCAGCACAACAGCCTAATTTTGGACTAAAATCACCTTGAGTGAAGGACATTGAGGGCGAGATGGTAGTGCTCCAGCCAAGAAGAGGGGAGAACAAAGGGCGTCGATGTCCAGGTGGGCGATCGTCGAGGTGGGGACGGGGCGGCCGACAGGATGAGGTGGAGACGGGGCGGCCGGCGGGGCGAGGTCAGGACAGGGCGGCTGGCGGGGCGAGGTGGGGATGGCGGCCTGCGGGCGTCGAGGTCCAGGTGGCCAGCCGTTGAGGTGGGAACGGGGCGGCCGGCGGGGCGAGGTGAGGACGGGGCGGTTGGCGGGGCGAGGTGGGGACGGCGGCCGGCAGGAGTGGACGCCGATGGGATGGGGCGGTTGGCCTGCGGGAGTGGACACCGCCGGGGTCGGGCCTCCTCCCAACCCTAGCTCAGGTGAGGAAATTGATGTGTGGACAGGGAATTAGGGAATAACGGGAAGGTCATTTGGTCGCTGGGTGGCAAGTGGTGGGTAATTTTTTCTCAGATTGAGGGGCAACAGTGGAATCGAGCGAAAGCGCGCGCAGCGAATGCAAGATAAGCACCTCGGCGCGTGCTTTGCCCGGGAAGGTGATTTTCGCGCGGCTTTTGACGAAAGCGTGTTCGGAGACATGCGTTTGGTTGGGCTTTGGGCTTATAAGCCAGGAAAGCCACAGCCAAAGCTCAACCAAACAGGACCTAAATCATCAAGCCTCCAGCCACGAAAAATTCCACTGCACCGCCGCCACCGAAGGGGAGATTCGGGGGACAGAAAGTCTCTGTTCCGGCACCCTGCCGGGACGGGGAAGTGCCTCCGGAGACATCTCCATCGATCTCCACCACCATCTCCATCACCGTTGCTGACTCCCATGATGATGAGGGAGTAGTTCTCTCGAGGCTAAGGGCTCTACTGGTAGCTATGTGTTCATCTCTCTCTCTATGCATGATCATATTTTGATCATGAGCTTTGTAATCAAGTAGATCTACCTTGCTACTCAAGTGCTTTAACAGATCTCTGGCTCTTCCCACGTGTGTGAAAGTGATAGCGTGCACACCATGGTGGCACTTAGGCTAGATATTTCAAATAGTTGTTATGAGTTATATTTGGAGTTGAATGTCTCTATGAAATTGTGGTGTTTGTTGGAACCATCTAGTACTCAAGGTGACAGTGTGGGTTATCTAGATGGGAAAGCGAACTTCGAGGTGTGCTGTTATAGCCCTACCATGGATTAGAGTGTCCAACCGGAGAGTAGTTCAAGGTAGTATCATAAAGAGATGATATTTATATGAGAGTGTTCACTAGTGAAAGTATGATCCCTAAGCCTTGTTTCTAAGCATTGAAACACCGTTTGCAACTAAATCTGTTACATGTTTGCCTGTTGCCATCTTTATTTCAGTTTCCCTTTAGTCTCTTCCACGCCATCAAGCTATTTTCTAGCACCGTTGTCTTATATCTATACCACTTGTATTTCACTATCTCTTCGCCGAACTAGTGCACCTATACACCTGACAAGTGTATTGGGTGTGTTGGGGACACAAGAGACTTCTTGTATCTTGCTTGCAGGGTTGCTTGAGAGGGGATACCTTTGACCACTTCCTCCCTGAGTTCGATAAACCTTGGGTAATCCACTTAAGGGAAAACTTGTTGCTGTTCTACAAACCTTTGCACTTGGAGGCCCAACAACTGTCTACAAGAATAGAAGTGCGTAGACATCAAGCTATTTTCTGGCGCTATTGTCGGGGAGGTAAGGTAAAAGGTACTCACATTCTCCGATGTGAGTGCTCGAAGTTATTTCCATTAGATTCTGCATTTTTGTCTTTTTGTTTTTTGTTTTCACTAGTTAGGCTTAATGTAAAACAACAACAAAATTAGAGAGCTTTATAGTATTTATCTTGAGTTAGGACATGAAGTGTTTGAAGAGAAAATTAAAAAACCTATGGAATTTTATTTGCATGCTAATAGCAATGTTGTTAGTTTGAATTCTTTGGACACAATTATTGCTAATGCTATGGAAAATTCTAAGCTTGGGGAATCTAGTTTTTATGAAAATGATCTTTTTAGTTCCTCAGCTTTGGAAGATAGATATTCTATTGCTTATGATGATACCAAACCTCCAATATATGATGATTACAATGATGAATATGATATTTTTAGTCCACCTACTATTGAGGAGAAAATTAATTATGATTACAATATGCCTCCTATGTTTGATGATTATGGTGATGCGAATAATAATGATAGCTATTTTGTTGAATTTTCCCCCACTACGATTAATAAGAATGACTATGTTTATGTAGAGAGTAATAATTATTATATGCATGTGGCTCATGATAAGAATGTTTTATGTGATAGTTATATTGTTAATTTTATTCATGATGCTACTGAAAATTATTATGAGAGAGGGAAACATGGTTTTATGCATCTCAATAATATTAAGTTTCCCCTCTTTATGTTGAAAGTCTTGAAGTTGCACTTGTTTTGCTTTCCTATGCTTGTTGCTTTGTGCTTTAATGACTTGTTTCTTTACAAGATTCCTATGCATAGGAAGTGGGTTAGACTTAAATGTGCTTTGAATTTGCTTCTTGATGCTCTCCTTTACTTCAATTCATATTTCTGATGTGAGCAGCTTCTCAAACTATCATGCCTAACTTAAAGGCGTTAAAGAAAAGTACTTATTGGGAGATAACCCAAAAGTTTTAGTTGAGTCTTGGAAGTTATTGCTTCAGTAATAACCTCTCCTTATCATTTTTTTGTGGTTTTCGTGCCAAGAGTAACCTCTAATGAGAGAGAGGTAATGCTTGGGAAAGTTGCTGTCCCGAAACAGATTTTTGTGCTTGGCTGTAAAAATTTGTGTAAAATCTTTGTACGTCGTTTTGAGGCTTGAATTTTTGTGCTTCTGCCCCAGGTTGTTATCTAACTTTCGTTAGTTCAACACTTTTTGATTTGAGCAATATAAGGTCTTCGAAAAAATTGTTTTTTACCTGTTGGTCTGTTTTGACAGATTTCTGCCATTATTTTCATTTGCTTCTTGTTGATTCCTTTTTGAGTTCTTTTGGAGAATTGAGCTTTTTGAGGGAAGTTATACAATAGCTTGTGTTTTAATGGAAGTTTTATTGGTGTTGAAACTGAACCCAAAGACTTATTGTCTTGAGTGCACTAATGTTGCTAATAAGGATTGTGTGAAGTTTTGTATGAAGGAAAAATTTCATGTGTATGGAGAGAATGATGTAATGAGATGAAGAATGGACTAAATCTCAAGCTTGGGGATGCCACGCGTGTCACCCCAAGAAATATCCAAGAAGTACAAGCGTCAAAACTTGGGGATGCCCAAGGCATCCCCTTCTTCATCAATAAAAATCTCAGGTTTCTTCCAAACACTTCATTTTATTGTTTCATGCACAAGTTGTGTTGTTCTTGGAGCGTCTTTATTTTTGTTTTTGGTTTTTGTTTGCTTGGTTTTCTTAGATTTCTTAAATAAATTGGTTGCACCCCCTCTTTCATGCATTGGTTTTCAAATAGTTTGGTTTGGATTGGAAAAGAGTAGGAAAGCTCATGCTTAAGTGGTAAAAAGAGCTCGTTTTTGACTGTGGCCTATGCTTTGTCATGCCATGCTTGATATTGTTTTGGCTTTATGCTTAGTATTATTTGTTGTAGCATGGCATGTTATAAACAATTGAGATTGCTTAATGTGCCTTTGAAGAATCATGCGTTGTTTTAGCATATTAAAGCATAGTATAGTGGTATTCTCCTTTGATGATTTATTTGGGTTGACTTGGCACATGCTCACACCATGTTATGACTATCCCAAGTCACCATAGCCTTTATGATCCTTTAGTTTTCGACTTGTAGTATCACTTTATGCTTTGATCAATGATGTTTTGTCGCTCTGCATGATTATGGCCATTATTGCTCTCTTAGTTGGTCGCTCCCAGTCTTTTGCTAGCCTCCATAGCTAAGTATGAGTTCCACTCATGCATCCAACTCCTAAAACCAAGTTATTCCAAAGAGTCCACCATACCTACCTATTAGCATATGCTATTCCAAGTATATTCATGCTTTTGTTTACCTTCCGAATTAAACTTGTTATGAGAAAACTAGTGATTAAAGCTCTCACGAACTTGATGGCACACTTTACTTTTCTTGCCCTTAATAAACTTTAACCATTGTGTCGTCTATGTTGTATATGCTTGCACTTATATGTTGGGGATTAGCAGAACCATGATGTCATGGGGAACGCTTTAAACATTGCACTTGTACTTTGTACCTAGTTGATATCATGCTCTTTTATCAATGGATGTCGTCGGTGTGAAATGAAAGGGGATCTTGTAAGTCCATGGAGTTATGTATGTGTGTTAGAGAAACGCCTGGGCCGCTGGTCTAATCCATGCTGACATGGTGGAAACCTGCAGCGTAACCATAATGAGCTATCTATGAAGCATTCTTCTTATAAAAAAAGAGTCCTATATTGAGAAAAAAAGAGAAAAAGAGATTATGAAATGAGGAAAGAGAGAAAAAAGCACCATATTCCCATGGTAAATAAGAAGATTGATGAGATGCTCGTTGTCTGCTTGCCTTGTCATTTTGATATGGGGATTCTTTCGTATCATCGGGCAAGGGGTACTCCGTTGGCGATTCTCTATGATACACATGTACTTACGATGACAAGAACTTACCGGTGACTAAACTTGAGTAGCATGAGGACCGGCCCTCGTATACAAGGGACATGAGATTTCTAACTTATACTTCATCAAGCAGGTACACCATGGTTTGTTCACTTTAACCTTAATCACCTTAAAGATGCTTATGATAGGGGCAATGAGAGCTGAAAGCTATAAGTACCATAATTTTCGGAAGCTCTTTATGAGACTTGAATCCCTACTTCCTTCTATAAAGGCCTTTCTTCCACCATTATATTGAGTCTCCACCTTCTACCTTTATGCACCTACTTTGAGAGCATAGTGGCCATTCTTAGTTCTATGTGCATTGTCCCAAGACTAGTTGATTGATGCATAACTTGATATTGCTTGTTTTAAACTATTTGTATCTAGTCACTCTTATGAACTTTGAAGGTTTCCTATGCATTTATATTTGCTACTCTATGAGGGACAAGCTGAATACTATTATGCTATGTTTTCTTTATGTGAAACAAACAAACGTCTTGCAGCATTGTTATTCATGAATCTTTTGTTTGTGCCTTTTCATGTTGCGTCATAGTTTCTTTGTCTTATTACTAGAACTTTATCTTTCATGTTATGATTGAAGTACTATGATCCTAGCTTTGAATGTTTTACAAATACTTTGATCAAGTCTTTGATGGTGCATGTCACCTCAAAAATTATTCTTTCTTTTTATCACTTACCTACTCGAGGACGAGCAGGAGTTAAGCTTGGGGATGTTGATACATTGCACATGTACCTATAATTTTTGATGTTCCGTGCTTGGTTTTATCCACTTTCTTGTGTTTTGCCCACACTTTGGAGTACTTTTCATATGATTTCTTGGACTAACCTATTAACAAGAGCCACAAAGGCCTGCTTTTCTGCTGTTTTTGGTTCCAGGAAAGTCAGAAAATGAATATTCTCGGAATTGGACGGGACAAAAGACAGAGTGCCTATTTTTCCAGAAGTCATCCGATGCCAGAGTACGAGACAGAGAGGGTCCAGGGGGCCACCACACCACCTGGCCGTGCAGCCTAGCCTAGCCCGCGCCAGGGGGTGGTCTGGCTGCCTCCGGCACCCCCTCGGCCTCTCCTTCCGCCTATAAGATTCCCTCGGGACGAAAACCCTAAGTACCCGATCAAAAATCCATGAAAGAGTATGTAGCCGCCATCATCTCCATCCCTAGACCAGGGGGGGTCTAAAGCTCTTCTCGGCACCCTGCCGGAGAGGGGAATTCACCCTGGAGGCCTTCTTCATCACCATGCAAGCCTCCGGTGTGATGCGTGACTAGTTCATCCTTGGACTACGGATCCATGTAGTAGCTAGATGGCTGGTTCTCCTCCTTTGTGCTTTCATGTTTAGATCTTGTGAGCTCCGTTCATGATCAAGATCATCTATTTGTAATTCTGCATGTTGTGTTTGCGGGGATCCGATGGATATTGAGATGCTATTTCAGATTGATTATTGATTCTATCATGTCTTTGTTATTTGTGATCTTGCATGCTTTCCGTTGTTAGTAGCTATCTTGGCCAAGTAGATGCTAGCAACTCCAAGAGTTAGTATTTATGCTCGATAGTGGGTTCAAGCCTCTGGTAATCTGCGGAAGTGACCGAAATCTCTAAGGTACTAGATGTGTTGTTGCTACTAGGGAGAAAACAACAATCCTTTGTTCATAGAACAATCGTATTGTTTACTTTACACGCAATTCATAAAGCAATAGTTTGTTGCTTGCAACTTAATACTAGAGGGGGTTCGGATGATAACCTGAAGGTGGATTATTAGTCATAGATGCAGTTGGATGGCGATCTATGTATAATGTTGTAATGCCCAATCAAATCTCAAAGGAGTCAAGATGATTAGTATATGCATGTATTGCTTTCTCGATGTTTGTTAATTGCCCCGCTGTAATTTGTTCACCCAACATGTTTTCTATCTTAAGGAGAGCCACCTCTAGTGAACTATGGATCCCGGTCCTTTCTTTTACATTTAATCTACAAACTGTTTACTCCTTTGTGTTTACTTTCTGCAAACTATTACTTCCTTCCATTCAATACGTTTAATCTTTTGTTTTCAGCAAAACACGGTGAGATTGACAACCTCATCGCAAGTTGGGGACAAAGTTCTGTGGTTGTGTTGTGCAGGTCTCCACGTTGCTACTAGCACCAGATGCGCCGCCAAGGCTCAGCTAGCAACACCTTTGGGGTGTTTCCTTGCTCCTACTAGTTCGATTAAACCTTGGTTTCATAACTGAGGGAAACTTGCTGCTGTGCTCATCATACCTTCCTCTTGGGGTTCCCAACGAGCTCTACATCAACACTGAGCCATCACCATCCACATATGAGATCAGGATTCCCATTTAGCTCCCACTTAAAATATGTCATTTACATATTAGACAAGCTATTTAACTCCCACTCAAATTTATCCAAATGCAGGACTTCTCGATATTTTGGTAATTTCTAAAATTCATTGGTCCTTTATCAAATGAAGAATTTTCCTACTACGAGACACAAGCAATCATGAGGTTTTCCAAAACCCACTCGTTGTATCAATTAAAATCATGTCTACAATCTTGATTGAAGAACATGTAGTTTTGATAACCTTACTTCCAATTATCAAACTCGAGTAATTGTTGGTGTAAATCCAATAGACTTTGAGCATCACCACATACCGTAGTCAATTTTCCTTGAATTTGTCAAAACATGTTTTATGATAAATTGAGCTTTTAAGTCCTCCATTGAGTTTCATTTCTTCCTTATAACTTTACAGTCATTGAGAAGATTAAGTAGGCAGTTTTACTTAATAAGATCAAGTAACATTTGACTTTGCTATCTTAAATGTAACTTAATATGGATTTTATGACTCTTCGTCATTTATCGTACTTAGGTCCATCACGTTTCTTCAGAGTTCGTAGGTATGTCATGTTTTAATAACATGACAAGTGAATCAACAATATAATTCTATAATAGGCAAAATATATTCTTGAATCCTACTTTCTTTAGTAAAAGTATTAGTTGAAACGTCATGATCTTTATCATTAGTTTCTCCTCTAGTGCAGAGCTTAGCTTGAAAAATATATTCTGTTGCACCACTCGTCATTTGGAGGTAAGGTCAAGTACCTTGCTTGAACTTTCACCTTCTTCCGCTAACACTTTCTATGAGAAAACATTTTCTCAAGGAAGTACCATGTTGGGCAATACAAGTTTTGACTTATTTAGCTTAATTTGGAAGATGTATTCATGGTTTCCTAGGAATACACTACAAAGACTTGTTTATTCGCCATGATTTCAATTTTATTGAAATCTCCAGAAATTGAAATATGACATAACTCATATGGTGTTGTTTCCACGAATATTTAGATGGTTTCCTATTTCTAAACTGAGTGTTTGCTATTGATCTATAGCCTAATGATATTGATAACACGGTAAGGGATAATTTCTAGACCTTATGTATTTAACACACATAATTATGATGATTTAAATATATCAATACATTTTGAAACATCCCATCATCATAATTTGTGAAGACATTTTCACAAGTCCCTATGCAAAACTTTAACTCAAATATGCTGTCACTTTGATCAAATCTCAGAAAGTTTGATATTCTTGTCAGTTTAATATTCAACTTCATTCTAAAAATCTTTGAACAATTCAAATGGTTTTAGACTCATGATTTACTTGGTAAGTACAAGTATTCACTAATATTTCTCATGAATCTTATGACATAATGATGCCGACTATATTGTTGACTTATAATCATCATGCATGATATTCAACAATTCAATCCATATTATGTTTTACTAGAATGCGGTGTTTTAGTTATCTCACTTAGTGACATGGTTTACTCAAGTCAAAAAATCAAATATCTTAAAAGACTTTTGTGTTTCATCAAAATGAGACTAACATTATGACTTTAACATAAGTGTCATTCAAAATGATGTCATCATTAAGTTTGAATATCTGTCAGCATTTTCTATGGTTTTACAAATGCTTTAATACTACGTTTCGATAAAGATAAGAAACACTCATGCATAATTGTAATGTGACCATAAAAGGAATCATTCATATAAACAAAACAACTTAGTTGTTTCTCATTAATATGAATAACCATCTCACATGATGCAAGACACACTATTAAGGTTTACACATAACAATTTTTGTATTAAAATCCATGCTAATACGAACGATAAACATGGAGAGAGAATGTCGTTGGCCATCAACTAGCTTATTTGCCTTCACGTCATTATCACCTCGCCCCTTTAACAAGCTCTTCAAGTAGATGTACATGTTTTCATAAAACAAAACAAGTATCAGTATACTTGGTGAACTGCAAAGTGTTTACCAGGAAACATTTATAACTTGTTTATGAAAATATAACTTCTTCATCCATGATATCCTCATCGATTGGATCTACCTCCAGAGTTCTCAACTCAGTTACAAACTCATGAAAGGTGAACTCTTCGTCTCCCATCACGTTGTTCATGATGACATCTTTATAGATTGGAGGCAACAAACACATCACTCCATATATCGCAAAGCTGCCAGTCATCAAGTAGTCCACATCGTATGCAAGGCGTTCATGCAGCCCATGCATGACAGCCATGTGACACTTTAAATTGCCATCTTCCCTCATTTTGGTTGAGAGGAATTTGTAAAATATCTCATACTTCAGGTGCCAGAACTATGGCATGAAGAGCGCCTTCAACTCAAACCCATCTCAAATGTGTTGGTGTTGAAGAAACATAGTCGCAACTCAGTCTCCATTGAATGAAGCATGGCACATTGAACAACGATGGAGGTGTTACATTGAGCATGATAATCTTTATTATCTTGCTCACTTTTAGAGTCATCAGGATGATCTCCTAGTGGTTCTTGTATCATGTGGAGCAGATCATTTATGTCGAGGGTGTCCCTGAGATGCTCGAACTAGTTTATGAAGTTTGACCCGTCTAACTTAAGTTCCACATCATGTAGGAAGGACCCATATGCAAAAAATCCGGACATGATCCACAAGGATATTTGCAAAGGACTTTAGACTAAGTTCATAATATGAGTTCAACTTAAAATTATCAGTTCAGCTCCCACTAAAACTATCAATCCTAAGATGGTTTTAGCAATCACAGAATCCCTTTACACTATATCATCCTCGATCATCACGACCCTTGATATAGCTGCCAGAGTAGACAACACAATGTCAATCACAATATTCATGTGACTCATGTTTGATCTTTCGGTCATCTCGTTTTCAGAGGCCATGTATGTACATGCTAGGCTCATCAACTCAACCTCAGTGTATTTGTAGTGCATACATGGCTTGCACCCACTATATGTGAACATCGATATGTCTAGAACCCGGTCGTCACGACCTGCTTCATAACGATGGACTTTCTTGGTGGTTGCACACTAATGGGAAAGCACTATGGTTGGTATTAATTAGGGATAATCTTATTTAGTGCTAGCTTAGTGTATCTAATGCAGCACACAAAATAGGTGCATAAGGTATCAACATCACATGCAATGATAGTGATATGATATGGTCCTTCTCCATGTGCCATGATCTCCATCGAGCACTCCGGTATGGTGATAAGTCCATGGTGCCACCAGTTGGTCGTTCATCGAAATGATGATCATTACTATACTACTTAGCAATATAAAGTAAACTACATTACCTTAATTTCGACCAAGACCATATCACACCATATTCCTCCTGCAAAATAAAGTTAGACGCCTCTACTTTATCTTTTGCAAGTTTTACGTGGTTGTTAGGCTTTCGCGACAGAACTAATGTTTCTACCTACGGACTTCTAACCACAACATGGATCCAACAGTTGTCTCTACTACACCCTTCTCGGGGTCCTCCGTTGAAAATCTTATATCAACTACTGAAAGAGAGATAGACACCAGCTAGCCACTTATATGGTAAAAGCCGTATGTTGAGCATGGAACCAGTATCGCGTAAGGTTGCCTGGGCCGCTTCATAAAACAGTGCACGATATAAACAAGTACACGTGGGAGGGTAATAACTATAGGATCAATGCCCACACAACCAACGTGTGCTCTAACCGTACAAGCATTACTATGGATAAGTTGGCTCTCATACCACTAAAGGGGTTCGGTAGAAGAAAACACACAATTTTCATGACTAGCACAATACCCAAAGCCAGGATCTATCTATGAGTAATGCTCTAACGGAGAAGGTCTAGGTAACATACCCTTGTAGACCAAAGGAGCTAAATGTTCCGAGGGGATCGTGTATGAAGTAGCCGATATTGTAGGCGACCTCAAGGTCACGAAGATCCTCGCAAGTCACCTAGGTCCTTGCATGACAGCCTAGGTGCCACTAGTAGCAGCACCTCTACAACCTATGGCTCATTGATCCCTCTCGTGAGTGCAGAAATAGATCTTTTGGCTAGGATTTCTGCAGCACGATGTCGTGCGCATGCAACCCTAACTCGGGGTCGCAGTTGCCAGAGAGAAGAGAGAGGAGAGAAATTCTCTAAGGAAAAATTCCTTAGAGAGAATTGCAAATTTCCGTGTGTCATTTTCCCACCCTATGCCCCTCCTTATTGTTGGGGGGATACCCCCGGGTAGGGTCACACCGGGGTATAAAGGCCAAGTTAGCCGAGGTACGGCAAGGTCAAAGCAAGTGCTAGCCGAGTCACCTCAAGGCAGGCCAAATCATGGAGTAACCCGGACCGGAGGATGTCCGCCTAACTGAGTCCCAGCCGACTTATGTCGTATGTCGGCAGGACGTATCAAACTTGTGTGAAGGTACAGGTGTGGCCGGATTAACCAGGCATGATCCGGGTTATATCAGGCTTGCAAGAGAAGGAAGGTATCTCGCTGGTCAAAGGGAGGTCACTGTACGCAGAGCGTGAGCGAAGCGGACAGAGGCTAGGACCACCGAGGCGTGGCCAACAAGGGTGACATTGCCAGTGTCGGATGACGCTAGCGCCGCAGAGGCTCACGTAGCCTCTGCATGGCTTATGACGGGGAAAAGTGACCCGATCGGTTTACTATTTTGGGAAGAGGCATATTCCTTGGAATATGCCTCCACGTATGCCCTAATTAGAGACCTAGCCACCCCTATATAAGGAGGGCTAGGGCCTCTATAGAAAGGGTTGGTCTTTACTTGGTTGATCTCGAGTGGGTTGAGTTTTACTTGTTTGGTGCTAGGTTCCTAGAGCTAGCTAGTGGTGAGAGTAAGAGAGTTCCTTCTTCCTCCTCTCCCCAATACATCTCAAGGAGCATTTGTAACCTTGGAAACCTATTGAATACAAAGCAATTGTGTGTGGAATCACCACACTATCCCTCCCTAGATTCCTCTAGTGCATTTAGTCCCCACCTTTAGCCTATCCATGGCATCTGCCGTGACACCACCACGATAGTTGGCGCCCACCGTGGGGCTGCCGGTGCTAGCAGGATTGAAGATCTGGATGGGAAACCTCATCGGCACCGGCAAACGCATCTTCTCCGGGCATGTTCAGCGCTTTGGAGCGCTGGACTTCGTTAGCGACAACGCTGGCTTTTTTGGCAAGCGACCTCTCCCGCGCAATGGCCTATTCGTCAAGTTTGGCGCGCACAAGATCTACGTCGCTGTCGATGTGTCGTGCGTTCACCCGCAGCACGTCGTCGAGGGAGGCGAGCCACCCCTTAGTGCGGCTCACGGGGCGCGTATCACTCGCTCACCTGACCGTGCCGAGGTGATGATGACTGCGCCTGGCGCAGGCGCGAGCAAGGAACCGGCACCAGATCCGGAGGTAACACCCAAGGCACCGAGGAAAAGTAGAGGTCCTCCGCTAGAGAGACCTAAGAATGTGATGCAGTAAGCAATAGATAGCTTGGCAAGCCCCGTAGTAGCAGTGGTAGATCCGGCTCAGGCACAGGCCAAGTTAGAGGAAACTAGGCAGAAAATTCTAGAGGGTGCAAAAAAGATAGCTGCAGCTCAGCAGTCGTTGAACATGACGCTGCATGAGTACGCAAAGGCAAATAAGGTAGATGCTGTAAAAGTGAAGGGGAGAAACCTCATGAGTGAAATGAACAAAGAGCGTGATACTAGAATTGAAGAATCAGAGAACTGTCTGTTCGTGGGGCTGCCAAAGTATAGTACCCCGACAAAGAACCTCAGAGCTGCAGACGCAGCTGCATCCGAGCTAGAGGGTTTGACGGGTGAATCCTGGCAGAGACAGCAGGAAAGGGTCAATGAGTTAGTTCGGATCGCAAACAGACAGAATGAGGTGTTGCTCAGGGCAAACCCGGAAAGAGCTGGGGCCTCCAATATTGTTTATTCGGCGATAGGTAACCCGGAGAAATCTGCTGGAGCTGCACCGTCCCCTCATGGTGATCCTAGGAGAGAAGAGGTAGTAACCTCGGCCAGGAAGAACAAACAGATAGTCCCATATGACCCGACATGGGCAGGGAAAGGAAAAGCAGTGCAAGGAAATGAGGATCGACGAAGTGTGAGCCGAGGTGAAGCTGGCCGAGGTAACTGCGACCAAGGCAATGTCGGTCAAGGGAACGTTGTGAACGGCAATGCCGGACAACGCAACCTGACGGGTGCAGGACAACCGCAGCAGTGGAATATACCACGGCAAGAGCGTAGTGCCGGCCAAGGTATGCAACAGAGAGCAGCTCCACAAGAGCAAGATAGATATAATGATGGTGATTCGGAGATGGTGAACGCTGGGTATCCCAGGCCGGACTATCACATGATAGGGTCAAGATTGGGAAGCAAGAACTTGATGCCTGACGACACCAGGTTAAAACTGGATCGGCTTTATAGGTTGGAGCAAATTGAGTGTCAAGGTCCTCCGGGTCCAACGTGTTTTGGGCCCCGGATCATGAAGGAGCCTCCAGTACCTAACTTCCAGTTACCTAGAGGCACTAAGACATATGACGGCAGCACAAAGCCGGAGGATTGGTTGATTAACTATGCAACAACGGTAAAAATTGCTACAGGCAACTTGAGATGGGCTGTGAGATATCTACCTAAGATGCTGGAGGGGCCAGCAAGGGTATGGCTAAACAATTTGCCACCGGAAGTATTAACTGTTGGATCGATTTTGAGGAAATGTTTGTCTGTAACTTCTCAAGCACGTATCAGAGGCCCAAAAGACCATAGACCCTGGCAATGTGCAAGCAGAGACCGCATGAGACGGACCGGGAATTCTTAACCCGATGGTGCACTGTGCGAAACTCATGTGAGGGTGTGATTGAGTCACAGGCCATAGCTTGGTTTGCGCAAGGGTGCAGATATGCAAGCATGCTATGGCAAAGGTTGCAAAGAGATATGCCAACTACATTGGTAGAGACAATGCGGATTGCTGATTCATATGCCTTGGGTGATCAGACTCAGCCTAGGCTCATGTCAAACGAGTCAAGCGAGGAGTGCTATCAGCGAGATGGAGCCGGGTCATCCCGGAGGAATGATTACCGGGGTAAGAGAAGAGATGATAGACCGGATTACCGGTACAGTTCGCAACAAGTTGCTGCTGTGAATCAAGATCAACCCGGAGCAGGAAGCAATCAACGTCAGAAAACTGGAGGGCAGCAATGGACTCCAAGGAGTGATGGCAAGAAAACTTGGACGCACGAACAAAAAAGACAGTGGCAGGAGAAGAAGGACAGGTCGAGGTATACTTATGAGGCAATGCTGGATCAGCCGTGTAAATTTCACACGCCAAATCCGAGTAACCGAGCGGGTCACACAACTCGGTAGTGTGAGTGGATGAGGAAGATAGAAAAAGTGGTTCGGGGAATGCTCGGGCACCTCGGAATGATCAACCTCGGCAGGAGTTACCCCAGCAGCAATTGCTCTCCGGAGCGAACACGCAACAGTTAATGTTGCCACCACCTCCACCGAGGTATGAAAACCATGAGAGAAGGGATGCAGTGCATCAGGTGGAAAACCAGCATCAACCAGATCAAAGGTACCCCGGAAATGAGGGGAGAAATGAGTACAGAGAGCATCACCAGAGTTACTGTGTGTTCACCATAGAAGAGACAGATAGAAAGAGCTTGCAGCGCCGACACATGGAGGTCAATGCGGTAATGCCAGCAGTGACGAGGTATATGCCTTGGTCGGATCAGGAAATTACCTGGAGCATCAAAGATCATCCCAAGCTTATGCCGAGCCCTGGTTCGTATGCGTTGGTACTGGATCCAACATTCATTGGGCCAAACATCAATGTGAGGTTCTCAAAGGTGCTGATTGACAATGGCAGTAGCATCAACATCATGTATGTGGACACGATGCGCAAGTTGGGTATCTCGGAGAACATGCTCCAAGCTACAAGGACAACATTCCATGGCATTGTGCCAGGCATTTCATGTGAACCCATTGGCAAGGTCCGGGTTGATGTGTTGTTCGGCACAAGAGATAACTGCTGGACTGAGAATTTAGAGTTTGAAGTTGTCAATTTGGAGAGTGCATATCACGCGTTGCTTGGTAGGCCAGCCCTGAACAAGTTCATGGCAAGTACTCACATCAGTTACTTGAAGATGAAGCTGCCCAGGCCAAATGGTGTGGTTACCATAACTGGTTATTTTTGACGTTCGATTGAGTGCGCATCAGCCGGGTCTAACCTGGCCGAGTCACTCGTGATCGCGCAAGAGAAGAGAAAAATCCAGGAGGTGGCGGCTTTGGCTCAATCCGTGCAGCAATATATGCCGGCGCTGAGTAACCCGCATGGTAGTGTCTCATTCCAAGCGACAAAGGATACCAAGAAGGTGCATGTTCATGATATGTTCCCAAAGTGCACCGTAACAATTGGTGTCGGGTTAAATGACAAATAGGAAAGCAATCTCGTCAACTTCCTCCATGAGAATCGAGATATTTTTGCTTGTTCCACACATGACTTGCAAGGTGTTCCGAAGGAGTTGGCCAAGCACTCTTTGAATGTGAGACCCGGAGCAAAGCCGGTGAAGCAACCTCTCCACCGCTTCGCCGAAGACAGGAGAAAGGTCTTCGGAGATGAGATAGCTCGGCTCCTAGCAGCTGGATTTATCATGGAAGTGCTTTACCTGGATTGGCTATCTAATCCGGTGTTGGTGGAGAAGAAGAAGGATGATCCGAATGTGGCAGTGGTTTGGCGCATGTGTATCGATTACACGAACCTGAATAAGGCGTGTCCGAAAGATCCATTCCCACTACCAAGGATAGACCAAGTCATAGATTCTACTGGTGGGTGTGAACTGTTGTCATTCATTGATGCATATTCTGGTTTCCACCAGATACCTCTGAACCCAAGTGATCAAATAAAGACTATGTTTATCACCCCGTATGGGGCTTATTGCTATCGCACCATGCCTTTTGGTTTACGTAATGCAGGGGCAACGTACCAAAGATGTATGCAGAAATGTTTACACGACCAAATTGGTCAAAATGTGCAAGTATATGTGGATGATGTTTTTATAAAGACCAAGGAAAGCAAAATGCTCCTTGACGATATCAGGCAAACGTTCGCAAACTTAAGGAGGTTCCGAATGAAGCTTAACCCGGAGAAATGTACCTTCGGTGTCCCGGCTAGAAAATTACTCGGATTTCTTGTCTCTAGCCGAGGTATCAAAGTTAATCCAACTAAAATCCGAGCCATAGAGCGAATGGAACTGCCGAAGTGCCTTAATGATGTCCAGAAGTTCACTGGTTGCCTGGCATCCTTAAGTCGGTTTGTATGTCGGTTGGGAGAAAAGGCACTGCCCCTCTATCAACTCATGAAAAAGTCGGACAAGTTCATTTGGACGCCACAGGCCAATGACGCCTTTATCCAATTAAAGAGAATGTTAGCCACTGCACCAGTGTTAGCCACTCCACTATCAAAGGAGCCAATGTTGCTCTATATAGCCGCAACCAACCGAGTTGTAAGTGCAGTAATTGTGGTAGAGCGCGACGAAGAGGGTAAGTCAGTACAAAGGCTAGTATATTATCTGAGCGAGCTATTATCAGCTTCAAAACAAAACTATCCCCACTATCAGAAGATGGCATATGGTGTGTATATGGCGGCTAAGAAGCTAAAGCACTATTTTGAAGAGCACCCCATCAAAGTAATATGCGAAGCCCCCATATCCGAGATAATGAGCAATAAGGATGCAAGTGGCCGGATTGCAAAATGGGCAATTGAGCTAGCCCCTTATGCGCCGCAATATGACAGGAGAGAAGCAATCAAGTCTCAGGCTGTGGCTGACTTTTTTGTGGATTGGGCCGAGGTGCAATATGAACCACCATTGCCAGATCCGAACTACTGGAGAATGCACTTTGACGGGTCAAAAACAAAAACCGGGTTAGGCGCCGGAGTTGTGCTTACCTCGCCCAGGAAGGACCAGCTGAAATACGTGCTACAGATCCACTTCGCAGCATCAAACAATGTTGAAGAATATGAAGCACTTGTGCATGGGCTCAAAGTGGCAAAAGAGGTTGGAATACGTCGGATCCAATGCTTTGGTGACTCGGATCTCGTAGTCCAGCAAGTCTCTGGACAATGGGATGCTTTGGATGCAAATATGGCAGTGTACAGATTTCATGTGCAAAAGATATCGGGATACTTCGATGGATGCGAATTTCATCATATACCTCGGTGGAAAATGAGGCTGCCGACATACTGTCGAAGCTCGGATCAACCCGACAAGCAATTCCACCAGGTGTAGCACTAGAGCACCTCAGAAAACCATCTATCAGGCCATCCCCGGAATCTGACTCAATTTTTATCCCGGCAAATCCGGAATCGGAAGCTGTGCCAATGGACATTGATGTGGGAAGTGGTTCACGAAACCCGGGGACTGCCTTGGCAAACCCGGGGTCTGCTTCGCAAGACCCAGGGACTGCGCAGCGTGATCCGGTTGAGGTTATGCCGGTGGATCAGATGGAAATTGATGAGGATGTGTTCCCGGTACGAGCTATACTAGCTCGGGCACTGCCCATATTTCAATTCCTGAAAGATGGAACTTTGCCCAGTGAGGAGGTGCTTTCCAGGCAAACTCAGAGGAGGGCAAAAGCATACACGATCATCAATTCCGAGCTATACAAGAGAAGTTTTACAAACGTTCTCCAACGATGTGTTGACCCGGAAGAAGGGCTTGACATCCTCCGGGATATACATCAAGGGGGGTGTGGGCATCACGCCTCATCTAGAGCCTTGGTAGCAAAAGCTTTCTGTCATGGATTTTACTGGCCAAGTGCCTTGGAACAAGCAGAGGATCTGGTAAGAAAGTGCAACGATTGTCAAAGGTATGCTACCAAGACACATATGCCAATGTCGGAGCTCAAGACCATACCAATTACCTGGCCATTTGCCGTATGGTGTTTGGATATGGTTGGCCCGTTTAAACCAGCAAGAGGGAACATGACCCACATCTTGGTCATGGTTGACAAGTTTACAAAATGGATTGAGGTGAATCCAATAAGAAAATGTGATGGAGCTACCGCCGTGACATTCCTCAAAGATATCATCTTGAGATATGGTTATCCTCACAGTATCATAACAGATAATGGCACAAATTTTGCTGAAGGAGCTTTTGCACGATTCTGCCGGGATAAGAAGATCCGGTTGGACGTTGCCTCGGTAGCCCACCCCGCATCGAACGGACAAGTGGAGAGATCCAACGGATTAGTATTATCCGGCATAAAACCCTGGCTCATTGAGCCGCTGCAAAGATCAGCGGGGTGCTGGATAGAAGAACTACCAGCGGTACTGTGGAGTTTAAAGAACAACTCTGAATCGATCAACACGCTATACACCATTCTTTCTGGTATATGGGGCAAAAGTTGTATTACCAGCCGACATAGAGCATGATTCGCCTAGGGTCACCCAATACACAGAAGCCGAAGTGCAAGAAGCCCGGCAAAATGATGTTGATCTGCTGGAAGAAGCGAGAGAATTGGCATTGTCCAGATCCGCCATATATCAGCAGAATCTCCAACGCTATCATAGCCGAAAAGTAAACCCCCGAATTTTCCGGGTAGGTGATCTGGTACTCTGGTTGGTACAACATACTGCTTGCATGCACAAGTTATCCCCCCATGGGAAGGGCCATTCATTGTGAGCAAAGCATTGCACAATGACTCTTATTATCTTATCGATGCAAAGCCATAGGAGAAGAACAAGGCGGACAGGTCCGGCGAGGAATCTAAGCATCCATGGAATGTAGCTCTACTTCGTCCTTTCTACACTTAGCAAAGAAGTGTGTGTATCTGAGTCTCTCATACGTCGGTATGTATGCCGGCAATGAGCTTATCAATGAAATGGTGGCACCTCGACCAGTAACTCGGGGACTGCCTTAATAATATTTGTTGTCTTCTGTACTTGTTATAATTTTTATGTCGGCTGGTTTAAGTTGCTTCTGCCTAAGCCGGATTAGTAGTGTGTGAGCACCAAATAACTAACTCTTCGACTTGCTGCTGTCCAACAAGATTTGGCTTCATGGCAAGCAAGAGAACAAGTTTGGAATTGCGTAGCACACGAAAAATAACTAAGGAGAAGAACGTAATCGAGCCGACATTTGTTATTTGGACTAACTTTGTGTTTACCTTGTTTTTGCCATGTTGAATTATTTGGAGCTAGTCTTAAAGTTTCTAAGTATTGTTAAATAAATTTTTGAAACTCGGACTCGTAAGTCATAAAACCGAACCAAGGTAGACACGAGCCGAGCCAAGAAATTGGAGGAACAAGAAAATGAAACTCGGGGACTACGCCCAAGTTAATCCGGCACGA
Source organism: Avena insularis (assembly GCA_023614405.1). Taxonomy (NCBI): domain Eukaryota; kingdom Viridiplantae; phylum Streptophyta; class Magnoliopsida; order Poales; family Poaceae; genus Avena; species Avena insularis. The sequence continues at coordinate 159,501,123 of CM042694.1, read as the reverse complement.
GCAACTTAGTAGCAAAATATGATCATTGTGCTTAATACATTTGCACCCGGCATACGGGGGATCTGATAATTCAAAGTATTTGTTACCAAGGAGCAGCAGGCGGAACCGGCCTCAGCTTCAGCATTATCTTCATCCTCTTCGACGTCCGAGGCTTCACCCTCATCTTCTTCGCCCGAACCATCTTCGACGTATTCATCATGAATAGCATCGAGAAAGCTTGGTCCCTCCTTCCATTGATGGATAGGGGCTTACTGAATGAGGTTATGGGCGCAAGCTTTGCGCCGAGCTATCCAATCCGGGTCATTGGACCACCTTGATCCGGTGCGCATACGCTCGAGAAGATCGAGATTGATTTTCTCATACCATGTGAGCACATAGTGGAGAACGGTCTCAGCTCCGGCATGTCCGGCGGATTCCCTCCAGAGGTCAAGTTGGGTCTCGCACTCCATTAACTTGTTAATTAGAGCAGCGGAACCCTCCGGAGTATCTTCACCAGGCCAAAGGGCATTGAAGACCCGGACTGCTGCGCTTAGGATATCCTTGTCATGGTTCTTCATAATTTCAAATCGAGAGGACAAGCTGACCAGCAGGTCTCCAGATCAAGAGGAATGGTGCCAGGACCAGATGGAGTACCTCTCTGCTTGCGGAACTTGGTAACGGCATTGGATGCAATGGCATCACCCTCCAGAAATTTGTCTGGAAAAATAAGACAAGTGAAATAAGTAAAGGAGGTTGACCCGGAGAGATTCATGCCAGCTGAAGAAAAAGAACTTACGAGAGATATGGCTGTGGATCCGGGTCAGCTCCGTGGTGCAGTTGTCACGCCTCTTCCAAAGTTGCACAAGTTCAGCATTTGCCGACTCAAGCTTAATGTCGGCCTCCTTTAGTAGTTCTTGGTCCTTGGAAATTTGGAGATTGAGACGTTCTCGCTCTTCAGTAAAGTCTTGGCCAGCTTTATCCATCTCGGATTTGTGGAGCGCCTTGAGCTTCTTCATTTCAGCCTTGATCTTGGCAATCTTGGCATCCTTGGTCCGGAGGAGGGCGAGCTCATCATCTTTCTTCTTGAGTTCGGCCTGATGCTGCCCTGCTTGTTCGAGAAAATGCAGCATCATATCAGGCACGAGCACACTATCTTCAAGAGATGCTAAAATAGTTCGTTGACCCGGCAAAGCCGAGGTATGAATATCTGCCGAGCCAAGAGGAAAAGGAGAGAGGGCACAGAAGAAGAATAAGTGAAATGGACTTACCTTTTATCTGGTCCAAGTTCTTCCGCATGAGGGTGTTCTCAGCTTCCACTCCAGCTGCGCAATCTGAATGATGAATTAGTTCGGCGCGAAAAACAAAGTAAGGTGGAAAAAAGCTATGGAGAAAACTTACCCCTTTTCTCGAACTCAGCGAGAAGTGTAGAATGTTTCGAGCGTAGCGCCTTATGTGTGTCCAGGAGGCGTTGAAACTCAGCGCTCCGGCGATTGGTGGTAACCTGAGAAAAGCAAAGTTGGTTTGATCATGTGCATATTTGAAGTGTACAAAATCCGGGCCAAGTGGAACTTAACCCGGCTCTAGGTGTGTGCATATTCGAAGTGTACAAAATCCAGGCCAAGTGGAACTTAGCCCGGCTCTAGGTGTGTGCATATTCGAAGTGTACAAAATCCGGGCCAAGTGGAACTTAACCCGACTCTAGGTGTGTGCATATTCGAAGTGTACAAAATCCGGGCCAAGTGGAACTTAACCCGGCTCTAGGTGTGTGCATATTCAAAGTGTACAAGATCCGGGCCAAGTGGAACTTAACCCGGCTCTAGGTGTGTGCATATTCGAAGTCTACAAAATCCGGGCCAAGTGGAACTTAACCCGGCTCTAGGTGTGTGCATATTCGAAGTGTACAAAATCCGGGCCAAGTGGAACTTAACCCGACTCTAGGTGTGTGCATATTCGAAGTGTACAAAATCCGGGCCAAGTGGAACTTAACCCGGCTCTAGGTGTGTGCATATTCGAAATTATTAAGGAGCTACACTAATTCTCTAAGGAGCATCCGACCGAGTAACAAGTTACTCCCCCGGAGGCTCAGGGACTAATGGTTATATGACTAAGCACTAGTACATGTTAAAGAAAAGACGAAGTAGCATACCTCCATCATCCGACCCGCAAGGTTTATAGCCTTGGCGGCTGTGTTCATCTGTGCAGCAAACTCCGCAGGCCCAAATTTCTCTAGGAGATCGTCGTTATGGACGAACTCCGCCTTGTTCCAGTTGTTAACAAACTCGATCAAGGCCGGAGGATAGCGTTCTCCGCTAAGCATGTGGGACGCGACCAAACCCTTGGCGTGGGCCTCCCTTCTCTCAACTTATGCAACAGCAGGGCTGGTGTGCAAGACAAGTTGTGCATCAGCTGACCCGACAGAGGTGTCTTTCTTTGGTGGGGTCTTCTGCAGAAGCATGGACGTGAGCATGCGCTGTCTAGCCTCGATAGTTGCTGCCCTGGCGGCATCAGAAGCTTTCTTGCCCTTGGGCTGCTGCTGTGAGTTGAGATTTGGGCTGCGGATTTGCCCTTAGGCACAGCCTTGGGCGCAGCCTTGGTGCTGGAGGTGTCTTCTCGCCGAGTCTTGGAAGACTCGGACGAGGCGGAAAGAGTTGGTGCTGCTGGTACTTGTGCTGCTGGCGCTGGTGCTGGCGCTGGTGTTGATCTTGGCGGGGGTGCTGAAGGAACCTCGATGGTGGCTAGTTGCAGCTGAACCGAAGAGGAGCTAGGATCAACCGCAGCTTTGGCAGAACCACTTCCCCCTATTCCAAGGTTGCCCTCCTCTTGACGAGGTGGGCTAGAACCCGGAGCAGCCGCTAAACCCTCTTGAATGGGGCTCAGCGGGCGAGAATCATCGCCATGAGGGGGAGAAGGGCTATGTCGGAGCGGAGAGGCGATGCCGGACCTGCTCTGAGGAACCTCCACCATATCTCTACCGAATCAAATGACGAACAATAAGTTACAACAGAAGAAAGGCACGAAGCAGAAAATTGGATAAGGAAGAAATGACTTACTCATCCGAGGTCAATGGATCCTTGGGCTTCCAAGCCCTCCGAGTTATGGCTTTAGTTGTAGGCTTGGTGGCGGCTTTGTCTGCGGACTTCTTACGCCTCTTGGTTGGCTTGGGAGGCCCGGAAGAATAAGCAGAAGAAGCTCCCCTTTTCTTGGACGCAATCGGGACAGGCTCACCATGGCAAGAGGGGGATCTTCATGAATCTGCCCACCCAGGTTAACTGAGGGCGGATAGGCGTAAGAAAGGGGGACAACGTCAAATGCTTCCATCACCTCAACGTCAGAATCATCTTCATCATCATGCCAATCTCTAATGGAAGAGAATTTACCGGTATGTCGCTTGGTCGCGTCGGGGAGTGGCAGGAACATTTCCTGATCCGGCTCCTCCTCGTCCGAGACATCTCGATCCTTCACCCATTTCTACGAAGGGTCGGCACCATCTTCAAGTGTTTGCTGAAGAAACAGCTAAGAGAGAAAGACAAGAAGATCAAATAAGCAACATACTCCGACATACAATATAACTCGGAAAGAAATTGGAACACGAGAATTACCACAGGGGGAAGCCTATCCCGACAGAAATGTTCAACTCCCTACTCCCAATCAGCGGAGAAGTTCTTGTCAGTGGTGAAGAGGGCCTTGACCCGACGATATATCTCGGTGTTGCTCAGCTCAAAGAAGGAAGTCTGGTTGGGGTCAAGGCGCCAGCTCATATGGCACAGCTTGTGTGTGCGTTTCTAGAGAGAGGAAATCTGGTTGCGAACGAAAGTGATCATCACATCCTCGTTGCGCATCTTGGCGTCTTTCAGCTCCTGGAACCGTTTGTTGACTTGGTTCGCCAGGACCGTGGGTTTCTTGGAGATCCGGTCCCAAAGATCCGGATTAGGGGGACCCGGAGCATAGGGGCGCAGCCGGATCAGATCTTCCTTCGTGCTATTTCTAACATAAAAGAAGGTTCGGGCCAAGCCCTTGCAAGAATCAAGCCCCGTGACTCGGGGAAAGACAGACTATTTCCGAAGGAGAAATAGAGGCAGCGCCGAACTGCGTGAGTTGTTTGTCCTCCGGGTCAGACCCCTTATTTGGAATCACGTTCCGGCGCAGACCGAAAAAACGGATCCAGAGCTCCTTAGTGGGCCACAATCCGGCGTAGCCCTCTATGGTGGAAGCAAAGGCAGAAAGGGAAGTGATGGCATTTGCTGGAAGGTGATGCGGTTGAAGCTCGTAGGTGTTGAGCCAATCTTGGAAGAAATCGCTAATGGGGAGCCCGAACCCACGCTAGAAGTGGGAGAGAAATAATATGAACTCACCCGGATTGGGTGAGGGATCAAGCTCCTCGGCAGCGAGGCGGGCAACGACGCCCTCCGGGATACGGCGTGTACGGTAGAGCCAGTTGAGGTCATCCTGGCATACCCAGGACCCAGCCCAGGCACCACGCTCGGTGTTCTCCGCATCCTCCTCCATCTCCTGTTCCGCGACGGTGAGCTCTTCCTCTATCATGTCAAGGTTGCTGTCCTCACAGGCCCTATCGATGGTAGGGAGGCAGTACCTTGGACTGGCGCGGACCCATGGCGGTGGAGATGCACGGGAGTGGCGGCAACGCTGGTGCGCGAGGAACGGTGTAGCGGCAGCGCAGCTAAGCAGGTGCGGCAGCGGCGCTGTCGCTGGGAAGAAGAAGAAGAAGAAGAGGCAGAGGGGCGCTAGGATGGGGAAAAGTCCCAAGGGGCGCGCCCCTCCCCTATTTAACCACGCCCCAGCGGGGTAGTGGGATCGTGCGGTGTGGAAAGGCCACACGATGTGGCCGTGTACAATCCGAATCAGCCAATCAGCGGCGAGCCACAAGAAGGACCACAGGGCGCAGCGGATCCCACGATGTGACATTATGATACAGTTAACGAGGAGACAGACACGATGTGACGTGTGCAATAGTAACACCTGACATTACTGCGGCATTTACTGGCGCAGGCCCTTAAAATGAGGCAAAATAATGATTACCATCCACGTGGGATAGCGTACGAGAGAAAGAAGAATAACCTGGATAACCAAAGGATGACCCGGCCAGCGAGTGAAAACTTGGAATGTGCCAAGGGAAAATTAGCCTATGGAATCCGGACTATGAGATAACTCGGAAAGGGGAGCAAAAGGCTCGGTAAAATTGAACCTGTTGTGGCCGCTAAGACCGCACCAGTTTCGGGAACTAATGTTGGGGGGATACCTCCGGGTAGGGTCACACCGGGGTATAAAGGCCGAGTTAGCCGAGGTATGGCAATGTCGAAGCAAGTGCTGGCCGAGTCACCTCAAGGCAGGCCGAATCATGGAGTAACCTGGACCAGAGGATGTCCGCCTAACTGAGTCCCAGCCGACCTATGTCGTATGTCGGCAGGACGTATCAAACTTGTGTTCAGGTATAGGTGTGGCCGGATTAACCAGGCATGATCCGGGTTATATCAAGCTTGCAAGAGAAAGAATGTATCTCGCTGGTCAAAAGGAGGTCACTATACGCAGAGCGTGAGCGAAGCGGACAGAGGCTAGGACCACCGAGGCGTGGCCGACAAGGGTGACGTTGCCAGTGTCGGATGACGCTGGTGCCGCAGAGGCTCACGTAGCCTCTGCATGTCTTACGACGGGGAAAAGTGACCTGGTCGGTTTACTATTTTGGGAAGAGGCATATTCCGCCTCCACGTATGCCCTAATTGGAGACCTAGTCACCCCTATATAAGGAGGGCTAGGGCCTCTGTAGAAAGGGTTGGTATTTACTTGGTTGATCTTGAGTGGGTTGAGTTTTACTTGTTTGGTGCTAGGTTCCTAGAGCTAGCTAGTGGTGAGAGTAAGAGAGTTCCTTCTTCCTCCTCTCCCCAATACAACTCAAGGAGCATTTGTAACCTTGGAAACCTATTGAATACAAAGAAAATGTGTGTTTAGAATCACCACACTATCCCTCCCTGAATTCCTCTAGTGCATTTAGTCCCCACCTTTAGCCTATCCATGGCATCTGCCGTGATACCACCATGACACTTATGTAGGGGAAAACAGGAGACCCCTTTCTCCCCAAGTCCCGGGTGGGAATAAAGGAGGGGAGGTGAGGCATGTGGGAGGAGGGGAGGCACCGACCGACCTGGTGGGCCCAGGCACACACGACCCGAGGAGACACAGCGGCCAGGTGGGCCCCACCGTGCGACGGCCCATGGCTGGTGGCGGCGGTAGCTGCCCCCTTTTCCCATTGGGGTGGCTTGCCCTCTTGGGCCATTTTCCCTTTGGAGATTTTGCCCATTAGGGGAAGTTACCCCATAAATTTAATAATAAATATTTATTTAATATTAATAACAATAATTAATACATAATTACATATTAATAAATCCCACTTAACCCGAAACATGTTTCGGTTCACTCTGAACGACTTTGGATCCACCCGAAACGATTCCGGTTCTCTCTCGGAACAGTTTCGGTGTTCTTTCTCTTTTACTCCGATGATGCCATCATATCCAAAAGATCTCCAATTGTCATTGCACCCTTAAGTGTGTTATCCTATGGTTCGTGAACGTCATAGGCATAATCGAGTCCTCTCTCATATCAATGATCAATAGTGGGACCGAGATGCACATAATGACCTCTGTGCATTCCATGATGTCTATTGTCGTTTTGAACCATAAACATCGAGTCCAATTCATTTTTTACTTCGATACTCAACTTGTTCGAGACCTGACCATCGGTATCACTATACCTTGTTCAATCTCGTTACCGATAAGTGCTATTTTACTCATTCTATGATATTCTATCCCCGTGACTTCTAGTCACATACTGCGCAACATTAATGGATGTAATCTCACTGAGTCGGCCCTGTGTATCTTCTCGCCACGCAAGAGAACAAATCTCGATCTTGATACATGCGCATCAACGTTCCCCTCTATAATACCCAACATACACCTTTATAATCACCCTGTTACAGTGTGACGGTTGATGTAGCTAAAGCAGCCATGGGTTACAGTGATTAAACAAGATCACACGGTTCTAAGGATTAGGATACTTTGTTTCTACCAATTGCAACGTGAACTTTGTGACTTGATCGTGTTGCAATACTTATATGGATAATGTCCATCACATCATTCACTAATGATATGACTTCCTGGCATAAATGCACCATGATCAGGAAACCTTGATCATCGGTTGCCCAATAAACTAGTTAAATAGATGCTAATAGTGACTGTTGGTTTGTTTACATGCCACATGTGTATCAATGTTTCCGATTGATGCAGTTATAACACGCTACAAAACTATTATAAACTAATGAGATATGATAATAAACACCCTTTATTATTTGCCTCTAAGGCATATCTCCTTGACTTGTATCCTAGGTTTACAAGCTTGGGATGTATAGTCAGGATGTGGAGGATTGAAGCTAGGGCACTACAAGAGCAAGTTGAGGCAGATGCTTGAGGGTTATTTCATGTTGTACGTCGAGTACCGTGCCAACAGTCCAACCCATGACGGAGTGAAATTTTGGTGGCATTTTAGGATAGACAGGAAGTTGTTCATGAAGAGGGTGGTTGGACTCAAGGAGTTCAATGACTACTTTGTGTGCAACAAAGACTACACGAGAGTGCTAGGTTTTTCGTCAATTCAAAATGCATTGTTGCTTTCAGGATGCTTCTATATGGAGCTCGTGATACATATGACGACTACCATTGAGTGCATGTGCTGGTTTTGCACGTAGTGTTTGGAGCAACCTATTGAAGAACACCTAACAAACAAAATATAACTCACATCTGGGCATGGAACACAACAAGGAGATTTCCAAGGATGCTTGGAACTATCAACTATATGCATTAGGCATGGAAGAACTCTCCATTTGCTTGACAAGGAACGTACAAATATCATAAAGGGTCATGGAATGTGGTACTTGAGGTTGTGTCAGCTGATATGACAGGATCTCATAATGACATCAATGTGCTCAAATATGTAGCCAAACTTGTTGAAGGCCATGCTCCGGCATGGAACTATGAGATCAATGGACATAAGTACACCAAGGGATACTATCTAGCGGATGGAAACTATTCAAGATGGTCGATATTTGTAAAGAAAATATCAAACGCTATTGTGGGAAAATTTTCTTGGTTTGCTTGGTGCCAAGAGGCTTGTCCGAGGGATGTGGAGCAAATATTTGGTATGCTCCAAACTCAATTTTCTATTGTCCGGTACTCTGCTCTTATCTGATCAAAATGCCAGATGTGGGAGATCATGAATGCACGTGTGATCATGTACACCATAATCATTAAGATGAGCATGCTGCTCCAGTGATTGACAATGAACCATACCACCAATAGGGTCCTCTTGTGGCAGTTGATCATTGACCAAGTTTGCTGCTTTCCTTGCCATGTATCAGAAAATCCAAGACAGAAATATTCATCGACAAATGCAAGACGATCTGGTAGAGCATTTTTGAATGCTCAAAGGAAACACCTTTCTATGATTCCAACCGAAAAATCACTTTGGCTCCCGTCCACCATGGTGGACTTTTTTGATTTTTTCAAAAAGCTTCAAATATTTTTGAAAAAATATATTCGTGTAGCCAACAACATGAAATACAAGTCTGCAAATTTCAAAAGAAAATAGTTTATATTTCGAGCACAACAAAAAAGACAAATATGACAAATTTTGTGAAACAGAGGCCCATTCAAAATTACACTGTTCACGTCTAGATCTGAACTTTTCTCATTTTTCTAAGGCCATAATATAAAGTTCGTTCACTTAATTTTTTGCATGCATGTATTATAAATTATTATCTACATCCCGATATTTCTTCTGAATTTTTTGAATATTTGAATTTGAAATTTTCAAAAATAAATAAAAATAAAGTCCATCGTGAAGGACGGGCTCCAAAACGATGTTCTTTGTTCCAACTTGCTAAATTATGGTGATGAGTTTACCTTGTTGAATTTTTATATATTTATGTTCAAAACTATGGTTATATCTATACTATAATAATAAATGACGGATTGTTTTTTATGGTCTAACACTTTTTTGGACCATTCTGCCCTTTCACCAATATAGAAAACCACCGGTGAGAGGAAAAAGCTATTCAAAAAATAAAAAACTAGAGTTCATATTCCTTTATTCCAAGCATAGCGGGCCTGAAAATACCCACTACCGTGAAAGAAAAAACGGTTCAAAAAGAAAAAAAACTAGAGTCTAGATTCCTTTGTCCACGCCTAGCGGGCGAGCGTTGGGCCTCGGAAAGCCATTGTACAAAAAGGACTCGCCATCTCTGGAAGAGGCCTTGGTTGGTATTCACCGTCAACGTGGAATAAAACACAGAGAAACCTGCGTCAAAGACCTGATACGACTGTTTAGTCCCACACTGCTCCTTTGATCTGTGCCTCACCTGTTTATATACCTTCACAAAGTGCCTAGGATATCAGCAAGCCAAATCGGGAAACACAAGCAGACGGACCATTGATTGGTTTGAAAATTGATGAAGATAAAGATATGGTTGCCTAAAGAAAAGAGGAGGAAGGATTGCGGGCTGTGCTGGCTTCTGGCTAAACAAGAGAGGGATTTTAGGTCTGGATGCTGGGCGGAAGGACGGTGGAGATCGAGATCCTCCACCGGAGGACGTGCAGGCCGAGCTGAGACGGGACTTGGGCGAGCTTCCTCCTTGTTTCAAGTTTACGTTACGATTTCTAATTCAGGAGAGAGAGGCCGAGGATGCGGCAGTTGCGGCAGTGGTTGCAAGACCAGGGATTGAGAGAAGGAGGGGCCGGGTCATGCCTCGATGGCACGCGCCCAGTACTCTCGCTATGCTCCTCTTCGAGCGAAGGGAGGTGGCGGCGGAGGATTCCGGCATGCCTATCATGAAGAGATTGAAATTTGGAGATTTTCTTTCCACTGCTCCATGTGGTGCGAAAGGTCGAGCGACGGGAATCTTTTTCATAAGGGAGGATTGTGGGTACATACGTGGTGTGTGGGTCGTGTCTAGCTTAGGATTAGAAGGGTAGGGTGTGGCCGGTGTGAGCCAATGCTAGGTGAGCTTGAGCCTCTGTTCTTCAACTTTTCAAAGCATTTTTTTTTAAAAATTTCTCACAATTATTTTTCATTTTCTCAAATAATTTTAGAAAAGATAGACCATAGAGCATTGGAAAATTTAATCGGGTATATGAAGTAGCGAAAGTTGGGCTAATAAAAAAGAAGACCGATATTTTTGTATAACTTAAAGTTATCTTTAGTTGGGACATTGGAATTGACGTGGCTACCACGGCCGTGGATGTAGCACATGAGGTCGCCACGAGCATAGAGAATATGTACGATATTCTTTCGTCCCTATTGGGCATACTTTCATGGTCGACGATGGTGACTCCGTAGTGACGTACGGGTATGATTTTTGGAATGGGATATTTACGGAATCCCCATGAATAGGATCAAACCTTATTCCATGCTATTTTCATAAGATTCTTCTTTCTTATTCTTAAGCAAGCCCTCAAGAGGGCTTAGTTGATCATGATTTCTGTTTTCTCTTTCTTTAGCCGGGCAAGGCGCTCAACCATGCGCCCCAACACACTGCTGACACCTCAGCCGCGGCCGCATGCCGTATGGGACGATTGAAGATGGTATTAATCATTCTACATTACGGTGTTGTGTCTTCATAGCGTACTATCGAGCGGATAGATTATTTGTAGATTGTTATGTAAAGGAAGAAACAATATTAATGCCGAAGCTTTAAGCAACAACAACTAGGGTTGCAAGCGGTAACCCATATAAGTGCTTCTTTTATTTGGAAAAGCTGTATGGTGGGAGCCTTTGGGCGACCTGTAATCTCTATCTAAAGTTCCCATTTCTCCTCTCTTTTTTTTGGTTTGTGGCTGGTTAGCAATCAGGTCCAGCTCTCTGAGAATTCTCCCGTGTGTACAAAAATGGAAACGGCTGTAATGTTTTTTTCATCTTTTGCGGGGATTTTTTCTGCATCACTTTGCAACCTACTTTCCCTGTTCCACAATATAACACAAATATTCTCTACATTGAATTTTGTTTACACTGTTTCGTTTAAGTGATAACTTATCATCATTTTTTGGGGGATTTTAGGGTTACACAATATTCTTCTACATTGTATCTTTTCCGCAAGGTTGAGTTGATCTTAAGTTACTTGTAACAGCAGAATATAATGGCGAATGCACGCTTTTGCATACAAATCGTTGGGCTGCCTTCAATATTGATGATTAAAAAATTCATCTTAAGGCTAGCTTCTTAGAGGGATTATTGCCGTTTAGGCGACGAAAGTTTGAGATAGTAACAAGTCTGTAATGCTCTTAGATGTTCTGGGACGCACGCGCGCTATAGTGATGTATTCAACGTGTGACCGACAAGCCCGGGTAATCTTGGAAATTTTTATCGTGATGGGGATAGATCATTGCAATTGTTGGTCTTTAACGAGGAATGCCTAGTAAACGCGAGTCATCAGCTCGCGTTGACTATGTCCCTGGCCCTTTGTACACATCGCCCGTCGCTCCTACCGATTGAATGGTCCAGTTAAGTGTTCGGATCGCGGTGACAGGGGCGGTTCGCCGCCCTCGAGGTCGCGAGAAGTCCATTGAACCTTATCATTTAGAGAAAGAAGAAGTCGTAACAAGGTTTCTGTTGGGGAACCTGTGGAAGGATCATTGTCGTGACTCTAACCAAAGCAGACCGCAGACGCGTTATCTATCTCGCCGAGCGGCGACACCATCCTTCGCTCGGCCAAGTACTCGATAACCTCCTCTCCTCGGGGTGGGGGCTCGGGGTAAAAGAACGCACGGCGTCAAAGGCATCAAGGAACACTATGCCTAGCTCGGTGATGCGGATGGCTTGCCGGCCGCTTCCTGTGCTACAAAGCTATTTAATCCACACGACTCTCGGCAACGGATATCTCGGCTCTCTCATCGATGAAGAACGTAGCGAAATGCGATACCTGGTGTGAATTGCAGAATCCCGTGAATCTCAAGTCTTTGAACGCAAGTTGCGTCCGAAGCCATTCGGCCGAGGGCACGTCTGCGTGGGCGTCACGCTAAACACGCTCCCACACCCCCACTGAGGAACATGATGCGACATTTGACCTCCCGTCACGCAAGGGGCGGTGGGCCGAAGATATGGCTGCCGGCGTATCGTGCCAGACACAACGCGTGGTGAGCGACCTCATAAAAACAAAATTTAGTTTAAACTGGACTAATTTTGTTAAAAATGTTTGAATTGGACTACTCCCTTCGGTCCATATTAATATTCTCAACTTTATTTAGATACGAATGCATCTAGTCTAAATACTTAACTAGATATATACGAATCTAGATAAAGTTGAAAATATTAATATGAACTTGAGGAAGTAATAAATTTTGCGTACGAAGTGGGATAGATCGGGTGTTAATGCACGCATGTGTAGGCAGGTTGTCGCTTCGAATGAGATTTCATCCAAGTTCACTGAACGGCAGTCATTTTAACGAACACCAAGTAGTTGCCTTTTATTTGGGACATAATATTCTAAAAAATAATGCTTTGGTTATTTTTGGTGGAAACTTTGTTCCTCTGAACGAAATGCGAGCAGAAAAGTACTTCAGCATTTCTGGCCAATATATTACAAAACCGTTTTGATAGGGTCGACTTCAGCTATTCTGATATACAGTACTTTATCTTGTTACAAGCATAGCTGTCAAGCAGTGCATCATTTCTCTTTTTTTTTTTCTGAGAACGAGAAAGAACGCTAGCAAACTCATTTGGAAAATGTAGAGAACCGTTGCTGGGCTGTACATACATATGGGCTGCTATTTCCTTATTGGGCTTTGGAGCTCCCAAACAGCAGATAGCAGGGAAACACACAGAGGCGCTCGTCGTTCGTCTAGCTGCGCTGCTGCTCGATTCTTTAGTCCCACCTCGCCTGTGTAAAGAAGAGAGACGGTCGAGGCAGCTATAAAAGGAGGGGTGCGGCGACGTTTCAGATCATACCTTTCTCGGCCTTTTGGCTAAGATCAAGTGTAGTATCTGTTCTTATCAGTTTAATATCTGATATGTGGACTATGTGCCCACAACGATATTAAATTTATTTTTTGTGGGGGAGGGCCCACCACAGTGGCTTGCCACTGGGGTCCTCAGGTGTTCCCCGGGCGTTGCACTACTGCCCGGGTGTGGCGCACCCCAACCAATACGAATTGAAATTTTGTGTGCAGGAAGCTAGCGACTAGCGGGCGAAAGCTTTGTTGCCGAAGATCTTGAGTTGAGCTGTTTAACTTCCGAAAAGATCACGACGCCTCGGTAAATGGCAGTGTTAACGCGACATGTCCCAGTTTGGCAAGAGGCATGGAAACCATGGCAATACCCTCCGTTTACACCAATTCAGACTCCACACGAATCAGAACAGACGATTGAAAATACAGTTAAAAATGGAACCTTCAAAGAAATCCTGATATCCACATGACATGCGGTTTAACTTCCTGCCAACACACAAATCCGCTGGATCAAATGAACCTCACATCGTCCTCGCTCACACCGAAAGCTGCAGTGCCAGGGAGCCGAAGAGCAGCAGGAGCGTCATGGCTGCAGACATGGCCGGCAGGTGCCTGCTGGAGCCGTTGCAGACGAGCTTGTTGTTGTGGTATGTGCACACCGATTGCTTGCTGTCAGAAACACACACAAAAAAGATGCATCAGTTATCAGTTAAGAATCACAGGAAAAATTGTTGTGCACCGCAGACACGAAGATGTCAGTCACCTGCTGGAGCAGAATGTGACGACGTAGTCGGCGCCGGAGCACTGGAAGAGGCTGCTGGGGTCGTCGTAGGCGTAGCTGTAGGCCGTCGGGCAGGCCTCCTTGAACTTCTTGGAGTAAGGCGTGGGCGGGCACGTGGACGGGCCGGCGAACTTGCCGCGGCAGCAGTACTGGTCGGTGTTGAAGACGTCGCAGGCGCTGCGGCACGCCACGGTCTTCCCGCCGGCGCCCTTGACGGCGAGCTCGGCGGGGCAGGTCTCCCGGAGGTCGCCGTCGCACCCGGCCGCCGAGCAGTTTCCCGGGCTGTGGCCCTTCACGGGCTGCACCGTGATGGGCAGGTTGAAGCCGTCGACGAGGGACACGTCGTAGAAGTCGGGGGTGGCGAGGGTGAACTCGGCAAGGCTCGCGGGCGGGTCGCCGGAGGCCCCGGAGCACTTGAGGTTGGGCCCGCAGGAGCCCGTGCCGCACTTGCCGGTGCCGGACCCGTCGAAGGCGCAGTCGGTGCGGCCCCAGATGCGGCCTGACCATGCCGGGGGAGCGTCGTAGACGACGGACTGCCCGGACTTGAGCTCGAACCCGCCGCCCCCGAAGCTGTCGCTCGGCGACGGCGTCACCGCAGGCCAGATCGTCGTCCCGCACTTGTTGATGAACGTGAACGTCCTGCCCGTCGCGCCTGCGTGCACACGGATGTTCGTGTCACGGCGTGAGGCGCCATCAAAGATTGCGGTGACAAATGTATGTGTGAAGTACAATGCATACCTGACAGGAAGCAGAGGAGGAGCAGGGCGAGCAGCACCGCGGCTCTCGGCGAGCGACCCACCATGTTTCAGCGCAAAAAAAGCAGATGAGATTTGAATGGTGTATGGCAGTTTTGCGCGCGCGTATAAATATGGCGGGAAGCATCGATCGGCAGATGATGCCCGTCAGCTTGAAATTGATAAAGAATGGAGAAGAAGTAGCGAGAGAATCAAGAAAGGAACACGCATACGTGCGGGGGAGGAAGATCGAGGTGGCGGGGGAGGGAAGAACGCCTGGCATGGTTGATTGCTTCGCCGGCGGGGATGGGATCCATCATCCATGGAGGCCCTATAGCTGCTTGCACGGTATAGTACATAATTTGCTCTCTTCTTCTGCAGTGAAAGTTTCAGAAGTTCAGAAAAGGGGGACTGTAATCCTTCATTCCTTTCTTCTGCTTCTTGGTCTCACTTTACATGCCCTGCTGGCCTGCTGCTGCAGTATTCCTTGCTCAGGTTCCTCGTTCTAATCACATCATGCTGCTGGATGCATCCCCGCTGGGAAATCTGATCTCACAAGTCAGTGATTCGATCACCGTTTTGAGCCGCCGCGTGTCCAAAGATGCTGCGGTGTTGTGCCACCGGAGTTGACAACTCATGTTTACTAAGGACGCGTTTGGTGGCATGCATACGCCCCGGTCTGGTCCGGTGGAACTGAAATCAGGCTTATTGGTTGCCCGCATCAATGTTGGGTTACGTTGGCACGAACTTTAAAGCAGTCTGCAGCGAGGCTCAATAACACGTTTGATTTGGGCATTTCCAGGAAGCCATCCTCGTCATGCGCTCGGCAGATGCAAATGCGGGCGTCGCCCGCACGAGCGCGACCCACACTAGAGATGGCGGGAGCTTTTTGCCTGCAGGGAAAAAGTGGGGCGGGACATGAGTGAATGTCTCCGCCGAAATCCTCCCCTATTTCTACTGTCCCCGCTCACCGCCGAACCTCCACCCGCCAATTCCCCCCAGATCGAGCTCCATCCCCTTCTCGGTCCGCGTTAGGTAAGTACCCCCCCTTCTCCAGTGAGCGTCGGCGTCGACATCTTGGACGATAGTGTGAAGAGTACCTCCCCTCCTCGTGTACCGGTGATCTATGTCATCCACCTCATGCGATGACGGTGAGTAGACAGGCCTCCACCTAGGGTTCTTAGATCTGCACTGTTACTAGGGTTTGTAGATCTAGCTTCTTAGCCCAACCATGTAGTTTGTTGCTTGATTCGTAGCCTAGATGTGTAGTTTTCAGCTGGATTTGTAGGATTGATTCGTATTTGCAATTTGTTCTACAATGTTGCTACGGTAGGATCTGTATCTTTAACCGTATTGTGTCACCAATGTTGTTATGGTTCGTGGATCTAGTTGTGTTCTTTTTATGTTCACGTGCAGTTCATAGTTTCATTCATATGATTGTTAGCTTGTTCTGCAACCTTGCTAGCTAGTTTTGCATTCTTGGAATCAAATGTCCGTCCTGGCAATTTTGTATACATGTGTTTGTATTGCATACTCAATGCAAGACTCCTTCCGCGACCAGTTTAGCTAGGCTTTGGTACCAATAGGGAACTCCCAGATCCCCTCTTTCGTTGATGACAGTCAGCATTTGACGCCAAATCAAGTGGTGCATCGATGTCGCCCCCTCTAGGGAGTGCCATCCTTTCTGCTGAGCACACTGTGCAAGCCTTCATCTCCTCTATTGGGAATAAGGTGTCGGCAAAGCTGGACGCCAATAAGAAGGCGCAAATGAAGTGGACTATGAAATGGCTCCCCTACATGTCCACCTTTGTTATGAACAAGATGTACGAGATCATGAAGAGCGACGTCCGTACTAAGAAGGGGTTTAAAGGATATCCATCTCAATGCGTGTGCCAAAGCTCTGTTCGAGCACTATGGTGCTGAGGTTTCTAGAACTCAGGTGTACAACCACATGAGGAAGTGGAGTGTGCGTTGGATCCAGGTCAGCAAGTTGAGAGACCTGAGCGGCGCGTAATGGTGTGAGGACACATTCACCATTATTCTCGCCACTGAGCACTTCTAGGGACATGTTCAGGTTAGCACCCATGATCATAGACACACTGACTTCTTGCACATTAACCCTGCCATTGAAGGCTAACCCACTTTATTGCAATCGTAGGCACACCCCAAGGACACTAGGTTCCTCAACAAGCCCATCCAGAACTATGAACAGATGCAGACCATCTTCTCCTACGGTCTTTCCACTTGCAGGTTTTCCATGGGGGTCATGCGAGCCTCTTGGTTGAGCTTAGGACATTGAAACACAAGATTCATACATAGTGATCATTGATGGCCCCGACAAGCCTTCCAATCCTAGGGTGGTAGCTACCCATGGGAAGAGGAAGAGGGCGTACTTGTAGATGACGAGATCCACGCCTTCAGTAGCATGACCGAGGCCGTCAAGGATGTTGTGCATGCCATCAGGGACAACACGCCCACAGATATGCACCTGTAGCACCCCTGATATCCCCCCTATCTAGCAATGTTACACAAACTTTTGACACTTCTATTAATGACACAAAACTATAAATTTATTTTATAGTTACACACAACTACACGGTTCAAGGAGACCAAGTTACAATCTCAAATCCAAGTTGTCTCATAACAGCCAACTAGGTAGCCAAATAGTATAAACCAAACCTTACAATAAAAAGTAAGTGAAGAGCACTCTTGATCAAGGCTATGCTACTCTGTATATGAATTATAGAAATGTGTGAAGTAGTGTGTATAAAATGTAGAGGTGCTACTCCCAGTACCATGCATGCCATCCTCGGTGGTACCTAAAAACATATAAGCCACAAGGGTGAATACAAAGTACTCACCAAGCACGTAAAGAAATTATAATCTTTGTATAAAACACAACATCAATGATTGTCCTTTAACATATGTCATAATACAACGATGCTCTTATATGCCTACATGTTTTTTGCTTTCATTTTTATTTGTTATACCGGTATCACTTGAGTGGACACCCGTCCGTATCCATTTACTCCAACTTGTGGAGAATGCCCACGATGTGAGGATCTCAAGTGCCTACCTCAATAGAACACACCACTTTGTGCAATGTCTTTAAGATGCTATGCAAAATGCAAACATGGCTGTATTCTTTAGCATAACCACTTTGTCTCCACACATAAAACAATAGCCAGTCACCAACATCAATAACATGTGCTAGAAAATAAAATACAAGTGCATGTATCATGCAAAGAATTATCCTATCATGCACTTGCCTCAACTGTTGAGCACAAACTCTGAATTATAGAGTTTTAAACCAAACCGGAAGTACCAACACCTGTTATTGAAATATATATCACACTCAATACACATAGTCACTTCAAATACATATAGGAAAAATATTGCATCGCTCTTGTGCAGGACAACCTGAACCAAAACATTTATTTTCTTGCTTTTATCTTCTTGAAAGACCACAGGTTTTGATCTCAGCTAGATGCTTACGGCTGTTGGAGTTAATGAACCATAACTTATTAGCAATAGGTACATGCGACTACTATAAATAAACGGCCGTGTATCAGTCTTCCGTCCGCAATAATAATGCAGCAAACTTGCTCTAGCATAAGCATAAGGCTCACTATTTGACCATCAGCTAGGAAGCTTATCTAATTCTCAATACGCCAGTAGCTTTTCGTTTCCTAGTATGCATGGAATGCTAGAATTAAATAGAAACTAACCGGCTACATATTAACAATTGATACATAAAACCAAGACCAAAGACTACAAACAAAATTGTTTCCGGTACTAGTTCTCAGTTATCCAATTTGCAAACCTACTACCTCAGCAGGACTAGATTCACACCAGAACATGTGAAGCTCAAACATTAACTATAAATATCAGGAACTGACGCCTAACTAAGCTCCTCTGATCCTCACATAATACCTAGTTTGGCAATTATGACGGGAACCAAAACAACAACCGCATCGACAAGATACATAGGCAGGTGCAGACCTAAACTACCAGAACAACTGAAGAGCAAACAACCTCGCCGGAGGCGGCAACCAAGAAACCAACACGCACTGCTGAAGACGAAGATGATGACGCCCCACTTGACAGGATCTAGACCTACGGTGCCGCAATCTTCCACCTCGCAGTGGAAGTAGTGACAAGACGGCGGCGGTATCGCACCACAAGAGGACAGAGCGGTGACGGCCTATGGGAACTACTACTGGACATTATCTTAGGGCAGAGAAGTGGCAGCTATGTCCAACTTGACCGATCCTAGCATAGAACATACATGGTAACACAAAACCACATAACGAGTCTAGCTCGAGTTCAAAAGGCCCAGCCCATCCCAAATATATTCCTAGCGTTGAAGGTATTAAGGAAGCATGACTAGCTTTGCAGCAATAACAGTACGAGGAGGAATTGGATGCAACTACAGTCTTTCCTACGACACGTCATGAGGTCAAGTAGTAGTACACGACTATTTTCCACTCTTTTGTTTCTTTTCTTTTCTTTTTTCTAACTTCCCATTCCCAAATCAGATATAAATAATCTCAACATCCTATTTATTTTCGTAAACAAACATAGATAGTTAGTATAAAATTTTGGGGTATTATATTCTTCCCCTCTTAAACAGAATTCAACCCCGAATTCTTCTCTGCTTTAATATTCGCAATACTGCTTTACTATTCACAAAACTGAACATAGTTGTTTAAAATATAAACATACATCATAGGCCAGCCATGTGTAAAATCAAAAACTATCTCGTGCGAGACTCAAGATCTAAAGTCGTCCCACACTTGATTATCTACGACTAGAAAACCTTCACACACTTTAGTCGTCATATGCCTCATCACTCTCATGGACTTTATTGATATCAGGACAAACCTCAAAGGTTAAATCTTGTGTAATTGTAATAGTCTCCATGGTTATGTGTCGTTTTGAAAGACAAAATGCTTCCTCTACATTGAGACATGGAACACAATAGGCACACCTCTCATGGACTTGGATAAATAAAGTTGGTAATCTAACTTCCCAACTCGTGTCACTTTCCTGAGTGGTCCAATGTACAACAAATAAGATTTTCTTTGATGATAACTCTTATAACATTTTTGGTGGGTGAAAGGCTTAAGAGCACCTCCTTACAAACTGGAAGTTCCACAGTCGACCTCCTAGAATCAGCATAACCGTTCTTCCTGCTCTATGCGCTAACAAATATTGCCTGATCTCAGCTACCCTCTTTATAGTTTGTTGAACCTATTCTGGTCCGAGCATTGCATTTTCTCCCACGACATTCCAATCAAGGTGGAGATTTACACTTGCTTCCATCTACATGATCGTATGGGTCATTTGTATGCTACCCTGATAGTCGTTACCATAAGCAAGCTCCACAAGTGTCAAGTGATCCTTTGAGCTTTGTTTCCAACATAAGACACAACACCACAACATATATTCTAAGAGTTTGGATTGTACCATTTGTCCATGGATGAAACATCATACTAAGCCTCAATCTGTACCTAAGGCACTCCCGCCGTCACTCCCAAACTTCAATATAAAGTCAGCATCCCTATCATAAGTAATTATTTTAGGAACCTAGATAACCTTACTCTATAAGTAATTTCCTAAGTATGAGGTGTGGTTAGGAATAAAATGAGCGTCTTTCCTAAGTACGTATACAGTCTGCACACGACCAACCTAATTGCATCCTTCCCTCTTCATGTACGAGGTCACCACCAACCAAATCCATGGTGATGTCAACCAACAACCAATGTCGTTGGCCTCTTATACTCAGCCTTTACTTGCTGACAAAAACCTAGATGAGGCCACCTACTTAGGAACACCAACTTTCATTCTTTGCCACCAATAAGTCTATTTCAGGTCATGATACATCTTTGACTTTCCAAGATGAATGTTGTATGGGATACGATGTGACTCCCTCAGAGTGTCCTTCCTCCCTAAGACTTCTATGCCACACAAAGATGGGCAGAAAACCAAGAAACACAGGTTTCGTCGAAAGTGAACTCTCTAGTTTTACCTTCACGAATGCGGTCTTATAATTGCTTTAACAAACAACCATCATGACACGCCTCTATATAGGATAATCAGTGTTTCCTCGTGTGCTACAATAGCAAAATAGTAGACATTTATCCTTTCGTGTTAGCAACAATACAAACATTGGTGCATCGAACATACTTTCAACTTAGAGTGCCTGAAAATAAATTCTTCTTGCTAGGTTGTACTAGTTAGATAGTTCATCCTTTATTAATTCTATCCGCTGTATTTTCCTCAAGTTTAACTAGTTTTTGCGTGAAGAGGTATTTGAGATTCATATGACAGTAAAAATATATCATATAATGTCTCCTAATCCTGAGTGCAAAGACTATAAGGCAAAGGTCTATATCATGAGTAGGATAACCTTGCTCATTTTTTTTCAATTGCCTAGAAGCATAATAAATAACCTTTCAAGCTTGATTAAACACAAAAGTGACCTAGAATAGCCTCTTTCGAAAGACAAAACTTAAATTTCTTTAGCTTTGCAAAAAAACTTATCCTTCCTCAAAGCCTCAAGACCAAGCCTCAAATGGCTCTCATGCTATTATTTTTTCTTGGAATATACGTGGACAACATCAATCAACACTACCACAAAGACATAATTTTATATCGAGGAAACTACATAGTATGTTGTTCTTTGATTGCCATTGCTTAGTCCAAAAGACGTAACTTTATATTCACAAAGCCCATCTTTAGTGGAGAAGGTAGTCTTTATTATGTTCTTGGATATGGATTTGATTATAGAAATGTTGGAGATTAATCTACAATGATAGATGCACCCAATTCTCCTGATCAAACAAGTCCTCGATACGAGACCCGTTAAGAGTATGCTAATCCACAAACTTTCGTTTACTACCATCTCTCTTGGATGTAAACATAACAGATGCACCTCTATGTGAGAGACTACCGATCAAACATTTGGATAACATAGCGACCAACTTCTTCTTCGATTCTTCTTGAAATGCTAATAACAAATGATAAGTAGATGACACAAAGGTAGGTCAAGTCCCTGGAATAAGACATAGATAAACTACATGCTAGACTGGTGAAGAACTTGGAAACAAGGACGGTATCTTGGTCATGAACAATTGTCCTTGCCTCTCCATAAATTATGAAATCCTTATGAAAATTGTATATGTTGCATGACCATTGAATCATCGTCGTTTTTAAACTTTGTAACACAACTAGAGAGCACCACATAACCTATCTAAAACTCTCATAGTGGTCTAGTAGGGTTATTAATGATATGGTACCATAAAAATAACAAAGGTTACGCCTCACCATATCTGCTATGCTTGGTAGGGATTGCTTGTACTACATGTGGAACATTATACAATTCTATGGCTCAGGCTGCACACACTAGCTCTCAACTAATTAAAGGAAATGCCACAAAATTATTCACCACTCCAACATACAAGAGCGAATTATAAGGGTAATAGTATGGGGGGGGCAATCCATCCCACACTGAAACCATTAACTCCGTAAGTGAAGCGGTGAATCAGGCAACGATAGCACTCGTGCATCCTTACTCGCATTGCAAACCAAATTCATGGCACGAACCAAGGTTCGAGGTTGACTCCCATATATTGTTTTCAAAGCCGCAACAAAATGTAAACTATCAATCTGTGAAAAAAACACTTAGGGTTGCATGTACAAAACACACCTTTAAAAGAACAAAAATTCAATATATGCATGGCGAATTACTTGATCTAAACTAACACATATGGAATAAAGACAGGACAATTTTATGAGCTAGCTACTAAGGAAAAGAATTATAGAATTTTTTAAAGCACATCTAAGTTGCCTCCAAGTAGAAAAGCATTTCACAATTAATAGTACCAGGGCGAGAGGATGGGTACCAACGAATGTCAAAGGGTAAAACAACGGAATATGATAAACAAAGATTGTTAATCCTAGAAGACTAACAATCGACAATAAGGACATTACAAGCACATGATTTGATAATACTTAACATCCTTGGATGAGAAATCAATACTAATATCCCAGTGCAAGATGATGATCCTAATACCAAGGCAAGTGTATGTAATTAATGCACTAGAAAGGATAGGTGAATGGGAATAGGGAAGGCGAATGAAACTTGTGATTTAGGAGGTACTGATAGAGACAAGCGCTTCTCATATTTATTTAGGTCCAGATAAGTCTTCCTAACAATATATTATGTACTCCAACACCAGCAAGTCTATCCAATCTAGCTATATTAATCACCTTATCCATAGCATATTCAAGATTAGCAAACTGTTATATCAAATTCCATTGATACCAAATTGTCAAACAATCTATACAAACAAAACTTTAGTTTTCCATGCTAACATTATATTCAACTCAAACTTGGGATCTGAAACCAAACTTTTCAACTATCTCCTCACGAGTCCATGAAAGTAATATAGATGTCTAAATTTACCAATCTAATACCTTTATCATGTTATTCACACGTTTACTAAACAACCATAGAAGATCAAATATTTCCCTTGCCATGCTAATTTCTTCAACCATGAGATTCACTCCCTCTCTCTAGTAAAATACGAGCCAATACTATCAGAAGCAAGGTATGCAAGCTTCTTAGGGAAGCGGCATGCCCACACACATAACAACATATACGAATAAAAGAGAATAACAATAAAACATAGCGAAAGAGCAAATGCAATGCAATGTATAACCCAAACCCATCCTATTATGCACTAGTGTGTCAAATTTGAAGTTGCTAAAATTTTAAAAATGAGTTTTTTAGTTGTTTGGGCTAAATAAAGACAAGTTTTAGTTGTTGAATTAAGATTTTGAAAAACATCTTATTTACATTTAACCTACTCTAGAGACATAAAGCCTAGGCTCTGATACCAACTGTAACACCTCAGATATTCCCCCTATCTAGCAATGTTACACAAACTTTTGACACTTCTATTAGCGACACAACTATAAATTTATTTTATAGTTACACACAGCTACACGGTTCAAGGAGACCAAGTTACAATCTCAAATCCAAGTTGTCTCATAACAGCCAACTAGGTAGCCAAATAGTATAAACCAAACCTTACAATAAAGAGTAAGTGAAGAGCACTCTTGATTAAGGCTATGCTACTCTGTATATGAATTATAGAAATGTGTGAAGTAGTGTGTGTAAAATGTAGAGGTGCTACTCCTAGTACCATGCATGTCATCCTCGGTGGTACCTAAAAATATATAAGCCACAAGGGTGAATACAAAGTACTCACCAAGCATATAAAGAAATTATAACCTTTGTATAAAACACATCATCAACGATTATCCTTCAACATATGTCATAATGCAACCGTTCTCATGTATGCCTACATGTTTTTTGCTTTAACTTTTATTTGCGTATACCGGTATCACTTGAGTGGACACCTGTCAGTATCCACTCACTCCAACTTGTGGAGAATGTCCATGATGTGAGGACCTCAAGTGTCTACCTCAATAGGACACACCACTTTATGCATTGTCTTTAAGATGCTATGCAAAATGCAAGCGCGGCTGTATTATTTAGAATAACCACTTTGTATCCACACATAAAACAATAGCCAAGCACCAACATCAATAATATGTGCTAGAAAATAAAACACAAGTTCATGTATCATGCAAAGAATTATCCCATCATGCACTTGCCTCAACTGCGGAGCAAGAATTCTGAATTATAGAGCTTTAAACCAAACCGGAAGTACCAATACCTTTTATTGAAATATATATCACACTCAATACACATAGTCACTTCAAATACATATAGGAAAAAATATTGCATCACTCTTGTGCACGACAACCTGAACCAAAACATTTACTTTCTTGCTTTTATCTTCTCGAAATACCATAGGGTTTGATCTCATCTAGATGTGTATGGTTGTTGGAGTTAATGAACCATAATTTATTAGCATCAGGTATATGCGTCTACTATAAATAAATGGCAGTGTATCAGTCTTCCGTCAGCAATAATAATGCAACAAACTTGCTCCAGCATAAGCATAAGTCTCACGGTTTGACCATCAGCTAGGAAGCTTATCTAATTCTCAATATGTTAGTAGCTTTTAGTTTCCTAGAATTCATGGAATGCTAGAATTAAAATAGAAACTAACCAGATACATATTAACAATCGATACATACAACCAGACCGAAGACGACGAACAATTTTTTTTCCATTACTAGTTCCTAGTTATCCAATTTGAAACCTACTACCTCAGCAGGACTAGATTCACACCAGAACATGTGAAGCTCAAACATTAACTATAATATGAGGAACTGAAGCCTAACTAAGCTCCTACGATCCTCACATAATACCCAGTTTGGCAATTGTGATATAAACCAAAACAACAACCACATCGACAAGACACATAGGAAGGTGCAGACCTAAATTACCGGAACAACTGAAGAGCAAACAAGTTTGCCAGAGGTGGCAACCAAGACACCAATAAGCACCACTGAATACGAAGATGATGACACCCCACTCGATAGGATCTGGACCTACGGCGCCGCAATCTTCCACCTCGTAGTGGCGACAATGACAAGATGGCGGCGACGTCGCAGTGCAAGAGGACACAACGACGACGGCCTATGGGAACTTGTGCGAGACATTATATTAGGACAAAGAAGTGTCGTCTATGTCCAACTTGACTGACCCTAGTATACAGGGTAAAACAAAACCACATAACGCGTCTGGCTCGAGTTCAAAAGGACCAGCCTAGCCCAAATGTATTCTTAGCATTGAAGGTATTAAGGAAGCATGAATAGCTTTGCAACAATAACACTACGAGGAGTAATTGGATGCAACTACAGTCTTTCCTATGACACGTCATAAGCTCAAGCAGTAGTACACACTATTTTACATTCTTTTGTTCCTTTTCTTTTCTTTTTCTAACTTCCCATTCCCAAATCATATATAAATAATACCAACATCCTATTTACTTCCCTAAACAAACATAGATAGTTAGTATAAAAATTTGGGGTATTACAACACCCTGACCTCTACCAGGCAGTCATGGACATTGTATTATGAAGTTGTAATGGTAGTTATGAATGTTACATGTTTATGATGACCTTCTGATGGTATACCTTGCCATGTTTGTCTTCTACCTTGTAGATAAACTACTATGTCGTGTACATAGGAAGGTATCTAGGAGTGTACATAGAACAGATACACTGCCAGGATCAAGTGATAGAGTACTCGAACAATATCTATGAATGGTTTTACACTTCAGAGGAGGCATATGCTGCTTACAACAGCTTACAGGCTAATGATATGAATTCTACTTGGTTCATGGGAACAACAACAATAATGGAGAACATCAGGTAGGGAATGTTTCTGAGGGAGAATCAAGGAGGGAATGCTGCCAACAGAGAAGAACAAGTGCACATTATAGTGGAGTAAGGACAGAAGGAGCACATTGCTTTGTAGGGACAACAAATCATGCTTGATAGGATAGCCTCAAGGATTACATCATCATCGTTCTCCTTGTGGTGATCTTCAAGTTGATCTTCTTCTCGTGATCCTATGTGTATCTCATGGTGGTAAGCACACATGAATTTGAACAAGGTGACCATAAGGGACCTTGTGTGCGCAACCAAATGAGAATATGTTGCATGATAATGGGCCAAAAGTCATAGGTGCATGTAACCAAATAGAGAGAGGAAAATAACTGAACCCATACACCCACCCCTCATGCAGCCTACCAATAGGCTACAGAACATGGCCCAAAGGCTATTTTTGCCTGGCCCTGCTCCAGCTAGCTCTGCCCGACCGGGCCGAGAAAGCCATGCAGACTACCAAACGCATCCTAAGGGGACAACAACTCATGTTTACCGATCATTCAGAGCAAGTCTAGCAGTTCCCCAAAAGTTTCTACTCTATATTTCAAAATTTAGGACTCCTAAATTAATATCTTCTAGAAATTGCCCCAACTCCAGCAGTTCACCTAAAACATCTCCCCTATTCTATGTTTAGTTTATATATTAAGGAGATGTGCCCACCGATGTTTCTCCGTCTAGTACCCATCCTACGCATTTCCACATTTTATCCCTTTGCTGTCTTGGTCCCTCTCAGCTGCATAACCCCACCTACCCCACATCTCTCTCTTCCCAGTCCTTTTCCCCATGGATTTACGGAGGACAATCTACTGGGATAGGAGGTCTCCATTGATCCACCATCGCCCCGACATCCTGGCCCTTGTCATCGGTCGCTGGATCTCCCCAGTGTGTCCCTGGAGCTGTTGATGTAGCCCCAAAGAGGCGCACATCCTGGAGACACTCTCTCGAGTCATCCTCCTCCGGCCACCGATGTTGTCGATCACACGCGTAATTGTCATCGTGCTCTTTAAGGCCTTTCTGACCTTCAGGTTTTGCCGTCACCACTCTCCTTCTTGCCATGTTCCTCCCTCGTGCCTCCCACCGCATAGCAGTGCACGAAGACAATACGTAGCGATTCCTCCTACTCCCTCGTGCCTCCCGATTTCATCCAACTAACATTGCCTCCGCTGCCACGCGCGATGGGTGGTCAATTCATGGGTGCTTGTGCTACTTGGGGTTGAGGATACATGGGATTGTGATTGGCAGGCCATTGCATTCGATTCGGCGGTGGGCATTCGATAATTCGGTTAGGGATGCTATGCACATGTGTAGTATTGCTCCAGGGAGTCAATTTTGGGTGTGTTTTGGTGTGGCCCGTGAATTGGTCTAGTAATTTGACCATGATGCTCATTGTCACCATCCCATCATTGTGTGCACCTACCTAGTGTTATGAAACATATAAAAGGATTTGCAGGAGGGAGATGGGCTATTGGGCAACCATCCTGCCCCGGATACACCCCTCTCCAGCAGCAAGGTAACTCATCATCCTGTTTTGTTTTTATCTATGGTATACGATCACTGTTTTCTCCCACCATTCTTGTTGTTGTGTTTGTTGTGCTGCTACTGTCTACTTGTTAACTTTTTATGATAATCTGATAGTTGTTATCAAATAATTTGATAGTTGTTAATAAATAACCAGGTAGTTAATCTCAAATAACATGATAGTATATATCCTTTATAGGCTTATTCTACATGTGATAATCTGGTAGTTGTTAACACAAAATCTGGTAGGTATTCAGAAATAACATGGCAATATCCCCTATCGACTTAGTATACATGTGATAATATGGTAGTTGTTAACAAATAATCTGATAGTTATTCATAAGTAACATGTCAATATCTTCTATGGGCCCATTCTAACATGTGACAATTAGGTAGTTGTTAAAAAACCGGGTATTTATTAAGAAATAACATGGAAATTGGACATGAGTAAATTCAGAAAGTAATGATTCTTGCCAATTAACTTGGTAGTTGTTTCGAGAAAACCTGGTAAGCATGCATAGATAATCTAGCAATTACGATGGTGTTTGTAATTTCTTATAAACAATTGGGTAGTTTTTCTAATTTTGGTAAGTGGTTTATGAATAACCTGGTAGTTATTTTATAGGTATATGTCTTGTGATTGTATAGTGGTATAAGGATAAATAGATAAGTGATTACTATTTTTGTAGGGAATAATGTTGAAGATGTATATGTAACCGAACTAATGTAAATGATAACTGGAAAATGACTTTTATGATTCCCAAGATGAATCTAAGGATGTACATGCATCATAGTTCTTAGAGTATTGTGGTCCAGTACTAGTACTGGCACAACAAATTTTTATTGTAGTATTCAGTGGTAGATTCACTGTAGGAGTTATGATGAGCACGTGGTAGAGTACGTAATTAAGGTTCAGTGTGCACCAATCTATTTTTTAATCATTGTGTGAAAGATCTCTCTATACCATTAAATGTTGCCTCATGCACACAGAGGGAAAGAGAGAAAGCGGTGAGAACAGGCACACATCAGCTTGCCATACCTAGCCGCTGTATGGAAGGATTTTCTAGGGAACATGCCCTATATAGCACGACCCTTCTATATTTTAAGAATTTTCTATAACTACCATTTGAAAACCAAAGGCTGCATCTCGAACGGCTAGTTTTTCAACGGTTGGCTTTCCAACGACTAGTTTCAGATCTATATATACTTGACCATCTCTCATATTTCTCACAATCTTGATTATGCCTCCTCTTCTACTTCGCTTTCGCCATCTCTCCTACATCTCTCCACAACAAAATGAGTCACCGCCGAAACTTGACATGACAATTTCACGGAGATTTCTCACCTGAAGATAATGAACTCAAGATGGTTGCAGTCATAGCCGAGGAATACCATGTGCGGTTGAATGCTCCACGCCACCGAGGTTCATTTCCAGGAGATCAATATATTTAGAGCAAATTTGTGGAACAACTTTTAGTGTCTCCACAAGGAATATTTTGCACAGTATTGTACCTTCAACGCAAGGATGTTTCACAGAAGGCATGTAACCAAAATCAGACAAGACATTGGATAAAATATGACAGTAAGCAATACCAACTGGGGTACAATTTTAATAGTAAGTAGTAACAATTTGACACTGACTTGGAAAAAATTGACACCAAATTGGGATACAATTTGATAAAAATTGGACTACATTTTGATAGTAATCAGTACCAAAGTTAAAGTTTGACAACACGCAATACCAAAATCCTATCTCATTTCTCTCCTGACCCTCGTTGTGTGTGTGCCCAATGCCCTGCCCAGCGTGTGCCATCGCCCTCCTCTCTCATATCTTTTTATACATCTCCTCCATATGTTCTTTCTCTCAATTTTTGCATGGCGGCATCGCCCCAACCCTTCCCTTCCCCTCTCCTCTCCTTCCCCTCCCTGGAAATTGAGTTGGAGCTCGATTTGGAGCTTGATTTGGGGTTGGAGCTCGATTTCGACCTTGATTTGGTGCTCACTTTGGAGTAAAATCGAAGCAACAGAGAATAGGAGATGAACATGTGGTGGATGCCATGGAGGGATGAGTCTTCAAGCGGCGAGTGATTGCTCGCGTCGATGGATAGTACAAGCATCGGGAGGCTGCAGGACTAGCACCATCAATATCGAGCTTTGGACGACAGAATGCTGACGGATCGTTGGGCTGGACGTGTGCAATCCACAACAGGATCGTACGTTCGATCCTAGCATTGAGTGGACATTATCCTTGCGGCTGGGAGCGATACACGTAGCTACGGGGATCGGCCCATTTTTCTTCAAAATCTACACCGACTGACGTTCTCTTCTGCATTAATGTTGGTATGATATCTAGATCCAATCCCGTGAGTGTCTACATGGATAGATCTTGGTTGTTTGTATAGGCATTTCATTTTGTTTTTGTATGCGCGAACCCCAATAGTGACACCTCAAGGAGTGGAACGACACCCACATGTGCCATTTCCACTAGCATCACTGAAGACAGGCAATACTTTCATCTGTATTGTCGCATACCTCTATACCTACACACCAGACTGGGGTAATGTTGGGTTCGCAGCATAGAAAACAAAAAATTCTACAATATGAATAACTAAGCACCAAGATCTATCTATCTAGATACAAGAAATGGATGGATATACATCCATAGAGAACTTACCCTCGAAGACCGACAACACATTATGAGATAATTCTCGTGGATGATGTAGTCGTTCACTTGTCGATCTCAAGATCGTGATGAAGTCTAGAAAGTCCAGTAGGTCCAGCACCATCAAGTCCAGCACCGCAAAGCAATGGTGCATCCATGATCGTACACACATCTAATACCCTGACAACCTCCGAGTCCTCACTCCAGCGAAGCAGCAGAAGTAGCAAATCCTTGCTCCTGAAAAATCCATTGGGAACATGTATCTCACTAGTCCGAGACCATGGGGAATATTCTAGAGGGGAGAGATATCTTTCACGAGGAGGTGTAAGAATGAAGGAGGAGGAGGTGCTCCTTATATAGGGGAGGGGCTACCCAAGGGGCATGGCCGCCGGCCATGGTGGGTTCCCCAACCTCTCCCTCATTCATGTGGGTGGATGCTCCACTCACATAAACATACCTCCACTCACATGCATTCATTTTCCACCCAAATTAATGTATCTTCCATTTAATAAAACTCTTTTACTTATTTTATTCTAATTTTTGTTAATTAATTTAATTAACAAACATTCACATAAAACCCCCTACAATATTTCAATATCATATGAAGAAATAATTTCAGCAATTTCACCCAAAACAATTCCGGTGTCCATTGAAATAATTCTAGTGCTTTGATATTCTTTCTCTGGCATCTTATTTTCTCCAAATGGTGTCGGTATCCCTTAAGTGTGTCACCCTACAGTTCACGAATAATATAGACATGATCGAGATCCCTTTCTGATCAATAATCAGCAGTCGGACCTGGAGATCCGTACTGACTCCCACACATTCAATGATGACTCTTGTGATCGTGTGAACCTTTGACGTTATAACCAAATCTCTTTGTCTCACAATATATTACATGTACAAGATTCGATCATCGGTATCCCCATACCTAGTTTCATCTCTTTACCGATAAGTACTCTTTTCTCGTTCCCATGATATAACATTCTAGTGATCTTATCACTTACTTGCAAGCTATGCCAATGTGATATCACCGAGAGGGCCCAGAGTATATCTCTCCATCATCGGGATGGACAAATCCCACTCTTGATCCATGATCCTCTACATAACGCTTTTGGAGTATCTGAACCCACATTTATTGTCACCCTGTTACGGTGTGATGTTTGATGTTATTAAGTTACACTTCCAGTGTTAGTGATTGACATGATCTCATGGTCTAAGGATTAGGGTTACTTCGTCGGACTTATTATAGCAATGTAGACATAATTAATTTGATTGTATTACTATACTTCGAGTGAGTGTTCATCACATCATTCAACCAATTTTGTGACCCCATTATTAACAACATCCAATGTCCATGATCAGGAAACCTTTGATCATCTTGTTAATCAATGAGCTAGTTTAACTGAAAGGCATAAATAGGAACTCTTATTTGTTTATTGACCATACATTGACGTTTCCAATTAACACAATTATAACATGAGAAATAAACATTATCATAAACAAGGAATAAGATAATAATCACTTTATTATTGCCTCCCAGGCATATTCCCTTCAGTCTCCTACTTGCACTAGAGTCAATAATAAAGTTTTTAAACTTGCACATTCAACACCTATGGATTTCTGGTGTTGTATATACGTGTTTGCTAGTGGTAAACATATTCTCCGGATCTGACACTTTCAGGTCTGTATGCATTTGCATGTCTTTCTGTCTCTACACATCACTTATTTTCTAATGAGATGGCATTGTATAAATTTAGTCCTTTGGTGAGACCTTTAGTTCTTTGGGGTTAAATTATGTCGATATTATTGTCGTACAATATATCTTCATAGTGTTACCCATTGTGAACCATACCTAGTTTGATAACAAACTATTTAACACAAATGCCCTCCTTTGATGCTACAATAGCAGTCATATACTTAGCCTTTTGTTGTAGTATCCATCACAATGTCTTAACTTTGGAACTCATCCAAGTTCATCATGGAACCTCCTTTCCATTACATTGTGCCACCCATAGTTTAAATTGAGATAAACTAAATTTTTATCTTGTGACAAAACTAGTATCAATGTAAGATTTTACAATGAACTATCTGTCTATTTGTCACCTCAACATAAATAACATATTCTTAGTTCTTCCAAAGATCATAAAATACCCTTACTATCTGTTGGGTCCGCAACATAGAAAACAAAAAATTTCCTACGATGTGAACTACACGCCAAGATCTATCTACTAGGTACAAAGAAACGGGTGGACATACATCCAACAAGAACTTACCCTCGAAGACAACGAGTTTTGTTAACGAGTAGGAAATCGTGGTTGATGTAGTCATACACTTGCCGATCCCAAGATCGTGAGGAAGTCCAGCAGGTCCGGCTCCAGCACGTCCATCAGATCCAGCTCCAGCAGCACCAAGTCCAGCACCGCAAAGCAACGGTGCATCCGTGATCGCACACACATCCGGTACCCCGACAACCTCCGTCCTTCACTCCAGCAAAGCAGCAGAAGCAGCAACTCCTTTCCAGATAAAGCCACCAGGAACATGTATCTCGCTAATCCGAGACCATGGGGAAATAATACTAGCGGGGGAGAGAGATCCTTCACAAGGAGGTGTGTGTGAGAAGTGAGGAGAGGGTGGCCTTTTATAGGAGGAGGAGGGTGCCCCTCCTTCATGGAAGGCGCATGGAGGAGGTGCCTCTTCACCTCCTCCATTCATGTGGTGTTAACCCCTCCACATTAAAATGCCTCTTCACATTCCCTTTTAAAGTCTCCACTTTAAATGCATCAAATTTCTCCAAATTTAATGCTCTCTCATTTAATAAAACTCTTTTATTATTTTTATTCAGAATTTTGTTAATTACTTGAATTAACAAACATTCACATAAAACCCCCTGCAACATTTCAATATTACATGCAGAACCAATTTCAGCAATTTCACTCGAAACAGTTTCGGTGTCTATTGAAATAATTCTAGCGCTTTCTTAAATCTTTATCTGAAACATATTTGCTCCAAATGGTGTCGGTATCCCTTAAGTGTGTCACCCTACGGTTCGTGAATAATGCAGACATGATCGAGGCCCCTCTCCGATCAATAATCAGCAGCAGGACCTGGAGATCCATACTGACTCCTACACATTCAACGATGACTTCTTTGATCGTGAGAACCTTTAACGCTAGTAACTAAATCCCTTTGTCTCGTGATATATTACATGTCCCAGATTCGATCATCGGTATCTCCATACCTAGTTTGATCTTGTTTCCGACATGCACTCTTTTCTCGTTCCCGTGATATAACATTCTAGTGATCACATCACTTGCTTGCAAGCTATCTTAATGTGATATCACCGAGAGGGCCCAGAGTATATCTATCCGTCATCGGGATTGAAAAATTCCACTCTTGATCCATGAGCCTCAACATAACACCTTCATAGCACTGAACCCATCTTTATAGTCACCCTGTTACGGTGTGACGTTTGATGTTATCAAGATACTCTTCCGGTGTTAGCAATTAACATGATCTCATGGTCTAAGGATAAAGATTACTTCGTATGGTGTTATAGCAATATAAACATAATGACTTTGATCGTAATGCTATACTTCGGATGAATGTTCATCACATCATTCCACCAATGTTGTGACCTCGTTATTAACAACATCCAATGTCCATGATCAGGAAACCTTGATCATCTTGTTAATCAACGAGCTAGTCTATAAGAGAGGCATAACTAGGAACCCTTTTTGTTTATTAAACACACATGTATTGATGTTTCCGATCAATACAATTCTAGCATGCAAAATAAAAATTTATCATAAACATGGAATAAGATAATAACCACTTTATTATTGCCTCTCGGGCATATTCCCTTCACTATCCCACTTGCACGAGAGTCAATAATCTAGTTTGAAAAACTTTGCGTATTGAACACCTATGGCTTTCTGGTGTTGCATATACGCTATTGCTAGTGGTTAACATAATCTCCGGATCTAACAGTTTTAGGTCCGTGTGTATTTGCATGTCTTTGCGTCTCTACGCATCACTCATTCTCAAATGAGATGGCATTGTATAAATTTGGTCCTTTGGTGAGACCTTTAGTTCGTTCGGCTCAAAATATGTTGATATTATTGTCACACAATATATCTTCATAGTATTATCCCACTTTGAACCACACCTAGTTTTATAACAAACTACTTAACACAAATGCCCTCCTTTGCTGCTACTATAGCAGTTATATACTTAGCCTTTTGTTGTAGTATCCGTCACAATGTCTCAACTTTGGAACTCATCCAAATCCATCATGGAACATCTTTTCCATTACATTGTGCCACCCATAGTCTAAATTGAGATAAATTTAATTTGTATGTTGTGACAAAATTAGTATCAATGTAACACTTTACAATGAACTACCTTTAACTATGTGTCACTTATACATGATATATTCTTAGTTCTTCCAAAGCTCATAAGAATATATTTACTATTGTACAATGATCATCTTATGAATCATTCTGGTATATGCTCATAACATTTAGAGCATAGGACATTCTGGATATATACATATCATGGTATAATCGATCAAAATCTTCATGTGATTTTACTCACCAAGCGTTGAAACACTTGAATCTTGATACAATTCTTTCCATGCAGCAAGAACCTTTCTTGTTGTTTCCATATTGAACCCTTTAAATATCTCATATATGTATGTCTGGCACAACCATATTTGCGCCTTAATCTATCCATATAGATATTGATGCCAAATATTCCGGGTTTGCCCAAGTCTTTCATCAAAATCTTACTTTAATGAAATACTTAACTTGTGTCAATACAAGATACATCATTTCCAATCAACAATATGTCCTCTACATAATGTATTAGAAATATGTCTCAGCGCTCCCACTTAATTTATTGCAAATGCAAGCATCTTCATCATCTCCAATGAATTTAAACTCTTTTAACAGTTTCATCATGGTGAAGATTCCAACTCCGCTATGCTTACTTCAACTATTGAAGTTTACATGCCCTTTTAGCACCCTTTGAATTAACAAAACCCTTCGGACCATGTCATGTACACGTCCTAGGTTACCGTTCTATTAGAAGAACCTTGTTTTGTTTATTCAACTACCATATACCAAATTATATGTAGTGGTTGCTACATTAATCCGTCGAGACTATATATCGCTATGAAAGATCAAATCTTGTCATAGTCAACTCCTTGAACATTGTCGTAAACTTCTTTCCGACATGTCGACTATTTCATAGATGTTAAACATCCATGTCTTATTTCTTTATAGATCCAAACATGACCGATAGGCTTCACGCCTTTCCGGCAGGTCTTCCAAGTTTAGAAACTTGATTTCTCGTGCATGGATACTATCACAGATTCTATGACTTCTAGTCATTTTATGGAGCCAGGGCCCATCATCGCTTCTTTGCATGTAGTCGGTTCATCATTGTCAAAACAATAACGACTTGCTTATCAAATCTTACTATTTGATTCTTACCGACCCACACGGTTCTATAGGAACTCTAATCTCCGAGATCACACCTTTTGTAATCACGGGAGCCATGAGCATTGTAGCTGCCACCGGAACACTTTCCGGCGCTGCGCTACTTAGCACATATAGCTAAGGTTCAACAACCTTATCAAAGTTCTATTGTCCTCCCACTTAACTTTTCACGAAAAAATCCTTCTCAAGAAACTTGACGTTCCAAGTGACAAACTCTTTTGTCATCGGTGTTATGGAGAAATTCCCAACAAATTCTTTGGGATAACCTACAAATATGTGCTTATCCGACTTTGGTTGTAAACATTTTACTTATGCATAGCATACCAAAATTTAAGAAAAGACAATTCGGGTTTTATCCCAAACCATAACTCATATGGTGTCATTTCAACGGATCACGATGGTGCTCTTTTCAGTGTAAATGCGGTAGTCTCTAAAGCTTCAATCCTTAAAACATAATGGCAGTTTTATAAATGACACCCTTGATCTTACCATGTCAAACATGGTTTGATTTCATCTCTCGAATATGCCATACTCCTATGGTTTATCGGGAAACACAAATCATGGAACAATTCCTCAAGTCTTAGGTGTTTTTGCTAAACATGTAACTCAAATATCTTCCTTTACGATCAAATCATAAACTCTTTTATTTTCTTGTTACAATGATTCTTCACTTCATCTTGAAAGTCTTTGAACAACTTTCAAATGTTTCATACTTCTTCCTTATTAAGTAAATACACAGATATATTCACTGAAATTTTTGAAGAAAGCATATGAAGCAAAAAGATCCATCGCATATGGCTACACATAATGGACTATGCACATCAGCATGCACAATTTCCAATAAGCTAGTCATCCGTTCCTCTCTGGCCTATGGACGGAGTTTCAATTATCTCGAGGAAAGTCTCACATGCGTCAATTGATCAAAATCAAAGACTCCAAAATTCCATCAACATGGAGTTTCTTCATGTTTTCTTTCAAATATAATTTAAACAGCGATGTCACTTCATAAGTGATCTTTCGATCATTTGTCTTGCGACATTTTAGCAATAGTGTTTATGGATGTGATTTCTCCCACTAGACTTGTAAAAGTTCATCCATCCTTTATAGAATACGGTAATTATTTGAACAACCATTGTTCTCGTAATACCGGAAAAAAATAACAATTATTAAAACAAATCTTGAAGGCTTCGTTTGATGACAACGAAAAACACAATAACACTTTATTTGTTTTCGATGAACATCATCACTCATTCTCTTGCTAGTTACTTAGGCCATTGTAGTTCATGAATTGCGTTGTCCTGTATGACACTTCATACCAACCAATTCGGTATCCAATACCTAAGAACCACATTGTTTAACAAGCAAGGAATACAGCCATAACATGTATATCTTCTATATACCTAAGTTGGACATCTCCAACCTTTTATTTTCTGCCAAATATTTTATAGATTCTCTTTCAGCAATTCCTTTTCTTTTAAAAGAATCTATCAACATCAATAGTGGTGTCATCAACATGACACATGGTACAAAGTGTGTATAGTCAAATACTAATACCTTTGGACTTGCACTTTGAAGTGGATCACCATCATCAAATGTTTGGTGTTCTTTCAAAAATCCATTCTTTAGTAATCTATTAGTGTAGTAAACATTTTACTTACATCTTCTATTCATCCTTATCATGACAACTTTCATGATCAAGCTACTATAGCTTATAAGGAAGAATCACGAGTATAATATCAGTTCCCAAAACCTTTTTGGTAGATTCGGATGCCTAGCATCTCCATCCTTCACAAATTCTCATACAATATGAGAACATGTATTTGGTAAATTATACTCTATCATAATGCAACCAAAAACATTATTTCAGATATCACAATATCTTTCACACATCATGGTTTCTGAAACAATTTTCAGCTCCAATATAATCTTGATATTAAAACAACCTTTTGAATATCAATAATCATGGAGGCAAACATGATACTTTAGATACTAACATTGGAATTCTTACTCTTGATTTAATACTACTTATTAAACTTCATGGAGTAAATAGAGTTTGCTGAAAGTTTGCAATAGGACTTATAAACTTTTAATTGACATTTAAAACAATACAATACCAGTTCGTAAAGTAAATATCCAGAATTCTATAGTTCTATTATCTCAAATAAAAACTAAGCATAAGGTAGAAAACTAATGCCAATGACTACAACAAACTATGCAAATTCACTTCGATTTAGTTTATGACAAATTTGGTTTGACTAATCCAAATTAGAAAATAACTCCCACTCAAAAACGACACCCCTCGTGCCTTTTTGGTGATTACATGAACCAAATCCACTACACCAAGTCCGATCATCACGTGAGTTGATGTAGCTTCAAAGGTGAGCATCTATATGGGCATCATATCAACTATATGACTCATGCTTAACCTTTTGGTCCGTGTTCCGAGGCCATGTCTGTACATGCTAGGCTTTCCAAGTAAGAACCTTAGTACTCGCATGTGTAAAACTATCTTACACCCGTTTGTATCAAAGCGTAGATTCGAGTACACCCGATCATCACGTGATGTCTCAAAACACGATCCATAAAACGCTGCATACTTAAGGAAGAACACATTTTATCTTGATATTTAAATGAGGGATCATCTTATAATGCTACCAAAAGCGCCAAACTAGCAGTATAAGATGCTAACATCTAATGTTTAAAGTGAGATGATATGGTCCATGCATTTGATCTCTATCACTTGCATCGTGGTATGATCTCTATCATTCCTTTGTGTGTAAGGCCAAGGTCTATGGAACTTACACGTTGAATGTGTTGTAAGAGTATCTATCATACATCTACTTACAAAAATACCATATCAATACACTAGCCCAGCAACGATCTAAACTAGATGCCTCTAATTTATCAATTGCAAGTTTTACGTGGCTTAGGGCTTTCGGAGATAGAACCGTTCTTACCTACGAACATGAACCACAACGAGGATAACCAAGTTATTAGCAACTTGTTGTAAATCAGATATTGACTATAGTAGGAGAGACCACACTTGACCACTTATGCAAAACTAGTTGCATGTCAGTCGTGGAACTGGTCTCATGTACGATGACATGTAAGGTTGGTCCGGGCCGCTTCATCCCACTATGCCACCAATATCCAAAATACATGGAAGATGCAATAACATGATCATCATCGCCCACATATAAACATATGTGTACTACCCGTGCAAAGCACCTACGCATAGATCAGGCTCTGATACCACTGTTGGGTCCGCAGCATAGAAAACAAAAAATTTCCTACGATGTGAACTACACGCCAAGATCTATCTACTAGGTACAAAGCAACGGGTGGACATACATCCAACGAGAACTTACCCTCGAAGACAACGAGTTTTGTTAACGAGTAGGAACTCGTGGTTGATGTAGTCATACACTTGCCGATCTCAAGATCGTGAGGAAGTCCAGCAGGTCCGGCTCCAGCACGTCCATCAGATCTAGCTCCAGCAGCACCAAGTCCAGCACCGCAAAGCAGCGGTGCATCCGTGATCGCACACACGTCCGGTACCCCGACAACCTCTGTCCCTTGTTCCAACAAAGCAGCAGAAGCAGCAACTCCTTTCCAGATAAAGCCACCGGGAACATGTATCTCGCTAATCCGAGACCATGGGGAAATAATACTAGAGGGGGAGAGAGATCCTTCACAAGGAGGTGTGTGTGAAAAGTGAGGAGAGGGTGACCTTTTATAGGAGGAGGGGGTGCCCCTCCTTCATGGCCGGCGCATGGAGGAGGTGCCTCTTCACCTCCTCCATTCATGTGGTGGTAACCCCTCCACATTAAAATGCCTCTTCACATTCCCTTTTAAAGTCTCCACTTTAAATGCATTAAATTTCTCCAAATTTAATGCTCTCTCATTTAATAAAACTCTTTTATTATTTTTATTCAGAATTTTGTTAATTACTTTAATTAACAAACATTCACATAAAACCCCCCACAACATTTCAATATTACATGCAGAACCAATTTCAGCAATTTCACCCGAAACAGTTTCGGTGTCTATTGAAATAATTCCAGCGCTTTCTTAAATCTTTATCTCAAACATATATGCTCCAAATGGTGTCGGTATCCCTTAAGTGTGTCACCCTATGGTTCACGAATAATGCAGACATGATCGAGACCCCTCTCCGATCAATAATCAGCAGCGGGACCTGGAGATCCATACTGACTCCTACACATTCAACGATGACTTCTGTGATCGTGAGAACCTTTAACGCTAGTAACTAAATCCCTTTGTCTCGCGATATATTACATGTCCGAGATTCGATCATCGGTATCTCCATACCTAGTTTGATCTCGTTTCCGACATGCACTCTTTTCTCGTTCCCGTGATATAACATTCTAGTGATCACATCACTTGCTTGCAAGCTATCTTAATGTGATATCACCAAGAGGGCCTAGAGTATATCTATTCGTCATCAGGATTGACAAATTCCACTCTTGATCCATGAGCCTCAACATAACACCTTCGTATCACTGAACCCATCTTTATAGTCACCCTGTTACGGTGTGACGTTTGATGTTATCAAGATACTCTTCCGGTGTTAGCAATTAACATGATCTCATGGTCTAAGGATAAAGATTACTTCGTATGATGTTATAGCAATATAAACATAATGACTTTGATCGTAATGCTATACTTCGGATGAATGTTCATCACATCATTCCACCAATGTTGTGACCTCGTTATTAACAACATCCAATGTTCATGATCAGGAAACCTTGATCATCTTGTTAATCAATGAGCTAGTCTATAAGAGAGGCATAACTAGGAACCCTTTTTGTTTATTAAACACACATGTATTTATGTTTCCGATCAATACAATTCTAGCATGCAAAATAAACATTTATCATAAACATGGAATAAGATAATAACCACTTTATTATTGCCTCTCGGGCATATTCCCTTCACTATCGTCCAATGATCATCTTATGATTCATTTTGGTATATGATCATAACATTTAGAGCATATGACATATCTGGATGTGTACATATCACATTATATATGCTTAATCAAAATATTCATGTGATTTCACTCACCAAGTGTCAAAACACTTGAATCTCGTTTCACTTACCAAGTGTCAATACACTTGAATCTTGATTCAACCCTTTCCATGCGACAAGAACCTTTCTCGTTGTTTCCATATTGAACTCATTCAATATCTCATCTATGTACATTTTGCACAACCATATTAGTGTCTCGATCTATCCATATAGACATTGATGCTTAATATTCGGGTTTTGCCTAAGTCTTTCATCAAAATCAAATTTTAATGAAATTCTTAACACGTGTTAGTAAAAGATACATCATTTCCAATCAACAAGATGTCTTCTACATAGTGTATTAGAAACATGTCTCAACGCTCCCACTTAATTTCTTGCAAATGCAAACATCTTCATCATCTCTGATAAAATTAAACTCTTTTAACAGTTTCATCATGGTGAAGATTCCAACTCCGCTATGCTTACTTCAACCATTGACGTTTGCATGCCCTTTTTAGCATCCTTTGAATTAACAAAACCCTTTGGATCATGTCATCTACACGTCCTAGGTAACCATTCTATTGGAAGAACTTTGTTTTATTTGTTCAACTACCATATACGAATATTATATGTAGTGGTTGCTACAATAATCCGTCCATACTAAATATCTCTATGAAAGATCAAACATTGTCATAGTCAACTCCTTGAACATTGTCGTAAACTCTTTTCTGACATGTCGACTATTTCATAGATGTGAAACATCCATGTCTATTTCTTTATAGATCCAAATACGACCGACAGGGTTTACACCTTTCCGGAGGGTCTTCCAAGTTCAAAACTTGATTTCTCATGTATGGAAACTACCACGGATTCTTTATGACTTCTAGTCATTTGATGGAGTCAGGGCCCATCATTGCATCTTTGCATGTAGTCGGTTCATCATTGTAAAAACAATAATGACTTATTCTTCAAATCTTACTATTTCATCGTTATCCGACCTAGGAACTTAAATTTCCGAGATCACAACCTTTGTAATCATGCAAGCCATGAGCATTGTGGCCGCCTCCGGACACTTTCCTATGCTGGTACTTAGCACATGTTGCTTAGGTTCATCAACCTAATCAAAGTTCTATTGTCCTCCCACTTAACTTTTTGCAAAAATTCCTTCTTAAGGAACTTGATGTTCTTACCAACAAACTCCTTTGTCTTTGGTGTTATGGAGGATACCCAACTATTGCTTTGGGATAACCTATAAATACATGCTTATCTGAATGTGATTGCAAACATTTTACTTATGCCTAGAATACCAAAATTTAGGAAAAGACAACTTGGGTTTAATCCCAAACCATAACTCATATGGTGTCATTTCAACGGATCACGATTCTGCTCTTTTCAGTTTAAAAGAGGTAGTCTCTAAAGCTTTAATCTTTAAAATATAATGTTAGTTTTATAAATGAAACCTTTTATCTTACCATGTCAAACAAGGTTTCATTACATATCTCGAACACTCCATACTCCTATGGTGTTTCAAAAATGAAAATCCATGGAACGATTCCTCAAATCTTAGGTGTTCTGCTAAACTTGTAACTCAAATATATTCCTTTATGATCCAATCATAAATTCTTTAATTTCTTGTTACAATGATTTTCCACTTCATCTTGAAAGAATTTGAACATTTTTCA
The DNA here is from genome assembly GCA_023614405.1 of Avena insularis. NCBI lineage: Eukaryota > Viridiplantae > Streptophyta > Magnoliopsida > Poales > Poaceae > Avena > Avena insularis. The sequence goes on along the minus strand of CM042694.1, from coordinate 159,458,858 downwards.
ATTATTTCACACTTCTTCCTTATTAAGTAGGTTTCATTACATATCTCGAAGACTCCATACTCCTATGGTGTTTCGGGGAATGAAAATCCATGAAACGACTCCTCAAATCTTAGGTGTTTTGCTAAACTTGTAACTCAAATATCTTCCTTTATGATCCAATCATAAATTCTTTAATTTCTTGTTACAATGATTTTCCACTTCATCTTGAAAGTCTTCGAACATTTTTCAATTATTTCACACTTCTTCCTTATTAAGTAAATATACACATATATTCACTCAAGTTTCTGGAGAAAGTATATGAAGTTGAAATCCATCGCTCACGATTACACATAATAGACTACATACATAAACATGTACAAAGTCCAATAAGTTAGTCGTTCTTTCTTCTTTGGCCTTGGAATGAAGTTTCAATTATCTCCAGGAAAGTCTCACAAGCATCATTTGACCAAAATCAAAAGACTCCAAAATTCCATCAACATGGAGTTTCTACATGTTTTATTTCCAATATAATTTAAACGACAATGTCACTTCGTAAGTGATCTTTCAATCATTTTTCTTGCGACATTTTCAACATTAGTTTTTATGGACGTGATTTCTCCAACTAGACGTGTAAATTATCCATATTCTATGGAATACGGTAATTATTTGAACAACCTTTGTTCTCATAATACCTGAACAAAATAATTATTATTAAAACAAATCTTGAAGGCAAGCTTTGATTTCAATGAAAAACACAATAACACTTTATTTGTTTTCGATGAACATCATCACATATTATCTCGCTAGTTAAAAAATACCAACAAATTCGGTATGGGTGTATTCTTTGAATTGTGTTGGATCTTTATGGGTGTATTCTTAGGCCATTGTATTCTCAGGCCATTGTAGTTCATGAATTGTGTTGTTCTGTATGGCACTTCATACCAACAAATTTGGTATCTAATAACGCTATCCAATACCCAAGAACAAAATTGTTTAACAAGCAAAGAATACACCCATAATGTGTATATCATACATATACCTAAGCTGGACATTTTCAGTCTTTTCTTTTTCTGCCAATAGTAAAATATTAATACCTTTGGACTTGCACTTTGAAGTGGATCACCATCATCAAATGTCTGGCGTTCTTTCAAAATCCATCCTTTAGTAATTTTTTAGTGTAGTAAACTTTTTACCTACATATTCTATTCATCCTTATCATGAAGACTTTCATGATCAAGCTACTATAGCTTATAAAGGCGAATCGCGAGTATAATGTTAGTTCCCAAAATCTTTTTGAAGGATTAGGAAGCCTAGCGCCTCCAACCTTTGCAAATTCTCATACATATGAGAACATGTATTTTGCTAAATTATACTCTATCATATTGCAACCAAAACATTGTTTTAGATATCACAATATCTTCCACACATGATGGTTTATGAAACAATCCTTTCATCTCCTAGATAACCTTGATACTAAAACATCTTTTGAATATAAAGGATCATGGAGGCAAACATGATACTTAGATACTAACACTGGAATTGTTACTCTTGATTTAATACTACTTATTAAACTTCATGGAGTAAATGGAGTTTGCTAAAAGTTTGCAATAGGACTTTCAAAACAACACAATACCAGTTCGTAAAGTAAATATCCATAATTTTATAGTTCTCTTATCTCAATTATAACTAAGCACAAGGTAGTAAACGGATGCCATTGACTACAACAAACTATGCAAATTCACTTTGATTTATTGTATGATAAATTGAGTTCAACTTTAATCATATTACTATTTGAACTCCCACTCAAAACCAACATCCCTCGAGTTGTTTTGGTGATTACATGAACCAGATCCACTACACCAAGACCGATCATCACGTGAATTGGTGCAGCTTCAAAGGCGAGCATCAATATGGGTAACATATCAACTATATGACTCATGCTTTACCTTTCGGTTCGTGTTCCGAGGCCATGTCTGCACATGCTAGGCTCGTCAAGTAAGAACCTTAGTACCCGCGTGTGTAAAACTATCTTACACCCGTTGTATGTGAATTAAAGTCTACGACACCTAATGTCTGCAAGTGCACAAATCGTTTGTAGCTAGTTTCGAAGTATAGATATCGATCCCACAGGGAGCCCAAAGGTAAGTGTTTATGAATGAAGTCTCTGTCACAGTCAAAGTTGTCACATGTCTTCGAGTGAATTGAATGCAAGTGTGGAAATAAGAATGAAATTTGAATTAAACTGGATGCATTTAAATAAAACTAAAATGTAAACTTCAGTAATAAAAATCATAAAAGTAAAGAACGATTTGGTTGTTTGTTGTTTTCTGCAGATGACAAAGAAGGCGCGGGGAGATACAGTTCATGGTGATAGTGACTGTGCCAGGTGGACGAATGATAAATGTAACAATTATAATCTTATAAGTGTAGGCGAGGAACCCATAATTAGAATTTACTCCTCTTGGTAGATTTCATCCCAACTTCAGTAATCCTGCTAGCCTGTTACCAAAAACATGGTCAGTCACTAGACGATTAAGATCCTTCAGGTTGCTTAGCAATTAAGCTCCTTGGATCGGACTAATGCAATAAGAAGAGTGGTTCCTCATGATCCTCGAGTGAAACTAGTTTCCCATTGATATCCCCATGTCACTCGGGGGTCGCTGGTCTGCTAGGGAACAAGATCCTATCTATGTAGAACAAATCATCATGTTGTCTGGGCCCTTAATTGGACAACAAGCATTAGGCATCCCACAGATAGTCAAGCACACATAATATAATAATTAAAATCAATCACAAACTAATGGAAAATATATGGAGGCACATCACATCTCACCAATACCTTACATCTCCCACACCCAAGGAACTTACTCACACATGAGAGAACAAAGCATCATCGATATAGATAAATAAAGAGAGTTCTTCTCGATATTACCGTGGAGATCCACAATAAGAATATGAAAGTAATCCAACGCAATTCAAGATAGGAAGAAACAATCTCAAACCCTCATCTTGCAAAGTGAAGATCTCTCTCTCTCTCTCAAGTACAAGTAATGGCTATGAGGGTGTGATGGCTAGGAGGTCAAAGATCGTGGAGCGAGATGAAGAACGTCCTCCCCTACTTCTTTGGATCTCTTATTTCTCCTCTCTGGATGGGATGGCGGCTGCCGTGTTATGATTTCGCCTCTAGCCTCTTCACGAAAGTTGTCCCTTTTGACAAGATGGAAGTGGCGGCGACTATACGGCGGCAACTATACGACCGGAAAAATATTCCCGCCATATAGTTGCTCGTCAAAGCTTCTGTACGCCTCCCTTGATTGCTTCCAAAAAGATACTTGCTTGTTTTCGCCTGAATATTGTGTTTCTCTTGTTAAAACCTTCTGTTGATGTTCAGAACCTGAAACACACATTAAAAACCAATTTTTCTTTGCTACCGAAGTATTAGCATTTGGTTAAGCTAGAAAATGATCAAATTCAGAAGAAAACCATCAATAAAAACCATCAAAAATATGTCGAATCTCAAAGCTATCAACACCCGATCATCACGTGGTGTCTCGAAACGACGAACTTTCTTAATGGTGCATACTAAAGGAAGAAAACATTTTTGTCTTGATATTTTAAATGAGGGATCATCTTATAATGCTACTAAAGCGCCATATAAGCAAAATAAGATGCAAACAAACATCATATGCAAAAAGTGATATGATATGGATCTTGCACTTGATCTCTATCTTGTGCATCATGGCATGATCTCCATCATTCCATTTGTGTAGAACTAAGGTTTATGGTGTTTACACTTTGCTATGTTATAATTTCCAGGAGTATCAACCATAATTTAAATTATAACATTACCATATCATGACACTTGCCCAACAAAAATAAAACTAGACGCCTCTATTTTATCTTTTGCGTATTTTACGTGGTTTAGGGCTTTTAGAGAGAGAACCGTTCTTACCTACGAACATAGTACCACAACGATGATAACCAAATTCTTAGCAACCTATTGTAAATCAGATATTAACTATAGTGGGAGAGCTAGACACCCATTAGCCACTTATGCAAAACTAGTTGCATGTTAAGTGTGGAACAGGTCTCATGTGCGAGGACATGTAAAGTTAGTCCGGACCGCTTCATCTCACTATGCCACTAATATCCAAAGTACACAAGAGGATGTAATAATATGATCATCAGTGCCCACATACTCATATGTGTTCTACCCGTACAAGTATCTACGCATAGATTCAGCTCTGATAACACTGTTGGGTTTGCAGCATAGAAAACACATTTTTTTTATGATATGAACAACTAAGTACCAAGATCTATCTATCTAGATACAAGAAACGAGTGGATATACATCCATAAAGAACTTACCCTCAAAGACCGACAAAGCATTACGAGACAATTCTCGTGGATGATGTAGTTGTTCACTTGTCGATCTTAAGGTCGTGATGAAGTCCAGCAAGTCCAGCAGGTCCAGCACCATCAAGTCCAGCACCACAAAGTACTGGTGCATCCGTGATCGCACACACATCTGGTATCCCGACAACCTCCGAGTCCTTGCTCCAGCGAAGTAGCAGAAGCAGCAAAACCTTGCTCCAGAGAAAGCCACCGGAAATATGTATCTCGCTAGTCTGAGACCATGGGGAATATTCTAGAGGGGGAGAGAGATCCTTCATAAGGAGGTGTAAGAATGGAGGAGGAGGATGTGCTCCTTATATAGGGGAGGGGGGCTGCCCAAGGGGCATGGCCGCCAGCCATGGTGGGTTCCCCTACCTCTCCCTCATTCATGTGGGTGGATGCTCCACTCACATAAACATGTAACACCCCGTCCACTCCTGGGCCTGGGGGTGTCTCTCCTGACAGCTTAATAGGATATCTAGACTGGCCCCACAGACCAACACTAGTCTTTTCTGCGCACTTTGTCCTCACTCGTGTGCACCCGGTTACCCACTTCCCGGTCGGTCACCCATCCTAGAATTGCTCTAGGCCAAGCATGCTTAACCTTAGAGTTCTTTTCGAATGAGCTTCCGGAAAAGAAGTTGCAACTTGTTGGTATGAGTATTCTATCAATCCTATTAAGCCATGTGCCTGGTCTCACAAAACACACCTCCACTCACATGTCCACTCACACGCATTAATTTTCCACCGAAATTAATGTATTTCTCATTTAATAAAACTCTTTTATTTATTTTATTATAAATTTTATTATTACTTTAATTAACAAACATTCACATAAAACCCCTTGCAATATTTCAATATCACATGCAGAATTTTTTTTAGCAAGTTCACCCGAAACAATTTCAGTGTCCATTGAAATAATTCTAGCGCTTTGATATTCTTTCTCTAGCATATTATTTGCTCCAAATGGTGTCGGTATTCCTTAAGTATGTCACCCTAATGTTCGCGAATAATGTAGACATGATCAAGACCCCTCTTCGATCAATAATCAGCAGCGGGACCTGGAGATCCGTACTGACTCCCACACATTCAATGATGACTCTTGTGATCGTGTGAAACTTTGACGTTGTAATTAAATACCTTTGTCTCGCGATATATTACATGTCCGAGATTTGATCATTGGTATCCCCATGCCTAGTTTAATATCGTTACCGATAAGTACTCTTTTCTCGTTCCCGTGATATAACATTTTAGTGATCTTATCACTTGCTTGCAAGCTATGTTAATGTGATATCACCGAGAGGGCCTAGATTATATCTCTCCATCATCGGGATGGACAAATCCCACTCTTGATCCATGAGCCTCTACATAACACTTTCGGAGTATCTGAACCCACCTTTATTGCCACCCTGTTACGGTGTGATGTTTGATGTTATCAAGTTACTCTTCTAGTGTTAGTGATTGACATGATCTCATGATCTCAGGATTATGGTTACTTTGTAGGATTTATTATAACAATGTAAACATAATGACTTTGATCGTATTACTATACTTCGGGTGAGTGTTCATCACATCATTCAACCAATGTTGTGACCCCATTATTAACAACATCCAATGTCCATGATCATGAAACCTTTGATCATCTTGTTAATCAACCAGCTAGTTTAACTGAGAGGCATAATTAGGAACTCTTATTTGTTTATTGACCACACATGTATTTAGTTTCCAATTAACACAATTATAGCTTGAGAAATAAACATTTATCATAACACAAGGAATAAGATAATAACCACTTTATTATTGCCTCTCGGACATATTCCCTTCAGGTAACACCATCCATGTTGGCTCACATTGTTGTCATCATAACCGCAAAGCTGTGGCCCATTGCGCAACACTTCCACCACGCCATCATCGCCACCTCTAAGGCCTAGGATAGGCCTGCACCGCAGTAGAACCTACGCTTGCACTTCACTACGACTCTTGGCTTACACCACTGCTTCTTCTCATCGTGCACTGCCGCTTCTCTCTCCCACCATGTGCTCCCCCTTTAGTGTACCACGCCATGTCCGTGAGATGCCCAGAGCCCGGCCACCCACTTCACTAACACCACACGGACTTTTATGGCAACCACCTCATGGGACAGTGAGGGAGAAGTGTAGCACCCCGGGTAAAACCACTACTAGAAAATTTTGTTATTTTTTTTGTGCATCATCATGATATCATGCTCATGTCATCATGCCACCTTGCATTTGAACATCATACCATGCTTGCTTTGGGTTTATGTTGCTTGTGTTAATGCTATCACCAATACCTCCCTCTCCCTCTTTGGTATCCCTATTTTATATTGTATAATGTGGGGACCCATTGCTAGGGTTCCATATTTTATCAAATGCTTTTATTCTTTTTCTAATATCCGAAATCCTCTAATCTAGTAAAGTGCCAAAATTTACACATGCATATATTATGTATGTGGGCATTCTCTCTTTCCCATATTCAAATTCCCTCTAGTCTATTTTGTTTCCCTAGACACCTTTGTTCAAACATCCCTGCAAAGATTCAAAATAGTTTGATTAAGTTGCTTTCTTAAAACTGGATAAATATAAATATAAAACAAAACAATTGAACTAAGAAAAACAAAATAGAAAAGAAATAAAATGAACAATCGTGAAGAAACCTATCTGGCCGCAGGCCATCCCAACAGAGAGAAGCCCGATAGCAGCCCACCCGAGCGCTCCCTTCCCTCCCCTTGGGCCGGCCCAATCCACTTGGCCATACCACTTCGCGATAGAATCCTACGTTGTTTACTGTCGCCTTCATCCCCGTCGCTTTCCCCTCGCTTTGTAGAGAGAGACAGAGGAGCAGGTCTCCGTCCTGCCTCCGTCAGCCGTCCCTTCTTATCCTCGAGCCCTAGTACCCCTTCAGGAACCCTAGTCGCCCTCCCTTCCCTACCTTGCGCCGCCACCCTATTTTCCCTTGCATCCCGAGTGAGAGAGGGCCGAGAGCACCAAGGCGGAGGCCTAAGAGCTGCGTTGATGTCTCTGTCATGTTCGCCACCAGGTACTGCTGAGGCCAGGAATCATTTCCCTGAGCCTCTACCGTTCTATTGGCGCCCCGCCTAGAGGAGCTGGACTTGCCAGGACCATGCCCCCATCTTCCTCCTGCCTTTCTTCGCACCTCGCCACCGTCCTCAACGTCGCATCGACATCTCCGGCCACCTCTACCTCTATCGCTCATCTACAAACCCAAGGTGAACTCCTGATCGTCCCCTTCCCTCCCCTTCCTCTATAGCGCCTCCTACCACCGCCATCGTCCGTGCCCCGCCACCGAAGTACCCAAGAACACCGACGCCACGCTCGCCGTGTGTGTCTCTGCAGCCTTCCGCACCCGCTATCAGACAGCTTCATAGGCCCTTGTTCCTTTGTTGAAAATATAAGAAATAATCCATATGATTTAATCCGAAAAATAATTTGACAAAGCATGATCATACATATATCAATTAAATAGATCACACAAACTAACAGAGTAGATGAAAAAATTACATCTAAATAAGATAAACCTATCACATCTATACAAATCGCTAGAATAAAGAACTCTAGCATAATCTAAAAGAGAAAGTTTAGGATCACATACGGTATAGCGGTATCAGAGTGCTGATGCAAAGGGAAGCAAGCATTGGTCGCCCATGTTGTCGATGTAGAGGTTGCTGATGTTCGGGAAGAAGTCCTCGTCAGGGAAGGAGTCGTCCGTGATGGCGTCGATGTCACGGAAGCGCTCCCAAAACCTGATCGCCTCACTGCATGTGTTCGTAGAGGTGGGGTTCCAGAGGCCTACTGTCCCGATCTGTGGTGCACGTCGCAAGTAGGGATGGGGAAGACGAAGACGGTGGTGCAATAGACTGGAAGGAGACGCGTAGGTAGGTTGTGGCGATTAGGTTAGCGCAGATGCTTATATAGCGCCAGTCAGGGAGATCATGGGGCTTAGCCCATGTCCGAGTCGGTAACAACCCACGTCCCATAAAGACTGGAAACGGCTGACTAATTAACGCGGCTGTTAATGACTCGTAATTAATCTATGATTGATTTTCCTGACTTGCAAAAATAAAGCTCGGCTAGGCGAGATTCCCGCAACCCGCAGCACGCGCGCACGTCGTGACGAGGCAAGGGTTGCTTTTCTTGCACACAAACTTGGCACTTAGAACCTTTGACAATGGTAAATTTCAGAATTAAACTCATATTGGCTAGACGCGTCATGCAACCAAAATTAATATGACAAAGTCGTGAATGTCAAATATTGGACTCATTATCATTGCAAACATGATTAATAACTTTAGTACATGAGTCTGACAAGGATAAGCGGAACATACCTCCGCACTCATAACCCTTTCCAACAAATTGTACATACTTAAAAATTAGAACTTTATTGGACTTAAACACCAACTTAAAACCATCTCGACTTAGAAGCGATCCGCTGACGAGATTCTTATTGATGGAGGGAACATGCTGCACATTTTTCAGCTATACGGTCTTTCCTGAAGTAAACTTCAGATTTACCATACCAACACCATGAATAGAAGCACGTGAGCCGTTTCCCATTAGCACTGAGGAAGTCCTTGCGACCTGATAAGAAGAGAACATGGAAATATCAGAACATACATGTGTATTAGCACCCGTGTCAATCCACCATTTAGCAGAATCACATATTGAAAGGATAATAGGTAAAATACCGTACCCAACATCCTTCATCTTAGTATCGCTAATAACAACATTAGCGGTCTTGCCGCTATTCCCATGTTGCCGCTTGTCAGAGCGATTAGGGCAGCTAGGAGCCCAATGATCAGGATCACCACAGACGTGGCTAGATTCTTTCTTCTTATCATTTTTCCTCTTAAAGTTGGTTGAGTGAGTGGCCTTGTTCTTGCCATCAAACTTCCCTTTACCATTAGATTTGTTCTTATTCTTGAACTTGTGGGATTGGAAGTTTTTCTTCTATACCAAATTGGCACTAGAAGCTCGCTCAAATCATAGAGCATGTGTGTTTTTTGCTCTCGCTTTATCTTCCACATGAAGAGACCCAAAGAGATCCGTAATGGAAAACTCTTGTCTCTTATGTTTCAGAGAAGTAGCAAAGTTCCTCCACATGGGAGGAAGCTTGGCAATAATGTCTCCAGCCACAAACTTGTTCGGTAAGGTACACTTGAACTGCTCAAGTTCTTTGGCAAGTGATTCTATCTCATGAGCTTGCCCAACGATGGAGCACTTATCAACCATCTTGTAGTCATAGAATTGCTCCATGACATACAACTAAGTGCCATCATACGAGACCTGGCCTCAAGCGCATCCCACGCGTCTTTGCCATTATCAAATGACGAGTATGGGTTAACAATGTTGTCCCTAAGAATACTGAATAGAGCCGTCATAAATATGGTACCAGCTTTCTTAAAGGTCGCTTCCTGCTCAGCAGAAAGATCTTCTTCAGGTTTGCCAAGAGTGGCGCCATAGCAGTTTAGGTTTTTAAACCATAGAATTTCTCTCGCGCGCCATCTCTTATAGTGCATACCATCAAACGAAGATGACCTAGTAGCCATGGCTACACCAGTGGAATTCAGTTGCCTATAATCAGGTTTTTGGATTGTTGAAAATATAAGCGACAATCCATATGATTTAATCCGAATAATAAATTGACAAAGTAGATGAATAGATTACATACAGCAATCAAATAGATCACGCTAACTAACAGAGTAGATGAACATATTACATCTAAATAAGATAAACCTATCACATCTACACCAATCGCTAGAATAAAGAACTCTAGCATAATCTAAAAGAGAAAGTTTAGGATCACATACGGTATAAGCACATAGCGGTAGCAAAGAATCACAAGTGTAGCAGCAGCAGTAGCTGCAGTGGTGGTAACAGCGTCGTCGACCATGTCATCGATATAGAGGCTGCTGATGTCCAGAAAGAAGTCCTCGTCAGAGAAGGAGTCGCCTGTGATGGCGTCAGTAGTCACACGGAAGTTCTCCCCAAAACCCTGATCACTCCTCACCCATATAGGTTCACAAGAGGCGGGGTTCTGGAGGCCTACTGTCCCGATCCATGGTGCATGCCGCAAGCAGGGATGAGGAAGGCGAAGGCGGCGGTGCAATAGACTGGAAGGTGACACGTAGGTAGGTTGTGCCGATTAGGTTTAGCGCAGACGCTTATATATCGCAAGTTAGGGAGATCGTGAGGCTCATCCCACGTCCGAGTCGGTAACAGTCCATGTCCCATAAAGACTGGGAGCGACTCACTAATTAATGCGTCCGTTAATGACTCGTAATTAATCTATGATTAATTTTCCCAACTAGCAAAAATAAAGCTCGACTCAGCGAGATTCCCGCAAGCCGCGGCTCGTGCACGTCGTGACGAGGCGAGGTGGGAGGCATCGAAGGAGGAGTGCACGAGAGTTGTTCTTCTTCTCACACCATAGTGAGTGGTGGAACAGCCTAGTATATAAGGATGTGTAACTCTCACTGAACTAGCAATATGAGACTAAACTTTAGCACCACTAGTACAACCATATACTTCCATGCACAAATGGGCCAAAGAATTTCTGAATTTGTCTAATGGGCCAACATCACAATAATCACCAAATTCCAACATCCTCTACTTTTTACCGCTACCCTGGTCCTCCTCTGGCGAAGTATGCAACATAGAGATTGCTCTCAGAGCATCTCCACTAGCCCCCCTATATGGGCTCCGACGCGAGCGATATTTAGCCCATATGGGGAGGCGCCGACTATTTTTGTTTTTTAGGAGGGTAGTGTTCCTAGTCACACCCCCTCCCAATAGTTTTATATATTCAATTTAATATTTACATTGTGATTCTGCATCACCAACTCCGCGCCACCCTAATCTATGACGCCGCTTTCACTGCCACTATCGCCGTCCTTGTCATTGGCGCTATCCGCCACATCGCCGTCCTCCTCCTCCGTGTCAGAATCAAGTTCGACGATCCCGGCAGCCTCCGCCCTCCTCATGAATTCTTCATGACGCGCCGCCTTGGCTCGACGTCGTGCCTCATCGATTGTGGTGTAGACCGTACGCCCGCACACTGCCCAGAAGTGATGCCTCCCTTCAGGGTTGCGCAGATCCGGGTGGAGCTGCCACTAGTGAGCACGGCATATCGCGAGCTCCTTCGCCCGCTCCTTCTTGAACATCTTCGGCCAATACACGCTCGTGGGCGCGTACTGGGCAATCACCCTCTTCCGCTCCGGCAGTTCGTGGCGGCGCTCCTCTATCTGCATCGCCAACTCGGCGCCACGCAAGGGCGGTGCCACAAGCATGCCGACGTAGATTATCTCAAAGCCGTCCGGAAGCCTCGCGCGCGGTAGCGCGAGGATGTCGTAGTGGGCGAACATCACAACCTCGTAGAAATTGAGTTTTGTCTCTCCATGGCGGCGGCAGTGGGATGTGGAGAAAGAGAGGGAGGGACGCATACATATAGCCGGGAAAAGGGCGGGAAGTTGGAGCGGGAAGCGTCGAAATAGGGCGGGAATGAGTTGTCTATCTCACTGCCAGGGCTGGCCCGTGTCGTTTTTAGATCCATCTGGCACCCCCGCTAGCCCCCCGTGGGTTGGGTTCGGCCTGGGGGAACCGGATGTCAAACCAGGAAGCGCCGGCGCGAAAATAAGTTTGGGGAGTAGACTGGGCATGATTTTAAGTGCCGACATCCCCATAGCCCTTTAGGGGGGCTTTAAGGTCGTCCGAGTGGCGATGCTCTCAGTACATCAGGCTTCAAGAAGGCGAAAACCCCACATCGATCCGATCTCTACAGCTCACAAAATCTTCCAACGAAATCCATGGTTTTAACTATCTACGTTCGTAGTTTTGCCCGGCTGAAAACTATTTGTTCTTCTTTCGTTCTTGAGAAATATAGTCCAGATTCAGCAAAGTTACATTGACCAAATTTGTTCTACTACCTCTCCTCTACACCTCAGTTCAAACGACGATCGAATCGGATAAACAACATGCTTAGAATCATCTGCAAAAGATCGACCAAACTCAATGTTTTTCTGTCTTTGTTTTCAGCTAACACCTGACTGGCCAGGAGCTTTTGTAAAAACACCCCTGGCTTTTCCCCATCTCAACCCGTGGTCCCACATGGCCCACATGTCATGCAACTCACGAAACCCCTCACTAGCTTTGCCCAGTCAGCAAGTCAGCCTCATGCGTCAGCCTCTGGAGCTAGATTGCACTAAGTACAAAAAGTTTCTAGAAGTATTTTTAAATAATAAAATTATAGAAAAGGGTTTTATAATGAATAATTCATATCTTTTTATTGGATTGTCCATATCACAAGTTTTATATATGTTTATTGATCATTAAAACACAAGGATTAATAATATGACCTCTAAAATAATTTCTGGACAAATAAAATTCTGAAATTGGCTTAATATTATTAAATGGCCGTTTCTTAATAAATCTATAACTTTAAATCCGTAGATCGTAATTCGACAAATGATATGTCTAAATCAATCAGCGCGACGAGCCCTTTTAAACTTTGCATTCTCTATTTGCAATTGTATCATGCATCACGTAGAACTTCTAAAATCAGAATTATTTATGCAAGGAAAACATGATGAATAAAATGGGAAAATGATTACTTCTTGTTAATAATGTCTCACTAATGTTGTAACATCATTGTGCTATACAAATGACATCTTCTTAACATGGTTTGCATCATTAACTTGCCATTTCATGCATCATAGCATGATCATGCCGGTTCTTCCGCACTAGTTGTAATTGTTGCATCGTTTATTCCTTTTAGTGCTTTGCTTCTTTTCGGATAGGTCGATGAGATGTTGAGCTTTGATAAGTTTTTAGGATATGTATCTTCGGCAGTGTTTCCCAGGCGAGCATTCTCCCCCTTTCTACCTACTTTGTCTTAATAGTCTTTACTTTCTCCTATTGATCTATTGTTGTCTGTGTTGCGATGCTTGAGTTCCCGTACCATGTATATTCATGCAGCCTCTATATTGTCTTGGACACCTCCTATTAGTCGGTCTTGCGAGTCGTAGTTGCTTTCTAAGGTGCTTCTTCGCGTCGTTGATGTTCCACTGTTGTTGGGGGTTGGCACATACTTATTGGTGGAGATGATTATGGCTTTAATTACAGTTTAATAATTAATATTGAAAGTAGATATAACTAACACAGAGGCACATGTGGGTAATAGTTGAGATCCGGTTATTATTCCGCCCCTGTGTCCACCTAGAACCCGAGTTCTTGACACATATTCCGAGACTGGGCGTTCTAACCACATGTGGGGTGTATGGGCACCCCTATTGTAACACCCCGTCCACTCCTGGGCCCGGGGGGTGTCACTCCTGGCAGCTTAATAGGATATCTAGACAGGCCCCACAGACCAACACTAGTCTTTTCTGCGCACTTTGTCCTCACTCGTGCGCACCCGGTTACCCACTTTCCGGTCGGTCACCCATCCTAAAATTGCTCTAGGCCAAGCACGCTTAACCTTAGAGTTCTTTTCGAATGAGCTTCCGGAAAAGAAGTTGCAACTTGTTGATATGGGTATCCTATCAATCCTATTAAGCCATGTGCCTGGATCTCACATACACCCACCCTTTAGAAGATCGATGCCCTCATCGATCAAGCACACCCCAGGAACGTTCCCTCTTGGCACGCGTCCGTGCGTCTAGTGCCCGCACATGTGCCATGCCGTGTCCACTCTGGGCCACACGCTCCATGCTCCACATGTCCCGCCACTGACCCGCACACACCCGTGTAATCGCAAGGGTCGGCTCTGATACCACTTGTAACACCCGTCACTCACGGGCGGGGGTGTCACTCTGGCAACAATAGGATATCTAGACTGGCCCCACAGACCAACACTAGTCTTTTCTGCGCACTTTGTCCTCACTCGTGCGCACCCGGTTACCCACTTCCCGGTCGGTCACCATCCTAGAATTGCTCTAGGCCAAGCATGCCCTATGCAAGTTTTAGCCCTTTCCGCCAAACCCGCATAGAAACGATTCAAGGACGCCCACCAGGCACTTTTGTGCGGGTGGAAAACATCTGCCCGCATTCCAACAACTATGGTACTCGACAACACGAGATCGCACATGAGCAAGCAACTACGACTCGCAAGGCCAGCTATCTACCAAACAACAGGTAATAGGAGGTGTCGAAGGCAATATGTCGACTGCACGGAATATATTGGGTACGGAACTAAAGCATCGCGACACGGCTAGCAATAGATCAACAGGAGGAAATAAAGACTATAAATGCAAAATAGGTAGAAGGGGAAGAGATGCTCGCCTGGGAAACACTGCCGAAGGTTCATATCCGAAGAACTTGTCGATACTCGCATCAACTCATCGGCCTAATCCGCGAAGAAGCAAACACTAGAAGAAACACCGGATGCAATATTTAATACTACGGCAAAAGACCCGGCATGATTATGATATGGTGCAGATGCGGTGCAATTAGGCAATATTAAGCGGAACCAGGGTCTCGACAATTAATTAAATGGTTCGAGTTATTTAGAACCCCCGCAATTTAAATGTTGTCTCAAACGTCAGCTTGATGAACAAGAGAAGTTGGGTTTCATTCAGCACAATACTTCTTCTTGGGGTAGCCCAACAATCTTTGTGAAGAAGCGAGACACGATTGATAGACTTTATGTTGACTATCGGGCTCTCAATGCTAAAACCATCAAGAATAAATATCCCCTTCTGCAGATTAATGATCTCTTCGATCAGCTAGCTGGAGCTGTGGTTTTCTCTAAGCTTGACTTGAGAAGTGGATATCATCAAATCAAGATTCGCAAGGAAGATGTTCCCAAAACAGCTTTCACCACCCGCTATGGCCTGTATGAGTACACGGTCATGTCTTTCGGTCTCACCAATGCACCTGCCACCTTCTCGAGGCTTATGAACTTGGTTTTCATGGAGTATCTTGATAAGTTCGTCATGGTCTATCTGGATGACATTCTAGTCTATTCTAAGTCAAAAGAAGAACATGAAGAACACCTTGGGTGTGTCCTAAACAAGCTTCGTGAGAACCGCCTGTATGCAAAGTTCTCCAAGTGTGAGTTCTGGCTGCCTGAAGTCACCTACCTTGGTCACATCGTCTCTGCCAAGGGCATTGCCGTCAACCCAGAAACTGTTCGGACAATTGTTGACTCGCTTCCACCCAAAAATGTCAAAAAAGTTTGGAGTTTCCTTGGTTTGGCTAGTTACTGTCGTTGCTTCGTTCAGAACTTCTCGAAGATTGCGAAGCCTCTTACTGATCTCCTCAAGAAAGGCAAGAAATATCTTTGGTCTCCTGCATGTCAAGCAAGCTTCGAAACACTCAAAGAGAAGCTCACTTCCACACCAGTCTTGATTCCTCCAGATACATCAAAGCCTTTCCAGATATTCTGTGACGCCTCCTTGCAAGGATTGGGTGCGGTCCTTATGCAAGAAAAACAAGTTGTTGCTTATGCCTCTCGACAGTTGAAGACGCATGAGATCAACTATCCTACACATGACCTCGAACTCGCAGCAGTTGTCTTTGCTTTGAAAGTATGGAGGCACTACTTGCTTGGCAACCGTTGTGAGATCTTTTCTGATCACAAGAGTCTGAAGTATATCTTCACACAACCTGATCTCAACCTTCGTCAGAGAAGGTGGATTGAAGCAATTAATGATTTCGATTTGACCATCAACTACACTCCGGGCAAAGCTAATGTCATGGCCGACGCCTCAAATTAAAAGCTTATGTCAACAACCTCATGGTGGAAGAACAACAGCCTCTCTTGTGTGAGGAATTCCGCAAGCTCAACCTTGAAATTGTGGATCAAGGGTATCTTCTGAACCTTCTGGCAACCCCTCTCTTGGAAGAAAAAGTTCGCTCCATTCAACTTGGTGATCCTTTCACTAAAAAGATCATCTCCAACATTCAGCTTCCAAAGTATGAGTCCTTCCACGTCGACGACCAAGGCGCTCTTTTCTTTGAACACCAGATGTTTGTTCCGAACTACCCGGGTTTAAGAGAGCAAGTTCTTAAGGAGGCGCATGATTCTGTTCTTTCTATCCACCCTGGCAGCACTAAGATGTACATGGACTTGAAAACACAGTATTGGTGGCCTGGGTTGAAACGATATTGTGCCAAGTATGTCTCGGAGTGTGATGTCTGCCGCAGAGTTAAAGCTGTCCATCAGAAACCTTCCGGTCTTCTACAGCCATTGAAGCCTCCGGAATGGAAATGGGAGAAAGTCGAGATGGACTTCATAACTGGTTTTCCAAGGTCACAGAAGGGCAACAATGCAATCTTTGTTGTCATCGACAGGCTTTCTAAAGTGGCTCACTTCTTTCCCGTCAAGGAAACAATTTCTGCAATTCAGTTGGCTTAGCTTTATATCAACAGAATTGTCTCTCTGTATGGGGTTCCTCTTGAGATCAGCTCAGGCCGTGGAAGCATCTTCACTTCCAAGTTCTGGGGAAGTTTCCAAAATGCTTTTGGAACAAAATTGAACTTCAGCATAGCTTACCACCCTCAGTCGCAAGGACAAGTGGAAAGGATCAATCAGATTCTGCAAGATATGCTCCGTGCTTGCGTTATCTCTTTCGGCATGAAGTGGGAAGAATGCCTTCCTTATGCTGAATTCTCTTACAACAATAGCTTCCAGAAAAGTCTAAAGATGGCACCATTTGAGGTTCTCTATGGTCGCAAATGCAGAACTCTGATTGGTTGGTCGGGCGCATGTGAAAGAACATTGTTTGGCCTCGACATTGTAACTCAAGCGGAGGAGAAAGTTCACATCATTCTTGAAAACCTGAAGGTTGCTCAAAGTTGCCAGAAGAGCAACTATGACAGAAAGCACACGGACATGGAGTATGTCCCTGGTGATCTCGTTTACCTTCGTGTCACTCCCATGAGAGGCACGCACTGGTTTGGTATCAAAGGAAAGCAGGCTCCTAGATACATCGGTCCTTTCAAAGTTCATGGAAGAAGAGGAGAAGTTGCTTATGCTCTTGAGATCCCTGAAAAACTCAAGATCCATGATGTGTTCCATATCTCTCAACTCAAGAAGTGCTTCAAGGATCCCAGCAGGACCGTGGACCATGAACTTATCAATCTCCAAGAAGATCTGTCTTATCAAGAACACCCCACAAAAATCCTAGAAGTCGCAGAAAGAAAGACTCGCAACAAGTCTATAAAGTTCTGCAAGGTGCAGTGGTCGCACCATTCCGTTGATGAAGCCACTTGGGAACGCGAGGATGAGCTCCGTGCCAAGTATCCTACCCTCTTCGTGTCTTCTTCTTCCTAGAATCTCGGGGCGAGATTCCTGTTTAGTGGGGGAGAGTTGTAGCATCCCATTTGTCTAACATCTGTAATGCTACTTGGTCTAGTAATATAATTGCTACTTCCTACATATAATTGTTGCATCATAATTATATCATGCTCATGTCATCATGCCACCTTGCATTTGAGCATCATATAAAACCCTTTCATTTGGCTCTTATCTCATATGCACTATTAATTGTATTTGTCTCTTGATATCTTGTATTTGGTTCTTGATAAATGCTTGATGCCCAAGTTGAGTTGGGGGCATATCTTTTATTAACTTCACCATCTTCACTTGTCACCACCTTATAATTCCACCATCCTAATTATATTGAGCTTTTACATTTTTTCCTTTGGCATTTAAATCTAGCTCATGTGGGTTGGGATGGATCCACTTCTATTTCCACATGCTGTCACACTAGCATCATGTTGTTTTCACATTATTAATACGTGGAGCCACCTTTGCATGCCTTGTGAGTGGTACCCTGTTTTCTAGCTTCCATATGGATTGTTTTGGAATAATTGCTCATGTTGGAATATTGTTGAGGATATTATACACCTAGTGGAATATACACACTAGAATGTCCAAAGTACATTCAATTTGAGCATCTCCATCTACTCCACATGGAACATCCACCTTATTTTTTTTGGCTTGGCCTTAATTCCATATTGTGGGATGCATGTGAATAAATACCATGGGGCTTTATCTTTGTCTTCACAAGATTAAACATGGCATTTATTGATTATGCATGGGCCATGCAAGGTCACCTTTCTTTCTATTTTCTTTGGTTCTATTTTGGCTTTGAGTGGGGCATGGGTATTTTACCCATGGTCCAACTTATTTTCTTCCCCTCTCTTCATTTAATTTTGGAACCATCCTCTATCCCTCACCCTATCTCACCTCCAAAACCTCCACATCCCATGCATCATGTCCATTCCACATGTTCTTCTTCTTCTAGTTGCTTCAGTGAGAGTTTGGTTTTGGAATTCTTTGAAAACTTGTGTTTAATTTTTGAATAAACCTTCTACACCAAAAACTCTCCTTAACCCTTCTCACATCACATCTAATCCTAGTCTAAACCCTCTTGTGTTTTCTAGCTTGGCCTAATCATCTCTCTCTCTCTTTCTCTCTCTCTAACTAACCCAAAACCCAAACCCTAACCTATCCCTTTTCCCTCCTAGCTAGGCTCCATGCCGAGCCCTCCCCTCCCTTCCTAACCTGGCCACCACCACCTGGCTACTCCCCATGCCGAGCCATGTACCTCTAAACCCTAACCTAACCCGAGCCCAACTCTAGCTCCATGCCACCCCGAGTTTCCCTCCTCTCTCTCTCTCTGCCACAAGGTCCACCCGAGCCAGGCCCACCTCCCTGTCCTCGCCCTGGCCCCTAGCTGCTGCCCCTCACCCCTGTTGTGCCTGGCCGAGCACGTGAGGAGAAGGAGGAGAAAGGTGGCCGAGCCACCTTTTTATCCACCCGAGCCCCACGGCATCTCCCTCTCCCCTCTGTCCTTATCTACCCCTCCCCTGCCCTGCGTGACTTCCCCTAGATCTACCCAGGGCACTGCCCTTCCCCCTCTTCTTCCCCACCTACCACCACCCTCTCACTTCCATCTCCGGCCACCCAGCCTCGGCATCGGCGTCCACCGGCAGATCAAGGAGGCGGGCGTGTTGTTTTGGGTGTCGAGGAAGGCCAGGAGGTCCCCGACGTCGCCCCTGCGCACGGAGTCGAGGAGGAGACCGTCTTGTACCTACTGCACACCGACGACACCGACGAAACCCTAGCCGCGGAGCGCCTGCGTATCCGGCGATCGGCTGCGCTCCTCTCCGTTCCACCACCACCATCAGCCTCGCGGTGAGCCCCCGTTTCCCCCTGACAACCTCTCGGCCCTCTTTGTTTTCTGTACTCGCCGGACTTTTTGTCGAGCGTGCTCTGTGCGCCGGCGTGTGCGCGCTTCTGCTCGTCGTCGCGCCGCGTAGGAGCTCAGCTAGCCGCCGATCTGTTCCTTAGCAACATCCCCTACCCACCACAGTGGCACCGCCTCTCTGCGCGAGCGCCCCAGGTCGTGGGTTCGAACCCCCGCGCCGCGCGTCGCACACCGACCTGTCCACCATCAGTAGGTTCAGAGAAGAAAAACAGTACCGCGGGGCATTCTTTCAGTTAACCCCCCAAACCTTTTGCTACTCAACCCGCGATCCTTCCGGGTCCACATGTCTGCCTCTGTGGTAGTTTTATAGAAAGGCTCCCGCATTTCTTTAGTCTCAACCCGCAGTCCCCCGCTGTGCCGCGTGGCAGCCTCTCACTCGCCCACTGGCGTGTGGGCCTACGAAGCCTCAGGCCCCACCTGTCTATCACCGTGGATGGCTACACTCGCGGTGCAGAAAGGATTTCGCCGTGCCGTTTCGCCCAGTCAGCGTTGGGCCCAGTTGTCAGCGACTGTGGCTAGGTTTGGCTGGGTAGAAAAGGTTTCGGGTTTATCTGTTTTAATAAAACAATTACAGAAAATGTTTAATCTGATTTTAAATCCAGAGATTAATAACTTTTAATTTGTAACTCCAAATAATACAAATAATATATGTTTTTGAATCAGAAAAATATGAGGATTTTAAAACTGCCATCCAAAATAATGTTTGACTAATTTAAATTTTCGAATTGTTTAATTGCAATAAAAATGTCTTTTCTTAATTAATTAATAACTTTAATTCTACAACTCCAAATTCAACAAATAATATGTCTAAATCGATCAGCGCGACGAGCCTGTTCTAACTATGCATTTCATGTTCTGAATTACAGCATGCATCATATAAATATAAAAGTATACAGCAACTTATTTGGGAGCAAAACATGACTAAAACTCAATAAAATGCTTTATTCTTGTATCCCACACCTCACCCATGCCATGCTACATTGTTGCCATGTAAATTGTGCATCATTCATCATGGCATGATTGTTTGCTTGTCGCATTTTATTCATATGCTTGTGCACTTTATTTATGTTGGCCCTTGTTTGTTTGGTTCTTCTTCGAATAGACGCCGAGCAAGGGAAATATCAGGAATCCCAGGAGTACTACCCAGATCCGTCTCTCGCTTCAACTGAGCTGCCAGGCAAGCACTACCACATGCTTGCATACATATAGTACATATTGCCTCTATCTTATTCTTGCATCATTGAGTCGCGATTGCATTAAATTGAATCCCAAGTACTGCATAGCCTTTACTTTTAAACCCCACCGAAGCTTGTTCCTCCATCCCATGAGCCATTACTACAGGAGTTGTTTGAGCTATGCGAGTCGTAGAACAACATGTGTAGGGTATGTGAGTGTCTGATGGATAACGAGGTACCTAAACAACTTAACCTGAGTAGTAATGGGATAACTAATGAAAGAAGCATCGGTGGGCAATATCTGCTATTTGGTTTTTCATGCTCACTTGTGTCCCGTAGGACCCCGATTACTTGATTCCTGTTCCTTGACTATTCGCACTATCCATATCCGGGAGGCCTTATGGACCCCCCTGAGCCAGAGCTTGATTCATTTCTATTTCTTGGGGCCACAACTAGTTTGGGTTTTATTGCTATCCTGTACTTATGCCATGTTTTACTGTTTTATTTACGATTGTGCGTGGAGCACATGTACTGTTTTAGATCGTGACACGTTTTCGCGGTATCGACAAGCCCAGTCACACTTTCGGGTTCCCAGTCGTTTACCGTCGTCCACACAAACCCTGGGTCCGTTCCGGAGCCGGCCAACTTCGTTGCGGGTAGCTTAGTGGGGTGGCCCCTTGAAATATTTTATGAATCCTGTGATCGCTTTGTCGTGAATGCCTCGTTGGGTTTTGATTTGGTTTTTCCGAGGTTGATCGAGTGTGTGTTGCTATTTGTGCACCCCTGTAGGGTAAATCTTTCTGAAAGCCGTGTCCGCGGTTATGGACGACTTGGAGCACAGTTTCTCGATTATAGACAAGTATAACTAAAGTACCGCTTTTAACCTGACTAAATACATGACTAGTAAATAGTGCAAGACTCATGGAATGGTTATTAAAACTACCAACGGAGGGGTTGTTCGTCCGCTTTCTCGTTGGTAAGCGAGAAGGAGGATGGATCTGTTACTTATACTGTTATAACTGTTGTTACTAATTAACGGACATCCGTCTATCATTGGTTAGGCGGATGATTAGCGAGTATCTATAGACTTGTTAGTTATTATCTTTTGCTGCAATTGCGTCACCACAGGTATATGTCCTCTTTAGAGGAATAAAGACTTGCTGAGTACCCCTAGGGTCTCACACGATAAATTGTTTGATTCAGATGAACAGGTGTATTCGCAAGATGGATACTGGGTGGAGGAGACAGATGATGTTGGCAACGATCACTCGGTGTAGAGATTTCGTGGATGAGGATCCGCGAGATCTGTGGGCGGGATATGTTTAATTATGTGGCATCTTATGCCGATTTGCTTCTTATCCGTACTCGGATCTTGTTCTCCGCTTCCGTCTGATACTCTGATGTTTGATGTATGAGGAGCTATCCTAAACTATTATCTCTATCTAGGATATTTGGATCTTGCCGTATGGCGTTGCAATATTTCTATTTTTTTAGATGGAATGGCTCTAAAAACTGTTGTATGGTAGCTTGCATACATACTCACTTGTGTATGTATTTGATCTCTTCGCATGTTTCCTACACCGCTCGCTCATGTCCCGATGTCTTGGAAGTGGTTAGGACCGATTGACGTGGTCTACGCATGGTCCCTGGGCCCCCGCTGTACTATTTTAACCACTTCCGTTTCATCCAGGCTTGAACTTAGAGCGTAGGGTCCGAGGTAGTTACACCTATCAGCTTAGTACATGATTTCAAAGTACTATTCTGGGGGCCACAAACTAGTTCGGACTTTATACGTTATCTGCTGTACTTATGTCATGTATGTCATGAATGAGATGTTTATACCTGTTGCTCGATGAGCGTTTAATACTGTTGCGTAGGTGTGGCACTCTATCACATAAATATATTGACTTTGACTTCTGCTCGCATGACAAATGCACGCAACCTTAGGCTACGTACGAGGATTAGCTATACCTCGTATGTGTAGCTCTTTTGGATGCCCCCCATGTACTTGCTTTGGGTCTGAGAAAGCGTCATGTCCGAGGCCCCGCCGACATACCAATATGTGTATGCTAATTGATCTAGCAACAAGGGTTGAAGTGCACGTGGAAACTTTATTAAATCTTTTCGAAAAGCCATGTCCGTGGTTACGGACGATTTGGAGTATAGTTTATTGATTATAGACAACTATAACTAAAGTTTACTATTATATTTTGACTTGTATCTGATACGACTATTAAGTAGGATAATCATCATGGAAAGAATGAATAAAACTGCCAACTGTGTGAGTTTCCTAGACATTACTTCCTCGTTTGGTCTCGAGGAGGAATACCAGGATGGGTATGTTTGGTGGTAGTATCAGGCTGGTTCTGCATAGGTCTTTCTTATCTCTCTCTGATAGCCGACGGTTATATTGAGTCTCTATAGGTTGTTTAGTGCATTCTTCGCTTCCGCTTCAGTCCACCATACCTATGCAAGCGAGAGCCGCCGAATTCTAAGACTCGCCGTGTACTGGTCTCAGTACCGACCACTCTTTTTTTGCCCTTTGTCGGCACCCCTTTTGTTGTAGCAGGTTTGAGATCGATGTCGTTAGCAGGGTTACCCTTCCGGTTTGGCTTGGACAGGGTTATGGACGCCATTGGTTATTTTTTAGGACTCTTAGCCCCATTTGCATCTTATCTATACTCAGATATTGTATTGTTTTCAAGGTGATTTAGATCTTTGTACTGTATATCTGTATTCTTAACTCATGGAGTCATTGTTGTATATATATATATGTTCTATGAGTTCTATCGTGGACTATTTTATAATGATATGTCTTTGTTTTCTACCCGCACGCAAGTGTCTAGTGGACATCTTTGAATTAATTCTATGCGGGTTTGATGGGAATTGCTGAAACTTGCATAGGGCCGATATGAGGGTGTTACAAGAAGGGAGAGAGGAGGGGTGGCGGTGAGGGCGCTAGGGTTTGGCTCCCTCGGTCGCCCTAGAGGAGACGATACGAGATCCACTCTTATTGGTTCTTCATTGCTTGTGCTAGGTCCGGTCTTCATACCTTTCAAGTATAAATGAAACCATAATGAAATCTTTAAAAAAGTTCTACATAGATTCCACATGTATTTAGATTATTTTAGTTATTTTTCAACTAAATTATGATTAATCTCAACTCGCAGAAAATACACATGACATTATTACAGTTTTATTTTGATATCAAAGATATGTCATACTGGTATGAAACACACAAAATGGCCTCACACAAATCATAGAGGAACCGATGTCGGTGGATACATGACCGGTAAGACACAAGTCTCTAAGAACATCACTCCCTACTGCATATACCCGAAGACAACGACCACATACGTCACAACTACAACACAAAAGGGCATATCGTAAACTGAGAAACATAGCAGAGCAAAGAACATTAACTCTAACTAAACTTCCCTTATCAGTGCACCATTCGTCCTTGAGGCCTAAAAGGAGATGATAAGAAGATGACGGTACTTAGTCGGTTCGGAGGAAGACACCGTCTCGAACTCACTAGCGACATCGTATATTGCTCCCCTAAAGATAAACTTCGGATAAAGGCGAGCACAGTTGGAGGGAAACATCGAGTCTCCAAGACATGTGTCGAAACACGATTATTCCAATGCAGGAACAACATCCAGGACACCATCATCTCCCGATCCGGCTCCGAACCTAGCTAGGCTTTCGGCGGGAGAAAATACCAACCCCAAGAGAGAGCGAGGGAGATGCTGACACACCTCGGTGAGTCGATCACACCTCAAGGAGGCTAAGGACACCCACATGTGCCATCGCCGCAAGCACCGTTCGAAGATGGGCAAAACTTTCATCTGTATTGTTGGACACCTATATCCCTACCTACCGGATTGGGGTAACACCGTCCATGTGGGCTCACATTGCCGCCGTCTTAACCGCAAGCCACAACCCACTGTGTGCAACACCTCTGTTGTGCCACCACGCCGCCTCCAAGGCCTAGGAGGCTAGGACAGGCTCGCGATGTAGTAGATCCCGCGCTACACACCGTTGTGCCTCCCGGCTTGCTCCACTGCTTATTCCCGTCGTGCGCTGCCTCTTCTCTCTGCCACCAAGTGCACCCCCTTTAGACTAACCCACCACGTCCGTGAGATGCCCAGAGCCCGGCCACCCCCTTCACTGACGCCACATAGACTTTTCCGGTGCCACCTCAGGGGACAGTGAGGGAGAGGGGAGAGAGGAGGGGGTGGTGGTAGTGGCTAGGGTTTGGCTCCCCTTATCGCCTTGGAGGAGACGACGGGGGATCCACGCTTATTGGTTCTTCACTGTTCGTGCTAGGCCATGTTGCCATATCTTTTGAGTTTAAATGAAACGGTAATGAAATCTTAGAAATGTTCTACATAGATCCCACCCATATTTAGATTATTTCAGATAATTTTCAACCAAATTGAGGTTAATCTCAACTCGAAAAAAATACACATGATATTATTACGGTTTTATTTTGATATCAAAGATATGCGGAACAAACAAAATGACCTAGCACAAATCACCGAGAGACCGCTATGGGTGGATATATGACCGGTAAGACACGAGTCTCTAAGAACATAACTCCCTATTGCATATACCTTCTCTTGGCCTTGCTGATCTTGTGCAGCTCATCTCCTCAGCCAGTACCATCACGGGAATTACAGACAGCTATCACTTGAAAATATTCAGAATATAAACTGTAACATTTCAGAAAACCTGATGGATAGTTTTTTTTATGGAATCTGATGGATAGGTTAGTACTTAGAGCAACTCCAACGGTCACTCTAAAATCCGGTGCTCTATATAAACTTTGCAGCGCGCTGAATCTAGTTTTGCAGCCGCGAGGCAGACAACACCTCCACCGGATGCGCCAAATATAGCGCGCGCCAAGAAGCTATATAATACACGCCACAAACAACTTTTCACAGACATGTGTGTTAGAATAAGATCAAACTAGACAAAAAAAATAGACTGGAAATCACCATAGCTATTCATAGCAAAACCGATTCCAACCACTATACGGCTCGGCAGCAGCTCGCGTGCGCAGACTTAATGCCGGCAGTAGCCTCCTCGCGCACGACCCCAGCCTCGCGCCGTCAGGAGCCTGTGGTTGCGCCCCAGGTGGCGGCGGAGGGCCTGGCGCGGGCGACCTCGGCTAGGAGTGGGCGGAGGAGGGCCGGGCGCGGCCTAGAGCGGGCGGCGGAGGGCTGGGCGCGACCGGGAGCAGGTGGAGGAGGGTCGGGCGCGGGCGGCCTCGTCCGAGAGGAGCGACGGAGGGCCGGGCGTGGCCGGAGCAGGCGGTGGAGGTCCGGGAGGAGCGGCGGAACTCCAGGACGGCGGCCGGCGAGCAACAACAAGGGCACAGCAGGGAAGGCTCAACTCGCGCGGATGAAGTTTCTACCGCTTTGGTCTTTCGCGCGTCAACTCGGTTTTGCAGCGCGGGAGCGCAGACATCAAATATACCGCTTTGGATAGCGTTTTCTATCGCACACTGGAGCTCGGTTTTTGTCTATAGGTATTAAAAAAGGGTTTTAACGCGCGGGGTTGTTTTACAACCTCTGCTAGAGTTCTCCAACGGACGCGCTAAATCGCGCCCGCGCTGGAAAACCCGCCGATTTAGCATGCGAGAGACAAAAATCGGCGCTCCAGCAGACACTCTAAAATAGGGCGCACCTAAAAAACTTTACAGCGTGCGTCAAAAATCGCTATCTTGCACGACATATATTGGGCATGGGCTACAGCACACGGCAAAATCTACTCCACGCGGGAGAGGCCAACTGCCGGAAGATTCAGAGCGCCGTTGCTCCCGGACGAGGCCGCCGCCGCCCACGCCCGGCCGCCCGCTCCGCCGCCCGCACTCTGACTAAGCGAACGCCGCCCTGCCGAAGGCCGAGACGGCCGCGGCACCCGTCGGTGGCGGACTCTCCAACATCCGCACCAGCAGGGCCGACCCTTGGGGGGACCTGCGGGGCAGCCGCCCCGGGCCTAAAAAAAAGTAGGGGCCCTCCTAGAAATATGCTACATCGTAAAAAATATTTTTTATTGGGCTGGTGGATTAATTCAGCTTTTTTTCGCTATCGTAGACTCTAAGCCAAGTCGATTGATACAGGTACAGGGCGAGGCCAAGGCGGAGGCCAACCGCTCGACTCCTAGTCCTAGATAGTGTCGGTCACTTTGCTTCCTCCTAGACAAACAGAACCAACAATTGATCGTACGCATCATGCCCGAATCTTGTCGCCTCCACTGGATCGGAATATCAGATCGGGATACGGGAGCGAGGAGCCTTGAGGCCGTCGAAGATCGACGCCAGGCGCGAAGGCTAGACCATCAATGAGACGATTGACCGCCTGGCTACTGGTCTAGTGGTCCGCTTCCGCCCATGTCTCTACTGGTTACAGCCTAATTCTTAGTTCTTAAATCTTAATTCTAATTAGAATTCTTAGCGTGGATTTGAAGAACTCCAGTCATCAAAAATATATTTGGGTTTTAATAAGTTCGACATCCTTAAAGGCATTGGATGGTTCTCAACTGAAAGAACATTACACTACATTTGCAAAAACCTTTACTCGGCATGGTACAAATGGTAAACCTGATATATATATATATATATGATGTTGAGTTAAATGCACTTATTTTTAAGTTAAGTGTTATGAAGTTCACTTTTCCAAATACATCAATGTCTGCTATGGAGCTTTTTGAGTTTGTCGGAAAGCGGATTGTTATCCTAATATTTGTATCGCTTATCGGATCTTATTTACTATGCCCGTGTGTGTTGCATCAGTTGAAAGAACCTTTTCAAATAAAGAACTATTTGAGATCTATAATGTCTTAGTAGAGATGAAATGGTTTGGCGACTCTATGTATCGAGAAGAAGTTAGTGGACGAGATTGATACTCATTCCATCGTCACGGACTTTTCTTCTAGGAATTTTTGACAGAAATTTTAAGGTATCATATAAACATTGTTATTTTTATATGAATATTATAGTTGGAATTGTACTTAAACTATTTATTTTTCATCATCTCATATATCCATAAAAAATTATAACAAGAGCCCAAAATTTTAGTTTCGCCCCGGGCTCCGAAATCTCAGGACCGGCCCTGCGCACCAGCTCTCCCGCTCCAGATCGGTGCTGGGCGGCGCCGGCTGCAGCAGGTGCACGGGAGGCAGTATCTTGGGGCTGGCCGGCGGCTGGGTGCCGTGTCCGCAGGAGCGGCAGGGGAACTCGGAGGCCTAGGGATGGCAATGGAGCGGGTTTGGACGGATATAGCAAAACCAAATCCAAATCCAAATCCATGAAACTCACTCTAGCCCGCCCACGAAGATATCCATGGGCATGGATGTCGCTCCAGATCCAAACCCGCAGGATATCCAGTATCCATGGATATCCATTGGTTTACACACTATATACAATAACCATAATAACATTCAGCATAACTACGATATAATAGCAATTTCCGACAGCATTTTAGTAGCATTTCAACGAATATTATATGGATAATACATAGGAATATTAAAGCAATAATATTTTAACCACATAGTACTTAAAATATCACACGGTAACATCACAAAGTACATAGATGTCTCATAATAGTCTTAGAGAATGCTTTTTATTACAAGTTTCCAATGCAACATCTCATACATTCAATAGATATAGCAATGCATAGTAGAAATGTTGAGTTGAAACTTGGATGATTAGAGCCTCATTCCTCGGTGACAATGGATTCATTGGCATCCTACAATTGAAGAAACACTAAAGCTTATCAAAGTTACACATCACAAGAATGAATAATGGAAGTAAGTAAATGACTACAGAAATAGTACCATTTCTTCTTGTTCATCTTCAAGAACATTTTGTACAGCAAGGATATTACCATGAATATCACCTAATGCAATTGCCAAAAATAAGAACAACTTAGATTTCATATTTCACAAGAGAAGTTAGAAACAAAGGTGGAAATGTATAAATGAATTACCTAACATGTCCGCTCGAGACCATGATTGCATACACATGAGAGCTTCTGATATTTTTGTTGCAAGTTGACTATGATGTGGACTAATTAGTCTTCCGCTCAAGACCATGAAATTTGGGGTCATTTATTTAGTAAATATTGCATACATAAAAAACAATCTCACTGACATGTGGGTCCCATGTGTCAGCCGGGTATCCGTTGGATATCCGTGGAGCGAAACTACTACCCATGCCCGCCCCATGAATTAGCGGATATCCGCCCCATGAAATCCGTGGATGTAATTAGGACTCCATACCCTTGCCCATCGGGTCGGATATCCGTGGATACCCGGATCCATGGATAAAATTGCCATCCTTACGGAGGCCGCTGCCATTGGTGTCTGTACAACGCTGGGTTCAGAGCCGATGGAGAGGAGCTGATGATGCAATGCTGCTTCGGCAAAGGCTGCGCCGCCCTGCCATCGCCGCAATCGCCTCGCGCGCACAGCCAGCATCAACGACACCGCCAGCTTGGCCGCCACGAGGCCGCAGCGGCCTGGGTCTGTGTGCGTGTTTGATGGTGCTAGTGGGGGTGTGTTTTGGTGCGGGGCTATTTTTACTCATTTTCAGTCTATTTATTTGGTCTTATTTGATTTTCTTTTGATGCACAAATGGAAAAAAAGTGTTTTTAGGTTGTATTTTAGAGCATCTGATGGAGGGCTACTTTTCACGCGCTATATTTTAGGCGCGTCAAAAAAGGATCCAGCGCACTGTAACTACGTTTTACAACAGTAATGCTACACATATGGACGGTTTGAAACCTACTTACGCGCTGACGTGGGAAGCAGCGCAGGATTATAGTCCGGAAATCACGGGATGGTAAAAGTTTTGAACCAATCGGTCCTGGCCACTTCATTCCGTAAATCTAGCATTTTCTGTAATAAACTTTTCTGTAAGTCTAGCATTTTTCGGTTTTACAACCCTAAAATTTGTAGTATCTATTGGAGTTGCTCTTAGGGAGTAGGTGTTACGACCGTACACGCGATATACTCCGTACGTGAGAAAACCTGATATAGAAACCATTCTTGGCAAGTTTTATGATAGAGTCCAACAAAATCAATATTCGGGTGTGCTGATTTCTCCCGACCGATTCTTGCGCTGCTGCATCCTTGTCTCGGCCGATCTACATACAGCCAGCCATGGCCCCCGTGGCGTCCGCGCCGCAGAAGACGGCGTCGACGCACAGGTCGGCGGTCACCCGAGGCACGCACGAGTTCCAGATCGTCGGCTACAGCGCCCGTAGGCCATTCGCCCGCGTCGCCGGCTCCTATTCCAGGGGCTCCATCTCCACCTCCGCCACCATCAAGTCCAGCGCCTTCCAGGTCGGCGGCTACACTTGGGACCTCCTCTGCACCTTCGACGACAAAGGTCACCGTCACCTTAAATACGTCACCCTCGAGCTGCTAAGCACCGACATCGGCTCCGACGTCGTCGCCACGGCAAGCCTCCGGATCGGCGACCCGCTTGGCCAGTGGCCGCCCGCCCTTTGGCGAAGCGACCGCGCCAACACCTTCTCCGAGAAAGTTCTCGGCAGGAGCTGGGACCTGTCGCTCCCAGATGCGTTCCGCGGGCACGAGGAGCGCTACGTGAGCGCCGACGACCGCCTCACCATCCTCTGCACCGTCGAGGTCTTCCGGGAGGACGCTGCCGTCGCCACCGCCGCAGAGCCCACCAAGTGCTTCGTCTCTGCCGTGTCCCCGCCGACCATCCCCTCGGACTTCCGCAAGCTTCTGCTTCTCTCGGAGAAGTTCCCGGAGACAACGGACGTGACGTTCGTCGTGGAGGGGACAGAGTTCGTCGCGCACAGGCTCGTGCTCGCCATGAGGTCGCCGGTCTTCGCGGCACAGCTCGTCAGGCACATGTGGGAAGGCACCACTCGTCGTGTCACGGTCCATGACATGACCGCCTCCACCTTCGGGGCCATGCTCCGCTTTATCTACACCGACGAGTTCCCCACAGAACGCAGCAATTCCATGGCGCGCGACATTCTCGTGGCCGCCGATCGATATGATCTCGGGAGGCTTAGGCTCATGTGCGAGAACATACTGGTGAAGAGCATCGACGTCATGACTGTCATGTCCACTTTGCTGCTAGTGCATGGTCGGCAAAGCTGTCGTCAGCTCGAGGATTCCTGCATCGAGTACATAGCATCCGATCCTGATGTGTACGCTGCGGTGAGGGCGACGGAGGAGTACAAGGAGCTGAAGGAAACATGTAGCTCCTTTGTGATCGAGGTCAATGAGAGAATAGCCATTCACAACATGGCCCGCCACACTAGCTCACAAGAGAAGAGCATGTCCACCTTTAACTCTTCAGAGGTGGTCCGCGGCACACATGAGTTCAGGATCCCCAATTTTAGCTATGTTCAGAGGAGCCATGGTATTGACTACGGAATCACTTCTAGCACATTCAAGGTAGGAGGTTACGACTGGAAGGTGAATGTGTACCCATCAGGGTATTCAGCAGAGGGGGATGAGAAGTCAGCTGGAGAGTACATATCTGTCTACCTCCATCTAGTGACTGATCCTGGGACTGCCAGTGTCAAGTCGTCCAAGAGGTTCAGGATTGATGACCCTAATGGCAAATCACAGTCGGCGGTACTTGGGTCAGAGAACATTTTTTCCAAGGTGCATAGAAGTTGGGGGTTTCAAAAGTTTATCACCGTGAAATCTGCAAAGTCACAATACATGGGACATGATGGCTCCCTTACCATTCACTGCGACATCGACGTCAGGATGGAGGCATGTACTACTAGTACCAGCACAGCCACCATTGCCACACCCATAATTGTGGTGCCACCGTCGAACATCGCCTCGCACCTGGAGCAACTAATGGTCAGCGGGCAATGGTCCAATGTGACGTTCCTGGTGGAGGACAGCGAGATCCACGCACACTGGCTCATCATCGCAGTGCGGTCGCCGTACCTGTTTAAGGCGGTGGCACCATCGACGACCACGGCCAAGAGGGTTGTACAAATCGACGACATGAAGGCCGCTGTGTTCAAGGCCGTGCTCCACTATGTATACACCGACGAACTGCCTCTCGTGGATGACGCGGTGGTGGCTGGAGAAATGCTCGCAGCTGCGCACAGGTTTCACCTGGAGAGGATGAAGGCCATGTGCGAGAATTTGGTCTCCCAGTTCGTCACGAAAGACAATGCGCTGAACATGCTGGAGCTGGCGTGGCGTCACCGCTGCAAGGAGCTCAAGCTGTACTGCACCGAGTTCATCTCGCTTGCAATGAAGTGATGGAAAAAAATGTCACCTTCGACTTACTCTTTAGAAAAACCTTTCATCTTGGACTCACTAGCTTAGTCCCTCAGTTTCTAGATTGCAATTTTACAACTTCATTGCGAACTCGCCATCAGATTTTTTCTTGTCATCTCGATAATATTTCCCTCTTAATTCCTGGTCTTTCTGCCATCAGATTGTAATTTTATCAACAACTTCGTTTGTGGCTTATTCCCTGGTTTCTAAGCTTAACACAGTTTTCACACACAAATAAAAGGCAGGAAAAGATATTGTACTTGTCTCGGAGTGCTGTTTTGCAGCTAATCTTTGCTTCATTGCTCTATCCACTGACAATTCAGTGTTTTCTTTTCGGGATCATTGGTTCGGTAAAGCGAAATTCCAGGGCACTGGTTCAGCATTTAGACATATATATATATATATATATATATATATATATATATATATATATATATATATATATATATATGGGAAATAGTGGGTTGTCTATGGTGGCCACGGTGCACACCCTGACCACCGTCTGATCTGATAAAGGGAGCACACAGTGTTAGAAAGAGAGCAAACGGCAACGGTAGACACACATGCAACACAATCATTTAGCATTGGCGGTGGTTTGAACATACTCAAACCGATAAAGTATCACGTATATTTTTGTACGGGAGTATATAAGACATGGGTGTAACTACACCCGGGAGTAAGAAGGATTTTTCCTATTCAGCACCCAGGGTGCAGAATAGTTATTTTGCACCCAACATATTTTTATGTTCTCACATATAGAAATTTATGTTTTGTATACTAATAATTATGTTCATGTTCATTAGAAACGTAAAAAAATCGACATAAAAATATGATTTATGAGTCATTATAGTGTAAAATACATAGAAAATATGCATTTTACGTCGTATTTTTATACGGCATGTAAACGATTTTTTTACGACATATCTAAATTTTCTTATGTTCTTCTTGACTTCCGAGATAAGAGAAAATTTACGTGACGTAAAAATCATATACGGTTTGAAAGATAGAGGATGGATGAAGAATAACTATTCTACATAGTTATTTTGCATGTCACATATTTTTATGTTCTCACATTTAGAAATTTATGTTTTGTATACTAATAATTATGTTCATATTTATTATAAATGCAAAAGAATCGATATAAAAATACAATTTTTGAGTCATTATAGTGTAAAATACGTAGAAAATATGCATTTTACGTCGCATTTTTTAGGCATGTAAACAATTTTTTTACGACATGTCTAAATTTTCTTATGTTCTTCTTGACTTCTGAGGTAAGAGAGAGAGAGAGAGAGAGAGAGAGAGAGAGAGTGAGTGGCGCTATTTGACACCCATATATATTGCTCTGTTCACATATTTATCTTCACCGAATGGGTTTGACAAATTGAACACCTGTAGAAGGAAGGAGCTCATGGAAACAAATTGTTATTTATCATCAATCGTATGGCAAGGGTGCTTTGGTTACAAAGTCTCCATTTTATAAAAATAAGCAATCAACTTATGGTGAAAAGTAGTTCTGGCAACTTGATCGACGGAAAAAAAGAAGGATGTTACAGTTCATTGATGTGATATTTACCATATATTAAGCAAATGATAAAATCTCTACAGAAAATTGCATCCATCATATATTGCAATCAATAGAAAAAAGTATATAGTGACATACCTTCGGTGGGACCAATGACCCCAGCACACATGAACTTCTCACATTATACCCATGCTTCAAGCTGTCATTGACATCAAAACCTGATTTATTGGGAAGCGGTGTAGGTTTTTTCTGTTTATATGTACAAAGCTATGAAACCATTTTATTCATGCTTAAAAACTAAGAGAATGGTGTTCAAACCATCCAGATTCTTCGAAATCAATTTAAGCCAATGACTATGATGGAGATCCAACCATATTACCGTTTGGTCATGATTCCAGTGACATTCTATGATGGAATCAACTTTTTATAGCCAGCCTCAAAACAGCCATACATCTCACCAACGAAAAAACCATCTTAAAAGGCAGCCTAACCAGAAAGCTGGCAACTAACCAACTAATAACTACAAAAGGCATGTGAATTAACACACTGCTACTACAGTGCATCAATCTAAAGAAGTCCATTGCAGACACAACAAGTGCGATAACTGAATAATCAAGATGTAACAAGAGCAATCACCTTTATTCCATTCTATGTACTAATAAGCATCTTTGCTTCAAATTCTTCTTCTGGAGCTCGGTATCTTTTTTTGGAAATGAAGCTCGGTATCTGTCTGTACACCAAACTACTGTTTCTTCATCAGACAGTTAGAAATAAGAACAGATGGCCACGTCGGAAAAACAGGCATTTAAACTCAAGACCTCTAGCTTTCAGCTGCGACCAAAGCTAACCCTCCTTTAGAGCTATGAATGCACTAGGTACAAAAAACGGTAAGGAGACATCTGGCTTTGAGCAGCTGCCAGCCCTGAAAAGCTTAATCGAATAGATGTTGGCTTCATCTAGATATACACGGTAACACTTGCATGGCTACCGAGAACGATAGTAAATTTAACTAGCAGTGCAACATAGTACAATGGATTTCTGCAACATAGTACAGTGGATTTCTGCAACATAGTACAAGAGTTACTAGCAGTTTCTCCGAATGATAAAACAAGAGTTTTTGGTATACTGTCTCTGCGCATGGATTTAAGTTTTATCAGTTGGCCTCCAGAGGGTAACTCGACTACAGCGCAAGGGATTAAAAAAAGAGCTACCTGGAGCCCGGGTCCTAACGCGCTTGGAAATCTGACTTGTGAATAAACTACAGTACATTGGCAGGTACTCCCTCCGTCTCAAAATATAAGATGTTTTAGTTTTGTGAATAGAGTGTATCTAGACTCTTTTTAGTATATAGATTCATCTATGTTTGGAGTAAACCTACACACTAAAAAGATCTAGATACACTCCTTTCACAAAGCTAAAACATCTTATATTTTGAAACAGAGGGAGTACATAAGCAATTGCACGCTATCACTAGAACTATATTTTCCTCACTTCGGCCAGAACAGATCCAAGTAATAAAGGAGAACAGAGTGTTTTTTTTTTTGGAAGAAGGTTCATTTTTAGTCCTTGAACTTTTCCAAAAGTTCAGTGTTGGTCCTAAATGTTTTTTTTTGATACAAAACGAATCCTCGACTTTGCTAATAGTTCAAACATCGGTTTGGCTGATAATCAGAGCATGCTAGAAAAACCATGACGAAAAATGAAAACCCAGACCGGTACCTAATCCAAGCCAGCCTAGACTGGAAAAAAGAGGAAAACTGAATCAATCAAAACTGGTCCTTCGGCCTCCACCGCTGTGACGCGACACCTTCATCTCCCTGACTCCAGACTACTCTGCAGTGTTGCCGCGTCGCGCCTTTGTTCTCTACCTCTGCTAGCTGGCTATTGCGCCATTAAAACTCGGCGCCGTCACCGGTGCCGGTGACGGCAACGAGTCTAGTATTTATGGACAGAGAGGACAAGCACTGGGATAGGCAAGCTAGCGGTATGGGATTCCGTCGATGAGCTTAACGACCACGACACCGTCGAGCAGGACGTTGAATCACGACGACCTAGACGAGCGAGACTATGGGGAATCGAACAGGGAGGGAGACGACTCGGAGACTACTTTGACCAAGCCCAGGAATTTTCACCTATGTTGGCTCGGTCTGGGTTGGCTTAGATTAGGTATTTTGCACCGTGGTCTTTAGCCTCCGGTTTCCAAGCAACTTCTCACGTGCCATCTCCACTAGCATTCTCAGAAAGTCATTCGCGTTTTTTCATCCGGATTTACACAAATCGGTCCAGTAAGGTTCCCAGGGACGTTCCCAAGCCGAAATATTTCGCCGTTTTCGTTCGGCGTTTCCAGGCCGATCCCGGGGCGCTGGGAACGCCCTGGGAACGCCGGATGAAACTGTCGACCACTGGCTCTCCCCTACGTGTCCCCTTTCTCTCTCCCATCTCCCTCTGCCTCGCGCCTCCCCATCGAGCTGCAACCCCCGCCGCGCGCCCGGCCTCCCCTTCCTCTTCCCCAGATTGAGCAAGCTGTCGTCGCCCTCCCCTTCCTCTTCCCCAGATTGAGCAAGCCTCGGCACCCTCTGCTCCCGCAAGCCGCCGTCGCCCTCCCCCTTCCTCTTCCCCAGATTGAGCAAGCCTCGACGCCCTCTGCTCCCGCAAGCCGCCATCGCCAGGGACACGATTCCCCTCCCTGTCGCCAAGCTCCGCGTTGGTCAAGTCCGCCCCGCCCCGGTCAAGTCCGCCCCGAGCCCGGCGCTCTCACGTGGCCGCCGTCCTGCTCCCCGTAGTTGACGTGCCCTCTCTCCCAATGGCTGCCCTGATGTGGCCCTCAACGATGTCACGCCCGCGTGCGTCCTCAGCAGCAAGCCACCCCGCCCCGAGCACGACGAGGTCGACCTCTCCCTAGCCGTCCTCGCCGGTCGCCTGAGGCCGCGCGCCCCTGCCTCGCCCCCTGCAAGGTCGTAGTCGAGGGCAGAGACCCTGTTGACATCTACGGCGGCGACACTGCTTCTAGGCATGCGCGGGGCCGATGCCGAGGCAGCGAGAGCAGGCGCAGCGAGCGACGAGGCCCGGGCAGCGTGCCGGAGGCAGGCGCGTCCTGCACGAGCTGCCTCGCGGCCATGGCCACGGGCATCTGCTGCTCTGGGCTTCGGGCGCGGGCTGGCCACTGGCGGCATCGAGCGCGGTGTCGGCGGCATCAGGCGCGGCGTCGAGCGGCATCGGGCAGAATCGAGCTGGGAACGTGGCTGGAAAAAGTCCATTCCCAAGCCCAAAATTTGCTCCATCCGGAGCAAAATTTTGGCCTGGAAATGGCACAACGAGTGGAGATGCTCTAACCCATCACATCAGTCTTTGGTAGACACATGCTTTTCCCTGCTTTCAAAAAAGGGATTCCTCATGAGGTGTATTTTCTCTTTGTCACCAAATGTCAGTCAACTGGTATGAAAAGTGGTCAGATTAAGAATTAACACCAATTTCTACTTGACGGTCAGTCTTGCAGATAAATCACAGTAGATATGCAGTAGCTGCTAATCATTGACTCGGTTGCCCTTTTCATCACTACCACCAGACCAGATCGAACACACTAGAGACCGAAGAAGGTTGCTCCTTTCCTCTCTTTGTATTTCTTCATTACACAATTTGGCATCCATCCTGGCAGACAATCTTTTTTTAGATAAAAAGGACCTCGCCCCGGTTCCCATTACTGAAACCAAAATGATTCTTACAAACAGTTCAACACTCGACCATATGCCACACACAAGTACCAGAAAGCACACCAAATCGTTTCAGGCTACATCCTGGTAGAACTCACTCAAAACCCACACCATTTGGCTAACACGACAGAAAAAGGATAACAGCCCACACACTACTGTTGGATCACCCTGAAGCACTCGCCACTGCCAACCAGTGCAAGATCATTGGCTTTCAGGGTTCTCGACAGGTCTTCGTTGTGATCCACTTCTCGCCCTTCACGCTGGTGAGGTTCTTAAGCTCCATCAAGGATTGAGACATCCTTCTCTTCTCCACCATCAGCCAGGCTCTAGCCACAACAGCAGAGGAGGAGCACACGCCAACCTCTCCATCCTGACCACCAAGGAGTTCAACTTTTCTCTTTCTGCCCCTCCTAGTAGTATCGCCCACTAAGCAAGGTTGAAGGCACACCTCCTCCAGATTTTCCGCATTCCAGGCCACACAGATTGATTGAAACATATGTCATTTCGGACGATCCAAATCACCCAAAGTGCAGCAGCACATACCACATTTCTACTCTATAGAGTTTGTTATTATCCCATTTAGAACAAATTCCAGCAAGAGTCATTGCATTGGTAGTAAACCCACACAACAAAGCCACCTCTTTCCAAACAGCACTTGCAAATAAGTCATATCATCTACATTTTGCCTTTTAGCCAGGTTATCTCTAGTAAGAATCCTATTATGTGCCAGAAGCCATAGGAAGACATGTATTTTAGGAGGAATTTTTAATTCCCATACATTTTGAATATGCACAGGAACAATTCCTCTAAAATTAAGGACTGCATATAAAGATTTTACACTATAAACCCCACTAGGTTCTAGGTTCCAAACAAGAGAATCCTCCTCAGCACTAATGTGCAGAGTTTGAGCAATCTCCACCACCTCATACCACTGAACCATCTTTCTATGCTCAAAACACCTCTTAAAGGTAAACTTTAAAGAAACCCGATCCCATACATCAGCTATACACGCACTCTGCTCATTCACCAAGACATAGATGTCCCAATATTGAACAACAAGACTGCAAGAACCAAACCATTGGTCCTCCCAAAACTTAATCTTCTTACTATTTCCAACTTTCCATTTATAACCCATATGTGCGGCTTTAGCAGCCCACGAAACCCCCTTCCAAAAAGGAGAAGCCCCCACATCTGAGCAAGCAAAAATATTAGGATTATTTATCTCATACTTGTGGTCAATAATTTGTTTCCACAACTTATCCTCGTTAAGGTTATATCTCTTAATCCAAGATGCCAGCAGGCACCTATTCATCATAGATAGATCTGGAATACCTAGCCCCCCAGCCTCCTTCTGAGAGACCAAACCCCAATTGGCTAAATGGTATTTGTGATGACCCTCATAATCATCCCACAAGCAGTGTGCCATCTGGGAGTTAATGAGGGTAATGGCCCACTTGGGAAACTTAATCACACTAAGTAGGTACAGAGGAATGCTTTCTAAAACACTTCTAACTAACTCCACCCTAGCAGCATGGTTTAATAGCCTACCTCTCCACCCTAGCAGCATGGTTTAATAGCATGGTTTAATAGCCTACCTCTCCACCCTGCAGCTTTCTTAAGAGTTTTATCTACTATGGGTTGTAGATCTTCTTTCCTGAGCTTGGTATAATGTAAAGGAACTCCTAGATATTTTAAGGGAAACTTCCCTAGCCTACAACTTAGAGTTTGAGCAGTTGACTGGGCCACATCCTCATCTACATTAATGGGAATAAGATCACATTTATGGAAATTGATGCGCATTCTAGACATTTGCTCAAAGCAAGACAACAACCACTTCAAATTAATAGCAGTTGCAGGATTATCATCTAGAAGGAGTAAAGTATCATCTGCATACTGCATACTTATCACCCCAATTTGATTGAAGCTTTGCATAAGACCAGTAATATGACCCTGACCAGCAGCTTTAATAAGAATTTTTGTGAAAACATCAGCCACATAGTTTTAAAAAAGGGGAGAAATGGGGTCACCCTGTCTCACCCCACGCCCAGAAACAAAAATTCACTATTAACATCATTGATACGCACACCAATAGACCTACTCCAACATGGATTTAAAAATACTGATACACTTTGAACTAAAACCCCTTTTACTCAACATTCCTAAGAGGAATTCTCTATTAACCATGGCATATGCTTTCTCATAGTCTAATTTAAAAATAAACCCAGACTGCTTTTTCTGGACTAAATCATGAATAATCTCATGTGCAAAAACCACACTTTCTAATATATACCTACCCTTAATAAAAGTAGTTTGGTGTGGTGAGATTAGGTCCTCACTCACCACCCCTAACCTGTTGGTAGCACATTTAGAAAAAACCTTAAAGCTGAAATTAGTAAGAGAAATTGGTCTGAATTTCTGCATACTTACAACATCAGGCTCCTTGGGAATCAAAGTCAAAAGAGAAAAATCCAGCCTATAGATATCTAGTTGACCATTATTCCAGTCATTCACCATGGTAATTAAATCATGTTTGATCAAGTTCCAGAAATGTTGATAAAATAGAAAAGAAAACCCATCAGGTCCAGGGGCCCCTTCAGCATAAGAGCCAAAGACAGCCACCCTGAACTCCTCTTCAGTGAAATCACTTTCAAGGAAAAGATTTTGTTGTAAAGATACTTTGTCATCTATATCCCAAAAGTCATCAGCCAACTCAATGTTTGGCTTAGATTCAAAACCAAACAACTTTCTATAATATGCAACAGCAATATCCATCATACCTTTATTGTCTTCCACAACACCACTAGGTCCTTCCAAGGCAACAATCTGCTTCTTCCTCCTACGCTGGTTAGCTACAGAATGAAAGTAAGCAGTATTACGATCACCTTCTAAAATATACCTCTCTCTCTCGACCTTTGTCTAGCTTTAATTTTCTCTTTTCTCCAAATCTTAGTCAGTTCATTTGAAATAGTTTTCATCCTTGTCCTAGAGACAGGAGAAAGCGGTTGATTTTCAGCTAATAAATCTAATAAATCATATTCTGCTACAAGAGCCTGCTTAACTTTATGTTGATCAGTCTCCAGGTTAGCACTCCAACCTTTTAAGCCCTTCCTAAGATTCCTAATCTTAAATTGTCATCTATCCAGAGCCCTACTTAGGTGATAAGGAGCAGACCGTATTTTAGAACCAACTGATCAAACTCACCCACTTCTTGAAGGGTTTCGCAGCATAGTAAATCAAAATTTTCTACGGAAGCGAACAGAGGGAAAGCCAAGATCTAATTTAGGAGATGCAAACAACGAGAGAGATTGGATTAGATCTTCATACCCTTGAAGATTCGCACAGCGGAACGTTCGTCGGAACGTGGGTGATGTAGTCGTACTCGCTTCTCCTCCTCGCGATCCGATCCGATCTAGCACCACAAGTGGCGGTGCCTCCGTGAGATGCACACGTGCAGCACCTCG
Organism: Avena insularis; assembly: GCA_023614405.1. Taxonomy (NCBI): domain Eukaryota; kingdom Viridiplantae; phylum Streptophyta; class Magnoliopsida; order Poales; family Poaceae; genus Avena; species Avena insularis. The sequence continues at coordinate 159,418,068 of CM042694.1, read as the reverse complement.
ACGTCTCCTCCTTCCTCGGACCAGCAAGTATGGTGGAGAGATGGATTAGATCTACAACACGACGGCGTGGTGTATATGGTGGAGAATTTCGCAAGAGGCTTCGCCTACAAGCGATCGGGAGGGAGAGAGGAAGGGCGGCAGGCAACCTGGGTTTGGAGGAAGGTGTAAGGGGGTGTATGAGAGGCGCACCAGCCCTCTATATATAGAGGGGGTGCGGCCAGCCCCTCTCCTCCAAGCCTATCTCCGTTTAAACAATTTAAACTCTTCCTTATCTAGAAATCCTATCTTATCTTATCTCTAGTTTAAGCGATTTAAACTCTCTAGGATCGGCTGGGCCCTATGGGGCCTTGTGCCCCTATTGCGGCCAGGACTCCCTCATAGGCCCATGCCCCTCCCGGAAGGTGGGACCACGTTGGCCCCCTTCCGGAAGGTTCTAGAAGCTTAGGTACAATACCGATTAACGGAACTATTCCGAACTCCAAAAACTGCTTGCCTTATATGAAACTTATTCTCCGGAACATTCAGGAACCTCCCGTGATGTCCCGGATCCCATCCGAGACTCCGAACAAAAATACATAAACCAATTATCCAATCTATCCTCGCGTCGAGACACGCTAAGTGTGTGACCTGCGGTTCGAGAATATGCGGACATGATCTTCTATCAATAATCAACAGCGGGTGCAGGCACCCATATTGACTCCCACACATTCATCGATGATCATATCGGATGAACCACGATGCCAGGATTCAATCAATCCCATATATATATTCCCTTCGTCTCGCGATATTTTACTTGTCCGAGATTCGATCGTCATACCTAGTTCAATCTCGTTCACAGCAAGTACTTTACTCGTTCCGTAATCCGATATCACTTTGTGATTAACTCCTTAACCATATGCTTGCAAGCGGTGTTGATATCGATTACCGAGTGGGCCCGAAGTATATCTCTCGACACAGGAGGGACAAATCCCATCTCGATACATACAACCCAGATACTTACCGATCACCTGAGAGACACCTTTATGATCACCCTCTCATAGGATGACGTTTGATGACCTCAAAGCTTTGTTCCGATACCAGGGAGTTGCATTATCTCATGGTCTAAGGAATACAATATTTGACATAGGAAAAGCTTCGCAAAGATGAACACGATGAAACGATCTAATTGCTTTGCTTAGTTTGGGTCTATCCACCATATCATTCTCCAACGATATGATCTCATTATCAATTGACAACTCATGTCTATGGTTAGGAAACCTTAACCATCATTGATCAATGAGCTAGTCCATAGAGGCGTACTAGGGACACGGTGTTGTTCACAAACCACACAAGTATTAAAGTTTCCGCTTAATACAATTCTAGCATGGAATATAAACTTTATCATGAACAAGAATTATAATAATAACATCTTTATTATTGCCTCTAGGGCATAATTCCAACAGTCTCCCACTTGCACTAGAGTCAATAATCTAGTTTACATCTGGCAACAATCTCACACCCATGGCACTGAGGTGCTGATCATGTTTTACACGTGGAATAGGTTTAGTCAATGGATCTGCGACATTCAGATCTGTATGTACTTTGCTAATATTCAGATCTCCATCTGCTATATAATCTCGGATTATATGAAACTTGCGGTTGATATGCTTGGTCTTTGGATGATATCTTGGTTCCTTAGCGAGTGCTATGGCGCCAGTGTTGTCACACAATATCTCCAGTGGGTCCAATGCACTTGGAACCACACCAAGCTCGATGATGAAGTTTCGATCCAAACTCCTTCACTTGGCCTTCTGCGGCAGCCATGTATTCGCTTCTCTTGTAGATCCCATGACCACGCTTTGCTTGCAGCTTCTCCACTCACAGCTCCTCCATTCAAAATATACACGTATCCTATCTAAAGATTTAGCATCATCCTTGTCGATTGTCGAAACTAGCATCGGCGTAACCTTTTCTGACAGTGTTCATCACCCCCATAGACTAAGAACATTTCTTTAGTCCTATTTAGGTACCTTAGGATGTTCTTCACGGCTGTCCAGTGTTCCACTCTTGGATCACTTTGATATCTGCTCGTCAAACTAAGAGCATTGGACACATCCGGTCTAGTACACAGCATGGCATACATGATGGAACCTATGGCCGAGGCATAAGGCACTTTGCTCATAGCTTGCCGATCATTTACCGTAGCTGGACACTGAGCCTTGCTCAATATCTTCCCTGACAACATAGGCACTGAACCTTTCAATGCCATATCCATTGAACCTTTTCAGAACTTTGTCTAGGTATGTACTCTGGCTTAAAACTATCAAGCGTCTTTGTCTATCTATATAGATTTTGATGCCCAATATATAAGCAGCTTCACCTAGGTCTTTCATTGAAAAACACTTGTTCAAATAACTCTTCACATCGTTAAGCATGTTGATGTCATTTCCAATAATCAATATGTCATCCACATATAGTACCAGAAACGTCACCGAGCTCCCACTCACTTTCTTGTAGATGCAAGCTTCGTAGCAATTTGGAACAAATCCAAAGCTCTTGATCACTTGATCAAAACGAAGGTTCCAACTCCGAGATGCTTGCTTGATCCATAAATGGAGCTGAAGTTTGCATACTTTATCGGCATCCTTAGGATCGACAAAACCTTGGTTGCATCATATACAACTCTTCATCAATGTTGCCATTGAGGAAAGCGATCTTGACATCCATTTGCCATATTTCATAATCATGAAAGCGGCAATTGCTAATAAAATCCGAATGGACTTAAACATCGCTACGGAGAGAAAGTCTCATCATAGTCAACACCTTGAACTTGTCGAAACCTTTCGCAACAAGCCGTGCTTTATAGCGGTAACATTACCATCCGTCCGTTTTCTTCTTGAAGATCCATTTGCACTCAACGGCCTTTCGGTGCTAGGAGGGTCCACCAAAGTCCATACTTGGTTTTCGCTCATGGATCCCAATTCGGATTTCATGGCTTCTAGCCATTTCTCGAGTCTGGGCTCATCATCGCTTCCTCATAGTTCGTGGGTTCACTGTCTTCTACTAACAAGGCGGTCAAGACAGGTTGCCATTACCACTCGGGAGGGGCACGCGACCTTGTCGTCTGCGATGTTCGATGTACATCGTCCAAGCTTCATGATCCTTGTCATTTGCTTCCTCTATTGTTGGCGCGGCACCTGGAACAATTTCAGGTGCTGCGCTACTCTCAATTCAAGAGAAGGTTCAATAACCTCGTCTAGCTCTACTTTCCTCCCACTCACTTCTTTCGAGAGAAACTCCTTCTCAAGAAAGGAACCGTTCTTCGACAAACACTTTGCCTTGGTTACGTGATAGAAGGTATACCCAATAGTTTCCTTAGGGTATCCTATGAAGACGCATTTCTCCGCTTTGGGTTCGAGCTTGTCCGGCATCAATTTCTTGGCGTAAGCTTCATCCCCAAACTTTAAGAAAGCGACAACTTAGGTTTAGCACCAAACCAGTTCATACGGTGTCGTCTCAGCGGATTTAGATGGAGCCCTATTTAAAGTGAATGCAGCGGTTTCTAATGCATAACCCCAAAATGATAACGGCAAATCAGTAAGAGACATCATCGATCGGACCATATCTAATAGGGTTCGATTCGTTCGACACACCATTGCGTTGTGGTGTTCGGGTGGCGTGAGTTGTGAAACGATTCCACTTGCTTTGAGATGCGTGAGAAAATCATAACTCAAATATTACCCCATGATCGGATCGTAGAAACTTAATCTTTACATTACGATGGTTCTCCACTTCATTCTGAAATTCTTTGAACTTTTCAATCTTTTCAGATTTATGTTTCTTTAAATAGATATACCCATATCTACTTAAGTCATGGGTAAAAGTGAGAAAAGAGCGATATCCACCGCGCGTCAAAACACTCATCGGTTCGCATACATCGGTATGTATGATTTCCAACAAGTCCGTTGCTCGCTCCATCATTCCGGAGAACGGGGTTTTGATCATCTTGCCCATGAGGCATGGTTCGCATGTGTCAAATGATTCAAAATCAAGAGACTCCAAAAGTCCATCGAATGGAGTTTCTTCATCGCTTTACACCAATATGACCTAGATAGCGATTGCCACAAATAAGTAGTATTATCACTATCTACTTTGCATCTCTTAGCCTCAATGTTATGGATGTGTGTTTCATCCCTTTGAGATTTAGAAGAAATAAACCATTCACAAGAGGTGCATGACCATAAAGATGTTACTCATATAAATAGAACAACCATTATTCTCCGATTTAAATGAATAACCGTCTTGCAATAAACACGATCGAAATAATGTTCATGCTCAGCAGCACATAATAACATTTATTAAGGTTTAAAACTAATCCCGAAGGTAAAACTAAGGAGGCGTCTTGACGCCATCACATCAACTCTTGATCCGTTGCCAGCAGCGCCGTCACCTCATCCCTCGCAAGCCGTCTATTCCGTAGCTCTGTTTGAGTTACAAATATTAGTAATCGAACCGGTATCAAATACCTGTGCACTACAACAAGGGCTAGTAAGGAAAACATCAATAACATGTATATCAAATATACCTTTGATGGTGCTAGCCTTCTTGTCGCTAAGTACTTGGACGATTCGCGCTTCCATGACCCTTGTCCTTGCAATAGAAGCACTCGATTATCCGGCTTGGGACGGACTTGAGCTTCTTCTTCTCAGCGGGCAACGCGCTTGCCGCCTTTCTTGAAGGGCTTCTTTGCACCTTTACCTTTCTTAAAGGAGGGCTTGTTGACCATCAACACATGATTATCCTTCTTGATGTCCACCTCGCGGCCTTCAGCTTTGCGAAGAGCTCGGTGATCGTGTCGATGGAACCAATCTGATTGTGAGTCACTACAAAACTTTTGTAGCTGGGAGGAGTGATTGCAGAACCCTGTCAATCTTGAGCTCCTCTGGAATCTTGCGATCCAGTTGCTCAAAGGCGTTGAGTGTAGCCCGACATCTTAATGGCGTGCTCACTACAGAACTCCTTCCTCCATCTTGCGGTTAAGAACTTCTCGGAGATCTCATATCTCTCGAGCGGGCCTGAGTCGAAACATGGTTTTCAACTCTTGAGAATCTCAAAGGGCCCGGGATAGTTTTCAAAACGATTTTGAAGTTCCGGTTCCATAGCAAACAACATGGTGCTCTTAATCACACCATAATCACCTTTGCGCGACTGATAGACAGCTTTCTCATCAGCCGGTGCAGTTGCAGCGGGGGGGTTACCTAACGCTTTCTCAAGGACATAGTCCTTTGTCCGCCAGATGTAATGATTCTTAGATTGCGAACCAGTTGGTGAAGTTAGACCCATTGTTTCTAAGCTTTTCTTTCTCAGCAAAAACGTTGAAGTTGAAGTTGGACTTGGCCATTGGATCTATAGTATTTGCAAGTACAATTTAGACTATGTTCATGATAAATAGTTCAACTTAATCAAATTACTAGATGAACTCCCACTAAATTCAACATCCCTCAAGTTGTTTAGTGAACACGATCCAAATTCACCACACCTAATCCGATCATCACGAGAAGAGATGTGGTTTCAATGGTGGACAACGAAGTGTCGATCATATCATTCATATGACTCATGCTTAACCTTTCGGTTCATGTGTTCGAGGCCATGTCTGTACATGCTAGGCTCGTCAAGTTAGACCAAGTATTTCTGCGTGTGCACACGGCTTGCACCGTTGTATGTGAGCGTAGAGTCTATAGCACCCGATCATCACGTGATGCTTGGACACGACGAACTTTCGCAACGGTGCATACTTGGGGAGAACACAGTTTTTATCTTGATCTTTAAGTGAGGAATCATCTTATAATGCTACAGTCGCGATCTAAGCATGATAAGATACATAAAAGGATAAACATCACATGCATATAACTTTATGTGACATGGTATAGACAATCTTCGCGCAATGATCTCCATCTAGTGCGTTACGTCATAATCTCCATCACTCCACAAAGTTTGCATCCAACACGAAAAGCAAATACAACAATTGCAAACAACTTAGCGATACAGTAAAGATATTACATGGCGTATAAGAAGTTGACTCAAGGTCATACACAATTATAAAGACAACCATATGGCTCCCGGTTGTGTACTCATCGACATGCAAGTCGTGAAACATTACAAAACATGATCATCATACAATATACACATCACATCTTGGGCCATACCATATCACGAGAAAACACTCCTGCAAAAACAAGTTAGACGCCTCTACTTTGTTGTTGCATGTTTTACGTGGCTTATGGGAGTAGATGCTAAGAACGATTCATACCTACGGAAAGCCACAACGATGATATTATGGTTGCCAAACTCAGGTGTTAATCCCATGACAACTATAGTGAGAGAAACGACATCCACCAGCCGCATGTGGTACAAGCCACACGTCAAGTCGCGAGCCGGTCTCATGACGGCGTCGCGTAAGGTTGGCCTGGACCGCTTCAATCTCACTATCCGCGTCATAAGAAGAACACAAACAAGAGGCTTGCAACAGAAAACATCAAGCGCGCAACAACCATGTTGCGTTCTACTCGTGAATCACATCTACGCATAGATCTAGCTCGATACCATCAAGGGTTTCGCAGCATAGTAAATCAAAATTTTCTGAGCGAGCGAGGGAAAGCCAAGATCTAATCTAGGAGATGCAAACAACGAGAGAGATTGGATTAGATCTTCATACCCTTGAAGATTCGCAGCGGAACGTTAAATCCGGAGCGTGGGTGATGTAGTCGTACGCTTCTCCTCCTCGCGATCCGATCCGATCTAGCACCACAAGTGGCGGTGCCTTCGTGAGATGCACACGTGCAGCACCTCGGCGTCTCCTCCTTCCTCGGACCAGCAAGTATGGTGGAGAGATGGATTGGATCTACAACCTGACGGCGCGGTGTATATGGTGGAGAATTTCTGCGGCAGGCTTCGCCTACAAGCGTCGGGAGGAGAGAGGAAGGGCAGCAGGCAACTGGGTTTGGAGGAAGGTGTAAGGGTGTATGAGAGGCGCACCAGCCCTCTATATAGAGGGTGCGGCCAGCCCTAACCTCTCCTCCAAGCCTATCTCCGATTTAAACAATTTAAACTCTCCTTATCTAGAAATCCTATCTTATCTTATCTCTAGTTTAAACGATTTAAACTCTCTAGGATCGGCTGGGCCCTATGGGGCCTTGTGCCCTGGCCCAATGCGGCCAGGACACTCCCTCATAGGCCCATGCCCCTCCCGGAAGGTGGGACCACGTTGGCCCCTTCCGAAGGTTCTAAAGCTTCGGTACAATACCGATTAACCGGAACTATTCCGAACTCCAAAAACTGCACCTTATATGAATCTTATTATCCGGACCATTCCGGAACCTCGTGATGTCCGGATCCCATCCGAGACTCGAACAAAAATTCATAAACCAATTATCCAATCTATCCTAGCGTCGAGACACGTTAAGTGTGTGACCTGCGGGTTCGAGAATATGCGGACATGATCTTCTATCATTAATCAACAAATGGGCAGGCACCCATATTGACTCCACACATTCATCGATGTTCATATCGGATGAACCACGATGCCAGGATTCAATCAATCCCATATATATATTCCCTTCGTCTCGCGATATTTTACTTGCCCGAGATTCGATCGTCGGTATCGTCATACCTAGTTCAATCTCGTTCACAGCAAGTACTTTACTCGTTCCGTAATCCGATATCACTTTGTGATTAACTCCTTAACCATATGCTTGCAAGCGGTGTTGATATCGATTACCGAGTGGGCCCGAAGTATATCTCTCTGACCTGGGAGGGACAAATCCCATCTCGATACATACAACCCAACAGATACTTTCCGATCACCTGAGAGACACCTTTATGATCACCCTCTCATAGGATGACGTTTGATGACCTCAAAGCTTTCTTCCGATACCAGGGAGTTGCATTATCTCATGGTCTAAGGAATACAATATTTGACATAGGAAAAGCTTCGTAAAGATGAACACGATGAAACGATCTAATTGCTTTGCTTAGTTTGGGTCTATCCACCATATCATTCTCCAACGATATGATCTCATTATCAATTGACAACTCATGTCTATGGTTAGGAAACCTTAACCATCATTGATCAATGAGCTAGTCCATAGAGGCGTACTAGGGACACGGTGTTGTTCACAAACCACACAAGTATTAAAGTTTCCGCTTAATACAATTCTAGCATGGAATATAAACTTTATCATGAACAAGAATTATAATAATAACATCTTTATTATTGCCTCTAGGGCATAATTCCAACACTTCTAGCCACCATTTCTCAAACCTAAACTGCTTTATCTTTGGGGGCACAATAGCCCCAATATCAACAATCAGAGGAATATGATCATTTCCTACTCTAGGTTTTGCAACAACGTTGCTACATGGGAATAAGATATCCCAGCAAGTAGTTACAAACACCCTATCAAGCAAATCCATAATCATATCCTCCTGATTATTGGCCCAAGTATACTTCCTACCCACTGATACATTGCAAATGTATCTATAATTTTTGATGTTTCATGCTTGGTTTTATCTACTTTCTTATGTTTTGTCCATACTTTGGAGTACTTTTCATATGATTTCTTGGACTAACCTATTAACAAGAGCCATAGTGCCCATTTGCTGTTTCTACTGTTTTGGTTCCAGAAAGTCAGAAAATGAATATTCTCGGAATTGGACGGGACAAAAGCCAAAGTTCCTATTTTACCGGAAGACTCACGGAGCCAGAATACGAGACGGAGGAGGGCCAGGGCCTGGCCACACCCCCAGGCGCGGGTACCCCCAGGCCGCGCCAGGGCATGGTGTGGGCCCCTCCGGCACCCCCTCGGTCTCCCTCTTCGCCTATAAGATGCCTTCTGACCTAAAAACTTAGGGGGTTCGACGTTTTTCCAGAATGAGTTCCGCTCCACCGCCACCACCAGATTCCATGAAACAGCACCAGAAACTCCATTCTGGCACCCTGCTGGGATAGGGAATTGGAGGAGATCATCGCTATCATCATCACCATCGCTTCTCCATCGACCATCCATGTTTCCCCCATCTATGAGTGAGTAATCCCCCGCTGTAGGCTATGGGGATGGTAGGGATTGGATGAGATCATTCATATAATGGCATCAGATTGTTGGGGCATGGTGCCTAGTATCTTCTATTAGTGCTTTATGACTTTGTTGCGACTTGTTATGCTTAATGCTTGTTACTAGGGCCTGAGTGCCATGATTTCAGATCTGAACATGTTATTGATTCATTATGATAGTATTGTTTATGGTCTTATCTGCAAGTTGTATACACACGTTGTTGTCCGGAACCAATGGCCCCAAAGTGACAGAAATCGGGATAACCGGAGGAAATGGCTTTGATGTGAGGATCACATGTGTTCACGGAGTGTTAATGCTTTGCTCCGGTGCTCTATTAAAAGGAGCACCTTAATTGCCAGTAGTTCCCTTGAGGCCCCGCTGCAAACGGGCTGGCAGGACAAAAGATGTTGTGCAAGTTCTCGTTACGAGCACGTATGACTATATATGGAACACATGTCTAGGATTATCTAGTACTTGGATGCTTTATCTTATTTATCTGCAATTGCCCTATGTTCTGATTGCTATGTGAATTGTCTTGTCCATGCAACGCCCATCCATCCATCCCTATGCCTACCGCTTTTCGAATCCCACATTTCGCTATTATTACTTCTTGTCTTTACTTTACTACTGCTGCTACTTTACTATTCCTATTACAAAACTGTTGCTACTAATAAACTGCTATGAGCAAGATTGTTTCCAGGTGCAGCTGAATTGACAACTCAGTTATTAAGGCTTATAAATATTCTTTGGCTCCCCTTGTGTCGAATCAATAAATTGGGTTTCACTTCCCTTGAAATACTGCGATACACCCCCTATACTTGTGGGTCATCACCCACATTCTTAATTTCCATAAGACTAAACTTATTAATCTAGTCATTGAATAAGTCTGCCCAATCCTGATTAATATTGCCAGTATTTTTTTCACAACTCTCTCTAATAAGATTGAAATCTCCACCCACTAAAGTGGGACCATCCCAGGCTTGTAGGACATTATGCATCTCATTAATGAAATCAAGTTTAAATTCTAAATAAGCTGACCCATATACAGATATAAACCTCCACACCACACCATCTTTTTTTTAAGCAAAGTAGAAACAGTATAAGTGTGAATACCACAAGACACAATCTCAAGCATGTCAACTTATACCTACAAGGATACCCCAGCAGTATCCTTTGCGGGTAGCCAATTAGGAATACTTTCCATATGGATCTAGCTGACTAAGCTGATAAGGAGTGAAATCCATCTTCTTAGATTTAGAAAAACTAATAATATCAGGGCATGTCTCTCTAATGAGATCATGCACTCTAGTCAATTTATCAGGTCTGTTAAGACCTCTAGGATTCCAAATTAGTGCAACTACCATGATCAAAATTCAGTTTCTTTCTACTTTATCTCTTAGAAGAAACCTCAATCCAAGGTTCCTTTTCAGACTGAAGTTCACTAATGTGATCCCCAACTCTCCTCTTTTGCTCACCATACTTGGTAGAGCAAGATCCTAACATATCCACATCAGTAATATCTATATTACTAGGCAGGAACATGTCAGGATGATCACTATGGAAATTAACTAATCTGCTAGTTTCAACCTCTTTAATAATGTTGATATTATTCATAGCTTCCTCATCAGAGGAGCCCAAAATAATCCCAGTAGCCTTAGCTCTACTTAATAGTAAACTAAAGCAGCAAAGGAATTTTCAAAACCAGGAACTTTAGCTTTACCTTTAGGTAATTCTAGATTTTGAGCCTTCTTAAGATCTTGAGCTTTCTCGATACTCCTCCCGTTCCAAGGCTTAAGGCCTATAATTTTTTCGAAAAGTCAAGTTACGGAAAGTTTGACCAAACGTTTTGAAAAAACTATCAAGAACTATGATATTATATAGATACCACGTGAAAATATGTTTCGTGATGTATCCAAGGATATATATTTCATATTGTAAATATTAATATTTTTTTCCAAAAACTTGGTCAAACTTTACATAGTTTAACTTTTTCAAAAAATTATAAGCCTTAAGCCTTGGGATGGAGGTAGTAACAGTTTTTCCATCTCTAACAATTTTGCTGCTCATTCTGGTGGCTACCACAGGTCCCAACTTTTCCTTTGTCTTTGACACCAATAGGCACCAACTGGGTCACCTCTACCTGATGAGGACTCACAACTCCTTCTTCAACCTCCTTCTCAGCCTGATTCAGCCTCTCCAGTAAATGTACACCAATGTTCTCTTCTGGCTCCCTAAAGGTAAGACTTGGAATTGTAGCAGTACTCTCACCAGCAACCCCCCTAATTTTTTCCATCACATATTGATACGTTGCTAACATATCCATAATTTTTGATGTTCCATGCTTGGTTTTATCTACTTTCTTATGTTTTGTTCCAACTTCGGAGTACTTTTCATACACTTTCTTGGACTAACCTATTAACAAGATGCCATAGTGCCAGCTGCCTGTTTTTTGCTGTTTTTGGTTCTAGGAAGTCAGAAAATGAATATTCGCGGAATTGGACGGGACAAAAGCCAAAGTCAGTTTTTCACCTAGGAGGACACGGAGCCAGAATACGAGACGGAGAGGGGCCAGGGGCCGCCACACCACCTAGCCGCGTGGCCTAGCCTGGCCCGTGCTAGGGGGTGGTCTGGCCGCCCTAGGCACCCCCTCGGCCTTCCCTTTCGCCTATAAGATGCCTCTGATACAGAAACCCTAAGTACCCGATCAAAATTCCACGAAAGAGTCTGTAGTTGTCGTCGTCTCTGTCCCTAGATCGGGAGGGATCTGAAGCTCTTCCCGGCACCCTGCTGGAGAGGGGAATTCACCCTAGAGGCCTTCTTCATCACCATGCAAGCCTCTGGTGTGATGCGTGAGTAGTTCATCCTTGGACTACGGGTCCATGTAGTAGCTAGATGGCTAGTTCTTCTCCTTTGTGCTACCATGTTTAGATATTGTGAGCTCCGTTCATGATCAAGATCATCTATTTGTAATCATACATGTTGTGTTTGCGGGGATCCGATGGATATTGAGATGCTATTTCAGATTGATTATTGATTATATCATGTCTTTGTTATTTGTGATCTTGCATGCTTTCCGTTGTTAGTAGCTATCTTGGCCAAGTAGATGCTAGCAACTCCAAGAGTTAGTATTTATGCTCGATAGTGGGTTCATGCCTCTAGTAATCTGGGGAAGTGATAGAAATCTCTAAGGTACTAGATGTGCTGTTGCTATTAGGGAGAAAACAACAATCCTTTGTTTATAGAATAATCGTATTGTTTACTTTACACGCAATGCATAATGCAATTATCTGTTCCTTGGAACTTAATACTAGAGGGGGTTCGGATGATAACCTGAAGGTGGATTATTAGTCATAGATGTAGTTGGATGGCGGTCTATGTATAATGTTGTAATGCCCAATCAAATCTAAAAGGAGTCAAGATGATTAGTATATGCTTGTATGCTTTCTCGATGTTTGTGAATTGCCCCACTGTAATTTTTTCACCCAACATGTTATCTATCTTAAGGAGAACCACCACTAGTGAACTATGGATCCCGGTCCTTTCTTTTACCATCAATCTACAATTGTTTACTGTTTTCTGTTTACTTTCTGCAAGCTTTTACTTTCTTCCACTCAATACGTTTAATCCTTTGTTTTCAGCAAAACCGGTGAGATTGGCAACCTCATCGCAAGTTGGGGGCAAAGTTCTGTGGTTGTGTTGTGCAGGATTCCACGTTGCTGCTAGCACCGGTAGTGCGCCCTGCCAAGGCTCAACTAGCAACACCTTGGAGGTGTTTCCTTGCTCCTACTGGATTGATAACCTTGGTTTCATAACTGAGGGAAACTTACTGCTGTGCTCATCATACCTTCCTCTTGGGGTTCCCCAACGAGCTCGTTAGTACACGAGTCAGCAAGTATTTTTCTGGCGCCGTTGCCGGGGAGTCAAGGACATCTTCACAAGGGGAGTCCCTCATAACCAATCTCTTTAATTTGTTATTTTTGTTTTGCTTAGTTTATTTTCTGCTTTGTTTGCTTGTTTCTTTATCAAAAACACAAAAAAATAGTTTTACTAGTTTTGCTTTCTTTATTAAAAACACAAAAAATTACTACTCTTGAAAACACTAAGTTGTGTGACTTCAGTAGCACCAACAACAATGATTTCATGTGCACATCTATTGCTCCACCTGTTCCTGAAGCTACTTTCTTTGAAATTAAACCTGCTTTGCTCAATCTTGTTATGAGTGAACAATTTTCTGGTATTGGTAATGAAGATGCTGTAGCTCATCTAAATAAATTTTTTGAACTTTGTGAGATGCAAAAGCATAGGGATATAGATGGAGATATTATTAAGCTTAAATTGTTTCCTTTCTCTTTGAGAGGAAAAGCTAAAGAATGGTTGAATTCACTAACTAGGAATAATATTGATTCTTGAACTAAATGCAAAGATGCTTTCATTGGAAAATACTATCCTCCTACTAAGATTATATCTATGAGAAGTGAAATAATGAAGTTTAAACAATCTGATAATGAACATGTTGCTCAAGCTTGGGAAAGAATGAAATCTTTGGTAAAGAATTGTCCCACTCATGGACTGACTGCTTGGATGATTATCCAAACCTTTTATGTAGGATTGAACTATTCTTCAAGAAATCTAGTGGATTCTATTGCTGGAGGTACCTTTATGACCATTACTTTGGGTGCTGCAACAAAGCTTCTGGATAATATGATGGTTAACTATTCTGAATGGCATACTGAAAGAGCTCCACAAGGTAAGAAGGCAAATTCTGTTGAAGAAACCTCCTCCTTGAGTGATAAAATTGATGTTATTATGTCTATGCTTTTTAATGGGAAGGCTCATATTGATCAAAATCATGTTCCCTTAGCCTCTTTGGTTGCTCAAGAAGAGCAAGTTGATGTGAACTTTATAAGAAATAATAATTTTAGCAACAATGCCTATAAGGATAATTTTGGTAACAACAATTATAGGCCATATCCTCCCAACAATGGTAATGCTTATGGAAATTCGTACAACAATAATAGGAGTGCACCCTCTGAACTTGAAGTTATGCTTAAAGATTTTAGTAGACAAACTGCTTTCAATAAAACTATTGAGGAGAAACTCTCTAATGCTGAAAGAAATATATCATCTTTGTCTGAAGCACAATCCTCTTTGATTAATAAAATGGCTGCTAAACCTGAAACTATTGAGAATCCCTTTGCTGCTACTAATGCCATACAAGTTAGAATTGATGAAAATGTTAGACTATTAGCTGAATTGCATGCTAAGTGGGAGAGAGAAGATGAAATTGCTAGAAACATTTGTGTTTCTACTATCACTACCACTAATGTTGAAGCTAGTAATAGCTCTACTACTTTAGATGATAATTATGATTTTGATCTTGATGGTTGCAATATCTCTGAAGTAATTAAGTTCCTACAAAAGCTTGCTAAAAGTCCTAATGCTAGTGCTATGAATATGGCTTTTACAAAACACATTATTGATGCTCTCATAAAAATTAAAGAAGAAAAGATGAAACATAAAGCTTCTATTCCTATGAAACAAGAAGATGGTTGGGAACCCATCATTAATATGAAAGTGAATGATTTTGATTTCAAAGCTTTATGTGATCTTGATAGTAGTGTTTCCATTATGCCTAGAAAGATTTATGATATGCTTGATTTGCCACCATTGAAAGATTGTTATTTGAATGTCCCACTTGATGATAATTCTAAAAAGAAACTCATGGGGAGTATTAATGATGTTCTTATTATGGTTAACAATACCTATGTCCCCGTTGATTTCTATGTATTGGACGTTGAATGCAATGCTTCTTGTCCTATTACTTTGGGAAGACCTTTTCTTAGAACTGTTGGTGCCATTATTGATATGAAAGAAGGCACCATTAAATATAAACTCCCACTCAAGAAAGGTATAGAACACTTCCCCAAGAAGAGATAGAAGATTTCTTTTGTTTCTCCTATGAAAACAAAATTTGGTTTTAATGCTTCTTCATTTGAGAACACTTGATTATTTTTCTTGCTTCTTATGCCTAACTTAAAGGCGTTAAAGAAAAGTACTTATTGGGAGATAAACCAAAAGTTTTAGATGAGTCTTGGAAGTTATTATCTCTGTAATAACCGCTCCTTATCCTTTTTATTTGCTTTTTGTGCCAAGAGTAACCTCTAATGAGAGAGAAGTATGCTTGGAAAATTTGCTGTCCCGAAACAGATTTCTGTGCTTCACCGTAAAAATTCGTGTAAAATCTCTGTACGTCCTTTTGAGGCGTGAATTTTTGTGCTTTTGCCCCAGGTTGTTATCTAACTTTCGTTAGTTCAACACTTTTTGATTTGAGCAACAGACGGTCTTCGAAAAAATTTGTATTTACCTGCTGGTCTGTTTTGACAATCGTATTGTTTACTTTACACGCAATGCATAATGCAATTATCTGTTGCTTGCAACTTAATACTAGAGGGGATTCGGATGATAACCTGAAGGTGGATTATTAGTCATAGATGCAGTTGGATAGCGGTCTATGTATAATGTTGTAATGCCCAATCAAATCTCAAAGGAGTCAAGATGATTAGTATATGCTTGTATGCTTTCTCGATGTTTGTCAATTGCCCCGCTATCATTTGTTCACCCAACATGTTATCTATCTTAAGGAGAACCACCACTAGTGAACTATGGACCCCGGTCCTTTCTTTTACCATCAATCTACAACTGTTTAATGTTTTCTGTTTACTCTCTGTAAGCTTTTACTTTCTTCCACTCGATATGTTTAATCCTTTGTTCTCAGCAAAACCGGTAAGATTGACAACCTCATCGCAAGTTGGGGGCAAAGTTCTCTGTTTGTGTTATGCAGGATTCCACGTTGCTTCTAGTACCGGTAGTGCGCCCTGCCAAGGCTCAGCTAGCAGTACCTTGGAGGTGTTTCCTTGCTCCTACTGGATTGATAACCTTGGTTTCATAACTGAGGGAAACTTACTATTGTGCTCATCATACCTTCCTCTTGGGGTTCCCCAATGAGCTCGTTAGTACACGAGTCAGCACATATCCTTCTAGAGATTTACTTCCACCAGCTACAATTGTCATAGTCTTACTCTCAGATCTACCATCAGTAGTTTTCTGCCCAATCTCAGTACCCAGTCCACTGCCAACATCCTTGTTCTGCTTCAGATGGTCCTGTAAATCATCACCTAGCTCATCTTCCTCCATTTCTTTATCTTCATTGGTTCCATTATTATTATCATGCCCATCATCATCACCACCAGCACTGCTAACAATAGCACCATCTTCAACCTCAAAGTATATCAGGTAGAAATCTTGTTCCATCTCAAACAACTTATTAGCAGGAATCTTTGCAATATCTCTTACAACAACCTTCACCCTTATGTTCTTGTAGAAGGTCTTAAAGATTTCATGCCAGTCTACATTGACAAGCCCTCCTAGAGCAGATGCAACTTGACATATGACCTTCCAAGACATCCATTGAGGAGGTATGCCCTTAATTTTGACCCATACTTCTTGGAAAACCTCAAAGGGCTCCTCTTCTCCATTCCAATTCTCAAAGGAAATATTGACCCCTTTTTCTTCAGATTGATAGAGGGATATTCTACCAAATCTTTGATCTTCTTAGAAGGAGGAAACCTTACTAAGAACCTCTTAGGAGATAATTGCCTAATCTGCCAAACCCACTTGATTTTGCACATTTCAATGAAATTCTGCCCAAGCTATTTCTCATCTAATTCCCCCTCATTAACAACCACAACACCAACATTATCCATGTTAAGCCATTTTACTGCAACTGGTCCTTCAACATCAACATGAAAGAAACCAAGGCCTGGATTAGCACTCCCCCAGTATTGAGCCATGGGCAATACTTTGTACCATTCTAAGCAAGAGTCCATATGGTGACCAGCTCTACCACATATGAAACATAGCTTCTGCCTTGTATAGATTCCCACATAGTGTCATGGTTCCCCACAGTTAAAGCAAATAAGATTTCTATATTTTGGATCAAACCCAGGACTTGTTTCTGTCACAACACCTCCACCTCCACCCCCCAGAGTTGGTATGCTGCAGACTATTACCTCCCTCTTGAGTAGTTCCAGCTCTTCCACTTTTTTGTTATTTCTTCTTATTCTGAGACTGCACTAGTTGCCGTTGATTAGTTCCATGTATCCCTACACTGCTTGCCTGGCTACTAGATACACCCTGCTAAGCAATTTCGAACTGATTCATCCTAGCCAAGCTCATCATCTAATTCTGTAGCATAGCTTGTTGCGGGAAGAACTGCAGCCATTGACCCATCGGGAAGTTGTACATCCTAGGCGGCATCATAGGAAACATCTGCTGATTTCGAGGCATACCTTGCACAAAGTTCCCCGGCGCCGACAGTCACTGACCAGAGTTCCCAGACCCTCCTTGATCACCATATGAAGCAGGGGAAGTAGCTACCAGGGGAGCACGGCCACCGTTGCCATAGCGGCCCCGGTTGCCACCACATCTACCCCTCCTCGGCCACCACCTGCCATCTTCACGACCTCTGCAAAAGTCGCCTTCCCTGATTCTGCCCCCAGCAATCCCGCGAGAAGCTGGAATTCTTTGGGATTGGCAACCGATTACCACCAGCAGGGTGACAATCCTCAGGCTTGAAGGTCCTCAACAAGAAAAAATCCCTTCTAATCCATACCAGATTCCCCTTCAATGAAACCCTAGCTTGGCAAGGTCGGGGCAGGTCTGTTTTCTCCCGAAGTGGGGGAACCTCTCTCCCTATATGCGGTGGTGGCGTATTCCTCAGATCCGTCTTCTTCACTAATCTCTCGGCATGGATCTCGCCATGTGTCGCACATCCGTGGATGACGCACGACGAGCTACTACCAGGTGGGGTACAAGCTTGGTTCAAAAATCCCTTCTGCGTGCCTTCGCCGATCCTCTTCCTCGTCGGCGACCCTGAGCACCTCACCGGTGATGGTGCTCGCCCGCGAATCCGCGCACATCGCCCCTCCGCCCCTGTGCTTTTCTCAATGCCATCCGCCACCACCGCTGCATAGCTCTTCCGCGTATGGCAGGGAGCAAAAGGAGTGGGGGCTGACTCACAGCAGGGAGATGACTTGGTCGGTGGACGGGCTAAGGTGCGGGCACGGATGTCGGCGTGGATGTCACCGTACTCGCCATCGCGAGATAGGGTTTCCAATTTGTTTTTCGGGAAAACCATGCAGACACTCAGCCGCTCACACATGAATCAGATTCCCATACATTCCTTTGGGTTAGCACTTGTGTTGCTGGTCTCCTTGGTTTCTCCCACCAGCTCCTACACGGAGCAGGATAAGAGCTCCCTTCTCCAGCTCCTTGCTGGGTTCTCCCAGGACGGAGGCCTCACATCATCATGGCGGAGTAACAAAGACTGCTGCATGTGGGAAGGGATCACCTGTAGCAGTCCCAATAGGATGGTCACGGATATTTTTCTGGCTTCACGGGGTCTTGAAGTATGCATCTCGCCATTCCTTGGCAACCTCACTGGCCTGTTACATCTTGATATGTCTCGCAACTCGCTGTTTGGTGGCTTACCGCTTGAGTTGGTGCAGTCCACGAGCATCATTGTCATTGATGTCAATTTCAACCGCCTGACAGGAGGCCTGAGTGACCTGCCTTCTTCAGACCCTGTGCAGCCTCTGCAGGTACTTAACATCTCGAGCAACTTGTTTACAGGAAGGTTTCCGTCCACTATATGGGGGGCGATGAAGAGCCTGGTCGTGCTCAATGCCAGCACCAACAGTTTCATTGGGCAGATACCAACTACACCCTGATTTAGCTCGCCATCTTTTGTTGTGCTTGAACTTAGTTTTAACCAATTTAGTGGAAGCCTCCCTCAGGGGCTCAGTAATTCACCGTGCTAAAATTGCTAAGCGCTGGCTACAACAATCTCAGTGGGACTCTTCTAGAGGAGCTTTTCAATGATACCTTGTTAGAGAAACTCTCATTTCCTAGCAATAGGTTAGAAGGAGCTCTCGATGGCATCAACAAGCTCACAAATCTTGTCACCCTTGATCTTGGGGGGAATGAGCTCAACAGCAGTATTCCAGAGTCTATAGGTGACTTGAAAAAATTGGAGGAGCTGCATTTGGAACACAACAACATGTCAGGGGAGCTTCCAACAACTCTAAGCAACTACACAAATCTTGTAACAATTTATCTCAAGAGCAACTACTTAGTGGAAAACTTACCAAGGTCAACTTCTCAAACCTATCCAATCTAACAAAATTAGATCTTCTGTACAATCGTTTAACCGGCAAAATTCCAGATAGCATATACTCCTGCAGCAAGTTGACTGCACTACGACTATCTTGCAATCATTTCCATGGACAATTGTCAAAAAGGATAGGCAATCTGAAGTCCCTATCATTCCTCTCACTTTTTAACATGTCTCTTACAAATATCACAAGAACACTTTAGATCCTTAGGAGTTCCAGGAGCCTCAACATTCAGACAAATATCTGGTCGTTCCTTAGGTATCTTGTTTTCGTCGCTATCTGGTCGTAGAACTTTTACTACAATATAGGCATACGACGGCAGAACTTGTAAAGGGGCTTCAATATTGTCTGGTGGCCGAAACTTTGCTACCACGACTGGCCAACATCTCACATACTACCAAGGCGACATGCACCTTGTTGCTGCCCTGCCACTCTTCTAGAGAAAAAAAGGGATTATGATCCTAGGTGCAGCTTCG
Source organism: Avena insularis (assembly GCA_023614405.1). NCBI lineage: Eukaryota > Viridiplantae > Streptophyta > Magnoliopsida > Poales > Poaceae > Avena > Avena insularis. The sequence goes on along the minus strand of CM042694.1, from coordinate 159,398,271 downwards.
ACACGCATTTGAGTGTAGGCTAATGACGTTAACAGCAATATCAAGGTTGTTCCACTCTCGGCCAAACATACGTTAGGTAGGTTGTGCGGCAACCTGCGAGATGATGCAGCCCACGGACGCTAGGCAAAGGCCCCCAAGCTGCCAGATCTAGTGGATTCCAATCAGAGTGTTTTTGTGCGTGGATGGTGCATCCACAACAATTTCGTGTTGGTTCAGCAATCGGCAAGGGCCTTATGCCGCGCTCGGGTCCCTTCGCTGTTGCTGAAGCTGGATGTGGCATGCACATTTGACAGTGTCACATGGACTTTCCTCATCAACGTGCTTCGTCAGCGTGGCTTTGGCCCACGGGTGATCTCTTGGATCGTGCTGCTACTCAGCACCGCATCCATGAGGGTTATGGTGAACGGCTGCCCTGGTCCGACCTTTTTCCATGGGCGGGGCTTTCGGCAAGGTGACCCGATATCACCTCTGTTGTTCATTGTGGTTATGGATGTGGTGTCGGCTATGTTCAGAGTGGCCGAGGTGCGAGGTCTGCTGTCTGACCTACAACAACATGGCATTTGGCATCGCGTCTCCCTCTATGCAGATGATGTTGTGGTCTTCGCCAAGCCCAGTCGTGACGAGCTGGAGGTGGTCCTTTGTCTACTGGTCTGCTTCAGCGTGGCCTCTGGGATAGTCGTCAACTACACCAAGAGTGCGGCCATACCCATTGATGTCTATGCACTTCTATTCTTGTAGACAGTTGTTGGGTCTCCAAGTGTAGAGGTTTGTAGAACAACAACAAGTTTCCCTTAAGTGGATTACCCAAGGTTTATCGAACTCAGGGAGGAAGTGGTCAAAGGTATCCCTCTCAAGCAACCCTGCAATCAAGATACAAGAAGTCTCTTGTGTCCCCAACACACTCAATACACTTGTCAGGTGTATAGGTGCACTAGTTTGGCGAAGAGATAGTAAAATACAAGTGGTATGGATATAAGACAACAGTGCCAGAAAATACTTTGATAGCATGGAAGAGACTAAAGGCAAACTGAAATAAAGATGGAAGCAAACAAACATGTAACAGATCTAGTTGCAAACGGTGTTTCAATGCTTAGAAACAAGGCCTAGGGATCATACTTTCACTAATGAACACTCATATAAATATCTTCTCTTTATGATACTACTCTGAACTACTCTCCGGTTGGACACTCTAGTCCATGGTAGGGCTATAACAACACTCCTCAAAGTTCGCTTTCCCCATCTAGATAACCCCACACTATCACCTTGAGTACTATATAGTTCCAACAAACACCACAATTTCATAGAGACATCCAACTTCAAATATAACTCATAACAAGTATTTGTAACCTCTAGCCTAAGTGCCACCATGGCGTGCACGCTGTCACTTTCACACACATGAGGAGAGCAGAGATCTATTAAAGCACTTGAGTAGCAAGGTAGATCTACATATTACAAGCTCATGATCATAATATGATCATGCGTAGAGAGAGATATGAACACATAGCCACCAGTAGAACCCTTAGCCTTGAGGAAGAACTACTCCCTCATCATCATGGGAATCAGCAACAGTGATGGAGATGGCGGTGGAGATCGATGGAGATGGCTCCGAGGACACTTCCCCGTCCCGGCAGAGTGTTGGAACAGAGACTTTCTGTCCCCCGAATCTCCCCTTCGGTGGTGGCGGTGCTATGGAACTTTTCGTGGCTGGAGGCTGTTCGATTTAGGGTTTCTGCATTGGAGGCTTCTTATAGGCAAAATTGCAAGGTCGGTGGAGGCCGGAGGGGCCCACACCACCTGGTGGCGTGGCCAGGGGGACCCGCGCCAGCATATGGTGTGGCCAGGCCCTGGCTCTCCTCCGTCTCTGCTTCTGGCTCCGTGAGTCTTCCGGTAAAATATCGACTTTGGCTTTTGTCCGGTCCAATTCCGAGAATATTCATTTTCTGGCTTTTCTGGAACCAAAAAACAGAAGAAAACAGGCAACTAGCACTGTGGCATCTTGTTAACAGGTTAGTCCCAGAAAGTGTATAAAAATACTCTAAAGTATGGACAAAACATAAGAAAGTAGATATAAAACAAGCATGAAACATCAAAAATTATGGATACGTTAGCAACGTATCACCCATCAGGTGCTATGAGGAAGCAATCGCTGACATTACTCCGGTACTACATTACCCCATAGGTCAATTCCCATGTAAGTACCTGGGTCTGCCGTTGTCTCTCACCAAGCTTCGGAAAGAGGACATCCAGCCATTGCTCGAGAAGCTAGCTCGGAAGTTGCCCTTCTGGAAGGCTAGGCTACTGACTAGGGAAGGCAAGGTGGTCTACGTCCAGGCTATCATGACATCATCGGTCATCTACCAGTTTTTGGCCCTCGATTTGGAGCCCTGGGTGCTTTAGCTCATAAACCGCATCCGTCGCGGCTTCCTCTAGGCCGGCAAGGAGGACATACGTGGTGGGAGCTACCCAGTGGCCCGGCACAAGGTTTGCCAACCTAAAGGCCTCGATGGACTTGGGCTGCACAACCTTCGGTGGCTTAGCATGGTCCTTAGAGCGAGATGGATTTGGTTTTGGAGGACCAGTAGCTGCAAACCTTGGTTGGGGCTACCGGTTTTGGTCTCCAAGGACGCCGAGGCGTTGTTCCATGCCGCGGTCTCCATCACCGTGGGTGCGGGCGACAAGATCCTATTCTGGATAGATTCGTGGGTGTAGGGGCTGTGCATCGCCACGCTGGCGCCAGCGGTGCACGCTCTTGTGAGACCCAGGCCTTCTAGCACCAGGACGGTCATGCAGGGGCTCGACGGGCACCATTGGGTGCGCGACATCATGGGCGTTCTAACAGTTGATGTCGTGGTCCAGTTCTTGCAGCTATGGCCTTTGGTGCAAGGCATAGAGGTCCACATGGACCAGGTGGATTCTTTCAAGTGGAAATTCGACGCTTCCAACTCCTTCTCCACGTGCTCTTCTTACCTGGCCTGCTTCGTAGGCCGCACTAAGATGCCAGCCGCTGAACAGGTCTGGGCATCGTTCGCATCGTTGAAGCACAAATTCTTCGATTGTCTTGCGATCCAGGGGCGCTGCTGGACCGCGGATAGGCTGCAACACCGCGGTCTGCCTAACCAAGGGATATGTCCGTTGTGCGAGGCGACGCCCGAGGATATCGATCACCTCCTCCTGCAGTTCCCTACGCCAGATTGGTGTGGCACGACGCCCTTGTCGGTCAGGGTTTCCAGCACCTTATGCCGACTGTGGCTAACACCATCCCTGAGTGGTGGCCGCGTGTTTCTGTGTCGATTAGCCACAAGGCGCGGCGTACCCTAAACTCCCTATGCCTTCTGGTCATGCACGCCATCTGGCTAGAGCAGAACGCACACGTTTTCGACAACAAGGTGAAACGGAATGTGGCCAACCTCACCGCACTCATCAGGGATGAATGGAGGGAGTGGCTGCTTTGCAGGAGGACCACAAGTGGAATAACGGGAGATGTAATGTAGGCTTTCTCACTGGGTTCACGCATGACAAAGTCATGCGCCGTGGCACGGGGGACTGGGCCTGTCTAGTCCCCACCTCTGTTGTATGGCTACTTTGTTCCTCTCTCTGCATACTTAATACAAAAAACCCGCAGACCTCTTGCGAGTTCTCAAAAAAGAAATAGATGGATTGGATTATTCTGGTGGAACCTGGTAGCACATACCAAAACACAGGGTATTTTGATTAAAACTTTATGACGGTGGACCAAAGTGAATAAGGAAAGAAAGAACCAAAAAATGGAATAATTTGGCTAGGTTGTACTCAAAGTTCTACTCTTTTTACACACACGACGACAATCGTTCTTGTGGAGCAAAGGCGAATGGAATGTATTGTCACATGTGTCAAAATTTCTCAAAACTTTCCAATGTATCCTAGGTTATTCGGGGTCGCACCAGTGAAACTTTTGTTGCATTTTGATGTTCTATGTGCTTGCGCGTGAGAAACTTTTGTTGCATTTTGATGTTCTATGTGCTTGTGCGTGACAATTATGCGGACCATACAAAGAAAATGCACCCCTAAAAAAATAATGGACACCCTTACTGTATTTTTCACTTGACCACTTTCGAATGAAAACATGCGAGTTTTTTTGCGGAGTCTGGATCATGCGAATCACCTATTGAAGTTGAAGAACAAAACAACTAATGGGGCAAAGCGAATCACATGGAGAACAACATATCGGGAGAGTAGATCTTTACTAGCCTTTGTTTGGTTTTCTTCCCGCTAATTGGATAAATGCGGCCCTGTTTTAATAGAAAAGATTGTGGCAAAGCTTTGAGTGATGTTCAGTGTGCTTACGCATGACAATTATGCTCACCAAACAAAAAACTAATGGGCACCCTTTCCGTGCTTTTTTCACTTAAGAACACTTCGGAATGAAAGAAATGCGAGCTTTTTTGTGCTCCTTTGTACTGTCGTATGTTTCTTTTAATGTCAGGATCCTTTTCGCAAAAAAAAGAAGACGAAGACCAAAGCAACTAATTGGGTAAAACAATCACATGGGTAGCAACACATCAGGAGAATAGATCTTTACTTACCATTGTTTTGTTTTTCTTCCCGCTAATTGGATAAATGCGGATCTCCTTTAATAGTAAGTATTGCCGCAAACCTTTTGAGTGCCCATTGAAAAGAAACACACGTAAATAGAAGTGCACCACGAGCTCTGGTGTGAAGTCAATATCATTTCGTATTCCGTAGCAACACACGGGTATTTAGCTAGTATGAGTATAGTTTTTCAATAAATCCCCCCTTAAATATTTTGCAAAACAAACAAGACGGCATCTCCAATGAAATTTGGTGCTCGTGACATTGTTTGCCAAGTTAGTAAAGCAACAGTAAAGTGGCAAACCTTTCAACTTAGCATTCTGATTGGCAATCAGCTTGTGATGGATGGATGGAATCGAAGCTTACCATAGTAAATTAGTAATACTAGCAATGAGCATTTTATTTGCCTTATGCTCTTGTTATGTTGACACCGGTGCCAGGTTTCAAGATCACCTGCAATAGAATTGTAAATAATATGTGATGTGAGTGACATACTACAACAAATTTTAGAAGTGAATATAGCATATCCGGTGTTCATAATTGTTATCCACATAAAATTGGCTGGAGCCCATTCAAGAAAAAACAAGACACTAGCAGATTCTGCTTTGCAAAGCCTGAACACTGAACCGACTCTTAAGCCGGTACACTAGCAGATTCTTCAGAGGGAAGTGAACATACCTCCAACTTGTAAAATACAATGCAAAGATGATTTTTTGGATTGCGCTGAAGAATAGCATTAGCACAGTGAGTTTGATAAAAAGAAACTGAATTAACCGGTTCAGATTTCTGAACTACATAGCCTGAACTGAACTGGACACTCTGATGTCTGAACTGCATAACCTCCTCCCTGCTCACGAACCTCGAACTGATGATTCCTACACTCTGCGCGGGGCAGCGCGGAGAGATTGGGAGAGTCAAGTTCGCTCCGGCGTGGAAAATCACGGCGGCGGGCAGCGGGCGGCGGAGAAAGCTGCACTCCGGCGTGGAAGTTCACGGTGAAGACGCGGATCTATACGAACAGGGGAGACCAGAAGCGAAGAGGAGTCGGCAGCGTACACGTACAGATAGGGAGGTTGGCCCATCACAGTCCCGAGTGTTCGTCTTCGTGGCCGAGTAACTTCCCCTGGTAAAAAGATAACGAATCGAAACTGAAGCAGCTTCCCACAGGCAGTGACCCGGTTCGCCGGCGGCCCGACGGCTCTGTGAACCCGTGCTCCGGCGCCCGGTGGCTGGCGGCCAGACATGTAGAGGATCAGCTGAGGATCGAGGGGCACCCTGAGAGCGAGGTAGCAATGTGCGGCAACCCAGCGAAGCGGCGGCGCGGATCTCGTAATCTCGGAGGTTGGAACGCGTGCCGTCGGAAGGATAGCGGAGGCAGAATTCCGGTGACGCGCTCTGTGGAGGTAAATCTCTGCGAAAGTTTTTTCCAAATGCACATTACACTGCTCATAGAAGTTGTATGTTGGGATGGACTTTTGGGCGCCGTGTGCATTTGGCAGTTCATCCTGTTCAGTGGCTAGGATACCTGAATATTTAGCATGACCCCACTGCATAGTGTTATCCCTCCGAAAGCAAAGAAAATGTAAAAAATTAAACCTAAGTGCAAATTCCTAAAAAATAAATAAAAGATACTCCATTCCGAACACTCTTTGCATTGTTACATACTTTTATTACATCTCCACGAAACGGAATCATTCTTCACCTTAGAATATTATTGTAGACATAACTCACACCTATAAGAAGATTGTTCGCCTCGGCATGTTGCTAAACCTGAATAAAAATGTAGTACTAAACAAAATAGTACCTTGATAAGACTATCTGATCATACAACACCCCTACACCAAAGAACGCACCGAAGGCAATCAGGAAGGCGGCCTTGTAGTCAATTAAATTGGTTGACGTAATCATGGCTGGAGGTGCTTCGGCTGAACCACATTTGTGAATGAGCATAGAGCCACAAAGCTTGTTGTTCCCATCAAAGCTGGAGGCCTCAAATGTGTCGAACTGGCCTCCAGATGGAATTGGACCTTCTAGGTCATTATTAGAAATGTTGAATCTGGATAGGAAGTGCAGGCTATTCAATGCCAATGGGATTGCACCTGTGAGATTGTTTTTGGACAAGTCTAACACATACAGGTTTGTGAGATTGCATATTGATATTGGGATCTGTCCTGTTAGGTCGTTGAAACTCAAGTTGAGTGAATAGAGGGATGTCAACTGGCCGATCTCCCAAGGGATCTCACCAGTTAGTTTATTGTTGCTTAGATCCAGCAGTCCGGTGGAAACATTGGGCTTGCGGTACTCAAGTCCACCCCTATAGATAGGTAGTGGGAAGACACTTGGGTCCAAATGGGCTTGTGTCTTCTCTGACTTCACCATTGGCATCTCCGTTAAGGTAGTTGGTATTTTCCCTGTAATGCTGTTGTTTGATATGTCTAGGTAGAAGAGGAAGTTTAGGCTACTGATCCAGTCAGGTATTGGTCCAGATAATTGATTGTTGCTCAAACTTAATATCTCCAGATTTTTGAGCTTCGATAACCAATCAGGTATTGTTCCAGACAATGAACAACTCTCCATTGAAATAACCTGAAGATTCTCAAAACCATTGATGTTATCATCCTCTGGCATGGTCTCATGCATGAAGTTCAACCCAATAAGAAGAATGTTGAGGCTCCTGGAACTCCTAAGGATCTGAAGTGTTCTTGTGATATTTGTAAGAGACATGTTAAAAAGTGAGAGGAATGATAGGGACTTCAGATTGCCTATCCTTTCTGACAATTGTCCATGGAAATGATTGCAAGATAGCCGTAGTGCAGTCAACTTGCTGCAGGAGTATATGCTATCTGGAATTTTGCCGGTTAAACGATTGTACAGAAGATCTAATTTTGTTAGATTGGGCAGGTTTGAGAAGTTCACCTTGGTAAGTTTTCCACTGAAGTAGTTGCTCTTCAGATCAATTGTTACAAGATTTGTGCAGTTGCTTAGAGTTGTTGGCAGCTCCCCTGACATGTTGTTGTGTTCCAAATGCAGCTCCTCCAATCTCTTCAAGTCACCTATAGACTCTGGAATATTGCCGCTGAGCTCATTCCCCCCAAGATCAAGGGTGACAAGATTCGTGAGCTTGTTGATGCCACCGAGAGCTCCTTCTAACCTATTGCTAGGAAAAGAGAGCTTCTCTAATGAGGTAACATTGAAAAGCTCCTCTGGAAGAGTTCCACTGAGATTATTGTAGCCAGCGCTTAGCAATTTCAGCATGGTGCAATTACTGACCCCCCGAGGGATGCTTCCACTAAATTGGTTAAAACTAAGTTCAAGCACAGCAAAATATGGCGAGCTAACACAGGGTGTAGTTGGTATCTGCCCAGTAAAACTGTTGGTGCTGGCATTGAGCAAGACCAGGCTCTTCATCGCCCCCCATATGGTGGACGGAAACCTTCCTGTAAACAAGTTGCTTGAGATGTTCAGTACCTGCAGAGGCTGCAGAGGGGCTGAAGAAGGCAGCTCAGTCAGGCCTCCCGTCAGGCGGTTGAAACTGACATCAATGACAATGATGCTGGTGGACTGCACCAACTCAAGCGGTAAGCCACCAGACAGCGAGTTGCGGGACATATCAAGACGCAACAGACCAGTGAGGTTGCCAAGGAATGGCGAGATGCGTCCTTCAAGACCCCGTGAAGCCAGAAAAATATCCGTGACCATCCTATTGGGACTGCTGCAGGTGATCCCTTCCCACATGCAGCAGTCTGTGTTACTCCGCCATGATGCTGTGAGGCCTCCGTCCCGAGAGAACCCAGCAAGGAGCTGGAGAAGGGAGCTCTTATCCTGCTCCGTGCAGGAGCTGGTGGGAGAAACCAAGGAGACCAGTAGCACAAGTGCTAACCCAAAGAAAGGTATGGGAATCTGATTCATGTGTGAGCGGTTGAGCGGCTGCATGGTTTTCTCGAGAAACAAATTGGAAACCAGAGGCTTAAGATTTTGTCTGCCAGGATGGGTGCCAAATTGTGTAAGGAAGAAATACGAAGAGAGGAAAGGAGCAACCTTCTTCAGTCTCTAGTGTGTTTGATCTGGTCTGGTGGTAGTGATGAAAAGGGCAACCGAGTCAATGATTTGCAGCTACTGCATATCTACTGTGATTTATCTGCAAGACTGACCGTCAAGCAGAAAGTGGTGTTGATTCTTAATCTGACCACTTTTCTTACCAGTCAACTCTCATTTGGTGGCAAAGAGAAAATACACCTCATGAGGAATCCCTTTTTCGAAAGCAGGGAAAAGCATGTGTCCACCAAAGACTGATGTGATGGGTTAGGTACATGAGAAGTTGCTTGGAAACCGGAGGCTAAAGATTTGGTCTGCCAAGATGAAGTGCTATGAAGAAAAATCAAGAGAGGAAAAGAACTAAGGCCGGCGGAGCTGCTATACAAGCACTAGGTTCAGTTGAACCCAATGATATTGATCAGACATTCATTAGATTAGTATTTTCCATTGTTTATTAGTAGAATATTAGAACATAAACCAGAGTTGAACCCAGTGCTCTAATCATCTGACTTCACAAAACAACTGCTCTGTTCTCCGTTACTTGGATCTGTTCTGGCCGAAGTGATGAAAATATAGTTCGAGTCAACAGTTAGCTGTTAGCGTGCAATTGCCTATGTACTGTAGTTTATTCATAAGTCGGACTTCCAAGCACGTATTGGTGTGTTAATACTTATTCTGACCGCTTCCTACCAGTTTTACTACACCTTGTGAGGAATTCCTTTTTTGGGAGAAGGAAAAGGCGCGTTGCTACCAATGGTCGAATCCCACAAATTCTCAAGGCAAGGTACATGGCAAGTAGCACCATTTGACTGCATAATCGCATCGTTGATGCTAGGTTCGATGCACATGTGATTTGGAGAAGAGCACATCCAATGCAAGTACGTGAAGAGTTTTTACGAATAAGGTATGCATATTATGCTGATAATAGATGCAGTAACAGTTAAAAATAGCTATCAGCTGTAAGTGGCCAGTGCAGTTGGTTGATGTAACAATTTGTTGTAGCTATTGTTGTATGGCCTTGACAGTAATATAAGTCTCCTTTGGCAATTCGTTGTGAAGGCTTACATGCATATAAGTCTGCTTCTAACACCATGATTTAGCTCGTGAGGAGATTACCATATCTGTGGTTCTTGTCAGGTACAAAACATAGTTTATTGCATACTATGATAACATGAGTTCAGTTTACAAAGGAAGTTTTGTTTTTCCATAGGTAGTTGCTGCTGGAGCTAATCCAATGGTAAACACTAGTGACTGAACTCAAGCCAAAGATGCATCAGTGCTTACAGTTGAAGTCATCCGTGGTCAGCTCTTCCATCTCTATTCAGCTTGGAATCCGCCATGCTGTTCTCATTGGTGATGAATGCCAGCTACCAGCGCTAGTCAAAAGCAAGGTGGTCTTACCTGCATCCTCTTGCTTTTTTTTTCTCTCTACGTGACAGTATGGTGTATCAAACAAGGCTACACTCGATTAATTGTTGCAGCTCAGCGCCAAGGCCGACTTCGGAAGGAGTCTGTTCGAGAGGCTTAGTATGCTGGGGCACCCTAAGCACCTTCTTGATGTGCAGTACAGGATGCACCCAGAAATAAGCAAGTTCCCCCTCTCAAGGTTTTATGGTAGCAAAGTGACAGATAGCCCCGACGTCGTGCAGAGAGATTACGAGAGAAAACTCCTGGCTGGCCCAATGTATGGCCCCTATTCGTTCATCAACATCCAGGGTGGGATGGAAAGCTCGGGCAAGCATGACACGAGCCTGAGCAATGCTGCGGAGGTCGCTGCGGTGACCCGGATAGTGCAGAGATTGTTCCAAGGTACCGGAACGCTGTAGCTAGATCAGCAGTACTTGCATGAAATAAGATTCCTCTCCTTTGACCCCTACTATCAATCAATTATTTTCAACTTGTTTTTACAGAATCAGTTGGAACGAGAAGCAAGCTCAGCGTGGGTGTAGTCTCGCCATACAAGGCCCAAGTCCATGCCATCCAGGAGAGACTTTCTTGGACGCATGAAACATCCGGTGGTTTATCCGTGAAGATTCGATCCGTGGACGGGTTCCAGGGCGCTGAGGAGGATGTCATCATCTTCTCGGCTGTGCGGGCAAACACCCAGGGAGAGGTCGGCTTCCTCTTTGACCGGAAACGCACCAATGTGGCGCTGACACGGGCCAAGTGAGTGAATTGATGCCCTGTTGGTTTAGAGAATTTCTTCAGTTCAGTCACACAGGACAATTTGGACCATCTGTACATCCAGCGACTATAAAAAGGTTAACAATGTACGTCATTGTGCTGTTCTGCCCTATTCTTTTGTGTTCTTCCGCAGGCACTGCTTCTGGATTCTAGGTGATGCAGCTACACTGTCGAGCAGCAAGACAATCTGGCAGGAGATAGTGGCCGATGCAAAGGAAAGAGGATGCTTCTATAATGGCAACGACGACAAAGACCTCTCGGCAGCGGTGAGCTGCGTGATCAAGCAGAATAAAGTGGAGAATCTGCTCAAGATGAACACTCGTCTTGGTATAGGCGGGTCGTGATCTTGGGTACGATTAAAACGATCCTTAGCGCTTCTTAATTCCCAAACTAACTCAATTCTGAAAAGCATGAGATTAATCTGTTCCACGGACAGCAGTTAGCTTTTTTGATTCTCACAATAGGTATTTCCATTATTACTGTTTCTTCCCTGCAGAAATCCAAGACGGACTAAATATGGAATTCTGAATGGACTGGCATAGGGATGCGCTGACGCAGTTGTCAATCACTTGCGCGGTAGTCGGGTACCCTCTGGAGGCCAACTGACAAATCTTAAATCCATGCGCAGAGACAACAGACCAGAAACTCATGTTTCATCATTCGGAGAAACTGCTAGTAACTCGTGTACTATGTTGCAGAAATACACTGTACTATTTTGCACTGCTAGTTAAATGTACCATCATTCTCGGTAGCCATGCATGTGTTGCCGTGTATATCTAGATGAAGCCAGCATCTATTCGATTAAGCTTTTCGGATGTAGTTCTCAGGGCTGGCAGCTGCTCAAAGCCAGATGTCTCCTTACCGGAAAGCTAGAGGTCTTGAGTTTAGATGCCTGTTTTTCCGACGTGGCCATCTGTTCTTATTTCTAACTATCTCATGAAGAAACAGTAGGTTTGGTGTACAGACAGATACCGAGCTCCATTTCGACAAAAAGATACCGAGCTCCAGAAGAAGAAATTGAAGAAAAGATGCTTATTAGTACATAGAATGCAATAAAGGTGACTACTCTTGTTACATCTTCATTATTCAGTTATCACACTTGCTGTGTCTGCAATGGACTTCTTTAGATTGATGCACTGTAGTAGTAGTGTGTTAATTCACTGCAGTATGATTTCCTTTTCATCGTCTATGCCATGCTTTTATTGCTTAAGTTGTAGTTTAATGCTTTGAGTTCTAAAAAATGAAAACACAAAAAGATCTCCATTTTATTGTTCTTTGCATGTTGTTTCTCTTGAGTAAAAACTAAAACTCAAAAATATTTCATCTATTTCTTTTGCTTATTTATTTTCTGGTCATTTATCTTGTCCTTCTAGAATTGAAAAAAAACTTGTAGCATTCTCGGTTAACTTGTTATGAATAAAGTTTCGTACGACCCAAATTTCATTAGATCTGAGTGTGTTGTGCAGTTTCATTTGGGAGAGGAAAAGCAACAATGATGGATCAAGGGTATGACAACTTTGCTATATTTATGCATGCAATTTAAAGATAGCAAGTACTTTCAATATGGTTTCATTAATACTTAGGAAAGTGGTAGTTTAAGTTCTCTTGGCTGTGTTCTTTTAGCCATACAATGTTGCAAGTAAGATGTTATTTGGTAACAATATTTAGCTTTGATTGAAAGATAGTAGCTCTGAACAAAGGTCTATGCATCCCGTTGTGCTTGTTATTGTAGACTTCGCACACATTCAATGATGAATTATATTCCGGTGTGTCTTTAAAATATAATGGCTAATGTTTGTATGATATTCCAGTCTTTTAAATGGTGAATCTCATCATAGAGTTGTATATAAGTTTGATTGATAGTATCTTAGGTTGACAACACAAGCCTTCTTTTCTATCCTAAAACCAATTCCACCAACATGATAAAGTGTTGGTGGGCCAAAATCCTTGAGCCATAACCTTGAAAGAAAAAGTAAACCCAATGACCTAGCTTATTATCATTGCTATGGTTGCTATATATGAAAAGCAAGTATGAAAGTGGAGTTGTGAAAGTTATGCAAGTTTCAAGTTTGTAAAGGGACCAAAATCCCTGTCACTTATACAAGATATGAAGCTTAGAAGCAAGTGTCTTTCCTATTTCCTTCCCATCTTAAAGTTATCAACTAAAGATACTAACTATCTTACTCATGTACGGATCCATTATGAGTGTTTAAATGTTGAAAGACTAGAAGTGTACATTACTAGATTATTTAGTTTGCAATGCAAGCATAGTGAATTAATAGTTTTCAATTGAAAGAATATGAGGCCTCAAAACCTTATCAAAACGGTTCAATCTAAAGTGATCCAAGTACTTTGTTTGTTGCCACTATCAATTAATATTGCCTAAATAGTGTCATTATATATTGTCTTACTTGCAACATGTATGAACATTGGAACACCGATAGAATGAACTTTTTCTAGTACTTCGCCGTTCATTAGCGAAGCCATGTTACGAATACTTGATATTATTAAATTGTCATGCATGCATAGAGCAAAGTTGTTTTCAAAGTCTTTTTTTATCACTTCTACACTAAGTTTGAGTTGTTTGAGGATAAACGACAAGCCAAGCTTGGGGGAGTTGATACATTCCAAATGTATCTACTTTTCCAAGTACTTTGCTCGATGATTTGCTCCATAATATTACCAAACTGAGATAAAATTGCTGAATCTGATGTTGTTTTTGGCAAAAGCCTTCTTTCTGTCTCTTCACGTAGGAAATTAAATTGTGGAAAATACTATGCAAGTTTTCCATCGGAACAAGGACCTTGGGGCCTAGAAACTCATCAGAGAGGCCACGAGGCCCAAACGAGCCCAGGTGGTGCGGCCACTAGTGGGCTCGTGCCACCTGAGGCCATTTGGCCCTCGAGTGTTGCATCGCCTCCTACTTTCGCGTACCCTCTTATATACCCAAAAAACCTACCTAGCTAGAAGCGCAGAGCTTTTCGCAAAATAGAGCACCGCCACCACGACGATCCTCATTTTAGAGGCCATATTGGTCCTCTCCACACCGGAGAGGGGTATTTCAACATCATCTTCGCCAATGTCATCCCCAACAACCATGTGCTCACTCTCCATCATCATGAGTGAGTAGTTTTCTGTAGGCATTTGAGGTGGATGGGGATTGGATAAGATTGATCATGTAGTCATGCATATGTATGGAGATTTGAGGTGTTTATCTTGAGGATATTCTTGTATGGGTGTTGATACACTTTTTCTATATTCAATGTTTGTTACTAGGGCCTGAGTGACATGATTTCAGTACTGAACTTCTATTGTGCCATCATACATATGTGCTTGTATTTATCTGGAAAAAAGTGTATTACCTGTTATTATGTTGAACCTATGAACCCTAAAGTGATAGTTAGGAAGGGAAATATGTGATCGTTCGAGGATAATATGTGTTCATGGAGTGTTAATGCATTGTTCCGGACTGTTCGAAAGGGTGGACCTTAATTACCTGTAGTTCCAAGTTGGCCTCGGTGAAATGGGCAGGTAGGACAATAGATGTTGTGCAAATTCTCTTGGTTAGTATGCATAACTTTGGAACACACACCTACACACAATGGAATTAGAGATGAATACCATGTTATTTATATTTATATTATATGATCAATCTTATTCATGCAAAACCCCGGTATCACCTCATGTCTATGATTTTAGCCACTAGAAGTTACAAGTTAATTACTTCCGATGAAAGATGGAAATTTGCTTCTATTGTTTACTATTTTGCTTTAGTAAAGTAAGTCAACTAATGCAATCACCACTTCATTTTTGAGAATATTGATACACAAGTGTGATTAAGAGTGACATCAAAATTGCTAAAGTCTTATTGGTATTTTTGTGTTTTCCATGAGTCGAACTATAAATTTGGATAATACTTCCCATTGAAGATTTCAGTGATCCCCTATACTTGTTGGTATCACCGGGCAGCAATCTGAGCTGTACGGGTTGGACGTCGCTTATGTCTATGACCTCTTAGGACATTTCTTAAGTTTCTTGTGTAGAACAACATAATTGCTTTCGCTGTTTGGTATAATGTTGGGTTTGTGACCATTGGTTTGTAATAATCTGATATCTTACTCTATTAAGAGTTTAAACTTATGTTGTTTATGTCCCTGTGTTTTGTAATGTTACTGGATGTTACACTGTGTGACCTTTCGAATTTGGACTTATGCTTATCTCATATGTAGCTCTAAGGTTTTTTTAACCCTAATCTCGGGTGTGTTATAGGGAAGGCAAGGGCACCGCACACCGCCATGTCCTATCGGCTATGGCGGTAACTCCTCGGGCATACCTCAGTGTGCGAGGCTATATAAGTATCAACACACAAGAATAGAATGGGTGATCAATTTAGAGGCCATTCAAGAAGAGAAGTTCAGAAACAATCCACTCACGTCCACATCCACCTACATCCATTTCCCCAAGTCCACCGTAGAAGAAGAGGACTCCAACGAGAAGCTCACTAGAGTATTAGTTCATAGGATATTTCATAGTTAGGCTCTTAGAGCACCCTCGTCAGTCGCATTCTACCCAGAAGTATTCAGCTACCTGAGAGAAGTGCCACACAACAGCTAGAGTCCCTAGCCATCGTCCACCATAGTTACTTGCTAGCCCAACCGGCTGCTAGCTAGAACACCCTCATTGTAATATCTGAGCACCTCTCACGCTCCATATAATAGAGTTGACATAGGAAGTACCATCATTCGGGGCCTTAACCTTTATAAATCTTGAGTGTTTTGAGATTGTTAGCCTATCGTTTTGTGATCATGGTCCCTTACACCTACAAATCTACATCCGAGAATCGAAACTTGACATGGATATGGCAGCCTCCACACACCATCCCCGTGGCCACACTGCCGGTAGGGAGAAGAACCACCTAGTACCATCTCCGCTACAACTGCATGCCCTACTGCTCGCCAGAATCAGAGCCATGTTGGCAAAGCACCACGACAGCCGCATCACCACCATGTTGGAACTGACCTGACCATCTCCCCACGCATGCGAGTAGTAGAGATCCCGCCACCGCGCAGGCTTTCCCGACTCTCACCAAAGAACGGGGGGTGAGGGAGGAGGAGGTCGCCTTGGGAGGCACGGGGGCAAATTCTTTCCTCACTGTCACTAGTCAATTCATTTGCATGGGAGGTGTTCCTGTTGATATACAAGAACAAAATATCAAGAAAAAAACATGGTACAAATGACAGGGATACCTTCGTTCTGGACTACAACTAACAAAACGAGACATATTATTGTTAAAACTTAGGAAAATGAAGGATATATTTATGCTGGATTAAAATGAAATAAATCTTCTTCTCACTCCACCTTTGAGAAAAACATATTAGACATTAATTGTTTATTTATATTTTATCTAAGGCTGATTTTTTTGAGCTAAAAACTGTAGGGAGGCCCTGACAGTAAATTTTATGAAAGAGATAAAATATATAAAAGAGTGGGGATGCGACATAGCCCAAAGAGAACTACAAAGCTTCTAGCCATGCTACAAGATAAGATTTCAGACCATCTTTCATTTTGTAAGAAAGAAGAAAGGTGTATGTTTTAGAAGAAAAGGACCAAGATCTAATAGTAGGTGTAGCATTTAAAAAATCATAGCATTCCTTTGTTTCCATATATTACAGGCGACAATAGCAAAGACTACAAAGAATAACGACCTTCTAAAATTGTATCGGCAGTGGCAATCATCTGAGGGAATTCAAGGTTCTCATCAAGTGTGATGTTGACACAATGCCAGCATAGCCTATTGAAATTGCAATTCCAAAAAAGATGATCCATGATTTCTAATATACCATCATCGTAGAGGCCGCAAAGTCAGATGTCATCAAGGTAGAGGTCGAAACTACACAATAAGATTAGATGCCCGGTTTCTATTCACTAATAGAAAACTAGCCTTTGGTTCGGGGGTATTAGTCCTGGTTTTGCTACAAACCAGGACTAATGCCCCGGTCCCAATGGCTAGAATTGGCCGCAGGAGGCGGCGGACACTAGTCCCGGTTCGAATGGACCCTTTAGTCCCGATTTAATAAACCGGGACAGGGTTTCGGGCAGGTTGGGGCCGGAGCCAGACCCTTTAGTCCCGGTTTGTTACACGAACCGGGACTAAAGATGGACCTTTAGTCCCGATTCTAGACACCAACCGGGACTAATGTCCCGGCTATATCATCTTCCTTCCTTCCTGAGCCATACTCCATTTCAAGATGGTGGCTCCTCTCTCTTCTTCCTTCAAGCTTGAGTTCATGCCCATTTTTTCTCAAGATTTTTCAAGATTTTGCGGTGCCCCATCTATCCAAAGGTTCTAAAAGGTTAGCAACTTCATCCTTTCAGCTCTCATTGCTAGATTAGCTCATTTCATGCTCTAGAAGTAGAGGGATTTATGGGTTTAGTTTGGAAGTAATTTTTGTAATAATAACATGAGATTGATGAAATTGTATTAATTTGGATTCTATCTATCTTGTATTAATGTAATGAACTCCAAGGTAAATATGATTTTCAATATGTAGATTCTATCTATATCTTGTTTTGGCACATAGTCTCGAAATTCATTTGATTCATAGAAGCACAGAGATACATGCATGAGTTCATCCTAGCTAGGTACTACAACTACTACATCACAGAGAAACATTGGTTCATCGTACTACAACTGTACTACACATCATAGAGATACATGGGTTCATCCTATACCACAACTGTTAGTGCAGACACTCACAGATGCATCATTCCACCATCCAACAACAAAATGCCTTCTTTTTCTACCTGCCTTCAGCAAACTACCAAAAATTGTAACAAAATAGGGTTAATTCACAAAAGCTTCATAAGAAAACATCACAGTACATCTTTGAGAAGCTCCTCTATGGCGAGCTCCTCGAAGATGTTTAAGGATGGGATCCTAAGACATCTTCGAGAAGCTCCGCCATAGTGGTGTCCCTCTTGCACCATCTTGCAATTTATAACTTCTCGAGCTATAGATTAATATGCCGGGTAGCTAACGAATTTCACATATTAGGGTGTGCCTCTATGGCGAGCTCCTCGAAGATGTATGAGGACGGGATCCTAAGACATCTTCGAGAAGCTCCGCCATAGTGGTGTCCCTGCTCTCACACACCATCTTGTAGTTTATAACTTCACAAGGATGCATCTTGCCTATTTATAGATTAAGCGGAACAACATAGTGTCGACACTCACAATATAATGTCGACACTCACCCCTGTCATAGTGCCACCATGCACCCAAATAGTGTCGACACTCACTGACATAGTGCTGCCCACTCAAGACATAGTGTCGACACTCACCCATGATGTAGTGTTGTCGCCACACATGTTTATTCCCGATTGGTGCCTCCAACCAGGACTAAAGGTTCATCATATCTTTAAACCCGGTTGTGTGCTTTAATTTTGTTTTTTAGACCAGTACTAATTTTAGCATCATGATTCTGTTTGATGTACTTCATTATATAATGCAGACGAGCCGACAATGGATGTATGCTGACCGATGCTCTGGCAAGTTCATTAAAGGCATGCATTATTTTATCCTTGTGGCTGAGGCAAACAAGCGGAATGGTTTTATGTCTTTTCCATGTGATGTCTATCGGAATCATAAGGAATACTCTTCCGCAAGAGTCCTTCACGGCCACCTGTTTCGGTCCGATTTCATGTCCGGCTATAATAGTTGGACCAAACATAGAGAAAGATGGGTTATGATGGAAGACAACAAAGAAGAAGAGAATGATAACCACTACCCTACTATGTCCCCAGAATATGGTGGTACTACAATGGAAGACAATGATGAAGAAGAAGCTAAAGAACGGGCATCAAATGAGCCCGATGATGATCTTGGTCGGGCCATTGCTGATGCAAAGGGAGAATGCGAAAGTGAAAGGGAGAGGTTGAAGTCCGAGCAGATGTTAGAGGACCACAACAAATTATTGTACCCAAATTGCAAAGATGGCCACAAAAAGCTGGGTAGCACACTGGAATTGCTGCAAATGGAAGGTAGAGAACGGTGTGACTGACAAGGGGTTTAAAAAGGTGCTGAAAATAATGAAGAAGCTGCTTCCAAAGGATAACGAATTTCCCGCCAGTACATACAAAGCAAAGAAGGTTGTCTGCCCTCTAGGATTAGAGGTGCAGAAGATAATGCATGCATTAATGACTACATCCTCTACCGCGGTGAGGAGTACGAGAATTTGGATGCATGCCTGGTATGCACTGCATTGCGATATAAGATTAGACGAGATGACCCTAGTGATGTTGAGGGCGAGTGCCCCAGGAAGAGGGTTCCTGCCAAGGTGATGTGGTATGCTCCTATAATACCACGATTGAAACGTTTGTTCAGAAACAAAGGGCATGCCAATTTGTTGCGATGGCACATGGAAGACCGTAAGAAAGACAAGATGTTGAGAAACCCCGCTGATGGGTCACAGTGGAAAAAAATGAGAGAGAGTTCCCAGATTTTGTAGGTGACACGAGGAACTTATGATTTGGTATAATTACAGATGGCATGAATCCTTTTGGGGAGCAGAGCTGCAGACATAGCACCTAGCCTATGACTCTGTGTATCTATAACCTTCCTCCTTGGTTGTGCATGAAGCGGAAGTTCATTATGATGCTAGTGCGCATCCAATCCTCGAAGCAACTTGGCAACAACATTGATGTGTACCTAAGGCCATTAGTTGAAGAACTTTTACAGTTGTGGAACAAACAAGGTGTACATGTGTGGGATGAGCACAAATAGGAGGAATTTGACCTACGAGCGTTGCTATTCATAACCATCAATGATTGGCTTGCTCTTAGTAACATTTCAGGATAGACAAACAAGGGATACAATGCATGCATGCACTGTTTAGGTGAGACTGAAAGTATATATTTGGATAAGTGTAAGAAGAATGTGTACCCGGGGAATCGTCATTTTCTTTCGCCCATGCATTCCCTAAGAAAGGTAAGCATTTCAATGGTGAGGCAGATCACCGGAGTAAGCCTATCCACCGTATTGGTGATGATGTATTTGATATGGTGAAGGATTTAAAAGTAATCTTTGGAAAGGGTCCTAGTAGAAAATCTGTTCCGAATGACGCTAGCGGACACACACCCGTGTGGAAGAAGAAATCTATATTTTGGGAGCTACCCTATTGGAAAGTCCTAGAGGTGTGCTCTGCAATTGACGTGATGCACCTGACGAAGAATCTCTGTGTGATACTGTTAGGCTTCTTGGGTATGTATGGGAAGGATAAATATACACCGGAAGCATGGCAGGACCAGCAACGTATGAAATACCAAGACAGCATGCATCCAGAGCTGTTTCAAGGTACTACTAGCTACGCTCTTACCAAAGAAGAGAAGGAAATATTTTTTGAAGTCCTTTATACTATCAAGGTCCCGTATGACTTCTCATCGAATATAAAGGGAATAATAAACATGGCAGAGAAAAAATTCCAAAACCTAAAGTCTCATGACTGACATGTGCTTATGACGCAGTTGCTTCCGGTTGCATTGAGGGGGCTTCTGCCGGAAAATGTCCGAGTACCCATTGTGAAGCTATGTTTGTTCCTCAATGTAATTTCTCAGAAGGTAATCAATCTAGATAGTCTACCAAGGTTACATAAAGATGTGGTCCAATGTCTTGTCAGCTTCGAGTTGGTGTTCCCACCATCCTTCTTCAATATTATGGCGCACCTCCTAGTTCACCTAGTTGAAGAGATTAACATTATCGGTCCTGTATTTCTACACAATATGTTCCCCTTTGAGAGGTTCATGGGATTCTTAAATAAATATGTTCATAACCATGCTAGGCTAGAAGGAAGCATCTCCAAGGGATATGGAATGGAGGAGGTCATTGAGTTTTGTGTTGACTTTATTCCTGACCTTAAGTCCATCGATGTTCCTGAATCACAACATGAGGGTAGACTGAGTGGAAAAGGCATGCTAGGAAAGAAAACAAGGATATGTATGAACATGCATTCTTTCACTAAAGCACACTACACAGTTCTGCAAAATTACACCTTGGTGGATCCGTATATCGAGGAACACATGAATATTGTATGCTCCAACAACCCAGGGAAGCCTGACTCCTGGATTAGAGATGAACACATGAATACTTTTAGCGGTTGGTTGCAGACACATCTCATGAATGACATCACTGTTGGAGATCAGATGTACTTGTTGGCCAGGTCACCATCTTCGACTATATTAACTTTCCAACGGTACGAGATAAATGAGAATACATTTTACACGATCGCCCAAGATAAAAAGAGCACCAACTAAAACAGTGGTGTCCGATTTATGCAATAGACATGAATGGGTAAAAGGACACGTATTATGATTACATAGAGGAGATATGTGAACTTGACTATGGAACTAATTTTAAGGTCCCTTTGTTTCGGTGCAAATGGGTCAAGCTGATAGGAGGCAGGGTTGAGGTAGACAAGAAGTACGTAATGACAACTGTGGATCTCAATAATCTTGCGTACATAGACGAACCATTTGTCCTAGCCAATGATGTGGCTCAGTTTTTCTAAGTGAAGGACATGTCTACCAAATCAAGAAAAAGGAAATATAAGCAAAAGAATACAACATACGATGAGCCAAAGCGCCACATAGTTCTTTCTAGGAAAAGAAACATCGTGGGAGTGGAGGATAGGACAGACATGTATATAATAAGTTTCATGAAATTCCTCCATTCACAGTGAACACTGACCCATGCATCCCATTAAGTAAGGAAGATGCTCCATGGTTACGGACTAGAAGAAAACCCCAATACTAGATCTAGATGTTGGTGATGTATAATAATGTATTAAACCTTTATTTTTAGTGATCTTCTTATATGGATATGAACTGTCTCGATCTCAATAGGTAGTATTGCAACTTGTTGTGGCCAACACCTAAGACATTTATTAATATTAAAAAGTAAAAATTAGTCATAATCATGCCTAGCCCTATAGTACACAGCTTCAGGGTCATCTTCGGAATCATCATCATCGTCGTTGTCATCATTGCTAGTAGCACGTGGCTGGATCCTCATCCCTTCCCTGACTTGTGTAGGGGGAACTAGGGACCGTCAACCATGGCATATTCCGGGGGCACCGGCCACTCCGGTCTCAGATTCATGACGCGGGGGAGGGAGGAGGGGAGGGGGGAGAGGGGTATCCCGGATGACAAAGTCACTACGCCCTTGACCTTCACCACCGTCACCATTCTTGTGGCTATGCGGCTGGTGAAAGTGCGGGTATCGTAGGCGAGGATGATCTCACATGGCGATGTAGCGCATCACGCTGGCGATAGGACGGTTTGCCCACCACAAGCGGAGGCCGGCTTCGTTGTGGTTCACTAGGGGCAGACCGTCACACTCGTACCTGGTGAGCTTCCTTTCCCTCCGATTAGCGAAGAAGGCATTCCAAGTGTTGTAGTTGTTGGGATCCCTATGGGGATCCATCCGCTGCTCTGGCGTGAGCTTGAGGTAGAAGTGGTTCGTGATGGACGCTTGTCAGGTGGAATCTTGATGCACAGGAGGGACAGGAACCTATCCAGCACTCAGCATCCAGCCGGTACACCGGCGGGCATGGGTATCTAGAGGCGCACAACGCCTCGATCTCCTCGAGGGTCAGAAAGGCCCCAAAAGCGGTGTCCATTGTTGTGAGAGAGGAAGGTGTGGATGTGTGGATGGCCAGGGCGGTTGGCCTAGATATAGAGGAAAAGAGCAGGAAAACATGGCAGGAAGTAGAGGGAAATGGTGGAAAAGCATGGCTTGACGGCTCTGAGAATGGCGGGAAATATCTTTAGTCCTAGTTAGTGGCTCCAACCGGGATTAAAGGCCCCCAAAATATCTTTAGTCCCAATTACTAGTTGTAGTATAAAATATTATATTTTTAATGGGTAGATTATTTTGTGTGAATATTTTGGTATATTATATGTATATATTTTTCTGTTTTTTAAATAATAAAATATGTTTTTTCCAAGATTTATACTAAATAGAATATTTGTTAAACAATAAATTATTTCATTTAAGTTGTATAATAGATTATGATAATAGATTTAAATTATAGATCTTCTTTTTCTAAAATTTTGATATATAATACATAATTTTCTTAATTATGTGCATTGGTTTTCATTTTGGCGCCAAAAAGAACCTTTAGCTAAAGGGTGGTAGGTATAAATACCGCCCCTCCACCTGGGTTCTAGACATGAACCGGAGTGCGCATTCTTCCTCTTCCCTGAGCCCGTGGAGAGACGTCGCCACCCGCGCACCGCCGCGTCGAGCCGCGCATGCGTGGAGAGGAGTGCCGTCGCACCCGTGGAGAGGAGGAGCACCGCTGGCTTCCTCATTGTTGCCATCACACACGCTGGCTATCCCTGCCAAGGCCCCCTGCAGTGAACTCTCCTGTGCCACCCATTTAATTAGTGTTTAGTTTAGGTTTAATTTAGTTTAGAGATCGATTTTAGTTAGTTTTAGTTTAGTTACTTTAAAAAAATTAGTTAGTGTTTAGTGTTTAGTTTAGTTTAAAGATTTTAGTTAGTGTTTAGTTTAGTTTAGGTTTAGGTTATGATTTAGTTTAGGGGTTTAATTTAGTTTTTATGTTATGATTGTTTATGTTTAATTTAGTGTTTAGGTTATGCCGATCCCGCATCCTCGTCGTCGACAGCGACGGAGTACTCGGCTCAGCCGGGCATGTCCGAGACTGGGCTTCGTCGGGCTAGCACTGGGAGGTGCTACCTGCCAGGATGCGTAGCTTGGTGAGGAATCCGGGTCTCGTCGTTGACCCAAAGCTTCTTTGTTGCGGTCGCTTGGTCCACTATCTGTGCAGAGGGCGACAACCCGCGAGGAGGTGGTACAAAGTCATGTCAGGGAGGAGGACAAGCACGTCCTCCGCTATATGGCTGTTTTGGACATCAGGTTCTCCAATACATGGCAGCTTCTTCAAGGATCTCACCTGAGCTATGCTCCTATGATGGTTCCTTCTCTTTGGCTGTTCACCTCCCACGGCTTAGGACCCGGTAGTCGATGTCTAGTTTGATATGAGCGAGATGTAATATATTAGTGATATTATCTTATATTATTGCTGCATTAACTGGATAATCCGAGATGTATTATATTGTTTCATTATTAGTACTTTATCTTTCTTTTGTATCCGAGTCGTCACAATTGTAATATTCTTTTACTTAATGCAAATTTTTTAATCTTTCTTTTGTATTAGTTAAGCTATGGATGGTAGAGTCCATGAAGACGTGGTGCTCGACAAGATATATGAGGGTACTGGATGTTGTTATTACGATGGAGTAGACGACAGCGGAGATGATGGCTCCCAGTATCTTAACTTGTCTGGAGGAGACGATGGTGGAGACGATGGTGGAGACAGCTTAATAACAAAGTCCGACGAGGTATATAAATCCTCTGCCGATCACTAGTAGATGCATTAATTGATTCATATATATATACTGATGAATGTTTCTTCTCTTAGACCTCCGCATCAGGCCAACCTTCTGCAAGAAAACGAGGCTTGACCAAAATGTTGGCCGCTGATGTCCGTTTCACAATTGACTTAGTCTCTAAGATGGGTCAATCATTGGAGCCCATAGAAAGGGTATATGAATTTGTACATCAATGTAGAGTGATTGTTAGGGACACCATCCCGACCACCACTCGGGAGTGGAATAAGCCAAGAAAGAAAAGGGATCCAACTAGAGCTAGTTTTGTCGGTGACAGAGCTAAAGATTGTCTTTGGAATTCTCTCATGAAAGATTTCACCCTACCAGTCTTGCCGATAGATAAGCTCACACATAATATGAGGTTGAAAGTCAAGGAGTGGGCTCTTGAGAAGATGTGCACACAATTCAAGGACTAGAAGAAAATATTATACTAAAACTATATCAAGGAGAAAAAACTCCTGGATTCACTAGCACACTAGAGAAGCAGCGGGATAACTGGGCCGCATTTGTGGATTAAGCAATCGGAACAAGATAAGGCAAGGTCGGCAAAGAATAAGCTAAATGCTTCCAAAAAGAAATATCACCATCATATGGGGACAAGTGGCTACATGAGTGCAATGCCTAAGTGGGATAAAACTGAGGCCGACCTTGTGGCTAAAGGGGTCACTCTAGCTATAAGTGGTTGGCCCTTGAGGTCAAGAAATTGGATACTTGGGCATGGGGGATCGTATGACCCAGAAACAAGGGAGGTTGTTGCAAACGAAGAAATTGTTAAAGCCAAGAATGAACTTATTAAAGTGATAAAAGAGGTTCAAGAGGGAAAGTTCGTCCCTGACAAAGAGAATGATGATCTGACAAAGGCCCTCGGGAATCCTGAAAAGTATGGACGAACACGAGGCTTTGGACCTTCTTTCCCATGGAAGATTAGGTTTCCCCAGGACATTGACACTTACAGAAGCCAATCGAGAAAAAAAAGTGGCAGTAGGCAGAGGAGGTAGAGCGGTTGGCGAAGGTTGAAGCCATGTTGCAGCAGCAACATGAGCAGATTAATGAACTTAGAGGACTGGCCTGACAGCAAGATCCTGCACTCGAAAGTATGGCCGACCCATCTCAGTGGAAAAGAAGTGTGGCTTCCATGGAGGTCCAGGCTAATGATGCAATGATGAATGGCTACCCCATGGATGCAATCAAGGAGAAGACTAGTTGTGAGCTACATGTTGAACTGAAGAACATATCCATGAAGGTGGTGGTCGCCTTTGCTTTACCTTCTGCACCAGGAGCGACCTAGCATTGCAATCCCATTCTAGCTAGCTATGTTCGTGTCGGTGTTGATGAAGTTCAACAGTTATTTCAGTCACTATAGCTTGACATCCCTATATGTGAAGGCGAGACAACACTGGGAGAACTTACGAATGGCTTCATTCTTTGGGAAAAGGAATACATCAAGTTTCCATGCTCGGTGCCAAGGCCACCGTCTCCTCCGAGAAGCAATTCATTACCTCCAAGGCCACCGTCTCCCCCGAGTCCATCACCTCATCCCTGTATAAGTCCACCCCTCCTCCAGAAGGACCGCAACACGAGTCCATCTCAATCTATGGCACCTCAGCCGCCTCCACCCACTAAGGGCCAAAAGCGGAAGATTACCACTGCTTCGTCAACGGATAACCTATGCGGAAAGCGATAGTTGTCACCCCTCCCAAGAGTACCGCAAGCTCCTCCCAAGTTAGCTTACCACCTGACTAATGAGGAGACCAAGGCGGTCATAGATGCCGAAGTGAGTGCCATTTTAAAAAAGAAACAACCCGAGCCAAAGGTCCCAAAGATCTGTCAGTCAAGGAGCACATTAGGAGATTTCTGACGCATCCATCCCAATATCAGATAAATGCACTAGATAACTATACATGCTATCGTGTGAAGATAGTGAATTCAACACAGAAGAGATCAAGTGGTAGAGGAAGCATTAAAAAAGACGTTCCCCAACTCGGAGAAGAAGAAATACAATCGAGCCCCCCGCTCAAGGTGTTACATGAAGATCAACTATATGGGTGAGAACCTTTGGATATGCAAACAGCTATTACATTGGCCGAGCAATGTAATATGTCTCTTGATGACATACTTGGTAGTGCTGATTTCACCACAGCTGCTGTAGCATGACAATATGTCCACGGGAAGCCCATGGTCAGTTACGAGAGGCTCGGGGATCTTCCAACAAAAATGCGACAATTGCATGAATGGTACATTAAAGCCGCAAAAAAGGGCGAGAATGGATCATAGCGAAAGTTAGAGAGGACATTACTTCATTAAAGACGAGGTCCATGTGGAAGTATCAAAAATATTTTAGTTATTCAATCAAAGGGATCTCGACAAATCTATCCTTAGTTGCTATTGTCTGTAAATGATTAATTTATTTATGTAATTAAGTCTCTAGATCAGCTCATTCAATTCATTGCCGGTAATTATCCTCGCTATATTCTTTTGTACACTATGATGCAAAATGAAGATTCTTGAATGTAAAAAGGGAGAATCCATGGATTTGGGTTCATTGACCCGAATCAAGTTAATGAAGCTATGCTAAAGATGAATCCCGTGGACACGGAGTGTAACTTGCTCCGGTTTGTCAAGAAGCAGCATTTCTGTAAGGAAATACTATTTCCTTACAACTTCAGGTGAGAGTGTTAATGTCTTGTACATATTAACTTTTGCTTACTCGATGATAAGTGTAAATGATGAGTTACTAACATATATAAACCTTGCGTAGCTTCCACTGGATTCTTCTAAGCATTTTCGTTGACTTGGGAAGAGTTCAAATCATGGACTCATTACAAAAGGACATGGAAGAGTACCGCAGCATGATCGATATGCTCCAGAAGTAATTTCAATCATTATCACACTATATCGGTCTCTTTCGTTCAATTTCTGAGATATCAAGTAATTATTAACTCATTCATTCATTTTCTTTACCGGGCAGTGTTTGGACACAGTTCAAGACTATGATCCGCGGTCAATGGCGTGAGTAGCTGAGTTTTAAACCGATCCCGGTAAGTAGTACGAGCTAGGTCCGCACATCTCTTTAATTCAAGTTTCAATACAATTATCATGCTTGAGTTATTTGATTGAATTCTATTCTTGTAAAGTGTACGAGGAAGCCTTAGGGGACTAATATATGTGGATACTACATTTGCAAGTTCATTCGTGTTATGACTACTAAGCAGAACTTGGAAACTCTTTCAGTACGTAAACAATATATTCACAATTTATTTTTATTACCATAGTTTGTGTTGAGTTCCATTCATAATTTTTTATGATGATTGATATATTCATATTGATCTCCTTCTTTATAGTTGGACGTGATGCGGGAAAAGCTCCTACCACAGGACCGCCTACTAGCAATCCAAGAGGAATTGGCGGGATTTTTGGTTGACGAGGTCCATGCGGAGAATACATTCTAGATAGACCCTAAAGCATCCACAGTAGTGGAGAAGGGGCCTCTAGTCCTAGCTCATAAGGGGCTTTTGTTCTGGTAGGCAAAACGGGACTGGACAAGTGGGACTAAAGGGTCACGCATTAGTCCCGGCCCGGTTACTAGCCAGGACAAATAGTCCTCCACGTGGCCGCCGCAGTGAAGGAAATATGCCCTGAGAGGCAATAATGAAGTTGTTATTATGTATTCCTTGTATATGATAGATGTTTATTTTGCATGCTATAATTGTATTGATAGGAAACATCAATACATGTGTGTTTAATAAACAAAAAGGGTTCCTAGTTATGCCTCTCTTATAGACTAGCTTGTTGATTAACAAGATGATCAAGGTTTCCTGATCATGGACATTGGATGTTGTTAATAACAAGGTCACAACATTTGTGAAATGATGTGATGAACATTCATCCGAAGTATAGCATTACGATCAAGTCATTATGTTTATATTGCTATAACATCATACGAAGTAATCTTTATCCTTAGACCATGAGATCATGTTAATTGCTAACACCGGAAGAGTATCTTGATAATATCAAACGCCACACCGTAACAGGTGACTATAAAGATGGGTTCAAGACTACGAAGGTGTTATGTTGAGGCTCATGGATCAAGAGTGGAATTTGTCAATCCAGATGACGATAGATATACTGGCCCTCTCGGTGATATCACATTAGGATAGCTTGCAAGCAAGTGATGTGATCACTAGAATGTTATATCATGGGAACGAGAAAAGAGTGCATGTCGAACGATCAAACTAGGTATGGAGATACCGATGATCGAATCTCGGACATGTAATATATCGAGAGACAAAGGGATTTAGTTACAAGCGTTAAAGGTTCTCACGATCACAGGAGTCATCGTTGAATGTGTAGGAGTCAGTACGGATCTCCAGGTCCCGCTGCTGATTATTGATCGGAGAAGGGTCTCGATCATGTCTGCATTATTCGCGAACCGTAGGGTGGCACACTTAAGAGTTACCGGACACCATTTTAGAGCACATATGTTTCAGACGAAAGAATTGCAAAGCGCAGGAATTGTTTCAATAGAAACCGGAAATTGTTTGGGGTGAAATTGCAGAAGGTGGTTCTGCATGTGATATTGAAATATTGCAAGGGGCTATATGTGAATGTTTGTTAATTAAAGTAATTAACAAAATTCTGAATAAATTTAATAAAAGAGTTTTATTAAATGAGAGAGCATTAAATTTGGAGAAATTTAATGCATTTAAAGTGGAGACTTTAAAAGGGAATGTGAAGAGGCATTTTAATGTGGAGGGGTTACCACCACATGAATGGGGGAGGTGAGGGGTCACCCCCCATGCGCCGGCCATGGAGAGAGGGGGCACCCCCTCCTCCTATAAAAGGCCACCCATTCCCTCCTTCATCCACACACCTCCTTGTGAAGGATCTCTCTCCCTCCTGAATTATTCCCCCATGGTCTCAGATTAGCGAGATACATGTTCCCGGTGGCATTTCCCTGAAGGAGTTGTTGCTCCTGGATCGCTGGAGCGAGGAGGTGGAGGTTGTCCGTGGCTTGAACGTGTGCGAAAAGGATGCGTCTTGAGTTGGCGCCGGACTTCCTCACGATCTTGAGATCTGCAAGTGTACGACTACATCAACCACGAAGTTCCTACTGCTAACAAAGCTCGTTGTCTTTGAGGGTAAGTTCTCCATGGATGTATGTCCACCCGCTGTTCAGATCTAGTAGATAGATCTTGGCGATAGTTCTCATCGAGGAATTTTTTGTTTTCTATGTGCGGACCCAACAAAGGGTATCGAGCCTGATCTATGCGTAGGTGCTTTGCACGGGTAGTACACATATGTTTATATGTGGGCGATGATCATGTTATTGCATCTTCTATGTACTTTGGATATTGGTGGCATAGTGGGATGAAGCTACTGCACCAACCTTACATGTCATCGTACATGAGACCGGTTCCACGACTGACATGCAACTAGTTTTGCATAAGTGGCTAGCGGGTGTCTGTCTCTCCTACTATAGTTAATATCTGATTTACAACGAGTTGCTAATAACTTGGTTATCCTCATTGTGGTTCATGTTCGTAGGTAAGACCGGTTCGATCTCCGAAAGCCCTAAGCCATGTAAAACTTGCAATTGATAAATTAGAGGCATCTAGTTTAGATCGTTGCTGGGCTAGTGTATTGATATGGTATTGTTGTAAGTAGATGTATAATAGATACTCTTACAACTCACTTAACGTGTAAGTTCCACAGACCTTGGCCTTACACACAAAGGAATGATAGAGATCACACCATGATGCAAATGATAGAGATCAAATGCATGGACCATATCACCTCACTTCACACATTAGCATCTTATATTGCTAGTTTGGCGCTTTTGGTAGCATTATAAGATGATCCCTCATTTAGATATCAAGATAAAATGTGTTCTTCCTTAAGTATGCACCGTTTTGTGGATCGTGTTTTGAGGCATCACGTGATGATCGGATGTTCTCGACTCTACGCTTTCATACTAAGGTTCTTACTTGACGAGCCTAGCATGTACAAACATGGCCTCGGACACGGACCAAAAGGTTAAGCATGAGTCATATAGTTGATATGATGCCCATATAGATGCTCGCCTTTGAAGCTATATCAACTCACGTGATGATCGGACTTGGTGTAGTGGATTTGGTTCATGTAATCACCAAAAGGACACGAGGGATGTCGTTTTTGAGTGGGAGTTCATTAGTAATTTGGATTAGTTGAACTCAATCTATCATAAACTTAGTCTAAATATATTTTACAAATTCTGTTGTAGATGGCACCACCTGCTTTTAATTTCAATGTGTTCATGGAGAAAGAGAAGCTTGCTGCGAATGGTAGCAACTTCACCAATCTGGCTATGAATTTGAGGATTCTCCTCATTGCGCACAAAAGCAATATGTGCTAGAGGCCGCTAGGCCCCCACCAGCTCCCGATGCCCCGACGAGGAAAAGAACGCCTATATAACTCGTCAGAGGACCACAACTTAGTTCATTGCGGCATACTATATGGGCTAGAGCCGTAACTTCAAAACGCTTTAAAATGGCAATGCCTTTGATACCATGGGAGAATTGAAATGATTTTGATACCCATGCGCCAGAGAGTTATAATGCTTCGAAAAGTTCTTTAGCTGCATGATGGAAGAGAACAACTCCATTAGTGAGCACGTACTCAAAATGTCCGGTACGCCGATAAGCTTGTGTCCTTGGGAATAACGATTCCCATTGACTTAGGCATACATCATGTTCTCCAATCTCGCCACCTAGCTACCGTAGCTTCGTGATGAACTATAATATGCAGGGCATGAAGAAGTCTCTTCCCGAGCTTCACAATGCTTAAGACTAGAAGTGGAGATTAGGAAAGAACATCAAGTGTTGATGATCAATAAGACCACCGGTTTCAAGAAGGACAAGAAAGGCACGGAGAAGGAAAGAAGGCGGCAAATCTGCTGTCGCTGAAAAGAAACCCCGAGCTGGCCCTAAGTCCGACACCGAAAGTGCTACTATTGCAAGGGATCGCCATTGAAGCTTAATCGCCCCAAGTATTTGGCGACAAGAAGGCCGGCAAGGCAAACAAAGGTATATGTGATATACATGTTATTGATGTGTACTTGACCTGTACTGCAGAGCACCTGGGTATTTGATACGGGATCGGTTGCTAATATATGTAACTCGGTTCACGGGCTGCGGAACAAGCGACAACTAGCAAGGGATGAGGTCACGATGCGGGTCAGAAATGGATCAAGAGTTGATGTGATCGCCGTCGGAACGCTGCCTCTCCATATGCCATCGGGATTAGTTATAAACCTGAATAATTGTTATTTGGTGCCTGCACTGAGCATGAACATTGTATCCGGATCGTGTTTGATGCAAAGTGGTTATTCATTTAAGTCTGAAAACAATGGTTGTTCGATTTATAGGAATAATATCTTTTATGGTCATGCACCTGTGTTGAATGGTTTATTTCTGTTGGATCTCGATAGTAGTATTACGCATATTCATAATGTTGATGCTAAAAGGATTAAACTTGATAATGATATATCTACATATATGTGGCACTACCGTCTAGGTCATATTGGCGTTAAACGCATGAAGAAACTCCATTCTGATGGACTTTTGGAATCACTTGATTTTGAATCATTTGATACATGTGAGCCATGCCTTATGGGCAAGATGACTAGAATGCTGTTTTCCGGTTCAATGGAACGGGCGACAGATTTATTGGAAATTATACATACTGATGTGTGTGGACCAATGAGTGTGTCGGCACGAGGTGGATATCATTATTTTGTTACTTTCACAGATGATTTGAGTAGATACAGGTATATCTATTTGATGAAACATAAGTCTGAAACCTTTGAAAGGTTCAAAGAATTTCAGAATGAAGTGGAAAATCATCATAACAGAAAGATCAAATTTATGCGGTCCGACCGTGGAGGAGAGTATCTTAGTTACGAGTTTAGTACACATATGAAAGACTGTGGAATAGTTTCACAACTCACGCCTGCCGGAACACCACAACGTAATGGTGTGTCAGAACGTCATAATCGTACTTTATTGGATATGGTTCGATATATGATGTCTCTGACTGACTTGCCACTGTCATTTTGGGGTTATGCACTGGAAACCGCTGCATTCACTTTAAATAGGGCACCATCTAAATCCGTTGAAAAGACACCGTATGAATTATGGTTTGGAAACAAACCTAAGCTGTCATTTCTTAAAGTTTGGGGATGCGATGTTTATGTGAAGAAACTTCAACCGGATAAACTCGAACCCAAAGCAGAAAAATGCGTCTTCATAGGATACCCTAAGGAAACGATTGGGTATACCTTCTATCACAGATCCGAGGGCAAGGTCTTTGTTGCCAAGAATGGATCCTTTCTTGAGAAGGAGTTTCTCGCGAAAGGTGTGAGTAGTCGGAAGGTAGAACTCGAAGAGGTTATTGAACCTTCTCTTCATGAAATGGCGAGTAGCGCAGCTCTAGAAGTTGTTTCGGAGTTGACTTCACCTAATGAAGAGAGAGCTAATGATATTGATCATGAAACTCCGAAAGAGGACACTACCGAACCTCGCAGGTTAAGCAGGACACGTGCAGCTCCTGAACTGTACGGCAATCCTGTTAAGAATTTCATGATTGATGAAATAGATGACCCTGCGACATATGAAGAAGCGATGATGAGCCCTGATTCCAACAAATGGCTAGAAGCCATGAAATCCGAGATGGAATCCATGTACGAAAACCAGGTTTGGACCTTGGTGGACTTACCTCACAATCGAAAGGCCGTTGAGAATAAATGGATTTTCAAAAGAAAAACTGATGCTGATGGTAATGTAACCATCTATAAGGCTCAACTTGTCGCAAAGGGGTTTCAAGAAATTCAAGGAGTTGACTACGATGAGACATTCTCTCCCGTAGCGATGCTTAAGTCGATTATGATTATGTTAGCAATTGCTGCATATTTCGATTATGAAATATGGCAGATGGATGTCAAAACTGCGTTCCTCAATGGTAATATTGAAGAAGAGTTGTATATGATACAACGTAAGAGTTTTGTCGATCCTAAGGATGCTAATAAGGTGTGCAAACTTCAGCGATCCATCTATGGACTAAAGCAAGCATCCCGGAGTTGGAATCTCCGTTTTGATGAGGTCATCAAAGAGTTTGGATTTGTCCAAACTTATGGAGAGGCTTGTATTTACAAGAAAGTGAGTGGGAGCAATGTGGCATTTCTGATATTATATGTGGATGACATATTATTGATTGGAAATGATATAGATCTTTTAAACAATGTTAAAAGTTATCTAAACAGCAAATTTTCGATGAAGGACCTTGGTGAAGCTTCATATATATTAGGCATTAAAATCTATAGAGATAGATCAAGACGCCTAATTGGGCTATCGTAGAGTACATACCTTGATAAGATATTAAAGAAGTTTAATATGGACAAAAGTAAGAAGGGGTACTTACCTATGTTGCAGGGCAAGACATTGAGTAAGACTCAAAGTCCGGCTACGGCAGAAGAAAGAGAGATAATGGATAAGATCCCCTATGCCTCGGCCATAGGCTCTATAATGTATGCCATGCTATGTACAAGACCGGATGTGGCACATGCTATTAGTTTGACTAGTAGGTACCAATCTAATCCAGGTTCGGAACACTGGATAGCGGTCAAGAATATCCTTAAGTACTTGAGAAGAACTAAGGATATGTTTCTTGTATACGGAGGTGAAGAAGAGCTAGTCGCTAAGTGTTATGTCGATGCTAGCTTTGACACTGATCCGGATGACTCTAAGTCTCAATCCGGATACGTATTTCTCTTGAACGGAGCAACAGTTAGTTGGAGGAGCTCCAAACAACCTGTGGTGGCTGGATCAACAACGGAGGCGGAATATGTTGCTGCTTGTAAGCGGTAGCAGAAGCGGTTTGGATGAAGGAGTTCATTACGGAACTGGGTGTGGTTCCCAGTGCATTGGACCCGATGGTGATCTATTGTGACAACAATGGAGCCATAGCCAACGCAAAGGAACCAAGGTCTCACAAGAATTCCAAGCATATTAAGCGCCGGTTTCACTCCATCCGCGAGTATGTCAAGGATCGAGATATAAAGATTTGTAAAGTGCACACGAACCTGAATGTAGCAGATCCGTTTACTAAAGTTCTCCCTAGGGCAAAACATGATCAACACCAGAACTCCATGGGTGTTAGATTTATCACTATATAAACTAGATTATTGTCTCTAGTGCAAGTGGGAGACTGAAGGAAATATGCCCTGAGAGGCAATAATAAAGTTGTTATTATGTATTCCTTGTATATGATAGATGTTTATTTTGCATGCTATAATTGTATTGATAGGAAACATCAATACATGTGTGTTTAATAAACAAAAAGGGTTCCTAGTTATGCCTCTCTTATAGACTAGCTTGTTGATTAACAAGATGATCAAGGTTTCCTGATCATGGACATTGGATGTTGTTAATAACAAGGTCACAACATTTGTGAAATGATGTGATGAACATTCATCCGAAGTATAGCATTACGATCAAGTCATTATGTTTATATTGCTATAACATCATACGAAGTAATCTTTATCCTTAGACCATGAGATCATGTTAATTGCTAACACCGGAAGAGTATCTTGATAACATCAAACGTCACACCGTAACAGGGTGACTATAAAGATGGGTTCAAGATTACGAAGGTGTTATGTTGAGGCTCATGGATCAAGAGTGGAATTTGTCAATCCGGATGACGGATAGATATACTGGGCCCTCTCGGTGATATCACATTAGGATAGCTTGCAAGCAAGTGATGTGATCACTAGAATGTTATATCACGGGAACGAGAAAAGAGTGCATGTCGGTAACGAGATCAAACTAGGTATGGAGATACCGATGATCGAATCTCGGACATGTAATATATCGAGAGACAAAGGGATTTAGTTACAAGCGTTAAAGGTTCTCACGATCACAGGAGTCATCGTTGAATGTGTAGGAGTCAGTACGGATCTCCAGGTCCCGCTGCTGATTAGTGATCGGAGAAGGGTCTCGATCATGTCTGCATTATTCGCGAACCGTAGGGTGGCACACTTAAGAGTTACCGGACACCATTTTGGAGCACATATGTTTGCATTTAAAGAATTGCAAAGCGCAGGAATTGTTTCAATAGAAACCTGAAATTGTTTTAGTGAAATTGCGTAAGGTGGTTCTGCATGTGATATTGAAATATTGCAAGGGGCTATATGTGAATGTTTGTTAATTAAAGTAATTAACAAAATTCTGAATAAATTTAATAAAAAGAGTTTTATTAAATGAGAGAGCATTAAATTTGGAGAAATTTAATGCATTTAAAGTGGAGCATTTAAAAGGGAATGTGAAGAGGCATTTTAATATGGAGGGGTTACCACCACACGAATGGGGGAGGTGAGGGGTCACCCCCCATGCGCTGGCCATGGAGAGAGGGGGCACCCCCCTCCTCCTATAAAAGATCACCCATTCCCTCCTTCATCCACACACCTCCTTGTAAAGGATCTCTCTCCCTCTCTAGAATTATTCCCCCATGGTCTCCTATTAGCGAGATACATGTTCCCGGTGGCATTTCGTCTGGAAGGAGTTGCTGCTTCCGCTGGATCGCTGGAGCGCGGAGGTGGAGGTTGTCCGGTGGCTTGAACGTGTGTGCGAGTGCGGATGCGCTGCTGAGTTGCGGCGCTCGGACTTCCTCACGATCTTGAGATCGGCAAGTGTACGACTACAATAACCACGAGTTCCTACTCTTTAACAAAACTCGTTGTCTTCGAGGGTAAGTTCTCCATGGATGTATGTCCACCCGTTGCTCTGTATCTAGTAGATAGATCTTGGCGTATAGTTCTCATCGTAGGAAATTTTTTGTTTTCTATGCTGCGGACCCAACATGCAGCGCGTACGGGGTGCACCCCCATTAGTCCCGGTTGCTATTACGGACCGCGTCAAATGGTTCTCTACCGCGGCAGCATTTTGGGCACTTTCTCTGCCACGACAGAGATTTTTTTGTATTCTGATATTTATTTCATTTTTCATTTCAAAATAGTTTTAGAATATTTCTGTGCTACCACATACCATACACGTTCGTGCATATATAAGATAACTTGTCTTACAATTGAGCATACAAATATATGCAATTTTGATAGTTACATGGAGATCACAATTACCGGGACTAGAGCCCATCTATTCGATTACACGGCCGGTTATCATCAATAGCGCCAATTCACACTAAATTCTCCGACATTGTCTACCATCTCTTTCAACAAAAATCCCGCCAATTCATCTGCAATTCCTAGTACATGTTGCTCTGGTGGGACCTGATCCCGCATGCTCTCGAACTATATAAGAAAAGAAGATCAATATGAATATCAATCAAGATAACAAAAAGTGATGGTAATAAAATAATGTTGTGAATGTATTGCTTACGCCGACTCTAATCTTTGTGCTCAGTGGTAAACGTGCGAATGAACTCGCAAACGTAGTATCCACATAGATTCGTCCCCGGTGGCTGCCTCGTGCACTTTACATGAATATAATTCAATCAAAATAATAATCTAACATCATAATTGTATGAAACTAGGAGTAAAGAGATGCGCAGACATATCACGTACTACTTATCGAGACCGGAGTAAACGTCAGCTTCTCACTAAAGGAACCCGTAACCACACTCTTGAGCAGGTTCCAAACCCTGCCCGACAAAGAAAATGAATGAATGAGTTATTCATTACCTGATATCTCAGAAAATCAACGAAAGAGACCGATATAGCGCGAAAATTACCTTTGAATCATGTCCTGCATGCCGCGGAACTCTTCCAGGTGTCTCTTTAATGGGTCCATGACTTCAACTATTCTCTTATCAAGTTGAATGATTAGCCGAATCCAGTGGAACCTACACACATTTATATATACATCAGTAACTCATCAATTACATTTAATATCGAGTAAGCAATAGTGAATGTGTACAATAGAGTAAGACCCTCACTTGAAATTGTAAGGAAACAGTATGTGGTCATAGAAATTTTGCTCCATTAGAAACCTTAGAAGGTTTTCCTACGTCTCCTTGGGTTTATCCATTAGCGTCTCTATATGTACTTTATCTGGGTCAGTGAACCCAACACTATAGGGTGTCCTTCTTTTACATTCCTGGATCTTCATTCTACATAATAATAGAGTACAAAAGGATATAATAAGGATAATAACATGCAATGAACTGAACAACTGAAAAACAGAACAACTTATATGTAGACAATGAATTCAACAACTTATAGACAATAGAAACTCATGAGAGATTTGTTGAGTGCGTCAAAATTGTATAACTAGAATAGTTCTAAAAACTCAACATGGACCTCTTCGGCTCAGAAGTAGTAGTCATGTGGGACTTTTGCCACGATCATTGTTCTGTCCCCCTTTACGACTCTCAAGTACCATTCATGGAAATTCTGCATTTGTGTTGGCAGTTATTACAACTTCTCTTTACTGACCAAAGGCATTCCTGGGACTTATATAGGTACTAAATCAGCCTTGGGTAACTTGTCATCTTGGGAACCTAGCAATTCAGCAACACTCACACCCATATCGGCTGCCAACTTTGCAGCTTCTTCCATATCCTATAGCAGCAGCTAGGGAACGCCTTTGGATAACACCTTTGTAACATCCCAACATTAGAGCTTAGAAACAAGCTGAGTTAAGATGTGTGCATTGCATTCATGCATGGAAAATCTGGGGAATTTTCGCGCCAAGCCAAAAGAGTAGAGTAAGTCAGAGTTCTCTCACTCCAATGAATTTAGTTTAAATCATCTAAGATGAGTGAGGTGAATTTTGACATGATCCTTAGTGTTTTATGGTTTATGAAGGAAGAAGTTTGAGTTCTGACTCTAAATAAACAATTTAGTTAACTAAAAGTAAATAAATAATAAAAATAGATTTTAAAAGAAGTAAAGAATATTTGATCTTGTATAATAGAATACAAATAAGAAAGTAGTATTCTTTAATTTAAGGGTTTTCTATTTTCGTGCCCTCGGGTCCTTAGTTGTACTCAGTTTTCCCCAGCTCCTTGGTTTTTCCTCAGTTTTCCCCAAGTCCTTGTCTGAAACCCGCAGAAGGAGCTCGGACGGAAGGAATCCGTTAAGTTGACCGTTCCGTGCTGACGAGTGGGGTCGTGTCGTTTGTGGGGCCACGTCGTGTGGGGCTGGTAGGAAGGGACCGCGTGGGACAGGACGAGACCGTGTTTGTGTGGCCGTAGCCTGTGGGACCATAGCGTGTGGAGCCGTGTGGGTCCGGGACGTGGGCACGAGTGGTTTCTGTCTCTTTCGCCCAGATTAGCAGTTTTCAATGTACCTTTTTCCTCTCTCTTGCTCGATCTCATTCATATTTGATAGCCCAAATTGGTAGCAAATCTAGAGCAGCTTCTCCTTCTGTTTTTTAACGCCATTCATTTCTTTATGCCTTCATTTTTACCCAATCAGGTAGGAAATCTAGGGCACAAATCCAGAGAAAATATAGGATAAGCTGCATACAGCAGCCAACATAGCATAGATATATTCACGATGTATCCAACAAAGAGTACCGATAGATACAACATAAGCTACATTTTACATGAATTTAAGCTGCTCTACAGATAGAGCAGTCACATACAGAGAGTGCAGTAGGCACGTTCAACGCCTCCAGGTAGCGCCTATGACTCGCTTGGAGGTTGCGCAGGTGAATCCCAAGTGCTTTGTGTTTGGCCATGAACGCATGCACGTCCACGGTCGTTCCAACTCTAGCGCCGCATCTGCCAATGGATTCAACATGGTTCACCAGGCAGTTGAAGTCAGTGGCGGAGCTCTCTGCGTAAGGGCACTTGTAAATGCCTCGAGCAAAGGGGCCATCATAATGGCCAGACTGCAGCCTCCTGAGGACGTGACGAGTCTTGGTGTGGAAGGACTCGTCGTCGCTGTCGACGTCGCTGCTCTGCACCTGTCACGTAGCACCAAAGTTCGTGCAAAAAACACGGAGTCAATTGCAACGATGATGGAACAGAGAGTGAACAAAGATCATGCATGATAATATGGGCTCGAAAAAAAGAGGTAGCCTCAGTTACATTGGACACACTTATATCCAGGATTTGAGTCAGTAAACCAAAGATCATGCACAACAAATTTGTACACACCAATTGTTTACTGACCAAACCCTGAATCAATTTATGCCCAAATATTCATCATCATCGGCACAAATCTTAAACAAAAGCAAATCACAAACACTAATAACGCAAGATCTAACACAAAAGGATTAAACTAGGAACAGACGAACCCTAATAACGCAAGATCTAACATAAATGGATTGAACTAGGAACAGACGAACCCTAATAACGCTAGATCTAACACAAAAGGATTGAAATGGGATAAGAACAAGGGAGCAAAGGGTTACCTCCGGCTCGTCGTCGATGATGCTGGTGTCGTAGGGGTTCTCCGCCGACGCATTTATTAATCGGTTCGTACGGGTTCCAAGCGACGGGGGCCTGGACGGTGGCGGCGGTCGATGCGCCGACGGCTGATGCGCCGGCTGCTACGTTGGAAGCAGCGACAGGGGCCTAAACGGGGGCCGCGGACGATGCGCCGGTGGCTGATGCACCGACAATGGGCATCTCATTCTTCTCCATCGCCGGCGGTTTTCTTTGGGGTTTTTTCTTGGCCTCTTCGGTTGTGGAGAAGATGATGGGACAGGAGAGGCGGTTGCAGTGAGAACGTGCATCGAGGGAGAGAAAAAGGGCTCTATAAAGATGAAGGTGAAGGTGGCGTATCTGCAACACGCGTCGCTTATGCACGGCTGCAAGCGTGCACCGCGACACCTAGTCTAACCTCAGGACGTTTGGTGTACTCAGTTATAACCTCGGGCCTTATACAGAAATTTTGTCTGTACTCAGTTTTCCCCTCGAGTACTTAGACTGGCAAGTGCAATATACTCAATTTTACCCTCAAGTAGCTGGTCAATAGAGAGTCAACAAATGAGATTAACATAGCTAATTGAGTCATTTCATGTGCAAAAAAATCCAAAAAAATAAAAACATAGTGGCACCTACTCATGGAGTCTTCCTACGCAACCTGCCACCTAGAAAACCTTAACAAACATGTATAAATCAAGTTTTACCACAAATTACCACTTCTCAGAATCACTAGTGTAGCTATGAAGATGCATGGTTTTCCACTCAAACCCCTTTGCAAAACATCTTCCCCAAAAACATAGTTTGTCTAAATGATGCCATAATTGTCACACTCATGTATATTTGAATTGCAAATAATTTGATGTACCCCAATATGAATTATATTGTACAAAACACGCATTTTTCATTTTGTAATTCTTTTGTTTGAATCCCTTAGTCTATTTACTATTTATGTGCCCTTGGATTCTTAGTACTACTCAG
The DNA here is from genome assembly GCA_023614405.1 of Avena insularis. Classification (NCBI taxonomy): domain Eukaryota; kingdom Viridiplantae; phylum Streptophyta; class Magnoliopsida; order Poales; family Poaceae; genus Avena; species Avena insularis. The sequence goes on along the minus strand of CM042694.1, from coordinate 159,357,613 downwards.
TTTTGCCCTCAAGTTCTGTCACAAATGCTCTCAGAAGCCCAAACTTATCCTGATTGGTTGAGCCGTTGTCACATGGATCGACTCCACAAACCGTTGATCAACTGATCTAACGGGCAGTATACCCCTCTCCGTCTCTTCGTGGCCACCCCTCTCTCTCTGTTCGTGGCCACCCCTCTTTCTCTGTCGGTGGAGAGTGTCACCCCTCTATTTATGTGCAATAACGAGTTTGCCACGTAATATAGTTTGTGGATTTCGGTGAATGCATTATTTGTCACCCCTCTAACAATTATCAACTATCTTTAGCTTTCCTTTTCTTTTAGGGAATATAGTTTGGGATATAGTTTTGGTAATTTGAAACGGCCCAAAAGTGGTATAATTTTGGTATAAACATGAGGCATACATATTTGCGGATTTCGGTGAATGCATTATTGTCACCCCTCAAACAATTATCAACTATCTTTAGCTTTCCTTTTCTTTTAGGGAATATAGTTTGGGATATAGTTTTGGTAATTTGAAACGGCCCAAAAGTGGTATAATTTTGGTATAAACATGAGGCATACATATTTGCGGATTTTGGTGAATGCATTATTGTCACCCCTCTAACAATTATCAACTATGTTTAGCTTTCCTTTTCTTTTAGGGAATATAGTTGGGAATATAGTTTTGGTAATTTTGGTAGAAACATGAGACATACATATTTGGCATATTTGGGGGATTTTGGTGAATGGATTATTTGTCACCCCTCTAACAATTATCAACTTTCTTTAGCATTCCAATATAGTTGGTAATTTTGGTGAATGCACACACTAACTATGAAAACAACTACAAGTACATGTAACTGAATAATGGATTTGTAACAAGGTATCCCTTGTAACAACTTCTAGCGCTTGGTGAGCAATGATAATAATCCGATCGCAATTATACAACAGAAAAAACAACCAGCCATCAGATTATCTTGCTTCTTCAACTCGATCAGCTGCCTTAACTGCTTGTTCATTTTCTTCAGTTCTCCCTTCACTTCCACCAATCCTACATTGGGAGCATTAGGCATAATCAGAACGGCTCCTCTCTCCGCCGCATTCTCTACAGCAAGTCCCCTCCCAAATTGTGCTCCCCAATAGCGCCAATTGATTCCTGCAATTGAAGCCTCTGAACATACACATCGATCCACTCGAAATGCCTGCATTTCTGCAGGATCTGAAAACAACAACGTGAACCCTAAATCCCAAATTCGAGGGAATGTCAAGAAAATCGAGAGAAAACAGAGAAATTGGAGCGAGATCTAACCTTATCCCCCTCTCTATATGGCAAGCTCTCGCATGCAAGGAACTCACATCCACGGTTGCCGTTGTCGTCCGTCTTACAGATCGACCGCTTCAGAGGCTCCTAGCGTGGGCAGTCAGGGCATCTTGTCAAAGGCACGGGTCCATACTGCAACCATGAAGAACGGGAGGTCGAAGAGAAACTAGACATCACCCTTTCGGAGAAGGGTCATGCCGTGAGAAGAAGAACAATGGGGCGCGGGGAAAGAAAGGGGAAGCAATGGCACGGGCACGGGCACGGGGAAAGAAAGGGGAAGAAATGGCACGGGCATAGGCGCGGGGCTGGCTCGGGCTCCCATTTTGCAACGGTCACCTAGGTAAGCTGTGGGTCCGGCGCGCTAACATGGACAAGTTGTGGGTCCCACGATGATCTGGATAAGTGGAGACATGTCCACTGTGGGGCACCAATAGCGGCCCCACTTGCGAGCACCAACCAACGTCAACTAAACGGGAATCCTCCGTCCGAGCTCCTTCTGCGGGTTTCAGACAAGGGATTAGGGAAAACTGAGGAAAAACTAAGGAGCTAGGGAAAACTGAGTACAACTAAGGACCAGAGGGCACGGAGATAGAAAGCCCTTAATTTAATTCACATAAATATGGGATTAAGGAATTGTTATAATTATAAGTATATAATTGTAATACAAGGAAAGAATTACATTTTATTAATAAAAGCGGGTATTACAAAATTCTTTTACAATAAAAGAAAAAGAAAGGTAAACTATAAGGAAAGGTAATTAATAAATGATTATAATATAAAATAATTCTTTTATTAACTAGAAGACAGGAAGTAGTACATTGTTCTTTTATAACAAAAGAATAAGAGTAAATTACATTCAAACAATTACAAATAATAGGAAAGGAAATACAAAAGAGAATTATTTATTACAGGAATACAACCATTACATTGTCTTTACAGAAATAATCGTCACACAGGCAAAATAACCTTATTAAACAAATACTTATTACAATGTCTTTACAAAAGTCAAAATCAAAGAATACAAGGGTAATGAAATAAAACCCTAGTCTAATATCTAACTATTCTTTCATCTGGTGTCTTTATTCCTCACTCCGATTCCTGCAAAATACAAACAAAAGATAGAATAAAAGAAAGGGGGGTTAGTGTGTTAGTTTTACTCTCAGTAGAGAACGGTGAAGTGCACAGTTCCTAGTTACATCCTTGAGTAATTAAAGGGGCCAATTTCACCAATGTATAGTATCTGTTCTTTTAAACAAGTAAGTCTCAGATCAACATCATTAGCACAAGGAAAAGGGGAAGATTCACCAGGCTATCAATTAGTAAACAGGTAATAGTAAAAGCCAAGTTACATGAGCTGATCCACATGCACAACACACACACACAGCTTAGTCAACTAACTGCATGGGTGTGTTGGCAAGCAGACACCAGCAATACAAGCAACCATACAAAGCACCAGCCGAAGGAGAACAGAGGGACTCATTCCTCCTTCTCAATCACACACTCACAGCCTTTGAGCTTGCTGAAACCATAGCCAAAATCTCTACCAGCTTACCCCAAATCACCCATCTAATCCACAGGATGGTAACATAAGGAGGAAGTGGAGCAGGTAGAAAGAAAGTCAAGCACAACATTCTAGGAGCAACACAGATGGTGCAGAGCTAGAGCAAGCAGCAAGCAACACACAACTCCATCCAACAACAAGTAATCTAGTGAGTGCAAATAACATCACCACATAATCAGATGATCATAGAGTCATATGATCATATGATTTGTTTTATTAAATCTTCTCAGAAAAACACCCAAGTGGGGTGTAGATTCATCCCAGAAGCATTTAAATGAAAGCCAATGACAAATTCTTACAAACAAATCCAAGATCTCAGCCTTTGCATCATAGATCTTGGATATATACTCAAATCCCCACAGTTATAAATAAACAACAGTCTTAGACCTAGATTCAGGGCACATCTCCTATGGAGTAGCACCTCTGTAATCTCAGGATCTATAGGATCAATATTTGACAGTAAGGAGATTAATCATTTTCTTAAAAGGATTCAAGAAACATTAGCTGATACCATGCATCAGAACACATCTATGAGGGACAGCTAGTAACAACTTCATTTTATCCAGCTATGCCTCAGACCAGCATCATGGGCTAATAAATTGGTAGCATCTTTAGGATACTAAAGTCAGCAGTAGCTTTTCAGTCATTTAACCAGCCAAACTTGGAGATAGGTAGGATTTAGGCAATAGAATAATAAACATTTGTGTACCATTCTAAAGAAGGTGTCACAAATGTAGCATCTAAAACCAAGCCAATGCTTTACTGATATTTGATCAGTTAACTTACAGAAAGATAGCTAATCATTTCCCTGGAATAAGCACTCATGAATCATACCCATGGTTGCATGCTTACAATTAGAGAACCATAGGAATATCATATTAACTCCAATTTGGAAGATCAACATAAATTAGTGTATAAAGGTCAAGTGAACAACTACTGACAGTACCACTGTCAGTACTCAAACCATGAGACAATAGTGAAATCCACAACACTGACATAAGTAGGTAAACATCCAGGAGAGTTTTACAATCAGTTTAACTGAGTCATAATAACCAAACCAGAGGGGTGAACCCTAATCAGATCATGCACCCAATTAGGGATTATTCAATTGAAGCACACAGAGGCTGCTGAGCAAGGCAGAAGTTAGAGAGCACACAGGGAAGAGCAAAGTAACTTACTCAAGGTCCTCACGAATTTAGAGAAGAGGAAGCATAGGCCAGAGAAGAAGCAGCACATGGCGGCACGGGGAGCACCCCAGAGGGGCGCCACGACCCGTGCCGAGCCGCAATCACGGCGATCACTAGAGAGGGTGATACCCACCATCACCAAGGCACCAGCATGACACCAATAGGGCATCGGAGCGCCAACTCGCCGGCGAGCTCCTAACCCTAGATGCCGGGGAAAGGGGCAAGACCACAACCAGCAGAGAGCGCGAGCCATGAATCGAAGAGGGTAGGGCGATGTAGCACTGTTGACAACATCACCCTGCACAGCGGCGTCAGCCGGGAAGGCCTGGAGCCGCCAGAATCGTAGCAGCGACGGCGTCGCTAGAGCATCGCCAGGGCATCACCAAGGATAAGGTCGAGAGGGAGAGCGAGGAGATGACGGGGCCGATTGGTGGCCGGTCTAGTGACTCTGGGTTGGTTTGACCCAACCCAGTGGGCTGGATCGGGCCGTCTCAACCCAGTGGGCTGGATCGGGCAGTCTCAACCCAGTGGACCGGATCGGGCCGGGCCAGCCTGTTGATACATTGCAAATGTATCTATAATTTTTTATGTTCCATGCTTGGTTTTATCCACTTTCTTGTGTTTTGTTCCAACTTTGGATTACTTTTCATATGATTTCTTGGACTAACCTATTAACAAGAGCCACAGTGCCAGCTGCCTATTTTCTGCTGTTTTTGGTTCCAGGAAAGTCAGAAAATGAATATTCTCGGAATTGGACAGGACAAAATCCAAAGTGCCTATTTTTCCGGAAGTCATCAAGTGCCAGAATACGAGACAGAGAAGGGCCAGAGGCCAGCCACACCACCTGGCCGCTCACAGCCGGGCCCCGGCCAGGTGGTGTGGTGGCCCCTGGCACCCCCTCGGCCTCTCCTTCCAACTATAAGATGCCCTCGGGACGTAAACCCTAAGGACCCAATCAAAAATCCACGAAAGAGTCTGTAGCCGCCGTCATCTCCATCCCTAGATCGGGAGGGATCTGAAGCTCTTCCCGGTACCCTGCCGAAGAGGGGAATTCACCCTGGAGGTCTTCTTCATCATCATGCAAGCCTCCGGTGTGATGCGTGAGTAGCTAGATGGCTGGTTCTCCTCCTTTGTGCTTTCATGTCTAGATCTTGTGAGCTCCGTTCATGATCAAGATCATCTATTTGTAATTCTGCATGTTGTGTTTGCGGGGATCCGATGGATATTGAGATGCTATTTCAGATTGATTTGATTCTATCATGTCTTTGTTATTTGTGATCTTGCATGCTTTCCGTTGTTAGTAGCTATATTGGCCAAGTAGATGCTAGCAACTCCAAGAGTTAGTATTTATGCTCGATAGTGGGTTCATGCCTCTGGTAATCTAGGGAAGTGACAACAATCTCTAAGGTACTAGATGTGCTGTTGCTACTAGGGAGAAAACAACAATCCTTTGTTCATAGAACAATCGTATTGTTTACTTTACATGCAGTTCGTAAAGCAATAATCTGTTGCTTGCAACTTAATACTGGAGGGGGTTTGGATGATAACCTAAAGCTGGATTATTAGTCATAGATGCAGTTGGATGGCGGTCTATGTATAATGTTGTAATGCCTAATCAAGTCTCAAAGGAGTCAAGATGATTAGTATATGCATGTATTGCTTTCTCGATGTTTGTCAATTGCCCCGCTGTAATTTGTTCACCCATCATGTTATCTATCTAAGGAGAGCCACCTCTAGTGAACTATGGATCCCGGTCCTTTTCTTTACATACAATCTACAATCCTTTACTGTTTTGTGTTCACTTTCTGCAAACTATTACTTCTTTCCATTCGATACATTTAATTCTTTGTTTTTCTTAAAACACGGTGAGATTGACAACCTCATCGCAAGTTGGGGACAAAGTTCTGTGGTTGTGTTGTGCAGGTCTCCACGTTGCTACTAGCACCGGTAGTGCGCCCTGCCAAAGCTCAGCTAGTAACACCTTTGGGGTGTTTCCTTGCTCCTACTGGTTCGATTAAACCTTGGTTTCATAACTGAGGGAAACTTGCTGTTGTGCTCATCATACCTTCCTCTTGGGGTTCCCAACGAGCTCTACATCAACCACGCCCCAACATTTTTTGGTGCTGTACACAGAGCCATCACCAGTGGGCCAGGCCCATGTTTAATAGGAAAGTTTATTTAAAATTTCTAAATTACAAATATACCCCTGAACTTATTTTAATTATAGAAAAAATATAGGAAAACCTTAAAAATGCGTATACTATATCAAGGTAATCACAAAAATAATCTCTAGATAATAAAAATATAAATCCACTTATGTAGGTTAAATAAAATATCACCAAATAATAAGATTACTTAAATGCTAAATAAAATTTCATAAATCAAGAAAAATTCCTAAAAAATGAATAAAAATCATTTTTTACACATTAAAAATAAAACGAATATTTGATAAAAATACTAACTTAAATTTTTGCAAATAAAATTTGATGCAAATATTTAAGAGCATTAAGTCCTTTGTGGAATTTATGAAAATAAGAATAATACTTAAAAATAAATACAAATTACTATTAAGAACAAAAATACATCTAGTTTATTAGAATAATAATAATTATAATACTTCATAAGGTTTTAAAGTAATAAGTTTTAAACTATTTTATAAGATACCATTTTATAAATTCATTAGTAACATTTCCTAAACAAGAAATAATTATAAAACCTTAACTCTTATATATTCAAATACTAGTTTTAAAACCATCACTTGGATTTATGCAAAACCTAAAATATAAATTATAAACTGATTAACACTAATAAATCTTAAAACCAAGTAAACCAACAATTTTAATTAAGTTCTAAGACGACAATAAAAAGACTTAAGCCTCTTATTGTTTTAACTCAACCAGGTTTAACATTGTTTTGCAACTCTAGCTCATTATTATTCTTATCTAAAATTATTTTTCTTATAAGTCAAATCAAATTCATAATCACCAAGCATATTTTAAACTTATCATTCACTTAAAGTGAATGATCTCACAAAATCAAACATGCTTATTATAAAGCTTAACGCTTTCAAATATTTTAAACACATCATACCCAGGTCTATTAATATTTTCAAGCTAACTTTAGTTCCTAAAGTTTTGTAGATAGTATAAAAAGTTTGATTATGTTTTATAGTTAACTTTTGTTCGTTTCAAGCAAATCATAAGGCATATCAACTTCATATAATCCGAGCCAATACAAACAACATCGATCACATTCTCTTAACCGCACAGATTGTTTAAACCTTGGCAAGGAAACTTTTTCCTCAAATGTTATTCGTTTTGCCACTTCAAAACCACAATCTTATAAAATAAGATCTTTAACTCTTACCAATCCATCACACCAACATCCATCATAACTACGAGATAGTAAATCATCACAACCTCAAAGTGTTATTACACTTCACTAGCACACTTTGCATATTAAACATCTAAATTTTTAACTTGAGAAGTAAAACATAAGAACTAATCAAATCTCGAAGAGGTGTCACTATTAAATAAACTCATCCAGGTGTTGGGAATTTATCTTGGGATTTTAAAAAATACATTACATTACTTATGCATCAGTATATTGCTTCTTTAAACATTAGTCCTTACCGGACCAATGATGCTATTTACAGAATTTGGATCTTCTAGTATCGTGAAGACCATGACTGCATAATCTTGCAATCACCAAAGGAAAGTTCACAACTTGCTCATGTCCTTTGATTATTTTCTATGCTTGTAACTCAACTGTGTTAACACCTGCATTTTAAAAAGGACAGAAAATACTATTTTCATAATACATGATTATGGATTATTTACCAAGTGGTAATAATCCATTGAAACGGTTCTAGTGGTAAAGGAACATAATATCTAGGACTTAACAACCAATGTCGCCAGTGATTCTAGCACCGTATAATACGCGTTAACCATGAGATTTGGAATGGGACAGAGAAGTCAGCTGTATCTTCTTCCTTTCATATGGAGGCAAGATGACCTTATCGTGATGTTGGGATTCCTGGTAGGGATCCAACATATGGGTGGGCACCCTTAGGCCCCACGATTTTGCTGTCTAGATTATTTATGAGTGGCTGTCGGAGGTATAGTCGGGCCTTTTATGGAGCTTACCAGGGGCATCACCACTTCATAGAGTCTTCGGGAACTCACCAGGGTTATAGCTTGCCCTAGTTGGAGGCTTAACAGAGGTGTAGTCAGCCCCGGAGGATCGTGCATACATATGGGGTCGTGGAGAGGGAAGTGATTGGCTTGGATCACCTACTGGGCCCCACATCAAGGAATTGTGGACGGGAAAGATCGCCTGGTTGTGCAACAAGGAGTTGGTCTCTCATGGGTAAAGCAACGCACCTCTGCAGAGTGTAAAAATTGTGACATGTTACTCCCTGTTTCGGGAAGGAGCTACGAACACGGTAGGAAAGGAACCCCATGAAGGTTCTGGTCAACCTGTGAAGGCTGTCGGACATAGTTTTTTTTGGAATAAAAGCAACCTTTGAAGAAATGATTACGAAAACCTGCATGGCCTATGACCTATGGTCTGTGGCTGTAGAGACAGTGCATCATACACTCTTTTTTAGTGAACTTGCTGAGTATGCTCGTACTCAACCGTATCTTCTTAACCCTTGCTAGATTCTAAGCCATTGAAGATGATGTCAACACCAATTTCTGCTCAAGAAACCATCATCATCGACAATTCAAGTTCTTCAATAAAGTTAGTGGAGTCAACATACACATCAGCGGAAGTGAAGTCAGAGTTCTTAAGTAGATAGGAGTAAATTTCTTTAGCCATAAAACCTACCTCTGTAGAGCATTGCAATAGCAGCAATGGCAAGCCAAATAGCTTATGTGCTAGTCTTATTTACCAGATATTTCTGAGTTATTATTTTTGGTTCTTTCTGTAAGAAGTTTCTTTATCTCATTAACCTAGAGTGTTCTCTGGATCTTATGTAAAGAGTCGTGTTGTAATTTAGAGTCATGTTTTGGACCTGCTGTGTTTCTGTTGTACCACTCTAAGGGACGTAATACTGGTGAACGGTGTTTCATTGGTGTTGTGTCAACGACTATAGTATACTACATCATGTAGTGGTATACTGGGTCACCGCAACCTTGAGGGGTGGGATCGATTGTTCGGCCTGTTTCCCGAGCTAGGGAATGTCCCTTCTTTTCCCGCTTGCACTTTTACTTGATTTGCTCCCGCTTGCACTTCTACTTGATTTGCTCTTCTTCACTTCCTTCTGAAGTGTGCATAGATAGTCATCTGGCTTATGGTGCAACTCATATTGTGATTTTGTGTTCATAAAATCAAGTCCATACGATTTTTCCTGCTTGGTGTATACCGGGGCAGGCTCGAGTTTCTTGTTTTGAAAATGCACATCAGATTGGGCCTTTGCGATCGCTGTGTTTTCCTCGTCAGTACGATCGTAAGGTCTGATGGAAAGATTCTTATGAGGTACTCTTGGGAGCGCGCATTTGTCGTTTTGGGTTGCTATGTCAGTTAATACTTAGTGACGGAGCATGCTTCCTCTTATTGTCCTTAGCGGGCAGCGCAGACGACTGACCCTGCGGTGGAGATCGAGATGGACTCACGCTGTGGTGGTCGTAGTCATGGGTGGGCTTCTTGGAGGTGATGGAGATGAAGGTGACCTACGACAACTTGGAGGCGGTGTTGGCCTTGGTGCCGAGCTTGGAAGCTTGATGTTGTTCTTGTCCCACAGAATGATACCACCCAATACTTCTCCAAGTGTCCTCTCACCTTCAGGTCCAGGGATGTCAAGCTCCATTCAGTCAAACCCTGTTACGATTTATCCACCCCGACTTTAGCATAGCCAGCTGGAATCTCACGGCCATGCCAGCGTGTGTCAGGTGGAGTAGGTAAAGCACATCCGACCGCCATGTTCAGGGATATGTTCTTCACCTTCTTATGGAGCTCACAAGATATCTGCTCCTTGATTCCATCCACGGGGTAGCCAGGACCGCCATCTATCATCCGTGCATCGTGAGACGGGACCTCCGATTTAGCCACGCTGCTTTCTCCACTGAGATGGTCTGGCGGTAATATCGAGTGTAGGATCTTGCAGGCGCACTACTCCTCTAAGTTCGTTAATCTGCTGCTGCTTGTCAATTCTTCCTAGCAAATGGTTGAACCTATCTCCCTCCTCCTCCTCCCAGCGCTGCTTTGCTCTCGCTCGGCTTCTATAAGTACATTTGTCTTTGGGAAACCCAATCTCCCATGTATAACTAGGGCTAAGGCCTCGTACTCGTCCTCTGTGTTCTTCAGGCCCGAGGACCTTTGTCAGCAAGTCTTTCTCTCTGTCGGGACGAAACTTTATTTTCCCCTATTTAATTTCTTTCACCATTTTCTGCCATGTTTCCCTAGGTATCCTGATCCTGTCACTGCAAACAAGGTCCCCTGTATTATCATCATACTCACTCCCATGCCTAGGGAACCAATTTCTTGCCCTCAATTCCCATTCTTCGTGCATTGGTTCTGGAGTGATCCCTTTAGCAAGCAGCTCTTTCTCTTTTTATACCACTTTGGCATGGCAGTCGCGTAGCCCCTGGCCCCAGGTGATGGTGATATTTCTTTTTTGCAGCACTTTTCTTGTTTTTGATGACATCTTCTTAGCAGGTTCTGACTGCTTGTACTTCACAAATGCATCCCAGTAAGGCTCCTACTTCGCTACATAGCCTTCGAATTTTGGAGCAGTCTTGTCCTTCTTATAATTTAGCCATAATGTTTTCTTCCAGTTCCGGAATAGTTCGGCCATCTTTTTGAGAGTCCACTCCTTGACTTTCTTCCTCAATGCAGTTGTGTCGGCATCATCCTCATATTCTGGCAGGGTCAAATGTGCCATGAGGTCATTCCAAAGACCCTCTTTGTACCTTTCGGCGACATACTTACTCTCTTCCGCCCCTTTGGGCTTATGTCACTCTCGAACGATGATCGAGATGCGATCCCTAACCATAACTCCGCATTGTTGTACAAATACATTTATAGTCTTTTCGGGTTCTAGCGGTTCGCCTAGTGCTGATATCGCCGTATTTGTATAATGCGTAGATGCGACCAACTTTTTGGCCGAGCCTCGTTTAGAAGATTTTTGCTCGATGTGGAGGCCTAAGAGAAGAAACATTCGTCAATTTATATATATAACTCAACTAATGCGTCTACTGATCACCGGACATCATATATATACCTTGCCGGACTTTGTTAAGGGTCCACCGGAGCCGTTGGCTTCTCCATCGTCGGAGTTGTTGGCTTCTCCATCATCGGAGCCGTCGGCTTCTCTCTCACTTCGGTCGACCTCCTCACCCTCACCGGAGGGGTTCCGAAACATCGACGGAGATTCGGGTGGATCAACATTGGGGGCGTCGTGGATTATATCCTCGAGAATTTCTTCCTGTGCTAGGTATCTGTGGATTGGATCCATAGTTTCTACAAAATGCACAAAATACCATTTTTGCATACAATATTGCTACATAAATTAATACTAAACAATAATATTTACACAACATAGCAAAAAATACACCTAATTTGCTACATAAAATAATACTAAACAATAATATTTACACCTAATTTCTACAATAATACTAAACAATTGCCAAATTCTATTTACAATAATACTAAAAAATACACCTAATTTAAAATAATACTAAACAATAATATTTACTACACTAAATATTGCTACACAATTTGCTACATAAAATAATTAATACTAAACTAAATCAACTAAAATAATACTAAACAAAATCAACTAAAAAAGCACACAAATTAACTTACCGATCTCGCAACGGGTGGGGCAGCGCGTAGGCGGGGCAGACCGGACCGAGGCTGCTGGGGACGACGGCGTGGCAGATGAGCGGTGGTAGCAGGCGCGCACACATGGCAGAGGCGGCCTTGGACAACAGCGTGGAGGAGGCGGAGGCGAGGGCGCGCGCGGGCGGGCGGCGAGTCTAGCAGCGGCGCGGCTCGAAAATCCGGCAGCCTCCCGACATCGATGGCGGATTTAGGCCTCCAGTGTCATGTTGCATGGAACCTACTAGGGCGGTGGCCGCGTTTATATACCCCCCTTTATCCGCGGTGCATGGCACCAGCCGGGACTAAAGGGGGGTCTCTAGTCCCAGCTAGTGCCACACATCGTGACTAAAGGGGGGCGCTTTTCAGATCCGTGCGCAAATGGGCCATTAGTCCCGGCTGGTGATACGGGCCCTGACTAATGGGCCGAAATTTGCGCGCGTAAACTGGCTGGGTGTTTTTTTGTCTAGGACCTTTTTAAAATCTAGGTGGTTTTTCAAAACATTTAAACACTTAAATAAATTATTTTTTGCATACTTATGAATTTGAGAAAACTTTCAACATAAAAGTGCTTGAATTTGAATAAGTAATCCAAATCCATTGTCTATTTTATAAAATAATTATTCTAACTTATCAAACTATTAACCGTTTTGCCATTTTCAATTATAAAATGCATTAACTATTATCTTTTGCATATTTTCGAATCTCACTAAACATTCAACATAAAAATGCTTGAATTTGAATAAGTAATACAAATCCATTTTCTCTTTTATAAAATAATTATCTAACTTGTCAAAGTATTAAACATTTTGCCATTCTAATATGTCCTCCAGACCCAAAAAAGGAAAAATAATACATCATACGATGAGTCAAAGCACCACATAGTTATTTTAGTCCCGGTTGGAGCCACTAACCGGGACTAAAGATATTCCTGCCATTTCCCACCACTTATCGCCATGTTTTCCCGCCCTTTCCCTCTAAACGGGGCTTTTAGTCCTGGTTAGAGCCACTAACCGGGACTAAAGATATTTCCCGCCATTTCCTACCAATTACCGCCATGTTTTCCCACACTTTCCCTCTATATCTAGGAAGACCGCGCCATGGCTATCCACACATCCACACCTTCCTCTCTCACAACAATGGACACCGCATACTGGGCCATTCTAACTCTCGAGGAAACCGAGGCGCGCGCGCCTACCCATGCCCCCGAGCTACCAGCTGCCTGCCGACTGGATGTTAAGCACTAGAGGGGTTCCTATGCCTCCTGTGCCTCAAGGTTCCGCCCACTAGGCGGCCATCACGAACCACTTCTACCTCGAGCTCACGCCGGAGCAGCGTATGGATCCCCATTGGGATCCCGACAACTACGACACCTGGAATGCCTCCTTCACTAACCAGTGGGAAAGGGAGCTCACTAGGTACAAGGGTGACGACCTGCCCCTGATGAAACACAATGAAGCCGGTCGCCGCCTATAGTTGGCGAACCAGACTATCTTCGACGTGATGCACTAAATCGCCCAGGGAGATCATCCTCGCCTGTGCACTTTGACCCTCCATAGAGCCACAAGAAGGGTGGCGGTGGTGAAGGCCACGGGCGTAGCGGTGTCGTCATATAGGAGCCCCCTCCCCCGCGCGTCATGAATCCAAGGCCAGAGTGGCGGGTGCCCCCGGAATATGCCTTGGCTGGGCTTAGGATCCAGCTGCGTCCACCTAGCGACGATGACAAAGACGACCCTGAAGCTGTGTACTATAGGGCTAGACATGACTATGACTAAAGGGGGGACTTTAGTCCCTATTCCAATGTTATGTTCAGAATCGTGACATTGTTTGCGATATTGTGCTCATATTGTGCATGCATGTGCATCTTGGGATGGCGAACAATGTTGCAGGAGGAAATTTTCCTTTTCACACGGAAATGCCATTTTCCATTTTCTGAGCACCCAAAACGGGGAGTTTTGTGAAGCAACCACCAAAATGCTTTTTCAAAATGCTACCCCCCATTTTTGAAAAATACTAGACCACCTTACATTGAAGATCTCTCAACCAGGAGATCTCAAACCTTTCCGTACTTCCCGGGTGAAAAAGACAAATGTCTACCGGATCGGTAGGAAGTTGGTCCAGTTTGAACTACAGGTACATGATCTAACGCTCATGATTTTTAGAAAAAAATCATTTTTAGACTCACAATATGATATTTCTTCAGAGATTCAATGCAAGTTTTAAGGAGGCTCATCCCCTACCTTCATGCCCGCTGTTTTGACCATAGTTTGAAACGGGAAATATTTGAAACAGGCATAAGAAATTCAAAAATAGTCCAAACAATGTAAATCCTTCGTGTGGTGTCATATTATGTGATGCAAGGAAAAATACCAAAATTGGTATATTAATTATGTCTCAAAAAAACCTTCACAAAATGACCTATCATGTTTGAGGTTTCATGGCTTTCGGTCCAAATGACCAATGTTATGTGTAGAATCACCACATAGTTTGTGATAATATGCCCATATTGTGCATGCATGTGCATCTTGGGATGGCGAACAGTGTTACAGGAGGAAGTTTTCCTTTCCGTTCCATAGAAAAGTGATTTTCCATTTTCCGAGCACCAAAAACAAGAAGTTTTGTGAAGCAACCACGAAAATACTGTTTAAAAATGCTACCACCCCATTTTTCAAAAATACTAGACCCTACATGGAAGATCTTCCAACCGGGAGATCTCAAACCTTTCTGTACTCCCCAGATGAAAAAGACAAATATCTGTCGAATCGATAGGAAGTGGGTCTGGTTTGAACTACAGGTACATGATCTAATGCTCATGATTTTTAAAAAAAAATCATTTTTAGACTCACAATATGATGTTTCTTCAAATATCCAATGCAAGTTTTAATGAGGCTCATCCCCTATCTTCATGCCCACCGTTTTGACCATAGTTTGAAATAGGAAATATTTGAAACTGGCATAATAAATTCAAAAACGGTCTGAACAATGTAAATCCTTCATGTGGTGTCATATTATGTGACATAGTTGTAAGGAAAAATACCAATATTGGTATAATGATTATGTCTCAAAAAAATCTTCACAAAATGACCTATCATGTTGGAGGTTTCATGGCTTTTGGTCCAAATGACCAATGTTATATGCAGAATCACGACATAGTTTATGATACTGTGCCCATATTGTGCATGCATGTGCATCTTGGGATGGCGAACAATGTTGCAAGAGGAAGTTTTCCTTTTCGTTGCATGGAAAAGCCATTTTCCATTTTCTGAGCACCAAAAATGGGGCGTTTTGTGAAGCAACCATCAGTTTTTTTTTTCAAAATGCAACCAACCCATTTAAAAAAAATACTAGACCACCTTACATGGAAGATCTCTCAACCGGGAGATCTCAAACCTTTCCGTACTTCCTAGGTGAAAAAGACAAATGTCTGCCGAATCCGTAGGAAGTGGGTCCGGTTTGAACTACAAGTAAATGATCTAACGCTCATGATTTTTGAAAAAAAAACATTTTTAGACTCACAATATGATGGTTCTTGAGATATCCAATGCAAGTTTTAATGAGGCTCATCCCCTATCTTCATGCCTGCCGTTTTGACCATAGTTTAAAACGGGAAATATTTGAAACGGTCATAAGAAATTCAAAAATAGTCCGAACAATGTAAATCCTTTGCGTGGTGTCATATTATGTGACATAGTTGCAAGGAAAAATACCAAAATTGGAATATTGATTATGTCTTAAAAAACCTTCACAAAATGATATAAAAGGTTTAATACATTACGTAGATTTATTCCATAAAAGGTTTAATACATTATTACACATCACCAATATCCCTATCTAGTGTTGTGGTTTTCTTATGCGTCGTAGCCATGGAGAATCTTCATCATTTAACAGGATTCTTGGGTCAGTTTTCACTTTGAAGGGTGTAATTTCATAAAACTTATTATAATCTTCTGACATGTCTGTCTTGTCATCCACTCTCACGATGTTTCTTTTCCCTGAAAGAATATGTGGCGCTTTGGATCATCGAACGATGTATTATTTTGCTGATTTCTTTTTCTCGGTTTGGTAGACATGTCCTTCACATAGAAAACCTGAGCCACATTGTTGGCTAGGACGAATGGTTCATCCATCTATGCAAGATTGTTAAGATCTACTATTGTCATGCCGTACTTTTGGTCTACATGTACCCTGCCTCCTGTCAGCTTGACCCATTTGCATCAAAACAAAGGGACCTTAAAAGTAGGTCCATAGTCAAGTTCACACATCTCCTCTATGTATCCATAATATGTGTCCTTCTGCCCATTGTCATCTATTGCATCAAAGCGGACATCATTGTTTTGATTGGTGCTCTTTTTATCTTGGGCGATCATGTAAAAATGTATTCCCATTTATCTTGTACCCTTGGAAAGTACATATAGTCGAAGATGGTAACCTGGCCAACAAGTATAGCTGATCTCCAATAGTGGTTTTATTCATGAGTTGTGTCTGCAACCAACTACCAAAGTCTTCTCGTGTTCCCCTGTAACATCCCTAAATTCATATTTCAAAGCTCATTCATATCATCATTGCATCCTTCATCATTTAGGGTTTTTCTCAAAATCATTTCAGAAAACAGAAGCTTATGCTATGATTTCATGTGAGCAAATTTAGCTCAAGTGGCCATTACCCTTTGAAACTTGATTGTTTAGGAACTTGTTTGCTTGCCTCCATTGTTGGAAAGTTTAGGTGTAAAAGTTTGACCAAAGTTTTCAACTTAGAAATAAATTTCAAAACCCTATTTTGTTTTATCAACATTTGCAAACCAGAGGCAAAGTCTCTGTTTGTATTAAGCCCAAGCTTGACCAAGCCCTTGCAGGGTAACTACTTGTTAAATAACTGGTTTTTGAAACCACAGAACCCTGCAAAGATCCCAAAAATTGTTTGAATTCAAAAAAGATTTGAATTCATATCAAAATCATTTCAGAAAATCGAATTAGAAAAATAAAAGAAGCAATCAAATGAAAAGGGCCACGCGCCAGGTTTCTGGCCCAGCAACGAATCGAGACCAACTAGCCCACCCGGGGGTTTTCTTTTCCCTCTCTCACGCGCGAGCGCACGCACCCAGTCGCTGACAGCCAGACCCCACCACCCCTCTACTCTATTCGCTGACAGGTAGACCCACTGCCATGTCAGGCTCGTCGTCAATCTCGCGCTGAAGAACTGCTCGCCGTGGCCGTTTCCTCCCCGACGCAAATGCGCTTAATTGGCGTTGAATGCTCGCGAGATTCTCGCACCTGCTCCGCCTACTTAACCCCCACCTCTCTGCGACCGTTTCCCCTCACTTAGCACCACCTCTCCGCCACCAGGCTGCACCCAATCAGCCTCGCACCACAGCGGACAGAGCTCACTCCAGCGATCAATTCCGGTGAGCCTCGTGTTCCCCTCTGTCTCTTATTCATGCTATTTTGTTCAGTGAGTCTTTGCGCACCTCCTGACCCCACTAGTTCATCCTGTACTGCCCCAGGTCGCCGTTTCCACTCGACACCGCAAGCACCGACGACAACCTCAACTCCGACGACCTCCAGTGGTAAGTCCAGACCGCCCCAAGCCTTGTCTTTCACCCACGCGTGTTCTCCGTGATCTTCTACATCTAACCACATCCCCCGTTTGCCTCCTAGTGATCGACAACGTCGCCTTCGACCTCGAACAGAACCACCTGTCGCCAGACTCAACTCCGACGAGGAATCATCGCCGTGACAGCACGCCCCTTCGCAAACCGACGCTACCTTGAGCTTCAGTAGCTTCCTGCGAACCTGGTATGACCCTTCTCCCTCTCGCAGACGATCGGGAACACTAGCACTGCCGTAGACCGAGCGCTCCGCCGCTCGCTGACGCCGCGCGCCGCCAGGGCATGGTTGTTTGAACGAGCACCGTTAGATCCAGATCCGAGCGCTAGGATAGATTCATTTAACTGCGAAGCGGTACGCGATCTGGAGCGTGCGATCTATTTAGATCCTGCGGCTGTGGAGCTCGATCCAGTGCGAACCGATACGCGCCAGTCACAACACGACACGTGGCTAGAGTTAGATCTAAAAACAGATTTAAAATCAGAATTTGATCCAATTTTCAAATGCTTATAACTTTTGAATGCCACGTTGGATTTTTGCAAACTTTATACCGTTGGATTCAGTGAATCAAGGCCTTTCTGAATATCCAATGTGTTTAACAAATAGTAACCATTAGAATGACTTTGTTTGTAGAAACATGTTTAAGGCCATTTTGAGTTTGGATACAGTTTAGTAATTTGTTTTAGGGTTAAATAAGTTTAGTTGGCAAACTTGTGACTTGTTAAGTTTCTGTAATCATGCACTTGCTTGGTATAGTTTTCAAAAACCCCCACTTAGTAAATTCATGCATGCATGCATTCATATTATTTTTGATTGTATATAATTGTGTGTAATTGTGTGCTATAAACTTTTGTGTAGATTTTGCTAGTGATTGTGACCGTGAAGAGTGCTACTCTCCTCATTACCAAGGCAAGTGATGCTTCATACTTTTGTCCCATTATTTCCACTATGCATTAGTGACATTTCTAAGTAGGACTTGCATGGAATTTTGCTAAGTATAAACTATGCTATGGGAAAACCTAGTAGATGAAACCTTAGTAGAAATTTCCTAAGTTAAGATTCCTATTACTTTCATGCTTAGCTTAGCTAATAGAAAACAAGGGTGGAATATATATTCATGCTATGGAAAAATTTCTAAGTCTGTGGACTTATGTTTTGTTTAATAAAACAATTAAATGAATGAATCACCTGGGTGGAATGGAAGGAATGGTTTGTGTTGAGTGGTTCACAAGGCCATGGACTTGGCTTGTGTATCTCACTTGTGGATGGCCACCCAGGAACAAAGAGATTTGAGATGTCAAATGTTGAGAAGCTTCAAGTGCAGCCACTTGGCAATATGGGCTCTGCCTGGATCATATAGGTTGCAATAACTTAGCCAAATGGACAGTTGGTGGTAGGGGATTGATAGGTTGGAGCAACGTCCATGTTGGTCTAAGGGAAGGCTTCTGAAAGATCTTGTCTTGGTGAAACCAAGTCTTGTGGGGAAAGTGCACCACCTCTGCAGAGTGTAAAATCTAAGTACTTAGACATGTCCCTGGAAAAGGACAATTTGAGCATCAAGACATGGAAGCCATCAAGAATCTCCTCATCCCAATTTCTAAGTAAAAACTTGTGGTTGAACAAGGGTTAAAGGATCTTCAATCTTTGATTGGTAGATGCCTTGGGTGATTTGTGCCAAACAAAAACTTAGTGTTTTCAAATGATAAGGAAAAATCTATTTTGAGCAATGCAAGCCTAAGCTCCACTTAGCCAAATGCATATAGTATTATAGTCCACTTTAAATAAGCTAAGGTATCACTTGCCAATACTATTCCAAAGTATTGACCCTCTGTGGCTGTAACTTGTAATGTTGCAGGTTACACCGATGATGAATAGGAGTCATGAGTCTACACTCAACATGCTTGCCTGTGGCACATGAAGATGAAGACTTATGTTTATTTACTTATTCCATAAACTCTTGTATTAGGCCTTTGGCCCTGAGTTGTAAAAGACTATGTTTTATCTCTGGAATGAATGTAATAAACGACCTTTGTATCTGTGTACTTCATCTTAAACTGTGGATGCTAGCATTGATCCAGGGACTAGCATTGCAATCACAGGGATCCTTTCCTTTATAAATGAACTCCATCAACGAAGCCGTGAAGAGAGGACCACTCATGACCATGACCTTGTTGTGTGAGACTGATTTTCCCAAGATTCTCAAGGACCTCATGGAGGCAATGGAAGCACATGGTGCAGCTGTGTACAAGGGCTTTCGAGTGATGGAGGAAGGAGTGGAGTATTGGTGGGTGCAACTTCACTTGTACAAAAACAAGGAAGACAACCACAAAGAAAGAGGCTTCTGCATGTACACCAACACTGTGATGCATACCACATTCTTTGAGTCAGCAAGAGAAGCAGCTTGGAAGACTATCAAAGAACTCAGTGCTAGAGTCAAGTGCAAGATGCTCAACCTCCAAAAAGACTTAGAGAAAGAAAAGGAACTTACCCAAGAGTTGGAAGACACCAACCAAACCTTAAGGGGAGATATTATAGACTTAGTGATAGAAGCATGTGAACAAGATAGGCTGATTGCTACTAGGAACATTGTGTTAGCCACCAGATCCAGTGAGATAGGTTTGTAAACACACTTCGTTAGTTGGACCACCACCTATCACCTTATTTTCCAAATGATACCTTAAATAAGTTTGAACCTTGGTTGATGTAATGGATTCATGTATGCATGACTTGTGTGATTTTGTGTTCCATGGATATGTATGAATGTTTGACTTGTTTATCTTAAATTGTGTTGTTCTAACTTTTACAATCTTATAAATAGATGCCTATTACCATCAGCACTGTTGAGGAGTTCCAGGTTACCCGTTTTGGTCCTCGTATCGTAGAGCTTACTACCTTGCTCGATCTCCCTCTTCCCACCATTACGGTGCACCCACTCACCAAGTTTGAGAGGAAGGACCTCTGGGGCTTCAAGGTGAACCAGCCAGGACGCCAGACAGAGCCTACTACGGAGGCCATCGTCTTCAAGCTTATGCACGATGACAGGGAGAGAGGCATGGAGGTTGTCATGCAGGACCTGATAGGACGACTGTTAGGCCGTCACTCCCGACAGGTTAGAGGCACTCACTTCCACACCTTCGGAAGGCGTGATGATGACGGAGAGTCCATCGACTTTGAGGACGACTCGAGGGCCGCAGCAGAGCCGATACGCCTGTACCTCCAGGACTTAGAGACTCTTATTAGGCACGTGGATACTGACAGGACCAACGTCATGCTTAGCAATGACGAGCTCCAGGTGCAGCTTCGCGAGAAGGACAAGCTCTTCGCGCAGCAGGACGAGGTAGTCAAGGAGATGAAGGCGAAGTTCGAGACCCAAGACCATAAGTTCAAGAGTCAGGAGAAACGTGTCCAGGATAGGAACAAGAAGATTCGGGACATGACCGAGGAACTGAAGTCCAAGGATTTCGAGTTAGAGCAGCAGCAGACAGTGATTGAGAGACTTCGTTCCCAGAAGAGGGCTCTCAAGGCCAAGATCGACTCCTTGACCACTACTATTGAGGAGAACAAGACCGCAATGGAGAACGCAGGTCTTACCTTTGTCGAGGAGGAGATTGATGCTGACGAGTAGACTTGACTACTCAGTTATCTCTATTTACCGTACTTGTTATTTGTGAACTTATTATTGGACCATCCGACATGTGGATGGCTTGCCACTTGTGTGTTTTTACTTTGAGACTTTTGTTATCTTGTTGTTGAGCTTTTATCCTGGTGTTGCTTGCTATGTGTTTGCTTGTGTAATGTATTATGCATGAATCATGTAAGGGTATCTCATTCTTATCTCTATATGAATAAACCACAGATGCCTCCCCGTCGCGCAAACCCCAATCCCAACCCCAACAACATTACCCCGGAAATGCAACAAATGATGAATGCGCAGACACAGCTTATGCAAATGATGACGACATTCATCCAAAACCAGAACAACAACAACCCCAATAACAACAACAACAACAACAACAACAACAACAACAACAACAACAATCCGGGTTTTGATATGCTCACCAGATTTCTGCGTCTGAGGCCAGCTAAGTTTTCAGGAACGACTGATCCCATGGTGGCCAATGATTGGCTACGTTCTGTGAACAAAGACTTAGTGACCGTGGGCTGCACGGATGCTGAAAAGTCAGTTCGCAGACATACATTGGAAGGACCAACCACCGCATGGTGGGACAACTTCCAGATCACCACTCCTATCGATGAGGTGACTTGGGCTATCTTTGAAGATGGCTTTCGCACTACTCATATCTCACCAGGAATGATGAGCCTGAAAAAGAAGGAGTTTCACAACCTGAAGCGCCACCACCACAGTGGCTGAATATATTGAAGAGTTCAACAATCTGGCGTGCTATGCACCGGATGAGGTTGACACAGATGCCAAAAGAAAGGAAAAGTTTCTGGAAGGCTTAAATGATGAGCTGAATCTGCAGCTGTCTGTGGCATATGTTCCAACTTATCAGTCACTGTGTGACAAGGCTGTTATTGTGGAGAATAAAATGAAGCAAGTCGAGAGTAGAAAGAGGAAACACTCCGACAAGCACAGCTCGGGATCGTCTCATAAACGATCTCACTATGATGATAGTGTCAGCTCAGGATCCCACAAGCATGGGAAATTTAACAAGCACCACAACCACAACCGTCATGACAACAAACATCATCGCAGTCATGACAATGATAAGTACAAGAATCACAAGAGTGGACATAAGAGCCACCATAGTGGAAGTGGAAGTGGAAGTAGAAACCAGCCTAAAACGGACATCAGTCAGGTCGAGTGCTACAAATGCAAGAAGCTGGGGCATTATGCTAATGAGTGCCCTGAAAAGAAAGTTGAAGGACCTAACAAGCCCAATCCTTTTCAGAAAGGACAGGTTAACCACATCAATGTGGAGGAGGTCTATGAAGAGCCCGATCTTTGTTCTTTGGTAAGTTCAGACTCAATTCCATCTCAGCATTTGTACTCTTTGACACTGGTGCATCTCATTCATTCATATCAAAAGCATTTGTCGAAAGAAATGAACTACCGGTAGAAACCATTGGGTGTCCTATAAGAGTAAGTTCTCCTGGTGGAGAAATGATAGTAAACTCAGGATGTCATGACTTAGTCATAGAGTTTGGAAAACATAAGTTTCCAGTGAACCTAATAATCCTGAATTCCCAAGGATTGGATGTGATTTTGGGAATGGATTGGATGGCTAAGTATGAGGGAGTACTAGATTGTGCCAATCGTACAGTTGCACTCACAACCCCTAAAGGTAAGAGGATAAAATTCAAGTCCAATTTTAAATCTAAAGGAAGTAAGCTGAATTCTCTTAAGGGGGTTAGCATGGACACTGTGCCAATTGTGTGTGAATATCCGGATGTGTTTCCGGAAGAGTTACCGGGAATGCCACCAGATAGAGATGTAGAGTTTATAATATATTTGGTACCAGGTTCTAGACCAAGAGTGAAGAGACCTTATAAAATGTTAGTTGACGAACTTAAGGAACTCAAGAAACAGCTTGGAGAACAATTGCAGAAAGGATTCATCCAGCCAAGTTCTTCATCTTGGGGAGCTCCAGTTTTATTCGTGGAAAAGAGGGATAGAACTCAAAGACTATACATAGATTACCGTTCTCTCAACGAGGTAACCATCAAGAACAAATATACTTTGCCAAGAATCAACAATTTGTTTGATCAGCTAGAAGGAGCATGTGTGTTCTCAAAGATTGATCTTTGGTCAGGCTATTTTCAACTCAAGATAAGAGAGCAAGACATACCTAAAACAACATTCACCACAAGGTATGGATTGTATGAGTACACTGTGATGCCTTTTGGTTTAACCAACGCTCCAGCATACTTCATGAATATTATGAACAAAGTGTTCATGGAATTTCTCGACAAGTTCGTTGTCGTTTTCATCGATGACATCTTAGTCTACTCCAAGAGCAAGGAAGAGCATGAAAGACATCTACGCTTGATACTTGAGAAACTGAGGGAACATAAGCTTTATGCCAAATTCAGCAAGTGTGAGTTTTGGTTAGAGGAAGTTGGATTGGTCACGTTATGACAAAGGATGGTGTAGCAGTTGATCCTGCTAAAGTTTCAGCTGTGACAGAATGGGAATCTCCTAAGAACGTAAAAGAGGTTCGTAGTTTCCTTGGTTTAGCAGGTTAGTACAGAAGATTCATTGAAATTTTTTCAAAGGTTGCTAAACCAATGACATAATTGTTAAAGAAAGATAAGAAATTTTCTTGGTCTGAAGGTTGTGAACTCAGCTTTCAAGAATTAAAGAAGAGGCTTGTGTCAGCACCAGTTCTGTGCCTACCAGACTTGGAAAAGGATTTCCAAGTGTATTGTGATGCTTCTCATCAAGGTTTAGGTGCCATACTTATGCAAGGCGGAAAAGTTGTGGCTTATGCCTCGAGACAACTCAAAAGTCATGAAGTAAATTATCCTACTCATGATTTAGAGTTAGCCGCTGTTGTACATGCACTCAAAACATGGAGACACTACCTTTTGGGAAAATGTTGTGAAGTATTCACCGATCATAAGAGTTTGAAGTATATCTTCATCCAGAAGGAAATCAATATGAGACAAAGGAGATGGCTAGAACTTATCAAGGATTACGACTTGAGTTTGCAATACCACCCCGGTAAAGCAAATGTAGTAGCAGATGCTCTAAGTCGTAAGGCGTTTGTAAATGGCCTTACCAAAGGTGAATTGCCAGATGACTTGTGTAAGCAATTCAAGGAACTCAGGTTGGAGATTGTGCCAGAAGGACATCTTATGTCTTTGGATGTTCAACCCACTCTGTTGGATAAGATCAAAGAAGCCCAAAAGACGGATAAAGAAATCGATGAGATTAAGGAAAGGATTAGCCAAGGGAAAGCTAAAAGTTTCCATATAGACGAACAAGGTACTTTATGGCACGGGAAACGTATTTGTGTTCCACAAGATCCGGAATTGCGGAAACTGATTCTACAAGAAGCCCATAACTCTCCATATTCTATTCACCCGGGAAACACCAAAATGTACATGGATATGAAAGAAAGATTTTGGTGGAACAATCTCAAAAGGGACATCGCTGAACACATTGCTTTGTGTGATGTGTGTAGTAGAGTGAAAGCGGAGTATCAGAAACCAGCAGGTTTGCTTCGACCACTGCCTATTCCTGAATGGAAGTGGGAAAATATTGGTATGGATTTCATTATCGGATTACCAAGGACCAGGTCAGGGTATGATTCCATATGGGTAGTAGTAGATCGCCTAACCAAAGTGGCTCATTTTATACCCGTAAAGACAACTTATACCAGTGCCAAGTTAGCCAGAATCTACATGAGCAAAATTGTATGCCTTCACGGTGTACCTAAGAGTATTGTGTCTGATAGAGGAACTCAGTTCACTTCTCACTTTTGGAGACAGCTTCATGAATCTTTAGGAACGAGGTTGGAATTCAGCACTGCTTTTCACCCTAAAACGGATGGACAAACGGAAAGGACTAACCAGATTCTTGAAGACATGTTGAGGGCATGTGCTCTAGACTATGGAGCAAGTTGGGATGAAAGTCTGCCTTATGCAGAGTTCTCTTACAATAACAGTTACCAATCTAGCATTGGGATGGCACCATTTGAGTTTCTCTATGGAAGAAAGTGTACCACCCCATTGCTATGGAATGGTGTGGGAGAAAGAAGTTTGTTTGGACCGGATCTTATTAAAGACGCCGAAGAAAAGGTTAAATTGGTTAGGGACAGGTTGAAGATAGCACAGTCTCGACAGAAAAGCTATGCAGATTCTAAGCGTAGAGAAGTCACCCACGAAGTTGGGGATAGAGCTTATCTTAGAGTATCACCACTTCGTGGAGTGAAAAGATTTGGAGTCAAAGGGAAGTTGGCACCAAGATATGTTGGACCATTCAACATTCTAAGTCGCAAGGGAGAAGTTGCATATGAAATCGAACCGCCAGCATCTCTATTAGCAGTCCATAATGTTTTTCATGTGAGTCAGCTCAAGAAATGTCACCCGGAAATGGAAGAATCTTCTTTGAAGGATACCATACCTTTGGAAGAAGTTCAACTAGAAAGTGATCTCACCTATGAAGAAAAGCCTGTCAAGATTCTTGAGACCGCAGAAAGAGTCACAAGGACAAAAACTATCAAGTTTTGCAAAGTGCAATGGAATCATCATTCCGAAGAGGAAGCAACATGGGAAAGAGAAGATGATCTTCGGAAAGACCACCCTCACCTATTTGCTAGCCAATCCGAATCTCGAGGGCGAGATTCATCTTAAGGGGCTTAGATTTGTAACATCCCTAAATTCATATTTCAAAGCTCATTCATATCATCATTGCATCCTTCATCATTTAGGGTTTTTCTCAAAATCATTTCAGAAAACAGAAGCTTGTGCTATGATTTCATGTGAGCAAATTTAGCTCAAGTGGCCATTACCCTTTGAAACTTGATTGTTTAGGAACTTGTTTGCTTGCCTCCATTGTTGGAAAGTTTAGGTGTAAAAGTTTGACCAAAGTTTTCAACTTAGAAATAAATTTCAAAACCCTATTTTGTTTTATCAACATTTGCAAACCAGAGGCAAAGTCTCTGTTTGTATCAAGCCTAAGCTTGACCAAGCCCTTGCAGAGTAACTACTTGTTAAATAACTGGTTTTTGAAACCACAGAACCCTGCAAAGATCCCCAAAATTGTTTGAATTCAAAAAAGATTTGAATTCATATCAAAATCATTTCAGAAAATCGAATTAGAAAAAGAAAAGAAGCAATCAAATGAAAAGGGCCGCGCGCCAGGTTTCTGGCCCAGCAACGAATCGAGCCCAACTAGCCCACCCGGGGGTTTTCTTTTCCCTCTCTCACGCGCGAGCGCACACACCCAGTCGCTGACAGCCAGACCCCACCACCCCTCTACTCTATTCGCTGACAGGTAGACCCACTGCCATGTCAGGCTCGTCGTCAATCTCGCGCTGAAGAACTGCTCGCCGTGGCCGTTTCCTCCCCGACGCAAATGCGCTTAATTGGCGTTGAATGCTCGCGAGATTCTCACACCTGCTCCGCCTACTTAACCCCCACCTCTCTGCGATTGTTTCCCCTCACTTAGCACCACCTCTCCGCCACCAGGCTGCACCCAATCATCCTCGCACCGCCGCGGACAGAGCTCACTCCGGCGATCAATTCCGGTGAGCCTCGTGTTCCCATCTGTCTCTTATTCATGCTATATTGTTCAGTGAGTCTTTGCGCACCTCCTGACCCCACTAGTTCATCCTGTACTGCCCCAGGTCGCCGTTTCCACTCGACACCGCAAGCACCGACGACAACCTCAACTCCGACGACCTCCAGTGGTAAGTCCAGACCGCCCCAAGCCTTGTCTTTCACCCACGCGTGTTCTCCGTGATCTTCTGCATCTAACCACACCCCCGTTTGCCTCCTAGTGATCGACAACATCGCCTTCGACCTCGAACAGAACCACCTGTCGCCAGACTCAACTCCGACGAGGAATCATCGCCGTGACAGCACGCCCCTTCGCAAACCGACGCTACCTTGAGCTTCAGCAGCTTCCTGCGAACCTGGTATGACCCTTCTCCCTCTTGCGGACGACCGGGAACACTAGCACCGCCGTAGATCGAGCGCTCCGCCGCTCGCTGACGCCGCGCGCCGCCAGGGCATGGTTGTTTGAACGAGCACCGTTAGATCCAGATCCGAGCGCTAGGATAGATTCATTTAACTGCGAAGCGGTACGTGATCTGGAGCGTGCGATCTATTTAGATCCTGCGGCTGTGGAGCTCCATCCAGTGCGAACCGGTACGCGCCAGTCACAACACGACACGTGGCTAGAGTTAGATCTAAAAACAGATTTAAAATCAGAATTTGATCCAATTTTCAAATGCTTATAACTTTTGAATGCCACGTTGGATTTTTGCAAACTTTATACCGTTGGATTCAGTGAATCAAGGACTTTCTGAATATCCAATGTGTTTAACAAATAGTAACCATTAGAATGACTTTGTTTGTAGAAACATGTTTAAGGCCATTTTGAGTTTGGATTCAGTTTAGTAATTTGTTTTAGGGTTAAATAAGTTTAGTTGGCAAACTTGTGACTTGTTAAGTTTCTGTAATCATGCACTTGCTTGGTATAGTTTTCAAAAACCCCCACTTAGTAAATTCATGCATGCATGCATTCATATTATTTTTGATTGTATATAATTGTGTGTAATTGTGTGCTATAAACTTTTGTGTAGATTTTGCTAGTGATTGTGACCGTGAAGAGTGCTACTCTCCTCATTACCAAGGCAAGTGATGCTTCATACTTTTGTCCCATTATTTCCACTATGCATTAGTGATATTTCTAAGTAGGACTTGCATGGAATTTTGCTAAGTATAAACTATGCTATGGGAAAACCTAGTAGATGAAACCTTAGTAGAAATTTCCTAAGTTAAGATTCCTATTACTTTCATGCTTAGCTTAGCTAATAGAAAACAAGGGTGGAATATATATTCATGCTATGGAAAAATTTCTAATTCTGTGGACTTATGTTTTGTTTAATAAAACAATTAAATGAATGAATCACCTGGGTGGAATGGAAGGAATGGTTTGTGTTGAGTGGTTCACAAGGCCATGGACTTGGCTTGTGTATCTCACTTGTGGATGGCCACCCAGGAACAAAGAGATTTGAGATGTCAAATGTTGAGAAGCTTCAAGTGCAGCCACTTGGCAATATGGGCTCTGCCTGGATCATATAGGTTGCAATAACTTAGCCAAATGGACAGTTGGTGGTAGGGGATTGATAGGTTGGAACGCGTCCATGTTGGTCTAAGGGAAGGCTTCTGAAAGATCTTGTCTTGGTGAAACCAAGTCTTGTGGGGAAAGTGCACCACCTCTGCAGAGTGTAAAATCTAAGTACTTAGCCATGTACCTGGAAAAGGACAATTTGAGCATCAAGACATGGAAGCTATCAAGAATCTCCTCATCCCAATTTCTAAGTAAAAACTTGTGGTTGAACAAGGGTTAAAGGATCTTCAATCTTTGATTGGTAGATGCCTTGGGTGATTTGTGCCAAACAAAAACTTAGTGTTTTCAAATGATAAGGAAAAATCTATTTTGAGCAATGCAAGCCTAAGCTCCACTTAGCCAAATGCATATAGTATTATAGTCCACTTTAAATAAGCTAAGGTATCACTTGCCAATACTATTCCAAAGTATTGACCCTCTGTGGCTGTAACTTGTAATGTTGCAGGTTACACCGATGATGAATAGGAGTCATGAGTCTACACTCAACATGCTTGCCTGTGGCACATGAAGATGAAGACTTATGTTTATTTACTTATTCCATAAACTCTTGTATTAGGCCTTTGGCCCTGAGTTGTAAAAGACTATGTTTTATCTCTGGAATGAATGTAATAAACGACCTTTGTATCTGTGTACTTCATCTTAAACTGTGGATGCTAGCATTGATCCAGGGACTAGCATTGCAATCACAGGGATCCTTTCCTTTATAAAGGAGGGGTCTGACATCCCCTTTAATCCAGGAGTCAGGCTTCCTCGGGTTTTCAGAGCGTAGAATATTCTTGTGTTTCTCGATATATGGAGCCACAACGATGGAATTATGTAGAACCATGTAGTGTGCTTGAGTGAAAGAATTACCGTCCCTACATACCATTGCTTTCCTTCCTGGTGTGCCTTTTCCAGTCAGCATCCCCTCATACCGAGATTCAGGAACACCAATCGGCTTAAGGTCAGGAAGAAAGTAAACACAAAACTCAATGACCTCCTCTGTTTCATAGCCCTTGGAGGTTCTTCCTTCTGGCCTAGCACGGTTATGAACATATTTCTTTAAGCCTCCCATGAATCTCCCGAAGGGGAACATATTGTGTATAAAACACAGGACCGAGAATTCTAATCTCTTCGACTAGGTGAACTAGGAGGTGCATCATAATATTGAAGAAGGATGGCGGGGACAACAACTCGAAGTTAACCAGACATTGGAACACATCAATCTGTAACCCTGATAAACTTTCTAGATCGATTACCTTCTGATAAGTTGCATTGAAGAATGCACATACCTTCACAATGGCTAGTCGAACATTTTCTGGTAGAATTCCCTTGAATGCAACCGGAAGCAATTGCATCATAGCACATGGCAGTCATGAGACTTTAGGTTTTGGAATTTTGTCTCTTTCATATTTACTATTACCTTTATATTCGACGAGAAGTCATACGGGACCTTGATACTAAAAAGGACTTCAAAAAAGATTTCTTTCTCTTCTTTGGTAAGAGCATAGCTTGCAGGCCCTTGAAACTTCCCTAGATGCATGCCGTCTCGTTGTTTATGATGTTGCTGGTCCTCCCGTGCTTCCAGGGTATCTTTTGACTTCCCATACAAGTCCAGGAAGCCTAGAATAATCACGCCAAGATTCTTCGTCAGGTGCGTCACGTCGATTGCAGAGCGGACCTCATGGACTTGCCAATAGGGTAGCTCCCAAAATATAGATTTCTTCTTCCACATGGGTGCGTGTCCGTCAACGTCATTCAGAATAGGTTGTCTGCCAGGACCCTTTCCAAAGATTACATTTAAATCCTTGACCATACCAAATACATCAGTGCCAATACGGGGGACATGCTTTGTCCGGGTTTCTAACTTTCCATTGAAATTCTTGGCTTTTTTCCTTAAGAGATGCCTGGACGGATGAAAATGACGATTGTATGGTTACACATTCTTCCTACATTTATCTAGATATATACTTTCAGTCTCATCTAAACAGTGCATGCATGCATTCTATCCTTTGTTCGTCTGTCCTAAAATGTTAGTAAGAGCAGGCCAATCATTGATGGTTACAAACAACAATGTTTGTAGGTCAAATTTCTTTTGTTTATGCTCATCCCACACACGTACACCTAGTTTGGCCCACAACTGTAAAAGTTCATCAACTAATGGCCTTAGGTACACATCAATTTTATTGCCGGGTTGCTTCGGGCCTTGGATGAGCATTGACATCATAATAAACTTCCGCTTCATGCACAACCAAGGAGGAAGGTTGTAGATACATAGAGTCACAACACCTGACTGTAGCTCTTCTCCCCAAAAGGATTCATGCCATCTGTACTTAGACCAAACCATAAGTTTCTTGCATCACCATCAAAGTACGGGAAGTCTCTCTCGATTTTTCTCCACTGTCGACCATCAGTAGGATGCCTCAACATCCTGTCTTTCTTACGGTCTTCCATGTGCCATCACAACAATTTTGCATGCTCTTTGTTTCCGAACAAATGTTTCAACCGTGGTATTATAGGAGTATACCACATCACCTTGGCAGGAACCCTCTTCCTGGGTGGCTCGCCCTCAACATCACCAGGGTCATCTTTTATGATCTTATACCGCAATGTAGTGCATACTGGGCATTTATCCATATTATCGTACTTCTCACCGCGGTAGAGGATGCAGTCATTAGGGCATGCATGTATCTTCTGCACGTCTAATCTTAGAGGGAAGGCAAGATTCTTTGCTTCGTACGTACTGGCGGGCAATTTGTTCTTTCTTGGAAGCATCTTCTTCATTAGTACCAACAAATTTTCAAATCCCAAGTCAGTCACACCGGTCTCTGCCTTCCACTTCAGCAATTCCAGTGTGCTACCCAGCTTCTTGTGGCCATCTTCACAAGTTGGATACAACAATTTCTTGTGGTCCTGTAACATCTGCTCGAACTGCAACCTCTCCTTTTCTGTGTCGTAGTCTTGCTTTGCATCAGAAATGACCCGACCAAGATCATCAGCGGGCTCATCTGGTGTCTGTTCTTCACCTCCTTCTTCTTCATTGTCTTTCATTGTGGTATCAACATATTTAGGGAATATAGATCGATAGTTGTCATCATTGTTCTCTTATTCATTGTTGTCTTCCATCATAACCCTTTTTTCTACGTGCTTCATCCAAACATTATAGACGGACATGAAACCAAACCGAAGTAGGTGGCTCTGAATGAAGTGTGAGCCTGCTCATTCTGACATTCAACACATAAAACCATCCAACCGCTTGTTCGCCTCGGCCACAAGGCGAAAAGAACGCACGCCTTCTCTGTAAGCGTTAGTGAAGGAAATATGCCCTGAGAGGCAATAATAAAGTTGTTATTATATATTCCTTATACATGATAGATGTTTATTTTACATGCTAGAATTGTATTGATTCGGAAACATCAATACATGTGTGTTTAATAAACAAAAAGGGTTCCTAGTCATGCCTCTCTTATAGACTAGCTTGTTGATTAACAAGATGATCAAGGTTTCCTGATCATGGACATTGGATGTTGTTAATAACAAGGTCACACCATTGGTGGAATGATGTGATGAACATTCATCCGAAGTATAGCATTACGATCAAGTCATTATGTTTATATTGCTATAACATCATACGAAGTAATCTTTATCTTTAGACCATGAGATCATGTTAATTGCTGACACCGGAAGAGTATCTTGATAACATCAAACGTAACACCGTAACAGGGTGACTATAAAGATGAGTTCAGTACTGCGAAGGTGTTATGTTGAGGCTCATGGATCAACAGTGGAATTTGTCAATCCAGATGACGGATAGATATACTCTGGGCCCTCTCGGTGATATCACATTAGGATAGCTTGCAAGTAAGTGATGTGATCACTAGAATGTTATATCACGAGAAAGAGAAAAGAGTGCATGTCGGTAACGAGATTAAACTAGGTATGGAGATACCGATGGTCGAATCTCGGGCATGTAATATATCGAGATACAAAGGGATTTAGTTACAAGCGTTAAAGGTTCTCATGATCACAGAAGTCATCGTTGAATGTGTAGGAGTCAGTACAGATCTCTAGGTCCCGCTGCTGATTATTGATCGGAGAAGGGCCTCGATCATGTCTGCATTATTCGCGAACCGTAGGGTGGCACACTTAAGAGTTACCGGACACCATTTGGGAGCACATATGTTTTAGACGAAAGAATTGCAAAGCGCAGGAATTGTTTCAATAGAAACCGGAAATTATTTCGGGTGAAATTGTAGAAGGTGGTTCTGCATGTGATATTGAAATATTGCAAGGGGCTATATGTGAATGTTTGTTAATTAAAGTAATTAACAAAATTCTGAATAAATTTAATAAAAAGAGTTTTATTAAATGAGAGAGCATTAAATTTGGAGAAATTTAATGCATTTAAAGTGGAGACTTTAAAAGGGAATGTGAAGAGGCATTTTAATGTGGAGGGGTTACCACCACATGAATGGGGGAGGTGAGGGGTCACCTCCCCATGCGCCGGCCATGGAGAGAGGGGGAACCCCCTCCTCCTATAAAAGGCCACCCATTCCCTCCTTCATCCTCACACCTCCTTGTGAAGGATCTCTCTCCCCCTCTAGAATTATTCCCCCATGGTCTCGGATTAGCGAGATACATGTTCCCAGTGGCATTTCATCTGGAAGGTGTTGCTGCTTCCGCTGGATCGCTGGAGCGAGGAGGTGGAGGTTGTCCGGTGGCTTGAACGTGTGTGCGAGTGCGGATGCGCTGCTGAGTTGCGGCGCTCGGACTTCCTCACGATCTTGAGATCGGCAAGTGTACGACTACATCAACCACGAGTTCCTACTCGTTACCAAAGCTTGTTGTCTACGAGGGTAAGTTCTCGTTGGATGTATGTCCACCCGTTTCTTTGTACCTAGTAGATAGATCTTGGCATGTAGTTCACATCGTAGGAAATTTTTTGTTTTCTATGCTGCGGACCCAATAGTGGTATCAGAGCCTGATCTATGCGTAGGTGCTTAGCACGGGTAGTACACATATATTGATATGTGGGCGATGATGATCATGTTATTGCATCTTCTATGTATTTTGGATATTGGTAGCATAGTGGGATGAAGCGGCCCGGACCAACCTTACATGTCATCGTACATGAGACCGGTTCCACGACTGAGATGCAACTTGTTTTGCATAAGTGGTCAAGGTGTCTCTCCTACTATAGTCAATATATGATTTACAACGAGTTGCTAATAACTTAGTTATCCTCGTTGTGGTTCATGTTCGTAGGTGAGAACGGTTCTATCTCCGAAAGCCCTAAGCCACGTAAAACTTGCAATTGATAAATTAGAGGCATCTAGTTTAGATCGTTGCTGGGCTAGTGTATTGATATGGTATTGTTGTAAGTAGATGTATGGTAAATACTCTTACAACACAGTCAACGTGTAAGTTTCATAGACCTTGGCCTTACACATAAAGGAATGATAGAGATCATACCACAATGCAAGTGATAGAGATCAAATGCATGGACCATATCATCTCACTTTACACATTAGATGTTAGCATCTTATACTGCTAGTTTGGCGCGTTTGGTAGCATTATAAGATGATCCCTCATTTAGATATCAAGATAAAAATGTGTTCTTCCTTGAGTATGCACCGTTCTATGGATCGTGTTTCGAGACATCACGTGATGATCGGGTGTACTCGAATCTATGCTTTCATAGGAACGGGTGTAAGACAGTTTTACACACGCGAATACTAAGGTTCTTACTTGGCGAGCCTAGCATGTATAGACATGGCCTCGGAACACGGACCGAAAGGTTAAGGATGAGTCATATGGTTGATATGATGCCCATATAGATGCTCGCCTTTGAAGCTATATCAACTCACGTGATGATCGGACTTGGTGTAGTGGATTTGGTTCATGTAATCACCAAAAGGACACGAGGGATGTCGTTTTTGAGTGGGAGTTCATTAGTAATTTGGATTAGTTGAACTCAATCTATCATAAACTTAGTCTAAATAAACTTTACAAATTCTGTTGTAGATGGCACCAACTGCTTTTAATTTCAATGTGTTCATGGAGAAAGAGAAAATTGCTGCGAATGGTAGCAACTTCACCAACCGAGCTATGAATTTGAGGATTCTCCTCACTGCTGCACAAAATCAATATGTGCTAGATGCGCCGCTAGGCCCCCCACCAGCTCCTGATGCCCCTGACGAGGAAAAGAATGTCTATGTCACTCGTCAGGAGGACCACAACTTAGTTCATTGCGGCATACTGTATGGGCTAGAGCTAGAACTTCGAAAATGTTTCGAAAATGGCAATGCCTTTGATACCATGGGAGAATTGAAAATGATTTTCGATACCCATGCTGCCATAGAGAGTTATAATGCTACAGAAAGGTTCTTTAGCTGCATGATGGAGGAAAACTGCTCCGTTAGTGAGCACGTACTCAAAATGTCCGGGTACGCTGATAAGCTTGTGTCCTTGGGAATAACGATTCCCATTGACTTAGGCATACATCGTGTTCTCCAATCTCTGCCACCTAGCTACAAGAGCTTCGTGATGAACTATAATATGTAGGGCATGAAGAAGTCTCTTCGAGCTTACATCAATGCTTAAGACTGCGAAGTGGAGATTAGGAAAGAACATCAAGTGTTGATGATCAATAGGACCACGGTTTCAAGAAGAACAAGAAAGGCAGGCACAAGGGAAAGAAGGGTGGCAAATCATTTGCCACGCCTGAAAAAAAACTCCAGTGGCCCTAAGTCGACACAAAGTGCTACTATTGCAAGGAATGGCCATTGGGCAAGCGCCCCAAGTATTTGGCGGACAAGAAGTCCAGCAAGGCAAACAAAGGTATATGTGATATACATGTTATTGATGTGTACTTGACTAGTACTCGCAGCATGCTTTGCACGGTATTTGATACCGGATCGGTTGCTAATATATGTAACTCGGTTCAAGGGCTATGGAACAAGCGACAACTAGCAAGGGATGAGGTCAGGATGCGGGTCGAGAATGGATCAAGAGTTGATGTGATTGCCGTCAGGACGCTACCTCTCCATTTGCCATCAGGATTAGTTATAAACCTAAATAATTGTTATTTGGTGCCTACACTAAGCATGAACATTGTATCTGGATCGTGTTTGATGCAAAGTGGCCATTCCTTTAAATCTGAAAACAATGGTTGTTCGATTTATAAGAATGATATCTTTTATGGTCATGCACCTATGTTGAATGGTTTATTTCTGTTGGATCTCGATAGTAATATTACGCACATTCATAATGTTAATGCTAAAAAGATTAAACTTGATGATGATATGTCTATATATATGTGGCACTAGCGTCTAGGTCATATTGGCGTTAAACGCATGAAGAAACTCC
Source organism: Avena insularis (assembly GCA_023614405.1). Taxonomy (NCBI): domain Eukaryota; kingdom Viridiplantae; phylum Streptophyta; class Magnoliopsida; order Poales; family Poaceae; genus Avena; species Avena insularis. The sequence goes on along the minus strand of CM042694.1, from coordinate 159,321,967 downwards.
ATTCTGATGGACTTTTGGAATCACTTGATTTTGAATCATTTGATACATGTGAGCCATGCCTTATGGGCAAGATGACTAGAACGCCGTTTTCCGGTTCAATGGAACGGGCGACAGATCTATTGGAAATCATACATACTGATGTGTGTGGGCCAATGAGTGTGTCAGCGCGAGGTGGATATCGTTATTTTGTTACTTTCACGGATGATTTAAGTAGATACGGGTATATCTATTTGATGAAACACAAGTCTGAAACTTTTGAAAAGTTCAAGGAATTTCAGAATGAAGTGGAAAATCATCGTAATAGAAAGATCAAATTTCTACGGTCTGACCGTGGAGGAGAGTATCTAAGTTACGAGTTTAGCACACATATGAAAGAGTGTGGAATAGTTTCACAACTCATGCCTGCCGGAACACCACAACGTAATGGTGTGTCGGAACATCATAATCGTACCTTATTGGATATGGTTCGATCTATGATGTCTCTGACTGACTTACCTCTGTCATTTTGGGGTTATGCACTGGAAACAGCTGCATTCACTTTAAATCGGGCACCATCTAAATCCGTTGAAACGACACCGTATGAATTATGGTTTGGAAACAAACCTAAGCTGTCATTTCTTAAGGTTTGGGGATGTGATGTTTATGTGAAGAAACTTCAACCGGATAAACTCGAACCCAAAGCAGAAAAATGCGTCTTCATAGGATACCCTAAGGAAACAATTGGGTATACCTTCTATCACAGATCCGAGGGCAAGGTTTTTGTTGCCAAGAATGGATCCTTTCTTGAGAAGGAGTTTCTCGTGAAAGGTGTGAGTAGTCGGAAGGTAGAACTCGAAGAGGTTATTGAACCTTCTCTTCATGGAATGGCGAGTGGCACAGCACCAGAAGTTGTTTGAGTTGACTTCACCTGATGAAGAGAGAGCTAATGATAATGATCATGAAACTCCGAAAGAGGACACTACCGTACCTCGCAGGTCAAGCAGGACACGTGCAGCTCCTGAACTGTACGGCAATCCTATTGTGAATTTCATGGTTGATGAAATGGATGACCCTGCGACATATGAAGAAGCGATGATGAGCCCGGATTCCAACAAATGGCTAGAAGCCATGAAATCCGAGATGGAATCCATGTACGAGAACCAAGTTTGGAACTTGGTGGACTTACCTCACGACCGAAAGGCCGTTGAGAATAAATGGATTTTCAAAAGAAAAACTGATGCTGATGGTAATGTGACCATCTATAAGGCTCGACTTGTCGCAAAGGGGTTTCGACAAATTTAAGGAGTTGACTACGATGAGACATTCTCTCCCGTAGCGATGCTTAAGTCGGTTAGGATTATGTTAGCAATTGCTGCATATTTGGATTATGAAATATGGCAGATGGATGTCAAAACTATGTTCATCAATGGTAAGATTGAAGAAGAGTTGTATATGATACAACCTAAGGGTTTTGTCGATCCTAAGGATGCTAATAAGGTATGCAAACTTCAGCGATCCATCTATGGACTGAAGCAAGCATCACGGAGTTGGAATCTCCGCTTTGATGAGGTGATCAAAGAGTTTGGATTTGTCCAAACTTATGGAGAAGCTTGTATTTACAAGAAAGTGAGTGGGAGCAATGTGGCATTTCTGATATTATATGTGGATGACATATTATTGATTGGAAATGATATAGATCTTTTAAATAGTGTTAAAAGTTATCTAAACAACAAATTTTCAACGAAAGACCTTGTTGAAGCGTCATATATATTAGTCATTAAAATCTATAGAGATAGATCAAGGCGCCTAATTGGGCTATCGCAGAGTACATACCTTGATAAGATATTAAAGAAGTTTAATATGGACGAAAGTAAGAAGGGGTTCTTACCTATGTTGCAAGCCAAGACATTGAGTAAGACTCAAAGTCCGGCTACGGCGGAAGAAAGAGAGATGATGGATAAGATCCCCTATGCCTCGGCCATAGGCTCTATTATGTATGCCATGCTATGTATAAGACCGGATGTGGCACATGCTATTAGTTTGACTAGTAGGTACCAATCTGATCCAGGTTCGAAACACTGGATAGCGGTAAAGAACATCCTCAAGTACTTGAGAAGAACTAAGGATATGTTTCTTATATACGGAGGTGAAGAAGAGCTAGTCGCTAAGTGTTATGTCGATGCTAGCTTTGACACCGATCCGGATGACTAAGTCTCAATCCGGATACGTATTTCTCTTGAACGGAACATCAGTTAGTTGAAGGAGTTCCAAACAACCTGTGGTGTCTGGATCAACAACGGAGGCGGAATATGTTGCTGCTTCAGAAGCGGCGCAGAAAGTAGTTTGGATGAAAGAGTTCATTACGGAACTGGGTGTGGTTCCCAGTGCATTGGACCCGATGGTGATCTATTGTGACAACAATGGAGCCATAGCCAACGCAAAGGAACCGAGGTCTCACAAGAATTCCAAACATATTAAGCGCCGGTTTCACTCCATCCGCGAGCATGTCAAGGATGGAGATATAAAGATTTGTAAAGTACACACGAACCTAAATGTAGTAGATCCGTTGACTAAAGTTCTCCCTAGGGCAAAACATGATCCACACCAGAACTCCATGGGTGTTAGATTTATCACTATGTGAACTAGATTATTGTCTCTAGTGCAAGTGGGAGACTGAAGGAAATATGCCCTGAGAGGCAATAATAAAGTTGTTATTATATATTCCTTATACATGATAGATGTTTATTTTACATGCTAGAATTGTATTGATTCGGAAACATCAATACATGTGTGTTTAATAAACAAAAACGATTCCTAGTCATGCCTCTCTTATAGACTAGCTTGTTGATTAACAAGATGATCAAGGTTTCCTGATCATGGACATTGGATGTTGTTAATAACAAGGTCACACCATTGGTGGAATGATGTGATGAACATTCATCCGAAGTATAGCATTACGATCAAGTCATTATGTTTATATTGGTATAACATCATACGAAGTAATCTTTATCCTTAGACCATGAGATCATGTTAATTGCTGACACCGGAAGAGTATCTTGATAACATCAAACGTCACACAGTAATAGGGTGACTATAAAGATGGGTTCGATGTCTGAAGGTGTTATGTTGAGGCTCATGGATCAACAGTGGAATTTGTCAATCCAGATGACGGATAGATATACTCTAGGCCCTCTCGGTGATATCACATTAGGATAGCTTGCAAGCAAGTGATGTGATCACTAGAATGTTATATCACGGGAACGAGAAAAGAGTGCATGTCGGTAACGAGATCAAACTAGGTATGGAGATACCGATGATCGAATCTCGGACATGTAATATATCGAGAGACAAAGGGATTTAGTTACAAGCGTTAAAGGTTCTCACGATCATAGAAGTCATCGTTGAATGTGTAGGAGTCGATCACGGATCTCCGTGTCCGCTGCTGATTATTGATCGGAGAAGGGTCTCGATCATGTCTGCATTATTCACGAACCGTAGGGTGGCACACTTAAGAGTTACCGGAAACCATTTTGGAGCACATACGTTTCAGACGAAAGAATTGCAAAGCGCAGGAATTGTTTTAATAGAAACCGGAAATTGTTTCGGGTGAAATTCCAGAAGGTGGTTCTGCATGTGATATTGAAATATTGCAAGGGGCTATATGTGAATGTTTGTTAATTAAAGTAATTAACAAAATTCTGAATAAATTTAATAAAAAGAGTTTTATTAAATGAGATAGCATTAAATTTGGAGAAATTTAATGCATTTAAAGTGGAGACTTTAAAAGGGAATGTGAAGAGGCATTTTAATGTGGAGGGGTTACCACCACATGAATGGGGGAGGTGAGGGGTCACCCCCCATGCGCCGTCCATGGAGAGAGGGGGCACCCCCTTCCTCCTATAAAAGGCCACCCATTCCCTCCTTCATCCTCACACCTCCTTGTGAAGGATCTCTCTCCCCCTCTAGAATTATTCCCCCATGGTCTCGGATTAGCGAGATACATGTCCCGGTGGCATTTCGTCTAGAAGGAGTTGCTGCTTCCGCTGGATCGCTGGAGCGAGGAGGTGGAGGTTGTCCGGTGGCTTGAACGTGTGTGGGAGTGCGGATGCGCTGCTGAGTTGTGGCACTCGGACTTCCTCACGATCTTGAGATCGGCAAGTGTACGACTACATCAACCACGAGTTCCTACTCGTTAACAAAGCTCGTTGTCTACGAGGGTAAGTTCTCGTTGGATGTATGTCCACCCGTTGCTTTGTACCTAGTAGATAGATCTTGGCGTGTAGTTCACACCGTAGGAATTTTTTTGTTTTCTATGCTGTGGACCCAACAGTTAGAGCACCGGTCATCGTACATCCATGGATGGATCATCTGCATTATACAACCATATATATCAAACACAATCACGATGCTAAAATTAGTACCACGCGGTTTTAATGAGAAAATAGTTGTTAACCTTTTCGGACACTTGGAAACAAAGAGGAGAAACCTTAAGTGTGGCTCATGCACCTCATATCATGTTTGTATTGCGTGAACTCAAGTGGCATCACTCTCATAGGCATTTCATTGAGCACCTCTAGTGCATATGAAGAGAAAAAAACCTAGCACAAACTATGCCACCTTCCTCCATGAAAAAATAGAGGAGAGTTGTGCATATATATAGGGCCAGCCCATTTTTCCTAGTTTGAGATACAAACCGCGACTAATGGGTGTGCCAGGAGCATGCAGCATGCACCAGACCCATTAGTTCCGGTTTGTATCTCAAACCGGGAAAAATGGTCTCTAACGAGGTGGGACAAATGGTTTTGGGGGGTTTTGGACCGTCAGTTCAGACCATTAGTCCCTGCCCCAGCCACGGCCGGGACTAATGGCCTGAACCAAAAGCCCTTTTTCTACTAGTGTCATGTAATGATCTTCATGTAATCAAATAGACAGACTCTGGACCCGGTTGTGACTCGTATACCTAATTGTATATATATGTATGTATGCTCGTAAGAGAAATTATATTATATATGTATCAACGTGTACAAGTACTATGTAGTAGCATCGTGTTTGTATACGAAAACTTGTTTGAAATGAAAATACAGAATGAAAAATAATTGAACACAAAACACAAAATGAAAAGGAAAACACAAAACTCTAAAACTCCATCTCCTGCCGCGGTAGCCAAATGACCCAAAATGCTGCGCGGCAGGGACCCTTTAGTCCTGGTTCGTGTTACGAACCGGAACTAAATGTCCTCCAGCCTAGCACATGACGCGGGGCCATGTGGTGGACCTCTAATTCTAGTTCATAACAGAACCGGGACTAAAGGTCGGATCTCTAGTCCTGATTCAGTAGTCCCGGTTTGGCAACCGAGACTAAAGACCGCTACGAACCAGGACTAGAGGCTTGTTTTCTACTAGTGATTTATTATTTATATAAGGCTGACTTCATTACACAATAAGTTTGATGCAACCCAATTTCAACCTCATGTTGATTCAGTTCCTCTTAGTAGGTGAGAACGTAGCTGTCATAAAATAAGCAGTAAAAAAGTTTAGACCAGCTCAAGTCAAAGCCGTATACACCTGCTATATACGTGATGTTGCTGTTGTGTAGGTGTGCATAGCTTCATCATTGCTTTTTCTTTATACGTGTGTTGATAATAGATAATATTTTTTGTTCGTAAACAAGTATCCCAGATTTGTATAGATACACAGCATGTACATACACACTAAAACGTGTATAGAAACATACTACCAAACGGAGGAAGTAGACAATAATTAACAACATGGCACTCACTACATGAAATTAGGCAGCTATGAAAAGACTTTAGGAAATTCATTCGATCGAATCAAGCTAGCTGTCATGGCATGCACCCTGCCAATACAAGTGAAGGTGTGTCGGACTTCGAGAAGAAAAAGTACGTTTGAGCAGCAGTAAGAAGCTAGGCAAGGCCATACAATAATAGACCATACAATGATAGCGGACAACAAATTATGCCATCAATCAACTACACTGTCTATTTACTGATCATATATAGTTGTGATAAATTATTCCATCAATCAACTGCAAGCTGATTGCTATTTCAACTAAAGCGCACCAATTCCATTACCAAAATAGTCTAAATCTAAATTGTAAGAAAATAAATAAAATGTTAAGTAACAACCCCTCCATGTACTTGCATGCATGCTCCTTGCTCCTCAAATCATGCATGCGGGTCGATCCAGATATCAAAATGGAATGTAATTATATACAATCAATGTTGCTACTTCCCATGTACTCCCTCCGTTCTATAACATAAGATGTTTTAGCTTTGTGAAGGAAATATATCTAGACTACTTTTAGTGTGTAGGTTCATAGAGAGTCACTCCGAACCTATACATTAAAAGGAGTCTGGGTACATTTCATTTATAAAGCTAAAACATCTTATATTTCGAAACGGAGGGAGTACCTCACATCACATCTTACTAATTTGTGATGTTTGACATTTTGGTAGAAACATGCATTTTCCTGCTCACAAAAAATTGATTCCTCATTATGTGTCATTTATCTACTCATGACACTTAATGCCAGTGACTAGTTAAATTTCTGGACATGAAGAGTGATGTTGCGCACAGTCTTGCACGTTCCACGCTTAAATGTAACCGTGTGGGATGGTAGTCTGGATCATGCGTTTGGGTTGAGTTGACAAGCTACAAATCTGCAAGGAGTCAAGACCAAATGAAGTACGAAGAGATGACAAATCAAAATTAGGAGACTGTTAGAGATAAGCATGTTTGGGTTAGGCTGTGTAGTTTTTTTGGGTACGCACGCTACCATGTAGGTGTGCTAGCAGCCTAGTACTAGTTTGAGTCGGTTTAGATGTCTGGTTTGGAGTTTGATTAGGTTTAGGACGTTGGGTCGGTTAGCCGTGTATATATATACGCGCTGGTGCTTAGTATGCATGTATGTTTGCATGTCTGTGTCATGCTAGGTGTGCTAGCAGCCTAGTAATTAATACCACTAGTTTGATTAGGCTTAGGACGTTGGGTCGGTTGGCCGTGTATGGTGGTGCTTAGTATCCATGCATGTTTGCATGTCTCTGTCCTTGTCCTCCTAGGTGTGCTAGCAGCCTAGTACACACTAGTACTAGTTTAAGTCAGTTAGCCTAGTACATACTACTAAGTTTATGTCAGTTCAGATGTTCGGTTCAGAGTATGAGTGTAGGTTTAGAACGTTGGCCGTTGGGTCGGTTGACCCTGTATATATACACATTGATGCCTGAAATTGTACCGTGAGTTGGAGAAACAAAATAAAAAAAGAACGGGCATGATACATGCCCTTAACCAAAAGTTTGTGTGCATGTGTTCGTCTGTTTTGACGTGGTCGGATATGTTCGTCTATTTCGAGATGGTTGATCCATGGAAGAAAACCAACAGACAACAGTGGTGGTCGCCCTGCAGGGAGCAATGCCCCGCCTATTGCTCCTCGCACGTGCAGACTTGCAGCTCGGCGGCCTCACGCCTGACTGCCACCATTGAATCCCGAGCACCATCAACTAGCTGCATTGCCCACTTACTGTTCATAGCCACAATAATCTATTCCATCAACCAACTCCAATGACCACTAACTATTGATTTTTATTTTAAGTGTAAGTGCACTAATTCTATCAACATAATAATCTGAATCTAAAATGTAAGAAAATGAATAAAATGTTCAGCAACTACCTCTCCACCAGTACCTACATGTGCTCTCCCCCAAATCATGTATGTGCATCAACCCCGATATCAAGATGGAATGTAATTATATGCAATCAATGTTGATACTTTCTCACATCACATCTTGCTAATTTGTGATGTTTGACATTTAGTAGAAACGTGCATTTTCATGCCCACACAAAAGGATGCATCACTAGGTGTCATTTATCTACCTATGCCACTTACTGCCAGTAGCACATGATAATGTAAAACCGGTAGGAATTTGTAAGATTGAGCATTATGCAGACTAATAGCACAATAGCAGACAATCCTTGACCCAAATTTCATTTTTATCACTACAACTCCGACAGCTCAAAGTCAAACGAGACGAAGAACATAGCAGCCTTGTTGCGAAGCCAGATGGTTACAACACTAATCTTCTACTAATAAACAATGGCAAAGAAAAATCTAATGAAGGTTTATAAGTATCACTGGATTCAGCTGAACGTAGCGTTTGTATATCAGCTTCGACCCTTATTCCTTTCTTCTCTTGCTCTTCCTTCATCAGACAACTTTAGCCATCCTAGCAAAGAAAAGCATAAGCCTCTGGTTTTCCAAGCTAATTTCCCGAGAAAACCATGCAGCCACTTAGTCACACACACACGAGCATATTTCCTGCCCATTTCTTTGGTTTGGCTCTTGTGCTACTGGTTTCCTTTGCTTATCCCACCAGTTCATGCATAGAGCAAGATAAGGCCTCCCTTCTCCAACTCCTTGCTGCGCTCTCACGGGATGGCGGCCTCACGACATCCTGGCGGAGTGATACAGACTGTTGTACTTGGGAAGGGATTACCTGTAGTCCCAATAGGATGGTCACTGATGTTTTGTTGCCTTCTCGAGGTCTTGAGGGGTCCATATCTCCATGCCTTGGCAACCTCACCGGGCTATTGCGCCTGAACCTGTCGCGCAACTTGTTGTCCGGTGGCTTGCCGCCGGAATTGGTTTCATCAAGAAGCCTCATTGTCCTTGATGTTAGTTTCAACCGTCTAACAGGAGGCCTGTATGATATACCATCTTCAAGCCCTACACAGCCTCTGCAGGTACTGAACATCTCAAGCAACTTGTTTATAGGAAAGTTCCCATCCACTATATGGGAGGTGATGAAGAGCTTGGTTGCACTCAATGCTAGCACCAATAGTTTTACTGGTCAGATACCTACCATACCTTGTCTTAGTGCACCTTCTTTTGCTGTATTTGAACTCAGTTTTAATCAGTTGAGTGGAAACATCCCTCGGGGGATCAGTAATTGCACTATGCTAAAATTGTTCACAGTTGGCTACAACAATCTTAGTGGGATTCTTCCAGAGGAGATTTTCAATGTAACCTCGTTAGAGCACCTCTCTCTACCTAGCAATTGGTTAAAAGGAGGTCTTGATGGCATCGGCAAGCTCACAAATCTGGTCACCCTTGATCTTTGGGGGAATGAGGTCAACGGAAATATTCCAGAGTCTATAGGTGACCTGAAGAGATTGAAGGAGTTGCATCTGGGACACAACAACATGTCAGGGGAGCTGCCAGCAGCTCTGAGTAACTGCACAAATCTCCAGAAAATTGACCTCAGAGCCAACCACTTCAGTGGCGAACTTACCAAGGTCAACTTCTCAAACATGTCCAATCTAAAAAAATTAGATCTTTTGTACAACAGTTTCACTGGCCCAGTACCAGAAAGTATATATTCTTGCAGCAGGCTCATTGCGCTACGCCTATCTGGCAACAAATTAGATGGGCAGCTTTCACCAAGAATAAGCGACCTCCAGTACCTTACCTTCCTATCACTTGCTGATAACTCTTTCACAAACATCACAAATGCACTACACATCCTTAAGAACTCTAGGAACCTTTCCACCTTGTTTATCGGCAATAACTTCAAGGGAGAGTTCATGCCAGAGGATGACATAATTTATGGCTTTGATAATCTTCATGTTTTGGACATCTCGGGCTGCCAATTATCAGGAAAAATACCTCTATGGATGTCAAGGCTCACAAATTTGAATATGTTACTTTTAGATAGCAATCAACTTAGCGGACCAATACCAAGCTGGATCAACTCCTTAAGCCATATGTTCTTTATGGATGTGTCAAATAACAATCTTATAGGAGCAATCCCGTTAAACTTGACGGAGATGCCAATGCTAAAATCAGCCGGAGATGCAACTCAGTTTGACCTGGTCTTTCAACTGCCTGTTTATAGTGGTCCAGTACTTCAATACCCTGTTGTTGCATCTGTCCCAAAAGTGTTGAATCTAAGCCACAATTACTTCACAGGTGTGATTCCCCAACATATTGGCCAGTTGAAAGTACTTGGTGTACTTGATTTTAGTTTCAACAAGTTATGTGGACAGATCCCAGAGTCAATTGGCAACATGGAAAACTTGTTGTTGCTCGACTTGTCCCACAACAATCTCACAGGTGTGATTCCAGGTGCATTGGATAATCTGCACTTCCTTGGAAAGTTTAATGTTTCTCACAATAATCTAGAAGGTCCTATTCCATCTGGAGTCCAGTTTAACACATTTGGGACTTCTAGCTTTGATGGGAATGCACAGCTCTGCGGGCCTATGCTCATTCACAAATGTGATTCAACAGAAGCACCTCCAGTGACTATTCCGTCAACAAAACAATTTGATATCACGGTGCCCTTTGGGATTGCATTTAGTGCATTCTTTGTTGTGGGTGTGATTTACGATCAAATAGTCCTATCAAGGTATTTTGGGTGTATTTATTTTAGTCATAATTAGGTTCGCATAAAGATTCTATGATTAAGAGTGAATATATTTTGTGAAGATGCAGCTGTAATAGTGTGTGGCAGTTTAAACTCATGCAGTATTGATGAGATGAAAAATCGACCTTATCGGGACTTTGTATAATTTCTATTGGACAAAATAGAAAATCAATGGAATTTAATTTCACTATTTCCTTTACTTTCTAAACATTAACACGTGAGTCATACTAAATTCTTAGATAATACTATTTCAGTCGTTCCCAACTCGAGTTGATCACAAGCGGTTCTCACTTAAGAAGACCCCAGCAAGACCAACATCTATCTGTTGCGAGCTTGGTCTCTTGAATCATTGTATCATCAGCAACCATAGTTATTCTGCTGGTAGACGACACTGATGCTAGATAGTGTTGTATTGTCGCTCTAACAAAGCAACAGCTCCATAGTTTCTCTGGTACCTTAATTCATAACATTTACCTCTCTAGAGTTGGGAGCAGAGCGGCGATCACAGGATGGGTCGCTCAGGCCTGAGTCGGTCCTGGTCAGATATGTTCTGCAAGCTAACGAACCTGCAGCTGCTCGACTTGTCTAGCTAGTAATCGTCTCACATATTAGATTCTAGTTAAACTGAACAATCTTCACTTTCTTTCCAAATTAAACATTTCCAGTAATGATCTAGAAGGAGCCATTCCAACTTTAGGCCAACTTAGCACATTTCTAAATTCTACTATCTATGATGGCAACCCGTGTGTGGCCCTATGCTTGTAAACCACTGCTTGTCTCCACAAAAGAGATTGACACCGAGGTCATCTTTGTGATCGCTTTTGGTGCTTTCTTTTTAATAGGAGTCCTATATGATCGGATAGTATTTCCAGTGGCAACTCTTGCAGCTCTCGTCGTCACCCCAAATCATGGAATGATCTAAAGTGATCTCAGTTCAGCGAGACCGTGTCAGTGGCTCCAGCACCAGTAGAACAGCATCCCTGGTTGTAGAATTGCGGAAGTATTGATTGTATTGATATTGCAAGAGGCTGTTTATATAGTACTAGAAGACTTGGGGGACAAGAAGACTAATAGAGTTAGACTTATATTACAATCTTAAACTACCAAATATGTCTAACCGGCAATATACTCCAACACTCCCCCGCAGTCGGATCGGTAGTGACGTGAATAGCCTGAGCGTCGCGGACGGTCTGATTGGAGCACAATCCGAAGGCGCGAACTAAAGAAGGAGCCGGTGGATGCCGATGTCGATGTAGTTAGGTGTGTGGTGCTATAGTCGTGGTCGTTGGTGCCGTTGGTGATGTCGTCGCTGTTGATGAAGTTGATGATGTCGTTATGTTGTGGTTGATGTCGTCGTTGAGCCGGGAGAATTGTCGTAGTAGTTAAAGTAGACGTAGTTTGAGTCGGAGTAGTCGAGGTAGGTGTCACGCCTTGCCGAGCTTGCCAAACTCGGGAGCATGCCGGGGATGAAGGCACGTGTCGGTGGATACCGGACGTGCGAAGACAGGGACCATCACGAACCATGCGAGCCAGAGACGGATTTGAAGAAGCAAAAAAGTTCTCCTTGAACGATCGGTGCGTAGAAGTTGTCTACCGATGTGTTGGAGTAGACGAAGTAGTTGCACAATAATTTTTTGATTAGTGCAAAAATAAAAATTTAGACTGCGACTCTGACGGCGAGGTCGTGGTGGACGAAGACGACGAGATAGTTGTTGATGACGATTGAATTGTAGCGGTAGTAGTTCTCGGGGATTAGATCCGTATTTTCTGCTTGTATTTGCGTGGCGTCGCTAGTGGAGGAGAAGAAGATTTTGTTGGTGTTGACGTTGACCACGATCGGTGGTGGTGGCGACGACGCGGCGATATTGTTAGTGTAGATGGTTGTCAGTGATGAAGACCACGGGTGAAAAAGGTGTATCCCTTTATTGACGGCGAGGCGCGTACTCGGAGGACGTGCCGCGAGATCGAAGTCGAAGGCTTGGTGTAGATCGGCTTGGCCAAGACTTGACGGTGCGGGAGGGCAGGTACATGTCGAAGCAGATCCAGTTAGGCTTGAGTAGAGATGGTTCGTCCTTGTCATGTCAACATGCACATGCCCCTGGCCATGCAGCTTGGTGGAGAACTTCCGTTGGAGTAGATGTGCACCATCCGGAGCGTCTCGCATCGCCCCCGTGGCGACCGAGGCGCCGATCCCTAGCCCCGCCCCCACCCTCCCCTCGTCCTCCCCGCCCCCAGCACCGCCGGTGAGCGCCGCCGGGCGAAGCCCGTGCGGTTCCGGCGGCGGCGGGATCTCCCTTCCCCGTGCGCCCAGGTGTTCTCGCGGGACGGAAACGCTGGCGACGGTGTGGCCAGGAGACGGCGGTGGCGGCTCGACGGCGGCTCCTGGACAGTGGGGTCGCTCTCTGAATGGGGCCGCGGTGACCCTCGGCGGCGGGGTGGTCTAGAGCCACGGGATCCTTGGCAGCTCGCTGGCGTCTCCCCGATCTGGGTCTGCCTAGGGCCAGGCGTGCCGGTGGCGACTTAGAACGGGTTGCGATGCAGAGGCGGGTCCTAGACGAGATGGCATCGGGGGCTAGCTGCTTCGGTCCGTCCGTGCACTACCCCGCCCGATCTGGGCCAGGCGGGCTCGGATCTTGTGGCCTCTCCGCGGGTTGATGGGCCATGGCTGCTATTCTCGAGGTGACCGATGTTGTACAGGGATGACGTTGGACTGTCGACCAGTGTTGCTCCTCAGACTAGCTATGGTCCGGCTTGCCCGGGTGTTCATGGTGGCGACGGCGCTACCACTTGGCGGCGGGGATCGGTGGTGGTGGCAGATCTACTGGTGGGCTAAGGTGTAGGTACTTTGTGCTAGGGTTGGCGTTGTTGGTGGCACCCCTGCTGCAGTGTGGCACCATTCGGGCTCGGCCGGGCCAGGAAGGGTCTGGTTTGCCCCTGTTGCTACATCCGGTCGGCTACCATTGGAAGGCAGTGGAGGTAGTTCTCTCCCACGTGCTACTATAACACCGACCCTCGGCGAAGTGCCCTCTTTTTGTCTTTACCAGCCTCGCAGCATGGGTCACGGTGAGATGACGGTGGTGACTGCAAGACCGTGGTGGCGTGTGTTGGTGGGCGGCGAGCTTGGTGGAGCAATACGAAGCATCCGGGAGTGTGGTTTTTTGAGGGGTCGGGAGAAATCCTTGTCTTCTAGACACTGACACGGTGACGCCTGCGGGTGTCGTCGTCCTTCTTGAAGGGCGTCGGGTGTATCTCTTCCCCACCTCCCGTAGCGAATCAGGGGAAACCCTAGGACTAGTATGGGCAACAGCGTCGTTGTCGTCGCTTTCCCTCTTGGGGGTGCTGCTTGGTACGCGACGATTCGCAACGCTAGGAGCGTGGTGGAATTCTTCGAAGGACGTGGCGGTGGCGGGTCATCATCGTTTTCGTCGAGCCACTATTGTCAGCTCTCTTTTCTCTTCTTTTTCTTTTATTGTTCTCTTTGTTTTTTCTTTGGGCGTTGTGCTTCCTGGCCCAGCAGCGGTCTCATTCGGTGGCTATATTAATATAGCCGGACATATGTCTGTTTCGAGGATGTTCGTGTGCAGCTTCGTGAGTACGGCCAGCTGAATCTGCTGGATTAATGTATCGACGAGAAGGATAATCAGATTTTGGTGGCTAAAGAAAAGATAGACCTAGTAGACAAAAGAAGAAATTTTCTAGAATTACTAAACCGAATCTAGGAATTAGAAGAAAAACTAGCTACGAGATGCGGTGCCCCGGGCTGAAAATCATAAAGATAGATCTCGCCGGGGCGACGCGGCGGAAGCGGTGATGGCTAAAACCTAGGCCGAGAAGTGACACACTCTGATATCATATTGAATTGCATGCACCAGTCAACGCAACCAAAAGTTCAAACTGATGAAAAGGGCTAGGCAATATATTTCAACACTGGTAAACCAGGTATCTTGAGTCAGTGACATTCACTCTCATTCACTTTGTACCATGTGTAATAGGTAGATGATTAGTGAGTGAGCAACGTAAATATTTGTCAGCACATTTTTTATCGATATATGTAACTAACTAACTATCACTAGTGCACCCCCCCTCTAACACCGGTTTGGAGGGCCCTCTAACAGCGGTTGTAGAACCGCTGTTGAGGGTTCGGTGTTAGAGGGGCCCCCTTTAACACCGGTTCTTATACGAACCGGTGTTAAAGGGTGGCGCCGATAAGCTGCCGCGGCTCAGGCCCCCTTAAACACCGGTTCGTAACACGAACCGGTGTTAAGAATCTGTGCCGGCAGGAAAGAGATAAATCTCTGCCGCATGACGAGTTCTCGCTGCGAAAAATGGTTTAAATCTCGCATGGCGAGTTCTGCCCCCCTGCTCGGCGTATTTCGCGGCCTTGGCGGGACGGAGGGGGAGGGGAATCGATCGGGAGCGGTATACACATACATCGTCATCGGTACATACAAGTACATGAATAATTAAGCAACTATTATTATACACAACATCGTCATTGTGTGGTATTCTCCGTAAACGTTGAAGCATCAAGTACAAGACAAACACGTTCAAGCATATATACAACGTTCATTTTGGTGGATATCTAAAGAGTTCTCCGCCAGGCGTGACGACCTCATCAAGTATGAACCCCGCCAATTCCTCTTGAATGGCTCGTATGCGGTCAAATGGTAGGAGTTGGTCCCGCATCCGTTCGATCTGAATATATATGAAGAATGGGGTCAATATATATATAAGAATAAAATTCAACACAATTGATGGTAATAAAATAATGTTGTGTACTTTGTTTACTTACTCTAAGTTGTTCTAGTGCGGCTTGGCCCGTCGCACATATCGTGTTGCGAATGAACTCGCAAACATAGTACCCACATAAGTTATTGCCGTGTCCCTGATGCACGCACTTTACAAGAATAGAGAGTTCAATCAAAATAATAATCAATAAAGCATGATATAATGGAATTGGAAGCAGAATCAAAGAGATACGCAGACCTAGCTAGCTAGTATTACTTATATTTTGGTCTACAAATTTTAGTTCTTCTGACCATTCACCCACGGCCCTGCCCGTGAACCTTTTCCAAACCCTGTTTGGCAAAGAAAATGGATAAAGGAGTAATTAATTACTTGTTGTCACGAAATTTGCCGATCTAGTGCGATAATATGATTGAAATTACCTCTAAAGCATCTCTCTAAAGTATGCTGATAGCTCTTTTTCTTTTCATAACGAGTCCATGACAAAGACTTTTCCCGAGTCAGGTTGAATGACTAGCAGAATAAAGTGGAACCTACGCACGCATAACTCATCATCAGTTACACTTAACATCGAGTAAGCCGAAACAAAATGTGTACAAGAGAGGGTAACAGTACTCACGAGAAGTTGTAAGGCAATAATATTTCCCTTTTGGTTTGTTGTCTCAGTAAAGACCTTAGCAATAAATCTTCTGTTTGCCCGGGTTTGGTTCTTACCACTTCTTCATGAACTCTATTTGGGTCAACGAACCCAATGTCAAAAGGTCCTCCTTTCATGCATTCCATAAACTTTTTCCTGCATAATAGTATATACATATATGGTGAGCATATATATATACATGCAATTAATGAAGTGAATGAGATGAGATAGAAAATACAGAAATAGTACTTACACACAATAAAGGCTGATGGCAGCTTTGTCGAGTTCCTTCTGATTGAATAGAAAATGCAAGTCTTGAATGTTGAAGTCGATCTCGTCGTCTCCGCACAAGAAAATCTCATCTCTTATATGCGCCGTGATCCATTCTTCCTTTCTCGTCTTGCAGAAATCAAGGTACCACTTGTGCAATCTTCGCATCTTTGTTGGTAGATTCTTGAGCTCCTCTTTCTTGACGAGATTCTTCCCATACTTCCATGGCTGTATGGGGTTGGCATCGAATTTGGGCAAGTTGTCTCCCATGATGTTCAAGTATGCAATATAAGTCATCCCCATCTCATTGGTCTTTCTTTGTAGCTCTGCCTCGTAATCATTTACGGGAGGAGCGTCCCGTGTGTCGAACACTTGGAGCGGGGCACATGATTGGTTTTCCTGCTCTCCGAGCATGGGAACTATTTTCTGGGGTGCCGCTTACATCGCTACTTCAGTCTCCCTACGGCGCCTTGCATCCGCCTTCAAAATCTGGCGCTCGTAGTCCGGCACAAGTGGGGTTTCAGGTTTCAAAAGATTTTTGTAAAACTTCTCCACCACCGCCGGATCTATTTTCTCCTTTGGCTCGGCCCGTCTAGGTGCAAAGAATTTCTTGACCTCTTCTTCCGAGATCCTATTGGTCTCCTCGTCGCTGCGATTCCACGGTAAAACCGGCAATGGTTTGGCAGAAGGCTGCGGGACGTAGTTTTTTGAACTCTTTGGCGTACGGTTTCCTGCGGATTTCTTTGTGGCAGTGATAGTGATGCTCTTCGTGGCAGTGCTCTTCCGCTTATGCTGAGGAGATGGCTAAAGTGCCGGAGATGGCTGACGGGCAGGAGATGGCTGGCGCGTCGGAGATGGCTGAAGCGCCGGAGATGGCTGCCGCGCAGGAGATGGCTGAAGCGGCTCAGACTGCTGACGCTGCGGAGACGGCGGGGGTGCCAGTGGCCTCCAATTTGGAAGAACGATGTGTTCCTTCTTCCAAAGAATGGTTGTTTTCACTGCAAATTTGAGTTGAGTTTCCCCTTCACCTGTACCATGGTCAAGCTGTGCTTCCTCATATTCCTTCACAACCTCATCCACCCCGACAATAGCATATCCATCTGGAATCAATCGGCAGTGGTAAGTTGCACCAGCTACAGGAGGTAAGGCATAGCCGACAACCACCTTAATGGATAAGCCCATTAATCTCACATGCAGCTCAGCGTGTTCGCTCTCCGTGATCTCATCCACGGGGTATCGAGGACCCGCCATTTCAAGCGTGGGCTACACGTTCTCCGTGGAAGCCACGCTGCCTTTCCCCGCAAGAGTCTGGGCCGCCGGCAGCTTCCAATGCAGGCTCTTCGTGCCGCTGAGATGGGCCGGTAGCTTGATGGCTCTGTTGTGCATTCACTTGCTCCTGCAGCGCCACAAGTGCATGTTCTATCCATGTCATCCGCTCTGTACGCTCTTTTTCTTTTCTGCCACGCCATCTGTAAGAGTCGCTCTACTCGGCAAACTCATCCTTCCACGTCATACCCCCTGTGCCTCGTGCATGTACAGGGTGTTCTTTTTTACCGATGGCGCGTGTGAGCTGGTCATTCTCTCTGTCAGGATGGAAGGTCCTGGCGGCTTTCCTTGTATGCCGTGATGAGTTCAGTGACGGGTTTGGTAAGGAGGGTTGGGAAGATACACAATCTTGTTTCTGGGTCCAACCTTGCCCCGATTCTGTAGAACCAAGTCTTTGGACGTAGGTCCCACCCATGTGTCTGGGGTGTGATCCCTCTGTCGCGCAGGGCCTTCTCAGCTTCCTCCCACTTAGGCCTCTGAGATATGTAGCCACCTGACCCTGTCCTCTGGTGATATTCCTTCTTCTGGGCATTTAGCGTATTGGTTTCTGACCTCTTTGTAGCTATAGCACCTTCCCTGTATGCCACAAATTCGCGCCAGTGAGGTCTTATCTTCGCATAATATGCGTCTTCGAAATCTGGAGTCTCGCGAGCTTTGACAAATTTGTTCAATTTTGTCTTCCAGTTGTGGAAAGCGTCAGCCATCTTCTTTAGAGTCCACTCTTTGACCTTTTCCTTTATAACCGGTTTGTTTTCATCCTCCTCTAGAGGAAGGGTGAAATTTACCAACAGCGAATTCCAAAGCGTTTCTTTGGATCTTTCATCGACAAAGGTACTGTCGCCCTTCTTTGGCTTATTCCAATATTCAATTATGATTGGGATTTGGTCCCTAACAAGAACTCCAGCCTGACGTACAAATTTGTCTGCGGCCTTCTTGGGATCCATCGGCCTGCCATCAACACGGACTGCTTCGATCGTGAACTTTGCACGATCTTTCAACCGATGGCTCGCGCCTCGCTTGCTCTTTTTCATAGAAGAAGATGGTTACTGGCTGGTCGATCCAGAGGGCTAAAAGAAGAAAGAAGCGTTAATTAATACATGTAGAAGAAGATTGTTGGTGGAAGTCAGCAGAGGCTTAATCAATGCATATATCTCGCCGGACTTTGTAATCACTAAATTGCGTTCATCGGAGTCTTCATCTTCTCCATGACTACTTGAGTTGTCATCATGTCCCTCCAAGTTCAGATATTGTGAGGTGTCCTCATCGATAATGTTCTCCATTATTTCTTCTTCTTCAAGGTTTCTACTAAGTGGATCCATAGTTTCTAAAACAATAATATTATCTAGAGTAAGAGAGTAAACATTCAAGTGGACTTGGATTCATACACAAATATACATATTATTCATACAAAAATACATAAATAAATACACAAATGAAATTAGAACCCTAAGGATGCTTGATCATTTTAAACGAGTTCCGAGGGGTCCAAACCCTAATTCGGAGAAATCCCGGATGCATATGAGAGGGGCTAGCTACAGTGGCTGGCCGGAGGATGCACCAGAAAGCGGCGGCTGGCGGTGCTGGAGAGCGACCTAGGGCGCGCGAGGTAGCGGGTTCGCCTCAGCGTGATGCGGCCTACCTAAAACGGGCGGCGCCACTACCTAGGGGTCACCGGAGCGACGTTAACGACAGCCAGCAAGGCGCTTGCAGAGCAGCGAGGTGACGACCCCAAACTAATACTAACTATAAAATACACTAAATAACCCTAAACTAAATACACTAAACTACACTAAATAAATAACACTTAATAAATAACCCTAAACTAAATAAATAACCCTAAACTAATAACCCTAAACTAAATAAACCCTAAACTAATAACCCTAAACTAAATAAACCCTAAACTAATAACCCTAAACTAAATAAACCCTAAACTAATACTAACACTAAACTACTAATAATACACACTAAACTACACACTTATAAAATACTAATAACTAATTATATACATATATGCAACAATATATACAACATATATGCAACAATATATATATGCAATTACACACAAATAAAATTGTTCATACACAACAATATATATACATATATGCAACATTTATCCAATATACACAGAAATAACATTTATCACCAATATCCAATATCTCCAAAACACAAACAGAGAGCTCTCACCGCCGGTGGCGGCAACTCTCGCGAACGGGGCGGCGGGTCGTGACGCAGGTTGGCGGCTCCGGTTGGAAAGGCTCGGTGTTGGCGTCTGCGGTCGGCGGCGCGAACGGGGTGGTGGCTTACACGGGCGCTGCGATGGCGACGGTGCTGGGCGGCTGGGGCGCTGATCGCGGCGACGGCTGCTCAGCTGGGAGGGGGCGACGGTGCTCCCGCGGGATGGCGACGGCGAGGGCGGCGACGACGAGGGCTGGACGGCGAGGCTGACGGCCGCCTCCTCTCTGCTTTCAAGGCGCTTCGATCTGGCTGGGAGAAGAAGGAAGGGGAAGGCGCGCGTTATAACCCCCCCTTTAACACCGGTTCGTGGCTGGAACCAATGTTAAAGGGGGGGTGTGCGCGCACGAAATGAA
This sequence comes from Avena insularis, assembly GCA_023614405.1. Lineage (NCBI taxonomy): Eukaryota > Viridiplantae > Streptophyta > Magnoliopsida > Poales > Poaceae > Avena > Avena insularis. The sequence goes on along the minus strand of CM042694.1, from coordinate 159,301,984 downwards.
ATAAATGCGCCCCCCTTTAACATCGGTTCGTGGCTGGAACCGGTGTTAAAGGGGGGGCATTTATTTCATGCATTAAAGGGGTAGGGGCATTTATGAATTTAGAAAATTCATATCTTATTCATTTCAACTCAGAAAAATATGAATAATATATCATAATTTTCATAAAAATAATATCTATCCATTCATGTAAAAACATTTTATATTTACTTTAGATGAAAATTTTCAAAATGATTAAAACACTTACATATAAATTTTGATTATTCAATTCAAACAAAAATAAATTGTCAAATCCTAAAACTTTAAGAAATATTAAGCATCTAAAAAGGAATCTAACCCTATTTTATTAGAGCAAATCATATTTTATTTTGTATTAACATTTTTGAATTGATTGGATATTTAAATGCCGCATCTTTTGTATACACTTGAATCTGACAAAGCCTCGCTCAACTTGCATTGGATTTTTGATAAAATAGCATATCGTGAACCTAAAAATGATTTTTGTAAAAAATCATGAGCATCGTATCATGTACCTGTAGTTCATATCTGACCCACTTCCTGCCGATTCGGCAGGAATTTGTCTTTTTCACCAAAGGTGGACGGAAAGGTTTCAGATCCCCCTGTTGGTACATTGTGCATATAAGGTGGTCTAGTATTTTTTGTAAAATGTGGTGGTGGTTTTTTGAATTAGCCATTTGGTGGTTGCTTCACAAAACCGTCCGTTTTTTATGCTCGAAAAATGGAAAATGCCTTTTTGGTGCGATAAAAAGGAAAACTTCCTCTTGCAACATTGTTTGCCATGCCATGATGCACATGTATGCACAATATGGCCATATTATCACAAACTATGCCTTGATTCTAGCCATAACATTGGTCATTTGACCCGAAAGCCAAGAAACCTCGAATGAGATAGGTCATTTTGTGAAGGAGATAGAACTGGAATTAAAATACAGAATGCAACTAATAGTAAGTTACATAAAGCACGACTGAAAATTAAGATACATAAAAGAACTGAAAATTAAGATACATGGCCAGATTAAGTAACAATCAGTCGAACTTGTTTCAGAATGTTGGAGTGATTCAGTCATGCTCCTTCCTACACCTGTAATACTCGCCGTCGCCGTCATCGCTGTCATCGTCGGGGTCGCCATAATTGAACCTTGAAGGCTGAGTACGCGTGGGCTGGACTTGAGGGTAGCGCAGACGGGGGTTAGAGTCGGCGGTAGTGTCATAGGCCATGATGCTCTGGAGAGTCCGACCGCGCCACCATAGCCGCCGGCCGGCCTTGTTGAAGTTCAGAGGAGATGGGCCGTCCTCCTCGTGCCTGGCGAGCGCCCTCTCACGTCGATCCACGAAGAAGGCTTCCCAAGTAGGGAAATAGTCGGGATGCCATCTGGGATTCCTCCGCTGCTCTGGCGTGAGCTTGAAGTAGTAGTGGTTCGTGATGGCCATCCGGCGTGCCACACCTAGAGGGACAGGAGGAACCGGCACGCCTCCGACGCTCAGCATCCAGCCGACGGGGACACAAGAGCTGGCGGGGGGTAGTTCGAGGCGCAAAGCGCCTCCGCCTCCCTGGGGGTTAGTGCTACGGTGGAAGCCATGGGAAAGAGTGATGAGGTTGCAGATATGAGTCTAGAGATGTGCAATGACAATGGAGGCCAACCCTACATATATATATAGTGAAGAACTGGAGGGAAGAACTGGCGGGAAAAAATGGCGGGAAGAAAAATGGCGGGAATAAAAAATGGCGGGAAGAAAAATGGAGGGAAGAAATAGAAGGAAGAAAAATGGCTCATTTAATACATATACTGTTAATAGAAGAAATATGACATTGATTTCCATGTTGAGATACATATGTGTGCCAAAAATGGCTCAATTAATACATATAGTCAATCTTATGATCGCGTCGGCCGTAACCATGGAGTATCAACACCGTTTAACAGGATGGTTGGGTCAGTCTTCACTCTGAAGGGCGGAATTTCATCAAACTTATTATAATCTTCTGACATGTCTGTCTTGTCCTCCACTCCCACGATGTTTCTTTTCCCTGAAAGAACTATGTGACGCTTTGGATCATCGTGTGATGTATCTATTTGCTTATTTTTTCTTTTTTTTCGGTTTGGTAGACATGTCCTTCACATAGAAAACCTGAGCCACATCATTGGCTAAGACGAATGGTTCGTCTAAGTTCTTGTCTACCTTCATAAGATTGTTGAGATCCACCGTTGTGATTCCGTACTTCTTGTCTACCTCAACCCCCCTCCTATTAGCTTGACCCATTTGCATCGAAACAAGGGGACCTTAAAATTAGGTCCATAGTCAAGTTCCCATATCTCCTCTATGAACCCATAATACGTGGTCTTTTGCCCATTGTCTTCTGCTGCATCGAAGCGGACACCACTATTTTGGTTGGTGCTCTTTTTATCTTGGCCTATCGTGTAAAATGTATTCCCATTTATCTCGTACCCTTAGAAAGTACATACAGTCGAAGATGGTGTCCTGGCCAACAAGTACAGCTGATCCCCAACAGTGGTGTTATTCGTGACAAGTCTTTGCAGCCAGCCGCTAAAACTCGCCATGTGTTCACTTATAATCCATTCATCAGACTGCCCCGGGTGTTTGAGGCGTATTAAATTCTTGTGTTCATTGATATACGGGGCAACCAAGATAGATCTTTGTAAAACCGTGTAGTGTGCTTGATTGAGAGAATGCCCGTTCCTACATATCATTGCTTTAAATCCTAGGGTGCCTTTTCCATGCAGTCTCCCCTCATGTCGTGATTCTGGAACACCAATCGCCTTAAGGTCAGGAATAAAATCAACACGTAACTCAATGACCTCCTCTCTTACATAGCCCTTGGAGATGCTTCCTTCCGCCTAGCACGGTTATGAACATATTTCTTTAAGACTCCCATGTACCTCTCAAAGGGGAACATATTATGTAGAAATACAGGACCGAGAATGGCAATCTCTTCTACTAGGTGAACCAGGAGATGCGTCATAATATTGAAGAAGGATGGTGGGAACACCAACTCAAAGCTGACAAGACATTGGGCCACATCTCTGCAGAACTGGTAGGCTTTCTGGATCGATTACCTTCTGAGATATTGCATTGAGGAATGCACATAGCTTCACAATGGGTACTCGAACATTTTCAGGTAGAAGCCCCCTCAATGCAATCGGAAGCAATTGTGTCATAATCACGTGGCAGTCATGAGACTTCAGGTTTTGGAATTTTTTCTCTGCCATATTTATTATTCCCTTTATATTCGACGAGAAGCCAGACGGGACCTTGATACTACTCAGGCATTCAAAAAAGATTTCCTTCTCTGCTTTGGTAAGAGCGTAGCTGGCAGGAGTTAAGTGGCATCGTTTACCCTTCTCGTTCTCAGGATGCATAGGCTCTTCAGGGTCTTTCAGACGTTGCTGGTCCTGCCGTGCTTCCGGTGTATCTTTTGTCTTCCCACACACTCCTAGGAAGCCTAGCAGGTTCACGCAAACATTCTTCGTCACGTGCATCACATCGATTGAAGAGCGGACCTCTAAGACTTTCCAATAGGGTAGGTCGCAAAATATAGATTGCTTCTTCCACATGGGCGCATGTCCGGCATCGTCATTCGGAACAAATAGACTGCCAGGACCTTTTCCAAAGATTACTTCTAGGTCATTGACCATACCAAATACCTCCTCACCGGTACGGAGGACAGGCTTCCTCCGGGGTTCTGCCAGACGTTTGAAATGCTTGCCTTTCTTTCTTACTGGATGCAGGTTCAGAAGAAATCGACGATACCCTAGGTACACAACCTTCTTACATTTATCCAAATATACACTTTCAGTCTCATCTAAACAGTGTGTGCATGCATTGTATCCCTTGTTTGTCTGCCCTGAAATGTTACTAAGAGCAGGCCAATCATTGATGGTTACGAAAAGCAATGCTCGTAGGTCAAATGGCTCCCCTTTGTGCTCATCCCACATACGTACACCTGGTTTGGCCCACAGCTGTAAAAGTTCTTCAACTAATGGCCTTAGGTACACATCAATGTCGTTGTCGGGTTGCCTCGGGCCTTGGATGAGCACTGTCATCATAATGAACTTCCTCTTCATACACAACCAAGGAGGAAGGTTATAGATACATAGAGTCACAGGACAGGTGCTATGACTGCAGCTCTGCTCACCAAAAGGATTCATGCCATCTGTACTTAGACCAAACCTTAAGTTCCTTGCGCCACGCATAAGTCCGGTACTCTCGCCGACTTTTCTCCACTGTGACCCATCAGCGGGTGTCTCAACATCGCGTCTTTCTTCTGATCTTCCATGTGCCATCGCAACAACTTGGCATGCTCTTTATTTCAAGAGACGTTTTAACCGTGGTATTATAGGAGCATACCACATAACCTTGGCAGGAACCTTCTTCCTAGGGCCTCGCCCTCAACATCGCCAGATCGTCTCGTCGATCTTATACATGATGCAAAGGCATACCGGCATGCATCCAAATTCTCGTACTTCACCGTGGTAGAGGATGCAGTCATTAATGCAGGCATGTATCTTCCGCACGCCTAATCCTAGAGGGTAGACAACCTTCTTTGCTTGGTATGTACCGTCGGGCAACTCATTATTTCTTGAAGAAGATTCTTCATTTTTACCAACAACTTTCAAAATGCTACCGTCACCACACCGTTCTTCGCCTTCCATTGCAGCAAATCCAGTGTGGTACCTAGCTTTTTGTGGCCATCTTCACAAGTTGGGTACAACAATGTTTTGTGAACCTTAAACATCTGCTCCCTCTTCTCCTTCTCCTTTTCAGTTTCACATTCTTCCTTTGCATCAAGAATGGCTGACCAAGATCGTCATCAGCGGCCCATCTGCCTCTTGATCTTCATTATCTACCCCCGCTATGATCATCATATTCAGGATACATATTATGATAGTTGTCATCATCCTCTTCTTCTTTGTTGTCTTCCATCACAACCCCTTTTTCTCCGTGCTTGGTCCAACAATTATAGCTGGGCATGAAACCGGATCGAAGCAGGTGGGCGTGAATGGTTGTGGTATTTGAGTAGTCTTTCTTGTTCTGATAGTGAACACACGGACAACACATAAAACCATTGTGACCATGGTTTGCATTAGCCACAACGATGAAATTTTGGAGGCCCGTAATGTACTCGGAAGTGCGGCGGTCACCGTACATCCATTGCCGGTTCATCTGCATTAATATATAGTATATATCAAAAAATAATAGGGAGATGACCATTTATATATATAGTACATCAATGACACATGAAAGGATAGTTGCCGACCTCGACCGAGAAGGAAAGAGCAACGATAAAACTTATTTTGAGCTCTCGGGCATTTCACCGAACACCTCTTGTGCATACGAAAAAAACACAAACTAGCACACTTCACACCCTCTTGCTAGGCTCCAAAATGAGATAGTGAAAAAATGGAAGAGTGGGGTGTGGACTGCGGTGTCTTATATAGCCCCCCCTTTAACACCGGTTCAAGCCACGAACCAGTGTTAAAGGGAAGGGAGGCGGGCCATCAGGGGCCTTTAACACGGTTCGTGCCACGAACCGTGTTAAAGGGGCTCTTTGCTGCACGGGACACGCTGGTACAGGCCCCCCCTTTAACACCGGTTCGTAGAAGAACCGGTGTTAAAGCCCATTTCCAGGCTCAACCAAAGGCCTCGTTTCCGCTAGTGTATGTGCTTACTATTTACTTTGATAGACATACAAAGGGCGATGAATGTTTGTCTCGGATGCAAAATCTGCAGTCTAGCACACTCGCATGAGATTGATATTTTAGAGTTCTACCAACAACGTTAAGAGATTTAACTAATATGAAAACGAGACTGAAGCGTTCATAGATTAAAATTAAGAGCAAAGCAAGACCAAACCATTAAGTTCGATCCAGTTGACAACAAACTCCAATCCAGTATCACAATTCTCTAGCAGACAACACATGCAGAGGGAAAAAAAGAATTTTTTTCTTCGATAAAGGGCGATTTTATTAACCTCCAATGTTTACATCAAGGCGATATAAAACAAAGAGGGCCATACCCGGTCTCTGCATATCAAAGATGCACACAGCCGACAAGACCAGAGAAACAGATAAAGGAAAATAGTTCTCATAGGCAAATCTTAGAATATATGAATCTATAAGAGACCCCTATGGTGTAGGAAGGTCAATCTGCAAGCTATGCTGCCAGCTATGTTGGGAGAAAACCTCTTTCGCCACTTGTTCCAACCTTGAACAGGCCTCCATATAAAGGCCTCGGTGTTCCGGTTTTTGTAGAGTAGACCACTCTCGGAGTAAGTGTGCACAGTGATACATAACCTGCATTGGTGAAGACAACTTAGCCTCAAAAACCTTATTATTTCTACATAGCACAGCGCCTAGATTAATGTAATTGCTCCCGCCCGTAAGTGTATTTTATCCCTATTATCTATACCATACAACTAGTTACCAAAAATATTGGCTACTGAGCATGGAGGAGACAAACTTGAGGCTATTTGGATGGCTGACCATATAGACCGCGCAAACTGACACTGAAAGAACAAGTGTTTGATAGTTTCGTCATGATGGCAGAAACAACACTTTGTACTCCCCTGCCAATTGCATCTAACCAGATTATCTTTTGTCAAAATCACACCTCGACGTAGATACCAAGCAAAGACTTTAATCTTCAGTGGTATCTTCATCTTCCAAATGTGTTTGTTGTTTTGCAATGGAATTTTGGAATGTACTAATGATTCATACATGGAATCAACTGAAAATTTTTCAGTCAAATTCTAACAAAACTCATCATGCTCATCTGTTAGCTGTATATATTGTTGCCAACCGCTCTTGTCAAGCGTGCCATGAAGCAAGACGTGTGATACGTCAATTTTGCATCACTATTCTATATCATAATTTACTATTATTCATTGATATATTTCATATTAAGAGATGGTACTTATGTTATTTCATCTATTTTTTCATGGTTGATGACTTTTGGAGGATGGACCGCTGAAGTCAAGATTCTGATGGAAAAGGCACTGTTTGGAGGCGAAATTCGCGAAGATCAGAAAATCCCGGAAAATACATGGAAAATCCTATTTTTCCAGAAGACGAAGGATGCCAGAAGGGGGAGTGGAGATGGGCCACAGGGAGCCCACACCACCCCTGGCACGGGCCACCCCTGGGCGCGCCACCAGGTGGTGTGGCCACCCTGGCCCACCACCAGCTCTCCCCTTTGGCGTATATTATCCCCACGAAACCCTAAGCCTCGGGGAGTGACCACAGAAAGATTCCGCTGCCTCTGCGGGGCGGAAAACTATAGAGAGAGAAAGAGCTCTCCGGTAGGCAGAAATCGCCGGGGAAATTCTTTCCCGGAGAGGGGAGATCGTCGCCATCAACACCACCATCAAGCTATACTTCATCGGGATCATCATCATCATCATCTCCACCAGCACTATCATCACCACTCCATACCGCTATACCAATTGGGTTGAATCTTGCATAGTTCTTAGGGGAACTTTCCCGGTGTTGATTACTTGTTGTAGTTGATGCTATTGAGTGGAACCATTGAATTATTGTCTATGTTCAGATTGTTACTTACCATTATTTCATCTCTGATCTTGATCCATATGATGTCTTGTGAGTAGTTTGTTTAGTTCTTGAGGACATGGGAGAAGTCATGTTGTTAGTAGTGGAATTGTGTTGAGAAAGATTCAATAGTTTGTTATTTAAGTTGTGGTGTTATTCTTCTAGTGGTGTCATGTGAACATCGACTACATGATACTTCACCTTTATGGGCCTAGGTTAATGCATTGTGTATTTGGCTACTAATCGTAGGGGTTGCCGAAGTGACTAAAACCTGAACCCCCGTTAGGAAACCTTTGCACAAGGGATGTCAGGATCTCAGAGTTTAAAGTTGTGGTTAGGTTTCTACCTTAATTACTTTCTTGTACTTGCGGATGCTTGCAAGGGGTATAATCAAAAGTATGTATTAGTCCTAGGAAGGTCGGTACATGAACACAGGATCACCCACACAACACTTATCAAACTAAAGAAGATTAATCAACTATATGAAGCGAAAGCACTTGACGATATTACCATGTGTACTCGAGAACGTTTGGTCATCTTAAGTAATACAACCGGCTTGTTCTTTGCTAAAGAAAGGATTGGGCCACTTGCTGCATTTATTATTATTGTGTTTTATCTACTCGTACTTTATTTATCTGCATTATCAAAAACCCCTAAAAATCCGTTTGTTAAGTATTTACAGAGAATTCCTGCTCCAAGCTACTCGTCAACACCTTCTGCTCCTCGTTGGGTTCGACACTCTTACTTATCGAAAATACTGCAATACACCCCCTATACTTGTGGGTCATCAACACTATTTTCTGGCGCCGTTGCCGGGGAGTGAAGTGCTATTGGAGAGTGGAACTGGTAAATGAAACTTCTACTATGAGTATTGTTTATTTCTGTTTGTTACTTTATTTTCAATATGGATAATTCACTTAGTTTCTTATTTCGTAATGCTACTACCACTGCTAAGGTAGTAGATGAACCACCACCTGCTGAAAATGATACTTTCAAAATACCTATAAGAATTATTGATCGCGTTATGGATAACTACTATTTTGGGGATGGAACTGTCCATCCCGGTGATCATTTTCTCTTTATACACGAATTATGCGGGTTGTTCAAGTGTACAGGTATTACAACAGATCAAGTCAAGAAGAAGTTATTCTCATTATCACTAAAAGGAAGAGCTGAGGAATGGTATAAACTGCTGGAGGATGGTCAATCTCTTGATTGGGAGGAAATAGTGCCTGATAACCCACAAGTATAGGGGGTGTATCACAGTATTTTCGATAAGTAAGAGTGTCCAACCCAACGAGGAGCAGAAGGTGCTGGCTAGTGGTATGGATCAGGAATTCTCTGCAAATACTTAGCAAACAGATTTTTAGGGGTTTTTGTTAGTGCAAGTAAATAAAGTACGAGTAAATAAAATACAATAAGAATAAATGCAGCGAGTGGCCCAATCCTCTCTTCAGCAAAAGGACAAGTCAGTTGTATTACTTAAGATGACCAAACGTTCTCGAGGACACACGGGAAGACTGTCAAGTGCTTTCGCTTCATATAGTTGATTAATCTTCTTTAGCTTGCTAAGTGTTGTGTGGGTGAACCTGTGCTAATGTACCGACCTTCCTAGGACTAATACATACGTGTGATTATACCCCTTGTAAACATCCGTAAGTACAAGAAAGTAATTAAGGTAGAAACCTAACCACAACTTTAATCTCTAAGACCCTTACGTCCCTTGTGCAATGGTTTCCTAACGGGGATTCAGGTTATTGTCACTCTGACAACCCCTACGATTAGTAGCCAAATACACAATGCATTCCCCTAGGCCCACATAGGTGAAGTGTCATGTAGTTGACATTCACATGACACCACTAGAAGAAGTACACCACAACTTAATTAACAAACTAGTGAATCTTTCTCAACACAACTCCACTACTAACAACATGACTTCTCAAGAACCAAGACATCATATGGATCATGATCAGAGATGGCATAATGATGTATAACCATCTGAACTTAAACAATAATTCAATGGTTCCACTCAATAGCATCAACTACAATGAGTAATCAACACCGGGAAAGTTTTCCCTAAGAACTATGCAAGATTCAACCCAATTGTTACAGCGATTTGGAGATGGTGATGAGGGTGCTGATGGTGATGATGGTGGTGATGATGATGATGATGATCCCGATGAAGTCCAGCTTAATGGTGGTGTTGATGGCGATGATCTCCCCTCACTGGGAAGGAATTCCCCCGACAGAATACTATCTGCCGGAGAGATCTTTCTCTCTCGGTGTTTTCTTCCCCACAGAGGCGGCGAAATCTTTCTGTGGTCGCTCCCCGAGTCTTAGGGTTTCGGGAGGATAATATACGCCAGAGGGGAGAGCTAGAGGTGGACCAGGGCGGCCAGACCACCTGGTGGCGCGGCCCAGGGTGGCCCGCGCCAGGGGATGGTGTGGGCCCCCTATGGCCCATCTCCACTCCTCCTTCTGGCTATCTTCGTCTTCTGGAAAAATAGGATTTTCCATGTATTTTCCTGGATTTTCTTTTCCATCAGAATCCTGACTGCAGCGGTCCATGCTCCAAAAGTCATCAACCATGCAAAAACAGATGAAATAACATAACTATCCTCCCTTTATATGAAATATATCAATGAATAACAGTAAATTATGATATAGAATAGTGATGCAAAATGGACGTATCAACTCCCCCATGCTTAGACTTCGCTTGTCCCCAAGCGAAACTGAGCTCAATAAACATGACCTCAGGTTTATGGAGTGAAGAGTCGGTAAAAGAATACAGACAAGAATCATCACATTCATCAATACATAGATCATAATAGCAAACAACTCACCATTACATAACTTAACTTGCAATAAGTAAAGGAAACACAATAAAGATACATAAAGTAAATCATAGTTGGTAATGGCAAACTTAGCTCTTGGTCGAAGAATAGTTGACAATTTGCTGGAGTTAACAAGTAACTGGTTTTCAATGATAGCTTTCAAAGTAGTATACACTAAGATAAGAGCAAATGTGCAAAACAAGGAACATAAGAAACATGATTGAATAAATCATCATATGAATGAATGAAACACAACAACTGAAAATACTTGCTGAGATAGAAGGGAATAGGTTGACTGACTCAACTAAAAAGTAAAAGAAAGGTCCTTTGTAAAGGGAAGCAGGGATTTCAAGTTTCATAAAGAGCTTCCAAAAATTATGGTACTTAGTAGCTTTCAGCTCTCATTGCCCCTATCATAGGCATCTTTATGTGATTAAGGTTAAAGTGACATAACTAAGAGGATATGCTTGACAAGTTATAAATTGAAGTCTCATGCCCCTTACTTACGAAGACCGAACCTCATGCTACTCAACTTCAGTCACGAGCAAGCTCTTGTCATTGTAAGTACATATGTATCATAGAGAACCGCCAACGGGGCACCCCTTGCACATGACACAGGAGGTATCCCATAATCAAAATGACAAGGCAAGCAGATAATGAGCATCTCAGCGATCTTTTTATTTGCTATTTGCATAGGTTTTTATTGAGGATGCTTCATAGAATGCTCATTATAGTTATGCTGCAAATTTCCACCATGATTAGGCATGGCTTAGGCTAGCAGCCCAGGCGTTTCTCTAACACATATACGAACTCCATGATCTTACAAGTTCCACTTTTATTTCACACCGCCGGGATCCATAAGCAAAAGAATATAATATCAACTAGGTACAAAGTACCAATGTAATGTTGAAAGCGTTCCCCATGATACATGGTTCTGCTAACTTCAACTCATAAAGCGCAAGCATATATGCAACAAAGAAGGACCCAATGGTTGAAGATTATTAAATGCAAGAAAGTAAAGTGTGCCATCAAGTTCGTGAGAGCTTTAATCACTAATTTTCACATAACAAGTTTAATTTGGAAGGTAGATAAAAACATGAATTTACTTGGAATAGCAATAATGCTAATAGGTAGGTATGGTGGACACAAATGGCATAGGTTTTGGTTTAAGGAGTGGATGCACGAGAAGAATACCCTCTCAGTACATGTTTTTGGCTAGCAAGGCTGGGTAGCAAGTATAAGAGTTGAAGGAAGCAAACAAACATACAAGCGATAAAAACAAACATGCAATCTTCCTTGGAAGCACAAAAGATCTTAACCAGAGAATACTAAACTTATGAGAAAATCAGGAAAGAAAGATGATGAAATTATATTTCTTTAGAGTACTTTTTATGTTTTTTATTCAACTCTCAAAAATAGTGTTGCTACTGACCAAGCCAGGTTTGCCAAAACCAACTAGATCAACTCAATGATCCCAAAGTGATACCAATACTAACAACAAGATCAATCATATAACCATGAATTGAAAACTAATATAAGATAAGCAAAAGAGTAAATGATTGAACTTCTCAGTAATATTCTATAATGGAAAAACACACCAAGGGATACATATCTAACGAGAGAGGGGACACTTCCATAATGCAAAACATCCTACATAATAACTTCTCTATTCATGATATGACTCTACTAGAAAGGTAAAAAGATAGAAGATAGTGATGTGATACTGCGACACTCCCCCAAGCTTGGAACAAACCAAGGGGATGCGAAAACCTGATGAAGAATTACTCCTTCGGTGGTGGTGGTGTTCTCTCATCTTTGTCGGACTTCCAAGGTAAAGGCTCCCCATCAACAAAAGACATCCTCGTCTCCATCATCCTGAAACTAGCAGTAGCACTTATGCGTTTAAACCTAACCTCATACTCACAGTTTTGATTTTGAACGTCGTAGAGCTGTGCTTGCAGTTGGTTGGTTGTTTGGTGGAGTGAGACGATTTCATCCTTGAGCTCAGTAGTCTCCTTTTGGTGCTTGGCGATGAGTTCGGAACAAATCTTATGGATGATATCCACTTCACGTTCAGCCATCTTCTTGTACCTAAAGACTTCTTGCTCCAGCGCTTCCATCCTGTCCTCTAGACTTCCTTCACCTTTAGGGCCTTGAACTTCTTTTATCCGTACCTCCCCTTCTTCAAGCAACAACTCCTTGGGATGAATCTTCAACTCACGCATGTATGGGTTGATGATATCTGCTGAGGAATCTTCCATGGCCGATCCAGAGGAAGACATTGTGGCTCCAAAACTAGGACTCTACCTGTCTAAAACAGATCAAAATGAAAACACGGCGAGAACACGATATACGAACCTCGGGAGATCCAGGGGATTATATATTACAGAGTTTTACAACAAAAGGAAGGTATTGAGAGAAAACAGGTCGGAGACAGAGTTCAAGGTGGCCTCACCACCTGGTGGCGCGGCCAGGGGAGGGCCCGCGCGATAGGGTGGTGTGAGCCACCCTGGCTCTGTTTCTGTCCCTCTTTCGCTTCGTTGCTTTCCTTATTGGATAAAAACTACAAAAATATAACTGGACAGATCTTTCGTGGAACTTTTCTTACCAGAACTGTTACCTATTCGAAAACGGACTCTGCAGGTCTCTGAATTTGGTATTTAGTAGATTCTTCTGGAGTTTCCACTTGAATAATCATCAATATCTTCATCTTCATACACATATTGCTTGAGTCATGAAACCTTTCACTTTCTTATTACACCATTTTCACACAAAAACTTCACACAGTTCTCATTAGCAACATTAGTATAAGTGAAGTGATAAAACCTCTTAGGTACAATTTCAACTGAAAACCATCAAAATATAAGCTACTGTAGCAAATCCTTCTGAAAACCCAAAAAGAATTCAAAAAGGAAATCGAATAAAGAAGCAAATGCAAGAGTGGCAAAATCTGTCAAAACAGACCAGCAGGTAAAGATAATTTTTTTCGAGAATCTTATGTTGCTCAAATCAAAAAGTGCAAAACTAACGAAAGTTAAATAACAAACTGGGGCAGAAGCACAAAAAATTACAGCGCAATCCGATATACAGAGATCTCTCACGAATTTTTACGGTGAAGCACAAAAATCTGTTTCGGGAAAGCAACTTCCCCAAATATTACTTCTCTCTCATTAGAGGTTGATCTTGTCATAAAAACCAAACAAAACGGATAAGGAGAGGTAATTACCGAAGTAATAACTTCCAAGACTCAAATAAACGAAAACAAACCGAAAACAAAAATAAATTGGGTTGTCTCCCAAAAAGCTCTTTCTTTATAGCCATTAAGATGGCCATGATAATTTTGATGATGCTCACTTAGGAATATGAATTGAAGTGAAAGAGAGCATTAAGAAGGAAAAACACACATGTTTAAGTCTAACCCACTTCCTATGCAAGGGAATTGTGTAAGCAAACAAGTTGTTAAAAGCAGAGGCTGCAAGCATAGGAAGGCAAAACAAGTGCAACATAAAGACTTTAAGCATAAAACGAGGAAACTTGATATTATTGAGATGCATAAGAACATTTTTCCCTCTCTCATAATAACTTTCAGTATCATGCATACACTTAACAATATAATTATCACAAGAACCGTTGTAGCAATGATCACTTATTCTAACAGAAAACACAGGAATACTAGCTCTCATAACACTACTTTGTGAAACAATATTAGAGGTATCTTTACAAAGGATAGTGTGTCCTCCTTCTACATATTTAGTGACAAAATCTTTCACATTTTCTATTATAGGTTCATCATCCATTTGTTTATCAGGTTCAACAGCTTTATTTGTACTTTCATTAACCATACTAGCCATCATAGAATGTTCCTTTATCTTAACTGGGAAAGGCATTTTCTCAATGTAAGGCTCAGGTGAAACATGATTAGTAGTATAAACTTCAGTATTTCTTGCAGGAACACTCTTAGCAATATCTTTATATGGTTCATGATACTTATTCCACTTCTTTTTAGGCACTTCAATGTAGGAAGCAAAAGCCTTAAAATAAGTTGCAATAGCTTGAGAGTCTAGACCATAAACATTTTTAATATTTTGAAAGTCATCAGTTCCCATAAAAGATTCAATGCATTCATAATCATAATTTATACCCGACTTTCTTCCTTTGTCATTCTCCCATGCTTCAGCATTGTCTTGAATACGGTCCAGAAGAACCCATTTAGCTTCTTCTTCCATGCGAGTGAATGATCCAGCACAAGAAGCATCCAATAAATCCTTATCATGAAGAGGGAGCCTTGCATAAAAGTTATTGATAATAATAATGTTGGGGAGCTCATGAATGGGACATGAGCATTAATAACTTCAATCTCCCCCAATCTTGAGCTGTACTCTCTCCATCAAGAGGCCAAAAGTTATATATTTGATTCCGATCTTTATGAATCTCACTAGGAGGATAAAACTTTGAATAAAAGAGAGGTACTATTTCCTACCATTCAAGAGCTTGACCATTCTTCAGCAGCTTATACCATTCCTCAGCTCTTCCTTTTAGTGATAGTGAGAATAACTTCTTCTTAACTTGATATGTAGTAATACCTGCACACTTGAACAACCCGCATAATTCGTGTATAAAGAGTAAATGACCACCGGGATGGACAGTTCCATCCCCAACATAATATTATCCATAACACGATCAATAATTCTTGTAGGTATTTTAAAAGCATCATTCTCAGCAGGTGGTGGTTCAACTACTACCTTAGCAGTGGTAGTAGCATTACGAAATAAGAAACTCAGCGAATTATCCATAACGAAAATAAAGCAACTAACAGAAATAAAGAATACTCACAGTAGAAGTTTCGTTTACCAGTTCCACTCTCCAATAGTGCTTCACTCCCCGGCAACAGCGCCAGAAAATAGTCTTGATGACCCACAAGTATAGGGGGTGTATCGCAATATTTTCGTTAAGTAAGAGTGTCGAACCGAACGAGGAGCAGAAGGTGTTGGCTAGTGGTATGGATCAGGAATTCTCTGCAAATACTTAGCAAACGGATTTTTAGGGGTTTTTGATAGTGCAAGTAAATAAAGTACGAGTAAATAAAAGACAATAAGAATAAATGCAGCGAGTGGCCCAATCCTTTCTTCAGCAAAAGGACAAGCCGATTGTATTACTTAAGATGACCAAACGTTCTCGAGGACACACAGGAAGACTGTCAAGTGATTTCGCTTCATATAGTTGATTAATCTTCTTTAGCTTGCTAAGTGTTGTGTGGGTGAACCTGTGCTAATGTACCGACCTTCCTAGGACTAATACATACTTGTGATTATACCCCTTGCAAACATCCGTAAGTACAATAAAGTAATTAAGGTAGAAACCTAACCACAGCTTTAAACTCTAAGACCCTTACGTCCCTTGTGCAATGGTTTCAGAACGGGGTTCGGTTTCACACTCCGGCAACCCCTACGATTAGTAGCCAAATACACAATGCATTCCCCTAGGCCCATATAGGTGAAGTGCCATGTAGTCGACGTTCACATGACACCACTAGAAGAATTACACCACAACTTAATCAACAAACTATTGAATCTTTCTCAACACAACTCCACTACTAACAACATGACTTCTCCCATGTCCTCAGGAACAAAATGAACTACTCACAAGACATCATATGGATCATGATTAGAGATAGAATAATGATGTATAACAATCTGAACATAAACAATAATTCAATGGTTCCACTCAATAGCATCAACTACAAGGAGTAATCAACACCGGGAAAGTTTCCCCTAAGAACTATGCAAGATTCAACCCAATTGTTACATCGATATGGAGATGGTGATGAGGGTGCTGCTGCTGATGATGGTGGTGGTGATGATGATGATGATCCCGATGAGGTCCAGCTTGATGGTGGTGTTGATGGCGACGATCTCCCCTCTCTGGGAAGGAATTCCCTTGACAGAATTCTGTCTGCCAGAGTGATCTTTCTCTATCGGTGTTTTCCGCCCCGCAGAGGCGGCGGAATCTTTCTGTGGTCGCTCCCCGAGTCTTAGGGTTTCGGGAGGATAATATACGCCAAAGGGGAGAGCTGGAGGTGGACCAGGGCGGCCACACCACCTGGTGGCGCGACCCAGGGTGGCCCGCGCCAGGGGGTGGTGTGGGCCCCCTATGGCCCATCTCCACTCCTCCTTCTGGCTATCTTCGTCTTCTAGAAAAATAGGATTTTCCATGTATTTTCCCGGATTTTATGATCTTCGCGAATTTCGCCTCCAGACATCACCTTTTCCATTAGAATCCTGACTACAGCGGTCCATGCTCCAAAAGTCATCAACCATGCAAAAACAGATGAAATAACATAAGTATCATCTCTTAATATGAAATATATCAATGAATAACAGTAAATTATGATATAGAATAGTGATGCAAAATGGATGTATCAGTTCCTCTCTTTTATTCTAAATTTTATCCTCCTAGTGAGATTCATAAAGATCGGAATCAAATATACAACTTTTGGCCTCTTGATGGAGAGAGTACAGCTCAAGCTTGGGGGAGATTGAAGTTACTAATGTTCAAATGTCCTATTGATGAGCTCCCTCAAAATATTATTATCAATAACTTTTATGCAAGACATTTTCTTCATGATAAGGATCTATTGGATGCTTCTTGTGCTGGATCATTTACACGCATGAAAGAAGGAGCTAAATGGGATCTTCTAGACCGTATTCAAGACAATGCTGAAGCATGGGAGAATGATAAAGGAAGAAAGTCAGGTATAAATTATGACTATGAATGCATTGAATCTTTTATGGAAATTGATGACTTTCAGAATATTAGAAATGCTTATGGTCTTGATTCTCAAGTCATTGCTAGTTATTTTAAAGCTTTTGCTTCTTATATTGAAATTCCTAAAAAGAAATGGAACAAGTATCATGCACCATATAAAGATATTGTTAATTGTGTTCTTGCAAAAGATACTGAAGTTTATACTACCAATCATATTTTACCTAAACCTTACATTGAGAAAATGCCTTTCCCAGTTAAGATAAAGGAACATTCTATGATAGCTAGTATGGTTAATGAAAGTACAAACACAGCTGTTGAACCTGATGAGCAAGTAGTTGTTGAACCTATGTTAGCAAATGTGAAAGACTTTATCACTAAATATGTAGGAGATGGACACACTATTCTTTGTAAGGATACTTCTAAAACTGTTTCACAAAGTAGTGTTATAAGAACTAGTGTCCCTGTGTTTTCTGTTAGAATAAGTGATCATTGCTATAATGGTTCTTGTGATAGTTATATTGTTAAAATTATACATGATACTGAAAGTTATTATGAGAGAGGTAAAAGTGCTCTTATGCATCTGAATAATATTAAGTTTCCTCGCTTTATGCTGAAAGTCTTTATGTTGCACTTGTTTTGCCTTCCTATGCTAGCAGCCTCTGGTTTCAACAATTTTTTTGCTTACAAAATTCCCTTGCATAGGAAGTGGGTTAGACTTAAACATGTGTATTTTTGCCTCTTGATGCTCTCTTTTACTTCAAATCATATTCTTATGTGAGCATCATTGAAATTATCATGCCCATCTTAATGGCTATAAAGAAAGAGCTTTTTGGGAGACAACCCAATATATTTGTGCTTTCAGTTTGTTTTCATTTATTTGAGTCTTGGAAGTTATTACTTCGGTAATAACCTCTCCTTATCCTTTTTGTTTGGTTTTTGTGTCAGGATCAACCTCTATTGAGAGAGAAGTAATATTTGGGAAAGTTGCTATCCCGAAACAGATTTTTGTGCTTCGCTGTAAAAATTCGTGAACAATATCTGTACGTCGGATTGAGTTGTATTGTTTTGTCCTTCTGCCCCAGGTTGTTATGTAACTTTCGTTAGTTTTGCACTTTTTGATTTGAGCAGCAGAAGATTTTCTAAAAAATTGATCTTTACCTACTGGTCTGTTTTGACAGATTTTTGCCACTCTTGCATTTGCCTCTTAAATTGATTTCCTCTTTGCATTTCTTTTGGGCTTTCGGAAGGAGTTGTTTCAGTAGCTTATGTTTTGTTGGATTTTAGTTAAAATTGAACTTAAAAGGTTTATTACCTCGCATGCACTAATGTTGCTAATGAGAATTGTGTGAAGTTTTGTGTGAAAGAAATTTCCAAGTTGTAGGAGAAAATTGTGTAACGAGATAGTAAAAGGTTAAATGACTCAAGAAATATTTGTATGAATATGAAGATATTGATGTTATTCAAGCGGTGATTCCAGAAGAATTTATTAAATACCAAGTTCAGAGACCTGCAGAGTCTGTTTTCGAATAGGTAACAGTTCTGGTAAGAAAAGGTCCGCGAAAAATCTGTCAAGTTATATTTCTTCAGTTTTTTTCTAACAAGGAAAGCAACGAAGCGAAAAAGGGACGGAAACGGAGCCACGGTGGCTCACACCACCCCGTGGCGCGGGCCCACCTGGCCGCGCCACCAGGGGGTGTGGCCACCCCGGAGTCCGTCTCCGACCCGTTTTCTCCCAGTACCTTCCTTTTGTTGTAAAACTTCGTAATATATAATCCCCCGGATCGCCTGAGGTTCGTATATCGTGTTCTCATCGTGTTTTTGTTTCGATCTGTTTCTGATAGGTAGAGTCTCAGTTTTGGAGCCACAATGTCTTCCTTTGGATCAGCCAAGGAAGATTGCTCCGCGGACATCGTCAATCCATACATGCGTGAGTTGAAGATTCATCCCAAGGAGTTGCTGTTCGAAGATGGGAAGGTGTAGATAAAAGAGGTTCAGGTCCCTAAAGGTGAAGGCAGTCTAGAGGACAGGATGGAAGCACTGCAGCAAGAGGTCTTTAGGTATAAGAAGATGTCGGAACGTGAAGTGGATATCATCCATAAAATTAGTTCAGAACTGATCGCCGTGCACCAAAAAAAGACTGCTGAGCTTAAGGATGAAATTCTCTCACTCCACCGAACAACCAACCAACTACAAGCACAGCTCTACGACGTGCAAAATCAAAACTGTGAGTATGAGGTTAGGTTTAAACGCATAAGTGCTGTTGCTAGTTTCAGGATGTTGGAGACCAGGATGTCTTTTGTTGATGGGGAGCCCTTACCTTGGAAGTCAGACAATGATGAGAGAACACCACCACCACCGAAGGAGTAATTCATCATCAGGTTTTGGCATCCCCTTGGTTTGTTCCAACATTGGGGGAGTGCCGCGATATCACATCACTATCTTCTATCTTTTACCTTTTTTAGTAGAGTCATATCATGAATAGAGAAGTTATCATATAGGATGGTTTTCATTATGGAAGTGTCCCCCCTCTCGTTAGTTATCTACGTATCCCTTGGTGTGAGTTGCCATTATGGAATATTAATGAGAAGTTCTATCATTTACTCTTTTGCATTTCTTATATTAGTTTTCAATTCATGTTATATGATTGATCTTGTTGTTAGTATTGGTATCACTTTGGGATCATTGATACATTGCAAATGTATCTATAATTTTTGATGTTCCATGCTTGGTTTTATCTACTTTCTTATGTTTTGTCCACACTTTGGAGTACTTTTCATATGATTTCTTGGACTAACCTATTAACAAGAGCCACAGTGCCTTTTTGCTTTTTTTCTGTTTTTGGTTCCAGAAAGTCGAAATGAATATTCTCGAATTGGACGGGACAAAGCCAAAGTTATCATTTATCATTTTACTTGGGACACTGGAATACGAGACGGAGAAGGGGGAGGGTGGCCACACCACCCTAGCAGCGGCTAGCTTGGCGCCGCCAGTGGTGTGGCCAGCCTGTGCACCTCTCCTTCCGCCTATATATTGCCTCTGATACGGAAACCCTAAGTACCCGATCAAAAATCCACGAAAGAGTCTGTAGCCGCCGTCGTCTCCATCCCTAGATCGGGAGGGATCTGAAGCTCTTCCTAGCACCCTGCCAAAGAGGGGAATTCACCCTGGAGGCCTTCATCATCATCATGCAAGCCTCCGGTGTGATGCGTGAGTAGTTCATCTCTGGACTACAGGTCCATGTAGTAGCTAGATGGATGGTTCTCCTCCTTTGTGCTTTCATGTCTAGATCTTATGAGCTCCGTTCATAATCAAGATCATCTATTTGTAATTCTGCATGTTGTGTTTGTGGGGATCTGATGGATATTGAGATGCTATTTCAGATGGATTATTGATTCTATCATGTCTTTGTTATTTGTGATCCTGCATGCTTTCCGTTGTTAGTAGCTATCTTGGCCAAGTAGATGCTAGCAACTCCAAGAGTTAGTATTTATGCTTGATAGTGGGTTCATGCCTCTTGTAATCTGGGGAAGTGACAGAAATCTCTAAGGTACTAGATGTGTTGTTGCTACTAGGGAGAAAACAACAATCCTTTGTTCATAGAACAATCGTATTGTTTACTTTACACGCAATTCGTAATGCAATAATCTGTTGCTTGCAATTTAATACTGGAGGGGGTTCGGATGATAACCTGAAGGTGGATTATTTGTCATAGATGCAGTTGGATGGCGGTCTATGTATAATGTTGTAATGCCCAATCGAATCTCAAAGGAGTCAAGATGATTAGTATATGCTTGTATGCTTTCTCGATGTTTGTCAATTGCCCCGCTGTAATTTGTTTACCCAGCATGTTATCTATCTTAAGGAGAGCCACCTCTAGTGAACTATGGACCCCGGTCCTTTTTTTTACATACAATCTACAATCAACTATTTACTGCTTTGTGTTTACTTTCTGCAAACTATTACTTCCTTCCATTCGATACGTTTAATACTTTGTTTTCAGCAAAACCGGTGAGATTGACAACCTCATCGCAAGTTGGGGACAGAGTTCTGTGGTTGTGTTGTGCAGGTCTCCACGTTCTTTGCTGGCACCGTAGTGCCTCATCAGCGTTCAGCTAGCTACACCTTTGGGGTGTTTCCCTGCTCCTACTGTATTGATAACCTCGGTTTCGTACTGAGGGAAAACTTGCTATTGTGCTCATCATACCTTCCTCTTGGGGTTCCCCAACGAGCTCGATATAGTTTGGGCCAACAAGCAACAACTTTTCTGGCGCCGTTGCCGGGGAGTCAAGGACATCTTCACAAGGGGAGTCCCTCATAACCAATCTCTTTACTTTGTTATTTTTGTTTTGCTTAGTTTACTTTTGTTTTGCTTGCTTGTTTGTTTATCAAAAACACACAAAAATGACTACTCTGGAAAATACTAAGTTGTGTGACTTCACTAGCACCAACTACAATGATTTTATGAGCATACATATTGCCTCACATGTTCCTGAAGCTACTTTCTTTGAGACTAAACCTGCTTTACTCAATCTTGTTATGAGAGAACAATTTTCTGGTATTGGTAATGAAGATGCTGCTACCCATCTAAATAACTTTGTTGAACTTTGTGAGATGCAAAAGCATAAGGATATAGATGGAGATATTATTAAGCTTAAATCGTTTCCTTTCTCTTTGAGAGGAAAAGCTAAAGAATGTTTGAATTCCTTGACTAGGAATAGTATTGATTCTTGGACTAAGTGCAAAGATGCTTTCATTGGAAAATACTATCCTCCTGCTAAGATTATATCTATGAGAAGTGAAATAATGAAGTTTAAACAATCTTATAATGAACATGTTGCTCAAGCTTGGGAAAGAATGAAATCTTTGGTAAAGAATTGTCCCATTCATGGACTGACTGCTTGGATGATCATCCAAACCTTTTATGCAGGATTGAACTATTCTTCAAGGAACCTATTGGATTCTGCTGCTGGAGGTACCTTTATGACCATTACTTTGGGTGCTGCAACAAAGCTTCTGGATAATATGATGGTTAACTATTCTGAATGGCATACTGAGAGAGCTCCACAAGGTAAGAAGGTAAATTCTGTTGAGGAAACCTCCTCCTTGAGTGATAAGATTGATGTTATTATGTCTATGCTTGTTAATGGTCAAGCCCATATTGATTCAAATAATGTTCCTTTGGCCTCTTTGGTTGCTCAAGAAGAGCAAGTTGATGTGAACTTTATAAGAAATAACAATTTTAGCAACAATGCCTACAAGAATAATTTTGGTACCATCAATTATAAGCCATATCCTCCCAACAATGGTAATGCTTATGGAACTTCCTACAACAATAATAGGAGTGCTCCCTCTGAACTTGAAGTTATGCTTAAAACTTTATTAGTAAACAAACTGCTTTCAATAAAACTATTGAGGAAAAACTCTCTAATGATGAAAGAAACATAACATCTTTGGCTGAAGCTCAATCTTCTTTGAATAAAATGGCTGCTAAACCTGAAACTAATGATAATCCCTTTGTAGCTACTAATGCCATACAAGTTAGAATTGATGAAAATGTTAGACTATTAGCTGAATTACATGCTAAGTGGGAAAGAGAAGATGAAATTGCTAGAAACATTAGTGTTTCTACTATCACCACCACTAGTGTTGAGGATAGTAATAGCTCTACTACCTTAGATGATAATTATGATCTTGATCTTGATGGTTGCAATATCTCTGAAGTTATTAAGTTCCTACAAAAGCTTGTTAAAAGTCCTAATGCTAGTGCTATGAACATGGCCTTTACAAAACACATTACTGATGCTCTCATAAAGATTAAAGAAGAAAAGATGAAACATAAAGCTTCTATTCCTATAAAACAAGGATATGGTTGGGAACCCATCATTAATATGAAAGTGAATGATTTTGATTTCAAAGCTTTATGTGATCTTGGTAGTAGTGTTTCTATTATGCCTAGAAGGATTTATGATATGCTTGATTTGCCACCACTTGAAGATTGTTATTTGAATGTCCCACTTTATGATAATGCTAAAAATAAACTCATGGGGAGTATTAATGATGTTCTTATTATGGTTAACAATGCCTATGTCCCCGTTGATTTCTATGTTTTGGATGTTGAATGCAATGCTTCTTATCCTATTACTTTGGGAAGACCTTTTCTTAGAACTGTTGGTGCCATTATTGATTTGAAAGAAGGCACCATTAAATATCAATTCCCACTCAATAAAGGTATAGAACACTTCCCTAAGAAGAACGGGAAGATTTCTTTTGCCTCTCCTATGAAAACAAAATTTGGTCTTAATGCTTCTTCATTTGAGAACACCTGATCCTTTTTCTTGCTTCTTATGCCTAACTTAAAGGCGTTAAAGAAAAGTAATTATTGGGAGATAACCCAAAAGTTTTAGCTGACTCTTGGAAGTTATTACTTCAGTAATAACCGCTCCTTATCCTTTTTATTTGCTTTTTGTGCCAAGAATAACCTCTAATGAGAGAGAAGTATTGATTGGGAAAGTTGTTGTCCCGAAACAGATTTCTGTGCTTCACCGTAAAAATTCGTGTAAAATCTCTGTACGTCATTTTGAGGCGTGAATTTTTGTGCTTCTGCCTCAGGTTGTTATATAACTTTCGTTAGTTCAACAGTTTTTGATTTGAGTGACATAAGATCTTTGAAAAAATTCGTCGTTACCTGCTGGTCTGTTTTGACAGATTTCTGCCATTATTTGCATTTGCTTCTTGTTGGTTCCTTTTTGAGTTCTTTTGGGGAATTGAGATTTTTGAGGGAAGTGCTACAGTATCTTGTGTTTTAATGGAAGTTTTATTGGTGTTGAAACTGAACCTAAAGACTTATTATCTTGAGTGCACTAATGTTGCTAATAAAGATTGTGTGAAGTTTTGTATGAAGGAAAAATTTTATGTGTATGGAAGGAATGAGTAATGAGATGAAGGATGGACTAAACCTCAAGCTTGGAGATACCACGTGTGTCACCCCAAGAAATATCCAAGAATTACAAGCGTCAAAGCTTGGGATGCCCAAGGCATCCCCCTCTTCATCAATAAAAATCCCAGGTTTCTTCCAAATGCTTCATTTTTATTGTTTCATGCACAGTTGTGTTGTTCTTGGAGCGTCTTCCTTTTTGTTTTTTTGTTTTTGTTTGCTTTGTTTGCTTATTTTTCTGACTAATTGGTTGGACCCCCTCTTTCATACATTGGTTTTCAAATAGTTTGGTTTGGTTTGGAAAAGAGTAGGAAAGATCATGCTTATGTGGTAAAGAGAGCTTGTTTTTGACTGTGGCAGATACTTTGTCATGCCATGCTTGATATTGTTTTGGCTTTATGCTTAGTATTCTTTGTTGTAGCATGACTTGTTATAAACAATTGATATTGTTTAATGTGCCTTGGATGAATCATGCGTTGTTTTAGCATATTAAAGCATAATATAGTGGTATTCTCCTTTGATGCTTTATTTGGGTTGACTTGGCGCATGCTCACTCCATGTTATGACTATCCAAAGTCACCATAGACTTTGTGATCCTTTAGTTTTCAACTTGTAGTATCACTTTATGCTTTGATCAATGATGTTTTGTCGCTCTGCATGATTATGGCCATTATTGCTCTCTTAGTTTGTCGCTCCTAGTCTTTTGCTAGCCTCCATAACCAAGTATGAGTTCCACTCATGCATCCAACTCCTTAAACCAAGTTATTCCAAAGAGTCCACCATACCTACCTCTAGCATATGCTATTCCAAGTATATTCATGTTTTTGTCTATCTTCCAAATTAAACTTGTTATGAGAAAACTAGTGATTAAAGCTCCACGAACTTGATGGCACACTTTACTTTCTTGCACTTAATAAACTTGAACCATTGGGTTCTTCTTTGTTGCGTATATGCTTGTGCTTTATAAGTTGAAATTAGCAGAACCATGTATCATGGGGAACTCTTTTAACATTGCACCTATACTTTGTACCCCATTGATATCATGTTCTTTTGCTTATGGATCCCGGCGGTGTGAAATAAAAGTGAAACTTGTAAGATCATGGAGTTTGTATGTGTGTTAGAGAAACGCCTGGGCCGCTAGCCTAAGCCATGCCTAATCATGGAGGAAACTTGCAGCATCACCATAATGAGCACTCTATGAAGCATCCTCAATAAAAACCTATGCAAATAGCAAATAAAAAGATCGCTGAGATGCTCATTGTCTGCTTGCCTTGTCATTTTGATTATGGGATAGCTCCTGTATCATGTGCAAGGGGTACCACGTTGGCGGTTCTTTATGATACATATATACTTACAATGACAAGAGCTACTTGTGACTAAAGTTGAGTAGCATGAGGTTCGGTCTTCGTAAGTAAGGGGCATGAGATTTCAGTTTATAACTTGTCAAGCATATCCTCTTAGTTGTGTCACTTTAATCTTAATCACTTCAAGATGCTTATGATAGGGGCAATGAGAGCTAAAAGCTATAAGTACCATAATTTTTGGAAGCTCTTTATGAAACTTGAATCTCTGCTTCCTTCTATGAAGGCCTTTCTTCCACCATTATATTGAGTCTCCACCTTCTATCTTTATGCACCTACTTTGAGAGCATAGTGGCCATTCTTAGTTCTATGTGCATTGTCCCAAGACTTGTTGATTGATGCATACCTTGATATTGCTTGTTTTAAACTATTTGTATCTAGTCACTCTTATGAACTTTGAAGGTGTCCTATGCATTTATATTTGCTACTCTATGAGGGACAAGCTGAATGCTATTATGTTATGTTTTCTTTATGTGAAACAAACAAACGTCTTGCAAAGCATTGTTATTCATGAATCTTTTGTTTGTGCCTTTTCATGTTGCCACATAGTTTTTTTGTCTTATTGCTAGAACTTTGTCTTTCATGTTATGATTGAAGTACTATGATCCCAGCTTTGAATGTTTTACAAATACTTTGATCAAGTTTATGATGGTGCATGTCACCTAAAAAAATATTCTTTCTTTTTATCACTTACCTACTCGAGGACGAGCAGGAGTTAAGCTTGGGGATGTTGATACATTGCAAATGTATCTATAATTTTTGATGTTCCATGTTTGGTTTTATCTACTTTCTTATGTTTTGTCCACACTTTGGAGTACTTTTCCTATGATTTCTTGGACTAACCTATTAACAAGAGCCACAGTGCCAGTTGCATGTTTTCTGCTGTTTTTGGTTCCAGGAAAGTCAGAAATTGGATATTCTCGGAATTGGATGGGACAAAAGCCAAAGTTATTATTTTACCGGGGGACACTTGGAGCCAGAATACGAGACAGAGAAGGGTCAGAGGGCGGCCACACCACCTGGCCACACAGCCAGGCTTGGCCCGCGCCAGGGGGTGGTGTGGCCAACCCAGGCACCCCCTCGGCCTCTCCTTCCTCCTATATATTGCCTCTGATACGGAAACCCTAAGTACCCGATCAAAAATCCACGAAAGAGTCTATAGCCGCCATCGTCTCCATACCTAGATCGGGAGGGATCTGAAGCTCTTCCCGGCACCCTGCCGGAGAGGGGAATTCACTCTGGATGCCTTCTTCATCATCATGCAAGCCTCCGGTGTGATGCGTGAGTAGTTCATCTCTGGACTACGGGTCCATGTAGTAGCTAGATGGATGGTTCTCCTCCTTTGTGCTTTCATGTCTAGATCTCGTGAGCTCCGTTCATGATCAAGATCATCTATTTGTAATTCTGCATGTTGTGTTTGCGAGTATCCGATGGATATTGAGATGCTATTTCAGATTGATTATTGATTCTATCATGTCTTTGTTATTTGTGATCTTGCATGCTTTCTGTTGTTAGTAGCTATCTTGGCCAAGTAGATGCTAGCAACTCCAAGAGTTAGTATTTATGCTCGATAGTGGGTTCATGCCTCCGTAATCTGGGAAGTGATGTAAATCTCTAAGGTACTAGATGTGTTGTTGCTACTAGGGAGAAAACAACAATCCTTTGTTCATAGAACAATCGTATTGTTTACTTTACACGCAATTCACAATGCAATAATCTGTTTCTTGCAACTTAATACTGGAGGGGGTTCGGATGATAACCTGAAGGTGGATTATTAGTCATAAATGTAGTTGGATGGCGGTCTATGTATAATGTTGTAATGCCTAATCGAATCTCAAAGGAGTCAAGATGATTAGTATATGCTTGTATGCTTTCTCGATGTTTGTCAATTGCCCCGCTATAATTTGTTCACCCAACATGTTATCTATCTTAAGGAGAGCCACCTCTAGTGAACTATGGACCCTGGTCCTTTCTTTTACATACAATCTACAATCAACTGTTTACTACTTTGTGTTTACTTTCTACAAACTATTACTTCCTTCCATTCGATACGTTTAATCCTTTGTTTTCAGAAAAACCGGTGAGATTGACAACCTCATCGCAAGTTGGGAACAGAGTTCTATGGTTGTGTTGTGCAGGTCTCCACGTTGCTGCTAGCACCGGTAGTGCGCCCTGCCAATGTTTAGCTAGCTACACCTTTGGGGTGTTTCCTTGCTCCTACTGGATTGATAACCTTGATTTCGTACTGAGGGAAAACTTGCTGTTGTGCTCATCATACCTTCCTCTTGGGGTTCCCCAACAAGCTCGATATAGTTTGGGCCAACGAGCAATCATTAATTAAATTTAGTTGGTTTTGGTAAACCTGGCTCGATCAGTAGCAACACTATTATGAGAATTGAATGAAAAGATAAAAGTACTCTTAAGAAATATAACTTCATCATCTTTCTTTCTTGATTGGCTCATAAGCTTAGTATTCTCTAGTTAAGATCTTTTGTGCTTCCAAGGAAGATTGCAGGTTTATTTTTATCACCAGTATGTTTGTTTGTTTCCTTCAACTCTTATGCTTGCTACCCAGCCTTGCTAGCCAAAAACATGTACTAAGACGGAATGCTTCTCGTGCATCCAATCCTTAAACCAAAACCTATGCCATTTTTGTCCACCATATCCACCTACTAGCATTATTGCTATTCCAAGTAAATTCATGTTTTTATCTACCTTCCGAATTAAACTTGTTATTTGAAAATTAGTGATTAAAGCTCTCACGAACTTGATGGCACACTTTACTTTTCTTGCACTTAATAAACTTGAACCATTGTGCTCATCTATGTTGCATATATTCTTGCGTTTTGTAAGTTGGGAATTAGCAAAACCATGTTGTCATGGGGAACGCTTTCAACATTGCACTTGTACATTGTACCCAGTTAAGATCATGCTCTTTTGTTTATGGATGTCGTCGGTGTGAAATTAAAGGGGAGCTTGTAAGTCCATGGAGTTATGTATGTGTGTTAGAGAAACGCCTGGGCGGCTGGTCTAATACATGCCTAATCATGGTGGAAATCTGCAGAGTAACCATAATGAACAATCTATGAAGCATTCTTCTTATAAAAAAAGAGATAGAGATTGAGAAAAAAGAAAAAAAGATGAGAAAAGAGGAAAGAGAGAGAAACCACCATTTTCCCATGGTAAATAAGAAGATGCTGGGATGCTTATTGTCTGCTTGCCTTGTCATTTTGATATGGGGATTCTTCTGTATCATAAGGCAAGGGGTACCCCGTTGGCGGTTCTCTATGATACGCATATACTTACTATGACAAGAACTTACCGGTAACTAAACTTGAGTAGCATGAGGAGTGGCCCTCGTATTCAGGGGACATGAGATTTTCAACTTATAACTTCTCAAGCATA
This sequence comes from Avena insularis, assembly GCA_023614405.1. Lineage (NCBI taxonomy): Eukaryota > Viridiplantae > Streptophyta > Magnoliopsida > Poales > Poaceae > Avena > Avena insularis. Next base: position 159,273,105 of record CM042694.1, on the reverse strand, counting down.
TCCTCATATTTGATCACTTTAACCTTAATCACCTAAAGATGCTTATGATAGGGGCAATGAGAGCTGAAAGCTAATAAGTACCATAATTTTTGGAAGCTCTTTATGAAACTTGAAATCCCTGCTTCCCTCTGTGAAAGGCCTATCTTTACCTTTTTAGTTGAGTCAGTAAACCTATTCCCTTCTATCTCAGCAAGTATTTTGAGTTGTTGTGTTTCATTTATTCATATGATGATTTATTCAATCATGTTTCTTATGTTCCTTGTTTTGTACATTGCTCTTATCTTGGTAAGAATTTGACATGGGTATACCCTACAGGTACTCGAGCTTGGTATATACGGTCCAAATACATACATGCCCACGGTGTCGCCAAGGCCCGGATGAAAGGACTCGAGTGACCTACAGACTTTCGATTGCTTGAAGAACAAGAAGAAGCTAAAGATAGAAAGTTTGAAGGGGAAAACCCTAACTTGTAACCAACTCGACCTGCTACCCGAGACCTAGCCTATCTATATAAAGGCTAAGAGGGGGCGGCGAGGAAGACACACGCAACCCTAGTTTCCACAACCCTCGCCAGATTGCATCTGCGCACCATTGTAATTTTTGACTCCTTCGATAATTCCACGAGCAGACAAGCAGGAGTAGGGACCTCTACGAGGCCTGAACCTGGGTAAATCCTTTGTCCCCTATGTGCTTGTTTGCTAGCCGATAGATGTCTCCAGCGCTCCCTCCTTCTCCAAAACCCAAGTCCATAACAATGGGCATTGACGAGTTAAACCCTCCTCAATTGGCTCTGTCTGTGGGAATTGGGAGTGCTGATGTTGCGGCTTCTTCGGCCCCATCAACTGCGATCTACAACTCCGCAACAACGGCTATTCGCCAACTCTTCGGCGCCTTCGACTTCACTGTCCACACGCCGGCCACCCGCCCGGCCTTCGAGTCTGTGGGCGACGGAATCAGCCTGGCAATTAGGAGCTTCCGCTTCCAAGTCGATCAGATGGGCACGCTTCGCATGCCTGATCAGCCGGCAGCACCGGCGATTGCCCCGGCATTATGGTTCCCTCCATCAATCGGCACCCTCAGTAAGCTCAACGCCCCGGTGGTAGTCGAGAATACGATCTGCGACAGCAGTCGCGATTCCGATCTGAGCGATCTGGCCACTGAAGATGGAACCTACGGTTCCGGATCTGAAAGTTGTGGAAGCAACAGCTTCCCCAATCACTTCATGTGCGCTGTCATCAACGCAGACGACACCTCCGCCAATCGCGATAACGGTGGTAACACCGGTAACGGCACCGATCCACCCAACGCCGGCAATGGTGGCAACGGCGGTAATGGCGGCAATCACGCTCCCGTCAACAATGGAGGAACAGTCGAACCTCCCAGCATAATCAATGAGCAAACCGGCGAACGCGTCGTAATCAAGCTCAACGAGCAAGAGTGGGATCACTGCTGCGAAGCCCTACGGGGCACACCTCTACCCTTTCGGTCCCCACATGAACTGCTAATGGGCTATCACTGGCTCCTGAAGGAAGAATTCAAGCGCCAACTGCAAACGATCGCGCAACTTGAGGCGCGTAAAAAGGCAGCGGTCGAATCGAGCCTTCGTCGTGCTGGGCTCTCCTCCTACGGAGGATCCTCCTCAAGCGGCAACGAACACCTCGCCAAAAAGAGGTAGTCGCGGATGGCTCACCTCACCGAACAAGAGCACATAGAGGCCACTAAAGTCCTCGACTTCGGCTCTATGACAGTCGACACGAGAGGCAACGTGGTTCCCAGGACGCCGCAGGCTGCGGTGACGGCAGCCACCATGTACCTCCTCAATAACCAGCCGCCAGCTGGAGATCCCAGAACTGCCATGCACCGATCCACGATCGCGGGTTTGGGGTTAATCAAGGCCGCCCTCGACAAGGAGCCAGTACCAGACCCAAAAAAGGGCAAAGCGCTAGCAAAGCGCCACTCCTCGCCCTCATCTAGCGATGACAGTCACGACCTGTCTCGACGCCGCCGCTCACGGTGACACGACCGCGACTACGATGTGTGCGACGACCTCACGCAGCACAAGATCGACAAATCAAGGGCACGACGTGCTCGGTCGACTGACACGGAAGAAGAAGATGGGGAGCTCTGCGGTGCTCGATGCTTCAGCAGATCCATTAGGCAGAAGCGAATGCCTAAAGGGTTTAAACTCCCATCGGAGAACCCGAAATTTGACGGTCTGTAGGACCCCAAGATCTGGCTGGAGGACCACATCTCCTCCGTCAGACTCCACGGAGGCAGTCGAAGCACTGCCATGCAATGCCTACAGCTATAGCTGCAGGGCGCTGCCCGAGCATGGCTCAATAATCTCCCGCACGGATCCATTCGCAGCTGGGATGAGCTGGTTTACAGCTTCGTGCGCAACTTTAAGGGCACGCACAAGCGGCCTGCATCAATCGAAGAGCTGAGATGCTGCCAGCAAAGATCTGGCGAATCGCTGCGCTCTTACATCCAAAGGTGGTCCATCATCAAGAATTCCGCGGAAAACATCTCAGAAGACCGTGCGATTGATGCATTCAACGGTGGTGTCCGCCGCCTAGAGCTCAGGGAGGAGCTAGGCCACTCAAAGCCCCAGACCATCGACCACCTGATGGAGATCACGAATCGGTGGACCGATGGAGAAGATTCGGTGAAGAATCGCGCTCACTCCGATGAGGATGCATAACTCGAACGCAGACGCGACCCCCGAGGCAAACACCGCATGCGCATCTACGATGACCGTGACGACGTCAACATGGTCACGGCCGGCTACGCCGATAGACGCAACGATAACTGCAACAACGGATACCATAGCGGCGGATACCGCGACTCCGGGAAAACCACGCAAGTGTGGCAACGCCGCACTCGCGATGAGGCACCCGCGACCTCCATCGAGGACAAACTGTCCGGGCCATGCACGGTACACTTCTACATCGACAAGCATGATGGCAAGAGAAAGTCCAGCCACCTCCTCAAGGACTGCCGCGAGTTCCTCAAGGTACATGAGGGATTGGTTCGGATGAACCGCAATGCAGTCGAAAGAGGCTACGGAGCCGCTCCAGGCGCTGTGGCACATGGCGCACCACCAACACCACCTGGGCCACCCCCGAACGGAGCCCCACCGGACCAGCACCACGAGGGCGAACCGTACCCACGGGCCATGGGTACCATGATGATCCAAAAGGGGCGCCCCTCCAATAGGGTGCAGAAGGCCATCACTCACCAAGTCAACAGCCGCCTTTTCGCCACCATCCACCACCAGTACCTCGGTGGCAGCAATCGTCATCACCTTCGACAAACACGACCACCCGCCTCGGATACCTCGCCCAGGTCATTGCCCCCTTGTACTCGGCGCCAAATTGAGGTTTCGACATGAGTCGCGTCTTCATGGATGGCGGAAGCGGCATCAACCTCATATTCGCGAGTACCTTGCGAGCAATGAGGATCCCTCTAACCTGCCTGGAGGCATCAGACACAACGTTCCACGGCATCGTCCCAGGGAAAGGCGTACACCCCCTGGGCAAAATCAATCTCGACGTCATCTTCGGCATGCCGAAGAACTTCCGGCGCGAGCGCATCGATTTTGAGGTCGTCGACTGGCCCTCACAATACCATTGCATCCTTGGGCGTGTCGCATTCGCTAGGTTCATGGCAGTACCCCCACGCCTACTGAGATGAAAATGCAGTCCCAACAGCGTCATAACGATCAGCAGGAGCTTTGAGCGATCGGCGATTCGCGACAGGAATTCAACGAATCTCCGGTCCTTCGACATGCGGGAGGAACTTCGCAAGGACTGAAAGAGACGACAGACAACGATACGCCTCCCCAGTAGGCCAAGCTCACGACCTCACCTTGACTCATCTGCACACAAAGAAGGTGCAGGTCCATCCATCGGATCCCACCGAGACGGCCTCATCGCCGCCAACAACTTGAGTCCGCGCATAGAACTCGCGCTCGTCGAATTCCTCCGTGAGCAGGAAATTTTTACGGTGTCCTGCGGACATGCCAGAGTTCCCAAAGGAATTCTCGAAACACGCACTCAACGTCAACCCGACGTAAGGCCGATCAAGCAAACAACGAGCGTATCGATCCACGGCCTTGCGATGGAATGGAGGTCAACAGACTCCTCGAGGCCAAGTTTATATGCGAGATCAAGGAAAGCACTTGGCTCGCCAATACGGTGCTGCTACCACGGATATCCTACGGATGTGCGTGGACTTCACTTCTTTAAAAAAGCACTGCGCAAAAGATCACTTCCCGCTGCCACGGATCGACCAGATCATCGACTCCACCGCTGGATGCGAGCGCCTCTGCTTCCTCGATGCCTACTCAGGCTATAATCAAATTCGAATGAAGGAGGAAGACCAGGAGAAAACAACGTTTACAACGCCCTTTGGTGTGTTCTGCTACAACACAATGCCCTTCGGGCTAAAAAACGTGGGAGCCACCTACCAGCGGTGCATGCAGGCTTGCCTCAAGGAACAACTGGGTCACAACATCCAAGTCTATGTCGACGACATAGTAATCAAGACCAAGGAGGAAGCCTCTCTAATCGACGATTTGCGCGAAACCTTCGCCTACCTCGATCGCTACCGGATGAAACTCAATCCGGACAAATGCGCCTTCGGCGTACCATCTGGGCAGCTACTCGGATATCTCATCTCCGCGAGGGGAATCGAGGCGAACCCGAAGAAGATAAAAGCCATACTGGCCATGGAGAAGCCAAAGAACATAAGAGGCGTCTAGCAACTGGCCGGACGAATCGCGGCCCTCAGTCGATTTATCAGTCGGATGGGTGAAAAGGCACTGCCCTTCTACCAGCTCCTCCGCAAAGCTGAAAAATTCGAGTGGACCAATGAAGCGCAAGAAGCATTCGAAGATCTCAAGCGCCTGCTATCCACTTCGCCAGTACTAGTGACTCCACGAGAAAGGGAACCACTGTTGCTGTACATCTCCGCCACCAACCAGGTGGTCAGCACAGTGCTCGTCATCGAGCGAGCTGAGGAAAACAAGGTCCACGGCGTACAACGCCCGGTATACTACCTCAGCGAGGTCCTCACGCCAACAAAACAGCGGTACCCGCACTACTAGAAGCTGGCGTACGGCATCTTTATGACCGCCCGGCGACTGCGCCACTACTTCCAGGAACACCCAATCGTGGTATTCAACGATGCCCCGTTGGGACATATCCTCAATAACCCCGACGCCACGGGGCGAGTCGCGCTTTGGGGAATAGAGCTGTCTCCACGAGACATCACATATGAAAAACGCGACACAATCAAGTCGCAAGTGCTCCCTGACTTTCTTGTGCACTGGATGGAGAACCAGCTCCCGGACAAGCCAGACATGTCCTACCTCTGGACAATGCACTTCGATGGGTCCAAGCGGAAAAACGGAGCAGGCGCAGGTGTCATACTGACATCACCTCAAGGGGACAAGCTAAAGTATATCCTGCGAATGCAGTTCACAGCCTCAAACAACGAGGCTGAATACGAGGCCTTGTTGCACGGGATGAGGATGGCAAAAGCTTGCGGCGCCAATAGGCTCATCATATATGGCGACTCCAAGTTGGTCGTCAACCAAACAATGCACGAGTGCGACGCACTGAACAACAACATGATCGCATACCGCGACCTCTATGATACACTCGAAGGAGATTTTTTCGATGGTTGCGAGTTGTGACACGTAGATCGCGAAAGCAACGAGGAGGTGGACGCACTCGCCAACATTGGCTCTACCAGCGCCCCCATACCACCTGGGGTATTTCTCGAGCGCATATGCGAACGCTCCATCAAGCCAAAGGCCGCAGAGAAGAAAACAAGCGCAGTAACGGACTCGGGGGCTACGCCACCCAATGAGCCAATGGCACTCCATGACTTGGAGCTGGACACAGGACTCGAGGGACCAATGAGCGTCATGATAATCGAGCAATCTTGGACGCAGCCGTACATTACGTACCTCCTCAGCAAGAGACTATCGGACAACCCGACAGATGCACGGCACATCGCGCGGTGCTCCAAGGCATTCGCCGTTATCAACGGCGAACTGTATAAACGCAGCATCACAGGAGTGCTACAACGATGCGTCTCCATGGCCGATGGAAGAGCAGTTCTCCTCGACATCCATGAAGGGACCTGCGGGCACCACGCCGGCAGTCGCGCCCTCGTTGCCAAAGCTCTACGAGCTGGATTTTACTAGCCCACGGCCATGCGTGACGCCAAGGACATAGTCCAAAAATGCAATGCTTGCTAGCGATTCGCGGACAAGCCACACGCACCAGGCGCAGAGCTACGGCCTATTCCATTGGCCAAGCCCTTCACACAGTGGGGGCTCGACATGGTTGGCAAGCTTCCAAGGTCCTCGCGTGGAGGTTACGTCTACCTCTTGGTTGTAGTCGACAAATTCACCAAGTGGATCGACGCCATGCCGGTGACCAACCAATCAGGGCACAACGCAGTCAAGTTCTTCGAGTCCATCGTCTACCGCTTCGGCGTGCTGCACAGCATCATCACCGACAACGGGATGAACTTCACATCCAAGGAGTTCCAAGAATTCTGCGAGAACCTGGGGATCAACATCAGCTATGCCTCAGTAGCGCATCCACAGACCAACGGTCAGGTGGAAAAAGCAAACGGGCTCGTCTGCAGCGGCATCAAGAAGCGACTCCTCCGACCACTCGAACAAGCCGCGGGTTGCTGGCCAGACGAGCTGCAATCCGTACTCTGGAGCCTACGTACAACTCCAAACAGCGTCACGGGCTACACGCCATTCTTTATGGTGCACAGAGCAGAAGCAGTACTACCCGCCGAAGTACGGTACAAGGCGCCACGCGTGGTGGCTTACAGCGAACAAGAGTCATCCCTTGCACTCGAAGACTCCGTTGACCTCCTTGACGAAGCAAGAGAAATCGCCATAGAAAGATCCACGATCTACCAGCAGAACCTGCGCAACTACCACAGTAGAAGGCTTCGCCCTAGATCCTTCGTCGAAGGCGACCTGGTCCTGCGACTGAAGCAGCAGGGCATCTCAAGCTCGAGTCCCCCTGGGAAGGACCGTACGTGATTACAGAAGTAATCCCAGGTGGCGCCTATCGCCTTCAAGATTTAGAGAAAGGAGTCGCATACTCCAACCCTTGGAACGTCGCACAAGTACGACGCTTCTACCCCTAGTCGTTTTTTACTTTACATCGCAAATAAGGCTACTCAGCCAAGGCTACTTAGTCACACATTGTACCTCGTACTGTTCTTTGATTAAATAAAAGCTAAGTGCCCCAAAACTCCGTGTTCTCCTTTACTTTGTTAATTTTTATACTCGGGGGCTGCGCCACCCTACATACATCTGTTCTTTGAACCAAAAACGCGATATCCTGAGTAGCTGGCACATCAATCGAACCCTTAACATAAACTCAACCCAGCTGCAACGCACCTGATAGGTTGATAAGGGACTGAGATAAAGGATGGCCAGGCTAAACGAAAAGGACTCGCATAGTGCAACGTACCTCACGCTCACAAAGCTCTTTATACACATTCGACAATAAATTTACAACAGCTATACGAACTTTACAACACAAGTAGACTTATGTGCATGATACAAATTTGGCTACTCTTGCAATAGAAGAACGTTGGTTTGTTCCCCGAAGAAGTCGACAATTTCCTCTACTGGACGGTTCAACGCCAGATAGTGCGATACCATATTCCAGGTAGATCCTGCTGGTGGCGCTGGCGGCCCAGAGGCAATGGCGGCAACATCCACGGCAGGCCTGTGCAATCGCACCATTGAGAGGGCAGCCTTGGCACCAGCCACCAACTGCTGCCTCACGCACTCGCGAACCGCGGACAGGTCTTGAAATTTGGCAAGAAGAGCCAGCAGGCTTGATGGAGCGTCGTCCAGCGGGAACATCGCCCGATAAATGTTCTTCAAGCACGACTGTGACTTCTTTAGGAAGAGCAGCACTCGTGATGCGCGATCCTGTAGGGTCGCCAACACAGTCGCACGATCATGATCTACTCAGAAGTATCCACTCTCTTGAAGTTGCTCCTGGTTGAGATCATGAAGGCGAATGGCAATTCTATCCTTCTCCTCCCGTGGATAGCGCGCGCTAACAACTACACGAAGCAGCATCAATAGCATGAGTACAACGTACCGCTGCGAGTAACTACAAAGGAAAAGATGAGAATAAGCAAACTAACACTTAAACTGGTCGCCCAGCTGCGTCACCTCGCCAAGCAGATATTGCTCGCGGGCGGCGGCTTTTTCCGCCTTCGACTTCCACACGTCTGCGCTACCATGGATCACGGGCAACTCGCGCTCCAGCTGCTTCACACGGTCGCGAAGTCGCAAAAGCAAGGATAGCTCCTTTACCCTGGAGCACGGTGGTGCCATTGTATCATCAAGAGATGGCGAGTCCTGGGTTCTCCCCACAGGATCACTTGATGTACCCTACCACAAGTCAAGACAGAGGCAAATAAGGCGACCAAATTAACACAAAGGCAAAGGGAACAGATGCATTCAGGATCGGCATAAGTATTCACAGACACACTCGCCAGCAGGCATGTTCTTAAACCAAAAGAACAATCAATCAACTATTACAAAAGATAACTATGGAGCGGTGGCTTCTTGACTTGACGGCTTCGGGCTTCATCAAGTCCGTGGCGATGTCGGGCGCCATCGACTTTCCGCCGCCGGCCTAGTGAGGCTTTGCCTCCTTCTTAGCACGTTGGAGCTCCTCCAGTACCTGCACAAAGTATTTATCAAGTGATGGCCATATTTAGCACAGCGATCGCAAAGGGCGAAGACTACCTGCTGACCATTCGCGCCAACAGGCATCGCCTTCGACACCGCGGAAGGATCGATATCAGCTCCGTGGGCCTGCACCATCGCGAGTGTCATGGACACGCCAGCCGCGCAGAGGGAGTTCTTGTAGGCGGAAGGCACACCATCGGCGAATGACTCCACCAGCTCGTCCATGTTATCGATCAGCTCAGCCTTCGGCATCAACTCTTCCCGGAGGCGACTGAGGGTGACCTTGGCCTTGGAAAGCGTATCTTGAACAGCGGCGCTATGGTCCTCGACTGCAGACACCGCGCCTACCAGAGCATCGTCGCGACGAAGGGCCTACGGGTCAAAGCTCAGATCGCCAGCATCTGCACATGAACCCATGCATCAATCAAAAACTTCAGCGCTACCAGCAAAAACACTAAGGGCAGAGAAGGACAACAATATCCATAAGTAAAAGGTACCTGAGAGAGCCTTGGCGACTGAGAACAGTTGTTCTTCGAACAACTTCTCCCTGGCCGCAAAGGAGGCATGCAGATCCTCCTCACGCTTTTGTGCCTCGTCACGAGCTGTGAGTGCCTTGTCGCTACCCTTCACAGCCGCGGCAAGTGTTTTCTCCAAGGTGGCGACATTGCGCAGTAAAGCGTTATGTTTAGCTACACGGCAATCAAAAAGTTGACTATCAGTCGACTATACCAAAAAAGGAGAAGACGAAAAAGAATAAGTGTAGAACACTCACTTTTGACCACGCGGTGACGCGTCTCCAGCATTGCATGCTGGCGACCCATCACCATCACTTGCTCTGCCACTTGCGTGGCTTCCTTTACAAGGAGCTATCGCACAAACAAGGAATCAGCGAAAGCAACGGATAACGTCGGCTGCTACACTAAAAAGAAGGAAAGATATACTTACATGATCCTCCAACGACTCCGAAGAGGTTTGCTTTATCGTCATCCGAGCAATCATTCGATGCTCCCCTACGTGAGGAGAGCTCGAAGAATTGTGCTCGGAGTGGGCCACCACTGGAGGGGAAGGAGCACACTCGACCTCTTCCTTGGCCCTTGAGGTCGCGACTCCTGATTCCTTCAAAAACTCGACGTCGCTAGAAGATGACGACGCCTCTTGACTACAAGACAAAATCCACATTGAGAAAGGGCAAACTCCAGGGCAAAGCCAACAAGAAGAAAACAGAGAAGAACAAATGAACTCGAAAACTTACCAGTCAAACTTGTCAAAATCAAACATGGACTCCACCGATTCTGACGAAGACTCCTTAGGCAATCGTATCTTCTTGCGAGAAGATGGTGCCACAGCTCTCATAGGAACGGCGGGAATTGGCGACTCCGCGCCAACAGCCGTGCCTTCTGGAGTCGAAGGAGACGATGCGTTAGAATCCTTGCTGCGCGAACGCTTGCGAGTATCCGGACTCTCGGACTCGGGGCTTCCTCTTCCACATCAGAAGGGACAGTCGACTCAGACTCGTCCTCTTCCAAAGCTTCGCGAGGAATAATCACCTCAGGGAGAGGGGGCATACAAGGCGACACCGCCCAATCCTGCACAGACAGTGAAGATCAGCAAAAAAGAACAAGTAAGCAACAGAAAAACAATCGCGAAAACAAGCTACTGCGTAGCACAGCTGTACCTCATGAGGAGGATTCGAAGCATCAAAAGGAGGAACAACTGGCTTATTCGGAAGCACATCCTTGCCAGTATACTTCGTGACCAGTCGAACCCTCTTATCCACCTCACTCGCGGACATGCCATCGGCAGACACGCGAGTGGCATCATCAGCGCATGCCCATTGAAACATGGGATGGACTCTGGCTTGGAGAAGCTGGACGCGACAGCGCAGCCAAGTTCTGATAAGGGCGCAGCCTCCCTCTTCTGCGCCTATGCGACTCTTGAGGTCGCAGACGCGTTGATACAGCATGTCTGTCTCTGCGAGTTCGCCAGGCATAACTACGTTCTTCCAGGAACGCATCTTCTTGTAGGGAGTCGCGGGATCAAAGGGCACGAGTCCAAAGTGCTCATCTTTGGACTTCTGATCGCGGACATAGAACCATTTGTCCCTCCATCCCTGGACAGACTTGGTGAGCTTGATGTCGAAGTAGGTGGCGGATGGGTCGACATGGATTCCGCAACCACCTACGTCATATACTAAAGAGCGGATCTGTGGCCTTCAATTTAAAAATGCGCTTGAAAAGACCAAAGTGTGGCTCGATTCCGAGCCAGCACTCGCAAAGAGTGATGAAGCAGATGATGTGGAGGATCGAATTTGGGGACAGCTGATGGAGCTAGAGCCCGTAGAAACAAAGAAGACCCCTAAGAAAGGGGTGGAGAGGCAAGGAAAGACCGCAAATGATGAATGCAAGAAACATCACTCTGAAACCAGCGGGAGGAGCAGGAATGGTCTCACCGCTGGGGACGCGCGCATCGGCGACTGCTGCGGAGATAACTCCGTCTTGGCGAAGAAGACGGAGATCCGACGCCTTGATGATGGAAGGGCGCCACGCACCATTTGTCACACGGGTGCCCGCGACCTTCTTCTTCCATCCGGCGGTGGTGCTGGTGCCCGCAGCAGCGGAGCTACCCTTCTTCTTCATCGCGGCGACGGTGGCCGCGGAATTAGCAATAGCGCCTCCTTTCTTCTTCCCCATTGAACGGCGGCGATGCGAGCGCAGGAAGTATCTCAGAAACGAGTGGAGGTGGTCCAGCGTTGTGGAGGAAACGAGCGCAAGAAAAAGCAGAAGAGCAGCAGCAATGGCGATGGCAGCAAGGAAGAAAAGAACGCAGATGGGAAATTACCACGGTAGCATCGCTACTTAACCCCTAGAAGATGCAATCCAACGGCTCAGAAAAACCCTACTTGACGCGTGGCACACATCGTGTTGGACACATGGAAAAGGGGAAGCGCGAACCGTCCCTCCACTACTCCCATTACGCGTGGAAATCGAGGAGGCGCAGTTAAAATAAAGATTACGCACGCCCAGTCAAATCAAAGTCAGGAAGTGGGACCCACCGCTCGTCACGTCCCGTCAAACTCGCCCAGCGTAATGGCGAGGTCATGCCTGGCGTTAGCACTGACGTCATCAAAGCTACGCAGTTGAAAATTCGACTTCTTTAGTCCTTGCTGGAGTCTTCGACTCCACCAAGCACTCGGGGGCTACTCCCATAGGGAGCGCTGGCCGCGCACCCTACGATTTTCTTTTCTTTTTGCAGGAACAAGGACAATCAAAAGCAAACCCAAACCACTCGAAATACAATTCGACTATGGACATGGTTTACTCCCATAGGGAGCGCTGGAAAATTTTGACTGAAACAAGCAACCAAAAGACGACGGCAGTCGCAAACGTTATTTAGTCCCTGCCTGAGTCTTCGACTCAACCAGGCACTCGGGGGCTACTCTCATAGGCCTATGATTATTTGCACAGAAAACTGTGTATGGATAATGTCCGCACTTGCATCTCATGGCGACACCGCCTCATAATCTTTCCCTACAAAGAGACTGCGTCTCCTGGGTCGCCCGAATCGTCTCCGTGATGATAAAATTCGGATGTCGCGCTTACAACGTGAAGGTAAGACCTGAATAAGGCCTGGCAACGCATCTAGCTGCGCACTACCAGAAATATATCCGTGCCTACAGGCACGATGAACATGCCTTGATGGACGCGTCGAGTTCTCACACCCGTATAACTGGAATTCGACTCCTGTAATACCTCCGCAGCCTGAGTCGAATTACACCAGCACTTTTCCGGATTCGAGTCCGGGGACTCGAGTTTGAGTAGATTGCGTTGTTTCACCCTAAGGTGGTTAACTGATACCGGTACTTCGGTTATATCAGGCACATATATCAACAATCCCTATGACACAAATAAAAGCAGTCGAAATGTACTCAATCAAGCACTCAAAGACTTCAAAAAGTCCCCAGTCGAATCTACGATTCCACTGGACACTCGGGGGCTACTGACATGGGTATACCCTATAGGTACTTGAGCTTGGTATATACGGTCCAAATACATACAGGCCCACGGTGTCGCCAAGGCCTGGATGAAAGGACTCGAGTGACCTACGGACTTTCGATTGCTTGAAGAACAAGAAGAAGCTAAAGATAGAAAGTTTGAAGGGGAAAACCCTAACTTGTAACCGACTTGACCTGCTACCCGAGACCTAGCATATCTATATAAAGGCTAAGAGGGGGCGGCGAGGAAGACACACGCAACCCTAGTTTCCACAACCCTCGCCGGATTGCATCTGCGCACCATTGTAACTTTCGACTCCTTCGATAATTCCACGAGCAGACAAGCAGGAGTAGGGACCTCTACGAGGCCTGAACCTGGGTAAATCCTTTGTCCCCTGTGTGCTTGTTTGCTAGCCGATAGATGTCTCCAGCGCTCCCTCCTTCTCCAAAACCCAAGTCCATAACAATGGGCATTGACGAGTTAAACCCTCATCAGTATTACTTTGAAATTTATCATTGGAAACCCCATTATGTTTGAACTCCTGCAAATTGATTACTATTTCTTTGACCAAGAGCAAAGTTTGCCATTACCAAGTATGATTTACTTTGTGTATCTTTATTTGTGTTTCCTTTACCTATTGCAAGTTAAGTTATATAACAGTGAGTTGTCTACTATTATGATTTATGGATTGATGAATGTGATGCTTCTTGTCCGTATTCTTTTGTCGATAGTGCACTCCATAAACCTGAGGTCATGTTTATTGAGCTCAGTTTTCGCTTGGGGACAAGCGAAGTATAAGCTTGGGGGGTAGTTGATACGTCCATTTTGCATTACTATTTTATATCATAATTTACTGTTATTCATTGATATATTTCATATTAAGAGAAGATACTTATGTTATTTCATCTGTTTTTGCATGGTTGATGACTTTTTGAGGATGGACCGCTGAAGTCAGGATTCTGATGGAAAAGGCACTGTTTGGAGGCAAAATTCACGAAGATCAGAAAATCCCGGAAAATACATGGAAAATCCTATTTTTTCAGAAGACGAAGGATGCCAGAAGGGGGAGTGGAGATGGGCCATAGGGGGCCCACACCGCCCCTGGCGCGGGACACCCCTGGCCGTGCCACCAGGTGGTGTGGGCACCCTGGCCCACCTCTAGCTCTCCCCTTTGGCGTATATTATCCCCACGAAACCCTAAGCCTCGGGGAGCAAACACAAAAAGATTCCGCTGCCCCTGAGGGGCGGAAAACTACAGAGAGAGAAAGAGCTCTCGGGCAGGCAGAAATCTGCCAGGGAAATTCCTTCCTGGAGACGGGATATCATCGCCATCAACACCACCATCAAGCTGGACTTCATCGGGATCATCATCATCATCATCTCCACCAGCACCATCATCACCACTCCGTACCGCTGTAACAATTGGGTTGAATCTTGCCTAGTTCTTAGGGGAAACTTTCCCGATGTTGATTAGTTGTTGTAGTTGATGCTATTGAGTGGAACCATTGAATTATTGTCTATGTTCAGATTGTTACTTACCATTATTTCATCTCTGATCTTGATCCATATGATGTATTGTGAGTAGTTCATTTAGTTCTTGAGGACATGGGAGAAGTCATGTTGTTAGTAGTGGAATTGTGTTGAGAAAGATTCAATAGTTTGTTATTTAAGTTGTGGTGTTATTCTTCTAGTGGTGTCGTGTGAACGTCGACTACATGATACTTCACCTTTATGGGCCCAGGGGAATGCATTGTGTATTTGGCTACTAATCGTAGGGGTTGCCGGAGTGACAGAAACCTGAACCCCCGTTAGGAAACCTTTGCACAAGGGATGTCAGGATCTCAGAGTTTAAAGCTGTGGTTAGGTTTCTATCTTAATTACTTTCTTGTACTTGCGGTTGCTTGCAAGGGGTATAATCACAAGTATGTATTAGTCCTACGAAGATCGATACATTAGCACAGGTTCACCCACACAACACTTATCAAACTAAAGAAGATTAATCAACTATATGAAGCGAAAGCACTTGACGATATTTCCATGTGTCCTCGAGAACGTTTGGTCATCTTAAGTAATACAACTGGCTTGTCCTTTGCTAAAGAAAGGATTGGACCACTTACTGCATTTATTATTATTGTCTTTTATCTACTCGTACTTTATTTATCTGCATTATCAAAAACCCCTAAAAATCCATTTGCTAAGTATTTACAGAGAATTCCTGCTCCAAGCCACTCGTCAACACCTTATGCTCCTCGTTGGGTTCAACACTCTTACTTATCAAAAATACCGTGATACACCCCGTATACTTGTGGGTCATCAACGTGCCCCAATGAGGTCTCGTCTAAAAGTCACGTTAGTAGGAGAACTGCTTAACATTTCCTTTATTGTGTCACTCTTATTACGTGCTATGTTGTATAAAGCCGGGTACTGATCCTTGAGAGGAACGTTCCCTAACCACGTATCCTCCCAGAACCTTATCTCCGATCCATCGTTAATAAGGAACGATCCATGGTGGAAGAAGGAATTCTTAGCATGCATCAGACCAGCCCAAAAGTGTGAATCCCCTGGTTTCCAGTATATTTGGGATAACGCTTTCGAGCTGATGTATTTCCTTCTCAAGAGGGTCTGCCACACTCCCTCCTCGGTTAATAGCTTAAACAGCCATTTTCCAAGTAGAGCAATATTTTTTGCCTCGAGATCATGTATCCCAAGCCCCCTTGGTCCTTTGGACGGCATACGACATTCCATTTTGCCAGTCTATATGTCTTCTTTTCTGAATCTCCTTGCCAAAAGAATCTTGAGCGATAATAATCTAAACGCTGCAATACTCCTTTCGGCACCTGGAAGAAGGATAACATATACATGACCATGTTGGTTAGGACAAAGTTGATCATAACTAGTCTCCCGCCAACTGATAGGAGTTTTCTTTTCTAGCTGCTTAGATGTTTCTGTAATCGTTCATCCACCTCTTTCCATTCCGCATTAGTAAGTCTCCGATAATGAATCGGGATTCCTAAATACATCATTGGAAATTGACCTTGTCCGCACCCAAATATTTCGGTATATTGAGCCATTGACTCCTTTGCTTCCCTGAAGCAAAACAATTTGCTCTTATGAAAGTTTATTTTTAGACCTGATAATTGCTCAAATGCTGTTAGTATTAACTTCAGGTTCTTAGCCATTTCGATGTCATGCTCCATAAAAATAATTGTGTCATCGGCATATTGGAGTATCAAAAGACCTCCATCAATTAAATGAGGTATGATACCAACAATTTTCCCATCATTTTTGGCTCACTCTATCAAGATCGCCAATATATCAACCACGATATTAAATAACATCAGGGATAATGGGTCACCTTGACATAATCATTTCTTTGTTTGGAAGTAGTGACAAGTGTCATTATTGATTTTTATGGCAACACTACCTCCTTGTACAAAGTTTCTGATTAAAGCTCGCCATTCCGGGGAGAATCCTTTCATTTTAAGAACTTGAAATAGAAAAGGCCATTTGACTTTACTGTAAAATCAATCTGAAAAATCACTCCGCTCATATTTTATGGTGTAGCTCATGAACCGTCTCATGAAGGGTCACAACTCCATCAAGTATGTATCGCCCTTGCATAAAGGCAGTTTGTGTTGAATGAACCACACTGTCTGCCACCGAGTTAAGACAGATAGTCGCCACTTTGGTGAAAATTTTGAAGATAACATTAAGGAGATAGATCAGTCTATATTGTTGGATCCGTTCTGCATCCTTAAGCTTAGGTAACAAAACGATCTCGCCAAAGTTAAGTTTGAAAAGATCGAGTTATCCTTTGTGAAGATCATTGAACAATTCCACCAGATCATCCTTAACATGTTCCCAAAAGGTTTGATAAAACTCTGTTGGGAATCCATCCAGTCCAGGGGCTTTATTATGTTCCATCTCAAAGATTGCATTTCTTTCTTCCTAAATAGAGAGAGGAGACTTTAACAAAGCATTCGCTTCAGTGGATACCTGAGGGATATCTCCTATTTGAGACTCGTCCAAAGAAAAAACTGCTTCCTCTAGTGGCTGATACATTGCAAATGTATCTATAATTTTTGATGTTCCTTGCTTGGTTTTATCTACTTTCTTGTGTTTTGTCCACACTTTGGAGTACTTTTCATATGATTTCTTGGACTAACCTATTAACAAGAGCCACAGTGCGGTTACTGTTTTCTGCTGTTTTTGGTTCCAGGAAAGTCAGAAAATGAATATTCTCGGAATTGGACGGGACAAAAGCCAAAGTTCCTATTTTCCCGGAAGACTCACGGAGCCAGAAGGAGAGTCGGAGAGGGGCCACAGGGTGGCCACACCCCCCTTGGTGCGGGCAACCCTAGGCCACGCCAGGGCATGGTGTGGGCTCCCTGGCCGGCATCGACCTTGCCTCTTTCGCCTATAAGAGCCTCCCGATGCATAAACCCTAAGTAATCAATCAGAAATCCACGAAAAGTTCAGCATGATCCGCCACCGAAGGGAGATTCGAGGATAGAAAGTCTACTGTTAAGCACCACAGCCGGGATGGGGAAGTGCCCCCGGAGCCATCTCCATCGACCTCCACCACCATCTCCATCACCATTGCTGATTCCCATGATGAGGAGGGAGTAGTTCTCGCTCGAGGCTAAGGGTTCTACCGGTAGCTATGTGTTCATCTCTCTCTATGCATGATCTTATTGAGATCATGAGCTTGTAATCTATAGATCTACCTTGCTACTCAAGTGCTTTAATAGATCTCTTCTCTCCCCATGTGTGTGAAAGTGACAGCATGCACACCATGGTGGCACTTAGGCTAGAGATTACAAATACTTGTTGTGAGTTATATTTGGAGTTGGATGTTTCTATGAAATTGTGGTGTTTGTTGGACTCATCTAGTACTCAAGGTGACAGTGTGGGGTTTTCTAGATGGGAAAGGCTTACTTTGAGGTGTGCTATTATAGCCCTACCATCGATTAGAATGTTCAACCGAAGAGTAGTTAATAGTAGTATCATGAAGAGAAGATATTTATATAAGAGTGTTCACTAGTGAAAGTATGATCCCTAGGCCTTGTTTCTAAGCATTGAAACACCGTTTGCTACTAGATCTGTTACATGTTTTCTTGCTTCCATCTTTATTTCAGTTTGCTTTTAGTCTCTTCCACGCTATCAAGCTATTTTCTATCACCGTTACCACTTATAATTATCCATACCACTTGTATTTCACTATCTCTTCGACGAACTAGTGCACCTATACACCTGACAAGTGTATTGGGTGTGTTGGGCACACAAGAGACTTCTTGTATCTTGATTGCAGGGTTGCTTGAGAGGGAATACCTTTGACCACTTCCTCCCTGAGTTCGATAACCCTTGGGTGATCCACTTAAGGGAAAACTTGCTGCTCTTCTACAAACCTCTACACTTGGAGGCCCAACAACTGTCTACAAGAATAGAAGTGCGTAGGCATCTATAACTACCTCGGTGAATTACGCTTTTAGTTGCATGCCTGGATGAGCGAAAGTGGTTAAGATAGTACGGTGGGGCCCAGGGGCCACTCACAGGTAGACCTTTCGGCCGTCCTAACCACTTCCAGAACATCGGGACAAGAACGAGCGGCGTAATCAGTAGGCGAAGGGATCAACTACATACACAAGTGAGTATGTATGCAATCCACCATACAACTGTTCACAGAGCCATACCATCTAGAAGAAATAGAAATATTGCAACGCCATACGGCAAGATCCAAATATCCTAGATAGAGATAATAGTTTAGGATCGCTCCTCATACATCAAACATCAGTATCGGTGAGCGAAAAACAAGATCCGAGTACGGATAAGAAGCAAATCGGCATAAGATGCCACATAAATAAACACATCCTGCCCACAGATCTCACGGATCCCCGTTCCCGAAATCTCTACACCGAGTGATCGTTGCCAACATCATCCGTCTCCTCCACCCAGTATCCATCTTGGGAATACACGTGTTCATCTGAATCAAACAATTTATCGTGTGAGACCCTAGGGGTACTCAGCAAGTCTTTATGCCTGTAAGGGGACATATACTTGGGGTGACGCAATTGCAGCAAAAGATAATAACTAACAAGTCTATAGATACTCGCTAACCATCCGCCTAACCAATGATAGACGGATGTCCGTTAATTAGTAACAATAGTTATAACAGTATAATTAATAGTTCCATCCTCCTTCTAAACACCAGCGAGAAAGCGAACGAACAACCCCTCCATTGGCGGTTTATTAACCATTCCATGAGTATTGCACTATTTACTAGTCGGTACTTAGTCAATTTAAAAGCGGTACTTTAGTTATACTTGTCTATGATCGGCGTGCTCCAAGTCGTCCATAACCGCGGACACGGCTATCAGAAAGATTTACCCTGCAGGGGTGCACAAATAGCAACACACACTCGATCAACCTCGGAAAAACCAAATCAAAACCCAACAAGGCATTCACGACAAAGCGATCACAGGATTCAGAAATATTTCAGGGGGCCACCCCATTAAGCTACCCGCAATGAAGTTGGCCGGCTCCGAGACGGACCCAAGGTTTGCGTCAATGGCTGTAAACGACTGGGAACCCGAAAGTGTGGTTGGGCTTGTCGATACCGCGAAAACACTCCGCATCCAAAATAGTACAGGTGCTCCTCGCACAATCTTAAATAAAGCAGTAAAGCATGGCATAAGTACATGATAGTAATAAAGCCCCAAACTACTTTATGGCCCCAAGAAATAATAATGAATCAAGCTCTGGCTCAGGGGGGGTCCATAAGGCCTCCCGGATGTGGATAGTGTGAATAGTCAAGGAACAGGAATCAAGTACTCGGGGTCCTACGGGACACAGATGAGCATGAAAAACCAAATAGCAGATATTGCTCACCGGTGCCTCTTTCATTAGTTGTCCCATTACTACTCAGGTTAAGTTGTTTAGGTACCTCGTTATCCATCAGACACTCACATACCCTACACATCTTTGTTCTCGACTCGCATGGCTCAAACAACTCCTGTAGTAATGGCTCATGGGATGGAGGAACAAGCTTCGGTGGGGTTTAAAAGTAAAGGCTATGCAGTACTTGGGATTCAATTTAATGCAATCGCGACTCAATGATGCAAGAATAAGATAGAGGCAATTGGTACTATATGTATGCAAGCATGTGGTAGTGCTTGCCTGGCAGCTCAGTTGAAGTGAGAGACGGATCTGAGTAGTACTCCTGGGATTCTTGATATTTCCCCTGCTCGGCGTCTATTCGAAAGAAGAACCAAACAAACAAGGGCCCAACATAAATAAAGTGTACAAGCATAGGAGTAAAATGCGACAAGCAAACAAGCATGCCATGATGAATGATGCACAATTTACATGGCAATAACGTAGCATGGCATGGGTGAGGTGTGGGGTACAAGAATAAAGCATTTTATTAAGTTTTAGTCATGTTTTGCTCTCAAATAAGTTGCTGTACACTTCATATTTATATGATGCATGGTGCAATTCAGAACATGGACTGCATAGTTAGAACGGGCTCGTCGCGCTGATCGATTTAGACATATTATTTGTCAAATTTGGTAATACAGAAGTGAAGTTATGGACATATGAAGGTTTGTTGTAAAATAGGACAAGTGTTTAATCGTTTGGTGAGTTAGATTAGCCCAAGTCAAATAAACAAAAAAAATGTATATTTGAATTATTCAATTGATTCTAAACAAGTTTGCCTTTTTGGAAGTGTTTGAATTTGGAACATATTTTATAATTACATCAGCTTTGACTGATAAGCAGAGGGTTTTGGGCAAAAGGCCACACACGCTGCCAAGACTTGGCTTTACATGCAAAACTATCGTCGATTCTTAACTGAATTTTATGACCTCAAGTGTTGGCATCCAGAGATAAGACAGACCAACAAAAGAGCAAAAATTTCGGCCACCAAGGGTTTATGTGACTAGAGTGGCTTATTATTTCATGCAATAAAGGAGTATATGCATGTGGCATTTTTGTGAAAACAAAAATGTATATGCATGTATGTGAGGTAAGGGTGGCAATACAAGATTTGCAAAAATACAAGAATTGAGAAGGACATGATACATGGCATAAAATCTAGGTTTGGATCAACCCATATGCATGCATGTGTATGAATAGAATTTGAGCCCTATTTATATGGGTGGCTTGAATTAAAAACCAAGACAACAATAAGATGACCACACTCATATATATGGTAGAAGTAGAATGGGATAGCAAGGGAGTTGCCATATTAGTAGATAGAAAGAATTTAAAAGATATGCCCCCAACTTAACTTGGGCATTTAATCATTATATTAAAAGTCAGATGCAATATATCAAGAGGCAAATACAAGTAATAGGCAAATGCAATATGAGAGAAAAACCAAATGAAAAGGGTTTTAAATGATACTCAAATGCAAGGTGGCATGATGACATGAGCATGATATAATTATGATGCAACAATTATATGTAGGAAGTAGCATTTTATTATTAGACCATGTAGCATTACAGATGTTAGACAGATGGGATGCTACAACTCTCCCCCACTAAATAGGAATCTTGCCCCAAGATTCTAGGAAGAAGAAGAAGACACGAAGAGGGTAGGATACTTGGCACGGAGCTCATCCTCGCGTTCCCAAGTGGCTTCATCAACAGAATGGTGCGACCACTGCACCTTGCAGAACTTGATGGACTTGTTGCGAGTCCTTTTTTCTGCGACTTCTAGGATTTTTGTGGGGTGTTCTTGATAAGACAGGTCTTCTTGGAGATTGATAAGCTCATGGTCCACGGTCCTGCCGAGATCCTTGAAGCACTTCTTGAGTTGAGAGATATGGAACACATCATGGACCTTGAGTTTTTCAGGGAGCTCAAGAGCATAAGCAACTTCTCCTCTTCTTCCACGAACTTTGAAAGGACCGATGTATCTAGGAGCCAGCTTTCCTTTGATACCAAACCGGTGCGTGCCTCTCATGGGAGTGACACGAAGGTAAACGAGATCACCAGGGACATACTCCATGTCCGTGTGCTTTCTGTCATAGTTGCTCTTCTGCGACTTTGAGCAACCTTCAGGTTTTCAAGAATGATGTGAACCTTCTCCTCCGCTTGAGTTACAATGTCGGGGCCAAACAATGTTCTTTCACCTGCGCCCGACCAACCAATCGGAGTTCTGCATTTGCGACCATAGAGAACCTCAAATGGTGCCATCTTTAAACTTTTCTGGAAGCTGTTGTTGTAAGAGAATTCAGCATAAGGAAGGCATTCTTCCCACTTCATGCCGAAAGAGATAACACAAGCACGGAGCATATCTTCCAGAATCTGATTGATCCTTTCAACTTGTCCTTGCGACTGAGGGTGGTAAGCTGTGCTGAAGTTCAATTTTGTTCCCATAGCATTTTGGAAACTTCCCCAGAACTTGGAAGTGAAGATGCTTCCACGGTCTGAGCTGATCTCAAGAGGAACCCCATACAGAGAGACAATTCTGTTGATATAGAGCTCAGCCAACTGAATTGCAGAGATTGTTTCCTTGACGGGAAAGAAGTGAGCCACTTTAGAAAGCCTGTCGATGACAACAAAGATTGCATTGTTGCCCTTCTGCGACCTTGGAAAACCAGTTATGAAGTCCATCTCTACTTTCTCCCATTTCCATTTCGGAGGCTTCAATGGTTGTAGAAGACCGGAAGGTTTCTGGTGGACAGCTTTAACTCTACGGCAGACATCACACTCCGAGACATACTTGGCACAATATCGTTTCAACCCAGGCCACCAATATTGTGTTTTCAAGTCCATGTACATCTTAGTGCTGCCAGGGTGGATAGAAAGAACAGAATCATGCGCCTCCTTGAGAACTTGGTCTCTTAAACCGGGATAGTTCGGAACAAACATCCAGTGTTCAAAGAAAAGAGCGCCTTGGTCGTCGACGTGGAAGGACTCATACTTCGGAAGCTAAATGTTGGAGATGATGTTTTTAGTGTAAGGATCACCAAGTTGAATGGAGCGAACTTTTTCTTCCAAGAGAGGGGTTGCCAGAAGGTTCAGAAGGTACCCTTGATCCACAATTTCAAGGTTGAGCTGACGGAATTCCTCACACAAGAGAGGTTGTTGTTCTTCCACCATGAGGTTGTTGACATAAGCTTTTCGGCTGAGAGCATCGGCCATCACATTAGCTTTGCCCGAAGTGTAGTTGATGGTCAAATCGAAATCATTGATTGCTTCAATCCACTTCCTCTGGCGAAGGTTGAGATCAGGCTGTGTGAAGATATACTTCAGACTCTTGTGATCAGAAAAGATCTCACAACGGTTGCCAAGCAAGTAGTGCCTCCATACTTTCAAAGCAAAGACAACTGCTGCGAGTTCAAGGTCATGTGTTGGATAGTTGATCTCATGCGTCTTCAACTGTCGAGAGGCATAAGCAACAACTTGTTTTTCTTGCATAAGGACCGCACCCAATCCTTGCAATGAGGCATCACAGAATATCTGGAAAGGCTTTGATGTATCTGGAGGAACCAAGACTGGTGTGGAAGTGAGCTTCTCTTTGAGTGTTTCAAAGCTTGCTTGACATGCAGGAGTCCAAAGGTATTTCTTGCCTTTCTTGAGGAGATCAGTAAGAGGCTTCGCAATCTTCAAGAAGTTCTGAACGAAGCGACGGCAATAACTAGCCAAACCAAGGAAACTCCGAACTTCTTTGACATTTATGGGAGGAAGCCAGTCAACAATTGTCTTAATAGTTTCTGGGTTGATGGCAATGCCCTTGGCAGAGATGACGTGACCAAGATAGGTGACTTGAGGCAGCCAAAACTCACACTTGGAGAACTTTGCATACAGGCGGTTCTCACGAAGCTTGTTTAGGACACACCGAAGGTGTTCTTCATGTTCTTCCTTTCACTTAGAATAGACTAGAATGTCATCCAGATAGACCACAACGAACTTATCAAGATACTCCATGAAAACCGAGTTCATAAGCCTCGAGAAGGTGGCAGGTGCGTTGGTGAGACCGAAAGACATGACCATGTACTCATACAGGCCATAGCGGGTGGTGAAAGCTGTTTTAGGAACGTCTTCCTTGCGAATCTTGATTTGATGATATCCACTTCTCAAGTCGAGCTTAGAGAAGACCACAGCTCCAGCTAGCTGGTCGAAGAGATCATTAATCCGCGGAAGGGGATATTTATTCTTGATGGTTTTAGCATTGAGAGCCCGATAGTCAACACAAAGTCTATCAGTCTTGTCTCGCTTCTTCACAAAGATGGTTGGGCTACCCCAAGAAGAAGTACTGTGCTGAATGAAACCCAACTTCTCTTGTTCATCAAGCTGACGTTTGAGTTCAGCCAACTCAACAGGATCCATTTTATAAGGCCGCTTGGAGATAGGAGCGGTTCCAGGTTCAAGCTCAATCACAAACTCGACCTCTCGGTCAGGAGGCATACCTGGCAACTCTTCAGAAAACATCCGGAACTCACAGACCACCGAACACTCTGAATAGCTTCCATAGCATCATCATTCAGAGCCAAAGAGTAAAGCTGAATTGCTGGAGTCAGTCTTGGAGAATAGACTATATGGCCTTCAGGAATTTTCAGAGAAACCGAGCGTTCAACACAATCAATCACAGCTGCATTTGCTGTCAACCAATCCATGCCCAAGATAACATCAATGTCAGAATTGCCCAGAATAATTAAGGAAGCCGGGAACGAAGAACCACCAATCTCAATTTGATTGCCATGGCTGATTTTAGAAGATGCCATTGTTGCTCCAGGAGAAAGGACCATTAACCATTTAGGGAGAGGATCCATTGCTAACTCATTCTCATTTGCAAACTTGTGAGAAACAAAAGAATGCGATGCACCAGAATCGAACAAAACTCGTGCAGGAACTGAGTTAACAGGAAGCATACCCATCACAACTCCAGGTGCATGCTCAGCTTGAGCGACGTTGACACAGTTGGCACGAGCAACAGTAGACCCGAGCTTGGTGTTGATGTTGAGAGCCCGCGGTGGAGGTGCACGAACCATAGAAGAGCTTGCCGCAGGTCTTGGAGGTGGTGGAGGAAGAGCTTTGTTGTTCATTGGACAATTCCAGTGTTGATGCCCAGTGTTCCCACAGGTGTAACAGGCACCAGGTGGACGTGGAGCAGCGTAGCCAGGGACTCCGTCAGGCGCTCCAGGGTAGTTGTGGTTGTAGCCCCTGGGAGTTGCAGTGAAGGAGTTTGGTGGCCTTGCCGCGTAGATTGAAGGTCTTGGTGGAGCCGGGAGCGACGGTGGGGTGTTAGGAACCCACACACGGCGCTTAGAAGGAGCTGACATAGTTGAAGAGCTTGCTGCATCACGGCTATGTTTCTTGGACTCCTCAAATACTTGCCTACTTGCTTCTTCCTGCAGAGCTGTATGTTGGAGTTCTAGAAAAGACCTCGGACTTGCATGAGTGATTGCATATTTGATTGATGCATTGAGCCCTTGTCTGAACCTCTTTTGCTTCTTCTTGTCATCAGAGATCTCATCGCCACCATACCGAGAAAGGTTCATGAAGTTTCTGATATAGGTATTGACATTGTCATTGCCCTGCTTGAGGTTGAGAAACACTTCCTTCATCCTTTCCATGACTATCATGGTGGTGTCACGGCAGATGCCATCGATAGGCTAAAGGTGGGGACAAATACACGCTAGGGGAATCCAGGGAGGGATAGTAGAGTGATTCTCTACACAGAAGCTTTGTATTGATGTTCTGTCTCCAAGATTACAAGTGCTCCTTGAGCTGTATTGACAAGAGGAGGAAGAAAAAATTCTCTTACTCTTGCCTACTATCTAGCCCAAGAACCCTAGATCCACTAGTGCTCAACCAACTAGAATTCTGCAAACCAGTCTCCCAGAAAAACCCAACCCCTCTTCCACAACCCTAACCCCCTTATATAGAGGTGGTTCGGTCCTGGCCTAGGGCATACGTGGAGGCATATTCCTAATAATATGCCCCCTCCCAAAGTAGTAACCTGACAGGGGTGCTTTTCCCCCGCTTCACATTTGCTTTAGCGACGTAGCCTCTGCGGCGCCCGCGTCAGCCGACGTGAGCGTCGTCACCCTTGACAGCCACGATCCGGTGGTCCTGCCCTTGCTTTATTCGCTCATCCAGTACGTACCGGACCTTCTTTTTTGACCAGAGAGATTCCTTCCTTCTCCTAGAAGCCAAGCGAGGATCCGGATCACAGTAGATCCGGCCACACCTGTTCCTGCAAATAAGTTAGACAAGCATTTCCGACTTACTCCTTAAGTCGGATGAGACAACGTTAGGCGTCCCCCCTGGCCCGGGTTACTCCGTGATCCGGCCTGCCTTGAGGTGACTCGATCAGCATCCGCTTTGACCTTGCCGACCCTCGGCTAACTCGGCCCTTATACCCCGGAGTGACCCTACACGGGGGTGTCCCCCCAACATTAGTCCCTGAAGCTGGTGCGGTCTTAGCGGCCTTGGTCGCTAAGGCCACATCAGGTTCATTCATATTCGAGCCTCGGACATTTAGTTCCGGGTTAACTTCTTGTCTCGGATTATATGGATTTACGTTCCCTTCGCACGCTCCAAGTTTTCACTTGCCGGCCGGGTCACCACTTCGGCTCGGATCCTATGGTTTTACTTTCCCTCTGCACATTTCAAGTTTTCACTTGCCGGCCGGGTTACCATTGTGGCTCGGATCCGGGCCTTGCTTCCTTCTCTCATACGCCAACCCACGTAAAGGTTAATCATTACGTTGCCTCATTTTAAGGGCACCGCAAGAATCGCTGTCAGTGATTACTGTGCGTGGGTTACATCACGCCTGTGTCCTCGTTTACCGCAACTGCACGTCGTGTCATGGGATCATATTTACTCTGTGGCCCGCGGTGTGGCTTCTCTCTGATTGGCCGATGCCGGTGATACACGGCCACACCGTGTGGCTCTCTGGCGCAGCGTGATCCCACTCATCGATCACTGGGGGTAGTTAAATAGGGGAGGGGCGCGTCCCTTAGCACTTTTCCATCTCCACGCCCCTTTGCCCGTTCCTCTTCTTCTTCCTCGCGACTGCGCTGCCGCCAGTGCCCGTTGCAGCAGCGCCGCCGCCGCACCTTCTCCGCGCCTTCGCACCGCAGCCACCGCTGCACAACTTCTTAGCCACGGGTCCTCGTCAATCTAGACCACTGACCTACGCCGCCGCTAGCTCCAGCGAGGACAGCGGATACGAGATGACGGAGGAGGAGCTCATCATCGTCGAGCAGGAGATGGAGGAGGACACCGGCCAGGCGGACCGCGGCGCGTGGGCCGGTTCGTGGCTCTACCGGACCCGGCGTATTCCCGCCGGCGTCGCCGCTTGTCTCCCCTCCTCGGAATTGGCCCCCTCACCCAATCCGGGTGAGTTTGTTGTTTTCCTATTCCATTTCCAACGGGGATTTGGTCTTCCGGTGAGTGATTTCTTCTGGGACTGGGTCCAGACCTATCACTTGCAGCCACATCATCTCCCGGCGAACGCCATCACCTCTCTATCCGCTTTCGTCTCTACGATCGAGGGCTACACCGGACTATGGCCCACGAAGGAGCTGTGGATCCGGTTCTTCAGCCTTCGTCGCAACGTCGTCCCCAACATCCACGTTGAGTCGGAGGACAAGCAGCTCACTCAGTTCGGAGCTGCCTCGATCTTGCCCCGGAGATTTTCAATCTTTCCCCGGGTCACCGGGCTTGACTCCTGCAAAGGATGGGCCCAGACCTTCTTCTATGTCCGGAACGAGGGTACCGAAGACTTGATTCGGTTGCTGCCCTATGCTCCGGGTCCCCCTGACACGGATCTCTAGGAGGAGGTCGCCAAGAAACCCACAGCTCTGGCCAACCAAGTCCACAAAAGGTTTGTGGAGCTGAAGAAGCTCGGATTGCGCAACGAGGATGCCATGATCACATTTGTGCGCAACCGAATCTCTCCCCTCCAGCGGCGCACTCACAAGTTGTGCCACACGAGCTTCAGCCGTGACCCCAACCGAACCTCCTCGTTCGAGTTGAGCAATACGGAGATCTTTCGCCGGGTCAAGGCTCTTTTCACCACTCATAAGGATTTCTCCGCCGAATGGACGTGGGGAATCGAGCATTACTGCCGTGACAGGCTCCCTCCCGCGGTAAGCTTCGCGGGGTAAACTTATTTCAGATCGATTATGTGTCGGTTCTTATCATATTTTTGACTCTGCTCCTTGTGCTTTTTTCTCAGTTGTTTCTCCAGCAAACTCTCAGGATGGCACGGATCCGACCCTTAAGTGGGCCCCGGACCGAGAAATCCCGGATGAGGAGGAGCCGGACCAGGAGATGTTCCTCCCCACGACCGATGCCACCAAACAACCTAGTGGTAAATTCTCTTCTCTTAGAGATTGGCCCGACGATGAGGATGACTCGGATATCGACATGATTGAACCCGTTGAGGTTGTCCCTCTTTATTTTGCCTTTTCGGCATCAGCTAACCCCGGTGGGCATATCCACGAGGATCCTCCACTTGCCACAGGCGAGCCGGTTCCGGTGGCGTCGAAGAAGAAACGCGGATCCGTGTCAAGTTCTTCTTCCGAACCTTCTCAGCCTACCAAAAGGCAAAATAAGGCCGGAGACAAGACTGCCTCCAAGCGGGCAGGCAAAGCCCCAGCACGGAGGGCCCGGAAACCTAAGGAGGCCGAGACCTCGGATGCGTAAGTCATTTTTCACTACGCAACACACTTCCCCCTGCATCGGGGTAATTTCACTCCTGACCTCATTTTCTTTTTGCAGGGCTCCTGTGGAGGTCCCTCAGAGCGGACCGAGCATCTCTTCTCCCCTTCGATCCGGTCCTTCCCCTCCTCGTGACGACGAGTCACGCCCGCTGAGCCCTATTCCGGAGGGCTCTGCGGCTGCTCCGGGTTCTGCAGTACCTCCTCAAGAGGAACGCGACCTCGGACCGGGAGGGGTCGGTTCGGCCGAGGCAACGGCGTCCGCCACTTCGGCATTGCCGCAATCAGCAACCACCAAGTCTACCGAACTCCAAAGACCAGCAGCTCCAAAGATAAGCCACCGAACCAGCGTCTCCGCTCAAGAAACCAACAGCAGCTCCCAGTCCTGCTACCAAAGCTCCCGTGCCAAGTTCGTCTTCCTCGTCCGAGTCATCCCAAGCTCGGCGAGGAACCACTCCAGCAGCTCCCAAGGGCAAATCCACTGTGGTCACATCCTACCAACAAGCTAAAGGCAAGAAGGCTCCGGATCCTGCCAAATCTACCTCCGTCGAGGCCGGGCAGCGAACCTTGTCGTCAATGCTTCCGAAGAAGCCACCAGCAACGAAGGATGTTCCTTCCGAGCCAGGTGATGCGCAGCAGATGGTTCTGCACACGAGCCCAGCTCTTGACATGGTGGAGAGGAGCGAAGCGCACGCGAAAGGCTTGGTGGCACCTCACATGCCCACTGGCGAGCGGTATCCTCCGAGTCTTATTGAGTTCGTCATGAACTGGAATAAGGCGGAGTTCGTCCACAACGACAATCTCCCGGAAAAGTTCGGCCCCGCTGAATTTTCCACTCAGATGAATACCGCCGCCAAGGCCATTAACCTCGCTGGGCGAATGATGGAGGTATGTCATTTCTCCTTTACATGCTGTAGATAATAACCATTAGTCCCCGAGCCTCCGGTGGAGTGACTTGTTACTCGGCCGGATGCTCATTAGAAAACTAAAGTAGCTGCATGTAAACATCAAATATGCACACACCTAGAGCCGGGTTAAGTTCCGCTTGGCCCGGATCTCGTACACTTCGAATATGCACACACCTAGAGCCGGGTTAAGTTCCGCCTGGCCCGGATCTCGTACACTTCGAATATGCACACACCTAGAGCCAGGTTAAGTTCCGCTTGGCCCGGATCTCGTACACTTCGAATATGCACACACCTAGAGCCGGGTTAAGTTCCGCTTGGCCCGGATCTCGTACACTTCGGATATGCACAAAACTAATTTTACACTTCTGTACCTTTGTCAGGTAACTACCAATCGCCGGAGCGCCGAATTTCAGCGCCTGCTTGATACCCACAAGATCTTGCGCGCAAAGCATGTTGCACTTGGCGCAGAGCATGAAAAGAGGGGCAATTTTCTCCCTCGGCACCTCTCCATTTCACTTGTTTCTGCTGGACTAACCTCCTCATTCGGTTTTTTGCAGCTGGGGTGGAGGCTGAGAACAAAATTATGCGGAAGAACTTGGAGGAAATCCGAGGTATGTCCTCCTTCGCCCAACCTTGTTGTGTTTTCCATTTCTTCTTCTCCTTGGCTCGGCAAACAGTCACTCCTCGGCTTTGCCGGGTCAACATACTATTTCAGCATCGCTTGAGGATAGTGTGCCCGTGCCTGATATGATGCTGCATTTTCTCGAACAAGCAGGACAGCATCAAGCCGAGCTGAAGAAAAAGAATGATGAGCTTGCCCTCCTCCGGACCAAGGACGATGAAACAGCCAAACTCAAGGCCGAGATGGAGAAGATGAAGGCCCAACACAAAACTGAGCTTCAAAAAGTTGGCCAGAACTTCTCGGAAGAGCGTGAGCGCCTTACTCTCCAGATTTCCAAGGACCAGGACATGCTCAAGGAATCCGAGGTCCAGCTTGGGTCGGTGCTCGCTGAGCTTGAACAACTTCGCCAGAGACGTGACAGTTGTATCAAGGAGTTGACCCGGATCCATCGCCATATCTCACGTAAGTTTCTTCCCCTTATCCGACATAGTTTTCCGGGTTAGCTCATATGCCTTTGCTTCAGCATCTTTCCTTTCCTTGTTTTCAGATCACTTTCGTTCCCATCCCCCGACTTGATCTTTGCCGCTACAAATTCCGCCGAGAGAGGGGTACTCCCGTCGCTCCTGATGGTGAGAGCATCCCCTTAGACATGGAGGACCTGTTGGTCAGCGTGTCAGCTCGGTTGGAAACCATCAAGAACTATGGGAAAGATCTCCTCGAAGTTGCGGTCCGGATCTACAACACTTTCTGGCCAAGCGAGAGCGCTCCGAAAAGGATCACACTCCTTGCTGAGAAGCTATTGGAAATCGAGACACAGCTTGATTTCTGGAGAGAATCCACCGGGCGTGCCGCAGCAGATACCCTCCTCCATCATATCCTTACATGGTACGTGACCTGAGCCTCCTCACACGCCGACGCACCGGATCCAAATGGACCGATGATCCGGAGTGGGTGGCTCGGTGCCAGGCTTGCGCCTACAGCCTTGTCGAATATTCTCCCATACATGACTGGGTTGAGGGGCCGAGCTTTCTGGAATCCGGCGAGGAGGAGCAGACGGAGAACATGGAGGATGGGTCGGGTGAGGATGGAGAAGATGCTGCTTCAGATATTGAAGACAGTGATGACGACGCCGAACTTCCTCCTCCTGCCGCTCCTTAGTGGAAAAACTTGAAAATTTATCAGATCCCCGGTATGCCGGGTGCAATTGTATGCTGAATACATGATATTTCGCTACTATGCTTGTATGCCGGATTAACTTGGGTGTAGTCCCCGAGTTTCATTTTCTTGTTCGTCCAATTCTCCGGCTCGATCCGTGTCTACCTTGATTCGGTTTTACGACTTACGAATCTGAGCTCCAAGAATCTTTTTAACAATACTTAGAAATTGTGAGGCTTGGCTCAAAATAATTCAACATAATAATTTGAAAGTAAATACGGGGTTAGTCCGAAAAAAAAATAAACGTTGGCTGGAATAAGATCGTTTCCTTAGCGGTTTTTCACGTGCTACGCAATTCCAAACTTGTTCCCTTGCTTGCCATGAAGCCAATTCTTGTCGGACAGCAACAAGTCGAAGGGTTGGGTTTTTGGTGCTCACACATTACTAATCCGGGTTAAGCGAAACGAGTCATTCCAGCTAACGCATAAAAAGTAATAGCAACCGTTTATTAAGGCAGTCCCAGGAATTATTGCCGAGGCTCGCTACTTCATTGATAAGCTCATTGCCGACATACATACCGACATATGAGATGACTCGGATACATACACTTCTTAGCTAAGTGTAGAAGGGACGAAGTAGTGCTACATTCCACGGTCGCTTCGATTCCTCTCCGGACCTGTCCGCCTTGTTCTTTTCCTGTGGCTTCGCATCTATAAGATAGTAGGAATCATTGTGCAATGCTTTGCTCACAATAAATGGTCCTTCCCATGGGGGGAGAATTTATGCATGCCAGTGGTATGTTGTACCAACCGGAGCACCAGATCGCCTTCTCGGAAGACTCGGGGGCACACTTTCCGGCTATGATAGCATCAGAGATTTTGCTGATATATGGCGGATCCGACAAGCCGCTTCTCGCTTCTTCCAGAGATCAACATCATTTTGCCGGGCTTCTTGCACTTCGCGGTATTGGGTGACCCTAGGCGAATCATGCTCTATGTCGGTTTGGTAATACTTCGCCTATATACCGTAAAGAATGGCGTGTAGCCTGTTGATCGATTTGGAGTTGTTCTTGAACTCCACAATACCGTAGTAGTTCTTCTATCCAGACCCGCGATCTTTGCAATGGCTCAATGAGCCGGGTTTTATCCCGGATAACACTAATCCGTTGGATCTTTCCACTTGTCCGCTCGATGCGGGGTGAAATCTACCGGCTACGTCGAGTCGGATCTTCTTGTCTCGGAAAAAGCGCGCAAATGCTCCTTCCGTGAAATTCGTTCCATTATCAGTTATAATGCTGTGTGGATAACCGTATCTCAAGATGATGTCTTTGAGAAATGTCACGGCCGTAGCTCCATCACATTTTCTTATAGGCTTCACTTCGATCCATTTTGTAAACTTGTCCACCATGACCAGAATGTGTGTCATGTTTCCTCTCACTGGTTTGAACGGGCCAACCATATCCAAGCACCACACAGCAAATGGCCATGTAATTGGTATGGTTTTGAGTTCCGACATAGGCATATGTGTCTTGGTGGCGTATCTTTGACAACCATTGCATTTTCTCACCAGATCTTATGCTTGCTCCAAGGCACTTGGCCAGTAGAATCCATGCCGGGACGCCTTTGCCACTAAAGCCCGGGATGAGGCATGATGCCCGCATTCTCCTTGGTGTATATCTCGGAGGATGTTAAGTCCTTCTTCCGGGTCAACACACCGCTGTAGGACATTGGTTACGCTCCGTTTGTACAGATCGGAATTGATGATTGTGTAAGCTTTGGCTCTCCTCTGAGTTTGCCTGGCTAGCACTTCTTTAGTGGGTAACGTTCCATCTTTTAAGAATTGGAATATAGGCAATGCCCAAGCTGGTATCGCTCGCGTAGGGAATATCTCCTCATCAATTTCCATCCGATCCACCGGCATAACTTCAGCCGGATCACGATGAACAGTCCCCGGGTCTAGCGAGGTAGCCCCCGGGTTTGCCGAGGCAGTCCCCGGGTTCAGCGTGCTACCTCCCATGTCAATGTCCATGGGCTCAGCTCCGGATTCCGCGTTTTCCGGGACATAGATTGAGTCGGTTCCTAGGGACGGCCTGATAGATGGTTTTCTGAGGTGCTCCAATGCTACTCCCGGTGGAATTGCCTGTCGGGTCGATCCGAGCTTTGACAGCATGTCGGCAGCTTCGTTTTCCACGCGAGGTACATGGTGAAATTCGCATCCCTCAAAGTAACCCGAGACCTTCTGCACATGAAATCTGTATAGTGCCATGTATGGATCCGTAGGCCCCACACTCCGGACACTTGTTGTACATTAGATCTGAGTCGCCAAAGCATATTATCCGACGTATGCCAATCTCCTTTGCCACTTTGAGACCATGCACAAGAGCCTCGTACTCAGCGACATTGTTCGATGCTGCGAAATGGATCTGCAATACGTACTTGAGATGATCCTTCTTTGGCGAGGTAAGCACAACCCCGGCACCTAACCCGGTTTTGGTTTTCGATCCGTCAAAGTGCATCCTCCAGTAGTTCGGATCAGGTGGCGGTGGTTCGTATTGCACCTCGGCCCAATCTACGAAAAAGTCCGCCACAGCCTGAGACTTGATTGCTTCTCTTCTATCATACTGGGGTGTGTAAGGTGCTAGCTCAATTGCCCATTTCTCAATTCTGCCATTCGCATCTTTGTTACCCAATATCTCGGATATGGGGGCTTCGCATATCACTTTGATGGGATGCTCCTCAAAGTAGTGCTTTAACTTCTTTGCCGCCATATAAACACCGTATGCCACCTTTTGAAAGTGCGGGTAGTTCTGTTTTGAGGCAAACAATACCTCGCTCAAGTAATACACTGGCCTCTGCACCGACTTACCCTCTTCATCGCGCTCCACTACAATCACTGCACTTACAACTCGGTTGGTTGCGGCTATGTAGAGCAACATTGGCTCCTTTGATAGTGGAGAAGCTAACACCGGTGGAGTGGCCAACATCTTTTTTAAGTGGGAAAAAGCTTCATCGGCCTGCGGCATCCAAACAAATTTATCTGACTTTCTCATGAGTTGGTAGAGAGGCAGTGCCTTTTCTCCCAACCGACATACAAACCGACTCAACGAGGCCAGGCACCCAGTGAACTTCTGGACATCGTTGAGACACTTCGGCAGCTCCATTCGTTCGATGTCTCGGATCTTAGTTGGATTAACCTCGATACCTCGGCTGGAGACGAGAAATCCGAGTAATTTCCCAGCCGGGACACCGAAGGTACTGTTCTCCGGATTAAGCTTCATCCGGAATCTCCTCAAGTTCGCGAATGTTTGTTTTATGTCGTCAAGGAGCGTTGCGCTTTCCTTGGTCTTGATAACCACATCATCTACGTAGACTTGTACGTTTTGACCTATTTGATCGTGCAAACATTTTTGCATACACCTTTGGTACGTTGCACCTGCATTTCGTAAACCAAACGGCATAGTGCAATAGCAATAAGCCCGTGCACGGGTAATAAACCTGATTTTATTTGATCATCCGGTTCGAGGTATCTGGTGGAAACCAGAATATGCGTCGATGAATGACAACAGTTCACATCCCGCGGTTGAGTCGATAACCTGATCTATCCTCGGCAGTGGAAATGGATCTTTTGGACACGCCTTGTTCAGGTTCGTGTAATCGATACACATGCGCCAAACCACTGCCACGTTCGGATCATCCTTCTACTTTTCTACCAACACCGGATTAGAGAGCCAATCCGGATATAGCACTTCCATGATAAATCCAGCTGCTAGCAACCGAGCTATCTCGTCTCCAATAACCTTTCTCCTATCCTCGGCGAAGCGTCGGAGAGGTTGCTTCACCCGGGTCTTACGTTAAAGAGTGCTCTCCCAACTCCCTGGGAACACCTTGCAAGTCCTATGGAGCAAGCAAAATATCCTGATTCTCACGGAGGACAGTTTTCACGTTCGCTTTAGCTTATTTGTCGCTTAACCCGCACCAATTGTTACTAGACGCTCCTAAACATGTTATCCATCGGAATCTTCTTTGTGTCATTTGCGGCTTGAATCGAATCTCTTCGATGCGGGTTACTTAACGGCATATATTCTCACGGACCGAGCTAATGCCGCCACCTCTTGGATTTTTCTTTCTCTTGCGATTCACGAGTGACTCGGCTAGGTTAGACCGGTGGCGCACTCAATAGAACGTCGGAAATCCCCAGCGATAGTAATTGCTCCATTTGGCCCGGGCAACTTCATCTTCAGATAACTAACATGGCAACTTGCCATGAACTTGCTCAGTGCTGGTCTCCCGAGTAATGCGTGATACGCGCTTTCCAAGTTCACCACTTCAAACTCCAGATTCTCAGTTCGGCAGTTATCCCTCGTGCCAAATAGCACGTCGACCCGGACTTTGCCTATGGGCTCACAGGAGATGCCTGGTATGATGCCATGGAAAGTTGTTCTTGTAGCCTGGAGCATGTTCTCCGAGATGCCCAACTTGCGCATCGTATCCGCATACATGATGTTAATGCTACTGCCATTGTCGATCAGTACCTTGGAGAACCTCACATTAATGTTCGGTCCAATGAATGTCGGATCTAACACTAGTGCATACGAGCCTGGACTTGGCATAAGCTTGGGATGATCTTTGACGCTCCAGGTGATTTCCTGGTCCGACCAAGGCATGTACCTCATCACTGCAGGCATAACCGCGTTAACCTCCATATGTCGGTGCTGCAAGCTCTTCCTATCTGTTTCCTCTGTTGTGAACACACAATAGCTCTGGTGATGTTCCCTGTACTCATTCCTTCCCTCGTTTGACGCGATCCTGGGCTAAGTCAGATCACCCAAAGCATATGAATCTGCAATCCAGATCATCTCTGCCAACGTGACTGGCATTTTCCTTTGCAATTTCATCCACAGCTCGCTGCCATATCTGCACCCTTGTGCGAACCATGCTATGGCCTGTGACTCTATGACTCACACGAAGTTTCTCACGACACCACCGGGTCAAGAATTCACGATCCGCTTCTAGATCTCGCTTGCACATCGCCGTGGTCTACGGTCTATTCGGGTCTCGATATGTACTTGAGAAGTTGTCGATAAACATTTCTTCAAAATCTATCCAGCAATTGATGCTTCCGGTGGCAAATTATTCAGCCATACCCTAGTCGGACCTTCCAACATCTGGGTACGTGCATGACCCATCTCAAGTTGCCAGTTGCAATTTTCACCGCTATGTAGTTTATCACCAATCCTCCCGGCTTGTATCGCCACATACGCCTTCGTGCCCTGCGTAATTAGAAGTTGGCACCGTGGCTCCTTCATGATCCGGGTCCAAAGCACGCTGGACCCGGAGGACCTTGACATTCGATCCGTTTCACCTATACAGCGATCCAGCTTTAACTCAAGGCCATCCCAAGCATCAAATCCCTGCTTCCCAATCTCGACCCTATCACATGATAGTCCGGTCTTGCGTATCCCGCATTCATCATCTCCGAGTCTCCGTCATTGTATAGGTTTTGCTCTTATTGTGCTCCTCTCTGTTGCATACCTCAGCCGGCGCTTTGCTCTTGCCTTGATATATTCCGCTGTTGTGGTCGACCTGCTCCTGCCGAGTTTCGCTGTCCGGCATTGCCGTTGGCAGCATTCCCTTGACCGGCATTGCCTTGGTCGTGATTACCTCGGCCAGCTTCACCTTGGCTCACACTTTGTCGGTCATCGTTTTTACGCATCTCTTTTTCTTTTCCCGCACGCGTTGGGTCGTATGGGACGATCTGCTTATTCCGTCTGGCCGAGGTTACTACCTCTTCTCTCCTTGGGCCACCATGAGGAGACAATGCGGCTCCAGCGGATTTCTCCGGGTTACTCATCGCTGAATGGACGATCTTAGAAGCTCCAACTCTCTCTGGGTTACCTCTCGTGACTCTTACGTTCGCGATCCGAACCAGCTCGTTGACCGGTCTTGTTGCCTCCGACGGCCTCACCACCCGGACCCTCTAACTCAGACGCGGCATCTGCTGCTCTGAGGTTCTTCGCCGGGGTACTATACTTTGGCAACCACACAGATAGATAATTTTCTGACCCTTCTGGTCCATCATCACCTTCTCTGTTCATCTCGTTTATGAGATTTCTCCCTTTTACTTTTACCGTGTCAACTTTGTTTGCCTTTGCGTATTCACGCAGTGTCATGTTCAACGACTACTGAGCCGCTGCTATTTTCTTAGCGCCCTCCAGTATCTTTTGTCGGGTTTCCTCTAGCTCGGCCTGTGCCTCAGCCGGATCTACCACTGCTGCCACCGGGTTTGCCAAGCTATCCATAGCTTCCTCAAGACGCTGTGCCTCTCTAGTGGAGGACCCCTAGCTTTCCTCGGTGCCTTAGGTGTTACCTCCGGTCTCGCGGCCGATCCTTGCTCATGCCCGCTACCGTGCAGTCATCATCACCTTCGCATGGTCCGGAAGCGGATACGCGCCCGCGAGCCACGTGAGGGTGGTTCTCCGCATCGACGACGCGACGTGGATGAACGCAAGACACGCCCACGCAACGTAGACCTTATGCGCAGGCTTGATTTAAGCAGCGAAGATTGTCGCCGGACGTAGTCCAGCGCTCCAAAGCGCTGAACGAGCCCGGAGACGATGCATTTGCCGGTGCCGATGAGGTTTCCTGTCCGGATTTTCACCCCTGCTAGCGCCGCTCGCCCCACGGTGGGCGCCAACTGTCGTGGTGGTGTCACGGCAGATGCCATGGATAGGCTAAAGGTGGGGACAAATACACGCTAGGGGAATCCAGGGAGGGATAGTAGATTGATTCTCTACACAGAAGCTTTGTATTGATGTTCTGTCTCCAAGATTACAAGGGCTCCTTGAGCTGTATTGACAAGAGGAGGAAGAAGAAACTCTCTTACTCTTGCCTACTATCTAGCCCAAGAACCCTAGATCCACTAGTGCTCAACCAACTAGAATTCTGCCAACCAGTCTCCCAGAAAAACCCAACCCCTCTTCCAGAACCCTAACCCCCCTTATATAGAGGTGGTTCGGTCCTGGCCTAGGGCATACGTGGAGGCATATTCCTAAGAATATGCCCCCTCCCAAAGTAGTAACCCGACAGGGGTGCTTTTCCCTCGCGTCACATTTGTTTTAGCGACGTAGCCTCATGCATGCCACATCGACGTGAGCGTCGTCACCCTTGTCGGCCACGATCCGGTGGTCCTACCCTTGCTTTATTCGGCCATCCAAGACGCACGGACCTTCTTTTTTGACCAGAGAGATTCCTTCCTTCTCCTAGAAGCCAAGCGAGGATCCGGATCACAGTAGATCCGGCCACACCTATTCCTACAAATAAGTTAGACAAGCATTTCCGACTTACTCCTTAAGTTTGATGAGACAACGTTAGGCGCCCCTCGGCGGGTTACTCGTGATCCGCCTGCCTTGAGGTGACTCCGGCCAAAGATCCTTAACCCTGCTAACTCAGCCCTTATACCTTGGAGTGATTCTACCCGGGTATCCCCAACAATGATAATTTCGATGATATTGCTCTTGAAAGCCCTAGTGAACTGCTCCCAAGTAGGCTGAAACTCGAGTGGTTTGCCTTCGGTAATTCTCCCACCACAGTAGCCATCTCCCTTCAAGGAGTGGCACATTTTACCCATTCTTGCTCAGAACATCGGTCATCAAGAATCTTGACATCTCACGCAGCCAATCATCTGCGTCCGAGGTCGATCGACACCTCAAAGTGGCGGGTTGAACTTCGAAAACTCTTGATGTCTCCTCGCTTGGGAGGTGGAGGTAGCGAACAAACTCATTCCTCCGACACTTTCTTCAAATCGCTGTTCTCACAGCATTGTTCCCAAGGCATTAGCAATACTTGCCAACGCAGCCCCTAGTTCAGGTGGTATCTCCTCCTCAGAACGGCGTGGTGGTGCCATCCTGTGATTGATATAAAACACAAGTCAGTACCATAATGGAGAATAATAATAATCCAAAATAGTACCAAGATGGAATTAACCAAGATTTACAGGATACAAATTATTAAGATGATATTACAATATCAACAAAGTTCAAAGCACCTAGAAGGTATTAAGCATATCGCACACGACTGAACAAGGAGTGTGGTACACAAGCTAACAAAGAAAATTTTTCCGCAAATTTCGGCATTACAATACCACTATATGCGCAAAACCACTTAACGAATCAAGATTAGTAACTCTACCAATTCAATATACAAGAGCGAATGATAAGAGTAGTGGTATGGTCGCGACTCCACCCCGCACTCAAATCATTACTCCGCACATGAATAAGCAAAACACATATCCCAACACCTTCTTTTTAAGATGAACCTAAAGATTAGTAACTACGGAAACGAACACTCCAAACAAGATAACGTCGGATAACAAAGAGTAAGACAGATCGCACCGGTATACAACGAATGAGATAGATTGCGTCGGTTTACAAAGTCCTGTCGATATGGAATGTACCAACAGTTGATAACCCAAAGGCAGATAGTGATAACATGTTGGATGCAATAGATAGACAAGGAATTCACACACACACACAACCTATGGTACTACGGAACCCAGAACACGTGAATCCTAGTTTGAATTTTAGAAGAGGATTGAAAACGTTACACTTCCTTACCAGAAAAAGGGTGGGTGGGTGGGTAAGAAGAAAAATGGAAGCAGTCTTACTCTCACGTTTTTGTTTTTCCCTAGTATACATAGCTACTAAAATATTTTCTAGACTGACAATGACCATTTGGCTGAGACCCTGAAAGGCGGGATGACTCTGATACCAATTGTAACTACCTCGGTGAATTACGCTCTTAGTAGCATGCCTGGATGAGCGAAAGTGGTTAAGATAATGCTGGGGCCTGGGGCCACTCACGAGTGACCTTTCTACCATCCTAACCACTTCCGAACATCGGGACAAGAACGAGCGAGGCCAGTGGCGAAGGGATCAACTACATACACAAGTGAGTATGTATGCAAGCCACCATACAACTGTCACAGAGCCATACCATCTAGAAGAAATAGAAATATTGCAACACCATACGGCAAGATCCAAATATCCTAGATAGAGATAATAGTTTAGGATCGCTCCTCATACATCAAACATCAGAGTATCAGGCGGAAGCGGAAAACAAGATCCGAGTACGGATAAGAAGCAAATCGGCATAAGATGCCACATAAATAAACACATCCCGCCCACAGATCTCACGGATCCCGTTCGAATCTCTACACCGAGTGATCGTTGCCAACATCATCCGCTCTCCACCCAAAGAT
This sequence comes from Avena insularis, assembly GCA_023614405.1. NCBI lineage: Eukaryota > Viridiplantae > Streptophyta > Magnoliopsida > Poales > Poaceae > Avena > Avena insularis. Next base: position 159,232,733 of record CM042694.1, on the reverse strand, counting down.
CCATCTTGGGAATACACGTGTTCATCTGAATCAAACAATTTATCGTGTGAGACCCTAGGGGTACTCAGCAAGTCTTTATGCCTCTAAGGGGACATATACCTGGGGTGACGCAATTGCAGCAAAAGATAATAACTAACAAGTCTATAGATACTCGCTAACCATCCGCCTAACCAATGATAGACGGATGTCCGTTAATTAGTAACAACAGTTATAATAAGATAATTAATAGATCAATCCTCCTTCTCGCTACCAACGAAAGCGGACAAACAACCCTCCGCTGGCGTTTTATTAACCATTCCATGAGTATTGCACTATTTACTAGTCGGTACTTAGTCAATTTAAAGCGGTACTTTAGTTATACTTGTCTATGATCGAAAACCGCTCCAAGTCGTCCATAACCGCGGACACGGCTTTGAAGATTTACCTGAGGGTGCACAAATAGCAACACACACTCGATCAACCTCGAAAACCAAATCAAAACCCAATGAGGCATTCACGACAAAGCGATCATAGGATTCAGAAATATTTGGGGCCACCCCATTAAGCTACCCGAACGGTTGGCGGCTCCAAGACGGACCAAGGTTTTGCGTCAATGGTAGAAATGACTGGGAACCCAAAGTGTGGTTGGGCTTGTTGATACCGCGAAAACACTCGCATCCAAAATAAAGACAGTGCTCCTCGCACAATCTTAAATAAAGCAGTAAAGCATGGCATAAGTACATGATAGTAATAAAGCCCCAAACTACTTTGTGGCCCCAAGAAATAATAATGAATCAAGCTCTGGCTCAGGGGGGTCCATAAGGCCTCCCGGATGTGGATAGTGTGAATAGTCAAGGAACAGGAATCAAGTACTCGGGGTCCTACAGGACACAAATGAGCATGAAAAACCAAATAGCAGATATTGCTCACCGGTGCCTCTTTCATTAGTTGTCCCATTACTACTCAGGTTAAGTTGTTTAGGTACCTCGTTATCCATCAGACACTCACATACCCTACACATGCTGTTCTACGACTCGCATGGCTCAAACAACTCCTGTAGTAATGGCTCATGGGATGGAGGAACAAGCTTCGGTGGGGTTTAAAAGTAAAGGCTATGCAGTACTTGGGATTCAATTTAATGCAATCGCGACTCAATGATGCAAGAATAAGATAGAGGCAATTGGTACTATATGTATGCAAGCATGTGGTAGTGCTTGCCTGGCAGCTCAGTTAAAGCGAGAGACGGATCTGAGTAGTACTCCTGGGATTCTTGATATTTCCCCTGCTCGGCGTCTATTCGAAAGAAGAACCAAACAAACAAGGACCCAACATAAATAAAGTGTACAAGCATAGGAGTAAAATGCGACAAGCAAACAAGCATGCCATGATGAATGATGCACAATTTACATGGCAATAACGTAGCATGGCATGGGTGAGGTGTGGGGTACAAGAATAAAGCATTTTATTAAGTTTTAGTCATGTTTTGCTCTCAAATAAGTTGCTGTACATTTCATATTTATATGATGCATGGTGCAATTCAGAACATGGACTGCATAGTTAGAACGGGCTCGTCGCGCTGATCGATTTAGACATATTATTTGTCAAATTTGGTAATACAGAAGTGAAGTTATGGACATATGAAGGTTTGTTGTAAAATAGGATAAGTGTTTAATCGTTTGGTGAGTTAGATTAGCCCAAGTCAAATAAACAAAAAAAATGTATATTTGAATTATTCAATTGATTCTAAACAAGTTTGCCTTTTTGAAGTGTTTGAATTTGGAACATATTTTATAATTACATCAGCTTTGACTGATAAGCAGAGGGTTTCGGGCAAAAGGCCACACACGCTGCCAAGACTTGGCTTTACATGCAAAACTATCGTCGATTCTTAACTGAATTTTATGACCTCAAGTGTTGGCATCCAGAGATAAGACAGACCAACAAAAGAGCAAAAATTTCGGCCACCAAGGGAATCGATCTTTGCACCTCCAGCTTAAGGCTACAAGTCCTAAGCGCTGAGCTAAGCTCTGTCGTTGTGATTAGTAAACTGCAGGTATCTTTTAAAGGCAACTCGGTCAGGTTTCCAGACTGACGAAACTGAACAAACAAGTGTGAGCTCTATGTCAGGTGCAGACTGGACGTGGTTCTACAGGCTTCAGCTAACGATGGCCTCGTTTGGAAGATGGGGAAAGGCTCGGCAAGGAGGGGAAACGAACAGGAGCTCACCCGACCGCTCGTGGTGCTCTTGGCTTGGGCGGAGGACGACAGGAGCGTCAGTGGTCGTGACGTTCTTCTGGTACTCAGCAGGGTCGACGACAGGGACGGAGTGTACTTGGCGGTTCCAGATCCTCTGCTGCTCCCAACGTACAGCGGTGCTCGGCTGTGACCACAACACCGAATCGAGGACGCTCCCTCCTCTGCTCTCTCTCTCTCTCTCTCTTGGGTACCTCACGGCTAGGTGGAGAAGGAGAAGGCTAGGAGGCGGCGGCGCTATAGAAGAGAAGGAGAGGCCTTAGGGTTCTTGCTTCTTGCCGACGCGAGGATAAGAAGGGGATGGCTTCAAGTGGTGATGCGACTGACGGGGAAGACGGTCACCGGCTCCTCGCCGTTTCCTACAGAGACAAACGAAAGGGGAAAAGGAGACGTACAGTAACGGAAAAAGGAGTCAAAGGGGGTACGTGGTATCAGTGTGTTGTGTCAAGCGATGGAGCACAGGGAGGGTGGACGCGGTCGGCTGCAGCGGATGGTCGGACCTCAGGTGGGCTGCTGTCCCGTGCTTGGCGGTCGGCGAAGTTGCTCGCTGCTACTGCTCTAACCCGGCTGCGAGGCCAGCTGCTGGCTGCGGCCAGGTTGCAGCTCGATGCCCCTCTGTACCTGAAGCTGCACGCTGCTGTTGCTGCTGTGCACGCACGCACTGGGGACAGAAGGCTTGCATCGGTTTCAAAAGACCAAGGAAAAACTAAAAGGCTCAGATTTGGGTGTTTGGGGTTTGGAAAGAAGAAAGAAGGGGATTAGGATATTTATCTAGTCTAATGTAGACTAGATGAGACTAGTTTTAGGCTAAAACTTTAGACGGGCCTTTTGCCTTTTTTATTTTCTAGAAAAATAACAAAACGTTTTGTGGTCACGCCTAAGGATCGGAAAGTAATTTTTAATTTGAAATAAGAAAAGGAGGATGGATTTATATTATCCAATTTTGGTTGATCAAAAACCATTTGTAACTACAAGGCAAACAAAAGAGATAGAAAGAGAGGGTGGTAAAGTGTACAGATTTTAAACATAGATGAGAGACTAGGTTTAGAACACATGTTAAAATTAAGCAAGAATTCAAAAAGCATTTAAAACGAGAGAGAAAGCAACATAGGGGTGTGTCATTTTATGTGACTAGAGTGGCTTATTATTTCATGCAATAAAGGAGTATATGCATGTGGCATTTTTGTGAAAACAAAAATGTATATGCATGTATGCGAGGTAAGGGTGGCAATACAAGATTTGCAAAAATACAAGAATTGAGAAGGACATGATGCATGGCATAAAATCTAGGTTTGGATCAACCCATATAAATGCATGTGTATGAATAGAATTTGAGCCCTATTTATATGGGTGGCTTGAATTAAAAACCAAGACAACAATAAGATGACCACACTCATATATATGGTAGAAGTAGAATGGGATAGCAAGGGAGTTGCCATATTAGTAGATAGAAAGAATTTAAAAGATATGCCCCCAACTCAACTTGGACATTTAATCATTATATCAAAAGTCAGATGCAATATATCAAGAGGCAAATACAAGTAATAGGCAAATGCAATATGAGAGAAAAACCAAATGAAAAGGGTTTTAAATGATGCTCAAATGCAAGGTGGCATGATGACATGAGCATGATATAATTATGATGCAACAATTATATGTAGAAAGTAGCATTTTATTATTAGACTATGTAGCATTACAGATGTTAGACAGATGGGATGCTACAACATCAGTGGCCCAAACAGGGCTTTGAAGTATTTTGTGATATACTTCTTTAATTCATCTTGGCCCTCGATCACCCCTTCATCTTGGCTAAGCGTATGTATACATTTCTTTCTATGGCGACCATTAGCCACCATATGAAAGTATCTCGTATTACTATCGCCATCCAGGAGGAATTGGGCTTTAGACATTTGATACCATTTTAACTCTTCTTCTCTTAGCAGTCGAGCTATTTCTTCATTCGCTTGATTTTTCATTTCAAGCTCATGTTGTGATAGCACCCACAATTCAGCCAGAGATTCAAGTGTATCAATTATTCTAGATAGCCTTTTCTTTTCTTTTTTGTATAGGCCTGTTACATGCCTTGCACATCCTCTTAGATGTTTCTGTAATGCACGGATTTTATTATTCCACCTGAGGATGGCCGAGTTGCCATTCACCGGTCTATTACGTACTTCTTTGACCATATCCTCAAAACCATCTCGGGATAGCCACCCCAATAAATTCAAATTTGAATGATGGTTTCTTTCCTTTTAGTTTATCGGAACCAGTGTCTATAAGTAGTAGGGCATGATCAGAAAGTTTTTCAATACGCTCCATGGCCCGTCTGACACCATAGGATATTTTGACTCCCATTCGGCATCCATTAGTACTCGGTCTAGTTTTTCGTATGTAGGTACTGATCTATTATTAGCCCAGGTGTATTGCCTTCCGATCATACTCACCTCCCTTAAGTTCAAGCTGTCAATGACATCATTGAATAAGAAAGGCCAGTATCCGTTGAAGTGGTCATTGTTATTATCTTGTCTAAATCTTAAGATATTAAAGTCCCCCTATTAATATAGGGTGTGGGTTATCTTTGGCGAGATTGACTAGTTCGCGAAGGAAAGCAGCTTTGTGCTCGTTTTGGGTTGCTCCATACACAACAACTAGGCTCCAAATGAATTTATTAGACTTATTTTGTAGATGGAATTTAATATGAAATCCCCCCACCGAATAGTCCAATAATTCCAAAGACGACGCACGTACGCCAAGAAAAATACCCCTAGACCTGCCGCACGAGGTATCTATTTCCAGATGAATTCAATGCCACCTGATAGGTGATCTAGAATATGCATCCTCTCTTTTACTAGATTCCGTGATTGCGACAAAGTCTAAATCATGATCCTTAATATAATCAGCAATATGAAGATGATTAGCCAAGTCACGTAGACCTCTGCTATTCCATATTTTGCCTCTCATAAGGAAACATTGGGAGATTTTTATTTGCTCTCACTCTTTTGGACGGTGGTTTAGTTTTTACAATTCTGTGAGATTTAGATTTGCAAGTAGATGCTATAAGATCACAAATGGATCCCAACCTCACATCATCCAATCTCACCTCCGACACTGTACAAACTAGATGCGAGAGGAGCTTACCATCATAGGTAGCATTATCCTCATCATCATCAAGTTTTTCATTAGTCGGGTAATCATTTACTTTTGGTTAAACTTTGCTCCTATCAAATTCTACACGCCTCAAAGCATTAACCGAGATGTTAACTTCACTACCTTCAGACCCTAAACTAACTCCTAGCGCATTCATATTAGATGCAATAAGTTCATTAGGAAATAAAAGAAAGGGTTTCGTCGTGGATATACCTTGGGAGAAGTCTAAGTTGTGCGTAGCTTGAAGGCGCATCGCCTTCACGAGGGAGTCCTCATCCGTAGGCGTAGCTCCATCCTCCGCCATGGGATGCCTCCCGCTGCGCCACAGTGGGGTGGTGCTCGCCACCACAGTCTCCGTAACTAGAGTGCGTGGTGATGGTGAAAATGCCTCGTCGACAGGGGACAACAAAGCTGAAGAAGACCTGCCCCCTGGACGCAAGCAATCGTCGGCAAACCCTCCTGGATCGCTGGCTGGAGACCAACTGCTGCCTCCGAAGCAGACCCAGCCTGACCTGAGCTTGGCCTTGGAACCGCCCCCGCGGGAGAGTAACACCCGGCGAAGAGCCCTTCTGGGCCGGTGCGCATTGCTCGCCAACAATCCTTGAGTAGACAAGCTGGCGACCCATAGGCGAGGTCCATCTCCCATTTGCTCTAGGAGATGCAGGCCCATGCGGTGGAGACTAGGAGGCAGGCCTCTTCCCCAGGATGCCTCTCTAGCTTGAGCCAGATACAGTAGCAGGAATTCCCATCGCTGCCAAGTTCATAGGGATCGACCCACCCTGTTGCACTTGCTGCAAAGACGATGCCGACCCAGCCCGGAACCTTTTGACCTCTTATTAGTACCCGAAATATCATTTCCAGACCCCTTGTTACCATGGTCCTCAGAGTCATCATTTGGCTTAATCTACATGAAAGGTTTAAACACCGCTTTAGGAACATAATTACCATCTTCCAAAGTAAAAGTGAATTCATAACCTTTCAGCTTGATAACAAGGTTGGAAGCGAAAGACGAGTGCACCCCGGAGTCATCTATGAAAGCCGTAGTGTCAATCATACCCATGAGGATGCGCACTTGCGCACGGCGTCTGAAAGAAAACATATCAACATCAAGAGTCTGTCCGATGAGAGATCCCACTCCCCATATGCCAAGAAAATGACGCAGCTCATGGGGCACCCCTCTGACGTGTACCCAAACCTACTCCAACTCAAAATATGGAGTGATCTGATCCATGTTCCAGGTACTGATAGACAACATCACTTTGTTAGTCCTCACCATGAACTCCAAACCATTGCACCGGATCATATACTCCCTAGATGGCAGGGTGATTTCGAATGAATTGTCCCCAAAAGGCACTGCCTCCCATGTCCATTGCTTGTGTGTTGGGCACAACCGAGCTATTTGGTCCTGAATTTCAGCAGTGGAGATCTTCCCTTCACCAGATACAGTCACTAGAGCAGTGTTTGAGGGACCTTGAGCAAGATTTTCCTTAAAAAGTGAATCAGGCAACTGATAGAACACCGCACTAGAATGCCCGGAGCCCATCATCGACACCACTGGCCTTGGTTGCTTCAACACTTGGCACGACCATGAGTCATGGTTGTCTTTGTCGCAAACCACACAATAGTGTGGAGTAGAACAATCTTTTGTCAAGTGAGAATTAACTTGACATCTCGAACACCAAATTTTGGCTAAGTTGGAAGAGACATCCCCGACGCCCGATGGAACCACCGCTTGAACCTTGGGAGCTGCAGCCGGTGTCGAGGATGATGAAGCAGCAGCGGCGGACGCGGGCAGGGGGGAAGCTGCTGCAGCAGGAGCAGCAGGGGCCGCTATCGCCGTCTGCTTTCCCCGGCCCTTCTTTTTCGCCAAGTGCCGCGGTGCTCCAACTGTAGGTTGGCCTTGACCGGGAATCGGGAACATTGGTCGCAAAGGCACCCCACTTCCCAGTGGCCTGCTGACACCGAAGACAGGTCCCGATGCCGGTCCAAACGGGAAGCCAACGACCGACAGCGTCAAAGCGAGCAGGGCATAGGTCACGGCTCCACCCTGCAGCGCAACATTCACACTAGGAGCTCCTTGACGGGGGCGCGGCGTGCCAGGTGGGGGGCTACCATCGCGGTGAACGGGCGGAGGAGGAGTGTCAAGGCGGCGGCGATCACAGCGCGTCGGTGAACAAGCGGGGACAGGCCACAGGGATCTCACACGATACGGTTTCGAAAAACCGTGAACGACGCGGTAAGTGGGCCTATATGAGATATCTTCCTCGGCGTTCATGCAGCGTGGGCCCGTGAGCCAGCGCGGCAGAGGTTTGAACAGGGACCTGATCCGCAATCAACGCATCGGTAGCAGATCGTCGAGCACTACCAGGCAATGGCGGAAAAGAATCCTTCCCAAGACCATCGACCACCGGCGGCGAGCTCAAAGATTGCGGCTTCTGCAGCGGCGTACCCATCTCCACCTCCCGATCTCCTCAAAAACGCGGCGGCAAGAACATGCCGAGAACAGCCAGCGGCGTGATCCTTGGTCTCGACAGCGGGCCACACCATTTGCGAATCTTCACACCTTTTCCCCTCTTCCTCCCGCCCGATGACACGCCACAAGACGTCGACGGCGAGTCTAGTGAGTTAGCCTCGCAGAACGCTGATCCCTCCAGCCTCGCCGTCCCAGCACACTCCACCGCATCCCCGGTTGACCTGCACTTAGAAGGAGAAAAACCTTGCTCACCCGACGAAGACGACGCCCTTTCCCAGAATCTTGACTCTTTCGATGGGAACCAGCCTCCCAGAAATTATGGATGATTTCCTCCTCTGTCAACCTCCGCGATGGCCATGGCTGCGATAGGGGACCAATCTCGTCATTGAGGACGCTGCTCGCCGCACTGAATTCCACCTCTCGCATGCTAACCTCCAGATCCTCCACTTCACAACCGTCCTCGGCAGCTAGACACGAGAATCTGCTTCCCGTAGAGCTCGTCGGAGAGGAGGGTGAAAGGGGACGAGGTGCTAGTGCAAGGGTAAGCCGACGACGACGCCGTGTCGCCAGCGGGACCCCGGGCGGTTCCAATGGCTCTCTCATCCGTTCCTTAAAATGGAGGGGGGATTTCACTTCTCCGGCCTCTACACCAACTAGGGATGCACACAACCATTAAGCATGAGTAATAGGATTTTTAAACTTGGTTAAGCACTAAGCCTGGTCGTCAAGATAAATTGCATGAGTACCAGGAGAGCCTGGTCCTCAAGTATAAATAGGAATCTTAATTTGCTTTCGTGAGGATTCGAGCTCAGGTGTTAGGTTTGTACATCCACTCTCCCAATCAGTTGAGCTAGGCTCACTCCCCTTAAGAGGCTGCTTCGTGATATACACATACACGATATTAATCAAACAGAGATGAGAGATGGTGTTATAGCATTGCACCAATTAAGCAGTTGCTTCGTCATTTCTACAGAACCTTAAGAGGCTTGCTCGAGTGCAATCCTCTCTCCCAAACTCAACAAAACCCAACCGGCATCGTCCACGCCCATATCCAAACACATATCCACAACCTGGTCTTTCTACGTATTGACATACCATACTCTACAACCTCTCTCCCACATGAGCAGTACAACCCCGATACATCTCATATATGTGTCGGCGCACTGCTGCCGCCGGCTAAACTTGCGACCACCGCCGCCGCCAACCAATCTCGTGACCGCAACTGCCGCAAGACAGACCGGCGTGGGCACCGTAAGACAGTCCAGCATGTGTCCAGTGAGACTATGAAAAACGCTCCTAGACAGTATAGCTAGTCTCGTTCCCGATACGCCCAACTAAATTGCCCTCGGACTTTATAGTCGTTCATCGTGTCGTCACGCCGCCGCCTAGCCTACACGACGCCACTAGGTTGCCGGCACACACCTACGAGGCATTGCCGATGTTCGTGTCGGCCAATGTCGCGTCGTAGTGCCTCGTGGCTGGCCAGCACCGCCTTACCGTACGTCCGGCCGACCAGCCACGACCTCCATCACCACAGCACGTAAGAGTCGCCGCCGATGAGCCGGCACACGTACATATTCATATTCATATCCATACATATGATACATATTCGTATAATATAGCTAGACCATACGGTTTTGCATGGTGCTACGTTATACCTGTTTCGTATGAATAACGAAGGGGTATCAATCTCAACCGTCCTTGTGGGTGAGTTTGCCCTCAGTCTGAGAAGAGGGTTGCACTGGATCAAACGCCGAATCTTAATTGGGGGCACTTACCTCCATGCATAAAAGTACTCCCACGAGAGAGCAGTACAGGCAATGGGATGTGCCTATCAGGCCTCTTCTTCGATCCCCTTCCCACCTGGTCTCCATCCAACGGACACGGAACCATCATTGGGTCAAGCCGCCAAACACATAAATAGGATGTTGAGCAGGACAATTTTTGGGTATGAATAAGTAAGATGAAATGTAGGATGTAATCTGTAAGCACACAGTAGCCATAATTCGGAACACACAATAGCACATCCAAGATTCCGTCACAAAAATCTTAACACTGTGTTGTGTTTGGTTGCACGTAATTGAGCCTGGAATCTGGGATGGAATTAGCGCCTCTAATTCTAGCGTCTGAATTGGTCCTCCCCATCAGAACCATCTGAAATGGTACGTTTCGGTCATCTCGAGGACAGGAACGGACGCGCTGTCCTCCACAGTCCGCTTGTGCCCCCAACGGGCAGCAGCTTTGCCATCGGACAAATTTCAACATTTAAACATCAAATGAAAGGCTATAGTAGCATAAATTTAAATAAAACATATAGCTAAATAGCTAACTTGGTTCAACACACAACAAAACACCATGTCCGTATATATCAAAAGTCAATAGGATCAACATAGTTCAACACACAAAATGGGATAAATATGGAATGATCATCACACATCTCGATTGCACATCATCTTCCTGTAATGACCTTGGATCAGCAAAGATCGTAAGTTCTTGTGATTAACATGCGGGTACCTGGATCATTAGCTAGAACTCACATTTAACGAAATATCATGTAAAACACAAGTCTTTATTACATGAATCGAATAATCTAGAGTTTACTTTATTACATTAGGAAGCGAAATAAACAAGTCCAATCAATGCCACATTCTGGTTGAGTGTAGACCCGCGAATCCTACGCACTTTTCATCAATCTCCAGACTCTGCACATTAAACGTGCAACCAAAGAATTGGTCAATACTTTGAAAGTATTGGCAAATTACACCTAGGAAAAGACTTGGCATATCTCTACATGCAAGACTAGGAGAAGGCTTTGTGGTTTATTTGCATAAAGCCAATTTTTACTAAGTAAAAGCGAAGTAGAGATAAAAAGTTTATCCTACTTGCAAGCTTTTTAATAATTAACATATGGCCGAGTGGCTCGCACTGGGTCCTCCAGACTACCATCCCTCAAACAAACATATGGAGTACACCATATGCACCCAAAATCCCACTAAGTCTGAGCCTACAGAGCCCTCGGGATGCAACTCACGAACTAAGCTTTGCAAAAAAAAATTGTAAAAGATAGAGAAAATCCTTTAGAGGCTCCATCGTTTGGATGCTCAAAGTTGTTATTTTCTATGAACACGTCGATCGATCATATTGATTACTCACGAGAGTTTGTGCACTTTAGCCACCATCCATCATCAAGTTCTTTTACAAACAAGACCATGACGAAGTTTTCCCCTAGTAGCCCCTCTATCTTTTCTGGATCCATCCGTGCCAAAAGTCCTCCAAACGGTGGTACCCAAGTGAGGTTTCCCACTAACTGCTAGACCAAGACAGAGCCCATATGTATTGTGGTTACATTGAAATCTTCTGTCTTCTGGAACATGACAAACTTTTTTGATCCTGGACGACGGTCCTCCACCAAAACCTAAGCATCCGCAGAGCCCTCTGGTTGCTGCACTTGTAGATGTTCCCGATGTACCGCTCCGTTCAGAGAGTATTATTTTGAAGTAGACTTGAGAGGAAAAGCTTTGCTCGAAAGAGCCTTTATAGTTAGAAAAATTTCGGTATTTGAACCACCCATCGGTATTTATATATATAGCATAGCACAAGCATAACACTTATAAAAATTCAGGGGGAACCTATTAGGAGTGGAAATAATTCTAAGTGTAGAACTACTCATTGCATACTACAAAATAGCATCACACTTGTAAAAAATCTGAGTACTTCCACTTAAAACTTCCTACACATGCATACTACTATTTTGAAGGAAAAAACATGCATAGTAGCAAAACTAGGACAAAAATATGAACAAAGGTGTAAGTTGCCTTACGATAGTATTAGGTGTGATGATAGAATTCCCCCGCAGCAAACGCTTACTCCGGACAATCTAACGCAAAGACAAAGTAGTCCCAATCAAAACCATAGAAAACAAGTATATCCCACATCATATGCATGCATGGAAACATGTTATAATGCTCAGAATATTTTTATTTTGAACCAAAACAACATGAAGGTGGTATAAGGTGTTTATGATGTCATAGAGATCAATTACCAACTGGATTTACTTTATTTTGATTTTTATTGTACCAATTATGTCTATAATGTGATTTTATACTTCCAACTTACCACGAGGCAGATCTATAGCACTTAAAGCGGATATTCCAACGGTAACAAATAGATATGGAATTTATGAAGCTAACACAAAAGGAAACAATGAAAACAGTTTGTAGATATATTTCTAGAATTAAAATATGACAATAGAGATTGTAAATTTCATAAAATATTTACTTCTTAAAATTGCATTTTTGTCACAGATCTGCGATCTACAAAATTGTATGAATCCAACGGTATATTATTTACAATTTTTTACCGAGTAAATAATTTTCTATAATTTTTACAAATTAGGCATCTATTAAAAATCAATTTTCAAAATAATCTCACAGATCTGAGTCGGCGCTGATTAGCTACTGACTCGGCGTTGACCGATGATGTGGCTAACACGTGGCATTGACGAGGCGGGCTGACGAGGAAGGCAATTATGGCACAACGTGATTGGATGATACTTATTCGACGACGCAATCTAATCTACACCATTCGTGGAAGATCCAATGGCCATGACGTGTCGGACATGCTCACCTGGCAACAGTGGCAGCGACGGTCGGCGATGCGGTCTGGTGGCAGTGCTCTTCGATGTTCTGGTGGTTCTCCAGCATTGCGGCGAGGTCGACGATATGCCACGGCCTTTTGTGCCCTTTTGGTGTTGTCCTCGGAGCCGTTTTTCTCTTCCTCGTTCAGCGTCACGCGACAATTGTTCCTCTTGGGCTCCGGTATGGCTCTGACGATTAATTGCGGGCGGCTCGAGGCTCTGTGGATGGGGAAAAGCTACCGGGTGAAACAATGGTTCTCAAGGGTTACATCTGAGGAGAGAAGTAGAAGAAGGGGGCTCGGAATCAATGGGAGCTTCACCTTCCGAATCTCAACGACAGTGGCACAGCAAGATCAATCTCCCGAGCAGTTTCTACTTTGTTTTTTCATGGGACCTATGGGGATTCTGAGGAGGGAGAGTTCTAGTATATGTGGCCACAAAAACTTAGAGGGGGGCAAGGAAAATAGGCCGAACCAAATCGATTTCCTCTACAGTTCAAACGGGCGCGTGATTCCCGTGGAGTCCGTCTGGAGGTGGAAGATTATGGCCAGGGCCCACATGTTGGCGTCAGTGGGAGATAAGCGGGTTGCGATGCTCCTAGATTTGGGCTAGCCCATTCGCCTGGATGTTACGCATTGCTCGCGCGAGCGTGCAGGCGGTAGTTAGGGTACGAGATGGCGCTAGCTGGCCCATTTAGCTTAGGTTGTTTAGTTTTTTCTTTTTTTCTTTTTCTATTCATATATTTTCCATGTGAATTTCAAAAGGGATGAATTTTTGTTTCTAAATTTTTATAAAATTCAGAAGATCATTGTAGGTTCATTTATGTAATAATTTCCTTAGTTTAAAAATATTTTATTCACAAAATCCTTTTTAGTTCCTCGTAGGATCATTTCGCAAAAACAAAAATGGAGCTTTGAGATAGGTATTTTGAATTCAAATTTTGAATACTTTTCATGGATGCAATGGAATGCTCATGAATGACATGAAAATGAATTTTTTTAAGTCCCAGATTTTAAATCTTCGAATGTTAGAGACTACCATCCTTAAAAGGAATCTCGAGATTCGATAAGGCTAGAAAGAAATATGTTTGGGATACAATAGGGTGCTATCACCCTTAAAAGATTACCTTTGTTGAATCCTCCTGATTGGGTGATTTGGGGCTTATCGTTAATTACCTCGGTGTGAAGTTTTGTATGCTTCGTCCACGTAGACATGCTTCACATTAGCATTGGCGGCAGGGTGAATCTTTCCATTTCCATTCCCATTACTGTTACCATTCTTTGGTTACAGGCAGTCAACAACACAGTGTCTAGGTTTGCGACAGTTGAAACATAGGACTCTACTTATGTTCTTACTTTTACCGCCATTGGTGCCATTTCCATTTTGTTGCTTATGACTGTTGTGGCCACTGTGCTCGTTTGAATGGGAGTCATCATGCTCGTGGGGTGGTGGAGAAGTAGTACGATGCTTTTAGTATGAGCCGGAGTTGTGCTTGTGGAATGTAGACTTCCTTTTACCAATCTCCATGCTCTTTTGTTTATCTTCCACTACAACTGCCATATCCAAGAATTCTTGGTTGTTATCAAACCTTAGAGCCACAATCTAGATTGATATTTCATCATTAAGTCCTCTCATGAACTCCTCCTTCCCCTGGGCATCAGTGGACACATCATCAAGAGCATAGCGTGCCAACTTGTTGAAAAGATCACGGTACTCCGAAAGAGAAAGATGTAATTGCCACAACTCACGAAACTCGCATCTCTTCAATGATATAACTCCAGCAGCCACATGATGAGTGCGGAAGGCTCCCTCAAACTAGTTCCGGTGATGGTGTAGATATCAAGATCAGTAATTTGATAGTTATCCCACCATTCAGTAGCGGGCCCCCCAAGTTGATGTGCGGAACCGCACCCTTTCTGCTCCAACAGATTGAATGGTGTCCAACTTCTTGTTAATTGTGTGGAGCTAGTTCTCTGCCACTATGGGCTCAGTGCTTCTTGAGAAAGTTGGAGGGTTCAACCTCAAAAATCGTTTCAAGCGATCCTGCTGAGGCGGGTTGTTATTGTTTTTATTATTATTATGCATATTTTGAGTGAGGAGCTAGATCAAATTATCCTGGGCGTTCAGGAGTTGTGCAATTTCTGGAGGTAGAGCATAGTTCTCACGTCTTGGCGGTATCTAAGGGTTTAGGAATAAGATAAGGCATAGACTGAAAGGCTTAATGAATATACTCTATCCTTATGCATGCATCACACATGGAAACACAAAAGGAAATCAAGTTCAATCATACCAAGTTTTATTAAAACCAAGCACTACAATATTTGGTAGGCTAACTATGCTAATTATTTGTCTATTCATCTCTGGATTGGGATGTGCATGTTGTCGCTCTTCAAAGTCTTGGTGCATCATCAAGGGTTCAATATTTCGAAGTTTCTTATGTGGGTAGTTGATAGCACAATGCCCATTGTTGACACTACAAAAATACACCCCCCCCTTACCCGACACTTTTTTGGGGTGGCATAAGCAAAAAAGAACAGGAAAAGTTGATATGCGACGGATGTGCTATTCACGGCGACAAGCAATGCGGCGGTCAATTTTTTCTCATGGAAAAATTATGTACGGTGTTAAATTGCGCCACACTAGCTGTCCATCGGTACCAGCGTTTTTAGACGCCTCGGTAATGCGAACCAGGGCAATAATGATGTAGAGTGTGGGTCCCACATGTGTAACTGCTCATGTTTGTCTCCTTGACGGTGAGCCCTACTGAAGTCCAGCCATTGCCATCTGATTATTATAAGGAAAGAACCCTCCTCCCCACGACCGCAATTTCTCTCCCACGTCGCGCACTTCGTCATTTCTTCAACCTCTGTCTTTCTCTCTCCATGAAGCTTTGAGTTGAGGTGGCGGCGGCGAGAATCGGCGGCTGCGTCAGACGTATCGCTACCATTCAATTAGACAAGCGTGATGCTGGTATGTGCATTTGTTATTTTTTGATTTCATTGCCATTGAATTTTTCATTTGGGTTTTTTTGCTACTCTGTTCATCCCCAAAATTTCTCGATTTCTCGACCTCACCAATACACATTGATGGTTTTTTCAAGTACTACGATCGTGGAGTACCAGAGCACATCCATGACCTGCAATGGCACGGGAAACATGATGAGAACATGTTTTGTCAATGCTTTGACCATGTAATCGCCTAGCGATATGTGGCATATGACAAGAACTTCGCAGAGGACACCGGCCGCAAGTTCCTCTTGTGCCGTGGTCGGGTGTAGCTTCATGTCGTTGGGTGCGATAGGTTGATCAAGAGCACCCAATCCACCTCCAACAATCATTGTACGAGCTCCGGAGGGGTGAAATGGAGGACAACAAACGAAGAAGGCAGGTCGCGTACGACGAACACATGAAACCTGTAATCAGAGAATTGCAGAATCAGACGAATGATCGTGTTGCGACACTGAGGGAGCGGTGCGCTTGATTGGTGATGACCCACAAGTATAGGGGGTGTATCGCAGTATTTTCGATAAGTAAGAGTGTCGAACCCAACGAGGAGCAGAAGGTGCTGGCTAGTGGTATGGATCGGGAATTCTCTGCAAATACTTAGCAAACGGATTTTTAGGGGTTTTCAATAAAGCAAGTAAACAAAGTACGAGTAAATAATCACCGGGATGGACAGTTCCATCCCCAACATAGTAGTTATCCATAACACGATCAATAATTCTTGTAGGTATTTTGAAAACATCATTCTTAGCAGGTGGTGGCTTATCTACTACCTTAGCAGGGGTAGTAGCATTACCAAATAAGAAACTCAGCGAATTATCCATAATGAAAATAAAGCAACTAACAAAAGTAAACAATACTCACAGTAGAAGTTTCCTTTACCAGTTCCACTCTCCAATAGCACTTCACTCCCCGGCAACGACGCCAGAAAATAGTCTTGATGACCCACAAGTATAGGGGGTGTATCACAGTATTTTCGATAAGTAAGAGTGTCGAACCCAACGAGGAGCAGAAGGTGCTGGCTAGTGGTATGGATCAGGAATTCTCTGCAAATACATACCAAACGGATTTTTAGGGGTTTTCGATAAAGCAAGTAAACAAAGTACGATTAAATAAAAGACAGTAGAAATAAATGCAGCAAGTGGCCCAATCCTTTATGCAGCAAAGGACAAGCCGGTTGTATTACTTAAGATGACCAAACGTTCTTGAGGACACATGGGAAGACTGTCAAGTGCTTTCGCTTCATATAGTTGATTAATCTTCTTTAGCTTGCTAAGTGTTGTGTGGGTGAACCTGTGCTAATGTACCGCCCCATCCAAGACTAATACATACTTGTGATTATACCCCTTGCAAACATCCGTAAGTACAAGAAAGTAATTAAGGTAGAAACCTAACCACAACTTTAAACTCTAAGACCCTTACATCCCTTGTGCAATGGTTTCCTAATGGGAGTTCAGGTTTCACATCCTCAAAACCCCTACGATTAGTAGCCAAATACACAATGCATTCTCCTAGGCCCATATAGGTGAAATGTCATGTAGTCGACGTTCACATGACACCACTAGAAGAAGTACACCACAACTTAAATAACAATCTATTGAATCTTTCTCAACACAACTCCACTACTAACAACAAGACTTCTCCCATGTCCTCAAGAACAAAAGGAACTACTCACAAGACATCATATGGATCATGATCAGAGATGGAATAATGATGTATAACAATCTGAACATAAACAATAATTCAACGGTTCCCCTATGAACTATGCAAGATTCAACGCAATTGTTACATCAATATGGAGATGGTGATGAGGGTGATGATGGTGATGATGGTGGTGATGATGATGATGATCCCGATGAAGTCCAGCTTGATGGTGGTGTTGATGGCAATGATCTCCCCTCTCCGGGAAGGAATTCCC
The DNA here is from genome assembly GCA_023614405.1 of Avena insularis. Taxonomy (NCBI): domain Eukaryota; kingdom Viridiplantae; phylum Streptophyta; class Magnoliopsida; order Poales; family Poaceae; genus Avena; species Avena insularis. Next base: position 159,215,325 of record CM042694.1, on the reverse strand, counting down.
CCAGCAGAAACCTGTCTGCCAGAGAGATCTTTCTCTATCGGTGTTTTCCGCCCCGTAGAGGCGGTGTGGTCGCTCCCCGAGTCTTAGGGTTTTGGGAGGATGATATACGCCAGAGGGGAGAGGCTGGAGTGGGCCAGGGTGGCGACACCACCTCCGGGCGCGGCCTAGGCCTGCCCGCGCCATGGGGTGGTGTGGGACCCCTGTGACCCACCTCCACTCCATCTTCTGGCATCCTTAGTATTCTAGAAAAATAGGATTTTCCGTATATCTTCCTAGATTTTCTGATCTTCGCGAATTTTGCCTCCAGACAGCACCTTTTCCATCAGAATCCTGACTGCAGCGGTCCATGCTCCAAAAGTCATCAACCATGCAAAAATAGATGAAATAACATAAGTATCACCTCTCAATACGAAATATATCAATGAATAATAGTGAATTAAGACATAGAATAGTGATGCAAAATGGACGTATCAACTCCCCCCAAGCTTAGACTTCGCTTGTCCCCAAGCGAAACTGAGCTCAATAAACATGACCTCAGGTTTATGGAGTGAAGAGTCGATAAAAGAATACGAACAAGAAGCATCACATTCATCAAATACATAGATCATAATAGAAGACAACTCACTATTATATAACTCAACTTGTAATAAGTAAAGGAAACACAATAAAGATACATAAAGTGAATCATAATTGGTAATGGCAAACTTAGCTCTTGGTCGAAGAATAGTTGATAATTTGCTGGAGTTCACAAATAGCTGGTTTTTCAATGAAAGCTTTCAAAGTAGTAAACGTCAGGATAAGAGCAATGTGCAAAACAAGGAACATAAGAAACATGATTGCATAAATCATCATATGCATGAATGAAACACAACAACTCAAGATACTTGCTGAGATAGAAGGGAGTAGGTTTACTGACTCAACTACAAAGTAAAAGAAAGGCCCATCAAAGAGGGAAGCAGGGATTGCAAGTCTCATAAAGAGCTCCCAAAAATTATGATACTTACTAGCTTTCAGCTCTCATTGCCCCTATCATAGGCATCTTTAGGTGATTAAGGTTAAAGTGACACAACTAAGAGGATATGCTTGACAAGTTATAAGGTGAAATCTTATGCCCCTTACTTATGAGTACCGATCCTCATGCTACTCAACTTCAGTCACGAGCAAGCTCTTGTCATTGTAAATACATGCGTATCATTGAGAACCGCCAACGGGGTACCCCTTGCACATGACACAGGAGCTATCCCATAATCAAAATGACAAGGCAAGACGGTGAGCATCTCAAATGATCTTTTATTTACTATTTGCATAGGTTTTTATTGAGGATGCTTCATAGAATGATCACTATAGTTATGCTGCAAGTTTCCGCCATGATTAGGCATGGCTTAGGCTAGCGGCCCAGGCGTTTCTCTAACACACATATAAACTCCATGATCTTACAAGTTACACTTTTATTTTACACCGCCGGGATCCATAAGCAAAAGAACATGATATCAACTAGGTACAAAGCACCAAATGAAGTGTTGAAAGCGGGTCCCATGATACATGGTTCGGCTAACTTCAACTTATAAACCACAAGTATATACGCAACAAAGAAGGACCCAATGGTTCAAGTTTATTAAATGCAAGAAAGTAAAGTGTGCCATCAAGTTCGTGAGAGCTTTAATCACTAATTTTCACATAACAAGTTTAATTTGGGAGGTATATAAAACAAGAATTTACTTGGAATAGAAATAATGCTACTAGGTACGTATGGTGGACACAAATGGCATGGGTTTTGGTTTAAAGGAGGTGGGTGCATGAGAAGAATACCCTCTCAGTACAGGTTTTTGGCTAGCAAGGCTGGATAGCAAGTATAAGAGTTGAAGGAAAAAAACAAACATACAAGTGATAAAGACAAACATGCAATCTTCCTTGGAAGCACAAAAGATCTTAACTAGAGAATACTAGACTTATGAGCAAATCAAGAAAGAAAGATGATCCCAGGTTTACTCTAGACTAGAGAAAGTATTTTACTCTAGAGTACTTCTATATTTTTCATTCAACTCTCAAAAAAATAGTGTTGCTACTGACCGAGCCAGGTTTGCCAAAACCAACTAAATTAACTCAATGATCCCAGAGTGCTACCAATACTAACAACAAGATCAATCATATAACCACAAATTGAAAACTAATATAAGCTACTGCAAAAGAGTGAATGATAGAACTTCTCATTAATATTCCATAACAGAAATTTACACCAAGGGATACATATCTAACGAGAGAGGGGATACTTCCATAATGCAAACCATACTACATAATAACTCCTCTATTCATGATATGACTCTACTAAAAAGGTAAAAAGATAGAAGATAGTGATATGATACCGCGACACTCCCCCAAGCTTGGAACAAACCAAGGGGATGCCAAACCTGATGACGAATTACTCCTTAGGTGGTGGTGTTATCCTCTCGATGAGCTCTCTGATCAGTTTCCCCAAGTCCTCAATCTCGGAGGTGAGAGTACGAATCAACTCCGAGTTGTGCTCAATACGGCTCATGATCATGTCGTGTTGAGAATTCCAGCTCTTGCTATTCTTTCCCTACTCTTCGTCCGTGAAGTCTTCTTTTCCTGCATGGCTAGAACGAGGCAAATCCCAATTGGAGGGTAATTTCCCTTTGGGCATATTCTGGTATTGATGCTCATGGATAAGGGTATGGAAAGGATTCTTGGTGCGTGGAGGAAGTGGCCAGGGATCTGAACGGTGATGAGGAGGCTTCCCTCCAATGGCTGGGTTTGCCACCACTCCAATTCTTTCAATGGTAGTGTCGGTGTGCGGATGTTGGCCTTGCTCCTCTTCACCTTCACTCTTGATCTCCTTCTCCTTCCTGGGGTCTTGGAGGTCTTCCTCCATAGGCTCCTTCCCTTTATCCTTGGCGGACACCATTGTGCTTCTAAGCTTTTAAAGAGTATGTCCTGGCAGAAACAGATCGAAACAAAAACACGACAAAAACACGATATACGAACCTCAAGGGGTCCGGGGGATTATATATTACGAAGTTTCATGTCAAAAGGAAGGTACTGGGAGAAAACGAGTCGGAGGCAGAGTCCTGGGTGGCCTCGCCACCTGGTGGCGCGGCCAGGGGAGGGCCCGCGCCACAGGGTGGTGTGAGCCACCCTGGCTCCTTCCGTCCCTTTTTCGCTTTGTAGCTCTCCTTATTGACTGAAAACTGCAAAAATATAGTTGGATAGTGTTTTCGCGGAACTTTTCTTACCAAAGTTGTTACCTATTTGAAAACAGACTCTGCAGGTCTCTGATTTTGGTATCTAGTAGATTCTTCCGGAGTCATCACTTGAATAACATCAATATCTTCATCTTCGTACTCTTATTACTTGAGTCATAAAACCCTTCTCTTTCTTATTACACCATTATCTCCACTTGCTAGAAATTTCTTTCACACAAAACTTCACACAATTCTTATTAGCAACATTAGTATAAGTGAAGTGGTAAACCTTTTGAGTCCAACTTCAACTGAAAACCATCAAAACAAAAGCTACTGAAGTAACTCCTTCCGAAAACCCAAAAAGAATTCAAAAAGGAGATCGAATAAAGAAGCAAATGCAAGAGTGGCTAAATCTGTCAAAACAGACCAGCGGGTAAAGATCAATTTTTTCGAAAATCTTCTGTTGCTCAAATCAAAAAGTGCAAAACTAACAAAAGTTAAATAACAACCTGGGGCAGAAGCACAAACAATTACAGCTCAATCCGACATACAGAGATCTCTCACGATTTTTTTACGGTGAAGCACAAAAATCTGTTTTGAGACAGCAACTTCCCCAAATCTTACTTCTCTCTCATTAGAGGTTGATCTTGACACAAAAACCAAACAAAACAGAGAAGGAGCGGTTATTACCGAAGTAATAACTTCCAAGACTCAAAGAAACAAAAACAAACTGAAAACAAAAACAAATTAGGTTGTCTCCCATAAAGCTCTTTCTTTATAGCCTTTAAGATGGGCATGATAATTTTGAAGAAGCTCTCATAGGGATATGAATTGAAGTGAAAGAGAGCATTAAGAAGCAAAAACACACACACATTTAAGTCTAACCCACTTCCTGAAGGGAATATGCCCGAGAGGCAATAATAAAGTGGTTATTATCTTATTCACGGTTTATGATAAATGTTTATTTTACATGCTAGAATTGTATTGATCGTAAACATCAATACATGTGTGTTTAATAAACAAAAAGGGTTCCTAGTTATGCCTCTCTTATAGACTAGCTTGTTGATTAACAAGATGATCAAGGTTTCCTGATCATGGACATTGGATGTTGTTAATAACAAGGTCACACCATTGGTGGAATGATGTGATGAACATTCATCCGAAGTATAGCATTACGATCAAAGTCATTATGTTTATATTGCTATAATATCATACGAAGTAATCTTTATCCTTAGACCATGAGATCATGTTAATTGCTAACACCAGAAGAGTATCTTGATAACATCAAATGTCACACCGTAACAGGGTGACTATAAAGGTGGGTTCAGTGCTACGAAGGTGTTATGTTGAGGCTCATGGATCAAGAGTGGGATTTGTCTATCCCGATGACGGATAGATATACTCTGGGCCCTCTCGGTGATATCACATTGAAATAGCTTGCAAGCAAGTGATGTGATCACTAGAATGTTATATCACGGGAACGAGAAAAGAGTGCATGTCGGTAACGAGATCAAACTAGGTATGGAGATACCCATGATCGAATCTCGGACATGTAATATATCGCGGGACAAAGGGATTTAGTTACTAGCGTTAAAGGTTCTCACGATCACAGAAGTCATCGTTGAATGTGTAGGAGTCAAGATGGATCTCTGTGTCCCGCTCGATTATTGATCGAGAGGCGTCTCGATCATGTCTCGCATTATTCATGAACCGTAGGGTGACACACTTAAGGGATACCGACACCATTTGGAGCAAATATGTTTCAGATAAAGATTTAAGAAAGCGCTGGAATTATTTCAATAGACACCGAAACTGTTTCGGGTGAAATTGCTGAAATTGGTTCTGCATGTAATATTGAAATGTTGCAGGGGGTTTTATGTGAATGTATGTTAATTAAAGTAATTAACAAAATTCTGAATAAAAATAATAAAAGAGTTTTATTAAATGAGAGAGCATTAAATTTGGAGAAATTTAATGCATTTAAAGTGGAGACTTTAAAAGAGAATGTGAAGGGGCATTTTAATGTGGAGGGGTTACCACCACATGAATGGAGGAGGTGAAGGGTCACCCCCTCCATGCGCCGGCCATGAAGGAGGGGCACCCCCCTCCTCCTATAAAAGGCCACCCCCTCCTCACTTCTCACACACACTTCCTTGTGAAGGATCTCTCTCCCCCTCTAGTATTATTCCCCCATGGTCTCGGATTAGCGAGATACATGTTCCCGGTGGCTTTATCTGGAAAGGAGTTGCTGCTTCCGCTGCTTTGCTGGAGCGAGGGACGGAGGTTGTCGGGGTACCGGACGTGTGTGCGATCACGGATGCACCGCTGCTTTGCGGTGCTGGACTTGGTGGTGCTGGAGCCAGACCTGCTGGACTTCATCACGATCTTGAGATCGGCAAGTGTACGACTACATCAACCACGAGTTCCTACTCGTTAACAAATCTTGTTGTCTACGAGGGTAAGTTCTCGTTGGATGTCTGTCCATCCGTTGCTTTGTACTTAGTAGATAGATCTTGGCGTGTAGTTCACACTGTAGGAAAAATTTTGTTTTCTATGCTGCGGACCCAACAGTGGTATCAGAGCCTGATCTATGCGTAGGTGCTTTGCACGGGTAGTACACATATGTTTATATGTGGGCGATGATGATCATGTTATTGCTTCTTTCATGTATTTTGGATATTGGTGGCATAGTGGGATGAAGCGGCCCGGACCAACCTTACATGTCATCGTACATGAGACCGGTTCCACGACTGACATGCAACTTGTTTTGCATAAGTGGCTGGCGGGTGTCTACCTCTCCTACTATAGTCAATATCTGATTTACAAGGAGTTGCTAATAACTTAGTTATCCTCGTTGTGGTTCATGTTCGTAGGTAAGAACGGTTCTATCTCCGAAAGCCCTAAGCCACGTAAAACTTGCAATTGATAAATTAGAGGCGTCTAGTTTAGATCGTTGCTGGGCTAGTGTCTTGATATGGTATTGTTGTAAGTAGATGTATGATAGATACTCTTATAACATATTCAACGTGTAAGTTCCATAGACCTTGGCCTTACACACAAAGGAATGATAGAGATCATACCACGATGCAAATGATAGAGATCAAATGCATGGACCATATCATCTCACTTTACACATAAGATGTTAGCATCTTATACTGCTAGTTTGGCGCTTTCTGTAGCATTGTAAGATGATCCCTCATTTAAATATCAAGATAAAATGTGTTCTTCCTTAAGTATGCACTGTTCTATGGATCGTGTTTCGAGACATCATGTGATGATCGGGTGTTCTCAACTCTACGCTTTCATGCAACGGGTGTAAGACAGTTTTACACACGTGAATACTAAGGTTCTTACTTGGCGAGCCTAGCATGTACAGACATGGCCTTGGAACACGGACCGAAAGGTTAAGCATGAGTCATATAGTTGATGTGATGACCATATTGATGCTCGCCTTTGAAGCTACACCGACTCACGTGATGATCGGACTTGGTGTAGTGGATTTCATTCATGTAATCACCAAAAAGGCACGAGGGATGTCGTTTTTGAGTGGGAGTTCATTTCTAATTTGGATTAGTCGAACTCAATTTGTTATAAATTAAATCAAAGTGAATTTGCATAATTTGTTGTAGTCATTCGCATCTGTTCACTACCTTATGCTTAGTTTTTATTTGAGATAATAGAACTACAGAATTCTGGATATTTACTTTACGAACTGGTATCGTATTGTTTTGAATGTCAATTTAAAGTTTATAAGTCCTATTGCAAACTTTCAGCAAACTCTATTTACTCCATGAAGTTTAATAAGTAGTATTAAATCAAGAGTAAGAATTCCAATGTTAGTATCTAAAGTATCATGTTTGCCTCCATGATTATTGATATTCAAAAGTTGTTTTAATATCAAGATTATATTGGAGCTGAAAATTGTTTCAGAAACCATCATGTGTGAAAGATATTGTGATATCTGAAACAATGTTTTTGGTTGCATTATGATAGAGTATAATTTATCAAAATACATGTTCTCATATTGTATGAGAATTTGTGAAGGATGGAGATGCTAGACATCCGAATCTACCAAAAGGGTTTGGGGAACTGATATTATACTCGCGATTCTTCCTTATAGGCTATAGTAGCTTGATCATGAAAGTTGTCATGATAAGGATGAATAGAAGATGTAAGTGAAATGTTTACTACACTAATAGATTACTAAAGAATGGATTTTTGAAAGAACACCAAACATTTGATGATGGTGATCCACTTCAAAGTGCAAGTCCAAAGGTATTAGTATTTGACTATATACGCTTTGTACCATGTGTCATGTTGATGACACCACTATTGATGTTGATAGATTCTTTTAAAATAAAAGGAATTGCTGAAAGAGAATCTATAAAATATTTGGCAGAAAATAAAAGGTTGGAGATGTCCAACTTAGGTATATAGAAGATATACATGTTATGGTTGTATTCCTTGCTTGTTAAACAATGTGGTTCTTAGGTATTGGATACCGGTATTGGATACCGGTATTGGATACCGAATTGGTTAGTATGAAGTGTCATACAGGACAACACAATTCATGAACTACAATGGCCTAAGTAACCAGCAAGAGAATGAGTGATGATGTTCATCAAAAACAAATAAAGTGTTATTGTGTTTTTCATTGTCATCGAACCAAGCCTTCAAGATTTGTTTAAATAATTGTTATTTTGTTCCGGTATCATGAGAACAATGGTTGTTCAAATAATTACCGTATTCCATAAAGGATGGATGAACTTTTACAAGTCTGGTTGGAGAAATCACATCCATAAACACTATTGCTAAAATGTCGCAAGACAAATGATTGAAAGATCACTTATGAAGTGACATCGCTGTTTAAATTATATTTGAAAGAAAACATGAAGAAACTCCATGTTGATGGATTTTTGGAGTCTTTGATTTTGATCAATTGACGCATGTGAGACTTTCCTCGAGATAATTGAAACTCCGTTCATAGGCCAGAGAGGAACGTATGACTAGCTTATTGAAAATTGTGCATGCTGATGTGCATAGTCCATTATGTGTAGCCATATGCGATGGATCTTTTTGCTTCATATGCTTTCTCCGAAAATTTGATTGAATATATCTGTATATTTACTTAACAAGGAAGAAGTATGAAACATTTGAAAATTGTTCAAAGACTTTTAAGATGAAGTGGAAAATCATTGTAACAAGAAAATAAATAGTTTATGATTCGATCATAAAGGAAGATATTTGAGTTACATGTTTAGCAAAAACACCTAAGACTTGAGGAATTGTTCCATGATTTGTGTTTCCCGATAAACCGTAGGAGTATGGCATATTCGAGAGATAAAATCAAACCATGTTTGACATGGTAAGATCAAGGGTGTTATTTATAAAATTGTCATTATGTTTTAAGGATTGAAGCTTTAGAGACTACCGCTTTTACACTAAAAAGAGCACCATCGTGATCCATTGAAATGACACCATATGAGTTATGGTTTGGGATAAAACCCGAATTGTCTTTTCTTAAATTTTGGTATGCTATGCATAAGTAAAATGTTTACAACCAAAGTCAGATAAGCACGTCTTTGTAGGTTATCCTAAAGAATTTGTTGGGAATTTCTCCATAACACCAAGGACAAAAGAGTTTGTTACTTCGAACGTCAAGTTTCTTGAGAAGGAATTTTTCGTGAAAAGTTAAGTGGGAGGACAATAGAACTTTGATAAGGTTGTTGAAACTTAGCTATATGTGCTAAGTAGCGCAGCGCCGGAAAGTGTCCCGCTGGCAGCCACAATGCTCATGGCTCTCGTGATTACAAAAGGTGTGATCTCGGAGATTAGAGTTCCTATAGAACCGTGTGGGTCGGTAAGAATCAAATAGTAAGATTTGATAAGCAAGTCGTTATTGTTTTGACAATGATGAACCGACTACATGCAAAGAAGCGATGATGGACCCTGACTCCATAAAATGACTAGAAGTCATAGAATCCGTGATAGTATCCATACACGAGAAAACAAGTTTCTGAACTTGGAAGACACTCCGGAAAGGCGTGAAGCCTATCGGTCGTGTTTGGATCTATAAATAAATAATACATGGATGTTTAACATCTATGAAATAGTCAACATGTCGGAAAGAAGTTTACGACATTGTTCAAGGAGTTGACTATGACAAGATTTGATCTTTCATAGCGATATATAGTCTTGACGGATTAATGTAGCAACCACTACATATAATTTGGTATATGGTAGTTGAATAAACAAAACAAGGTTCTTCTAATAGAACGGTAACCTAGGACATGTACATGACATGGTCCGAAGGGTTTTGTTAATTCAAAGGGTGCTAAAAGGGCATGTAAACTTCAATAGTTGAAGTAAGCATAACGGAGTTGGAATCTTCACCATGATGAAACTGTTAAAGAGTTTAAATTCATCGGAGATGATGAAGATGCTTGCATTTACAAGAAATTAAGTGGGAGCGCTGAGACATATTTCTAATACATTATGTAGAGGACATATTGTTGATTGGAAATGATGTATCTTGTATTGACACAAGTTAAGAATTTCATTAAAATAAGATTTCGATGAAAGACTTGGGCAAACCCGGAATATTAGGCATCCATATCTATATGGATAGATTAAGGTGCTAATATGGTTGTGCCAGACATACATATATGAGATATTGGAAGGGTTCAATATGGAAACAACAAGAAAGGTTCTTGCTGCATGGAAAGGATTGTATCAAAATTCAAGTTTTTCAACACTTGGTGAGTAAAATCACATGAAGATTTTGATCAATTATACCATGATATGTATATATCCAGAATGTCCTATGCTCTAAATGTTATGAGCATATACCAGAATGATTCATAAGATGATCATTGGACAATAGTAAAGATATTCTTATGAGCTTTGGAAGAACTAAGAATATATAATATATAAGTGACAAATAGTTAAAGGTAGTTCATTGTAAAGTGTTACATTGATACTAGTTTTGTCACAAGATACAAATTAAATTTATCTCAATTTAGACTATGGGTGGCACAATGTAATGGAAAGGATGTTCCATGATGGATTTGGATGAGTTCCAAAGTTTAGACATTGTGACGGATACTACAACAAAAGGCTAGGTTTATGACTGCTATAGTAGCAGCAAAGGAGGGCATTTGTGTTAAGTAGTTTGTTATCAAACTAGGTGTGGTTCAAAGTGGACTAATACTATGAAGATATATTGTGTGACAATAATATCAACATATTTTGAGCCGAACGAACTAAAGGTCTCACCAAAGGACCAAATCTATACAATGCCATCTCATTTGAGAATGAGTGATGCGTAGAGACGCAGAGACATGCAAATACACACGGACCTGAAAGCTATGGGATCTAGAGATTATGTTAACCACTAGCAATAGCGTATATGCAACACCAGAAAGCCATAGGTGTTCAATACGCAAAGTTTTTCAAACTAGATTATTGACTCTAGTGCAAGTGGGAGACTGAAGGGAATATGCCCGAGAGGCAATAATAAAGTGGTTATTATCTTATTCACAGTTTATGATAAATGTTTATTTTACATGCTAGAATTGTATTGATCGGAAACATCAATACATGTGTGTTTAATAAACAAAAAGGGTTCCTAGTTATGCCTCTTTTATAGACTAGCTTGTTGATTAACAAGATGATCAAGGTTTCCTGATCATGGACATTGGATGTTGTTAATAACAAGGTCACACCATTGGTGGAATGATGTGATGAATATTCATCCGAAGTATAGCATTACGATCAAAGTCATTATGTTTATATTGCTATAATATCATACGAAGTAATCTTTATCCTTAGACCATGAGATCATGTTAATTGCTAACACCGGAAGAGTAGCTTAACATCAAATGTCACACCGTAACAGGGTGACTATAAAGGTGGGTTCAGTGCTACGAAGGTGTTATGTTGAGGCTCATGGATCAAGAGTGGGATTTGTCTATCCCGATGATGGATAGATGTACTCTGGGCCCTCTTGGTGATATCACATTGAAATAGCTTGCAAGCAAGTGATGTGATCACTAGAATGTTATATCACGGGAACGACAAAAGAGTGCATGTCGGTAACGAGATCAAACTAGGTATGGAGATACCCATGATCGAATCTTGGACATGTAATATATCGCGGGACAAAGGGATTTAGTTACTAGCGTTAAAGGTTCTCACGATCACAGAAGTCATCGTTGAATGTGTAGGAGTCAGTATGGATCTCCAGGTCCTGCTTCTGATTATTGATCTGAGAGGGGTCTCGATCATGTCTGCATTATTCGCGAACCGTAGGGTGACACACTTAAGGGATACCGACACCATTTGGAGCAAACATGTTTCAGATAAAGATTTAAGAAAGCGCTGGAATTATTTCAATAGACACCAAAACTGTTTCGGGTGAAATTGCTGAAATTGGTTCTGCATGTAATATTGAAATGTTACAGGGGGTTTTATGTGAATGTATGTTAATTAAAGTAATTAACAAAATTCTGAATAAAAATAATAAAAGAGTTTTATTAAATGAGAGAGCATTAAATTTGGAGAAATTTAATGCATTTAAAGTGGAGACTTTAAAAGAGAATGTGAAGGAGCATTTTAATGTGGAGGGGTTACCACCACATGAATGGAGGAGGTGAAGGGTCACCCCCTCCATGCGCCGGCCATGAAGGAGGGGCACCCCCCTCCTCCTATAAAAGGCCACCCCCTCCTCACTTCTCACACACACCTCCTTGTGAAGGATCTCTCTCCCCCTCTAGTATTATTCCCCCATGGTCTCAGATTAGCGAGATACATGTTCCCGATGGCTTTATCTGGAAAGGAGTTGCTACTTCCGCTGCTTTGCTGGAGCGAGTGACGGAGGTTGTCGGGGTACCGGACGTGTGTGCGATCACGGATGCACCGCTGCTTTGCGGTGCTGGACTTGGTGGTCTTTGGGCGGACTGCTGGACTTCATCACGATCTTGAGATCGGCAAGTGTACGACTACATCAACCACGAGTTCCTACTCGTTAACAAAGCTCGTTGTCTACGAGGGTAAGTTCTCGTTGGATGTATGTCCACCCGTTGCTTTGTACCTAGTAGATAGATCTTGGCGTGTAGTTTACACCGTAGGAAATTTTTTGTTTTCTATGCTGCGGACCCAACACTTCCTATGCAAGGGAATTTTCTAAACAAACAAGTTATTGAAACCAGAGGCAACTTGCATAATAAGGCAAAAAAAGTGCAACATAAAAACTTTCAGCATAAAACAAGGAAACCTGATATTATTGAGATACGTAAGAACACTTTTCCCTCTCTCATAGTAGCTTTCAGTATCATGCATAAACTTAACAATATAGCTATCACAAGGACCATCATAGCAATGATCACTTATTCTAACAGAAAACACAGGAATACTAGCTCTCATAACACTACTATGTAAAACAATATTAGAGGTATCCTTACAAAGGATAGTGTGTCCCTCTTTTTCATATTTAGTGACAAAGTCTTTCACACTTGCTATTATAGGTTCATCAACCCTTTGTTTATCAGGTTCAATAGCTTTACTCATACTTTCATTAACCATACTAGCTATCATAGAATGTTCTTTTACCTTAACTGGGAACGACATTTTCTCAATATAAGGTTCAGGTAAAACATGATTAGCAGTATAAACTTCAGTATTTCTTGCAGGAACACTCTTAGCAGTATCTTTATAAGGTTCATGATACTTATTCCACTTCTTTTTAGGCACTTCAATATAGGAAGCAAAAGCCTTAAAATAAGAAGCAATAGCTTGAGAATCTAGACCATAAGCACTTTTAATATTTTGAAAGTCATCAGTTCCCATAAAAGATTCAATGCATTCATAATCATAATTTATACCTGACTTTCTACCTTTTTCATTCTCCCAAGCTTCAGCATTGTCTTGAATACGGTCCAAAAGATCCCATTTAGCTTCTTCTTCCATGCGAGTGAATGATCTAGCACAAGAAGCATCCAATAAATCCTTGTCATGTAGAGGGAGCCTTGCATAAAAGTTATTGATAATAATATTGTTGGGGAGCTCATGAATGGGACATTTGAGCATTAGTAACTTCAATCTCTCCCAAGCTTGAGCTGTACTCTCTCCATCAAGAGGCCAAAAGTTGTATATTTGATTCCGATCTTTATGAATCTCACTAGGAGGATAAAACTTTGAATAAAAGAGAGGCACTATTTCCTCCCATTCCAGAGCTTGACCATTCTTCTTGACTTATACCATTCCTCAGCTCTTCCTTTCAGCGATAATGAGAATAACTTCTTCTTAACTTGATCTGTAGTAATACACCACACTTGAACAACCCGCATAATTCGTGTATAAAGAGTAAATGATCACCGGGATGGACAGTTCCATCCCCAACATAGTAGTTATCCATAACACGATCAATAATTCTTGTAGGTATTTTGAAAACATCATTCTTAGCAGGTGGTGGCTTATCTACTACCTTAGCAGGGGTAGTTGCATTACCAAATAAGAAACTCAGCGAATTATCCATAACAAAAATAAAGCAACTAACAAAAGTAAACAATACTCACAGTAGAAGTTTCCTTTACCAGTTCCACTCTCCAATAGCGCTTCACTCCCGACAGCGCCAGAAAATAGTCTTGATGACCCACAAGTATAGGGGGTGTATCGCAGTATTTTCGATAAGTAAGAGTGTCGAACCCAACGAGGAGCAGAAGGTGTTGGCTAGTGGTATGGATCAGGAATTCTCTACAAATACTTAGCAAACGGATTTTTAGGGGTTTTCGATAAAGCAAGTAAACAAAGTACGAGTAAATAAAAGACAATAGGAATAAATGCAGCAAGTGGCCCAATCCTTTATGCAGCAAAGGACAAGCCGGTTGTATTACTTAAGATGACGAAACGTTCTCGAGGACACATGGGAAGACTGTCAAGTGCTTTCGCTTCATATAGTTGATTAATCTTCTTTAGCTTGCTAAGTGTTGTGTGGGTGAACCTGTGCTAATGTACCGCCCCATCCAAGACTAATACATACTTGTGATTATACCCCTTGCAACCATCCATAAGTACAAGAAAGTAATTAAGGTACAAACCTAACCACAGCTTTAAACTCTAAGACCCTTACGTCCCTTGTGCAATGGTTTCCTAACGGGGGTTCAGGTTTCTGTCACTCCACAACCCCTACGATTAGTAGCCAAATACACAATGCATTCCCCTAGGCCCATATAGGTGAAGTGTCATGTAGTCGACGTTCACATGACACCACTAGAAGAAGTACACCACAACTTAAATACAATCTATTGAATCTTTCTCAACACAACTCCACTACTAACAACAAGACTTCTCCCATGTCCTCAAGAACAAAAGGAACTACTCACAAGACATCATATGGATCATGATCAGAGATGGAATAATGATGTATAACAATCTTAACATAAACAATAATTCAACAGTTCACTCAATAGCATCAACTACAAAGAGTAATCAACACCGAGAAAGTTTCCCCTATGAACTATGCAAGATTCAATGCAATTGTTACAGCAATATGGAGATAGTGATGAGGGTGCTGATGGTAATGATGGTGGTGATGATGATGATGATCCCGATGAAGTCCAGCTTGATGGTGGTATTGATGGCGACGATCTCCCCTCTCCGGGAAGGAATTCCCCGGCGAAACACATGCGCGGAGAGATCTTTCTCTTGGTGTTTTCCGCCCTTGAGGCGTTAAATCTTTCTGTGGTCGCTCCCCGAGTCTTAGGGTTTTGGGAGGATTATATACACCAGAGGGGAGAGGGTGGAGTGGGCCAGGGTGGCCACACCACCTCCAGGCGCGGCCTAGGCCTGCCCGCGCCATGGGGTGGTGTGGCCCCCTTGTGGCCCACCTCCACTCCATCTTCTGGCATCCTTAGTCTTCTGGAAAAATAGGATTTTCCGTATATTTTCTCGAATTTTCTGATCTTCGCAAATTTTGCCTCCAAACAACACCTTTTCCACAAGAATCCTGACTGCAGCGGTCCATGCTCCAAAAGTCATCAACCATACAAAAATAGATGAAATAACATAATTATCACCTCTCAATACGAAATATATCAATGAATAATAGTGAATTAAGACATAGAATAGTGATGCAAAATGGACGTATCAATTGGCTAGCAGGGTGCAAGCCATTATAAATAGGTTGGAAAAGCTTGCTGGTAGATGTAGTTAGAGTTAGAGTTGATTATGTTGCTATTATTAGTTCTTAGTACTTATTAATCTTGGAGTATATCGACTAATTTGTAGTGTTCTTTTGGTGGCTTCTTCATTTTGAACAGTGTAATGCCACGACTTGTGCATAATTACATGTTTACTGATATCTCCCCATATATGTAAATTACTATTTCCCCCTTTTTGGTGTGTTCTTTTGTTGGTTTGGTGATCACTATGAATGTTAATCAAACAGAATGTTGGGGGATATGTGACACGTTTGACTTGCCAAAAAAATCAAGAAGGAAAAGGTTGGTTAAGAATCATAGTGGTTCTTTTCCCTTCGGCCCACATAGGTTGATCTCATCCTTATCCGAAAAAAATCCCCCACCCTACTAACCCTAACCCTAGCCCTAGCTCCGCGGCGGCACTAACGCACGCTGACCTCTGAGGCACGCCGGACCGTACCATCCTCTGTGGAGGCACTGACCCCAGCCGCGCTGACCTCTACGCCGCGTTGGACCACACCGTCCTCCATGGCGACGCAGACCTCGACTACGATGTCCTCTGCGGCGCACCTGACCACACCATTCTCCGCGGCACCGCCGATCTCGGTCGCGCTGACCTCTACATCACACCAGACTGCACCGTCCTTCGGGGTGGCGCTGACCACAACTGCTCTCACCTCCTACGCCACGCCATATCGCATTGTCTTCCGCGGCAGAGATGTCCCCGACCACATATTCGTATGTCCTCAATCCCTTGAACTGTCATTGTTTATATTCAGGCATTGGGGATTTGTGAGTATATTATTGTTCTATGGTTCGCTGTGCCATGGGATATAAAAACTAACATTGCTAGGTAGTAAGAAGTGATGTCAAATTGTCTTAATTTCCATGGTGAAAACAGCAATGTTGAACAATGACAGTTACAAAGTTCCAAGCTCTCAACAACATGTGGCCTCTACCATGCGAGGTAAACTTGCTCTCAGTATATAGCTCTATCAATACAAGAAACATATACTAAAAAGTACACTCTTCGATATAGGTTTGGCAATGAAGTTAACATGACCAATATTCTTTCACTTGGTGTTTCAGGTCCCAATATTTTATCACTAGAGAAGTACTCCCTTTGATATAGGTTTGGAAATTAAGTGGACATGACTAGCAAATTGTTAGAAGTTATAGGCTAGAAATTCCTTACTATGTTTGCACCCTTAAGAAAACCATAGACTGCAAAAGAAATATGATAATTTTCTTCCTTGTGTAGTACTGTAATTCTCTTGAACTCCAACCATGCCTAGAACTATAATAATCTAAACTATTCTTGTCTTCCCTGTGTAGTGCTTCTCATCCAGTTTTGCTAGGAAGTATATTATATCTTACATATATGGAGAAACCATTCAAGCGAAGTCTTGTGATAATTAAACTACTGTTAGTTTCAGATCAAACTGACGAGAATAGGTTCGCCAACACAATCTCCAGAAAGGTGATGTTTGTGCCTTCTAGTTTGCAGTCAAAGCGGGTTCGTTGGTCATGATGGTGCATCTTTTCTAGTGGTTTGAACTTGTTGGAATTAGTTGCATATTTTGTCAGCTATGAACGTGTTGGGTTGAGATGTAATGCACATATATAATGAATGATCATGTTAATTCAGCTAAAGTTGCATTCTATTTGTTGGGTTGAGATGTAATATAGGTATTAGATATTTAATGGGGGGAGAATTGCAAAATTGACATATATCATGCGCTGACAGAGACATTACGAGGCATTGTCATTATGCCGTACTATGACAGCTACCATGGCAGTGTGCACCCTACATTGGACGCGACATAAATTATTTGCTGCCACGGAAGCGCTAGCTCGATGGCTCACGTTATGCTGCGTCAAAAATCCATCGTTGTTGCACAATCCCCGATGCAGTTATCCCTGGCGGCTTTCTTTTGCCGCGCCAGCATGAGCGCGGTGACTAAGGTTGTGCCTCGGTGTCTATAAGCGCCAGCACCCAGGCTCCGTGTTGTAGTGCGAGGCAGTTTAAACATGTAACATCTCCAAGATCCTTGCTATGCTTCTCACCATAGTTGCCACCATTCCTGTTACCATTGCCGTTTTTCTCAAGATAATTATATGCATAGTGCCCAAGGTCATTACACTTATAATAGAGGACTTCACTAAAATCATTCTTCCGTTTTGGTATTTTCACGGCCAATAAGTCTCGTAGTTCTTTCTCTTCATACTCTACCTCAACCTTTGAAACCCTTTATCATTTCCTTGAGATAGTTTTGGGAACACGACCCCTCCTTCCATATGCTGAATATCGTGAAGTGGTGACTTTGGGTGTGGTGTCTAGAGTCTTAACACCATCTCTCGCCCTTCTCGTAGACCTTGTGTCCTCTTAGAGCTTCATGAGGCCTTCGCACTTTCCGAATCAAACTTGTTGATTCACTTGTTGTACCATCGGATAAAGGTGGCATTGAGAAGGGTTGTGGTTGGTTCCTTCACACAAGAAGCATGTAACTTGAGAGGCGAGGGACTCTTAAAATGGGTGACTTGCAACATAGTAGGGGCATTGGTCACGATGCTCCTTGGAGGTGTGTCCTATTTCCTCCTAGATTCTACAAGATGGAAGTTTTGGGACAACACCTCCTTGGGTTCTTGATATCCGAGTGATGAGACGAGATTGTAGTAGAACCACTTTAAATTCTTCCCAAGATATGATCCCTTGATGATCATCAATGGTGTTTTGCATCTCCCACCAACTTGCTGCGTCCTCCTTCAGGAACTGGGTGGCATAATGAACCATTCTATTAGCTTCAATGTTCACATCCCTCTACCTTGTGCATCCACTCCTTTGCATCAGCGTGTCTCATACGGTTGGTGAAGTGTGTCTTCCTTATTCATATGGTCCATCTCTCAAGTTGACTAAGGTTTAGATTGGGAATGAACTGATTATAGAAGGAGAAGAAGAATAACCCATGCGAACAACTTTATTTTTGAAAATAGGTTTTATTTGGTATTATAACAAAACCATAAAAAGTACAGGAAAAAAATCATCACATCAAAGATTGTACTTGAGTCTGTCTAGGTTTGGTTCCTAATGGGTCACTTTAAATCTTCAAGCCTTCGCACTCTTGATAGTCTTCATGTTCTTCATAATATCCAGTCTTTCAAGGCCTTCGAAGTCTTCGATATTGTAGCTTGTAATCGTTGAAACATCTTTCGTGGAGACCTTCTAGCCCTGATTTGAGTGAAGAGTTTAATCGGCCTTCTTCCAAGAAGTCGTCTTTTGAAGTTTCTTGATGAAGTGGGTAATGGTCAACTAATTTTGAAAATATAAGAGATCTAAAAACTTTTCTAAGTCTAAAGATAGATGAAGAGAAGTAATTGAGAGTTTTCTAAAATAACTTAGAAATTATTAATTCTAAGGTTTTTCTGAGGCTAGGGTCATGATCTAAAGTCAACATTGTGCTCTGATACTATATGTAATGACATTACATCGGTAAAGATCCTAAGTCCCTATGATTAACATGCTAGTCCCTCGATCATTAGTTACAACTCACTGTTGATGAAATGTCATGTAAAACACTAGTCTTTATTACACGAATTGAATAATCCAGGGTTTACTTTATTACATTAGGAAGAAAAATAAATATAACTTGAGTCCCATCAATGCCACAACCTGATTGAGTGTAGACCCGCAAAACCCACGCACCTTTTGTCAATCTTCAAACTCATCACATTAAACGTGAAGCCAAATGAGTTGGTCAATACTTTGAATGTATTGGCAAATTACACGAAGGAAAATAATTGGCCTATTTATTCATGCAAGGCTAGGAGAAGGCTTTGTGGTTTATTTGTGTAAAGACAATTTTCACTAAGTAAAAGAGAAGTACAAATAAAAAACGTTTATCCTACTTTAGAAACTTTTTAATAATTAACATAAGGTCGACTCGCTCGCACTGGGTCCTCTAGGATACCATCCTCCAAGAAAACACATGGAGTACACCATATGCACCCAAAATCCCACTAAGTCTGAGCCTACGTACATATCCCTCTAGAGGCAACTCAAGAACTTAGGTATGCAAATATTTTTATTTGAAAAAGATAGAGAAAATCCTTCAGAAGCTCCATCCTTTAGATGTTCAAAGTTGTTCTTTTCTATGAACATGGAAGATCGATTATATTGATTACTCTCGAGAGTTTGTGCACTTTACCAACAATTCACTATCAAGTCCTTTTACAAACAAGATCATGGTGAAGCTTTCCCTTAGTCTGAGACTACATATCCCTCTATCTTTTCCGGATCCACACGTGTCAAAAATCCTTAAAACGGTGATACCCATGTGAGGTTTTTCACTAAGTAATAGGACAAGACAGAGCCCATATGTATTTTGGTTGCACTAGAAGCTTCTGAATTCTGAAACGTGGAAGACTTTTTTGATCCTGAATGGCGGTCCCCCACCAAAACCTGAGCATTCGTAGAGCCCTCAGGTTGTTGTCCTTGTAGATGTTTCCGACATACCACTCCGTCTAGAGGAAAAACTTAAGTTTTATTTTGAAGTAGACTTGAGAGGAAAATCTTTGCTCGAAAGAGCCTTTATACTTAGGAAAAATTCGATCTTTGAAACCCCCATCAATATTTTTATATATAGCATATAACAAGCATAACACTTAGAAAAATTCAGGAAGAACCTATTAGGAGTGGAAATAATCCTAATTATAGAACTACTCATGGTATACTACAAAATAGCATCGCCCTTGTGAAAATATTTCTAAGTACTTCTACTTAAAATATCCTACACATGCATACTACTAATTTAAAGGTACAAACATGCATAGTAGCAAAACTGAGACAAAAATATGAACAAAGGTGTAACTTGCCATATGATAGTATTAGGTGTGATGATAGTACTCCTCTGCACCAAACACATACTCTAGACAATCTAACGCAAAGAGAAAGTAGTCCCAATCAAAACCATAGCAAACAAAGATATTCCACATCATATGCATGCATGCAAACATGTTATAATGCTCAAAATATTTTTATTTTGACCCAAAACAACATGAAGGTCGTATACGTGTTTATGATGTCACAGGGATCAATTACCAACTGGATTTACTTTATTTCGATTTTTATTGTACAAATTATGTCCATAATGTGATTTTATACCTCCAATTTACCACGAGGCAGATCTATAGCACTTAAAGAGTATATTCCAACACTAACAAATAAATATGGAATTTATGAAGCTACCTCCAAAATAAACAATGAAAAAGGATTTGTAGATATTTTTCTAGAATTAAAATATGAAAATATAGAGTTTAAATTTCATAAAATATTTACTTCGGAAAACTTGGAATTTTATTATAGATCTGCAATCCCCATAATTTTATGAATCCAATGGTATATTATTTGCAATTTTTGACCGAGTAGATATTTTTTATGATTTTTACAAGTTAGGCATATTTTCTGTCTATTAAAAACAATTTTCAAAATAATCTGAGCCAGCGTTGATTAGCTAGTAACTCTGTGTTGCCTGATGATGTGGCTGACACGTAGCATTGACGAGGAAGCTAATGTTGTGCAGCGTGACTGGATGATCTCTATTCGAAGACGCGATCTAATCTACAGCATTCGTGGAAGATCCAACGACCAAGACGAGTCGGACGTGCTCACCTGAGGACAGCGGCGGCGACGATAGTCTATGCGCTTGGATGACGGTTCTCTTCGGTGTTCCGGTGGTCCTCCAGCGTGATGGAGAGGTAGACGAGATGACACGGCCTTCTAGGTCCTTCCGGTGTCCTCAGAGTCATCCTTCTCTTCCTCGTTCGGCGTCACGCGAGAACTGTTCCTCTTAGTCTCCGGTATGGCTCTGTCGATGAATTGTGGGCGGCTCGACGCTCTATGGATGGGGAAAATCCATGGGTTAAACTGTAGTTCTCGAGGGTTACAGAAGAGGAGATAAGTAGAGGAAAGGGGCTCGGAATTGATGGGAGCTTCACCTTCTGAAGCTCGACGGCAGTGGCACGGCGAGATCAATCTCTCAAGCGCTTTCTGCTAGGGTTTTGATGAGATCTATGGGGATTCGGAGGATGGAGCATTCTGGTATATATGGCAATGAAACCTTGGAGGGGGCCAGGAAAATTGGCTGAACCAAATCGATTTCCTCTGCAGTACAAACGGAAGCGTGATTCCCCTGGAGTCCGTCCGGAGGTGGAAGACGATGGGCAGGGCCCACATGTCGGCGTCAGCGGGAGAGAAGCAGGCTATGATGCTACTAGATTTGGGTTGGACCATTGGATTGTGTGCTACGCATTGCTCGCGCGCAGGTGCGGGTGGTAGTTAGGATACGGGTTGGCTCTGTCTAGCCCATTTAGCTTAGGCTGTTTATTTGTTTTGTTTATTCTTTTTTCGGTTTTACTATTTCTCTCATATATTTTCCATGTGAATTCCAAAATGGATTATTTTTGTTTCTAAATTTTAATAAAATACAGAAGATCATCGTAGTTTCATTTATGTAATAATTTCCATAGTTTAAAAATATTTTATTAACAAAATCCTTTTTAGTTCCTCATAGGATCATTTTGCAAAAACTAAAATGGAGCTTTGAGATAGGGATTTTGAATTCAAATTTTAAATACTTTTCATGGATGCAATTGAATGCTCATGACTGACATCAAAACTATTTTTTAAGTCCTAATTTTTAAATCTTGGGATGTTACACTTCTGCTTGTTGAAAATATCTACGTACTCAGAAATAGAGCGATGCAATTTCCACAACTCGCGAGTCGCGTCTCTTCAACGATGTAACTCTAGTAGCCACATGACGAGTGCAGACGGCTCCTGATGTCTGCAAGTGCACTGATCGATTGTAACTAGTTTAGAAATAAGATTATCGAACTCATAGAGAGATATTTGTTTAAGGTCTTTATATCCCTTGTCACTATCTATCAAAATATACTTTTAAGCTCCCTTTGATCTAAAGTAAAGGGTGTTTGAAAGTTTTTGTGTTTGGATGCAAGAAAGTAATAAAAGTAAACAAGTAACAAAGCGTTGAAAAAAGTGTGTTGGAACTCAATAAGGCTAAAATGATTTCAGGGATATAGGATACACCACTAGCATATGAGAATTATTCATGATTAGGATAATCTATTTCTTTCCTAATGATATGTGTGAAGGGAGCTCTATAATAAGATGTTCACCACAAGTCTCCCGAGCAACCGCTTCTACGAGCCAAGTTTTGAGTCCATCTCTATATAACCACTGCGATGCCTGCGAGCAAACCACTTCTACAGACCACCACAAAACAACCTACAATTTACTTGTAGTTCAAATTTGACCTAATTTTAATAAATTGGCATAAACTTTTGAAGCAAACCAGAAATTCAGTACATCGAAAACCACCGAAAAGCTTTTTCGTAAAACTTTCAAAGCAACCTAGAAATTTACTTGTAGTTCAAATTTGACCTAATTTCGATAAATTGGCATAAATTCTCATTCAAGTCAGTAGAGTTAGCTAGAAAGTTTTAAAATTCACAAAATATGGGAAAATTGAGAATGTTTTTTCCTGATAGTTGGAAACTCACACTGACGACATCGTTTACTAAAAGAAGATGCACCCATATACCTTCGAAAAGACAATTAATTCAAGAGTAATCTATCATACTTACTTGTAGCTCAAGTTTGACCTAATTTCGTTAAGTTGTCAAGATGTAAAATCTTAGCAAGAAGTTGAACATATTGTCAAAATTTTGAGGACCTTTACTCTATATGCACGCAAAACAAATTGTGTTTTATATCTCCTTCACTGCCTCATCACCATCCACACACCCAGCTGGCTGGTCTCTCCCTCGTCCATAACGTGGCGCTGCCCACGTGCGCCGACCTGCCTTGTTGTTCCATTTCACACCCTGCGAAGAGAAAGCAACAAGCACACCACCAACACATTGGTTCGAAAGTGTGAGGAGCATTTTTTGTGTGTGTGAAGCAAGTACAGTAGTACAAAGGGTATGGCTCAGCTGCTCACTTGAGAAGGACCCGACTTCTTTTCCTTGCTTAACTTTAGGGCCCTTTGTGCTAAATTTATGGACCTCTATGTAATTTATTTTTGGAGATATTCGATGTAAACCATACTCCCACCGACCGTGTCAAATTTTAACTACAAGTAAGCGCGATAGATAGATTCCTCTTAAAATTTTCCAAAAAACTTTTGAAGCTAACCAGGAATTCAGTACATCGAAAATCACCGAATTTTTTTCATAAAACTTCCAAAGCAGCCTACAATTTACTTATAGTTTAAATTTGATCTAATTTTGATAAATTGGAACAAAGTCTCATTCAAGTCGGTAGAGTTATATATGATGTTTTAAAATTCACAAAACATGAAAAAATTGAGAATGTTCTTACTTGATAGTTGGAAACTCACATCGACGATATTATTTATTAAAAGAAGATGCACACATCTACCTTCCATAATACAATTAATTCAAGGCAAATCTATCATGTTTACTTGTAGCTCACATTTTACGTAATTTCATTAAGTTTTCAGGATGCAAAATCTTAGCAAGAAGTTGAATCTATTATAAAAATTTCACGACCTTTAGTATATATGCATGCAAAATAAATTGTGTTTTCTCTCTCCCTCACTTCCTCATCACCATCCACACACCCCAGTCGGCTGATCTCTCCCTCGTCCACAAAGTGGCGCTGCCCACGTGCATTGACCTACCTTATCATTCCATTTCACACACCCTGCAAAGAGGAAGCACCAAGCACACCCCCGGCACGCTGGATCGAAAGTGTGAGGAGTGTTTTTTGTGCGTGTGAAGTAAGTACAGTAGTACGAAGGGTATGACTCAGCTGTTCGCTCGAGAAGGACCCGACTACTTTTCCTTGGTTAACTCTAGGGCCCTTTGCGCTAAATTTATGGATTTCTATGTAATTTTCTCTTTTTTAAGGTCTTCGATGTAAACCGTACTTTCACAGACCGTGTCAAATTTTAACTATAAGTAAGCTCGACAGATAAATTCCTCTTAAAATTTTCCAAAAAAACTTTTGAAGCTAACCAGGAATTCAGTACATCAAAAACCACCAAAAGTTCTAAAAATTCAAGTTCTTGCTATGCATTCGCATCCCGACAAAACTGGCACTATTTTGATAACATCCAAATAAAGAATAAATACGTAGTATAAATTGACATTAAGTCATTCAAGTGGACGGAGTTACCTAGGAAGTTTGAAAACTTATAAAACATGTGTTACAAAACGACCTATGCATTAGTGTGAATGAAAAATATAAACAATAGGCTATACTATAAACATGTACTATTTTGCTAATACATGGTCCACATGTCACTCCCACAAAGCGTCTAGGAGAACGTGATGTAGCTGGCTCTTAACTTATCCATAGTCATGTATGAACATTCTTAGACTTGAGGCCAAACGATAAGGGTAAATAGCCATACTTTATGGTAATGTTCGATCCCATATTTGGTAGATGGGTGCATCTTGGTATGGTGAACAAAAAAAGCTGCCAAAAAGAGAAAATTACATCCAAACCCATATATTTAGTACAAATGGCCCTAAAAATAAGCTTGGAAAAGCAGTCAGGACTGGCTCTCCTTCTCGACCAACTAGCTGAGGAATATTGTTCGTACTAGAACTACTGCTTTCTTAACAAAAAATAAATCAGCATGGTGCTCACTTTTCCTAGATCTTGCTGATGAAGTGCATCGAATGAGATATGACGTTTTGGAAGCAAGTTAAAAAATCGGAATCACAAAAGTTTGGTTCGCTAATGCTTTTTGCCGTCGTCCCAACCAAAGGCCCAAAGTGGTTCCTTCCTATGCGCACCAACGCATCGTATGTGACGAACACACCAGAGATAGATATAGAGCCAGCGTACCATGGCTAGGGTTGGAAACAGGATCCTGCGAAAGTCCCTCTTCTAGTTCATTTTGATGTTTACTAGTTTAACTTTTCTCAAAAAAATTATACTATAGAATCTTTAAATGAACTAGAAAAGAGACTTTCTCGGGATCCCGCTCACAACCCTAACCATGGCACACGTGCTCAGCGTCATGTTGTGGACGAGGGAGAGATCAACTGTCAGGTGTGCACAGGGTGGCCAAGAAGATACATACTCTTATTTTCACGGTAAGGACATCCACTATGTTAGCAACAATGCTACCATAAAGCAAAAGATAGTCCACAATGAGTTCCATATTCATAGTGAAAGCTATCAATAAGCTATCTATAAGCTTAAAACCTTAAGAGTGACCTACAAGCTTGTGGGTTGTCCATAAACAATAGAATATTATTTTAGTTTCTCCTCTCTCTCTTTTGTATGTGTGCAATTTTAACCGACATGTGGGTCTAGCTTATAGACAAGTTTAACTAGATACATTGTGGTGCAATCAATTAGCTTGTGGTACAGTACGTGGGTCCCAACTTATGGAAATTTTTTGTCACATACATAGGTGATGCCTAGTATGAAAATAGAAGCTGTAAATAGTAAATAATATGTCTGGTCAAACTGACGCGACGAGACGATACTGCGGTAGGAAGTGACATGGTTAATTTATTGCACAACGGCGTGCTAGTCTATCACGCTAGCATGCATCCTCGATGCAGCCGCTTCCTATAGTAGAAGAAAAGAAAAAACTCTTTCAAAGAGCCATTCCATCTTCCTCATCTCCGTTTAGTTTATCCCCACTCGCCGACGCCGTCTGGCCGCATCTCTGGCGCGCGCTTCACACATTTTATCTTGCCCGCTGCATCACTTCCTCCTTTCATTTTTCTGATCGATTTAGATATATTATTTGTCAAATTCCGATTTACAGATTTAAAGATATTAAATAGAAAAGGACAATATAATAAAATCATTTTATTGTTATTTGAATTCAAGATTATTATTACTTATTCATTGTTGTTTACTTAAGTATTTGTTTGGAATTCAATAAAATAAAGAGGTGTGACATCACGGTCCAAGGGTTAATAAATTGATATGATTGTATTATCAATAAGGTATAATTTTTTTTTTAGAAGCTCATCCGGAAGAAACAGAGAAATTAAGCGTGCTGGAGCTAGAGTAGTGTGAGTATCGGTGACCAACCAGAAAGTTTAACCATGAGTATAATTTGACCTGCGATTAAGCATGCTTAGAGTTAAATATGTCCATTGTAGAATTAATGAGTCAAACAATTTAAAAAATTGGTAAAAAAATGTGAAAAAAAAAGTTTGAAAAAACCTAGGCCGACGGCGTAGACAAACGGCCGTTAGCCGTCTATTTGGGAACCATCTGGTCTATGCCTGTGCCGACAAGGTGCTACGCCGATGGTCCTATGCTAATGGCAAAACTGGCCTATCCTAAGCTGTGATTGTTTCCTGTAGTGGGAGTTCTAAGAAGCACCTGTGCACTCTCGTACACAGAACTCAAGGTTTAATGTTGCCATGTCAACGGTACTTCAAGAATAAGAGCTCCCGCTCAACCGTTTGATTCTCACTCTAAAATGACGAATGCAAAAATTATATCTTTCTGAAAAGTAAATGAATGCCAACACGCTGAAGAGTCGGGATACTGGACTATTGATCCCCATAGGCTTAGGGAGCGACCGCCCCGATCCCTTTTTCCCTGACCACACCATGCTCTCCTTGACTCCTTCCCTCCGTCTCCAACACTGCTTAGCTCCCCCTGATCCTCTGTCGGCCTTGCAGCACCGCCACTGCTCTGCCTCTTCCTGTCTCACTACCGGCAGCCAGCACCACCAGTCACATGTGGCACATCAATTAAGTACTTTGAGTGTTAGAGTATTAGATATATACGGTTGTTATGGTAGTTTAGATAGAGTTATGATCTGTTTACGTACAGTCCTAACTTGACTTATACTCGAAGATAATTTTCTGTACGCCTATATATACTCGCCCATGAGGCTCAATAATATATCCAACATATTCCGTCAATATCTCTCTATCCTTCTACATGGTATCAGCCTAATCGGTTCAAACCCTAGCCGCACGCTTCCGCCGTGTCGTCCCCGGGGGATCGATCTCCATGATCTCCGCTGGAGGCCGCGCGATCCGTACACAGGGTTCGTCCACCGATCCTTGATCGGCTGTCTTGTAAGTCTTTTTTTTCCGATCTCTTGATCGGTTTTTTTTGATTTACCGATCTTAGATCGGATTGAGTCGTCTACCACCGTCGTTATCGCCGCGTCTCTACTCCGACCATCGGCATCGAGGATCTACACCACGCCCGTGTGCCTGCCCCCTCCGCTGCTGCGCCTGCCTCGGCAGGTTGCCGCGCACCGTGGACGGCTGCTACGCCTTCCTCGGAAGGTTACCGCGACTGCCCCCTCTCGAATCCTCTTCGTCATCATCGTCCGGGACTTCACCGACAACGCTGCCATCGAAGATCTACGCGTCGTCCACGCCATGGCGCATACGGTGCACCGTCGGTCTGATCAATCGATCCCGTGCCTATCTACGCCAAGCACGTCCCCAAGCACACGCCTACCGCCGATCGAGCTATGGGCTGCCGCTGTGTCGCCCCGTCGGTCCGCAGCGCCGTCGCCTTTGGTCCACGCTACCGGCTTTTAACGCGCCTTCCTTGGCGTGTACGTCGCTGTGGTCTCCCAGCCGCTGCACCGACTTGCGCCCTGCAGCTATGCCGCCCCCTCGGGTCATAGTGTGGCTGCACGCGGTCTACTTCACCGTCCTTATGCATCGACGGCATCGGCTTTCACCGCGCCATCTCCTACGACACGGATCGCCGCCGTCTGCACATGGTCTTCGTCACATCGTCGGATCTTCCTTGCCTACTTCGAGCACCGCCGCCGCGCTTCACAAGGTAACCTGCAGGGCATCCTCTCGCCATCGCAGGTCCCGCCGACTACCCCATCGCCACTCTAGGCATCCAGCATGACTAACCCAGGTCGCCGCTGGTTTCGTTGCCTTCTACGTCTTCGTCCACTACAACTTCGTCGCCAGTGTCATCGCCTCATCCCCGACTACCCCACCTGCTACTCTACTCCGACAACCACGGATCGCACCGGCATCTCTCCCTTAGCCGCTCTGCGGTCGCAACCGCTCTGGAGCCTTCCTCTGCTAGTCTTTCTGACATGGAGACAAGTTCATGATGGTCCCTACTCCTGCATGCCTGGTACTGGCAACACCAGGAGTGCTTTCATCTCCGACGCGTTCCCGAGTCTGGCAAACTCGGATCGGCGCCTCGTCTTCATCGGCTTCGACAACGTATTCTTCGGCATCGCCCCCTCTACGACTGCCTCGACCACGTCACCGACGAGTTCTTCTTTGCATACCCGGTTCTAGCAAAACCGGAGTGTGCGTTCGTCCCCGACGTGCGCCTAGTTCTAGCAAAACTATGGCCGCACCTCGTCCTCGAAGGCTCGGACTGAATCGACTTCGGCATCGACACCCTCAACGACTGCCTCGACGCGTCTCCGTCATCCTCCTCGCACACTATGCGCATGCGGCTTCACATGCGGCTACCTCGACACGGGCATCCCCGACCACGACATCGACCACGGCGACCCATCGCACGGCTACCTCAACCATGGCACCGCCTCACGCTCTTGGCTCCCTCGACATCGGCACAAGGGCTACCACCTTGCTTGAGCATCATCAGCTTCCTCTACAGTCCAAGCTACCGCGTTGCGACACCGTCCATGACGTTCCCGCTCGGACTGCGGGGGGATGTCAGCCTACTGGATGCTACTTCGGTTTATCTGTAGTCTGAACGTCCGCGATATTTCAGTTGTTCACGACGCTACTGCTACGACTGCGGGGGAGTGTTAGAGTATTAGGTATATACGGTTGTTATGGTAGTTTAGATAGAGTTAGGATCTGTTTACGTATAGTCCTAACTTGACTCATACTCTAGGATAATCCTCTGTACGTCTATATATACTCGCACATAAGGCTCAATAATATATCCAACATATTTCGCCAATATATCTCTCTATGTCCTTCTACGTTGAATTCATGCAATTCGTGGCACATCAATTAAGTACCTTGAGTTCATGCAATTCCTAGATTCAGATTGATGATGTTACCAGGAGGCCTGTAGAAAACATTCTGATATCTCCAAAACTAATGACGAAATAAGAGCTTTTCATCAATTGAATGAATCATCCAAATTGAACATGAAACGATCGTCATTAAAAAAATTACCAAAATACCTTGGAAGTAACAATCATCAATTGGTAAACCAGATCTCTTAAAAATGCAAAAAAAAAAATACAAAGAGTAAAGGAGGCCAAACTACCTTGTTAGAGGATGCACCCGCGATGCAGATCTTGGAGTTGGCGGTGTGACCATGGGGGTGGTGTGTGGTGGTACTGGAGATGGTGGAGCGTCCATGGAAGGGATACACCTTGGTCCTGGAAGGCCAGGCAGCAAAAGCTTCACGGGAGATAATGGACTGCAGGGTAACGCGAGCAGAGAACTTGAAACTTGCGGCGACGTGCGGATAGATGACGAAGTACGCCAACGGGGAGCAGCGAGGCTTGGAGGTGACGGTAGTGGAAAGGGAGCGCGTCCAAGGCAAGCGCACGTCAATGGCCCTGCTCGTCATTGCCTTCGATGGCCTCACAGAATTTCCGCCCACGCACTTGTTCTTCTCCCGATCGTATTCACCTAGGTATGCCCTCAAAATCTGTCTGTAGCTTCCTTTTTAGTTAAGGGGACTTTTTTCCAAAAAATAAAATAATCTGCTAAAACCAGTCAATACCATACCGAAGACCAGCGACCATAGACGAACCTTGGTGAATACCATAAATTGGTATTCTCTGAGTATGACCTACCCTAGAACCCCGCTGACTGAACGTGTACTAGTCATATATTTTACTCTAAACTATTCAACTAAACCTTTGAGACTTGAATCACTGGCCACTACCATTCCTCACACACCACCGGGTCCAAGTCTAAGGTAAGATGGCTACTTTCCATGGTAACCACAAACCCCAGCCAACGTCTTTGACAATGTACCAGTGGAGATGCCGAGAAAGTATAACTGAAAATAAAAGCAGTCAGAATACTTTACCCAATCTTTCTAGTGGTGACTACCTATTAGTCAAGCATGAGCTGGGAATGTCCATGCCACACACCTTCCTTGATCACTTGCTGGCACAGCACGCCGTCCCAGGCTTGAATAACATGTGCTGCGTTTAAACTACCTGTAGCAATGTGAAATGTTGATTAAACATGTGGTTTTTATGTCCATTGTGACACGGCGAATGATGATATGCTTCAGACTAAATGCAAACAAGGTTACACTGATCGATGACAAATACTAGTACAAAGGCTAATTGAAGTGCAGCTTCACCTATAAAATGCAAAAGACTACTGGTAGGGTTATGTGAAACGAATTTATGTAAACATCTTTTAGTATGTAGGTTCACTTCGAATCTAAACAATAAAAAATGTCTAGATATATTAGTTTCACAAAAGTTAAAACATCTTATATTATAAAATGGAGGAGTATTATGAAATGGACAAAGCCTGTGCATGGGTGGGTACCAAGTTACCTTGCTCTAAGGAGGACATGGAGTTCTTTTGTGCCATGACGAAGGTCACTATTGGGAATGGTCGTTTGGCTCCATTTTGGGAGGCGCCATGGGTGGATGGGATTTGCCCCAAAACCATTGGACCGTCGATCTATGATCTATCCAAGAAAAAGAAATGGAATGCTCATGCGGCACTTCAAGACAATGCTTGGATTCAACAAATCGATCTCTCCAACGGGCTTTCGGTAAACCACCTTGAGGAGTTTGCGCGTCTTCGGCATTTTATCTCGCACGTCCATTTCAATGAGGACACTAGCGACACAATAGTATGGAAACCCACACCATCGGGCTCATACACTTCGGCCTCCGCTTACAAGACTCAGTTTATTGGTTGATTCGCACGGACATGAATAGCACCGTTTGGAAGAATTGGGCACCTCCAAAATGCAAGTTCTTTTCTCGGCTCATCATCCAAAACCGGGTGTGGACGGTGGACAGGCTTCAAAACAAGGGGTGGCCCAATGTGGCAATTGTCAGCTTTGCAATAGATCTCTAGAGTCGGCGACTCATCTTCTTTTCAAATGCCCATATGCCACAAGAATTTGGAATATGGTCAAAGGATGGCTTGGTCTTCATGCTTTTGAACCTTCCGATTGGGGTGCCTTTGATGATGTAAAATCTTGGTGGCTTCATGTGGTTCATGGCCACTCCGGGAGGAGGAAAGCAATGGCATCCCTCTTGATGCTAGTCTCATGGGAGCTATAGAACAAACGCAATGCAAGGGCCTTCGAGAAGAAGAGTAGTTTTCGGACACAGGGTTTTCACTCGTATTAAGTTAGAGGCGAGTGCTTGGTGCACTTCCGGGGCAAAACATTTGGGTCATTTTTTACCGGGAGATTAATCATTGTATTCCTTGATATGGTTATGTAGCCTCCGAGCAGAACTCTCTGTAATTTTGGACCTTGCTCCTTCTTGTTCGATGAATTATGGCATATATTTTGTCTTTCTTTCAAAAAAAACTTGAATCACTTGTCACTACCATGCTCACACACTGCCCGCCGAGTCCAAGACTCCAAGGTAAGGTGACTACTTTCCACGGTAACCACAAATCCCAGTCAACGTCCTTGACAATGTACTAGTCGAGATGCCGAGACAGTATATAACTGAAAACAACAGCAGTCAGCATCCTTGACCCAATGTTAGTCAAGCATGAGCTGGGCATGCCCATGCCAATTGCCACACACCTTCCTCTTCCTTGATCACTTGCTGGCACAGCACGCCGTCCCGGGCTTGAACAGGCAAACTGCGTTTATACTTTAAACTACCTATAGCAACGTGAAATATTGGTTAAACATGTGGTTTTTTATGTCCATGGTGACACGGCGAATGATGATATGCTTTAGTTCGTTAAATGCAAATACGGTTACACTGATCCATGACAAATACTCGTATATAGGCTACAAAGGAATTGAAGTGCAAAAGATTGCTGGTATGGTCGCTGTACCAATCTGCACAATTCTGAACAGTTTGAAAGACCGTGATCATTCTTCCTTACCTAATAATTATGAACAATTTGAAAGACAAGATTGCATATGAATTGTTAATCAAGAAAGCACTTGATGTTTACATGTACTCCTATGATATAGATAACTGGAAATAAATTAAATTGCAATTACATCGAGATCACAGGAAATTTCAAACAAGACTTTTTACTGTCAAGCCTGCCATACCACTGATTCCGTTCTACGCAGGCATCACAACCAGAGCGGAAAGTTTCTTTCTCGTGCACTTAGACCATTGACGCTTTGCCCAGTCATGGCGCAATTTAAGCATCTGTTTTTCATGCTAGTTTCATCACAAGACCATGAAGCCAGTCTATTTTTCACACATGCACACCATGAAATTTCACACGCCTTCCCTTCCCTTGGCTCTGGTGCTGCTGGTCTCCTTGGCATCTCCCATCAGCCCTTGCACAGAGCATGAGAAGAGCTCCCTTCTCCAGCTCCTTTTTGGGATCTTGCGGGACAGTGACCTCACACCAACTACTGCACATGGGAAGGATCACCTGCAGCCAAGACTAGAAGGTCACCAATAGTTCATTGCCTTCTCGAGGACTTGAGGAGTCCATCTCACCATTTCTTGGCAACCTCACGGGCTTGCTGTGACTCAACCTGTCCGGCAACTCGCTGTCTGGCGGATAACCGCTTGAATTGGTGCGGTCCAGCAACATCCTTGTCCTTGATGTCAGTTTCAACAGCCTGACAGGAGGCCTGAGGGAGCCGCCATCTTCAACTGCAGAGACCGAAGAAGGTTGCTCCTTTCCTCTCTTGGTATTTCTTCATTACACAACTTAGCACCCATCCTGGCAGACAAAACCTTAAGCCTCCGGTTTCCAGTTTGTTTCTCGAGAAAACCATGCAGGCGCTCAGATGCTCACACATGAACCAGATTCCCATACCTTTCTTTGGGTTAGCACTTGTGCTACTGGTTTCCTTGGTTTCTCCCACCAACTCTTGCACGGAGAAGGATAAGAGCTCCCTTCTCCAGCTCCTTGCTGGTTTGTCCCGGAATGGAGGCCTCACAGCATCATGGAGGAGTAACGCAGACTGCTGCATGTGGGAAGGGATCACCTGCAGCAGTCCCAGTAGGATGGTCACGGATATTTCTTTGGCTTCACGGGGTCTTGAAGGACCCATCTCGCCATTCCTTGGCAACCTCACTGGCCTGTTGCATCTTGATATGTCCCGCAACTCGTTGTCTGGTGGCCTACAGTCCACCAGCATCATTATCATTGATGTCAGTTTCAACCGCCTGACAGGAGGCCTGAGTGAGCTGCCTTCTTCAGCCCCTGTGCAGCCTCTGCAGGTACTGAACATCTCAAGCAACTTGTTTACAGGAAGGTTTCCGTCCACTATATGGGGGGTGATGAAGAGCCTGGTTGTGCTCAATGCCAGCACCAACAGTTTTACTGGGCAGATACCAACTACACCCTGCGTTAGTTCGCCATCTTTTGCTGTGCTTGAAATCAGTTTCAACCAATTCAGTGGAAACATCCCTCGGGGGCTCAGTAATTGCACCGTGCTGAAATTGCTAAGCGCTAGCTACAACAATCTCAGTGGGACTCTTCCAGAGGAGCTTTTCAATGTTACCTCGTTAGAGAAGCTCTCTTTTCCTAGCAATAGGTTAGAAGGAGATCTTGATGGCATCAACAAGCTCACAAATCTTGTCACCCTTGATCTTGGGGGGAATGAGCTCAGCGGCAATATTCCAGAGTCTATAGGTGACTTGAAGAGATTGGAGGAGCTGCATTTGGAACACAACAACATGTCAGGGGAGATGCCAACAACTCAAAGCAACTGCACAAATCTTGTAACAATCGATCTCAAGAGCAACTACTTCAGTGGAAAACTTACCAAGGTCAACTTCTCAAACCTACCCAATCTAACAAAATTGGATCTTCTGTACAATCGTTTAACCGACAAAATTCCAGATAGCATATACTCCTATAGCAAGTCGACTGCACTACGGCTATCTTGCAATCATTTTCATGGCCAATTGTCAGAAAGGATAGGCAATCTGAAGTCCCTATCATTCCTCTCACTTTTTAACATGTCTCTTACAAATATCACAAGAACACTTCAGATCCTTAGGAGTTCCAGGAGCCTCAACATTCTTCTTATTGGGTTGAACTTCATGCATGAGACCATGCCAGAGGATGATAACATCAATGGTTTTCAGAAACTTCAGGTTATTTCAATGGAGAGTTGTTCATTGTCTGGAACAATACCTAGTTGGTTATCGAAGCTCACAAATCTAGAGATATTAAGTTTGAACAACAATCAACTATCTGGACCAATACCTAACTGGATCAGCAGCCTAAAATTCCTCTTCTACCTAGACATATCAAACAACAACATTACAGGAAAAATACCAACTACCTTGACGGAGATGCCAATGGTGAAGTCAGAGAAGACACAAGCCCATTTGGACCCAAGTGTCTTCCCACTACCTATTTATAGGGGTGGACTTGAGTACCGCAAGCCCAATGTTTCCATCGGACTGCTGGATCTAAGCAACAATAAACTAACTGGTGAGATCCCTTTGGAGATCGGCCAGTTGAATTCCCTCTATTCACTCAATTTGAGTTTCAACGACCTAATAGGACAGATCCCAATATCAATATGCAATCTCACAAACCTATATGTATTAGACTTGTCCGACAACAAACTCACAGGTGCAATCCCATCGGCATTGAATAGCCTGCATTTCCTATCCAGATTCAACATTTCTAATAATGACCTAGAAGGTCCTATTCCATCTGGAGGCCAGTTCGACACATTTGAGACCTCCAGCTTCGATGGGAACAACAAGCTTTGTGGCTCTATGCTCATTCACAAATGTGGTTCAGCCGAAGCACCTCCAACCATGATTACGTCAACAAAGCTAACTGACTACAAGGCCGTCTTCCTGATTGCCTTCAGTGCGTTCTTTGGTGTAGGGGTGTTGTATGATCAGATAGTCTTATCAAGGTACTATTTTGGTTAGTACTACATTTTTATTCAGGTTTAGCAACATGTCCAGGCGAACAATCTTCTTATAGGTGTGAGTTATGTCTACAAAAATATTCTAAGGTGAAGAGTGATTCCATTTCTTGGAGATGTAAAAGTATGTAACAATGCAAAGAGTGTTTGAAATGGAGTATCTTTTATTTATTTTTCAGGAATTTTCCCCTAAGTTAAATTTTTACATTTTCTATGCTTTCGGGGGCTAACACTATGCAGTTGGGTCATGCTAAATCTTCAGGTTACCCGCAAAAAAGAAATGCTAAATCTTCAGGTGGTATACGAGCCACTGAACAAGTTGCATCTAAAAAAATTCGCAGAGATTTACCTCCACAGAGAGCGTCACCGGAGTTCTGCCCTAGCCTCCGCCATCCTTCCGACGGCGCGCGTTGCAACCTCCGAGATTCCGGGATCAGCGCCGCCGCTTCGCTGGGTTGCCGGACGTTGCTACCTCGCTCTCGCTCGAGGGTAACTGCAGAGCCAGAGCAGGGTGCCCCTCGATTCTGAGCTGATCCTCTACATGTCTGGCCTCCAGCCACCGGGCGCGGCAGCACGGGTTCACCGAGCCGCCGGGCCGCCGGCGAACCGGGTCACTGCTTTTGGGGAAGCTGCCACGAAGACGAACGCTAGGGACTGTGATGGAGTGGGCGAATTTTAGTCCGAGTTAACTACAAGCTGGGCTGTGCATCACTATGGTCTCCTCTGT
Source organism: Avena insularis (assembly GCA_023614405.1). Lineage (NCBI taxonomy): Eukaryota > Viridiplantae > Streptophyta > Magnoliopsida > Poales > Poaceae > Avena > Avena insularis. The sequence continues at coordinate 159,179,145 of CM042694.1, read as the reverse complement.
TCCTATCGATCCGCGTCTTCACCGTGAACTTCCACGCCGGAGTGCAGCTTCCCCCGCCGCCCGCTGCCCGCTGCCCGCCGCCGTGATCTTCCACGCCGGAGCGAACTTCTTCTCCTGGACTCTCACCGTGCTAATTCTATTCTTCAGTGCAATCTAAAAAGGCTATCTCTGCATTGTATTTTACAAGTTGGAGGTATGTTCCCTTCTTTCTAGAATCTGCTAGTGTACAGACTTAAGAGTCGGTTCAGTTCAGGCTTTGCAAAGCAGAATCTGCTATTAGTGTCTTTGTTTTTCACTTCTAAAATTCGTTGTAGTATGTCACTCACATCACATAATATTTACAATTGTATTGCAGGTGATCTTGAAACCCGGCACCGGTGTCAACATAGCAAGAGCATAAGGCAAATAAAATGCTCATGTCTAAAGACCCAGATGCTAGTATTACTATGGTAAGCTTCGATTCCATCCATCCATCACAAGCTGATTTCCAATCACTTGCAAACAATGTCACGAGTACCAAATTTCATTGGAGATGCCGTCTTGTTTGTTTCGCAAAATATTTAAGGGGGAATTTATTGAAAAGCTATGCTCATATATTGTCATCAACTAAATAAGAGCACTCAATGCTTTGGTAACTACGCCACATGCTCCATTGTAAATTTGCAACTGAAAATTTTGCAGCCTTGCCTTCTTCCATTTTTGTTCTCAATCCTCAATCATGCACGTTCCTTGTCCTCTCTTTCAGACATGAGCCATGAGGTACAATAGGAAGTTAATGGTATGTTCCCTTGGCATTGCTCTTATACTTCTCATGTCATTGGCCTCTCCATCCAATTCCTGCACAGCGCAGGAGCTGCCCTCCCCTTTCCAGTTCCTCGCCGGCCTCTCGCGGGATGCTGGCCTCGCTACAACAACGGAGGAATAATACGGACTGCTGTATATGGGAAGAGATCACCTGTAGCATGAAGGTGATCAATGGCTCGCTGGCGTCCACGAGTCTTCAGGGGCACACCTCACCGGATTGCTGCGCGTCAACCTGTCAAACAACCTGCTAGCCAGGTGGCCTGCCAAAGGATTGTTGCCTCCCGGAAGTACCACCACCGGCCCTTTGGGGACCTGCGGGGCAGCTGCCCCGGGCCCCAAAAAAGTAGGGGCTCTCTTAGAAATATGCTATATAGGTAGGTCTAGTATACATCGTTAAATTTTTTTTTTATTGGCTGGTGGATTAATTGGGTCTTTTTTCCGTTGTCGTAGACTCGGAGCCGAGGCGATTGATACGGGTACAAGGCGAGTCCGAGGCGTAGGCCAACCTCTCGACACCTAGTCCTAGACGACGTCGGTCGCTTCGCTTCCTCCCAGGTGGTCTGCCAAAGGATTGTTGCCTTCCGGAAGTACCACCACCTGACCACCATAGACGCCAGCTTCAACCTCAACCGCCTGGACGAACACCTTCACCTTCAGCCACTGATCAACGGCCACTGAAGGTACTAGACATCTCCAGCAACTTGTTTACAGGGCAGTTTCCATCCTCCACCTGGAAGGTGCTGAAAAACCTGGTTGCACTTAATGCCAGCAATTAAGAAAATTGATAAAGTGAAGGAAGGAGAAGTAAATGAAAAGGATAATACAATAATGGATGATAACCAACTGGAGAAGGATGAGGAAGAGCAGGAAGAAGAAGAACATGTTGACTATGAAGATAACGAAGAGCAATTAACTGACCAGAATGATGGAGGAGACATGCCTGATTCGAAGGACAGCAAGCTTTCGCTTCGAAGGACACCGCCTAAAAGGAACCACAACGACACCTAGAACGCGTCGGATACGGCCTAGGACATCGAGCATGGGCACTTCTAGGACGGCGCACCGCCGAAGCTAAGCCGCGAGGTGGTAGAAGATAACCAAGAAGATTACAAGGAGCAAGGAAGAGGGGGCGTGTTTTATAGGCGTTTTCTAAGATAGCGAAAATCCAGGCGGCGTGGCGAGGATTTATAGAAGAGCCAGATTATCAAGTTCATCACATCTCGCATCTCAAGGGAAATGCGTGTATGGCGCGTCGCCGGATCCTCACGCATGATCATCGTATGTGAGAGCCATTTTCCCATGCCAACGGGACCCACTACACGGTCTCGCCGTGACAACCCATGTACAGCCAGAGTCTCCGCTGCCATGTTGGCTCTCGGCCACGAGAACCCACGGGCAGCGAGGTTTTTCGCGATCACGTCGGCTCTCGACCGCGAGAAACCGCAGCAGGCGAGCGTTTGCGCTGCCACGTCGGCCATCGCTAGGCCCCACGACCGAGCGGGTGCGAAGCGCCTATCTACCTCCATATGTCTCTCACCGAGAGTGTCGTCGGCCACAGTCGCTGACGCATGGCCCAGGGGACAGCGCGAGGCCCACCGTCTGGCGTCCCTGGGCAGGAAAGGGCGCGTGAGCTCTCCACGACAGGAACCCGGGGCGGCGGGCCGCCTCCCCAGGAGAGCGAGGCTCCGTGTTGATGTCGTCGCGTGTCTTCCTCGTGGTCCATCCAACGGTTTAAATGAATTGGAGCGACGTGGATAGCAGGATCAGCCGAAACTTTTCATGCACCATTATTTACTCTAATATATATATATATATATATATATATATATATATATATATATATATATAGAAACCCTATTCATCACCCAGGGTGCAGAATAGTTATTTTGCACCCGACATATTTTTATCTTCTCACATTCAGAAATTTATGTTTTGTATGCTAATAATTATGTTCATATTTATTAGAAATGCAAAAAAATCGATATAAAAATACAATTTTTAAGTCATTATAGTGTAAAATACATAGAAAATATGTATTTTATGTCGTATTTTTATACGGTATGTAAACAATTTTTTTTACGACATATCTAAATTTTCTTATGTTCTTCTTGACTTCTGAGATAAGAAAAAATTTACGTGACGTAAAAATCATGTACGGTTTAAAAGATAGAGGGTGGGTGAAGAATAACTATTCTACACACTGGGTGTCAAATAGCGCCACTCTCTCTCTCTATATATATTTCCTATATATATATATATAGGAAAATTTATATACACACAATATAGCTGTTGCGTGTAGGTGTGCATAGTTTCAGCATTGTTTTTCTTTATACATGACACTGGCTACATGAAATTAGGAAGCTAGGACAAGACTTTTCAGGAAATCATTCGATCAAGCTAGCTCGCATGGCAGACACCCTACCAATACAAGTGAAGGCAAGCCAGATGCCGAGAACAAGTACGTTTGAGGCACAGTAAGAAGCTAGGAAAGGCCATACAGCGATAGCTAACAACAAATTATGCCATCAACCAACTGCAATAACCACTAATTGCTGATTGCTATTTTAACCGTAAGTGCACTAATTTCATCAACAGAATAATCTAAAAAACGAATAAAATGTCCAGTAACAACCCCTCTACGTACCTGCATGTGCTCTTCTCCAATTCATGTATGTGCATTGACCCTGATATCAAGATGGAACGTAATTATATGCAATCATTAATATTTGCTACTTCCCTGACATTTTGGTAGAAACGTTCCTTTTCTTGCTCACAGAAGGGACTCATCACTAGGGATCATTTATCTACCCATGCCACACAGGTTAGTGTAGAGCTGGTAGGAAGTGGTCAGATTAGACTTAGTGCTTAGAAGTTAGACTTACCAATAGCAGACACTCTTGACCCAAATTTTCTTTTCATCCCTATGACCAGGATAGATCAAAGTCAAACGAGACGGCAAATATAGCAGCCTTGTTACGAAGCCAGATGGTTACACCACTAATCTTCTACTAATAAACAATGGCAAAGAGAAATCTAACGAAGGTTTATAAGTGTCTCTTGGTTCAGCTGAACCTAAACCCAGAGTTTGTATAGCAACTCTGATCCTTATTCCTTTCTTCTCTTGCTCTTCCTTCATCATACAAATTTAGCCATCCTGGAGACCAAAGCGTGAGCCCCTGGTTTTCCAATATAAATCCTGAGAAAACCATGCAGCCACTTAGTCACAGACACAGGACCAGATTTCCACCCCATTTCTTTGGTTTGGCTCTTGTGCTACTGCTTTCCTTGGCTTCTCCCACCACCTCCTGCACAGAGCAGGAGAAGACATGCCTTCACCAGCTCCTTGCTAGGCTCTCACGGGATGGCGGCCTCATGACATCGTGGCGGAGCGATACGGACTGCTGCACTTGGGAAGGAATTACTTGCAGTCCCAATAGGACGGTCACCGATGTTTTCTTGCCTTCTCGAGGTCTTGAGGGGTCCATATCTCCGTGCCTTGGAAACCTCACTGGCCTGTTGCGCCTGAACCTTTCGCGCAACTCGCTGTCTGGTGGCTTGCCGCCGGAACTAGTTTCATCAAGCAGCCTCACTGTCCTTGACGTTAGTTTCAACCGCCTAACAGGAGGCTTGCATGAGATACCACCTTCAACCCCTACACGACCTCTGCGAGTACTAAACATCTCAAGCAACTTGTTTACAGGAAAGTTCCCATCCACCATATGGGAGGTGACGAAAAGCTTGGTTGCACTCAATGCCAGCACCAACAGTTTTACTGGTCAGATACCTACTACTCCTTGTGTTAGCGCACCTTCTTTTGCTGTACTTGAACTCAGTTTTAACCAATTCAGTGGAAACATCCCTCGGGGGATCAGTAATTGCACTGTGCTGAAATTTCTCATAGCTGGCTACAACAATCTCGGTGGGATTCTTCCAGATGAGCTTTTCAATGTTACCTCGCTAGAGCACCTCTCCCTACCTAACAATTTGTTAGAAGGAGATCTCGATGGCATCAGCAAGCTCACAAATCTAGTCACCCTTGATATTTGGGGGAATGAGCTCAGCGGAAATATTCCAGAGTCTATAGGTGACCTGAAGAGATTGGAGGAACTGTATTTGGGACACAACAACATGTCAGGGGAGCTGTCAGCAGCTCTGAGCAACTGCACAAATCTCATAACAATTGACCTCAGAATCAACCACTTTAGTGGGGAGCTTACCAAGGTCAACTTCTCAAACATGTCCAATCTTAAAAAATTAGATCTTTTCTACAATAACTTCACTGGCACAATACCAGAAAGTATATATTCTTGCAGCAGGTTGATTGCGCTACGACTATCTACCAACAAATTAGATGGACAACTTTCACCAAGAATAAGCAACCTGAAGTACCTTGCCTTCCTATCACTTGCTTATAACTCTTTCACAAACATCACAAATGCACTACACATCCTTAAGAGCTCTAGGAACCTTGCCACCTTGTTTATCGGCAATAACTTCAAGGGGGAGGTCATGCCAGAGGATGACAGTATTGATGGCTTTGATAATCTTCATGTTTTGGACTTCGAAGATTGCCAATTATTTGGAAAAATACCTCTATGGATATCAAGGCTCACAAATTTGAATATGTTACTTTTAAAAAACAATCAACTCAGTGGACCAATACCAGGTTGGATCAATACCCTAAGCCATCTATTCTTTATGGATGTGTCAGATAATAATCTTACAGGAGCAATCCCATTTAACTTGACAGAGATGCCGATGCTAAAATCAACTGGAGATGCAACACGGTTTGACCTGGTCTTTCATCTACCTGTTTATCAGGCTCTATCACGTCAATACCGTGTTGTTGGATCTATCCCGAAAGTGTTGAATCTAAGCAACAACTACTTCACAGGTGTGATTCCCCAACAAATTGGCCAGTTAAAAGTACTTGATGAACTTGATTTTAGTTTCAACGATTTATCTGGACAGATCCCAAAATCGATTGGCAACATCACAAACTTGATGTTGCTAGACTTATCCAACAATAATCTCACAGGTGCGATTCCAGATGCATTGGGCAATCTGCACTTCCTTGGAAAGTTTAATGTTTCTCACAATGATCTAGAAGGTCCTGTTCCATCTAGTGGCCAGTTTAACACATTTGGGACTTCTAGCTTTGATGGGAATACAAAGCTCTGTGGGCCTATGCTCATTCAAAAATGCGGTTCAGCAAAAGCACCTCCAGCAGCTAATCCGTCGACAAAACAATTTGGTTACAAGGTGCCCTTCGGGATTGCCTTCAGTGCATTCTTTGTTGTAGGGGTGTTGTATGATCAACTAGTACTATCGAGGTATTTCGGGTGTATTAATTAGGTTTACAGAAAGGTTCTAGGATTAAGAGTGAATATATTTTGTGGATTGCGTAAGTATGTAATAATGTGGGACGGTTTAAACTGACGCAGTATCAATACAATGAAAATTCGATCTTATCAGGAGTCTATGTAACTTTCGTTGGAACAAAACAAAAAATCATTGGAATTTAATTTCACCATTTTCTTTACTTGCTAAACATTAACACTAGAGTCAGACTAAATTCTTAGGTATACTAACTCAAGCGGTTCCCAAATCCCAACCACGATATGATCTCAAGCGGTTCTCACTTGAGAAGACGCCAAAAAGACCAACATTTCTGGCAAGCTTGGTCTATTGAATCATTGTTTCGCTAGCAAACCATAGGTCAGTTCTACTAGAGGACGACAATGATACTAGCTAATTCTTCAACTCACGTGTTGCTAAATTCTTGCGATCATTAAATTGGTAGTTGTAGTTATTACAACTGGTCAGTAAAGACCATCAAACTGATAAAAAGTTGATGGCTATCAATAATACTCTCTCCATCTCAAATTTCCGACATCTATTTTGAGACGGAGGGAGTATAAATATTCGGTACTGCTCACACAGAAATTAACGAAGGCAAAAGTGGTCGTTAATAGAAAATATGGTCGTTGATGAAATACTCGATACTGCTCCTACACCTGGCAGTATTACATGCAAAATTGAACACTTTGTAGAAACGGTGATGATCACGTGCTGGTACTTGTGGTGGTCGAGGCGATAAATCAAAAACAAGGAGCCGGTGCCGGTCATTAATATTTTTGAATTTTTGGCTAATAGTGTTAAACTCAAAGGTTCAAGGCAATGCTATGCGAAGAGGAGGATGGATGAGGCCGGCCGCGGGTGTCTACAAACTGAATGTCCATGCCGCTTTTGACATCAATTTGGGGTATGGTGCATCTGGTGCAGTTATCCGAGATGCTGGAGGTTATTTTATTGCTGCTGCCTGTGATTACAATGCCCTGGCCATTATGCTGCGTCAATGGAGGCTTCAGCGCCGTTGGCATGACTTAAACTTGCTGAACAATTTGGTGCCCAATCGATTGGTGGTCAGATCTGATTCTTTGAAGGTGGTTCAAGTTGTTCTTGACCCCTTCGGAGTATAGAGGCACGAGTGCGGTGGTGATCAATGGTAGGCATGGCAAAATTCCAACATTGTCCTCGAGAAGGTAATGGCGCCGCACATGAGCTTGCTCGTCATGGATCTACGCCCCTCTTTCTATTATCTGTACTTGTAGCTGATCGTGTTTTGATCCTTTAATAAAGTCGCATGAAGTTCAAATAAAAAAACCTTCCCTTGTCCTTGCTCTTGTGCAGCTCATGTCCATGGACTCTACCACCACGAGATGTTTTGATCCTTTAATAAAGTCGCAAGAAGGAAAACATTAGTTGGTCTATCTACACTTTCTGGCACATATGGAAAGAAAGAGTCAGAAGAATATTCCAGAGTCAATCTGCAACGGCGGCAGCTGAGGCTGGTTTGATCAGAGACGATTTTGAGATACTGAGGCTGGCGAATGTAAAATCACTAGGAAGGCTGTAGTTTAGTGCAGCTGTTTTTTATCCTATTCCTTTTGTCGCTGATCTAAACCCACTTGGGTGTGTATCCTGTAATGGGATTTCCCCCTCTATTAATGCAAAAGCAGAACGGCTGCGTTCCCCGTAAAAAAAAAAGAATAAGAGCTCCCGCTCAACCATTTGATTCTCACTCTACAATGATGAATGCAAAAAATATATTTTTCTAAAAAGTAAATGAATGCCAACGCGCCAAACCTGAAAAAGATTTTGCGTGGGTCGGAGTATTGGACCATTGATCCCGATAGGCTTAGGGAGCGACCGCCCTGAGCCCTTTTCCCCTGACCACATCATGCTCTCCTTCCCTCCATTTCCGACACTGCTTAGCTCCCCCTGATCCTCTATCGGCCTTGCAGCACCGCCACTGCTCTGCCTCTTCCTGTCTCACTACCGGCAGCCAGCACCACCGTCACATGTGGCACATCAATTAAGTACCTTGAGTTCATGCAATTCCTAGATTCAGATTGTTCCAAAAACGTAAAGTGGTGGCATTCGGTAAATTTGAACATCAAAATGGTGGTTTTATGCTATATACTCCTAATAATCCTGAACAATTTGAAAGACAAGATTGCATATGAATGGTTACTCAAGAAAGCACGTGTTGTTTCTTCTCACCACACAAAGAATTATCAATGACAAATACATGTACTCCTATGATAGATAACTTGGAAGAAATTAAATTGAATCAAATCAAGATCACAGGAAATTCAAACAAGACTTTTACTTCCAAGCCCGCCATACCAACTTATTCCGTTCTACACGGGCATCACAACCAGAGTGGAAAATTTCTTTCTCGTGCTCTTAGACCATTGACGCTTTGCACAATTTAAGCACCTGGTTCGATGCTCGTTTCATCACAAGACCATGCATGCAGCCAATCTATTTTTCACACATGTACACCACGAAATTTCACATGCCTTCCCTTACCTTGGCTCTGCTTCTACTGGTCTCCTTGGCATCTCCCATCAGCTCTTGCACGGAGCATGAGAAGAGCTCCCTTCTGCAGCTCCTTTCCAGGCTCTCGCGGGACGGTGGTCTCACGGCGACGTGGCGGAGCGACACCAACTGCTACACATGGGAAGGGATCACCTGCAACCAAGACAGGAAGGTCGCTGATATTTCACTGCCTTCTTGAGGACTTGAGGGGTCCATCTCGCCGTTCCTTGGCAACCTCACCAGCTTGCTGCGACTCAACCTGTCCGGTAACTCACTGTCTGGCGGATTACCACTTGAATTGATGCAGTCCAGCAGCATCCTCGTCCTCGATGTCAGTTTTAACAGCCTGACAGGAGGCCTGAGTGAGCTGCCATCTTCAACTGCAGAGACGCCTATGTAGGTACTGAACATCTCCAGCATCCAGTTCACGGAAAGGTTTCCATCCACTTCATGGGAGGTGATGAAGAGTTTGGTCACGCTCAATGCTAGCAACAAAAGTTTTACTGGGCACATACCAGCTATGTATTGTCTTACTGCACCATCTTTTGCTGTCCTTGAACTCAGTTTTAACCAATTCAGTGGCAACATCCCTCAGGGGCTCAGTAATTGCACCATGCTGAAATTGCTCGCCGATGGCTACAATAATCTCAGTGGGACTCTTCCAGAGGAGCTTTTCAGTGTTACCTCGTTAGAGCACCTCTCTTTACCTAGTAATCGGTTACAAGGAGCTCTCCATGGTATCAGCAAGCTCACAAATCTGGTCACCCTTGATCTTGGGGGGAATGACCTCAGTGGCAATATTCCAGAGGCTATAGGTGACCTGAACAGATTGGAGGAGCTGCATCTGGATTACAACATCATGTCAGGGGAGTGCCAGCTGCTCTGAGCAACTGCACAAATCGCGTAACAGTTGACCTCAGAACCAATCACTTCAATACCGTGTTGGTACATCTGTCCCAACAGTGTTGAATCTTAGCCACAACTACTTCACAGGTGTGATTCCCCCACAGATTGGCCAGTTAAAGGAACTTGGTGTACTTAATTTTAGTTTCAATAAGTTATCTGGACATATCCCAAAATCGATTGGCAACATCGTAAACTTGTTGTTGCTAGACTTGTCCAACAACAATCTCACGGGTGAGATTCCAAGTGCATTGGACAATCTGCATTTCCTTGGAGCGTTTAATGTTTCTGACAATGATCTAGAAGGTCCTGTTCCATCTGGAGGCCAGTTTAACACCTTTGGCACTTCTAGCTTTGATGGGAATACATAGCTCTACGGGCCTATGCTCATTCACAAATATGGTTCAGCAGAAGCACCTCCAGCCACTATTCTGTCAACAAAACAAATTGATTACAAGGTGCCCTTCGGGATTGCCTTCAGTGCATTCTTTGTTGTAGGGGTGTTATATGATCAAATAGTCCTATGAAGATATTTCGGGTATATTTATTTTAGTCATAATTAGGTTGTAGAAAGATTCTAGGATTAACACTGAATATATTTTGTGGAGATGTAGAATTATGTAATAATGTGGGGCTGTTTGAACTGAAGCAGTATAAACGATATGAAAAGTTGACCTTATCGGTATTCTGTAAAACTTTCGTTGGAAGAAAACACAAAATCAATGTAATTTAATTTCACCATTTCCTTTACTTGCTAAACATTAACACTGGAATCACACTAAATTCTTAGGTATACTATCCAAGCGGTTCCAGCCATGATGTAATTTCAAGCGGTTCTCACTTGAGAAGACCCCAGCAAGACCAACCTCTCTGGCAACCTTTTTTTTTTGAACAAGGATCGGTCCCGAAGGACCCAGGCTACCTATATTCAATCAGTGGGATTACAAATTGCAGAGAGCCCCAAAGATAAAAGAAAACTACAAAAAGGATCTGCACTTTTACACAAAGGACCCCAGAGAGAAAAGGAAAAAGCAATCAAATCCATGGAGCCCTTCTCCACCGAAGTATGTCGACGAACTCGACGGCCGGAGCAGCGGTGCCGTCGCCGGGAACGAATCACTTGGGACAGCACCTCCGTTGGGTCTTCGGCCGGAGTTAAGAGGCCTCCAAGATGGCCAACGGCCAGGAGGTTGCACAGCCATTGAAACATGGCCTTGGAGAGCCGCCTACCGGCTATAAGAAGCGGAGGCAAGACGGCCGTCGCCGTCGCACGTTCTCCGCTGATGAACTCCAGAGAAGCAGCAGCACAAGATCCCCACCATGCAGGTTGAAGAAGAACAGCACCCCCACAATCCCCTTGACCACGTCCTTTATGGCTAAGGAAGAGAGAAGGAGTAACAGCTCCACACGCAACTGCACAACACCATGCCTCCCGATCCAGATCTGGAGGCCAAACCAACGCGAGCTTATTTATGGAGATCCTGGTGGCGACGTCCATCTCCACCTCCGGCTCTGACCACCAAAGCACCGCAAAGAGGACGTCGAACATCAGCAGCCCCCGGATCAGGCCCGCACGACCCGGAAGCACACTCCAATCGAGCATAAAGCCCAGACGCCATAGAGGCAAACCTAGGATACTACCTACTCTATTATGAACAAGGGAAGCCAAACCACCTAAGTCATCTTCTCGCCGGCCAGCGTTGCCACCGGAAAGAGCGAAGGCCAGGGGCGGCGGAGAGGAAGAAGAGACGACTCTCAACGGGGGCGAGAAAAGAGACGAGGGGGTTGGGTCTGTCCGCACGCACCTCTCTGGCAATCTTGGTCTCTTGAATCATTGTTCTGTCAGCAACCATAGGTCAGTTCTGCTGGACAACGACAATGATCCGACATAGTGTTACATTGTCGCACTAATAAAGCATCAGCTCCATGATTTCTCCGGTAACTTAGTTCAGAGCATTTACCTCTAGAGTTGGGAGAAGACCAGCAGTTGATATGATGAATATAATAAATTGACGAGTGACTCTAATTATAAGAACAAGCTCTAAAACTTGACTAATCATGCAAAAATTATGGATATTCACTTCGGCTCACAGGTGCATATGCACCCATGATGAGAAAACATTTTTTTAAAAAATTCGAAAAAAATATCCGCATATACATTCGAACATATTATGTTGGTTCACAAGTTTTCAGGATGAAAGAACATATTATGTGTCATGTATAAAAAAGACAAAATATGTCATAGGAATACGACTATTCACGTGACATTTTTTGTCTTTTTATGCACGACTCATAAAATGTTCTTTCATCCCGAAAACTTATGAACCAACATAAAATGTTCGAATGTATATGTAGAATTTTTTTTCAATTTTTTTGAAATTTTGAAAAATGTTTTCTCACAATGGGTGCATTTACACCTGCGAGCCGAATTGCTACCTCCCAAAAATTAGATACAACGTGTCAGCGTCCCAGCCCCAGCTCTACACACTCGCCTAGTGTTTAGACGTTTCCTGGCCCACGGCCGCGCACACGGCCCAACATTCAGCGAAGAGCCCACTCCATCCTAAAAGCCTGGACTGAAGGGAGGAGGAGAACTCTCCCTTATAAGCTGGTCGTGGCCTCCTCCCACTAGCGAGGTGGGACTAAAGTCACCGGCAACGCTTGGTACCTAACACAACCTGTGTCGTATCCATGGACCAAGGGGTTCCCACAAATCCTCCTAAGTGTGGTCCGCGGGCTGACGACGGCCTAGGGCGGAGGAGTGTACAAGGGAAGTGATATATCCTCCAGTGCCCCTTCTGAAAGGAGTGGCATGTGTTAGATAATTAGACACAATTTCCATGATTAATTCTAGAATATTAAACATGACAGAACCAACTGCTAACACATGTAACTCGAACATACTAGATGTACTAAATAGCAAGATGAACGGAAACAAGTAGCAGCTAAACATGTACTCGCAGAACATGGTGAATAATCGGACAGTAGCACGTTGCACGTACCGTTCGCTTGCAGATGAAGTCGCCGTAGTAGCTTTGGGGAAGATTGATCGAAGGAGACAACGACGAAGACGACGATAGGCAGCACTGCCTGACTTGGATGGAAGACGAGCCGTGATGCAGAACTCGAGCAGTTGCGCAGAGCGCTTCCCAAAAACCTTATTCACCATCTCCCGTACAGGATCACAAAGGCGAGTGGTTCCGGAGACCTGCTCTCCCATCCGCCGGTGCACGCCGACAAGCAGGATGGAGTAGACTACGGTGACGGCGCAAGCAGAGAGGTTGGCAAACCCTAGATTGATTCGGTGGTCGTCTGTGGCGGTAGCCGCGCAACACTTTATATAGAGTGGCTCAGGAAACCCTAACGGAAGCGAACGTGGGCCGAGTCCACGTAGCGCACGCTCGGTTCGGTTATAGTAGCCCACGATCCGGGAACGACCCGAATAGGCTGATGTGGGACTAAACTTTAGCTCCCACTCCACTCCCATATGAGCTGCCCCAAACATGGGCCCAAACACGTGTGAGCTGTCACAAACATGGGCTTTGAGATTTAGGGAAAATCTAAAATCTATATGGGCTTATTTTATTTAGCCCATTATTTCTAACAATCCCCCACCAGATCTCAAATGCCCATTTGAAGATTTGTCAATCCTCGCTACTTGTTTATATACCAGTGTTTCAGCAGAGACTGTTAAGTTGAACTTCTGCCTAGAACCTTGAGCTACATCTCTCAGCAACTTGAACAATGGACGAACCTTGAATTGCAAGTTTGGTGCTTTTAAATTTTACACAAAGTCATAACTAGTACTTGGCTACCAGTAGCCTACCCCGTGGGTGTAGCATATGCGTCATACTACTTGGTCTCTTCATGAGTTTACTAGAGATCACCCAAATCTCATAGATTGCGACGTTTAACAATCGGAACTCATATAGGTGTGTTCTTTCAAGAATGCTCTGTAGGACAGCATATTTGCTAATCATAGCCAACAGAAACACATTAAGGCATGTTGCCAACATGTCTTATAGCTTTTGAGAGTTGTACATCTTCACATAGAGAGGGTTGTCGAATACTCTCCTCCGTTACACCACTAGCTTGTTTTCCCCAGGTCCTAATTCACAGGATCTCCGATCAAAAAGGTTGGGTTACCACTACTGTGTAATATCCATGGGTCTCAAACCCATCTCTCTCGATGCACTTTCTATCACGTTTCGTGATAGTCCCTTTGTAAAGGGATCTGTCAGGTTTTTGTCAGTTTGAATATATGTAACAGTAATTACTCCAGAGTTTCTCAATTTCCTGACAGACTTCAAACGTCTCTTGGCGTGTCTTGATGACTTCGCGTTATTCTTAGAATTGTTCACTTTGATAATAATAGTTTGTTTGTCACAATTCAAGAGGATGGCCGGTATAGGTTTCTCAACCACTGGCAAGTCCATCAAGAGTTCATACAGCCATTCTGACTCTACAGTGGCTGTGTCTAAAGCAGCAAGTTCTGCTTCCATAGTCGACCTTGTCAATATGGTTTGTTTGCAAGATCTCCATGATACCGCACCACCTCCAAAGATAAATACATACCTGCTAGTGGCGTAGAGTTCATCTACATCCGAGATTCGGTTCGCATCACTATATCCTTCGAGCACCGCTGGATGCCCCGAATAGTGTATCCCATAACTCATTGTACCACATAGATAGCGCATGACCCTTTCAAGTGCACACCAATATTCAGTACCCGGGTTAGACATGAACCTACTCAACTTGCTCACAGCAAAAGAGATGTCGGGTCTTGTCGCGCTAGCTAAGTACATGAGTGAGCCAACGATTTGAGAGTATCTCAATTGTTCTTTCAACTCTTTCTTGTTTTTATGTAATGTCACACTGGGATCATAAGGTGTTGGGGAAGACTTGCCATCTACGAAACCAAAACGGCTCAAGACCTTCTCAACATAGTGTGACTGCGTCAAATTAATCCCACTCTCGTGCTTAATCAGCTTGATATTCAGAATAACATCAGTTTCTCCTAGATCTTTCATATCAAAGCTCTTTGACAGAAAGGACTTAACTTCATTAATCACATTCATGTTTGTACCAAAGATAAGGATATCATCCATGTACAAACATAATATAACACCTTCTCCCCCACCATGGCGATAGTAGACGCACTTGTCAGCCTCATTAACGACAAAGCCAACCGAAGTTAATATTCTGTCAAACTTCTCATTCCATTGCTTAGGTGCTTGCTTCAGGCCATATAAAGATTTTAACAACTTGCACACCTTTCTCTCTTCACCTTTTACCACAAAACCATCAGGCTGATCCATATAGATCTCCTTTTCCAACTCTCCATTGAGGAAAGCTGTCTTAACGTCCATTTGATGAACGATAAGACCATAAGAGGCAGCCAGGGATAGTAGTACTCGAATGGTGGTCAGTCTAGCAACAAGTGAATAGGTGTCAAAGTAATCTTCACCTTCTCTCTAGGTGTAGCCTTTTGCTACAAGCCGAGCCTTGTACTTTTTAATAGTACCATCAGGCCTTAGATTCTTCTTGAACACCCACTTGCAACCCACAGGCTTACAGCCATGGGGTCGTTCTGATAGTTCCCAAGTTCCATTAGAAAGCTTCGAGTCCATCTCGTTATGAACATCTTCTTTCCAATCATCTGCATCAGGAGATGCATATGCCTGTACAATGAAAGTGGGAGTATCATCCACAAGATACACAATGAAATCATCTCCAAAGAATTTTGCAACCCTCTGTCTCTTACTCCATGTAGGAGCTTCATTGTCATCCTTCTCTAGGACTTCTTCCTCGCGTGGTTGCTCAAAATTCTCACTAGATGCACTAGTTTTAGGAAGTATTTCAGAAGAAATTCTAGCAGTGCTATGCATATCTTTCATAGGAAACATATTCTCAAAGAATGTTACATCACGAGATTCCATTATAGTATCAACATGCATATCAGAAACCTCAGATTTAACCACTAAAAATCTATAGCCTACACTCCGCGGAGCATATCCTAGAAAGATGCAATCCACTGTCTTTGGTCCAAGTTTGCGTTTCTTAGGAATCGGTATGTTGACCTTAGCGAAACACTCCCAAGTGCGCAAGTAAGAAAGTGATGGTTTTCTCCCATCCCACTTCTCATAAGGGGTTTTATCTTTATTCTTGTTAGGAACTCTATTCAGGACATGACACATTGTCAACAAGGCCTCCCCCCACCATGCCTTAGATAAACCAGTGGTGGCTAACATGGAATTCACCAAGTCAGTCAGCGTGCGATTTTTTACTCTCGGCAATCCTGTTTGATTAAGGCGAGTAGGGAGGCGTCCTTTCATGAATAATGCCATGTTCCTCATAGAATTCATCGAAGATTTTTGGAAAATATTCACCACCACGATCCGACCTAAGACGTTTGATCTTTCTCTCTAGTTTATTTTCAACTTCGGCTTTATAAATTTTAAAGTGGTCTAAAGCTTCATCTTTTGTGCGGAACAAATAAACATAGCAGTATCTAGTCGCATCATCAATCAATGTCATGAAATATCTCTTTTCACCTTTTGTCAACACACCATTCATCTCACATAGATCAGAATGTATGAGTTCTAGAGGTGCCAAGTTTCTCCCATCGGTGCGACGTGCTGCTGTCCGATTATTCATCCTGTTTTGTGAGTACATGTTTAGCTGCTACTTGTTTCCGTCCGCCGCACGTGTTCTTCGATCTGAATCAATCCCAAGAAAAATTGACGAGAATTAGTTCGAATTCCACCCCTATCGAAACCAGGACCAACCTATTTACCTCTCCTGTGTCGCCCTATGCGATTCTTTTGCCAAACCTCTAACCCTAGGGCCGCAACAGTGCTCAAACTGATCTGACCGGAGTTCTGCCGCCATAGCCTTGGAGGGTACATGTCATCATTGCCTCGGGCCATCCCAAGCCGCCCTATCTGTCTCTTTATGACCGCCACGGAGGACCACGTCGTCCCACTAATTCTTACCCTTTGTATCGTAGCCTACCGCCGCCAATTCCTCGTTGTTGATCTCATCAGAGTTGGGGACGGGAGCAGCCGAAGTGATCTCGGGAGGAAGGAGGAGGAGGCCTGGAAGCCACCAAAAGGACCGTCGTGCCGCTCCGCATCCCGTCGACCACATCTCCTCTGCCAGAGACCGCCGGAGCCGCTACCACCATTGACACCAGCACGACCGCCGCTGTCGAGCTCGAGGCGAGCGCTAGCAGCTCCCAGCACTGTCGATCTGGGCTCCGACGTCCAGGATTAGACCTCGTACCGAATCGGTACGAGCGAATCTCATCACGCCGCGTGGCGCCTGCGTGTCGGCCATGCCGGAATCCGCGTCAGCGCCACGTCGCGTCTGGTCACCTCCCGCGTGGCGCCAAATATTTCAGGGAATATTCCCTCCATTTCATAAAATAAGAAAATAGGCACAAATTGTGTTAAACTCATAAAACTCATATATATAATTGATTATTGATCAGAAAAATACAAATAATATGTCGTTGGATTCAAAAAATGAGTGGTATTTGATTCTGAAATAAAATTACGTGTTTACAGAACAGATATTTTCAGAAATATTAAAGGCTTATTGTAGTATTTTAATTCTATAAAAAAATCTATAAACCTTTTTGACGTGAATCCTTTTGCTCCTGGCTCTATATCAAAATACCTATCAAGGAGTATTTTTACCAAGAATTTATTACCCTGTTTAGAAGAGAGACTAATTTAAATTGAATAAAGCCTATTAAATGGATCTAATTAATGTAATAAATGGTTTTGATGTATTAAAAAGCTTTCCATACATGTCACCTGCAAGTATAATGATCAGAAAACCTAAATACTCTACTGAAACTTTTATGAACATGTCATGCATGCATTTATTGCAGTTGTATTGCTCACTTTGTATTTTTGTTCATCTTGTTTTACTGATTCGTGTAGATTATGAGGAGTGCAATCCCTGTGACTGTCAAGACTGTGCTTTTGACTCCTACAACCAAGGCAAGTGGTGCTACACAAATGCCCTACTTATTTTCCTTTTGCATTGTAGCTCTATTTTTGGTAGTTACATGTGTAGAAATATTATTGCTATGCTATATCTCACTATTATCATAGTACATTTTGTTAGGTGAACCACCATATAATAGATGTGCTTAGATGTGCTACTTAGACGAGGATGATATTATACCATGATAAACTATGTTTTTCGAAAGCAACTTAATTAATAAATCTTCTTGGTGTGATGTGATTGATAATTTTTTAATGGTTTTAGTGCAGAAAGGCACCCAGGCCTCAGAAGAATGTTTAGTGTCTTGTTTGGTACATGTGCCAGTGAGTTATGAGTGGCTGGTTGAACGTATTAAATCATGGTGAATCGAACCCTTCGTATCCAGAGATGTAGTGAATGGTAGGTTGGTAAATGCGTGAACAGGTGAAAAATTATTTTCCAAATTGACTTTTCTTGGATTTTTCCCTAAAATAACTTAAAATACGTGTCACGGTAAGAGCGGGTCGGCCATGGAGAGCGACCCGAACATAGGGTCTTGGCTCGTCGGGTTGGTCAACCTGGTGGGATATGCCCTCCAATACCACCATCCCACGCGCACTCACTTCACTAGCCAGGGCTCTTCCACTGATGTATCTAGAGCCATAGGTTCTGTGTGAAGTGCATGGGGTTATGCTAGTATGTCAGTAGAAAAGTTGTTTTAAAGGATAAAAATTATTTGGAAAGTAGGGAAAACCATATTGCTTTCTGCAAATGAGTCTAAACTTTACTAGCCAAATAAGCATGTAATTGATAGGTCTATTTTATATCCACATACTAGTGACATCTTGCAAATATATTTAATGTATTGATCATTCCTCTCTGCAATATTCCATGTTGTAGGATACTCCGAGGGCGAGTTAGGTGCCTAGGTCGCGAGTCTCCATTCAATAAGTAGCCTATGGCGTGATGGGGCTCTCCAAGTTCTAATAAATATATATTCTAGATCATACATTATAAAAATTGACCCATTCATATTATGTTTATTAATCTAGTTGTGTGTGCTACCGAGTCAATTCAGAGCTAGCACGGTAAACTCAAGCTTATCATGTTGTGTGCTTCATCCAGCCTCGTCGTGGTCGACGACAAGACTCACCAGGTAGCGGAGCGGTAGGCGCCATTCTCCCGCATGTGCGTATTGAGTAAGGGCATCTCTCTGGTATGAGCCATCGGGTCCGAGCTAGTCCGAACCTGTCCGCGTGGACAAGAGGACAGGGCGCACATGCTACAGCGGCGTGAGCTAAATGGACCGAAGAGTCCGGACAACCCATCCGTCCATCAAATTTGGGGCACGAATGTGTTGGCCCGAACGGGTTGTGGATCGTGCACGTGTCCGGGCGTCGGCCGATGGACCCGTATGTAAGTGGTACATTAATTTGATAATCTTTTTCCATCAAATTGATAGTCGGTTTACATAAACAACTACGTCTAATTAATCTGAAGTATGATAGGTCTCTGCTCCTCATCGTCCTGCGCCCTAGCTGGCGTGTCTAGTCATCGCCGCTGAAATGACCGAAGGGTCCAACTCCGCCGGTGTGATCGGAGGATCCTCCGTCAATTGCGATGTGTGTCTCCAAATTGCGCGTTGTTGCTGGCGTTGCATGGCAGTGGTGCGGCGGTGTTCTTTGCTGGCAAGATCGTGATGGTTGGCCGCCACCATCATCGCTCTCTCGTGCTCATCGGCCCGGCGAGACAACGTCGCCTCCATCTCCGCCGCCCAATGGTCTCTCCCCTCCTGCGCCACCCGCTCGACATATGTCGCGTGGTATACTTCAGCGTGCGCAGCCTCGTGCGCGAACGCCTTAGTGTGCGCTATCATGGCATGGTCGACTGCTATAGCCTTTCACCTATGCATCCTCTCCTTGGACCCCACGCGGTCCACGCGGTCGGCGTGCGCCGACCGCTCGGCCACCATGAATGCACGACAACCAACGTCGAGGTGCGCGGTGTTGTAGGACTCGACGATGGCATGTTGCTGGTCGCTCCTTTCCTGCACGATTTCCTCGGGCTCGTCATCGAAGTCAACGAAGAAGTCGTTGTTGTGCTCCACCTCCTTCTCCACGTACATCGCCACCACCACCGCCACGGCAGCCATCGGAGAAACGTGTTCCACCTCCAACTGCCAATGTGGCGGCATCACGCGCCACCTTCTTAGCTGCCTCCTTGGCCGCGGCGTTGCGTATCTCACACACCACGTCAATAGCGGCTTTGCGGGCCACTGCGTCCACCGCCGCCTGGGCAGCGGCATGGCCAATCTCCCGTACCGTGTCTACGGCGGCATTGCGTGCCACCTGTTGGACATGCTGGACCACCTCGCCTTGGCACTCGAACTCTTGGGCCTCGAAGTTCCAGGCTAGGTCCATCGCCTGGACCTCCACGTCATGCTCCGACCGCTCCAGGTAGTGGGCGCGATACATCTTCTTGAGGTGAGACTAGATGTCTATCTTACGTCCAGGCATGGACATGGATGCTGAGGTTCCCGTGGTTTGTGTTCGTGTCTTGGTGATCTCCCTGCGGCCGTGGCCATGACTTGTAGCTCGCGGACTGAGCGAGAAACGCCCTGGCCTAGCGTAGCAGTTTTTTGCCATGGGCGGGAACCCAGCGGCCGGGTGGGAAGCCGGCAAGGCGGTTGGCAACTGCAGGTCGCCATTAACTCTGCCATGTCAATCCTTGACAGAGGACGGAGAGATTAACATGCCGTCGTTCCCTGACCCATTTTCTGTCCAGGCCCGATCCAAACGGATCAAAACAGACCAAACAGACCGTTTGGTTGTCCTGAATAGGTCTATAGATGCACTTAGGGCATGTACAATGCTAGGAAGGGCATGCCTTCTCTTAGCTCTCCACATCATTTAGAGAAGACACAATATATAACTTGTACAATGCATTATCTCTTATTACTATCTCTACTTATTACTATCTCTAGTAATTAATGAGAATTAACTATTTTTAGTAAGAAATTGGTTGGCTAAGAGAGACATATGGTACAATGGAGAAAATAGTTTTCTCTTATTTTTAAGAGATCATCCCTTAGCTAAGGGCACGTACAATGGTCTTATCTTAGCAATGCCACATAGGATGATTGCTGAGTTGGAGGAAAGAGAAACGAAAAAAAGGCATGTGTCTTCTCTTGGCTAAGAGATCATCTCTTAGCAATAATATGTCTCACCATATATTTAGGAACAGCTAGTGCTAGAGATAAGACTAAAAAAAGAACCCATTGTATATCATATTTTGTTGTCATATCAAATGATGTGGCATGTATAAGATAAGACAGTCTTATCAACCATTGTACATGCAAGACAACCTTCTCTTTCTTGTTTCTCTCTCCTCCAACTAAGCAAAAATCCAACGTGACAAATATAAGGGAAGGCTGACATCACCGCATTGTACATGCCCTGAGGAATAAAATGGTGGAGAAAGTGATCGGTTAGTTGAGGACCTTATTTGCAAAAAAGGTGGGCTGCTGCTTTTTAGTTAAGGGGCTTCTTTCAAAAAAAAAATCTGCTAAGACCAGACAACACATTGACATGTCATCAAGTACAACGGTGTATTAAACGTTAAGTACAGAACCGGTACGTACTTGAGGCGCCACCAGGAGATCGTGAAGCAGCTGCAAAACCCATATAGGGTTCCGTTCCCTCGCCAGCGACGCGGTGGTCCGCTTCGTCTCCAGTGATCTTAGGGTTTTGAAGGTGTGGCGGACCAAGGCCTCCCGTCGATGGGAGGGTTTTCGTTTTTGTTAAGTCTTTTTTCAGTATCTTTTTTAGGATGTTGAGACGACGGCTGTGTACTGAAGTCAAAATAAAATCTTCCTACTCTATTCTCGTTTCGGTGGTGCGTCTAGCGTTGAAGGAGGGCGCGTGGAGTCGTGTGTCCATCCGTATTCGTTAGTGTGGTTTGAGGTCAGTCTCTTCCGATCTATGGTTGTCATCTTCGGTGATGGTTGCTGCTCTAGTGTGCTGGTCCTATGGGGTCTTAGCACGACGGCTTCCTGTCTGTCTACTACAACAAGCTCAACTACGACAAGTTTTGCCCGGCTCCGGTGATGGAGGGACGAGGACGGCCGCGCCCTTTCGGCTCATGCTAGTGTATGTAGTCGTCGCTAGCTTGTCCAATGACCTATTTATATTTTCTATTACTTTTAAGACTTTATACTACTGTTGATGATTATCAATAGATTGGTATTTACAACGGTGTATCGCATACCAGTGACGTAGTCAACGTGTAGTTAGTTACCGCAAATGCAAATTGGTATTCTCTCTGAGTAGGATGACCTATCTGAACCCTGCTCAAGTTTCGTGTTCGAGCCATACATTTTACTAGAAACTACTCCCTCCATTTTAAAGTAGTCCCTCCATCCCAAAATAAGTGACGTGGATTTATCTAGATTCGTATGTATGTAGACACGTTTTAGTATATTGATACATCTTAATCTAGGCAAATGCAAGTCACATTAGTAGAAAAACTAGCTTTGGTTTGCAGTGGCCGAGAGCATTAGTCCCGGTTCCTCCTCGAACCGGTACTAATGCAAGCATTTGTCCCGGTTCGAGGGGACCGATCGACGCATGGGAGTCAGGGGGCATACGTCCCGGTTCTTAAAGAGCTATTCATCTCGGTTCATAATACGAACCGGACTAAAGGTCCGGCCCGAGACACATGGCCTGCCGCCCACCTTTAGTCCCGGTTCATAATACGAACCGGGACGAATAGCACGCCTATAAATGCGGCGCACCAGCCAGCCCTTCCTCTATTTTTTCTCTTGGTTGAAGGAGTGAGGTGTGGCGTGCTAGTTTTTTTTCCTATGCACATTAGGTGTTCGACAAAATGTCTGAGAGAATAATACACTTGATTTCACACAAAATAAAAATGATATGAGGTGCCCGAGCCACACTTAAGTCTTTCTCCTCTTTATTTCCTTCTTGATCGAGGTTAGCAACCTTATCCTTCATCTACCATTGATATAATAATGAATGCATCAACGTAAAGTGGTCATCTCACTATTCATGATGTTCTGTAACGGTGGAGATGAACCGGTGGGGATGGATGTACGGTGACCGACGTGAATCCGTGTACATTCAAGGGATGGATACATTTATCGATGTGGCTAAGGCAAACAAAGAGAATGGATTTATGTGTTGTCCATGTGTTCAATGTCGGAACATCAAGGAGTACTCTTCCTCGAAAATCATTCGCGGCCACCTGATTCAGAGAGGTTTCATGCCTAGCTATAATTGCTGGACCAAGCATGGAGAAAGAGGAGTTATGATGCAAGACAATGAAGAAGAAGAGGATGATGACAACTATTGTCATATGTTCCCTGAATACGATGATACTGCAATAGAAGAGAATGAAGAAGAAGGAGGTGAAGAACAGGCATCAGATGAGCCTATTGATGATCTTGGTCGGGTCATTTCTGATGCAAAGCGAGACTGTGAAACAGAGAAGGAGAAGTTGAAGTTGGAGGGAAAGTTAGAGGATCATAAAAAATTATTGTACCCAAATTGCGAAGATGGCAGCACAAAGCTCGGTACCACACTGGAATTGCTGAAATGGAAGGCAAAGACTGGTTTATCTGACAAGGGATTTGAGAAGTTACTGAAAGTAATGAAGCCGAAGCTTCCAAAGGATAACGAATTGTCCGAGAGTACTCACGAAGCAAAGAAGATTCTCTGCCCTCTGGAATTAGATGTGCAGAAGATACATCCATGCATAAATGACTACATCCTCTACCGCAGTGAGGAGTACGAGAATTTAGATAAATATCCGGTATGCACTGAACTGCGGTATAAGATCAGACGAGATGACCCTGGTGATGTTGATGGTGATGATGAGCCCCCCAGGAAGAGGGTTCCTGCTAAGGTTATGTGGTATGATCCTATAATACCAAGGTTGGAACGTTTGTTTAGAAACAAAGAGCATGTCAGGTTGTTGCGATGGCACAATGAAGACCGTAAGAAAGACGGGAAGTTGAGGCACCCCGCTGATGGGTCCCAGTGGAGAAAAATTAAGAGAGAGTTCGGTAACACCCCGTCCACTCCTGGGTCCGGGGGGGTGTCACTCCTGGCACCTTAATAGGATATCTAGACTAGCCCCACAGACCAACATTAGTCTTTTCTCAAGACTTTGTCCTCACTGCAAATGCGCACCCACTTCCCGGTCGGTTACCCATCCTAGAATTGCTCTAGGCCAAGCACGCTTAACCTTAGAGTTCTTTTCGAATGAGCTTCCGAAAAAGAAGTTGCAACTTGTTGGTATGAGTATTCTATTAGTCCTATTAAGCCATGTGCCTGGTCTCACATACACCCATCCTTTAGAAGATCGATGCCCTCATCGATCAAGCACACCCAGAACGTTCCTCTGGCACGCCAGATAAGGCCGATGTCGGCACATGTGCCATGCCGTGTCCACTCCGGGCCACACGCGCCATGCGCCACATGTCCTGCCACTAACCCGCACAGACCCGTTTAACCGCGAGGTCAGCTCTGATACCACTTTGTAACACCCCGTCCACTCCTGGGCCCAGGGGGTGTCACTCCTGGCACCTTAATAGGATATCTTGATAGGCCCCACAAACCAACATTAGTCTTTTCTGCGCACTTTGTCCTCACTCGTGCGCACCCGGTACCCACTTCCCGGTCGGTCACCCATCCTAGAATTGCTCTAGTCCAAGCACGCTTAACCTTAGAATTCTTTTTGAATGAGCTTCCGGAAAAGAAGTTGCAACTTGTTGGTATGAGTATTCTATCAATCCTATTAAGCCATGTGCCTAGTCTCACAAGTTCCCAGACTTTGTAGGTGACACGAGGCACTTATGGTTTGGTCTAAGTACAGATGACATGAATCCTTTTGGGTAGCAGAGCTGCAGTCACATCACCTGGCATGTGACTCTATGTATCTACAACCTTCCTCCTTGGTTGTGCATGAAGCCTAAGTTCATTATGATGCCAGTGCTTATCCAAGACCCGAAGCAACTCAGCAACGACATTGATGTGTACCTAAGGCCATTAGGGATATTATAACCGAGACAAGAGGGAGCTCTCTCATAGCCTGGACATTTTTGGCCATCTGATCGTCCCATCTGCCTATTTCTGACCGTAGGATGACCATGTGTACCGCAGTGGGCCGAAAATCCCTGGGGAAGCTACTCTGGCCATCAAATTGGCCTGCTGCGATTAATTGTGCCCTGTATGCCCACTAAAGCCCATAGGTCATAGACATACCAAACTCAGTTTAGGATAAAAAACCTTGATTTCCAATTTACTGAAAAGGCATCGTACACTAGAGCTACTACCCTTTCCGACCTCTCCCCTCCAGAGACCGATGGACTCCCATTACCGCCGCTGCCCCACCAGCTCCCGTAGCTCATCATCATCTCTCTGTGCTGGTGGCATA
Organism: Avena insularis; assembly: GCA_023614405.1. Classification (NCBI taxonomy): domain Eukaryota; kingdom Viridiplantae; phylum Streptophyta; class Magnoliopsida; order Poales; family Poaceae; genus Avena; species Avena insularis. The sequence goes on along the minus strand of CM042694.1, from coordinate 159,154,104 downwards.
CCGCCTCCCTCCTCGTCGCCATTCTCTTTACAGCCTCTACTCCTTGCACTGCCACGACGTCGGCCACCTGCAGATCGCCGCTGGTCCACCGGCCGCTCGAGGATGCTGCTTGGGGGCCCTCGGATCCAGTTGCTGACCCAATAAGAAGTTTGACGACATCCTCATGCCACTCATCATTTTTATATGTCTATCTTTAGCTACAGGATCTGTTTTTTGTTTATTCAGGTTCAGACATTGCAAAAGTGCAAAACTAAAGGTAACCATGCACTAACGGCTGAATGTCTATACATTTGCAAAAGAAAGCTTTTGATGCCTCATGCCGGACCGTATCTGCAAGTGATGTATGCATAGACATGAGCATGTATTTTATGTTGAGAACTGCTATACAAAGCTAGCGACATTTCCTGCCATGATTTATTATCTACGTAATTGTTTCATAGCAATTCAATTATTCCCTATTTAAACTTTGAACTTGCATGCACCATTGCAATGCGTAGAAAATTACTTGTGAGTACTTTACGGAGCCAATGAATTTAGTCTTTAAATGTTAATAAAATATCTTGCTAATTCAGATTTGTTAACAAATGCATACAACAAAAAATAGTTAAAGAGCTGGTATCTAAGATATTATATATTTTCAGAAATTCAGCTGTGCACACTACTTTTATGTTTATCTGAATATTGGAAGCTAATTATTGTAGCCAAACTGTGAGACCCTGGTGCATGGCTCAATAGGATTGATAGGAAACCCATACCAACAAGTTGCAACTTCTTTTCCGGAAGCTCATTCAAAAATAACTCTAAGGTTAAGCGTGCTTGGCCTAGAGTAATTCTAGGATGGGTGACCGACCGGGAAGTGGGTACCGGGTGCGCACGAGTGAGGACAAAGTGCGCAGAAAAGACTAGTGTTGATCTGTGGGGTTAGTCTAGAGATCCTATTGAGCTGCCAGAAGTGACAGTCGTCGGTCCGGAGTGACCGGGGGTGTTACAAAGTAGTATCAGAGCCGACCCTCGCGGTTAAATGGGCGTGTGTGCACATGACATGTAGCATGGCGTGGGCCCGGAGTGGACACGGCATGGCAATGTGCAAGACCGGACGCATGACATGTGCCAAGAGGGGACGTTCCTGGCTTATGGTTGATCGACCAGGACGTCGATCTTCTAAGGGTGGGTGTATGTGAGACCCTGGTGCATGGCTCAATAGGATTGATAGGAAACCCATACCAACAAGTTGCAACTTCTTTTCCGGAAGCTCATTCAAAAATAACTCTAAGGTTAAGCCTGTTTGGCCTAGAGTAATTCTAGGATGGGTGACCGATCGAAGTGGAGTGCTGCGCGCATTTAGTGAGGACAAAGTGCGCAGAAAAGACTAGTGTTGATCTGTGGGGTTAGTCTAGAGATCCTATTGAGCTGCCAGAAGTGACAGCCGTCGGTCCGGAGTGACCAGGGGTGTTACACAAACTATATTATTACGTTTTTGCATGGTTATCATCTGAGGGTCTTCCAAGTTTACTTGGCCAAATACTTGTCATCAGAAAATTCTTCCTCGAAGTTACCTCAAATGAAGAGGCCATTTCAGAATGTCCGGGTATTTCAACTACGGTATCATATTGGTTCTGTGATTTTCATGGCACTGCAATAGCGAGGTATTATATATTTTCCTGAGTTATCTTGTTTCATTTTATATATAGTTTCATTTCACATGTTTTTTGGTGTTTATATTGTAAGTATGAGGTTGACTATACTAGCCTTGTTTCACATGTATGCAAGTGCGACATAGGCTTGTTTTATTTAGCTTTGAGTGCTTCTTACTTGATTCTTCTTGGGCAATCTTGGGAAACAGTTACATATAGATAGGTGTCTACTATGTGTACTATCAAAAAGTAAAGCTTCTACTGATAAAACATGTCGAAAAATGAGGCAAGGTACTGTTTCCATAGGAGTGGTTCTAGGTACTCTTTTCTTGAATGATATCTTTGACGGTAGTCTATTGATATTTTTTAATTTTTTAAAACTTTGGATATGTAAAAATATGATAACAAATTTGTTAGTTTAAATCCAAGTAATTTCATCAATACCTAACAGTCTATTGTTCCGGTGGATGGGCGCGGCAACGCGCGCCATCATGATCTAGTTAGTTGAAGAACTCTTACAGTTGTGGAGAAAACCAGGTGTACATATGTGGGATGAGCACAAACATGAGCCATTTGACCTACGGGTGCTACTTTTCGTAATCATCAATGATTGACCTGCTCTTAGTAACCTTTCAGGACAGACAAACAAGGAATACAAGGCATGCACACATTGTTTAGATAATACTGAAGCTATATATTTGCATAAATGTAAGAAGGTTGTGTACCTAGGGAATCATCGATTTCTTCCAATCAATCATCACGTAAGAAAGAAAGGCAAGTATTTCAAAGGTGAGGCAGATTATCGAAGAATCCTGACCTCCCTACAGGGGATGATGTATTTGGTATGGTCAAGGACATAGAAGTATCTTTGGAAAGGGTCCTGGCAGTCAACCTGTTCCAAACGATGTCGCTACCGGGCACGCGCCCATGTGGAAGAAGAAATCTATATTTTGGGAGCTACCCTATTGGAAATTCCTACGTGTCCGCTCTTCAATCGACGTGATGCATGTGACGAAGAATTTATGCGTGAACCTGCTAGGCTTTCTGGGCGTGTATGGGAAGACAAAAGATACACCGGAAGCACGGGAGGACCAACAACGTATGAAAGACCCACAAAACATGCATCCACAGAACAAGACGGATAAATGGCGTCACTTAAGTCCTGCCAGCTACGCTCTTACGAAAGTAGAGAAGGAAATCTTTTTTGATGTCCTTTACAGTATCAAGGTGTCGTCTGGATTCTCGTCTAAAATAAAGGGGATAATAAATATTGCAGAGAAAAAATTCCGATTGCACGTGATGATGACACAGTTGCTTTCGATTGCATTGAGGGGGCTTCTACCAGAAAATGTTCGAGTACCCATTGTGAAGCTATGTGCATTCCTCAATGCAATATCTCAGAAGGTGATCAATCAAGATATTCTGACAAGATTACAGAAGGATGTGGTCCAATGTCTTGTTAGTTTTGAGTTGGTGTTCCCACCACCCTTCTTCAATATTATGACGCATCTCCTGGTTCACCTAGTCAAAGAGATTTTCATTCTCGGTCATGTATTTCTCCACAATATGTTCCCCTTTGAGAGGTTCATGGGAGTGTTAAAGAAATATGTTTATAACCGTGCTAGTCCAGAAGGAAGCATCTCCAAGGGCTATGGAACAGAGGAGGTCATTGAGTTCTGTGTTGACATTATTCCTGACCTTAAGCCAATTGGTGTTTCTGAATCACGGCATAAGGGGAGACTGAGTGAAAAAGGCACGCTGGGAAAGAAAGCAATGATATGTAGGGATGGATAATCTTTCACTCAAGCACACTACATGGTTCTACAGAATTCCACCTTGGCAGCTCCGTATATCGGGGAACACAAGAATATTGTACGCTCCAACAACCCGCGGAAAGCCAGACTCCTGGATTAGAGATGAACACATGAAGACTTTTGGTAGTTTGTTGCGAACACATCTAATGAATGACACCACTATTGGAGATCAGCTTTACTTGTTGGCTGGGTCACCATCTTCTACTATATTGAATTTCCAAGGTTACGAGATAAATGGAAATACATTTTACACGGTCGCCCAAGATAAAAAGAGCACCAACCAGAACAGTGGTATCCGCTTTGATGCAACCGACGAGAATGGCAAAAAGGACACACACTATGGTTACATAGAGGAGATATGGGAACTTGACCATGGAGTTTCTTTTAAGGTCCCTTTGTTTCGGTACAAATGGATCAACCTGAATGGAGAAGGGGTAAAAGTAGACCAGTTGTACGGAATGACTAACAATAGATCTCAACAATCTTGGTTATAGAGACGAACCATTTGTCCTATCCAATGATGTGGCATAGGTTTTCTATGTGAAGGACATGTCCTCCATACCGAAAAAAGAAAAAATAAGCAAACGAATACATCACACGATGAGCCAAAGTGTCACATGGTTCTTTCAGGGAAAAGAAATATCATGGGAGCCGAGGACAAGACAGACATGTCAGAAGATTATAATAAGTTTGATGAAATTCTGCCCTTCATAGTGAAAACTGACCCAAGCATCCCGTTAAGCAAAGAAGATGCTCCATGGTTACGCCCGAAGCAACCATAAACAACCATAAACAGGCATAAGAAATTCAAAAACGGTCCGAACAATATAAATCCTTCGCATGGTGTCATATTATATGACATAGTTGTAATGAAAAATACCAAACTTGGTATATTGATTATGTCTCGAAAAAACCTTCACAAAATGACCTATCTTGCTCGAGGTTTCATGGCTTTCGGTCCAAATGACCAATGTTATGTGCATAATCGAGACATAGTTTGTGATACTATGCCCATATTGTGCATGCATGTGCATCTTGGGATGGCTAACAATGTTACAGGAGGAAGTTTTATTTTTCGTCGCATGGAAAAGCAATTTTCTATTTTCCGAGTGCCAAAATCAGGGCATTTTGTGAAGCAACACCAAACGTTAAATAAAAAAATGGTACCACCCCATTTTTCAAAAATACTAGACCACCTTACGTGAACAATGTACGAACTAGGGATTTTAAAACCTTTCCGTCCACCCCTGGAGAAAAAGACAAATGTCGACCAAATCGACAGGAAGTGGGTCCGGTTTGACCTATAGGTACATGATCTAATGTTCGTGATTTTTTGAAAAAATTATTTTTAGACTCATAATGTGATGTTTCTTCAGAGATCCAATGCAAGTTTTAATGAGGCTCATCCCCTATCTTCATGACCGCAGTTATGACCATAGTTGGACCCTGGTAAATTTTGAAACGGGCATAAGAAATTCAAAAATGGTCCGAACAATGTAAATCCTTCGTGTGGTGTTATATTATATGACATAGTTGCAATGAAAAATACCAAACTTGGTACATTGATTATGTCTCGAAAAAACCTTCACAAAATGACTTATCTTGTTCGAGGTTTCATGGCTTTCAGTTCAAATGACCAATGTTATGTGCATCATTGAGGCATAGTTTGTGATATTGTGCCTATATTGTGCATGCATGTGCATCTTGGGATGGCTAACAATGTTGCAGGAGGAAATTTTATTTTTCTTCACATGGAAAAGCAATTTTCTATTTTCCGAGTGCCAAAATCATAGCGTTTTGTGAAGCAACAGCAAACGTTAAATAAAAAAATGATACCACCCCATTTTTCAAAAATACTACACACCTTACATGAACAATGTCCTAACTAGGGATTTTAAAACCTTTCCATCCACCCCTGGAGAAAAAGACAAATGTCAGCCAAATCGGTAGGAAGTAGGTCCGGTTTGACCTACAGGTACATGATCTAATGCTCTTGCTTTTAAAACAAAAAAATACTTTTAGACTCATAATGTGTTGTTTCTTCAGAGATCCAATGCAAGTTTTAACGAGGCTCATCCCCTATCTTCATGCCCACTATTATGACCATAGTTGGAAACCGGTAAATTTTGAAACGGGCAAAGAAATTCAAAAACGGTCCGAACAATGTAAATCCTTTGTGTAGTGTCATATTATATGACATAGTTGCGATGAAAAATACCAAACTTGGTATATTGATTATGTCTCAAAAAAACCTTCACAAAATGACCTACCTTGTTCGAGGTTTCATGGCTTTCGGTTCAAATAACCAATGTTATGTGCATAATCGAGGCATAGTTTGTGATACTGTGCCCATATTGTGCATGCATGTGCATCTTGGGATGGCTAACAATGTTGTAGGAGGAAGTTTTATTTTTTGTCGCATGGAAAAGCAATTTTATATTTTCCGAGTGCCAAAATCGGGGCGTTTTATGAAGCAACACCAAATGTTAAATAAAAAATGTTACCACCCCATTTTTAAAAAATACTAGACCACCTTACATGAACAATTTCCTAACTAGGGATTTTAAAACCTTTCCATCCACCCCTGGAGAAAAAGACAAATGTCGACCAAATCGGTAGGAAGTGGGTTCGGTTTAACCTACAAGTACATGATCTAATGCTCGTGATTTTTAAAAAAATCATTTTTAGACTCATAATGTGATGTCTCTTTAGAGATCCAATGCTCGTGGATTGTTCAGAGATCCATCCCCTATGGCCAGCTTAAGGGAGATGCCTGAGGACTAGATCCTCCGGCATCTCCCTAAAGCTGGTCGTAGTATTGTCCCTACTCTCGCACACCATCTTGGACTTTATAACTTCTCTAGCTAGATCAATATGCCAGGTAGCTAACTAATTTCACATATTAGAGAGTGTTGGGGCTGCTTGTTAGAGATGCGGACTGGGCTCATGGGCATCTCCTCAAACCGCCATAGTGGTGTCTCTGCTCTCACACAATATCATGTTTGTGTTTGATAACTTCATAAGGATGCCTATTTATAGATTAAGCAGCACAACATAGTGTCGACACTCATGACATAATGTCGACACTCTTGTCGATAGTCCCGGTTGGAGGCACTAACCGGGACTAAAGATATTTCTCGCCATTTCCCACCGCTTTTCGATATGCTTTCCCGCCCTTTTCCTGAAAAAATGACTTTTAGTCCCGGTTGGTGCCACCAACCGGGACTAAAGGTCCTCTGTGCGCGCCCCTATGGTGGCCATCATATGACCGGGTGTATGCTCTGGTCTTTCGTCCCGGTTGGAGCCACCAACCGGGACGTATGGCCTTTACATCCCGGTTGTTGGATCCAATCTAGACGTATGGCCCTCCCGTACCACGCGCCCCTGTTCTCCTTCCCCATCGTTTCATCTCTCTACAGCACAAACAGCACGCGATTTGGAAGGAATTCAGGAGTGTTTCCACGATTCCACGCCTGCAGGCTGCCCGAGCTCGCCGTCCGGACCCCTCCCCCCCCCGCCGCCACCGGACCGCCCTGCCGCCACCGGACCGCCCCCGGACCGCCCTGCGTTCCACCAGCTGACCACGCCAGCATGCTAGAGAGGACCGTCCCGCCATCATCCGCAGCAACCACGCCGCCGCCATCGTTGCCCCGGCAAGCCACGCCACCACCCGCTGGTGCGCCCGCACGTGCCCTCTCTTCGCCTTCTTTGTTTCTCTCTGTTTAGTTAATTAGGTTAGTTTCATTAGTTTAGTTTAATTAGTTAGTTAGTAGTAGTAGTTAGTTAGTGGTAGTAGTAGTAGTTAGTTAGTGGTAGTAGTAGTAGTTAGTTAGTTGTAGTAGTAGTAGTTAGTAGTAGTAGTAGTTAGTAGTATTAGGGTAGTAGTAGTAGTTAGTTAGTAGTAGTTATTAGTTAGTAGTATTAGGATAGTAGTAGTAGTTAGTTAATAGTAATTAGTTAGTAGTAGTTATTAGTTAGTAGTATTAGGATAGTAGTAGTAGTTAATTAGTAGTAGTAGTAGTAGTAGGGATGGCACCCGCCGGGTTCGGGGCTAGGTCCGGCCCCCTCTAGTCGGGTCTCATATTTTACCAGACCTGTGACCCGGCCAGGTTCAGGGCCCCAACGGGTACCCGCTAGCGCGTGAGACTTGGCGGGTCTAAATTTTTACCAAACCCTCCCCGTTTAAGGTGGGTACCCATCGGGTTTGCGGGTTTCGGAGTTACTGCTTTTCCCCTTGGAGTTACATGATCCTGCCGGCGTTTGAGGTTAGGGACGGGCGCGGCAACACGCGCCATATAAGGACGATGGACGGGCGCGACAACACGCGCCATATAGGGATGATGGACGGGCGTGGCCACACGTGCCATATAAGGACGATGGACGGGCGCGGCAACACGCACCATATATTAGGGTTTCTTCGAATTATGGTTTACATCCCTAGCCCGTCAAACCACACCTACCTAACCTCCTCACTTGGCTGCTTCGACTCATCCGCTTGTCCCCTTTTGGAGAAATATGGAACCCATAGACGAAGAAAAAGAAATGGCGCTTGAGGATATGATCAACGAGGGAAGACATATCGATAACGATGTCACCTTGCTATATCTGAACAACTCCGGTGAGAGAGATCTGGGTTTCGACCGAACAGACGGCTCCGGTGAGAGAGAAGCCGACGAGGTGCATATATATATTAATAAATTAAGCCTTTGTTGTCTATATACATATATGTTAACGCTCTTTCTTCTTTAACCCTCTGGGTCGAGCAAATCTTCTAAAAAGAATAAACGAGGCCTAGCCAAAAAGTTGGGAGACCATGAAAGGTACAAGATCGAAGAAGTCGCTCTAGACGGTGAACCGAGGGCTCCCATTGATGTTGCAAATAAATTTATAAGGCAATGCGGAGTTATTGTTAGGGACTACATCCCGATCATCGTCAGAGAATGGAATAGGTCATCAAAGGATCCAGAGTATCTATATGTCAGTGACTTATCCAAAGACACTCTTCGGAAAAAAGCTCATGGTTAATTTCACCCTACCGATGTTAGAGGTGTATCCAGATGACTACGCTCCAGATGAAGAGATTCCAACTCAGGAGGAACTACAGAAACACATGGAGCAACAAGTCAAGGAGTACGCTCTTAAGAAGATGGCCCAACAATTCAACAACTGGAAGAAAAGGTTGCACCTTGACTTTGTCGTGAAAGAGAAGACTCCAGATTTCACTACTGGGGCATATGAGAAGATAAAAGACTACTGGGCTGATTTTGTGTCATACAAGACATCGGCTCCAGCTAAGAAAAGATCTGAAATAACTAAGCAAAATGCTGCTAAAAAGCAGTATCACCATACTATGGGGCAAGGTGTCTACAAGGCTAGCAAGCCTAAGTGGGAGAAACTCGAGTCCCACCTGATGGCTAAAGGGATCACCCTAGAGCCATACAATTGGATCAAACGGGTAAGGAATTGGTTTTACGGGCATGGAGACATGTTGGACTCGGAAGGGAAGTGCATATATAACATAAGACATAAATAAACTCCCATACCCATCGAAGACATTAGAAATGCAGTAAGGGCTGTTGAAGATGGGGAGTTCATTCCCGATAGAGAGAATGACGAGCTCGCACTCACCCTTGGGAACAAGGAACACGAGGCACAGAAGGCTCCAAACCATGGAACCTTGGTTTTGCCGACCATAGGAATAAATATCCAAATAGAAGCCGTCAAAGGAGAAAGGAAAGGGAGGAACTTGAAGTAATGAAGCAGAAAGACCGGATGCACGAAATAGAACAACAATTAAAGAAGCATCAAAATCAACTTGACAAACTTAGCCAGCAAGCTACCGACCCATCTCAGCGGCACATGGTAGAAGAAGATGCCTTCGATGCTACCGGCCCATCCACTAATCGAAAAAGCAGCATGGCTTCCATGGAGCTCCCCGGTGATGATGCTGATGATGCACCATCGATGGCTCCTCTTCGCTACCCAGTGGATGATATCATGGAGATGACACATTGTGAGCTGCATGTGAAAGTTGTCAACATAACCATGAAGGTGGCAGTCGGCTATGCCTTACCATTAGTTGGACCAGTACCAACTTACCATTGTTGTCCGGTTCCATAGGGCTACGCTATTGCCGGGGTGGATGAAGTTATGGATGGATTCGCGCAGCTCAAGCTTGACTACCCTGCAGGTGAAGGGGATGTGACTAAGCTGGGAGAAGCAAAAAAGATGACCATTCTATGGCGAAAGGAACACATCGTGCTTTCAAATCGGACGCCAAGGCCATCCACTCCTTGGAGCACAACTCCATCTTCGTCACAACCTCACCCGTCTCTAGCGCATTAGCCATCTTTGCCATCACCGCGACAGGCGCCGTCTCTGCCACCGCGTCAGCCATCTTAGCCTCTCCCAAAAGTACAAAAGGGTCAGGGCAAAAAGCGAAAGAGTAACCGATCACCAAAGCGTCTACTGGAGCCCCTCCCAAAAGTACCAAAGGTTGCTCCCAAGAGATCTTACGACTATACTGAAGAGGAGAATGCAGTGATCGCAAAGGCCCAAACGCAACCGTGTTTTGATATCCTCAAGCGGCCGAAAGAGCCACAGTTCCCCAGCACTAAAGAAGAAAAATCCAAAGTGCAAAAAATGTTGAAGACCCTTCATTAACCCAAGCCAAGGCTGTCATCAGACTATGACCGCTCTATTGTCAAGTCATATCAGTCAATAGTGAGGTCGAAGATCACTAGTGTAAGCGGGAATTCAGTTCCCCAACTCGGTTTATAGAAAAACAGGGAATGCCCCCCACTCAAAGTGATTTCCGATACCATGGTGGAGTCGAGCAAAGCTGCGAACAAGCAGTATGATCCAGAAATTGTTGCACTGTATGGAGAAGCGGCCACTACTCAAGGTATGACTATTGCTCAATACATAAACCAGTTAGATATCCCTGTGGCTGAAGGAGCATACAAATACGAGTACGGGAAACCTCTCGTCAGACCCGAGGACGTCAAGTATCTACCAACAAAAATGCGAAGATTGCACAATTGGTACATTAAAGCCACAAAGGAAGGGGCAAACTGGATAGTGATCGGAGTTCGAAACGAGCATTACGGGTATGGAGATGCCCAGATACTGATTGAATTTCCTGAACTACATCAGTTTTTCAATCAAGACACCCTCGACAAATCGATCGTCAGTGCCTACTATATGTAAGTATTATTTATCTAATAATTAAGTCTCTAGTTAGGTCACCTTGTTTATATCGCATGTATAATCATACTCACTATATTATGCAGACTAAAGATTCTCGAATGCAGAAGAGGACAGATCTATGACATTGGGTTCATTGACCCATATTGGGTTCATGAAATTACTGTGAAACTTAATCCCAAGGACACAGAGGATAAAATTGTAATGGACCTAAGGTTTCAAGAAACCAAAAGTGAAATATTATTACCTTGCAACTTCGAGTGAGTGTTATTGTCTTGTACACATTCTATTTCACTTACTCGATGTTAAGTGTATAGTTGATGAGTTATGCATGCGCAGATTCCATTATATTCTCCTAATCATTCAACCTGACAATGGAGTAGTACAAGTCATGGACTCTAATCATAAACCCCTTGAGAAGTGGGAACCCATGTAGGATATGCTCCAGCGGTAATTTCAGTCATTATGACACTATATCGGCAACTTTCATTCATTTACATGCATCAAGTAATTAATAACTCATTTCATTCATTTTCTTTGTCGCGCAACGCTTGGAAACGATTCACCAACAAGGTTAAGGGTGCCTGGAAAGAGAAGCTTACATTTAAACCACTAAATGTAAGTACTACTAGCTAGATCCACGCTTCTCTTTGATTTTAATTTCGATACCATTATCATGCTTAATTATTATTATTTTGATTGAACTTTGTTCTCGTAAAGTGTCTGAGGCAGCCGGACGGAAATAACTTATGTGGATACTATGTCTGCGAGTTCATTCGTCAGACAACCTGTGAGAAGGGCAAAAACTTAGAACAACTTCAAGTATGTAAACAATTTTCAGAAATTTATTTTATTACCATCAATTGCGTTTAGTTTCATTCATATATGTTGACTCATTCTTTTAAATTAGATTGAACGGTTGTGGGACAATCTTCTACCAAAGGATCGCATACAAGCAATCCAAGAGGAAATTGCGGGATTCTTAGATGCAGAGGTCCTAGATCCAAAAGGAGAATACTATCAGAAGATTGTGATAATGTAATAAGGATCATAAAAGACTTTATATTGTATATATGCATGAATGTAATATATTCGATACTTGCTGTGTAATATAATCGTTCCCTTAAGGTAGATGACACTTATCCTAGCACTATGTTGTGAGGAATGCTCGTCCTCATAGTAGATGGTGCGAGGTTGATGTTACCGAAAGTGGATTCGCATGGAGGCATGATGCGGATTTGAGAGACATCAAGGGGTAAGTGTCACAAAATAAATGCTGCCCAAAATACAAAAAGGAAATACATAAAGGTGAAACAAAATAAACGAAAAATATACAATAAAATCTCTGCCGTGGCACAAAAATTGCCCAAAATGCTGTCGCGGCAGAGACGCGTAGATCCTGGTTTGTATTACAAACCGGGACAAATGCCCCTCCCCCCTTGTGACAACCAGCGGCTACGTGGACCGTCCTTTTGTCCCGGTTTACAGCCCAACCGGGACTAAAGGGTTGGGGCTTTAGTCCCAATTGCCCCGTCCCGGTTGGGCAACCGGGACTAAAGCCCCTTACAAACCGGGACAAAAAGCCATGTTTCTACTAGTGTCACTTATTTTAAATGAAGGGAGTATAAGATGTTTTAGCTTTTGTGAGGTGAATGTTTATAAACATCTTTTAGTGTGTAGGTTTACTCTAAATCTATACAATAAAAAATGTCTAGATATATTAGTTTTACAAAAGGTAAAACATCTTATATTATAAAACAGATGGAGTATTATGAAATGGACAGGGCCTGATTGTGCATGGGCAGGTACTGAGTTACCTTGCTCTAAGGAGGACACGGAGCTCTTTTATGCCATGACGAATGTCACTATTGGGAATGGTCGTTTGGCTCCATTTTGGGAGGTGCCATGGGTGGATAGGATTTGCCCCAAAACCATTGCACCATCGATCTATGATCTGTCCAAGAAAAATAAATGAAATGTTCATGCGGCACTTCAAGACAATGCGTCCATGGGGATACAATATCCAAAGCTCCTTCGACCCAGGAGGTGTATGTATACTTGGACCTCTGAGTTTATAGCGTAAAATAACCTATTTTATGTTCAAATGGAAGGGGATACGGTAGCGTCCAGATTAGGGGCAGACGACGTGCGGATGAAACAGGGGATGTCGCTATTGCGCAGGACCATCGGTGGAACTTCGGCGAGCTAGGTAATCATGGTAGATATGGGAGGATAGGATTGGAGAAAGAAGTGAGATGGAAAAATATGTAGGGTGCTGACATGTGGGACATGTCTCCACCTCAAGTAATAACCCATATGTTGTGCCAACTCAGGCTAGACACGTGGGATTCCAGTGTCAGAATCCGTGTTAATTCGTTGTCAAGCGGCTTTTAGTATTTTTTGCTAAAAACCTAGCCAAATGTAGTGGTTTTTCCCCTGAAAACAAAAATTGGTCCCACTCAGTAAATTTGAACACAAAATTGGCAGTTTTATGCTGTACACTCTTTTCCTTGAGTTCTATGGTATAAAGTCTTTGACTTCCCTCTCAAAGCACTAAGATGACCCCTCATGTGATGCATGGAGATGCGCATATACGGTAAATTTTTTGGTTATCTAGTTCTTGTAGTCAACCAAGTAGTGTCGCGGGAATGACCACGGCAGTCGCTGACACGGGCAGCGATTTATAGAATAGGAGGCGAGAGCTGGCGGCCATCTGCGATGCGAGATGGGGGAGGATGCACATGGGTTTACCCAGGTTCGGCCCCCCGGAGGGTAAAGACATACTCTTGCTAGATTGCATTGATGGAGAGCGAGTTACAGGGGTGGCGAGCTCGGCGTCTAAGCAGCGAGTCGCTCAGAGGGGTATATGGCGGAACGTAAGTCCTCAATCTACCCTAGGAAGGTTTATATATGGGTACCTCGCTAGGGTTTTGCAGTATACAACCGAACAAGTTATGGATTCGAAGGCTTTTGACCTAATCTGACTGGGCTTCTGCTATGCTTCTAGACCTCCAATCTCCAATCTCCAGGCCTCCTCTTCAGTCGCGTTCCAGTCGCCGTCCTGCAGGCCCACTCGTGAGGCCTTCGACCCAATCGGAACGTCCTGCTGGGCATACCCCATCCGGCATATCCCCATCAGTAGTCCCCAAGGCTATCATTGATTCAGTGCAGGTGTTCATTTGGCAGTCAGAGTAGGCGACTCCAATTTTGGCACCCAGTCGAATCGGTGATGGACTCTGTCGAGAATGGAGGAAATTTTCCACCAGCTTCCAGTCGCGGCTTTGGCAAACGTATTATCACTCGAATCGCCACCCTTACCGATTGGGTAGAGCATACCTACCGGCGAGTCGAATGGAAGAAGCTAGACCGTCAGTTTGGTCAAACTAGCCGTTGGGTAATCCAACGGTAACTTCAGCACAATTACCGCGGGTAACGGCTACCCCGAGATTGGCGGGTAGCACTTCTTTATAAGGAGAGTGACGGAAAATTCATGTAGATCCTCTCCCACATTCCTCACTTTCGTGCATCCCATTCTCTCTGCCTCTTCACGATGCCGATTCCTCGAGCCGAGCAACCTTGTCTCTCCTTCGATGGCGCCCCCGAAGGATCTGTGGGGCAAGTCCAAGTGCACCGTGGCGCAGCTCAAATCGTTTGAGGACGCAGGGGTCCTTTGCAAGGGGAATTGGCAGATTCCCGCTCCCTCCGAGACCGAGCCAAAGCCGCGCGCCGACGAATTTATCTGTTTCCCAAGCCACTTGGAGAGGGGCTTGGGATTCCCCACCTCAGTCTTCTTCCGAAGATTCTGTGCGTACTACGCAATCAAGCCATCCGACCTTGTCCCACACAGCATCGAGCAGCTGGCGATCTTTGTCGCCTTCTGCGAATGCTACCTCGGCTGCAGGCCGTACTTCGTGCTATGGCTGGAGCTGTTCCATGGTCACATTGGGCGCCACGGATCCGGTGGTCCCATCATGGCGGTAGGCAGCGTCACTTTCCAGTTGAAGCCGAAGGCAAACTTCTTCAAGCTCATGCTGCCGAAGAAGGCTGCGAGCGAGTGGAATAAAAGTTGGTTCTATGTGAGGGAGTCCACCCCCTCCGGCGAAATGGCGCTCCCCGAGTATGTCGCGTAAAGGAGCGAACCCTGCCGACTGATAGCGGACAAGCTTCCCGACGATCAGAGGATGGCCGTCGTGGAGATGATGGACTAGATCCAGGCGCTGAAGGACAAGGGGTTGTCCATGATCAATATGTACAATTGCTGGCTCGGGCGGCGCTTGGTTCCATTGGCGACCCGGCCCCACTGGATGTATGAATACATCGGAAAGAATGATCCTTCTTGGACTAGCAAGGAGCCGCGGGACGCCGCGGACTATAAGGCTGCCCTGAAGAAGATCACTGACGCGGAATTTACTACCACGTCGGCCGGGCTCACCCCGTACGTGCTCGAGAAGAATGAAGCTCCTACGGTAAGCCACTGTCACTAGATTTATATTCAGTCATGACTCTCGCAGGGCAATTTGCAACCGCATCTCGTAACATTTATTCGTGGCCATTCTCAGTTGTTTCAGGTTCTCGAGGGTTGGCTTCCCCCACTCGATGAGGAGGTCCCCAAAGAGCTTGAGGAGGGGACCGAAGGGGACTCCTCCGAAAGCGAAGAAGAAGATAGGGAGGTTCCTCCCGCATCGCCCGTGGCTCACAAGCCTCGCATGCAGAAGTAGCCCGAGATTGAAGCGAGCCATAGTCTTGAAGAGCGCAATGAAGACGATGAAATTTTGCAGGAGCATAGTTCACGGCACACCGCCATGCCGGCGAAGCCCGTGCACAAAGAAAAGTTGCCCGCGAAGAAGCCAGCTCCAAAGCCGGCGTCTCCACCCAGGTCGGTGGTGGCGTTTGGGTCGGACGACAAGTCCGATGATGATGTGACCAAGACCTCGCCTAAGATCCCGAAGGATACGACTCTGATGATGGGACCGGAAGTAGCGAATGCGACGGTGGAGGTAGAAGTTCCGCTCACGGCGATCGCGCCACTAGTCTCGGCTGCGTCGGAGCCAGGAGCTGCTGAAGCTACGGCGTCCAGGTCGCCACAACCGGTAGGGATGACCGCGTTGTCCGGGCCAGAGATTCCTGCGACCGTGGCTTCATCATTGAAGAAGCCCGCGGTGTCATGGGCCACATGTGTCTTTGAGAAGGGGCTTTCGCGCAAGATAGGCCCGGAGCTGGACAAGCCCGCCCACATCAGCATAGGGCTACGTGTTTTTCGGTCCCCAAGTGAGTCTACCATTCTCTTTTCCATTCTTGGATGTTTTCCTTCATGATTTCTTTGCTGACCTTGGTGATTTCACAGGTCTGGCGCCAAGAAGATAGGTCACTCTATGGTGTCTACAATTCCACCAGTTGTCGCTATAGAGGAGGCCGATCTCCCTAGGAAGAGGAAGCCTACTGCAGAGGTCGCGCCCGGTGAAGGCGCGAAGAAGAAGAAGAGGAAGAAGAAGAAGAAAGGAGATGCCACTGATGCTACAACAGAGGACACCGTGGGGGGATGACCCTCCTGCCCATGCGGAGGAAGTTGCAGCCACTCAATCAGAGCGAGCCAAGGAGGCTCCATCGACGGAACCACTGGCTCCAGCGACTAGCGCTCCGACGAGGGCGGCTGCGTTGTTTCCACGCTTCATAGCGAAGGGATTTCCGTTCACGGCGGAGACCCAGTCTCCGCAGTTTCTAGAGATTGTTGATGAAGACGTTGGGCTTCTTCGCGGGCGTACGTCCTTTGTAGTTCCTTCATCAGACACCAACCAACTTCATGGCATGCTTGGTGCCGCCATTCACGTGTGTCCAGTCCCCGAGTGCCTGGTCGCTGAATTTCAGCGGTTGGGCACTGAAAACTCTTCTAGTCACCAATCCCCAAGTGTCTAGTCGCTGAATTTCAGCGGCTAGGCACTTAAAATTGTGGTCATCCAGTCGTTTAATGTTTATTCTGTTTGCAGGGCCTATAGAGGGAATCAACGGATCGATAAGTCGCGAATGAACGCCTGGAGCGTGACCTGCACGTGGCACAGGAGGCCAACCCACGACTCCAGTAAACTGCTGGTGAGTTGTTATTCTGCTTGCAATCGCGAGCTGCCGGTGTTTACATGAGACTAGCTTTTGTTGCTATTCCTTTGTAGATGGTCTTCCGGCTTCTATTGCCAAAGCTCGGGAGGGGTATGTCCCGGCTACTGAACTGGACATAGCAAAGGGGCGGATCGACTCGCTGGTGAAGGAACTGGAGGAGGCGAAGGCGTCGATGGTCTCTTCTGAGGAGAGGGCCAAGGCTGCAGATGCTGCGGCAAAGGAGGAACGAAAGGCCGTCGACTCGGTTATCCTTGGGTTACAGGGTGATCATGGTGCCCTTGAAAAGCATGTGATGGAGAACTGCCGTAAGCTCCTTGGTAAGTGTCCCTGCTTCTCTTTCTTGTATGCGCTGAGTCCCCGAGCGGGGTGGTCCGTAATGACACTGAGTGCCTGACGTGCAGATCTGATAGGTAAAAGCGACCCAGTGGTGCAGACCAACACTGCCTCGCAATGTGTAACTGTAGTGGTGAACACGGCGACCGCCTCGACGCTATGCGTCCAGGCTGTTCTTCAAGGGATATCCCCCACCGAGGTTATTCCTAGGGGCTGACTGAAGTATGGCGCTATCTGGAGGAGGCACCCGCCGTCGTGGAGTGGATGGTGCGTTCGGCCTTCCGGCGCGGTGCCACTACGACATTGAGCTTGGGGCTCACACATTTCCCCGACGACTTTGACCTTGATGATGTCACGAGTGGCTACCCCTTGGCGACTGGCTCGGTGGAGATATCGGAGGTTCTGAGGCTGACCGCCAAGGCTACTCCATTCACGGATCGGGTGCTGGCGATGGGGGACTTGTTGCCATACCAGGAGACGGTGGTAGCACCGGGCGACCCTGAGCCGGAGCATCGCGACCTGAAGTCGGAGCAGCCCTTCCGGTCAGTGTTGTCGAAGTCGCTGACGACGTACCCGACGAATCCATGGGAGCCATTCATCCGGGCCAAGGGTGGTGGCGGCGCTTCTTCATCGGAGCCTGCAAAATAGATCGATGCCTTGGGGGCTTTTGTAAATTATGCCGAATGGCCATTTTTGTAATATGAACAATACATATGTATGGAAGTAAGAGGAGTCAATCGAATCGCAATGCATGGTCAATTATGTTATATGTTGATTTTTGTTTGAGTGAGTCCCCGAGCGCGTCCGCCCTTTAATGGGGTATAACTCGTTTATGTGCATGTGTGTTTGCTTTGGGTTTTTGTTTTGGTTGAGACTGATTTGTCGTGGCGCGTAGGGCCAATCGCCTTGCGACTCTGAGTGAGCTTTGTACTTAGCTGTTTTACCGGGCACGAGTAGGGTCGGTTTAGGTGAGTCCCCGAGCATGGTACTTAGACGGCTTTGGGCGTGTGCCTATTGTAGGATCTGATGCATTGTTTATAACGCGTCTCTACCCCTGGCTCGGAAAGCTAGTCGTGTGGCGAGTCAAAGGCAGCACTCTTACTTGGTGTGTTCCCAAGCCGCGTGAGGTTTTCTTGTTGCGAAGTCCCCGTGCGTGGTACTTAACCGTTCGAGTCGCTTTGCACGAGGATGGGGAGGACAGGTCATTGTGGGAAGCGTTTATAGGTCGTCTTGGCCCGGTAGGCTAGTCGAGCAAGGCGACTCCGATGGTGGCTCCGGGTTGGCGTGTTCGTGGACGACACAAAGCCCGACTATCTTTGGTGCCCTTGGATCGCACTACTTAGCCACGCCGGTCGCTCGACTAAGGGTTGACTTCCGTATGTAGCGTATTGCTGAATGTACGAGTGCGAGTGGCACAAGAAGATGGCGAGTAGACACAATTTGTGCGATCCGAATGTATTTCATAATATAGCAACTGAGTACAAGTTTGAGTTCTATGTATAGAACTTTCGGAGGAGGTTTACATTCCATGGCCTCCCGACCTCAAGCTGGTCGTTGCCTCGTATGTTGATGAGGTAGTAGGCGTTGTTGCCGAGGACACGCCCTATGGCGAATAGACCCTCCCATGGGGGGGAAAGCTTGTGCATGCCCTTCTTGTCCTGGACCAGTCGTAGGATCAGGTCTCCTTCCTGGAAGGTGCGGGTCCAGACTCGGCAGCTGTGGTAGCGGCAGAGTCCCTGCTGGTAGATGGCGGTGCAGGAGCGGGCTAGGTCGCGTGCCTCATCGAGCTAGTCGATTTCGTCTTGGCGGGCGGTCTCGTTTGCCGCCTCAACGTAGTTGGCGACCCGTGGTGAGTCGTGCTCCAGGTCGGTTGGCGTTACGGCCTCAGCGCCGTACACCATGAAGAAAGGCGTGAATCCCGTGGAGCGGTTGACGGCGGTGCGGATTCCCCATATTACGGAGGGGATCTCTTCGACCCAACATCTTGGCACTACAAGAAAATTTTCCTTCCGCAACGAATTGGCCTGACGGTCATCGTAGAAGGCGCGTCTTCCACGACGAAATTCTCGGCTCGGCCGTGGCCGATGGAAAACTTTTTTTCCGGTTTCGCGGCCCTCTACTATGACGGATCTGCAAAAAACGTGGAGGAAGCTCAGCTGGCACGTGGCAGAAGCAAGATTTTCATTTCCTCGCGCGATGTTGACTCGCCGAAGTCTTTTGAGGAGTGTGGGTCCCGGACATCAGTGTCTCTAGCGGACCATACTTTTTGGTCGTGCCTCCCTGATTTGAACTCAATAACGTAGCTCGAGGCGTCTGCCGTTTATTCATGTTGCTAGGTCCCACATGTCAGCCTCTCATTAGAAGGATCGTGTGTATGATGGATTTTTTTTTCCTTCGCTCGCGCTACCCTGTTCTGAAGTTGATAGCGCTGCTCGATGCATCTACCGTCTAATTAACCTCCTGGGACCCACATGTCATCCTCTCATTAGAAGAAACATGTATATGATGGAATTTTTTTCTTCGCTGGCGCTACCCCGTTCCGAGTTGATAGCGCTGCTCGACGCATCTACCGTTTAACCAACCTCCTGAGCCCCACATGTCATCCTTTCATTAGAACAAACGTGTGTATGATGGATTTTTTTCCTTGGCTCGCGCTAGCCCGTTCCGAGTTGATAGCGCTGCTCGACGCATCTACCGTTTAACCAACCTCCTGAGCCCCACATGTCATCCTCTCATTAGAAGAAACGTGTGTATGATGGATGTTTTCCTTCGCTCGTGCTACCTTGTTCCGAACTTGATAACGATGTTCGATGCATCTACCGTTTAATCATGACGCTGGGCCCCACCTATCATCCCCTTATTAGAAGAAACATGTGTATGATGGATTTTTTACCCTCTGTCGCGCCTTCGTGTTTCGAACTTGATAGCATTGCTCGCTGCTTCCGCTGTTTATACAGGCTGGTGGGCTCGGCATGTCAGCCTCACATTAGAAGAATCATGGGTACGATGGAATTTTTTTTCTTCTCTAGCGCTACCCTGTGATACTTCCATTTTGCATCACTATTCTATGTCATAATTCACTGTTATTCATTGATATATTTCGTATTGAGAGGTGATACTTATGTTATTTCATCTGTTTTTGCATGGTTGATGACTTTTGGAGCATGGACCGCTGCAGTCAGGATTCTGATGGAAAAGGTGCTGTTTGGAGGCAAAATTCGCGAAGATCGGAAAATCCAGGATAATACATGGAAAATCCTATTTTTCTAGAAGACGAAGGAAGCCAGAAGGGGGGCTGGAGATGAGCCACAGGGGGCCCACACCACCCCCTGGCGCGGGCCAGCCCAGGCCACGCCACCAGGTGGTGTGGCCGCCCTGGTCCACCCTTGGCTCCCCCCTCTGGTGTATATTATCCTCCTGAAACCCTAAGACTCGGGGAGAGACCACAGAAAGATTCCGCTGCCTCTACGGGGTGGAAAACACCGAGAGAGAAAGATCTCTCCGGCAGACAGATTTCTGCCGGGGGAATGCCATCCCGGAGAGGGGAGATCGTCGCCATCAACACCATCATCAAGCTGGACTTCATCAGGATCATCATCATCATCATCATCACCACCATCATCACCATCAGCACCCTCATCATCATCTCCATATTGTTGTAACAATTGAGTTGAATCTTGCATAGTTCCTAGGGGAAACTTTCTCGGTGTTGATTACTCTTTGTAGTTGATGCTATTGAGTGAACCGTTGAATTATTGTTTATGTTCAGATTGTTATACATCGTTATTCCATCTCTGATCATGATCCATATGATGTCTTGTGAGTAGTTCGTTTTGTTCTTGAGGACATGGGAGAAGTCATGTTGTTAGTAGTGGAGTTGTGTTGAGAAAGATTGAATAGTTTGATATTTAAGTTGTGGTGTACTTCTTCTAGTGGTGTCATGTGAACGTCGACTACATGACACTTCACCTATATGGGCCCAGGGGAATGCATTGTGTATTTGGCTACTAATCGTAGGTTGCCGAGTGATGAAACCTGAACCCCCGTTAGGAAACCATTGCACAAGGGACGTAAGGGTCTTAGAGTTTAAATCTGTGGTTAGGTTTCTACCTTAATTACTTTCTTGTACTTACGGATGTTTGCAAGGGGTATAATCACAAGTATGTATTAGTCCTAGGAAGGTCGGTACATTAGCACAGGTTCACCCACACAACACTTAGCAAGCTAAAGAAGATTAATCAACTATATGAAGCTTAAAGCACTTGATGCCTTCCCATGTGTCCTCGAGAACGTTTGGTCATCTTAAGTAATACAACCGGCTTGTCCTTTGCTGCATAAAGGATTGGGCCACTTGCTGCATTTATTCTTATTGTCTTTTGTTTACTCGTACTTTGTTTACTTGCTTTATCGAAAACCCCTAAAAATCCGTTTGCTAAGTATTTGCAGATAATTCCTGATCCATACCACTAGCCAGCACCTTCTGCTCCTCATTGGGTTTGACACTCTTACTTATCGAAAATACTGCGATACACCCCCTATACTTGTGGGTCATCAAGACTATTTTCTAGCACCGTTGGCGGGGAGTGAAGCGCTATTGGAGAGTGGAACTAGTAAAAGAAACTTCTACTGTGAGTATTGTTTACTTCTATTAGTTGCTTTATTTTCGTTATGGATAATTCGCTGAGTTTCTTATTTGGTAATGCTACTACCACTGCTAAGGTAGTAGATAAGCCACCACCTGCTGAGAATGATGTTTTCAAAATACCTACAAGAATTATTGATCGTGTTATGGATAACTATTATCGTGGTGGTGTCACGGCAGATGCCATGGATAGGCTAAAGGTGGGGACTAATAGCACTAGGGGAATCCAGGGAGGGATAGTGAGGTGATTCCTCACATAGAAGGTTTGTATTCGATTCACTTCCAACGTTTACAAGTGCTCCTTGAGCTGTATTGGAGAGAGGAGGAAGAAGGAACTCTCTTACTCTCACCGCTAGCTAGCCCTCAGGAACCAAGTAAAAACTAGTCAATAGAGATTAATCCAGTAAAGCTCAACCCAAACGAAATTAACCCCTTCTACAGAGGCCCTAGCCCTCCTTATATAGGGGTGGCTAGGTCTCCACCTAGGGCATACGTGGAGGCATATTCCAGGGAATATGCCTCCTCCCAAAATAGTAAGCCGACCGGGTCGCTTTTCCCCGCGTCACCCATGCAGAGGCTACATGAGCCTCTGCGGTGCCTGCGTCAGCCGACATCAGCGTCGTCACCTCTGTCGACCATGCCTCGGTGGTCCTGCCTCTGTCCGCTTCGCTCATGCCGTGCGTACCGAGGTTACTTTTGACCAGCGAGATACCTTCCTTCTCCTAGAAGCTTGACATGACCCGGATCGTAGTTGATTCGGCCACACCTGTTCCTGCATACAAGCTAAATTCATCCATCCGACTTACGGCTTATGTCGGTTGAGACCCAGTTAGGTGAACATCCCCTGGTCCGGGTTACCTCGAGATTCGGCCTGCCTTGAGGTGACTCAGCCAGCATTCGCTTTGACCTTGCCGTACCTCGCCTAACTCGGCCTTTATACCCCGGCGTGACCCTATCCGGGGGTATCCCCCCAACATTAGTCCCCGAAGCTGGTGCGGTCTTAGTTGCCTTAGCCGCTAAGGCCACAGCAGGTTCAATTTCACCATGTATTGAGTTTCATTTCCGAGTTACCTCCTCATCTCGGATTCCATGGGTTTACTTTCCCTTAGCACATTCCAAGTTTTCACTTGCTGGCCGGGTTACCACAATCTCTTCCGGGTCACTCTTCCTTATCTCGTACACTTCCCCATGTGGAGGCTAATCATTAGGTTGCCTCATTTTAAGGGCCAGCAACAGTAATCGCCGTAGTTATTGTCAGGAGTTACTCTGCGCACGTCACGTCAAGCCTGCCTCCTCGCTAACTGCATCAATGCGTTGTGTCATGGGATCCGCTGCGCCCTGTGGCCTTCCGTGTGGCTTGTTGCTGATTGGTCAATCTGGTTTGTACACGGCCACACGATGTGGCCCGCCTGCAAACGCGATCCCACTACCTCGCTGAGGGAGCGGTTAAATAGGGGAGGGTGCGCCCCTTGGGTCCTTTCCCCGTTTCCACGCCCCTCTGTCCCTTCTTCTTCAGATTCTCCCATGACAGCCGCCGCCATCAAGTCTCGAGTAATAAAGCCGCCAAGATCGCTTCCACACGCATTCTGCCGTTGTCGCTCGCCACGCACAACTCCTCCGCCACGGGTCGCTGTCAATCTAGGCCGCTGCCCCCCACCGCCGCTAGCACCAGTGAGGGCAGCGAACTCGAGATGACTGAGGAGGAGCTTGCCGTCGCCGAGCAGAAGATGGAGGAAGACGTTGCGACGGCGGACCGTGGTGCATGGGCTAGATCCTGGGTCTGCCAGGATGACCTGGATTGGCTCTACCACACCAGGCGCATCCCCGCAGGCGTCACTGCATGCCTCGCCTCCGCCGAACTCGCCCCCTCACCCAATCCGGGTGAGTTTGTGGTGTTTCTGTCACATTTCTAGTGGGGATTCGGTTTGCCAGTTAGCGATTTTTTCCATGATTGGTTGAACACCTAAGAACTCCAGCTGCACCACCTTCCTGCCAATGCCATCACATCTCTCTCTGCTTTTGCCTCCACGATCGAAGGCTATGCCGGATTATGGCCCACAAAGGAGCCGTGGATCCGGTTCTTTGGCCTTCGTCGTAACGTAATTCCGAATGTCGATCTAGAGCCGGAGGACAAACAACTTACATAGTTCAGTGTTGCGTCCATTTCTCCCCGGAGGCTCTCCGTCTTTCCCCGGGTTACCGGGCTGGACTCCTGCAAAGGATGGGCCCGAACCTTCTTTTATCGGGCTGGACTCCTGCAAAGGATGGGGACTCCTGGAACGACGACACTGAAGACCTGATCCGGCTTCGCCCCTATGTTCCGGGTCCTCCTAACCAGGAGTTGTGGGACATTGTCCCCAAGAAGCCCACAGTCTTGGCCAACCAGTTCAACAAAAGGTTCGCGGAGCTGAAGGAGCTCGGGTTGCGCAACGAGGACGCCATGATCACATTCGTCCGCAACCGGATCTCCCCTCTCCAGAAACGCACTCATAAAGTGTGCCACATGAGATAGGGCCACGACCCCAATCAGACCTCGTCTTTTGAGTTGAGCAACACAGAGATCTATCACCAGGTCAAGGCCCTCTTCACCACCCACAAGGACTTCTCCTCTGAGTGGACGTGGGGACTTGAGCACTATTGCCGAGATAGGCTTCCTCCCGTGGTAAGCTTCGTGCCGCAAACTTTCTCTGAATTAAATCTTATATGCTGTCTTTGTTGTATTTTTAACTCATCGCCTTTTTCTCCCTTAGCAATTCCTTCAGCAAACTATCGAGGATGGCTCGATCCCACCTCAAATGTGCGCTGACCGAGACCTCGGACGAGGAAGAACCGGATCGAGATGTTCCTCCCAATGGCCGACTACCGCGACTCCACCGTAAACTCTCTTCCATTAGAGATTGGCCCGACGATGAAGATGACTCGGATGTTGAGGTGATGGAAGCATTTGACGCTGTCCCCCTTTCTTATGCTTTTTCGGCATCAACTAACCCCCGTGGGCAGATCCATAAGGACCCTCCCCTTGCCGTGGGTGATCCTGTTCCGGTTGCACCGAAGAAGAGAAGGGAAGCCGCATCAACTTCATCCTCCGGACCTTCTCAGCCAGCCAAAAGGCAAAAGAAGTCCGGGGACAAGACTGCCTCCAAGCCTGCAACCAAGGCCCCAGCACGAAGGGCTCGGAAGCCCAAGGAGCCCCTGACCTCGGATGCGTAAGCCTTTTTTTCCCTCTGCCATTTACTTGTTCTTTCATTGTTATAGTTTCTCATCCGACCCTATTTGATTCGGCAGGGCCGCGGTGGAGGTCCCCCAGAGTGGATCCAGCATCGCTTTGCCGCTCCGACTCAGCCCTTCTCCCCCTCGTGGCGACGATTCACGCCCGCTGAGCCCTATTCCGGAGGGTTCAGCGGCTGCTCCGGGTTCTAGCCCACCTCGTCAAGAGGGGGGCAACCTCGGAGCGGGGGAGACTGGCCCAGCTGAGGCTGCGGCATCCACCACTTCGGCTCCGCCGCAACCAGCTACTACCGAGTCTACTACAGTACCTCCTCTAAAGAAGAAAACAGCACCAGCACCAACTCCAGCAGCAAGAGCAACAGCAGCAGCGCCAAGCCCCTCCGTCTCGACCGAGTCATCCCAGTCTCAGCGAGAAAGTACCCAGGCAGCTCCCAAGGGTAAATCTACTGCAACCACTTCCTCCTCTCAGCATCCCAAGGGCAAAAAGGCCCCTGACGCCACCAGGGCAGCGTCCGAGGTCAGACAGGCACTCTCATCCATGCTTTTCAAGAAGCCTCCAGCAAAGGACACCTGCCTGAGCCACCGATGCGCAACAACTTGTTTTGCACACCAGCCCGGCCCTTGCATTGGTTGAGAGGAGGGAGGCGCATGCGAAGGGTTTGGTGGCACCCCACATGCTCAGCGGCGAACGATATCCTCTGACCTTGATCGGGTTCATGAACAACTGGAACAAGGCGGAGTTCGTCTACAACGACGACCTCCTGGAGAAGTTCGGTCCCGCCGAGTTTTCCGCTCAAATGAACACAACCGCTAAGGCAATTAACCTTGCGGGTCGGATGATGGAGGTACGTTACTTGCCCTTTTCCTTAGCATGCTGTAGATATTGGCGATATAACCATTAGTCCCCGAGCCTCCGGGGGAGTAACTTGTTACTCGGCCGGATGCTCCTTAGAAAACTAACGTAGCTCCTTGATAACTTCGAATATGCACACACCTAGAGCCGGGTTAAGTTCCACTTGGCCCGGATCTTGTACACTTCGAATATGCACACACCTAGATCCGGGTTAAGTTCCACTTGGCCCGGATCTTGTACACTTCGAATATGCACAAGGCTTAAGCTACATTTTTGTACTCTTTTCAGGTGACCACCAACCGCCGGAGCGCTGAGTTTCAGCATCTCTTGGACACTCACAAAACGCTGCTCGCAAAGCATAATGCATTTCTCGCTGAGCACGAGAAAAGGGGTAAGTTCTCTTCTTGACATTTTTTTGTTTTCCTTCATCTTTTTCTGCTGAACTAATCCATCATTCGGTTTTCGCAGCTGGGGTGGAAGCTGAGAATACCATAATGAGGAGGAAGATTGACCAGATCAAGGGTAAGTTACTTTTGTGCGACCTTGCTCTGCTTTCTATCTCGATTTCTCCTTGGCTCGGCGAACATTCTTACCTCGGCTTTGCCGGGTTAACAAACTATTTCAGTATCGCTGGAAGATAGTGTGTCCGTGCCTGATATGATGCTGCATTTTCTCGAATAAGCAGGGCAGCATCAGGCCGAACTCAAAAAGAAAGACGATGAGCTTGCCCTCCTCCGAACCAAGGATGATGAGATTGCCAAGCTCAAAGCAGAGATGAAGAAATTGAAAGCGTAGCATCAATCCGAGCTTCAAAAGGCTGACCAAGACTTCACCTAGGAGCGCGAGCGCCTCAACCTCCAAATTGCTAAGGACCGAGAACTTCTCTAGGAGGCCGACGTCAAGCTTGAGTCGGCGAACGCTGAGCTTGTGCAGCTTCACAAAAGACGCGATGACTGTACCAGGGAGTTGACTCGGATCCACAGCCATATTTTACGTAAGTTCCTTTCCCTTATCTGGCATATTTCTCCGGGTTACTTAACATGTCTTTTCTTTACCTGCTTCTCTTATCTCGTTTTCAGGCAAATTTCTAGAGGGCACTGCCATTGCGAGCACCGCTGTTGCTGATTTACGCCGAGAGAGGGGTACTCCCGTTGCTCCTGACGGTCAAGAGAATCCCTATGACATGGAGGACCTATTGGTCAGCCTGTCATCTCGCTTGGAAATTATCAAGAACTATGGCAAGGATATTCTTGACGTTGCAGTCAGAATTTTCAACATGTTTTGGCCTGCAGAAGACACTCCGGAGAGAACTGCAGTTCTTCTTGAAAAGTTGATGGAAATCGAGACCCAACTCGACCTTTGGAGGGAATCCGCTGGACGCGCCGCAGCTGAGACCATTCTCCACTACGTACTTACGTGGTATGAGAAGATCGACCTCAACCTCTTACCGCGCATGCGCACCGGATCCAAATGGACCAGTGACCCGGAGTGGGTAGCTCGGCGCCAGGCTTGTGCCCATAGCCTCATCGAATATGCTCCCATTCATGAATGGACTGAGGGACCGAGCTTCCTGGAAGCCGCCGGTGACAAAAACGCTGAAAACATTGAAGATGGCTCAGATGAGGACGAAGAGGGCGATGCCTCGGACATTGAAGATAGTGAAGATGACGCCGAACTTCCTTCTCCTGTTGCTCCTTAAGTGAAAAAACTTTAAAGTTTATCAGATCCCCGGTATGCCGGGTGGAATTGTATCTAGTACACATGTGATATTTTGCTACTAAGTTTTTATGCCGGATTAACTTGGGCGTAGTCCCCGAGTTTCATTTTCTTGTTCGTCCAATCTTCTGGCTCGACTCGTGTCTACCTTGATTCGGTTTTACGACTTACGAATCCGAGCTTCAAAAATTGTCTTAACAATACTTGGAAACTTTTAGGCTTAGCTCAAAATAATTCAGCATAATAATTTGAAAGTAAACACAAGGTTAGTCCGAAAAACCAATGTCGGTTCGATTAAGTTCTTTTCCTTAGTCGTTTTTCATGTGCTACACAATTCTAAACTTGTTCTCTTGCTTGCCATGACGCCAATTCTTGTTGGACAGCAGCAAGTCGAAGAGTTGGGTTTTTGGTGCTCACACACTACTAATCCGAGTTAAGTAGAACAACTTACTCCAGCTGACGTATAAATAATAAAAGACAACAAATATTATTAAGGCAGTCCCCGAGTTACTGCTCGAGGTGCCAACATTTCATTGATAAGCTCATTGCTGGCATACATACCGACATATGATAAGACTCGGACACATACACTTCTCTGCTAAGTGTAGAAAGGACGAAGTAGAGCTACGTTCCATGGACGCTTAGATTCTTCGCCGGACCTATCCACCTTGTTCTTTTCCTATGGCTTTGCATCGATAAGATAATAAGAATCATTGTGCAGTGCTTTGCTCACAATGAATGGCCCTTCCCGTGGGAGGGATAACTTATGCATGCCAGCAGTACGTTGTACCAACCGGAGCACCAGATCGCCTTCCTGGAAAACTCGGGGGCTTACTTTCCGGCTATGATAGCGTCGGAGATTTTGCTAATATATGGCGGATCTGGACAATGCCAATTCTCTCGCTTCTTCCAGCAGATCAACATCATTTTGTCGGGCTTCTTGCACTTCGGCTTCTGTGTATTGGGTGACCCTAGGCGAATCATGCTCTATGTCGGCTGGTAATACAGCTTCTGCCCCATATACCAGAACAAATGGCGTATAGCCTGTTGATCGATTCGGGGTTGTTCTTAAACTCCACAGTACCGCTGGTAGTTCTTCTATCCAGCACCCCGCTGATCTTTGCAGCGGCTCAATGAGCCGGGGTTTTATCCCGGATAATACTAATCCGTTGGATCTTTCCACTTGTCCGTTCGATGCGGGGTGGTCTACCGAGGCAACGTTCAGCCGGATCTGCTTATCTCGGCAGAAACGCGCAAATGCTCCTTCCGCAAAATTTGTGCCATTATCAGTTATGATACTGTGAGGATAACCGTATCTCAAGATGATGTCTTTGAGAAATGTCACGGCCGTAGCTCCATCACATTTTATTATTGGCTTTACTTCAATCCATTTTGTAAATTTGTCCACCATGACCAAAATGTGAGTCATATTCCCCCTTGCTGGTTTGAACGGGCCAACCATGTCCAAACACCATACGGCAAATGTCCATGTGATTGGTATGGTTTTGAGCTCCGACATTGGCATATGTGTCTTGGTAGCGTACCTCTGACACCCATTCCATTTCCTCACCAGATCTTCTTCTTGTTCTAAGGCACTTGGCCAGTAGAATCCATGTCGGAAAGCTTTTGCCACCAAGGCTCGGGACGAGGCATGATGCCCGCACTCCCCTTGATGTATATCTCGGAGGATGTCAAGCCCTTCTTCCGGGTCAACGCATCGCTGGAGGACATTGGTCACACTCCTTTTGTATAGCTCAGAATTGATGATTGTGTATGCCTTTGCTCTCCTCTGAGTTTGCCTGGATAGCACCTCCTCAGTGGGTAAAGTTCCATCTTTCAGGAGTTGAAATATAGGCAGTGCCCAAGCTGGTATTGCTCGCACAGGGAACACATCCTCATCGATTTCCATCTGATCCACCAGCATAACTTCAACCGGATCATGCTGAGAAGTCCCCGGGTCCTGCGAGGCAGTCCCTGGGTTTGCTGAGGCAGTCCCCGGGTTTGTTGAGACAGTCCCCGGGTTTTGCGCACCACCTCCCATGTCAATGTCCATGGGCACAGCTCCGGATTCTGTATCCTCCGGGATGTAGATTGAGTCGGTTTCTGGGGACGGTCTGATAGATGGTTTTCTGAGGTGCTCTAATGCTACACCTGGTGGAATTTCTTGTCTGGTTGATCCGAGCTTCGACAATACGTCGGCAGCCTCATTCTCCACTCGGGGTATGTGGCGAAATTCACATCCCTCAAAATAACCAGATATTTTCTGCACATGGAATGGGTATAATGCCATGTTTGGATCAAGAGCGTCCCACAGCCCCGACACTTGCTGAACTACCAAATCCGAGTCGCCAAAGCATTGGATCTGACATATCCCAATTTCTTTTGCCACTTTGAGCCCATGCACCAGTGCTTCATATTCAGCGACATTATTTGATGCCACGAAATGGATCTGCAGCACATATTTCAGTTGGTCCTTCTTTAGTGAGGTAAGTACCACTCCGGCACCTAGCCTGGTTTTTGTTTTTGACCCGTCAAAGTGCATTCTCCAATAGTTCGGATCTGGTAGCGGTGGTTCGTATTGTACCTCGGCCCAATCCACAAAAAAGTCGGCCACAACCTGAGACTTGATTGCTTCTCTTCTGTCATATTGTGGTGCATAGGGAGCTAGTTCAATTGCCCATTTTGCAATCCTACCACTCGCATCCTTGTTACTTATTATCTCAGATATGGGAGCTTCACATATTACTTTGATGGGGTGCTCCTCAAAATAATGCTTTAGTTTCTTTGCCGACATATACACACCATATGCCACCTTTTGATAGTGTGGGTAGTTCTGCTTTGAGGCAGACAACACCTCGCTCAGATAATACACTGGCCTTTGCACCGACTTACCCTCTTCGTCACGCTCAACCACAATCACTGCACTTACAACTCGGTTGGTTGCGGCTATGTAGAGCAACATTGGCTCCTTTGATAGTGGAGAGGCTAACACTGTTGCAGTGGCTAACATCTTCTTTAAGTGGGCAAAGGCTTCATTGGCATGCGGCGTCCAAACGAACTTATCCAACTTTTTCATGAGTTGATAGAGAGGCAATGCCTTTTCTCCCAACCGACATACAAACCGACTTAACGATGCCAGGCAACCAGTGAACTTCTGGACATCGTTAAGACACTTCGGCAGTTCCATTCGCTCAATGGCACGGATTTTAGTTGGATTAACTTCGATACCTCGGCTGGAGACAAGAAATCTGAGTAATTTTCCAGCCGGGACACCGAAGGTACATTTTTCCGGGTTAAGCTTCATCCGGAACCTTCTTAAGTTCGCGTACGTCTGCCTGATATCGTCAAGGAGCATTTTGCTTTCCTTGGTCTTGATAACCACATCATCCACATACACTTGTACATTTTGACCTATTTGGTCGTGCAAACATTTCTGCATACATCTTTGGTACGTTGCTCCTGCATTACGTAAACCAAACGGCATGGTGCGATAAAAATAAGCCCCATACGGGGTGATAAATGCATTCTTTATTTGATCATCCGGATTCAGAGGTATCTGGTGGAAACCAGAATATGCATCAATGAATGACAACAGTTCACATCCAGCAATTGAGTCTATGACCTGATCTATCCTTGGCAGTGGAAATGGATCTTTTGGACACGCCTTGTTCAGGTTCGTGTAATCGATACACATACGCCAAACCACTGCCACATTCGGATCATCCTTCTTCTTCTCCACCAGCACCGGATTAGACAGCCAATCCGGGTAAAGAACTTCCATGATAAATCCTGCAGCCAACAACCGAGCTATCTCATCTCCAATGACTTTCCTCCTATCTTCGGCGAAGCGGCGGAGAGGTTGCTTCACCGGCTTTGCTCCCTCGGAACACCTTGCAACACCTTGCAAGTCATGTGTGGACCAAGCAAAAATATCCCGATTCTCATGGAGGAAGTTGACGAGCTCTCTTTCCTATTTGTCATTTAACCTGGCACCAATTGTTATGGTGCGCTCTGGGAACATATCATCAACAGGCACCTTCTTGGTATCTTTCGTGGCTTGGAATGAGACACTTCCATGCGGGTTACTCAGCGCCGACATATATTGCTGCGCGGACTGAGCCAACGTTGCCACCTCCTGGATTTTTCTTTTCTCTTGTGCAATCACGAGTGACTCGGCTAGGTTAGACCCGGCTGACGCACACTCAATGGAACGTCGGAAATCTCCAGCAATGGTAATTACTCCATTTGGCTCGGGCAACTTCATCTTCAGATAACTGATGTGGCAGCTTGCCATGAACTTGTTCAGTGCTGGTCTTCCGAGTAACGCGTGATACGCACTTTCCAAGTTCACCACCTCAAACTCCAAATTCTCAGTTCGGCAGTTATCTCTTGTGCCGAACAATATGTCAACCCGGACTTTGCCTATTGGCTCACAAGAAATACCTGGCACAATGCCGTGGAAAGTTGTCCTCGTAGCTTGGAGCATGTTCTCCGAGATACACAACTTGCGCATTGTAACCGCATACATGATGTTAATGCTACTGCCATTGTCAATCAGTACCTTGGAGAACCTCACATTGATGTTAGGCCCAATGAATGTCGGATCTAGCACTAGCGCATATGAACCAGGACTTGGCATAAGCTTGGGATGATCTTTGATGCTCCAGGTAATTTCCTGGTCCGACCAAGGCATATACCTCGTCACTGCTGGCATTACCGCATTGACCTCCATATGTCGGCGCTGCAAGATCTTTCTATCTGATTCCTTAGTGGTAAACACACAGTAACTCTGATGATGCTCCCTGTACTCATTCCTCCCCTCATTTCCGGGGTACCTCTGATCCGGCTGATGCTTGTTTTCTACTTGATGCACTGCATCCCTTCTCTCATGGTTATCATACCTCGGTGGAGGGGGAGGCAACATTAGCTGTTGCGTGTTTGCTCTGGAGAGCAGTTGCTGCCGGGGTAACTCCTGTCGAGGTTGATCGTTCCGAGGTGCCTGAGCATTCCCCGAACCACCTTGTTCTATCTTACACATCCACTCACATTGCCTCGTTGTATGACCCGCTGGGTTACTCGGATTTGGCATGTGAAATTTACACGGCTGATCCAACATTGACTCGTAAGTGTACCTCGGACGGTCCTTCTTTTCTTGCCACTGTTTCTTCTGCTCTGGCGTCCAAGTTTTCTTGCCATCATTTCTTGGTGTCCATTGTCCCCCTCCAGTTTTTTGACGTTGGTTGCCCCCTGCTCCGGGCTGATCTTGATTCACAGCTGCAACTTGTTGCGAACTGTACCAGTGATCCGGTATGTCATCTCTTCTTTTACCTCTGTAATCATTCATCCGGGATGATCCGGCTCTATCTCTCTAGTAGTACTCCTCATTTGACTCGTTTGACACGAGCCTGGGTTGAGTTGGATTACCCAATGCATACGAATCAGCAATCCGGATCATCTCTGCCAATGTAGTTGGCATTTTCCTTTGCAACTTCTGCCACAGCTCGCTTGCATATCTGCATCCCTGTGCAAACCATGCTATGGCCTGTGACTCTATCACACCCTCACACGAGTTTCTCACGGTACACCACCGGGTTAAAAACTCCCGGTCCGTCTCGTTCGGTCTCTGCTTACACATAGCTAGGGTCTGTGGCCTATTTGGCCTCTGATACGTACTTGAGAAATTGCTGATAAACATTTCCTCAAAATCGATCCAGCAGTTAATACTTCCAGGCGGCAAATTGTTTAACCATACCCTCGCTGGCCCCTCCAACATCTGGGGTACGTATCTTACAGCCCATCTCAAGTTGCCTGTAGCAATTTTCACAGCTATAGCATAGTTTATCAACCAATCCTCCAGCTTAGTACTGCCGTCATACGTCTTTGTGCCTCTAGGTAACTGGAAGTTAGGTACCGGTGGCTCCTTCATGATCCGGGGTCCAAAACACGCAGGACCCAGTGGACCTTGACATTCAATCTGTTCCGACCTATACAGTCGATCCAGTTTTAATCTGGCATCATCAGGCATCAAATCCCTGCTTCCCAATCTTGACCCTATCACATGATAGTCTGGCCTTGGGTATCCTGCGTTCACCATTTCCGAATCTCCATCGTTATACCGGTCTTGCTCTCATGGATCACCTCTCTGTTGCATACCTCGGCCGGCACTTTGCTCTTGCCTCGGTATATTCCGCTGTTGCGGTTGTCCTGCCGAGTTACGCTGTCCGGCATTGCCATTTACAGCGTTTCCTTAACCGACATTGCCTTGGTCGCGGTTACCTCGGCCAGCTTCACCTCGGCTCACACTTCGTCGATCGTCATTTCTCTGTACTTCTTTTTCTTTCCCTGCCCTTGTCGGGTCGTATGGGACGATCTGTTTGTTCCTTCTGGTCGAGGTTACTACCTCTTCTCTCCTAGGACCACCATGAGGAGACGATGCGGCTCCAACAGATTTCTCCGGGTTACCCACTGCCGAATGAACGATCTTGGAGGCCCTAGCTCTCTCCGGGTTAGCCCTGAGCAATTCCTCATTTTTCCTGTTCGCGATCCGAACCAACTCATTGACCCTATCTTGCTATCTCTGACGGGCTTCACCCGTTAGACCCTCTAACTCGGATGCAGCTGCATCCGCTGCTCTGAGGTTTTTTGCCGGGGTACTATACTTCGGCAGCCCCACGATAAACAGTTTTCTGACTCCTCAATCCTAGTATCACCCTCTTTGTTCATTTCACTCATGAGATTTCTCCCCTTCACTTTTACAGCATCTACTTTATTTGCCTTTGCATACTCACGCAGCGTCATGTTCAATGACTGCTGAGCCGTGGCTATCTTTTTCGCACCCTCTAGAATTTTTTGCCTAGTTTCCTCTAGCTCGGCATGTGCCTGAGCCGGATCTACCACTACTGCTACCGGGTTTGCCAAGCTATCCATCGCTTCCCGCAGCACATTCTCAGGCCTCTCTAGTGGAGGACCTCTACCTTTCCTCGGTGCCTTAGGCGTTACCTCCGGATCTGGTGCGGGATCCTTGCTTGCGCCTGCACCAGGCGCAGTTATCATCACCTCAGCAAGGTCCGGGGAGCGAGTGATACGCGCCCCGTGAACCACGCTAAGGGGTGGCTCCCCTGCCTCGATGACGTGCCGCGGATGAACGCACGACACATCGACAGCGACGTAAACCTTGTGCATGCCGAGCTTGACGAAGAGGCTGTTGCACGGAAGTGGGCGCGTGCCGAAGCAGCCAGCGTTGTCGCTGACAAATTCCAGCGCTCCAAAGCGCTGAACAAGCCCAGAGACGATGCGTTCGCCGGTGCCATTGAGGTTTCCCGTCCGGATCTTGACCCCTGCTAGTGCCGCTAGCCCCATGTTGGGGATGGAACTGTCCATCCCGGTGATCATTTACTCTTTATACACGAATTATGCGGGTTGTTTAAGTGTGCCGGTATTAGTACAGATCAAGTTAAGAAGAAGTTATTCTCATTATCACTGAAAGGAAGAGCTGAGGACTAGTATAAGCTGTTGAAGAATGGTCAAGCTCTGGAATGGGAGGAAATAGTGCCTCTCTTTTATTCAAATTTTTATCCTCCTAGTGAGATTCATAAAGATCAGAATCAAATATACAACTTTTGGCCTCTTGATGGAGAGAGTACAACTCAAGCTTGGGGGAGATTGAAGTTACTAATGCTCAAATGTCCCATTCATGAGCTCCCCAACAATATTATTATCAATAACTTTATGCAAGGCTTTCTCTACATGATAAGGATTTATTGGATGCTTCTTGTGCTGGATCATTCACTCGCATGGGAGAAGAAGCTAAATGGGATCTTCTGGACCGTATTCAAGACAATGCTGAAGCTTGGGAGAATGACAGAGGTAGAAAGTCAGGTATAAATTATGATTATGAATGCATTGAATCTTTTATGGGAACTGATGACTTTCAAAATATTAGGAATACTTATGGTCTTGATTTGCAAGTTATTACGAATTGCTTTAGAGCTTTTGCTTCTTATATTGAAATTCCAAAAAGGGGATGGAATAAATACCATGCACCTTACAAAGATATTGCTGACTATGTTCCTCTTGGGAGTGCTGAGTATTGCATTATTGATCCTATCTTACCTGAACCTTATATCGAGAAGATTCCCTTCCCAGAAAAGGTAAAGGATCATCCTATGATAACTAATGTAATCACCAAAAGTGAAAAAAGAACTGTAAAACCTGATGAACAAATAAACGTTGAACCTGTGGTAGCAATTGTGAAAGACCTTGTCACTAAAAGCATAGAAGATGGACACATAGTATTTTGTGAGGATGCTTCTAATATTGTTTCACATCCTCATATAACTAAAAAAGCTAGTATTCCTGTGTTTTCTGTTGGAATGAGCGATCATTGCTATGATGGTTCTTGTGATAGTTATATTGTTATGTTTATGCATGATACTAAAAGTTACTATGAAAGAGGGAAAAGTGTTCTTATGCATCTCAATAATATCAAGTTTCCTTGTTTTATGCTGAAAGTTTTTATGTTGCACTTCTTTTGCCTTCCCATGCAAGTAGCCTCTAGTTTCAACAACTTGTTTGCATAGGAAGTGGGTTAGACTTAAATGTGTGTGTTTTTGCTTCTTAATGCTCTCTTTCATTTCAATTCATATTCCGATGTGAGCACTTAAAAATTATCTTGCCCATCTTAATGGCTATAAAGAAAGAGCTTTTTTGGGAGACAACCCAATTTGTTTTTGCTTTCAGTTTGTTTCTGTTTCTTTGAGTCTTGGAAGTTGCTACTTCGGTAATAATCTCTCCTTATCCGTTTTTTTTGCTTTTTATGTCAAGATCAACCTCTAATGAGAGAGAAGTAAGATTTGGGGAAGTTGCTGTCCCGAAACAGATTTTTGTGCTTAACCGTAAAAATTCGTGAGAGTTCTCTGTATGTCGGATTGAGCTGTAATTTTTTGTGCTTCTGCCCCAGGTTGTTATTAAATTTTGTTAATTTTGCACTTTTTGATTTGAGAAACAGAAGATTTTCGAAAAAATTGATCTTTACCTGCTGGTCTGTTTTGACAGATTTTGCCACTCTTGCATTTGCTTCTTTAATCGATTTCGTTTTTGAATTCTTTTTGGGTTTTCGGAAGGAGTTGCTACAGCAGCTTATGTTTTGATGGATTTCAGTTGAAGTTGCACTCAAAAGGTTTTATTACTTCATATATACTAATGTTGCTAATGAGAACTGTGTGGAGTTTTGTGAGAAAGAAATTTCTAGGTAATGGAGATAATGGTGTAATAAGGAAGAGAAAGGTTTTATGACTCAAGTAATAAGTGTATGAAGATGAAGATATTGATGTTATTCAAGTGGTGACTCTGGAAGAATCTACTAGATACCAAATTCGGAGACCTGCAGAATCCGCTTTCAAATAGGTAACAGTTTTGGTAAGAAAAGTTCCGCGAAAATAATATCCAACTATATTTTTGCAGTTTTTAGTCAATAAGGAAAGCTATGAAAAAGGGATTTGAAGCAGGGGTGGCTCACACCACCCTATGGCACGGGCCCACCCTTGGCCGCGCCACCAGGTGGTGTGGCCACTCCGGACTCCGCCTCCGACTCGTTTTCTCCTAGTACCTTCCTTTTGTCGTGAAACTTCGTAATATATAATCCCTCGGATCCCCTAAGGTTCGTATATTGTGTTTTCAGCGTGTTTTTATTTCGATCTGTTTCTGCCAGGAACTACTTTTGAAAGCTTAGAACCACGATGGTGTCTGCCAAGGACAAGTGGAAGGAGCCTATGGAGGAAGATCTCCAAGACCCCAAGGAGGGGTTGGTACCTTTAGTCACTTGCCCTGCATCAACGGAAGCCCTACGAGTCACTAAGGAGTTCTGCGATAAGTACCGAGACTTGAGGAGGAAAGTGGACATGCTTCAATGGGAGAATAATAGGCTTCGCAAGATGCTGGAAGATTTCCTCACGTCAACTAAGAAAATATTACCACCACCACTGAAGGAGTAATTCTTCATTAGGTTTGGCATCCCCTTGGTTTGTTCCAAGCTTGGGGGAGTGCCGCGGTATCTCATCACTATCTTCTATCTTTTTACCTTATTAGTAGAGTCATATCATGAATAGAGAAGTTATTGTGTAGGATGGTTTGCATTATGGAAGTGTCTCCTCTCTCGTTAGATATATATCCCTTGGTGTGAGTTGCCGTTATGGATTATTAATGAGAAGTTCTATCATTTACTCTATTGCATAGCTTATATTAGTTTTCAACTCGTGGTTATATGATTGATCTTGTCGTTAGTATTGGTATCACTTTGGGATCATTGAGTTAATTTAGTTGGTTTTGGCAAACCTGGCTCGGTCAGTAGCAATACTATTTTTGAGAGTAGAATGAAAAAGATAAAAGTACTCTAAAGAAAAATTATTTCATCATCTTTCTTTCTTGATTTGCTCATAAGTCTAGTATTCTCTAGTTAAGATCTTTTGTGCTTCCAAGGAAGATTGCATGTTTGTTTTTATCACTTGTATGTTTGTTTGTTTCCTTCAACTATTATACTTGCTACCCAGCCTTGCTAGCCAAAAACCTGTACTGAGAGGAAATTCTTCTCTTGCATCCACTCCTTTAAACCAAAACCCACGCCATTTGTGTCCACCATACCTACCTATTAGCATTATTGCCATTCCAAGTAAATTCCTGTTTTATCTACCTCCCAAGTTAAACTTGCTATGTGAAAATTAGTGATTAAAGCTCTCACGAACTTGATGGCACACTTTACTTTCTTGCATTTAATAACTTGAACCATTGGGTCCTTCTTTGTTGCTTATATGCTTGCGCTTTATGAGTTGAAGTTAGCAGAACCATGCATCATGGGGAACACTTTCAACACTACCATGGTACTTTGTACCTAGTTGATATCATGTTCTTTTGCTTATGGATCCCGGCGGTGTGAAATAAAAGTGGAACTTGTAAGATCATGGAGATTATATGTGTGTTAGAGAAACGCCTGGGCCGCTAGCCTAAGCCATGCTTAATCATGGTGGAAACTTGCAGCATAACTATAGTGAGCATTCTATGAAGCATCCTCAATAAAAACCTATGCAAATAGCAAATAAAAAGATCGCTGAGATGCTCATTGTCTGCTTGCCTTGTCATTTTGATTATGGGATAGCTCATGTATCATGTGCAAGGGGTACCACGTTGGCGGTTCTCAATGATACACATGTATTTACAATAACAAGAGCTTACTCGTGACTGAAGTTGAGTAGCATGAGGTTCCGTACTCATAAGTAAGGGGCATGGGACTTCAATTTATAACTTGTTAAGCATATCCTCTTAGTTGTGTCACTTTAACCTTAACCACCTAAAGATGCCTATGATAGGGGCAATGAGAGCTGAAAGCTAGTAAGTATCATAATTTTTGGGAGCTCTTTATGAGACTTGCAATCCCTGCTTCCCTCTGCGAAGGGCCTTTCTTTTACTTTGTAGTTGAGTCAG
Source organism: Avena insularis (assembly GCA_023614405.1). NCBI lineage: Eukaryota > Viridiplantae > Streptophyta > Magnoliopsida > Poales > Poaceae > Avena > Avena insularis. The sequence goes on along the minus strand of CM042694.1, from coordinate 159,115,092 downwards.
TAAACCTATTCCTCTCTATCTCAGCAAGTATTTTGAGTTGTTGTGTTTCATTCATTCATATGATGATTTATTCAATCATGTTTCTTATGTTCCTTGTTTTGCACTTTGCTCTTATCTTGATGTTTACTACTTTGAAAGATTTCATTGAAAATCAGTTATCTGTGAATTCCAGCAAATTATCAACTATTCTTCGACCAAGAGCTAAGTTTGCCATTACCAATTATGATTCACTTTATGTATCTTTATTGTGTTTCCTTTACTTATTTCAAGTTAAGTTATATAATAGTGAGTTGTCTTATATTATGATCTATGCATTAGATAAATGTGATGCTTCTTGTCCATATTCTTTTATCGACTCTTCACTCCATAAACCTGAGGCCATTTTATTGAGCTCAGTTTCGCTTGGGGACAAGCAAAGTCTAAGCTTGGGGGGAGTTGATACGTCCATTTTGCATCACTATTCTATGTCATAATTCACTGTTATTCATTGATATATTTCGTATTGAGAGGTGATACTTATGTTATTTCATCTGTTTTTGCATGGTTGATGACTTTTGGAGCATGGATCGCGGCAGTCAGGATTCTGATGGAAAAGGTGCTGTTTGGAAGCAAAATTCGCGAAGATCAGAAAATCCGGGAAAATACATGGAAAATCCTATTTTTCCAGAAGACGAAGGAAGCCATAAGGGGGGCTGGAGATGGGACACAGGGGGCTGACACCACCCCCTGGCGCGGGCCAGCCCAGGCCGCGCCACCAGGTGGTGTGGCTGCCCTGGTCCACCCCTGGCTCTCCCCTCTGGCGTATATTATCCTCCTGAAACCCTAAGACTCGGGGAGCGACCACAGAAAGATTCCGCTGCCTCTGCGGGGTGGAAAACACCGAGAGAGAAAGATCTCTCCGGTAGACAGATTTCTACCGGGGGAATTCCTTCCTGGAGAGGGGAGATCATCGTCATCAACACCATCATCAAGCTGGACTTCATCGGGATCATCATCATCACCACCATCATCACCATCAGCACCCTCATCATCATATCCATATTGCTGTAACAATTGAGTTGAATCTTGCATAGTTCCTAGGGGAAACTTTCCCGGTGTTGATTACTCTTTGTAGTTGATGCTATTGAGTGAACCGTTGAATTATTGTTTATGTTTAGATTGTTATACATCATTATTCCATCTCCGATCATGATCCATATGATGTCTTGTGAGTAGTTCGTTTTGTTCTTGAGGACATGGGAGAAGTCATGTTGTTAGTAGTGGAGTTGTGTTGAGAAAGATTCAATAGTTTGATATTTAAGTTGTGGTGTACTTCTTCTAGTGGTGTCATGTGAACGTCGACTACATGACACTTCACCTATATGGGCCTAGGGGAATGCATTGTGTATTTGGCTACTAATCGTAGGGGTTGCCGGAGTGACATAAACCCGAACCCTCGTTAGGAAACCATTGCACAAGGGACGTAAGGGTCTTAGAGTTTAAAGTTGTGGTTAGGTTTCTACCTTAATTACTTTCTTGTACTTACGGATGTTTGCAAGGGGTATAATCACAAGTATGTATTAGTCCTAGGAAGGTCGGTACATTAGCACAGGTTCGCCCACACAACACTTAGCAAGCTGATGTCTATGCACTTCTATTCTTGTAGACAGTTGTTGGGCCTCCAAGTGCAGAGGTTTGTAGAACAGCAGCAAGTTTTCCCTTAAGTGGATCACCCAAGGTTTATCGAACTCAGGGAGGAAGTGGTCAAAGGTATTCCCTCTCAAGCAACCCTGCAATCAAGATACAAGAAGTCTCTTGTGTCCCCAACACACCCAATACACTTGTCAAGTGTATAGGTGCACTAGTTCGGCAAAGAGATAGTGAAATACAAGTGGTATGGATAATTATAAGTGGTAACGGTGATAGAAATAGCTTGATGGCGTGGAAAAGACTAAAGGCAAACTGAAATAAAGATGGAAGCAAGCAAACATGTAACAGATCTAATAGCAAATCATGTTTCAATGTTTAGAAACAAGGCCTAGGGATCATACTTTCACTAGTGAACACTCTCATATAGATATCTTCTCTTTATGATACTACACTGAACTACTCTCCGATTGGACACTCTAATCCATGGTAGGGCTATAACAGCACACCTCAAAGTTCGCTTTCCGCATCTAGATAACCCCACACTATCACCTTGAGTACAAGATGAGTCCAACAAACACCACAATTTCATAAAGACATCCAACTCCAAATAAAACTCATAACAAGTATTTGTAATCTCTAGCCTAAGTGCCACCATGGTGTGCACACTGTCACTTTCACACACATGGGGACAGCAGAGATCTATTAAAGCACTTGAGTAGCAAGGTAGATCTATAGATTACAAGCTCATGATCTCAATAAGATCATGCTTAGAGAGAGAGATGAACACATAGCTACCGGTAGAACCCTAAGCCTCGAGAAAGAACTACTCCCTCCTCATCATGGGAATCAGCAATGGTGATGGAGATGGTGGTGGAGATCGATGGAGATGGCTCCGGGGGCACTTCCCCGTCCCGGCAGGATGCCGAAATAGAGACTTTCTGTCCCCCGAATCTCCTCTTCGGTGGCGGTGGCGCTGGGGAACTTTTCATGGTTGGAGGCTTGATTATTTAGGGTTTATGCATCGGGAGGCTCTTATAGGCGAGAGGGGAGACCGAGGGGGTGCCGGAGGGGCCCACACCACCCCTGGCGCGGCCTGGCCTGGCCCGCGCCACCAAGTGGTGTGGCCACCCTCTGGCCCTTCTCCGTCTCTTATTCTGGCTCCAAGTGTCCCCCGGTAAAATAATAACTTTGGCTTTTGTCTCGTCCAATTCCGAGAATATTCATTTTCTGACTTCCTGGAACCAAAAATAGCAGAAAACAGGCAGCTGGCACTATGGCTCTTGTTAATAGGTTAGTCCAAGAAATCATATCAAAAGTACTCCAAAGTGTGGACAAAACACAAGAAATTAGATAAAACCAAGCATGGAACATCAAAAATTATAGGTACATTTGCAATGTATCAACATCCCCAAGCTTAACTCCTGCTCGTCCTCGAGTAGATAAGTGATAAAAAGAAAGAATAATTTTTGAGGTGACATGCACCATCATAAACTTGATCAAAGTATTTGTAAAACATGGATAGCTAGGATCATAGTACTTCAACATAGCATGAAACATAAAGTTCTAACAATAAGACATAGCAACTATGTTGCAACAAGAAAAGGCACAAACAAAAGATTCATGAATAACAATGCTTTGCAAGACGTTTTTTTGTTTCACATAAAGAAAACATAGCATAATAGCATTCAGCTTGTCCCTCATAGAGTAGCAAACATAAATGCATAGGACACCTTCAAAGTTCATAAGAGTGACTAGATACAAATAGTTTAAAACAAGCAATATCAAAGTTATGCATCAATCAACAAGTCTTGGGACAATGCACATAGAACTAAGAATGGCCACTATGCTCTCAAAGTAGGTGCATAAAGGTAGAAGGTGGAGACTCAACATAAAAGTAAAAGAAAGGCCTTCATAGAAGGAAGTAGGGATTCAAGTCTCATAAAGAGCTTCCAAAAATTATGGTACTTATAGCTTTCAGCTCTCACTTCCCCTATCATAAGCATCTTGAAGTGATTAAGGTTAAAGTGAGCAAACTATGGTGTACATGCTTGACGAAGTATAAGTTAGAAATCTCATGTCCCTTGTATACGAGGGCCGCTCCTCATGCTACTCAAGTTTAGTCACCAGTAAGTTCTTATCATCGTAAGTACATGTGCATCATAGAGAACCGCCAACGGGGTACCCCTTGCCCGATGATATGGAAGATTCCCCATATCAAAATGACAAGGCAAGAAGACAACAAGAATCTCAGCAATCTTCTTATTTACCATGGGAATATGGTGCTTTTTTCTCTCTTTCCTCTTTTCATAATCTCTTTTTTTTCTCTTTTTCTTTTTTTCTAAATATAGGACTCTTTTTTTATAAGAAGAATGCTTCATAGACAGCTCATTATGGTTACGCTGCAGGTTTCCACCATGTCAACATGGATTAGACCAGTGGCCCAGGCGTTTCTCTAACACATATACATAACTCCATGGACTTACAAGCTCCCCTTTCATTTCACACCGACAACATCCATATACAAAAGAGCATGATATCAACTAGGTACAAGTACCAAGTGCAATGTTGAAAGTGTTCCCCATGACAGCATGGTTCTGCTAATTCCCAACAAATAAGTGCAAACATATACAACATAGACAACACAATGGTTTAAGTTTATTAAGGGCAAGAAAAGTAAAGTGTGCCATCAAGTTCGTGAGAGCTTTAATCACTAGTTTTCTCATAAAAAGTTTAATTTGGAAGGTAAACAAAAGCATGAATATACTTGGAATAGCATATGCTAATAGGTAGGTATGGTGGACTCTTTGGAATAACTTGGTTTAAGGAGTTGGATGCATGAGTGGAACTCATACTTGGTTGCGGAGGCTAGCAAAAGACTGGGGGCGACCAACTAAGAGAGCAATAATGGCCATAATCATGCAGAGCGACAAAACATCATTAATCAAAGCATAAAGTGATACTACAAGTTGAAAACTAAAGGATAATCAAGGCTATGGTGACTTGGGATAGTCATAACATGGTGTGAGCATGTGCCAAGTCAACCCAAATAAAGCATCAAAGGAGAATACCACAATACTATGCTTTAATATGCTAAAACAACGCATAATTCATCCAAGGCACATTAAGCAATCTAAATTGTTTATAAAAAGTAATGCTACAACAAAGAATACTAAGCATAAAGCCAAAACAATATCAAGCATGGCATGACAAAGCATAGGCCACAGTCAAAAACAAGCTCTTTTTACCCCATAAGTCTGAACTTTCCTACTCTTTTCCAGACCAAACCAAACTATTTGCAAACCAATGTATGAAACAGGGGGTCCAACCAATTTATTCAGCAAACTAAGCAAACCAAGCAAATGAAAAACCAAAACGAAAACGAAAAAGAAGACGCTCCAAGAACAACACAACTGTGCACGAAACAATAAAAATGAAGTGTTTGGAAGCAACCTAGAATTTTTATTGATGAAGAAGGGGGATGCCTTGGGCATCCCCAAGCTTTGATGCTTGTACTTCTTGGATATTTCTTGGGGTGACACACGTCGCATCCCCAAGCTTGAGCTTTAGTCCATCCTTCATCTCATTACTCATTCCTTCCATACACCTGAAATTTTTCCTTCATACAAAATTTCACACAATCTTTTTTAGCAACATTAGTGCAGTCAAGATAAAAGGTCTTAAGGTTCAGTTCTAAAACCAAATAAACTTCCATTAGAACACAAGTTACTGTAGCACTTCTCTCAAAAATCTCAATTCCCCAAAAGAACTCAAAAAGGAACCAATAAGAAGCAAATGCAGAAAATGGCAGAAATCTGTCAAAACAGACCAACAGGTAAAGACAAATTTTTTAGAAGACCTTCTGTTACTCAAATAAAAAATTGTTGAACTAACAAAAGTTATATAACAACCTGGGTCAGAATCACAAAATTTCACGCCTCAAAAAGACGTTCAGAGATTTTACACGAATTTTTACGGTGAAGCACAGAAATCTGTTTCGGGACAGCAACTTTCCCAATCATTACTTCTCTCTCATTAGAGGTTACTCTTGGCACAAAAAGCAAATAAAAAGGATAAGGAGCGGTTATTACTGAAGTAATAACTAACTTCCAAGACTCATCTAAAACTTTTGGGTTATCTCCCAATAAGTACTTTTCTTTACCGCCTTTAAGTTAGGCATGATAGTTTAAGAAGATGCTCACATAAGAAATATGAATTGAAGTAAAAGGGAGCATCAAGAAGAAAATTCAAAACATATTTAAGTCTAACCCACTTCCTATGCATAGGAATCTTGTAAAGAAACAAGTCATGAAAGCACAAAGCAACAAGCATAGTAAAGCAAAACAAGTGCAACTTCAAGACTTTCAACATAAAGAGGGGAAACTTAATATTATTGAGATGCATAAAACCATGTTTCCCTCTCTCATAATAACTTTCAGTAGCATCATGAATAAAATTAACAATATAACTATCACATGAAACATTCTTATCATGAGCCGCATGCATATAATCATTATTACTCTCCACATAAGCATAGTTATTCTTATTAATTGTAGTGGGAGCAAATTCAACAAAATGGCTATCATTATTATTCTCATCACCATAATCATCAAATATATGAGGCATATTGTAATCATAATTAATTTTCTCCTCAATAGTAGGTGGACTGAAAATATCATATTCATCATTGTAATCATCATATATTGGAGGTTTAGTATCATCATAAGCAATAGAATAGCTATCTTCCAAAGCTGGGGAACTAAAAAGATCATTTTCATAGAAACTAGCTTCCCCAAGCTTAGACTTTTCCATAGCATTAGCAATACTGGTGTCCAAAGAATTCATACTAACAATATTGCTATTAGCATGCAAATAAAGTTCCATAGGTTTTTTAATTTTCTCTTCAAACACTTCATGTCCTAACTCAAGATAAATACTATAAAGCTCTCTAATTTTTTTGTTATTTTCCATTAAGCCTAACTAGTGAAAATAAGAAACAAAAAGACAAAATTGCAGAATCTAAAGGAAATAACTTCGAGCACTCACACTGGAGGATGCGAGTACCTTTTACCTTACCTCCCGCGCAATGGCGCCAGAAAATAGGCGTTTGGCGTGGGAGGTTCTTCTTCTTTAATCCTCCGGTGTGAATACCTTTTACCTTACCTCCCCGGCAACGGCGCCAGAAAATAGCTTGATGTCTACACACTTCTATTCTTGTAGACAGTTGTTGGGCCTCCAAGTGCAGAGGTTTGTAGAACAGCAGCAAGTTTTCCCTTAAGTGGATCACCCAAGGTTTATCGAACTCAGGGAGGAAGTGGTCAAAGTATTCCCTCTCAAGCAACCCTGCAATCAAGATACAAGAAGTCCCTTGTGTCCCCAACACACCCAATACACTTGTCAGGTGTATAGGTGCACTAGTTCGGCGAAGAGATAGTGAAATACAAGTGGTATGGATAATTATAAGTGGTAACGGTGATAGAAAATAGCTTGATGGCGTGGAAAAGACTAAAGGCAAACTGAAATAAAGATGGAAGCAAGAAAACATGTAACAGATCTAATAGCAAATGGTGTTTCAATGTTTAGAAACAAGGCCTAGGGATCATACTTTCACTAGTGAACACTCTCATATAGATATCTTCTCTTTATGATACTACACTAAACTACTCTCTGGTTGGACACTCTAATCCATGGTAGGGCTATAACAACACACCTCAAAGTTCGCTTTCCGCATCTAGATAACCCCACACTGTCACCTTGAGTACTAGATGAGTCCAACAAACACCACAATTCATAAACACATCCAACTCCAAATATAACTCATAACAAGTATTTGTAATCTCTAGCCTAAGTGCCACCATGGTGTGCACGCTGTCACTTTCACACACATGGGGAGAGCAGAGATCTATTAAAGCACTTGAGTAGCAAGGTAGATCTATAGATTACAAGCTCATGATCTCACTAAGATCATGCATAGAGAGAGATGAACACATAGCTACCAGTAGAACCCTTAGCCTCAAGAGAGAACTACTCCCTCCTCATCATGGGAATCAGCAATGGTGATGGAGATGGTGGTGGAGATCGATGGAGATCGCTCCGGGGCACTTCCCTGTCCCGGCAGGGTGCCAGAACAGAGACTTTCTGTCCCCCGAATCTCCTCTTTGGTGGCAGTGGCGCTGCGGAACTTTTCGTGGTTGGAGGCTTGATTATTTAGGGTTTATGCATCGGGAGGCTCTTATAGGCGAGAGGGGAGACCGAGGGGGTGCCGGAGGGGCCCACACCACCCCTGGCGCGGCCTGGCCTAGCCCGCGCCACCAAGTGGTGTGGCCACCCTCTGGCCCTTCTCCGTCTCGTATTCTGGCTCCAAGTGTCCCCCGGTAAAATAATAACTTTGGCTTTTGTCTCGTCCAATTCCGAGAATATTCATTTTCTGACTTCCTGGAACCAAAAATAGCAGAAAACAGGCAGCTGGCACTATGGCTCTTGTTAATAGGTTAGTCCAAGAAATCATATCAAAAGTACTCCAAAGTGTGGACAAAACACAAGAAAGTAGATAAAACCAAGCATGGAACATCAAAAATTATAGATACATTTGCAATGTATCACAAGCTAAAGAAGATTAATCAACTATATGAAGCGAAAGCACTTGACAGTCTTCCCATGTGTCCTCGAGAATGTTTAGTCATCTTAAGTAATACAACCGGCTTATCCTTTGCTGCATAAAGGATTGGGTCACTTGCTGCATTTATTCTTATTGTCTTTTGTTTACTCGTACTTTGTTTACTTGCTTTATCGAAAACCCCTAAAAATCTGTTTGCTAAGTATTTGCAGAGAATTCCTGATCCATACCACTAGCCAGCACCTTCTGCTCCTTGTTGGGTTCGACACTCTTACTTATCAAAAAATACTGCGATACACCCCCTATACTTGTGGGTCATCACCCTGTTCTGAACTAGATAGCGTTGCTCGACGAATCTGCCGTTTGATCACGCTGTTGGGTCCCCCATTTCAGCCTCTCATTAATTGAAATGTGTACATGCTAAAAAAAATATCGCTCGTGCCTCGCTGTTTCGAACTGGATATGTTGCTCGATGCAGCATCTATATAAGGTCGCGCTGCTGGGTCCCACATATCAGCCTCTCTGTAAATGAAATGTGCGTATGATGGACTTTTTTTGGCCATGTCCGCTGTTTTGACCTTGGGAACTTGCTGGGTCCCATATGTCAACCACCTCTGTGCAGGAAACATGTCTATGCTAGGTCCCAGCTGACAGCCTCTATTTGAAAGAAACGTGTGCATGTTGGACTGTTTTTTCGGGTCCCAGATGTCAGCATCAGAGTACAAAAAATGCTCAGAAAGGCCGAATTAAAAAGATTTGGGGCTAACTTGGGGCAAATGCCCTATTCGTCATGGCTTAGATTCTATGGGCTCACTCCTAAATTGAATGGGCTATGGTCAGTGGCCACAAGACCATGAAAATGCCGAATTAGAAGGTATTGGGCTATGCTTGGGGCTGATAGGCTAATTTCATTTGCTATGCTTGGGCCTGTTGGGTCCGACATGTCAGCTTCTCTGTAAGTGCAACGTGTGTATGATGGATTTTTTTTCGGCCGCGTCCGCTGTTTTCACCGTGGCAGCCATGTATGGTCTTACTGCTAGGGCCCATATGTCAGCCTCTCTGGCATGTTCTGGCTTGTGGGTCCCTGATGCAGCCTTGTATGTTCTGTCTGGTGGGTCCCTGATGCAACCCTCTCTGTACAAGTATTTAAACTTTTGTTTTGAACCCACCCTGAAACAAACTCCAGGGACACTACATGCTGGTGGGTCCGTGATGTCAGCCTCTACGTAATGCGATATTGCTAGAAGAAGAAAAATGTAAATCCAAGATACGATTCGAACAAAAGACTTTCAATTCAAATAAACGTAAACTGAGTGTGTTGCCACTATAACAAAAATATTTATAGAATAAATATCATTCAACTTTTATTAGTACTACAATTTATGTATTAGTCTTCTTAAAAATATTTTGTGTGTTTATGTTTATCTATTTTAAAATATAAAAGGGCAGCGCTCCTGGCATCTCAATTTATAAAATGCCAAATAATGGAGTATTTTCTTAAAAACATGGGTAGGCAGAGTTTGTTTTTGAGAGGTGGGGGGCAATGCCCAAAAGGCCGAATTAAAAAGAGTTTGGCTATTCTACATAGGCTGCTCTACCTGGGTTATACTCTGTAGGGCAGGCTCCATGGGCTTTATTCTCAAATTTTAGTGGGTTGTGCTCAGCAGTCCCCTGACCCCTAAAAGACCGAATTAATATGTTCTTGGCTATGCACCATGGGATCCTTTCTCAAATTTAATTGGGTTGTGGTCAGCAGTCCCCTGACCCCGAAAAGACCGAATAAAAATATTCTAGGCTAAAGAGGGGTCGAATGAGCTACTAGATTTCTTCTCCTAGTTAATAAAAATTGCATTGTGATGTGTTCGGCCGGATTCGAAACAAAGACATTAGAGAGGGAGGGGGAAAGCTATAATTCTTTTTGGCAGCTATTCATGTCAAAATTTAGCAGTACAGAATAAGGTAGAAAAATTATCAACAGATTCGAAGTTCATATTCATGAGCACTTGACCAATTCATTAGCATTTCAAAAGTGACCAATTCAGCAATACAGACAATGAAATACAATAGCAGTACAGAGAGAACCAGTTTTTCTTTCAGCTCTAAAAACCTTGTCACGCGATCAGTTTGTCCTTTTCACCAAGCACACTCGAGCATTGGAGCGAGCAAAACTGACGATCAAGTATGCTTTGAGTACCTCCTTCTCACATCAATGCCTGTGTGACCCCCGTATGCAACCCAAAATTCCTAAGTCTCATTTAGATTGTGACACGGCCATGTTGATATGTTGCTAACGTATCTATAATTTTTGATGTTCCATGCTTGGTTTTTATCTACTTTCTTATGTTTTGTCCACACTTTGGAGTACTTTTTATACACTTTCTTGGACTAACCTATTAACAAGATGCCAAAATGAATATTCTCAGAATTGGATGGGACAAAAGCCAAAGCCAGTTTCAGGCTCACCATGTGGTGGCCCTGGCAGCGCCACCCAGGTGGTGTGGGCCTGGTCCACCACGACCTTGCCTTTTCTCCTATAAAGCCTCGATGCAAAAGCCCTAAATCGTCCAGCTTCGGCCCACGAAGGGAGATTCGGGAGACGTAAAGGCTCTGTTGAACCACGGGACGAGGAAGTGCCCCTAGAGCCATCTCCATGGATCTCCACCACCATCTCCATCACCGTTGCTGATTCCCATGATGATGAGGGAGTAGATATTCCTCGATGGAGATGGCTCCAGGGGCACTTCCCCATCCCGGCAGGATGCTGGAATAGAGACTTCTGTCCCCGAATCTCCCCTTCGCTGGCGGCGGTGCTGCAGAACTTTTCGTGGATTTCTGATTGACTCCTTAGGGTTTTTGCATCGGGGGGCATGTTATAGGCGAAGAGGCAAGGTCGCTGGGCAGCCAGGGGGCCCACACCACCTGATGGCGTGGCCAGGGCTAGCATGCGCCACCATATGGTGTGGCCACCCTATGGCCCCTCTCCGTCTCGTCTTCTGGCTCCGTGAGTCTTCCGGTAAAATATCGACTTTGGCTTTTGTCTGGTCCAATTCCGAGAATACTGATTTTCTGACATTCCTGGAACCAAAAATAGCAGAAAACAGGCAACTTGCACTATGGCATCTTGTTAATAGGTTAGTCTAAGAAATCATATGAAAAATACTCCAAAGTACATAAGAAAGTAGATAAAACCAAGCATGGAACATCAAAAATTGTGAATACGTTAGCAACGTATCAGTGGCTCATGATAAGAATGTTTTATGTGATAGTTATATTGTTAATTTTATTCATGATGCTACTTAAAGTTATTATGAGAGAGGGAAATATGGTTTTATGTGTCTCAACAATATTAAATTTCCCCTCTTTATGTTGAAAATTTTGAAGTTGCACTTGTTTTGCTTTCCTATGCTTATTGCTTTGTGCTTTCATGACTTGTTTATTTACAAGATTCCTATGCAATAAGAAGTGGGTTAGACTTAAATGTGTTTTGAATTTGCTTCTTGATGCTCTCTTTTACTTCTATTCATATTTCTTATGTGAGCATCTTCTTAAACTATCATGCCTAACTTAAAGGCGTTAAAGAAAAGTACTTATTCGGAGATAACCCAAAAAATTTAGATGAGTCTTGGAAGTTAATACTAATGTAATAACCGCTCCTTATCCTTTTTGTGTGGTTTTTATGCTAAGAATAATCTCTAATGAGAGAGAAGTGATGCTTGGGAAAGTTGATGTCCCGAAACAGATTTTTGTGCTTCACTGTAAAATTTCGTGTAAAATCTCTATACTTCAGTTTGATCTGTGATTGTTTGTGGTTCTACCGCAGGTTGTTATCCAACTTTCATTAGTTCAACACTTTTCGATTTGAGCAACATAGTGTCTTCGAAAAAATTGGTTTTTACCTGCTTGTCTGTTTTGACAGATTTCTGCCATTATTTGCATTTGCTTCTTGTTGATTCCTTTTTGGGGAATTGAGATTTTTGAAGGAAGTGCTAAAGTAGCTTGTGTTTAATGGAAGTTTTATTGGTGTTGAAACTGAACCCAAAGACTTATTATCTTGAGTGCACTAATGTTGCTAATAAAGATTGTGTGAAGTTTTGTATGAAGGAAAAATTTCAGGTGTATGGAGAGAATGATGTAATGAGATGAAGAATTGACTAAAGATCAAGCTTGGGGATGCCACGCGTGTCACCCAAAGAAATTTACAAGAAATACAAGCGTCAAAGCTTGGGGATGCCCAAGGCATCCCCTTCTTCATCAATAAAAAATCTCAGGTTTCTTCCAAACACTTTATTTTTATTGTTTCATGCACAGTTGTGTTGTTCTTGGAGCATCTTCCTTTTTGTTTTTGGTTTTCGTTTGCTTAGTTTGCTTGAATAAGTTGGTTGGATCCCAACACACTTCTTTTGGATTTGTGAGACAAGCTCACTGATCTTTATTTATTATTATGTTTGTGAGTTCTTTCAAATAAATTGGCTTGGATTGGAAAAGAGTAGGAAAGTTCATACTTAAGTGGTAAAAAGGAGCTTGTTTTTTACTGTGGCCTATGCTTTGTCATGTCATGCTTGATATTTTTTTGGCTTTATGCTTAGTGATTTTTGTTGTAGCATGACTTGTTATAAACAATTGAGATTGCTTAATGTTCCTTCAAAGAATCATGCGTTGTTTTAGCATATTAAAGCATAGTATTGTGGTATTCTTCTTTGATGCTTTATTTGGGTTGGCGCATGCTCACACCATGTTATGACTATCCCAAGTCGCTATAGCCTTGATGATCCTTTAGTTTTCTACTTGTAATATCACTTTATGCTTTAATTAATGACGTTTTGTCACTTTGCATGATTATGGCCATTATTGCTCTCTTAGTTGGTCGCTCCCAGTCTTTTGCTAGCCTCCATAACCAAGTGTGAGTTACACTCATGCATCCAACTCCAAATAAAACCAAGTTATTCCAAAGAGTCCACCATACCTACCTATTAGCATTTGCTATTCCAAGTTTAATCATGTTTTTATCTACCTTCCGAATTAAACTTGTTATGTGAAAATTAGTGATTAAGGCTCTCATGAACTTGATGGCACACTTTAATTTCTTGCATTTAATAAACTTGAACCATTTGGTCCATCTTTGTTGTGTATATGCTTGCGCTTTATAAGTCGAAATTAGCAGAACAATGTATCATGGGGAACGCTTTCAACATTGCACTTGTACATTGTACCCCGTTGATATCATGTTCTTTTGCTTATGGATCCCGGTGGTGTGAAATAAAAGTGGAACTTGTATTATTATGGAGTTTGTATGTGTGTTGGAGAAACGCCTGAGCCGCTAACCTAAGCCATGCCTAATCATGGTGGAAACTTGCAGCATAACCATAATGAGCACTCTATGAAGAATCCTCAATAAAACCTATGCAAATAGCAAATAAAAAGATTGCTGAGATGCTCATTGTCTGCTTGCCTTGTCATTTTGATTATGGTATAGCTCCTGTATCATGTGCAAGGGGTACCCCGTTGGCGGTTCTCTATGATACATATGTACTTATAATGACAAGATCTTACTTGTGACTAAAGTTGAGTAGGGCATGAGATTTCAGCTTATAACTTGCCAAGCATATCCTCTTAGCTGTGTCACTTTAACCTTAATCACTTAAAGATGCTTATGATAGGGGCAATGAGAGCTGAAAGCTAACAAGTACCATCATTTTTGGAACCTCTTTATGAAACTCGAATCTCTACTTCCTTCTAAGAAGGCCTTTCTTTTAATTTTATGTTGAGTCTCCACCTTCTATCTTAATGCACCTACTTTGAGAGCATAGTGGCCATTCTTAGTTCTATGTGCATTGTCCCAAGACTTGTTGATTGATGCATAACTTTGATATTGCTTGCTCTTAAACTATTTGTATCTAGTCACCCTTATAAACTTTGAAGGTGTCCTATGCATTTATGTTTTCTACTCTATGAGGGACAAGTTGAATGCCATTATGCTATGTTTTCTTTATGTGAAACAAACAAACGTATTTCAATGCATTGTTATTCATGATCTTTTGTTTGTGCCTTTTCATGTTACAACATAGTTGCTATGTATTATTGTTAGAACTATATCTTTCATGCTATGTTGAAGTACTATGATCACAGCTATCAATGTTTTACAAATACTTTGATCAAGTTTATGATGGTGCATGTCACCTCAAAAATTATTCTTTCTTTTTATCACTTACCTACTCGAGGACGAGCAGGAGTTAAGCTTGGGGATGTTGATACGTTGCTAACGTATCTATAATTTTTGATGTTCCATGCTTGGTTTTTATCTACTTTCTTATGTTTTGTCCACACTTTGGAGTAATTTTTATACACTTTATTGGACTAACCTATTAACAAGATGCCACAGTGCCACCTGCCTATTTTCTGCTGTTTTTGGTTCCAGGAAGTCAGAAAATGAATATTCTCGGAATTGGACGGGACAAAAGCCAAAGTCAGTTTTTCACCGAGGGGGACACAGAGCCAGAAGACGAGACGGAGAGGGGCCAGGGGCTGGCCACACCATGTGGTGGCACGCAGCCTCAGCCACGCCACTGTGTGGTGGGCCCCTGGTCCACCCACCGACCTTGCCCTTTCGCCTATAAGAAGCCTCCGATGCAAAAACCCTAAATCGCCCAGCCTCTAGCCATGAAAAGTTCCACAGCGCCGCCGCCACCGAAGGGGAGATTTGGGGGACAGAAAGTCTCTGTTCCGGCACCCTGCCGGGACGGGGAAGTGCCCCCGGAGCCATCTCCATCGATCTCCACCACCATCTCCATCGCCGTTGCTAATTCCCATGATGATGAGGGAGTAGATCTTCCTCGAGGCTAAGGGTTCTACTGGTAGCTATGTGTTCATCTCTCTCTATGCATGATCATATTGTGATCATGATCTTTGTAATCGAGTAGATCTACCTTGCTACTCAAGTGCTTTAATAGATCTCTGCTCTCCCCATGTGTGTGAAAGTGACAGCGTGCACACCATGGTGGCAATTATGCTAGAGATTACAAATACTTATTATGAGTTATATTTGGAGTTGGATGTCTCTATGAAATTGTGGTGTTTGCTGGAACCATCTAGTACTCAAGGTGACAGTGTGGGGTTATCTAGATACGGAAAGCGAACTTTGAGGTGTGTTGTTATAGCCCTACCATGGACTAGAGTGTCCAACCAGAGAGTAGTTTAGAGTAGTATCATAAAGAGAAGATATTTATATGAGAGTGTTCACTAGTGAAAGTATGATCCCTAGGCCTTGTTTCTAAGCATTGAAACACCATTTGCAACTAGATTTGTTACATGTTTGCTTGCTTCCATCTTTATTTCAGTTTGCCTTTAGTCTCTTCCACGCCATCAAGCTATTTTCTGGCACCGTTGTATTATATCCATACCACTTGTATTTTACTATCTCTTCGCCGAACTAGTGCACCTATACACCTGACAAGTGTATTAGGTATGTTGGGGACACAAGAGACTTCTTGTATCTTGATTGCAGGGTTGCTTGAGAGGGATACCTTTGACCACTTCCTCCCTGAGTTCGATAAACCTTGGGTAATCTACTTAAGGGAAACTTGCTGCTGTTCTACAAACCTCTGCACTTGGAGTTCCAACAACTGTCTACAAGAATAGAAGTGTGTAGACATCACATGTTTCAAAAGAAAATTAAGTACTAGTACATCAGTATTAGTTCCACAAAATGCTTTAGTAATAGTAACAATAGAACATTTGAGAGATTCAGTAGCTTTCCTGCTTGAAATTGAATAGCAGTATAGAGATAATAAGTTCATGTTCCATCTTAAAAAACCTTGGCGCATGATCAGTTTGCCCTGTTCTTCGAATAGGTTCGATCATAGGATTTCCCCCGCGATTGATGCATATTGAGTAATGCAGGCCGGTAATATGAGATGGTTCACTGCAGAACATAAAGGAATGTTTTTCCTCTGGATGATGCCTGGCACCTCCCAGCTCCCAGGCATGGGGGAACTGTAGATTGTATGGGTCCAAAACCCTAGCTCCACTGTCAGGTAATAGGCAGTGATCAGCACATTGTACAAGGGCGACGAGCATGCATCCGGCCTGACGCACACGACGGATCCGCTGATGCCACCCGAGTCGCGCATGTCGAATAGAAGCGCAAACACCATACCATCGTCCCCTGATCCAATATTCTCTACTCTCGATGAGGGTGGTGCCAAAAGTGGCTGAGAGATGTACCTGGAGTTTCTAAAGGAAGTAAGATTCAACGGACTGAATTGCAGCACGCTAAATATTATAATAAAAATATGATAAAGTAAATATGAGTAACCTGACTTCGATAAAATATACGTAGTACTCCCTCCATTTCAAATATAGGATATTTTAGCTTTTGTGAAACGAGTGTATCTAGACCCCTTTTAGTATATGGGTCCACTCTAAACTACACACTAAAAAGAGTCTAGATAAACTCGTTTCACAAAAGCTTTCCTGCTTGAAATTCAATAGCAGTACAGAGAGAATCAGTTCTTGTTCTAGCTCAAAAAACAGACTCGATAATTGGAGCTAGCAAAACTGACAATCAAGTGACAATGCCTGTGTGACCCCCCATATGCAAAACAAAGTGCCCAAGAGTCATCTAGATAATTGTGACAATGCTAGATTTCTAAAGAAAAGCAAGACAAACTGCTGCACTTGATCTAAACAAGTAACAGTACATCACTATTAGTTAAACAAAATATTTCAGTAATAGCGATGACAGAATAAAGGCAATGCAAGACCATCTCCGGTCCATGGCCTAAACAAGTACTACCAGTACCGGTATATAGTAGTACAAAATAGTCCGAAGTACAAGAACTAGTGCTATACTAGTACTACTCTACATCGAAAATCCAATCTCCAGTACACGTACGTCTGTGGTATGTAGTGTGAGTGGGATAAACAAAATCTGAGGTAGTAGAATGGTCAATTTTGAATTCTCCCTCGCGATGGATGCATATTGAGTAATACAGGCCCTGGGTCTGAGAAGTTTGAAGGTACACCACCATAGAATGCTTTTCCTTCTGTATGATGCCAGGCACCTCCCTGCTCCCAAAGGAATTACGCACTGCACCCTCCCAAAACCCATCCTCTGGTGACGGGTGATAGACGGTGAACTGCACATTGTACAAGGGCGACGAGCACCCTTCCGGCCTGACGCACACGACGGATACGATGATGTCTCCCCACTCGAGCATGTCAAATAGCACAGCAAACACCGTACCATCATCCCCAGATCCGATGTTCTCTAGTCTTGATGAGTGCGGTGCCGACAACGGCTGAGAGATGGACCTGGGATTTCTAAAGGAAGTAAGAATCGGCGGACTAAATTGCAGCATGCTAAATATACATATAAGAAGTTCTCAGGCGCCTGAGATCTAGCCACTCCTAAGAAAAAATACAGAGCCATGTTTCAAAGGAAATGCTAGATCATCTCCAGTGTTTGATCTAAACAAACTTGAACGGCAGATTATCATCAGAATCATGATGGTCATATTTGCCATCTCCCACATTCTGGATGCGAAATGAGTAATCCAGTGTGAACCTATCATGTTTCTTAATCATGAAATTAAGGTAATCTTCAGTAATCCCGACAGGGGCTGGTGACACGCTGCTCTTCGGCTCAAAAAATAGGCTATCTTCGGCGAACTCCTCCAGGTCCTCTCCAATCATTGAAGGATTATAAAAGTGCAACTCCACCATGTACCACGGAAACAAGCACGCCGCCGACCTGACGCACTGTACGGATACGACGAGGCCATAGTCGAGCATGTCAAATCGCACGGCGAACAATGTACCATCGTCCCCGGATAACACGGTCTCTACTCTCCATGAGCCAAGTGCTAGCAAAGGCTGAGAGATGTACCTATGTTCCTCGCCATAGCGGAAACACTGCACTTCAATTGAGTGGGATTTTTTGAGGTGAGCGAGGAGCGCTGTGGGCGGGGTGGTGAACTCGCAGCCAGGTTCAGTTCAGTTGCATGGGCCGTGTGGGCACGCCATCCTGTGGTTGAGGAAGTCGTGGAAGGCGACCAATGTCTCGCAGCCGACATTGGGGCATCTGTTACCTTTTTCGTCAACGACTTGGCGGTGCAACTCCTTGGAGCATGCGGCCAGCCGAATGGCGCTCGTAGTGTCCATACGCATAGCGATTTCTCCAAAGGCATCGTTGCTGACCTTACTCCAGCCACCGTACCGAATGTTGTGCATCGAATCCGCCATTGCGTCCGGCTGGACTAGGGGCGAGGGAGGATTCAAATATGATTGTTGGGGTTTCCTGGGGGAGAGTGATGGAGGCCTGCAAGAACCGATTCAGCGGGCGAGAAATGGCTAGGAAAATTTAGGAACTGCGGCGCTCGAGACGATCCAAAATGCGGCTAGCCAGCGTTAGCGAATGGGGATCGCCGGAGATGGGAAAGATGGGAGGCTCTTTGAACGAGGGGTGTTAATTTTGCGTGTTCCCTCGTCGGTCTTCTACAGTGATTCGACGACGCCTGCTGGAGTTATAGCTAGAGTGCTAGACTTGCAGGTTGTCACGTCCTGGCTCAGTATTGTACCGTCTCGTCACGTAGACTGTGTTTCAGGAAAGGATGTTAACCCACGTTTCTCCCCTCCCTGCTAGATAGCGTGCACCGTAGAATCGCTTTTCTAGCACACGAAGGATTTGAACCCACATGTCCAACCCTGATAATTAGGACTACCAAAAAACTATAATAATAGGTTAAGCTCAAAAAATAATTACAATTTTGAGCCACGTTCGTAGAATATCCGTTGTATATTTGGTTCTTATACTTTATATCATGTACTAACTCCGACACATATTAGTTGACTCAGATTTGTCTAGATATAGATGTATGTAGACACATTTTAGTATTAGATATATCTGTATCTAGACAAATCCAAGTTAACGAATATGGCTCGAAGGGAGTAGTAATCAACCTATTAGCTACCTAATAGTACTCGCCATGCTCTAGAGAAATAACGAAAAACATTTTAGAATTATTGAGAAGTGTGTTTTGAGGTTTGTGCATATCTTTTAGTCTATCAATAGTATCTTCTAGATGCTAGAATGGATAGAATTAAGATCCAACGGTACTTTATGGACGTAGCTCGAAATTATAATTATTTTTGGGCTTCACCTATTATAATTTTATATAAACTAGTAGAAGGCACATGCCACACACGTATATACTATATGAAATGTGATTAACAAACATTATGTTGTTATAAACCAATAGTCTTATTTGAGAAAAATGCATACATTAAGTCTATTAATAATAACTATCTACACATATTGAGAATAAAACCTACTATGCTATGAAATTTGGGGGAGGGGTGACATGATGGTTTTAGAACATGGTGGAGTTTGAGTTTGCTCTAGATAGTACTCAATATGAATCCATCTGCTCTGAACCATTGGATCTAGCAGCCCAACGGTCAGGATTGGTACTATGGATCTAGTTCAAAACTACTCCTTTATAGTAGTAGAGAAAAAATGATACGGCATATACTTCTACTATCTGATTCTCACGTGCAAGGCATGTGCAACTTACTAATAAGATATATAACATGGATATCTTTGAACATTGATCATTGGATATAGATTGACAGATTCCAACATTGCTAATTGTTGGATCTCTTGCAAATTCAAGAAAAAATCTATCACACTTACTTGTAGTTCAAATTTGACCTACTTTCTTTAAATCAACATGAAGTTATTTGAGTGCATGGGCGTAGTTAGATAATATATAGGGAAGCTTGAAATGTCCTAAGACTAGGGAATTGTAACAAAACATGTCCACGTTTTCTGAAATTGAGTGGTGACACTTTATTTATTTATTTGACTAGGGTATGTCCTGAAGGAGTGAGATGCTTCAATAATTAACACAACAAGTGCATGTGTACATGTTACACCAAGGACCTTAAAAATATTAAAATTACATCTAAGTCCATACATTTAACACAAAGGACCCTACAATCAAGCAATTAAAATTAGTAGGCGGGTCCTACTCCTCTATCACGGAGCTCAGCCATGCTCTTCGTAGTAGTACCAGTAAGCTGCACGTGCCCTGCACGTGAAACTCACATAATATACAGAAGCATAACATATTATTAGTATATAACATTGTAATAGGTAAATCTTGAAATATCTATGAATTTGAGCCACATCGTTTCTAAAGTATGAGTGTATATTTGCACTTTATATCATGTAGAAATAAATGTTTATTAGCTACCTAATAATTGAAAAATTTATTACCATGGTCTAGAGAAACAATCGAGAAGATTTTAGAATGATGGATAAGTGTGTTTTGACGTTTTTCTACATATATATCTTATCTTACCACTATATAGTGTACGAATAACTTTGAATATTGACCGTTGGATCAAGACTCGCCAATCCCAACATTTCCAGCCGTTGGATATTCTTTTCTATTCTAGCATCTAGAAGATTTTATTGATAGTCTTCATCACAATGAATGGAATGCACACAACTCAAAACACACTTCTCCATCATTCTAGAATCTTCTCCCTCGTTTCTCTAGAGCATGTTACCAAAATTTTCTAATTTTAGATAGCTAATAATCGTTGACTTCTAAATGATATAGAAAGTACAAGAACCAAATATACACCCATAGTTTATAGATATCGATCAAATTTATATTTTTCTATGCTTTACCTATTAAAATTGTATATAGTGATGATATGTCAGACGTATATTATCCGAGTCTAACGTGTTGATCAAAAGGGACGTACCACACACGTATATACTGTATGAAATGTGATTTAACAAACTTTAAGTTGTTATTAACCAATATTCTTGTTAGAGAAAAAAATGCATACATTAAGTCTATTAGTAATAACTATCTACCCATATTAAGAATACATCCTATAGTGCTATGAAATTTTGGGGGTGATGAAATGATGGTTCTAGAACATGTTGGAGTTTACTCTAGGTACTATTCAACACGAATACAGCTGCTCTGAACCATTGGATCTAACAGTTTAACGGTCAAGATTAGTGTTATAGATCCAATTAAAAACTGCTCCATTGTAGTAATAGTAGGAGAAAATTCCAAGAACCAGTAACTCTTGGTGTCACAGTTGCACAAACCAGCAACTCTAGTTTTTTGTTGCACAAACCAGCAGCTTTGGTAATACATCATTAACAAGAAATCTAATGATAGTTAAGTACATCTTAGACAACTATGGCCACCGATCATAAAGAAAATTTTAAATTTTTAAAAAATTATGAACGAAAATTTCACAGGTACATACAGATATTTTGTGTTCACACACAAGTTATCAAGAAAAATAATAATTATTTTATGTGATTTGTGTAAAAAGATGAGAAAATGTCTGTGAATAGTTACGATGGAGCATCGGATTTTTTCTTTTTATAGAGAACACAAGAAATTCTTTATTTTCAAAATTTTGTGAAAACATATAAGGACAGCTCCGACGGGCACCTCAAATCAGACCAGATCCGTTTGCAAGAGGGGGACATGAACGGCATCACATCGTCTCTTGGCGGGCCCATGGCTGTGAGAAACTACGACCAGGATGGACTCACGATGCCACGTCGGCTCTAGACGGGCCCAGCAACCCGGCAGGTGCGGAGACGTATCGTGCCGGGAACGCCGCTCACCATACGGCGAGTAAGGGTCATGTGAGGTCCATGTTGGGTTCGCAGCATAGAAAACAAAAATATTCCTACGATGAGAACTATACGCCAAGATCTATCTACTAGATACAGAGCAATAGGTGGATATACATCCATAGAGAATTTACTCTCGAAGACAACTAGTTTTGTTAACTAGTAGGAACTCGTGGTTGATATAGTCGTACACTTGTCGATCTCAAGATTGTGTGGAAGTCCGAGTGCCACAAATCAGCAGCGCATCCGTCCTCGCACACACGTTGAAGCCACCGGACAACCTCCACCTCCTCGCTCCAGCGAATCAGCGGAAGCATCAACTCCTTCCAGATGCAAGGCCACTAGGAACATGTATCTCGCTAATCCAAGACCATGGGGAGATATCTAGAGGGGGAGAGAGATCCTTCACTAGGAGGTGTGCTTTGTGAGGGAGGAGAGGGGGGCCTTTTATAGGAGACGGAGGCTACTCCCCTCCCATGGTCGGCGGCCAAGGGGGGTGCCCCCACCTCTTCCTCATTCATGTGGTGGAAGCTCCACTCACATCAATTATGACTCCACCTAAAATTCCACTCACATGCATTAAATTTCCACCAAATTTAATGCAACTCTCAATTAATAAAACTCTTTTATTTATTTTATTCAGAATTTTGTTAATTACTTTAATTAACAAACATTCACATAAAACCCCTTGCAACATTTCAATATCACATGAAGAACCACTTTCTGCAATTTCACCCGAAACAATTCTGGTTTCTATCGAAACAATTCCTGTTTCTATCGAAACAATTCTTGCGCTTTGCAATCCTTTTGTGTGAAACATATGTGCTCCAAAATGGTGTCCGGTAACCCTTAAGTGTGTCACCCTACGGTTCGCGAATAATGCAGACATGATTGAGACTCCTCTCAGATCAATAATCAGAAGCGGGACCTGGAGATCCATACTGACTCCTGCACATTCAACAATGACTTTTGTGATCGTGAGAAGCTTTAACGCTAGTAACTTAATCCCTTTGTCTCATGATATAATACATGTCCGAGATTCGATCATCGGCATCCAAATACCTAGTTTGATCTCGTTACCGACATGCACTCTTTTCTCGTTCCCGTGATATAACATTCTAGTGATCACATCACTTGCTTGCAAGATATCTTAATGTGATGTTACCGAGAGGGCCCAGAGTATATCTATCCGTCATCGGGATTGACAAATTCCACTCTTGATCATGAGCCTCAACATAACACCTTCGTAGCACTGAACCCACCTTTATAGTCACCCTGTTACGGTGTGACGTTTGATGTTATCAAGATACTCTTCCGGTGTTAGCAATTAACATGGTCTCATGGTCTAAGGATAAAGATTACTTTGTATGATGTTATAGAAATATAAACATAATGACTTGATCGTAATGCTATACTTCGGATGAATGTTCATCACATCATTTCACAAATGCTGTGACCTTATTATTAACAACATCCAATGTCCATGATCAGGAAACCTTGATCATCTTGTTAATCAACAAGCTAGTCTATAAGAGAGGCATAACTAGGAACCCTTTTTGTTTATCAAACACACATGTATTGACGTTTCCTTTCAATACAATTATAGCATGCAAAATAAACATCTATCATATACAAGGAATACATAATAACAACTTTATTATTGCCTCTCAGGGCATATTTCCTTCAGTCCACCCATCAGTGACTCAGGTCACGATTCAGGGTAAAAAAGGACGCGAAAGAACACTGGACAAAGGATTAAAGTAAAAAAAATTGTCTGGAGGATAGTTTTCAGTCGTTGATCATCGATATCCCATGGCAAAAAAGAATTGTGGGCGATGAAGGGACATGCTCTAGCCTATTTGCTCCGTTCAAGAGAAATACGTATCCAGATTGAGACTTAGAGTCATCTGGATTGGTGTCAAAGCTAGCATCGACATAACACTTAGCGACTAGCTTTTCTTCACCTCCGTATACAAGAAACATATCCTTAGTTCTTCTCAAGTACTTAAGGATATTCTTGACCGCTCTCCAGTGTTCCGAACCTGGATCAGATTGGTACCTACTAGTCAAACTAATAGCATGTGCCACATCCGGTCTTGTACATAGCATGGCATACATTATAGAGCCTATGGCTGAGGCATAGGGGATCTTATCCATTATCTCTCTTTCTTCCGCCGTAGCCGGACTTTGAGTCTTACTCAATGTCTTGCTTTGCAACATAGATAAGAACCCCTTCTTACTTCCGTCCATATTAAACTTCTTTAATATCTTATCAAGGTATGTACTCTGCGATAGCCCAGTTAGGCGTCTTGATCTATCTCTATAGATTTTAATGCCTAATATATATGAAGCTTCACCAAGGTCTTTCATCAAAAATTATATTTTTAAATAACTTTTAACACTATTTAAAAGATATATATCATTTCCAATCAATAATATGTCATCCACATATAATATTGGAAATGCCACATTGCTCCCACTCACTTTATTGTAAATACAAGCCTCTCCATAAGTTTGGAAAAATCCAAACTCTTTGATCACCTCATCAAACCGGAGATTCCAACTCCGGGATGCTTGCTTCAGTCCATAGATGGATCGCTGAAGCTGGCATACCTTATCAGCATCCTTAGGATCGACAAAACCCTTAGGTTTTATCATATACAAGTCTTCTTCAATATTACCATTGAGGAACGCGGTTTTGACATCCATCTGCCATATTTCATAATCGAAATATGCAGCAATTGCTAACATAATCCTAACTGACTTCAACATCGCTACGGGAGAGAATGTCTCATCATAGTCAACTCCTTGAATTTGTCGAAACCCCTTTGCGACAAGTCGAGCTTTATAGATGTCCACGTTACCATCAACATCAGTTTTTCTTTTGAAAATCCATTTATTCTCAACGACATTTCGATCGTGAGGTAAGTCCACCAAGGTCCAAACCTGGTTTTCGTACATGGATTCCATCTCAGATTTCATGGCTTCTAGCGATTTGTTGGAATCCAGGCTCATCATCGCTTCTTCGTACGTTGCAGGGTCCTCTATTTCATCAATCATGAAATTCATAACAGGATTGCCGTATAGCTCAGGAGCTGCACGTGTCCTGCTTGACCTGCGAGGTTCGGTAGTGTCCTCTTTCAGAGTTTCATGATCATTATCATTAGCTCTCTCTTCATTATGTGAAGTCAACTCCGAAACAACTTCTGGTGTTGTGCTACTCGCCATTTCATGAACAGAAGGTTCAACAACCTCATTGAGTTCTACCTTTCGACTACTCACACCTTTCACGAGAAACTCCTTCTCAAGGAAGGATCCATTCTTGGCAACAAAAACCTTGCCCTCGGATCTGTGATAGAAGGTATACCCAATCGTTTCCTTAGGGTATCCTATGAAGACACATTTTTCCGATTTGGGTTCGAGTTTATCCAGTTGAAGTTTCTTCACATAAACATCGCATCCCCAAAATTTAAGAAATGACAGCTTAGGTTTGTCTCCAAACCATAATTCATACGGTGTCATTTCAACGGATTTAGATGGTGCCCGATTTAAAGTGAATGCAGCGGTTTCCAGTGCATAACCCCAAAATGATAGTGGCAAGTCAGTCAGAGATATCATAGATCGAACCATATCTAATAAAGTACGATTACAACGTTCCGACACACCATTACATTGTGGTGTTTCGGTAGGCGTGAGTTGTGAAACTATTCCACAGTCTTTCATATGTGTGCTAAACTCGTAACTAAGATACTCTCCTCCACGGTCGGACCGCAGAAATTTGATCTTTCTATTGTGATGATTTTCTACTTCATTCTGAAATTTCTTGAAATTTTCAAAGGTTTCAGACTTGTGTTTCATCAAATAGATATACCCGTATCTACTCAAATCATCCGTGAAAGTAACAAAATAATGATATCCACCTCGTGTTGACACACTCATTGGTCCACACACATCAGTATGTATGATTTCCAATAAATCTGTCGCCCGTTCCATTGAACCGGAAAACGACGTTCTAGTCATCTTGCCCATAAGGCATGGCTCACATGTATCAAATGATTCAAAATCAAGTGATTCCAAAAGTCCATCAGAATGGAGTTTCTTCATGCGTTTAACGCCAATATGACCTAGACGGTAGTGTCACATATATGCAGATATATCATTATCGAGTTTAACCCTTTTAGCATCAACATAATGAATATGCATAATACTACTATCGAGATCCAACAGAAATAAACCATTCAACACAGGTGCATGACCATAAAAGATATTATCCATATAAATCGAACAACCATTGTTTTTTGATTTAAATGAATAACCACTTCACATCAAACACGATCCGGATACAATGGTCATGCTCAGTGCAGGCAAAAAATAACAATTATTTAGATTTATCACTAACCCCGATGGCATATGGAGAGGCAGCGTTCCGACGGAGATCACATCAACTCTTGATCCATTGCCAACCCGCATCGTGACCTCATCCCTTGCTAGCTGTCGCTTGTTCCGCAGCCCCTGAATCGAGTTACATATATTAGCAATCGATCCCGTATCAAATACCCAGGTGCTACTGTGAGTACTAGTCAAGTACACATCAATAACATGTATATCACATATACCTTTGTTTGCCTTGCGGGCCTTCTTGTCCGCCAAATACTTGGGGCAGTTGCGCTTCCAATGGCCAGTCCCCTTGCAATAGTAGCACTTGGTATCAGACTTAGGGCTAGCTCGGGGTTTCTTTTCAGGTGCGGCAATAGATTTGCTGCCCTTCTTTCCCTTCTGCTTGCCTTTCTTGTCCTTCTTGAAACCGGTGGTCTTATTGATCATCAACACTTGATGTTCTTTCCTAATCTCCACTTCTGCGGTCTTAAGCATTGACAGAAGCTCGGGAAGAGACTTCTTCATGCCCTGCATGTTATAGTTCATCACGAAGCTCTTGTAGCTAGGTGGCAGAGATTGGAGAACACGATGTATGCCTAGGTCAATGGGAATCGATATTCCCAAGGACACAAGCTTATCAGCGTACCCAGACATTTTGAGTACGTGCTCACTACTAGAGTTGTTCTCCTCCATCATGCACCTAAAGAACTTTTCAGAAGCATTATAACTCTCTACGGCAGCATGGGTATTGAAAATCATTTTCAATTCTCCCATGGTATCAAAGGCATTGCCATTTTCGAAACGCTTTCGAAGCTCTGGCTCTAGCCCATATAGTATGCCGCAATCAACTAAGTTGTGGTCCTCTTGACGAGTTATATAGACATTCTTTTCCTCGTCAGGGGCATCAGGAGCTGGTGGGGGTCCTAGCGACGCCTCTAGCACATATTGCTTTTGTGCAGCAGTGAGGAGAATCCTCAAACTCATATCCCAGTTGGTGAAGTTGCTACCATTCGCAACAAGTTTCTCTTTCTCCATGAACACATTGAAATTAAAAGCAGGTGGTTCCATCTACAACAGAATATGTAAAGTTTATTTACACTAAGTTTATGATAGATTGAGTTCAACTAATCCAAATTACTAATGAACTCCCACTCAAAAATGACATCCCTCGTGTCTCTTTGGTGATTACATGAACCAAATCCACTACACCAAGTCTGATCATCACGTGATTCGGTGTAGCTTCAAAGGCGAGCATCTATATGGGCATCATATCAACTATATGACTCATGCTTAACCTTTCGGTCCGTGTTCCGAGGACATGTATGTACATGCTAGGCTCGTCAAGTAAGAACCTTAGTATTCCGCGTGTGTAAAACTGTCTTACACCTGTTGTATGAAAGCGCGGAGTCAAGTACACCCGATCATCACGTGATGTCTCGAAACATGATCCATAGAACGGTGCATACTGAAGGAAGAACACATTTTATCTTGATATCTAAATGAGGGATCATCTTACAATGCTACCAAAAGCGCCAAACTAGTAGTATAAGATGCAAACATCTAATGTGTAAAGTGAGATGATATGGTCCATGCATTTGATCTCTATCATTTGCACCATGGTATGATCTCTATCATTCCTTTGTGTGTAAGGCCAAGGTCTATGGAACTTACACGTTAAGTGTGTTGTAAGAGTATCTATCATACATCTACTTACAACAATACCATATCAAGACACTAGCCCAACAACGATCTAAACTAGACGCCTCTAATTTATCAATTGCAAGTTTTACGTGGCTTAGGGATTTCAAAGATAGAACCGGTCTTACCTATGAACATGAACCACAACAAGGATAACCAAGATATTAGCAACTCGTTGTAAATAAGATATTGACTATAGTAGGAGAGACAGACACCCGCTAGCCACTTATGCAAAACTAGTTGCATGTCAGTCGTGGAACCGGTCTCATGTACGATGACATGTAAGGTTGGCCCGGGCCGCTTCATCCCACTATGCCACCAATATCCAAAATACATAGAAGACGCAATAACATGATCATCATCGCCCACATATAAACATATGTGTACTACTCGTGCAAAGCACCTACGCATAGATCAGTCTCTAATACCACTGTTGGGTTCACAGCATAGAAAACAAAAATATTCCTACGATGAGAACTATACGCCAAGATCTATCTACTAGATATAGAGCAACGAGTGGATATACATCCATTAACTTACCCTCGAAGACAACTAGCTTTGTTAACGAGTAGGAACTCGTGGTTGATGTAGTCGTACACTTGCCGATCTCAAGATCGTGTGGAAGTCCGAGCGCCGCAAATTAGCAGCGCATCCATCCTCGCACACACGTTGAAGCCACCCGACAACCTCCACCTCCTCGCTCCAGCAAATCAGCAGAAGCAGCAACTCCTTCCAGACGCAAGGCCACCGGGAACATGTATCTCGCTAATCCGAGACCATGGGGAAATATCTAGAGGGGGAGAGAGATCCTTCACGAGGAGATGTGCTTTGTGAGGGAGGAGAGGGGGGCTCCTCCCCTCCCATGGCCGGTGTCCAAGGGGGTGCCCCCACCTCTTCCTCATTCATGTGGTGGAAGCTCCACTCACATCAATTTTGACTCCACCCAAAATTCCACTCACATGCATTAAATTTCCACCAAATTTAATGCAACTCTCAATTAATAAAACTCTTTTATTTATTTTATTCAGAATTTTGTTAATTACTTTAATTAACAAACATTCACATAAAACCCCTTGCAACATTTCAATATCACATGAAGAACCACTTTCTGCAATTTCACCCGAAACAATTCCTGTTTCTGTCGAAACAATTCTTGCGCTTTGCAATCCTTTTGTGTGAAACATATGTGCTCCAAAATGGTGTCCGGTAACACTTAAGTGTATCACCCTATGGTTCGCGAATAATGCAGACATGATTGAGACTCCTCTCAGATCAATAATCAGAAGCGGGACCTGGAGATCCATACTGACTCCTGCACATTCAACAATGACTTTTGTGATCGTGAGAAGCTTTAACGCTAGTAACTTAATCCCTTTGTCTCATGATATAATACATGTCCGAGATTCGATCATCGGTATCCAAATACCTAGTTTGATCTCGTTACCGACATGCACTCTTTTCTCGTTCCCGTGATATAACATTCTAGTGATCACATCACTTGCTTGCAAGCTATCTTAATGTGATATCACCGAGAGGGCCCAGAGTATATCTATCCGTCATCGGGATTGACAAATTCCACTCTTGATCATGAGCCTCAACATAACACCTTCGTAGCACTTAACCCACCTTTATAGTCACCCTGTTACGGTGTGACGTTTGATGTTATCAAGATACTCTTCCGGTGTTAGCAATTAACATGGTCTCATGGTCTAAGGATAAAGATTACTTTGTATGATATTATAGAAATATAAACATAATGACTTGATCGTAATGCTATACTTCGGATGAATGTTCATCACATCATTTCACAAATGCTGTGACCTTATTATTAACAACATCCAATGTCCATGATCAGGAAACCTTGATCATCTTGTTAATCAACAAGCTAGTCTATAAGAGAGGCATAACTAGGAACCCTTTTTGTTTATCAAACACACATGTATTGACGTTTCCTTTCAATACAATTATAGCATGCAAAATAAACATCTATCATATACAAGGAATACATAATAACAACTTTATTATTGCCTCTCAGGGCATATTTCCTTCAGTCCACCCATCAGCGACTCAGGTCACGATTCAGGGTAAAAAAAGGACGCGAAAGAACACTGGACAAAGGATTAAAGTAAAAAAAATTGTCTGGAGGATAGTTTTCAGCCGTTGATCATCGATATCCCATGGCAAAAAAGAATTGTGGGCGATGAAGGGACATGCTCCAGCCTATTGCATCGGTATCGACCTACCACGAGCTCGGCTATGCTCCTCCACCGACTGCAGCGTTCTCATCTCTATCGGCAATGGCAGTACTAGTTGATATGTTCAATTGGAGCATCATTGGTTATGTACATACCCACCGCAATCGGACAAACGGAGGACATTTGGTCTGTTCATGTCGCCCTCCCGCAAACAGACCAAATGGGGTGTCCATCGGAGCTGCCCATATATGTTCGTTCTCAAAAAAATTGGAATAAAAAATATTTTTTGTGTTCTCTTTATAAAATGAAAAATTTCGATGCTCCAACTTAACTATTCACATATATTTTCTAGTTTTTTTATACAAACCACATAAAATAATAATTATTTTTCTTGATAACTTGTGTGTGAACATAGAATGTTTGTATGTACGTGCGATATTTTCGTTCATAATTTTTTGAAATTTTAAATTTTGTATTTTATGATTGATGACCCTAGCTATCTAATATGTAGTTAACTATCACTATATTTCGTTTTAACCGCTGTATTCCCAAAGTTCCTGGTTTGTGCAACAAAAAGCTAGATTTGCTGGTCCATGCAACTGTTGCACCAAGAGTTATTAGTCCTTGCAATTTTCTCTAGTACGTAGTAGAGAGAATATAGCCTACTATGCTATGATATTTTGGGGGTGGTGACATGATGGTACTAGAACATGGTGGAGTTTGCTCTAGGTACTATTTAACACGAATTCAGGTATTCTGAACCATTGGATCTAACAGCCCAACAGTTAGGATTGGTGCTAAGGATCCAATTGAAAACTACTCCATTATCTTATCTTACCACTATATAGTGTACGAATAACTTTAAATGTTGACCATTGGATCAAGATTCGTGAATCCCAACATTTCTAGCCATTGGATCTTATTTTCCATTCTAGCATCTAGAATATTCTATTTATAGTCTTGGGTATAATGAATGCTATGCACAAACCTCTAAACACACTTTTCCATCATATTGGAATCTTCTCCTTTTTTTCTCTAGACCATGTTATCAAAAATTCATGTCTTAGGTAGCTAATAATTTTTGACTTCTACATGACATACAAAGTACAAGGATACACCCATTCTTTATAGATGTTGATCAAATTTATAATTTATTGTGCTTTACCAATTAAAATTTTATATAGTTATGATATGTCATACGTCTACTATCCGAGTCTCACGTGCAAGGTACGTGCAACTTTCTAGTAATACTACAGATAGAAATATGATGTTGATATGGTCATCCTTTGAATAACCTTCATTCTCGATGCTTGGAAAGGAAGAGAAAAAATCGAAAGTTTGAATTCTACTAATTTTTGCCGCCAATGCTCGGTTCCTTCCTATGTACACCAACGCATATGCTGGAGACACAGCTGTGCCGTCATACCAAGACACACATGCGCAGCGCTGTGGACGAGGGAGTGTTGAGATGGATGGTGAGGCGGCGACTGAGAGCGAAAAAAATAAATTTGTTTTGTTTTGAGTGCAGTCCTGAAATTTACTAGAGTGTGTACGTTGTAAAGGCTATAGTACCTCATGTCAGAAACCCATCATATTCTGCTCTGACATCGCACTGCCTTCAAGTGCCCTGTCACGCTGCCCACCCGCCCTGCCTTCCTTTTATTCTCCGAGCCCCTCTTGCTTTTCGGTTTTTCCCTCATCTCACTAGTACCTCCGTCCCAAAGCTTAAGACCCCTTTTGGAATGCAGGAATGCAAAACATAGGAATAGAAAAAATGCAGGAATTAAGATAGTATCATGTATGCTCAATTCCTACAGGAATCAATACCATAGGAAAAAATTTAGGGTGTCTTTTGGATGTCACACAGGAAAACCGCATGAATTATAAACACAAGGAGATGAAACATGAGGTTAGACCTCATGTTATTTTTCCTAGAAAATTCCTACAAAATAGCCTATACCATAGGAATTTCAAAGAAATCTTAGATGCCTATTCCGTCGTCCCAAACAAACCCATAGGAATTTTCCTATAGGAATCCTATCCTCCAAAAATCCTATGATTTTCCTTTATTCCCAAGAGGGCCTAAGGCTTTTTTTGATAAGTGAAGATACGAAAAGTTTGACCAAACTTCTAAAAAAATCAAGAACTACTGTATGATATTAGTAGATACCATGTGAATATATGTTTCATGATGTATCAAAGGGTATGTGTTTTATATTGTCACATCTAGGACATCCAGAAGTTGCCACGTGCCGTAGGAGCAGCCTGCCAGTTCCCTTCCATCATTTTTTTTATACGCCCTTAAATCGTTATTTTTTACAAAAGTTTCCTTCCATCATTGAAACATGATCGAACGGTTGGTACTCCTTCGCCCTGAGAGCATCAGCAGCGAGGATATTGCAAGTACCACCACATGTTGGGGAGGTTTTTGCACATAACAACAACCATAGACCTTTTTTGTGCAAAATACAAATATTTTCTATAATCGTTGTACATAATACATAACCAGTCATTGAATGTTTCTTTTTTTAGAAAACGTTTCATAGTTAATTATATAATATAGTACTAAAATATAATTTTTATCTAAATTAATAATAGGTTCAAAAAATAATTATAATTTTGAGCCACATCCATAAAGTATCTGGTGTATTTTTGGTTCTTATAAGTTGTATC
Organism: Avena insularis; assembly: GCA_023614405.1. Lineage (NCBI taxonomy): Eukaryota > Viridiplantae > Streptophyta > Magnoliopsida > Poales > Poaceae > Avena > Avena insularis. Next base: position 159,082,235 of record CM042694.1, on the reverse strand, counting down.
ATTTAGAAATCAACCTATTAGTAGGAACATAATTCCCGACATGCTCTAGAGAAATGATATATAGATTCTATAATGGTGGAAAGTGTGTTTTGAGATTTATGCATAGCGTTCATTATGCTAAAGACTATATCAATAGAATCTTCTAAATATTAGAGTGGAAGGAAAATCCATCGGTAAGAAATGTTGGGATTTCTAATCTTCATCCAACGGTTAAAGTTCAAAATTATTCGTACACTATATACTGGGTATAATAAAATAATTAAATGTATAACATGTCATTAGAATCTTTGTGGTTTTTGCATAGTGTTCATTGTGTTAAGGACTATCGATAGAATCTTCTACGTGCTAGAATGGAAAAAAAGATCCAAGAGTTAACATTGTTGGGATTTGCCAGTCTTGATTCAATTTTCATTGTTCAAAGTTAATCGTACATTATATAGTGGCAAGATTTGCAAGAAGTCACACGCTACTTCCTACTTTTAAAAGGCACGTGCCACACTCGTATATACTGTATGAAATGTAATTTAATGAATATTAAGTTGTTATTAACCAATAGTCTTGTCACAGAAAAAAGGCATACATTAAGTATATTAATAATAACTATCTACACATATTGAGAATACAACCTATTGTGCTATGAACTTTTTTTTGCACGGAGGGGGTGACATGATGGTTCTAGAACATGGTGAAGTTTGCTCTAGTACTACTCCTTCAACACGAATCCAGCTGCTCTGAACCATTGGATCTAACAGACCAACAGTCAGGATTGGTGCTATGGATCTAATTCAAAACTACTCCATTATAGTAGTAGAGATAATTCTAAAACATTGGTGATGATGCTATATGTGCATGACCGAACAACTTTCGGATAATCTCAAGGAAAAATAAGGACGCATGTATCATTAAGCATGAATGGACAATAAGAGTTGTGAGGACAGATTACTTGTGGGGCCTAGCAACCCACATTTCTTCTTGTTTTTAATGAGCTTACCTCATGGGTGGCTTTGACCTCGTTGCTCAGGCGCACTATATTATTCACGTTAGCGGAATAGTGGGTTCCTAAAATTTCCTTTTAAACAAAAGGTTGAACACTCCCAGCCATAGTGATTCAAAATTTATCAATAAAGGGGGTTTATTTATTAGGTGGCCGAGTGGTTGACACCACACGTCATTGTCATGTACTTCCTCCATTCAGAAATATAAGATGTTTTAGCTTTGTGAATCGAATGTATCTAGACGTCATTTAGTGTATAGGTTCGTAGATGTTCGGAGTGAACCTTTACCATAAAAGGCGTCTAAATACATTTATTTCACAAAGCTAAAACGTCTTATATTTCGGAACGGAGGGAGTAGACATGATTTTTGCTAGGAAGGGCAAACACTAATGAATTCTTATAGGAAGGCTAGGAAATTGGAAATTGTGTTCCATTGATAAACCTTCGCGCTCCTCTTCCTAGAGTCAGATTTTAGCAATTCAATACAAAAAGGTTGTTGGACATGCTCCAAAGCCCAATAATTTTTCTTTTTAAATAAGAACAATAGTGATTAGCTCGAATAATTAATTTCGGTCTACGTATATTGTACTACTGTACTTCATAGAATATGCTATGTGTGCATGACCGAACAACTTTCGGAAAACCTGAAGGAAAAAGGTGGCCGCATTAATGAATGAGCACGAAGTAAGGCTGGCAATGGGTAGGGTGTGAGTAGGGTAGAATAATATCATACCCACTCCCGTTTAGTCAATGGGTAGAAATTTTACCCATACCCGTACTCGCGGGTATAAAACTTTACCCATGCTCGTACCCATGAAAAATATCGAAGTTTAGAAGCCACAGTATCATACTCTTTCCAAGGTTGTTTGGCCCCATAGGTTGTAAGTCTACAGGTAAGTTTTACTACTATGTTAGTTTAAATGGGTAGGCTATGAGTCTATCTGCTCGTGCCCGTACCCATGACTTAACAGGCTAGATTATTCATGTTAGCGAAATAGTGGGTTCCCATATTTTTGTTTAGAATAGAAGTATGAACACTGCCAACCATAGTGATTGAAAAGTTATTGATAAAGGGCGCTTTATTTTTTTAAAGCTCATGGCGCTTTATTATTACACTCGATTCCCCATACCATCAGCCTACCATTCTAATATTATTAGTTGGACTATGGATAAACAAATTCACTCGAGTTGGTTGGGGCTTTAATCATAATTTTTGTGCTCACTACCTGTCTTGGTGACAACATCTCCATACGCATCATCGTTCATGAATAGATATAATACGAAAATATATCAATGCCATAGTATTTTAGTGCCTACCAAAGTAATACTTTAGTTTTCTCTCTTCTCAGTTTCTTGAAAAAGGGGTCTGACCTCTTTCTCAATTATTTTAAATAACATAGTTTTGGAGAATACTTCAGTTTAAACCCCTATTATTTGTTGGAAGAAAACACTAAAAGGTATTCAATAGTTCAGTTTATTCAGAAAACAAAATGTTTTCTAAATAATTTTAAAATACTTTGATGCCAAACTTGTCTTTAATATCTGAACCGAGCCAATCTAGGCCATGGATGATCAATATTTAGATGCCAAATGGCCAAATGGGCCCTTAATTTCTGAACTGAGGCAGTATGGGCCATGGATGATCACCGATGTGCCTGTCGGCCTTTGGTTCCAGGGAGTACGGCTTACCAATTTACTACTACTTGGACTATACATAAATCTGAATTTAGTTGAGCGGGAAAATATCCCGCTATCCAATGTTTCAAACATCTTGGAATCCCCTTCTACCCCTAGTGAAGTCGGTTCGTTGGGGCATCAATCGTAATTTCCCCGTTCAGTACCTCTATACCCCGCACCCCTACCACCGACCCCCCTTAGCCACACACAATCCTTGCCCCTAGCTGCGCTAGCCCTGCGGAAAACCCTAGATCTACCTTCAGCACCTTAGATCTGATTCACCATCGCCGCCGTGCACTCCACCAAATCTGCTTCACCGACCCACTCTCCTGGCACGCCGAACACATTCCCACCGCCAGGAATCTGCTTCTTCACCGCTGTCGATCAGCACTCGGAGGAACCCTTGTTCTGCTTCACCTTCGCCCATAAGCACCGCAACCGTAGCACCCTCGACAACTTCGATGTCACCACCCAGGATTCGCATCATGCCTAAACACCATCGCGACCGAGGTAACCATATCTCCTTGGAGTTTGGTAAAATAAATATGTAGTAGTTAACTGTATTTTGCATTGGTGCTACTTTTGTAGTAACTTACAAGTACTATATTTGTTACCCGTATCTTCCTAAATAATTTTTTTGTAGTCAGGTTCAACCATAAGGCATTCAAGTGCGATTTCGTATTTCATGGCGAAATATGAGTCAGCCAACGGTTAACACATTTGCTTCCATTATCTACTTTAGTAAGTGCCCATATATGATGCGGTTATAATTTCTCTCTGGCTTGGCGTAGGCTATGGTACTAATTGTTATTTCTTGCTTGATGCTTTTATCCTATGTAAGCAGTACGTGTTTACATTAGTTATACTTCTTCCACTAAGATGTTTGTTTCATTTGCTTCTGCTTACCCCACTATTCCTAATTGTTTGATGTTGTTACGCAATAAACAGGTGCAGTTTATACTAGAAATCGTAGAATGAATGGCTCCTATAATATCGTAAGTATCTATTGCTTTTGTATCACTTCATGCTAACATTTGTGAGACTGGAACCTTTTTGTGTTCAATATTCGCTGCACCATTATGTAGAGGACCGACACTGGAGACCACCCGTCCAATTACTTGATGCAGTGGACATCGTCGATGAATATACTTGTAACCAGATCAGCAACCCTGAGACTCTACATAGAGCTACTGTAAGGACGCCCCCCTTTTTAAGGTTTAAGTCCCTTGGTGTCATGCCATTGACTCTAATTGAGTTGTTATTTTTGTTGGAGGCACTAGGGTGATTATAACATGGCCAGAAATGCAATGGAATCCAATATAAAGAACCGCCTACTTCAAATCTCACTCTGGTATCTACACGTGTATGGCTATTTTAATACGAGGCAGATGATAGGACACTTTGTCTTTGGGCAGACAATCAAAAATTTAAACATTCTAACTGTTCCATAGATTGTTTGACCATTTCTCTAAAATGATTTTTACATTCTATTAGAGGCACCCGTCTACATGAGGTCCTTGTGTCGAGTGCTTACAACGCTATAACAGACCAAATAATCTTTTGAAAATCTTTGAGAATGAACATGGTAGTTTTTTTCTTTATATGATGTTGTAACTTCTTTTATCTTAGTTTCAGCCTTCATCAAGTAGAGCAATCATTTCACAAGGCATAAGTGATAGTTGCACACTATCTCATCCCTCTATGAAGTCAACTGTTCCAGTTATTCCAGAAGAAAGAGATGTATGATGCCCTGCCATTACTAATCGCTTTCTTCCTTTTAGCAAAAGGACTGATTTGAAATTCGTTGGTTTTTGTTTTCCTTGGTAATTATGTTATATGATGTTTCTTTTTGTTTTAGGTTGCAAATATAAATATGAAGGCAGAACAGAAAACAACTACCTCAAGTGTAGATCTCTTTGGACAGAGCAGCAGTGACAGTGCGTATTGCTCACGTAGGTACACAATCTCGACTGCTCCATACATTCCAGCAGAAAGAGTTTTTGGTGCTGCACTCCAAGATGCACTTGATGTTAGTTGGACAGCAAGCCAACAGAACAGATGTAGTAGTCTCCATAGCAAGGAAGGAGTTATCTGAGTTAAAAAAACAAGCAAGTTTTGACGGAGAATCTACTTAATAATATCCTCCACAAGTCTCGTGGTAATCCCGCTGTTACATGTGAGGCGGCGCGAGCTCCCTAAAAGGAACATTTTTGAAACTAAGAGTATATTGTTTATCAGCTGTGTTGTACTCTGGTGATGCTTTACGAGCTACGGAATTATTCAGGACTGTAATAATTTACTAATTTTCCAGTTATAAGTTTTTTTCCATAGTTCTAGAATTTATTTAGCATTTTAGAGAACTTGTGTTCTTTGTTTATTCACGTTTATGTCCTAGCAATGGATCTAAGTTAGATAGGCTTAAACAGTAGCAGACCCACAATGTTTTATCAGTCCTTGATGGGCCACCAATCAATAGTGATGGGCCTACACCGAGTAAAGGCCGGAACAGTTAAAGGCCGGAACAGTGAAAGGATGGAATAGTGAAAGGATGGAATAGTGAAAGGCCAGAACAGTGAAAGGCCGGAACAGTGAAAGGCCGCAACAGTGAAAGGGCGGAATAGTGAAAGGCCAGAACAGTAACAAACCGGAAACAATAACAAGGCCAAAACTTTAGCAGGCCAGAATCTTCAGCCGTTTATGGGACTGAATAGTCGAAGGCCGGAACAGTGAATATCCAGAACAGTAAAGGCCGTAACTATAGAGGGTCGTGACGGCCCATGATGGGTGCGAGAAAAGTGACAGGCCGGTAGAAGGCCTTAACAGTAACGGACAGACTTGGCCTAGGCTGAAAATGGGTCACACAGTATTGGACCAAGGTAGGCCTTCTCTAGGCTGAAACAGTGTCGGCCTGAAAGTTCACGGGCCGCGGATGTCTGCACTAGTGGGCCAATTGCAAACATTGTCGGGCGAAACAGTAACGGGCCGTAATCTTATTGGGCTTTCTTGATGGGCCGGCCCACTTAATTATGAGCAAGCCTTAGTTGGGCCTGGATTCTACCATGATTTCCGCGGCTGTTCATGGCGGTAACCGGCCGTTAACGGCGGGTGCCATGTGGAATTTTGCATGACGTCAGCAGTCAACACGGTTGGCGAACAGATCTACGACGGAACAAGTTTTCGTGGCTGAAGAGTGCGATCCACCATGGTCAGGAAAAGAACCGTGGTAGATTCTTTTGTGACAGGGCTTTTACCATGATGGGCATCCGTCGTAGAAGACTTTTTAGCCACGAAAAATGGGCCTTCAACCATGAAAATCGTCCGTTGTAAAAGCCAACTTTTCTTGTAGTGTGGGGTTCGCTCGAGGGGCACCTGAAGTCGCGGTTTGAGCCCATGGAGGACACTTTGATTGGCGTGTTCCGCTTGACCGTTCGACTCGGGGTGGGTGACTGAGGCGAGGTCGAGTCGTATGTTGTGCTCCTTGCAGAATTCTGCCATGGCGCCTTTGGCAAAGTTGGTGCCGTTGTCCGTTATGATGTTGTGTGGGTAGCCGTACCAGTAGATGAGCTCATGGAGAAACTTGTCTTGTCATCGCACTTCTTGATCGGTTTGGCTTCGACCCACTTGGTGAACTTGTCGACCGCGGCCAGGAGGTAGGTGAAGCCGGATGGGGTCTTCTTGAATGGGCCGACCATGTCCATGCCCCATACGGCGCATGGCCAGGTGATGGGTGATACATTGCAAATGTATCTATAATGTTTGATGCTCCATGCTTGGTTTTATCCACTTTCTTGGGTTTTGCCCACACTTTGGAGTACTTTTCATATGATTTCTTGGACTAACCTATTAACAAGAGCCATAGTGCCATACACTTTTTTTCGCTGTTTTGGTTCCAGGAAAGTCAAAAATGAATATTCTCGAATTGACGGGACAAAAGCCAAAGTGCCTATTTTCCAAGACTCAGGAGCCAGAATCACGAGATGGAGGAGAGCTGGCCACACCCCCTAGGCTGCTGGGCCTGGCCACGCCAGGGCATGGTGTGGTGGCCCCAGACACCCCCTCGGTCTCCCTCTTTGCCTATAAGAAGCCTTCTGACCTAAAAACTTCGGGGGGTTCGACATTTTTCCAGAAGAAGTTCTGCAGCGCCGCCACCACCGAAGGGGAGATTCGGGGGACAGAAAGTCTCTGTTCCGGCACCCTGCCGGGACGGGGAAGTGCCCCCGGAGTCATCTCCATCGATCTCCACCATCATCTTCATCGACCATCCATGTTTCCCCCATCTATGAGTGAGTAATCCCCCATTGTAGGCTATGGGGATGGTAGGGATTAGATGAGATTGTTCATGTAATGGCATCAGATTGTTAGGGCATGGTGCCTAGTATCTTTTATTAGTGCTTTATGACTTTGTTGCGACTTGTTGTGCTTAATGCTTGTCACTAGGGCCCGAGTGCCATGATCTCAGATCTGAACATGTTATTGATTCATTATGATAGTATTGTTGTTGGTCTTATCTACAAGTTGTTTACACACGTTGTTGTCCGGAACCTATGGCCCCGAAGTGACAAAAATCAGGATAACCGGAAGGGAATGGCTTTGATGTGAGGATCACATGTGTTCACGGAGTGTTAATGCTTTGCTCCGGTGCTCTATTAAAAGGAGCACCTTAATTGCCAGTAATTCCCTAGAGGCCCCGCTGCAAACGGGCTGGAAGGACAAAAGATGTTGTGCAAGTTCTCATTGCGAGCATGTATGACTATATATGGAACACATGCCTAGGATTGTCTAGTACTTGGATGCTTTATCTTATTTATCTGCAATTGCCCTATGTTCTGATTGCTATGTGAATTGTCTTGTCCATGCAACGCCCGTCCATCCATCCCTATGCCTGCCGCACTCGAATCCTATTGTTTACTGCTTTTGTTACTACTGTCTTTGCTTTGCTACTACTGTTACTTTACTATTCCTACTACAAAATTGTTGCTACTGATAAACTGCTGTGAGCAAGATTGTTTCTAGGTGCAGCTGAATTGACAACTCAGTTGTTAAGGCTTATAAATATTCTTTGGCTCCCCTTGTGTCGAATCAATAAATTGGGTTTCACTTCCCTCGAAAATAAGGTGATACACCCCGTATACTTGTGGGTCATCAAGACTATTTTCTGGCGCCGTTGCCGGGGAGCATAGCTTTATTTATCAAGTCCACTTGGAATCACTATTGTTCAAGCTAAGTTTATTTTCTCCTTGTTTTCTTGTTTCTTTATCAAAAATACAAAAAAAAATTAGTTCCTACTCTAGTTGTTATTTTCATTGGTCTGTTATTGTCTTGCTTTATCATGCTTGTTGGCAATGGTTGGTTTCTTTGAAACTGAAGCTTATTGGCAAGGTGGGTTCACGGAAGATCAAAAATATTATTATAAGGAACACCGCTTGTCACAAAAAGGGAAACACTTATGAGAACAAATTGATAGATTGTATACCATTGCTAGGAACGTGTGCTCTACTTATAATGTTACTTATTGCTGTGATGAGTCTTGTTGCAGAAAGAGGTATAAACACCTCCCTTTCCAATGTGAGTATAGTGATAATGATACCATATCTTCCTATGCTAAAGGAATTTATGACTTTTATGATGCGGAACAAATTGAAAAATTTATTGCTTGGAAGGGTGCTTTTGAACTTGCTAGTTTGCTTGAAAATATTGATGATTCACCTTACAAATATGAGGTGTATGATATACTTAAATTTTGCTTTGATAATTACAAGGATTAAAATGGCTATATTCTTGAATATTTTAATAGATGCTTTCCACAAATGGAAGAGACTAATGACTTGCAGGATCCTATGGAAGAAGAAATTGATGAACCTGAAATCTCATTAGATGAAAAAGAGGAGGAGAGTGATGAACAAAAGGAGGAAGAATGGATTAGCTACCCATGCCTACCTTCTAATGAGAGTAACTCTTTATCCCTTACATTATTTGATTGTCCCCCTTGCTTACTAAAGGAGAATGAATGTTATGTTCTTGAGGTTTCTCTTGAAAATGTTTATAATAAAGCTCTAGTGCTTGTAGATCATGAAGAACATGCTTTATGTGATAGTTATATTGTTGAGTTTCTTCATGAGGCTACTGAAAATTATTATGAGAGAGGAAAATGTGGTTGTGGAAGTTTTCATGGTATTGAAACACCTCTCTATGTGCTGAAAGTTTTGAAATTACTCTTGTTTTATCTTCCTATGCTTGTCACTTTGTTCTTTGTGAATTTAATTGCATACACGATTCCTATGCATAGGAAGTGGGTTAGAGTTAAATGTGTTTTGAATTTGCTTCTTGATGCTCTCTTTTACTTCAACTCATATTTCTTATGAGAGCAGCCTCTCAAACTTTTATGCCTGAAGATGATAATATGTCTATTATTCTTGGGAGACCTTTTCTTAAATACTGCAGGAGCTGTTATTAATTATAATCAAGGGAAGGTGACCTTCAATGTTAATGACAAGGAACACATTGTCTATTTCCTCAAGAATATTGAAAGGAATTATGGTTTGAATTCAATTAAACATGTTGAGGGCATTCACGTTGGAGAAATATATCGTCCCATACCAAGAGAAAAATTTGAAACTATTATGATTGGGACCATTGCTATCAAGGTTGAGGTAACATAATCATTAGTGGAATACAAAGTTTTGTCTCATATGAAATTGTTTTGGTAACAAGACCTGATCAACCTTGTTAACAAAAGGATTTCATTGAACAAAACAATGTTTTCACCGTGATTATCTCCGCTTACTTCTATTCTATCCATTTTAGTTTTTGCTTATGCCTAACTTAAAGGCGTTAAAGAAAAGTACTTATTGGGAGATAACCCAAAAGTTTTAGATGAGTCTTGGAAGTTATTACCTCAGTAATAACCGCTCCTTATCCTTTTTATTTGCTTTTTGTGCCAAGAGTAACCTCTAGTGAGAGAGAAGTAATGATTGGGAAAGTTGCTGTCCCGAAATAGATTTCTGTGCTTCACCATAAAATTCGTGTAAAATCTCTGAACGTATTAATTTTTGTGCTTCAGCCCCAGATTGTTATCTAACTTTCGTTACTTCAACACTTTTTGATTTGAGCAACAGAAGGTCTTCGAAAAAATCGTCTTTACCTGCTGGTCTGTTTTGACAGATTTCTGCCATTTTCTGCATTTGCTTCTTGTTGATTCCTTTTTGAGTTCTTTTGGGGAATTGAGCTTTTTGAGAGAAGTGCTAAAGTAGTTAGTGTTCTAATGGAAATTTATTGGTGTTAGAACTGAACCTTAAGACTTATTTATCTTAAGTGCACTAATGTTGCTAATAAGTGAACTAAACCTTAAGATGAAGGATGGACTAAAGCTCAAGCTTGGGGATGCCACGCGTGCCACCCCAAGAAATATCCAAGAAGTACAAGCGTTAAAGCTTGGGGATGCCCAAGGCATCCCCTTCTTCATCAATAAAAATCTCAGGTTTCTTTCAAACACTTCATTTTTATTGTTTCATGCACAGTTGTGTTGTTCTTGGAGCGTCTTCTTTTTCGTTTTCGTTTTGGTTTTTAGTTTGCGTGGTTTGCTTAGTTTGCTGAATAAATTGGTTGGACCTCCCCTTTCATACATTGGTGTTCAAATGGTTTGGTTTGGTTTGGAAAAGAGTAGGAAAGCTCATGCTTAAGTGGTAAAGAGAGCTTGTTTTTGACTATGGCCTATGCTCTATCATGCCATGCTTGATATTGTTTTGGCTTTATGCTTAGTATTCTTTGATATAGCATGACTTGTTATAAACAATTGAGATTTCTTAATGTGCCTTGGATGAATCATGCGTTGTTTTAGCATATTAAAGCATAGTATAGTGGTATTCTCCTTTGATGCTTTATTTGGGTTGACTTGGCACATGCTCACACCATGTTATGACTATATCAAGTCACCATAAGCCTTTATGATCCTTTAGTTTTCAACTTGTAGTATCACTTTATGCTTTGATCAATGATGTTTTGTCGCTCTACATGATTATGGCCATTATTGCTCTCTCGTTTGTCGCTCCCTTACTATTGCTAGCCTTCACTTTCACTGAGTATTTTTTACTCAAGTTTCCAACTCCCTAAACCAAATATTGCCAAAGTGTCCACCATACCTACCTATTAGCATCATTTGCTACTTCCGTGCATATTCAATATGCCTTGTTTTCTTCCGAATAAAGTGTTTGCTTGTTATGAGAAAGTTAGTTAGTAAAGCTCTCACGAACTTGATGGCACACTTTATTTCCTGCACTTAATAAACCTGAACCATTGTGAACTCTCCATGAAAGTTATATGCTTGCAAATTATAGGCTGGGGATTAGCAGAACCGTGCTGTCACGGGGAACGCTTTCAACACTTGTAAATATATACCCGGTTGATACCTTGCTCTTTTGTTTGCGAATGTCGTCGGTGTGAAATAAAAGGGGAGCTTGTAAGTCCATGGAGTTATGTATGTGTGTTAGAGAAACGCCTGGGTCGCTGGTCTAATCCATGCTGACATGGTGGAAACCTACAGCGTAACCATAATGATATCTATGAAGCATTCTTCTTATAAAAAAGAGAGATAGCTATTGAGAAAAAGAAAAAAAAAGATTTATGAAAAGAGGAAAGAGAGAAAAAAGCACCATTTTCCCATGGTAAATAAGAAGATTGTTGAGATACTCATTGTCTGCTTGCCTGGTCATTTTGATATGGGGATTCGTCCGTATCATCGGGCCAGGGGTACCCCGTTGGCGGTTCTCTCACATACTTATGATGACAAGAACTTACCGGTAACTAAAGTTGAGTAGCATGAGGAGCGGCCCTCGTACTCAAGGGACTTGGGATTTTCAGTTTATAGTCTGTCAAGCATATAACTCAGATTGGACCTCACTTTCACCTTAACCACATTAAAGATGCTTATGATAGGGGCAATGAGAGCTCAAAGCTAATGAGTACCATACTTTCAGCATTTGGAAGCCTTTCAAACTATTCAAAACCTTTTCATTTCCTTGTTGAGTCTCCACACATTCTATGAGCACTTTCTTGAGAGCATAGTGGCCATTCTTAGTTCTATGTGCATTGTCCCAAGACTTGTTGATTGATGCATACCTTGATATTTCTTGTTTTAAACTATTTGTATCTAGTCACTCTTGTGAACTTTGAAGGTGTCCTATGCATTTATGTTTGCTACTCTTTGAGGGACAAGCTGAATGCCACTATGCTATGTTTTCTTTATGTGAAACAAACAAACGTCTTGCAAAGCATTGTTATTCATGAATCTTTTGTTTGTGCCTTTTCATGTTGCTATATCTTATTGCTAGAACTTTATCCTTCATGCTATGTTGAAGTACTATGATCCCAGCTTTGAATGTTTTACAAATATTTTGATCAAGTCTTTGATGGTGCATGTCACCTCAAAAATTATTCTTTCTTTTTATCACTTACCTACTCGAGGACGAGCAGGAGTTAAGCTTGGGGTGTTGATACATTGCAAATGTATCTATAATTTTTGATGCTCCATGCTTGGTTTTATCCACTTTCTTGTGTTTTGCCCACACTTTGGAGTACTTTTCATATGATTTCTTGGACTAACCTATTAACAAGAGCCATAGTGCCAGCTGCCTGTTTTTTGCTGTTTTTGGTTCCAGGAAAGTCAGAAAATGAATATTCTCGGAATTGGACGGGACAAAAGACAAAGTGTCTATTTTTCCAGAAGACTCCAGGAGCCAGAATACGAGACGGAGGAGGGCCAGGGGCTGGCCACCCCCCCCCCCCAGGCGCGGGCTGGGCCTGGCCGCGCCAGGGCATGGTGTGGTGGCCCCAGGCACCCCTCGGTCTCCCTCTTCGCCTATAAGAAGCCTTCTGACCTAAAAACTTCGGGGTTGATGTTTTTCCGAAGAAGTTCAGCAGCGCCCCACAAGGGGATATTCGAGGATAGAAAATCTACATTCGGCACTCACGACGGGAAGTGCCCCCGGAGCCATCTCCATCGATCTCCACCATCATCTTCATCGACCATCCATGTTTCCCCCATCTATGAGTGAGTAATCCCCCGCTGTAGGCTATGGGGATGGTAGGGATTGGATGAGATTGTTCATGTAATGGCATCAGATTGTTAGGGCATGGTGCCTAGTATCTTTTATTAGTGCTTTATGACTTTGTTGCAACTTGTTGTGCTTAATGCTTGTCACTAGGGCCCGAGTGCCATGATCTCAGATCTGAACATGTTATTGATTCATTATGATAGTATTGGTTTTGGTCTTATCTACAAGTTGTTTACACACGTTGTTGTCCGGAACCTATGGCCCCGAAGTGACAGAAATCGGGATAACCGGAAGGGAATGGCTTTGATGCGAGGATCACATGTGTTCACGGAGTGTTAATGCTTTGCTCCGGTGCTATATTAAAAGGAGCACCTTAATTGCCAGTAGTTCCCTAGAGGCCCCGCTGCAAACGGGCTGGCAGGACAAAAGATGTTGTGCAAGTTCTTATTTTAAGCATGTATGACTATATATGTAACACATGCCTAGGATTGTCTAGTACTTGGATGCTTTATCTTATTTACTCCCTCCATCCCAATTTATGTTGCATATAAGGTTTTATTAGAGTCAAACTTTACAATGTTTGACCAAGTAGTTTGATCTAAATATGAACCCATACAATGCCAAAATAATATTATTAGAATTGTCTTAAAATATATTTTCATAATATATGCATTTCCTATCATACATATTCATATTATTTTATATATTCTTGGTCAAACTTCGCAAAGTTTGACTTACACGCAAACTGATGCGCAACATATTATGGGAAGGAGGGAGTATCTGCAATTGCCCTATGTTCTGATTGCTATGTGAATTGTCTTGTCCATGCAACTCCCGTCCATCCATCCCTATGCCTGCCTCACTCGAATCCTATTGTTTACTGCTTTTGTTACTACTGTCTTTGCTTTGCTACTACTGTTACTTTACTATTCCTACTGCAAAACTGTTGCTATTGATAAACTGCTGTGAGCAAGATTGTTTCCAGGTGCAGCTGAATTGATAACTCAGTTGTTAAGGCTTATAAATATTCTTTGGCTCCCCTTGTGTCGAATCAATAAATTGGGTTTCACTTCCCTCGAAAATACTGTGATACACCCCTTATACTTGTGGGTCATCAATGGGGATGGTCTTGAGTGCCGAACCAGGGAGATGCATCTGGGTGGCGTACTTCTGGCAACCGACGCACCGTTGTACGATGTCGGTGGCATCGGCGTGCGCGGTGAGCCAGTAGAAGCCGTGTCGCATGGCTTTGGCGACCAGCGACCTGGTGCCGGCGTGATGGCCGCAGTCGCCGGCATGGATGTCTTGGAGGATCTTGCGTCCTTCTTCTGGTTGTACACAGCGCTGGAACACGCCAGTCACGCTACGTTTGTGGAGCTCGTCGTTGATGTTGACGAAGGATTTGCAGCGGCGCACGATCATTCGCGCTTCCGTCTCATCGCTTGGAAGGATCTTGTGCTCGAGGAAGGCGACATATGGTGCGGTCTAGTAGCTAGGCTCCATGACCATGGTGACGAGGGCGGGCTCGGGCTGCAGTGGTATCCCAATGTCGATCTCCTTTGGTGGGTAGACCAAAGGCTTGTGGATGATGTCGAGGAAGACTCCTGCGGGTGGCATTTGCCTGGCCGACCCGATGCGGGAGAGGGCATCTGCCTCCTCGTTCTTTCGCCTGTCAATCCACTCGATTGAGTAGCCAGGGAAGTGCCCTCCAAGCTGGTCTACCGCTTGGCGGTACGCTATCATTGTCAGGGAGACAGCGTCGCAGGTCCCGGCGACTTGGCCAGCGACTAGGTCGGAGTCGTCGTAGCACCGTAGGCGATTGATGTTCATTTCCTTGGCGGCCCGCATGCCGTGAAGGAGAGCCTCGTACTCGGCCATGTTGTTGGTGCAGGGCTTGAAGTCGAGGTGGAGCATGTAGCGAAGCTTGTCTCCCTTGGGGGAGGTCAGTATGACCCCGGCCCTGGCGCCATCAGCGTTCTTGGAGCCGTCGAAGTAGAGCGACCAGTAGTGGAGGTAGGGGAGCTTCTCCGGCTGTTGTGCCTCTTCCCAGTTGGCAAGGAAATCGTCCAGGGCCTACGATTTGATCGCTTTCATGGCTCATATTTGATGTTGTGGACGCCGATTTCGACGGCCCATTTAGCGACTCGGCCAGTCGCCTTGCGGTTGCGGATGATGTCCTGCAGCGGCGTGGAGGAGACGACCATGATGGGGTGCTCCTGGAAGTAGTGCGGGAGTCGCCGCTGGGCCCTGGAGACCGCATACACCAATTTTTGGTACTGCGGGTAGCGCTGTCTTGAGTCTGTCAGGACCTCGTGATGTAGTAGACGGGACACTGGATGGGGCGCTCCTTGCCCTCTTCTGGCCGTTCGACGACCATTACGGCGCTGACAACTCGAGTGGAGGCCACGACATAGACGAGCATTGGCTCTTTGTCAATTAGAGCGGTGAGTAGTGGGGCCGCGAGTAGCACTTCTTTGAGTGCCTTGAGCGCATTGTCTGCTTCTGTGTCCCATTGGAACATGGGGTTCTTGCGCATCAGGCAGTATAGGGGCATTGCCTTCTCGCCGAGCCGGGGGGTGAAGCGACTGAGAGCAGCGACTCGCCCGGCCAACTTCTGGACGTCGCGCAGGCACTCGGGTTTCCCGAGCCGCGCGATGGTGTCGATCTTGGCGGGGTTGGCTTCGACGCCTTGCTTGGAGACCATGTACCCTAGGAGCTGTCTGGTGGGGACTCCGAAGGTGCATTTCCCTAGATTGAGTTTAATGTTGTACCTCCGCAGATTTGCGAAGGTCTCGGCCAGGTCGGTGAGCAAGTTGTCCTGGCGGTAGATTTTACCACCACGTTGTCGATGTAGACGTGGATGTTGCGGCCAATTTGGCTCGCGAGGCACTCCTGCATGCACCTTTGGTAGGTGGCATCGGCGTTCTTGAGGTCGAACGTTATGGTCGTGTAGCAAAAGGCGTCGAATGGCGTGATGAACGCCGTCTTCTCCTCATCCTCGACCGCCATTTTGATTTGGTTGTAGCCAGAATACGCGTCGAGGAAGCACAGTGACTCCGATCCCGCGGTCGAATTGATGATCTTGTCGATGCGCGGTAGGACGAACTCCTCCTTTGGGCAGGCGCTATTGAGGTTGGTGTAGTCGATACACATTCTCCAGGTGTTGTTCTTTTTCAGGACCAGGACTGGGTTTGCCAGCCACTTGGAGTACTTGATGGGCCGAATGAAGCCTGGGGCTAGCAGGTGCTGTACTTATTCGGTGATTGCTCAGCGGCGCTCTTCATTGAAGGGCCGCAACGACTACTTCATTGGTCGCACTTTGGGGTTGGCGTTGAGTTTGTGCTTAGCAAGTTCCTCGAGACAGCAGGCATGTCGGATGGTTTCCATGCAAAGATGTCTCGATTCTCACGTAGGAACTCGATGAGCGTGCTTTCCTATGCGGGGCTCATGTGCGCCCCGATGGTGACCGTCTGGCTGGAGTCGCCCGGGACGAGCTCGACGGTGCGGGTGTGTGTGGTCGCCTCGAACGTGGAACTAGCGGCAGTTGGCTTCTTCAGGATGGTGGGGTCATCCTTGTTGATGTTGCCCGCGTATTTCGCGAGCTCTTCCGCGTGGTCGGTCTCCGCGGTGATGACATTGTCGGCGATCTTGGCGCCTTTGTCCTTGCACTCCACAGCCATGTCGGGGTCGCCGTGGATGGTGATGATGCCGCTTGGCCCTAGGAGATTCATCATGTTGTAGGCGCAGTGTGGGGTCTCCATGAATTTGGCGAACGCCTGGCGCCCTAGGACGCAGTGGTAGGGGCTACGGAAGTTCACCAGCTCGAAGACGATCTGCTCTGTGCGGTAGTTTGCTGGTGTTCCGAAGGTGACTAGCAGCGTCACCTTGCCAATCGGGTACGCCTTCCGACCGGGGACGATGCCGTGGAAGGTTGTCAGGGTTGGCTCGATCGCTAACTACAGGAGCTGGAGCCTCTTAAATGTGTCCAAGTACATGATGTTGATGGAGCTCCCACCGTCCATCAGGGTCTTGGGTAGCCAGTAGTCGGCCACTTTGGGCCTGACCACCAGGGTGACTCACCCTGGGTACTCGATCTTGGGCGTGTGGTCTTGGCGACTCTAGGTGATGCTTTGCTCAGACCAGTTGAGGAAGCGGGGAATGTTGACATGTGTCACCGCATTGACGGTGACTGCGTGGGCGAGCAACTTTTTCTTGCGCTTGGTGCCGAGCCCGGTAAAGGTGTGAAGCGAGCCGGTGGTGTTTCCAAAACTGCCGGCGGTGTTTCCAAAACCGCCGGCGTTGCCATTATCCCGTGGCGGGTTGTTGTTGGGGTCCTCCCTTGCTTGCCTTGCCTTTTTGGTCTCTTTTAGAGAATGGCAGTTCGTGGTGGTGTGGGTGGCAAGTTTCCCCTCCCTGCTGTGGTAGACACAGGGTTGGTTGAGCAGGGCGGTGGGGTCGAATTTCAGCCTCGTCGCATTGTTTGCGCGGTAGTTTCCGCTATCGCGGTATTTTCCTCCGTCACGGCGGAAGTTCTTCGGGTAGCGCTAGCCGTAGCCAGTGTTAGCGACGAATCGACTCGCTTGTCGCCACGGCGCTTGCCGGTGAGGCGAGTGTTGTTGTAGCGCATGTCGTGTTGTCGCCTGTTGTCGTGGTCGCTAGTACGGCGTCTTCCTCCTGACTCGTCGTCGGAGTCTTGGTTGGGATCCTCCTCCGCGTACCGTTTGGCGATCTTGAGGAGGTCGGGGTTGTTGTAGAGCATCCGGTAGACCCTCTTTATCTTAGCGACCAGGGGTTCGTACCGGGACGGGTTCTTGAAGCAGTGAATCGCCGTATCCGGGTGAATGCCAGAGGCGTTGATCCATATTTCCTGCCACCTCTGGATCCAGTGGTAGGTTGACTCGCGCTGCCCCTGGATGCATCGCTCTAGGTCCTCGATGGTGGTGGCGCGAGTGTAGGAGCCCTCGAAGTGCCAGACGAAGGCGTCCCGCATCTCTTCCCACGAGTCGATGATGTCGGCGGGGAGGGTGTTGATCCCTTGTCGGGTTGCTCCCTCCATCATCAGGGGGAGGTAGCGAGCGGCTAGCAGGTCGGTGTGGCCGGCGATTCCCATTGCCATGAGGTACGTGTCCAGCCACACCGCTGGGTCGTACGTGGGGTCGTACTTTTCAATCTCCTTGGACACCTTGAAATTGGCGGGGTATTCTCGCCTTGGATCATTGGCCCGAAGCATTGGGGGCCTACTCAGCTAAGCGAGCCCCTGGGTTCGCCGCGGTTGGTGAGGGTGTGCCTCACGTCGTTGGGCTAGCACGCCCGCCAGGCCTGGTTGTTGACGATGTGCGTTCGGGCATCGATGGGTTGCCCGTTGGCGGCAACTGTGTTGTTCAGCGGCCGTGGCTCGTTGGTGGAGAGCGCGGGGTTGGCGGCCCATGGCTGGTGCGCCAGGGGCTAGGGAGGTGGGCACGTGACGGCGTTGGCGATGGTTGGAGGGCCGCTTGAGGCTGCCCTGCTTGCCGATGAGCGGGAATACATCCACCCTCGCGGATCAACTCCCGCGGCTTGCTGCTCGATGGCCCTGGCGAGCAGGAACTTGGCGTACTAGATGTGCATTGTGCCCTATCCTTGGATGTCAAGGTGGGCGACTGCGGTGTCGGCCGCGGTCCATCGGAGTGGAGTACAGTGGGAGCCCGTTGGCGTCGTGGGCCTATGGCGAGATGATGATTCGCAGCTGGTCCGATGGCGCGTGACCAATGGGTGGCGGTGGGGCGCCAGTCGCCGGTACATCGAGTGGTGGTCGGTTGCTGCCGCTACCGGCGCTGCGTTCGCAGATTCGCGTTGCGCGCAAGGGTCGCTTTCGTCGTTGAAGTTCAGGACGCGGCCCTAAACGTTGGAGTTCAGGCGGGTCCTGATGCGGCGTTGATGGTAGAGTGACAGCTCCTGCGTTGTTGCCCGTTCGAGGCGGAACTTCTCGATCTCGGCTATCTCCCTGCGCTGCGCCTCCTCCAGTCGCAATCCTCCACCTCTGTGGCCGTGGCGGTTGGCGGGATCGGTGTGGAGAATGGATCTGGCGGGGCGGCCGTGCTGCCCGCCATGTAGATCGCATTCAAGCGATTGGATCTGGCATGGAAGTCCTCGGGGGACTCCGAGCCGGAGTCGAAATCGATGATTCCAAGGATGGAGGGATCCTCGAAGTGCTCAGGGTTGGAGACCCGTGTGATGGAGTCCTCCCGTGACGCTGTGGTGATGGATCCATCGACCGAGGCAGGGGTCGTGGAGTCGGCGTCGTCGTGGAGAGTCGCGTCATCCGTGGCGGCATTAGTCCCGACCGCGTTGCTGGCGGCCGAGTCGTACTCGGTTGCGAGGCGGCTGATGGAGCGGATCTGCTCCTCCGAGAGCAGATCGTGGCGTGGCGGTGATTCACCGACGATCATCGTTCCCGCCGGGTCGACTGCGTCGGTGAAGCCAACGAACAAGCTGATGGTGCCGATCAGCATCACCGCGATGTGTGTGATCGGGCGCGACGTCGAGATGTAGCTGCTAGGCAGAATCTGCAGGATCCCGACGGTGGCGATCATGCGGCCGGTGGCGATCAGCCGATCGATTGGTGTGTAGGGTCTCGCTGCAGAACTCAGGCCAGACCGGCCATGCCCCACAGTGGGCTCCATGGGAATGACCACGGCAGTCGCTGACACTGGCAGCGATTGATAGAATAGGGGGCGAGAGCTGGCGGCCATCTGCGGTGCGAGATGGAGGCGGATGCACATGGGTTTATCCAGGTTCGCCCCCCGGAGGGTAAAGACCTACTCCTGGTAGATTGTATTGATGGAGAGCGAGTTACAGGGGTGGCGAGCTCGGCGTCTAAGCAACGAGTCGCTCAGAGGGGTGTATGGCGGAACTAAGCCTTCAATCTACCCTAGGGAGGTTTATATAGGGGTACCTCGCTAGGGTTTTACAGTATACAACCGAACAAGTTCTGGATTGAGGCTTTTGACCTAATTCGACTGGGCTTCTGCTATGCTTCTGGGCCTCCAATCGCCAATCGCCAGGCCTCCTCTTCAGTTGCGTTCCAGTCGTCGTCCTGCAGGCCCACTCGCGAGGCATTCGACCCAATCAGAACGTCCTGCTGGGCATACCCCATCCGGCATATCCCCATCAAGTAGGGATTCAACAGATCGACCTCTCCAACGGGCTTTCGGTCAACCACCATGAGGAGTTTGCGCGTCTTTGGCATTTTATCTCGCACGTCCATTTCAATGAGAACACTAGCGACACAATAGTATGGAAACTCGCACCATCGGGCTCATACACTTTGGCCTCCGCTTACAAGGCTCAGTTTGTTGGGTTGATTCGCACGGATATGAATAGCACCGTTTGGAAGAATTGGGCACCTCCAAAATGCAAGTTCTTTTCTTGGCTCATCATCCAAAACCGGGTGTGGACAGCAGATAGGCTTCAAAACAGGGAGTGGCCCAATTGTGGCAACTACCAGCTTTGCAATAGATCTCTAGAGTTGGCGGCTCATCTTCTTTTCAAATGCCCTTATGCCACAAGAATTTGGAATATTGTCAAATGGTGGCTTAGTCTTCATGCTTTTGAACCTTTCGATTGGGGTGCTTTTGATGATGTAAAATCTTGGTGGCTTCATGTTGTTCATGGCCACTCTAGGAGGAAAGCAATGGCATCCCTCTTGATGCTAGTCTCGTGGGAGCTATGGAACGAACGCAATGCAAGGACCTTCGAGAAGAAGACTAGTTCGGTCATAGGGGTTTTCACTCGTATTAAGTTAGAGGCGAGTGCTTGTTGCACTGCCGGGGCAAAGCATTTGGGTCATCTTTTACCGGAAGATTAATCTTTGTATTCCTTGATATGGGTCTGTAGCCTCCGAGCAGAACTCTCTGTATTTTTGGACCTTGCTCCTTCTTGTTCAATGAGTTATGGCAAATCTTTTGTCTTTCTTTCGGAAAAAAAAGACTTGAATCACTTGTCACTACCATCCTCACACACTGCCCGCCTGGTCCAAGGTAAGATGTCTACTTTCCACGGTAACCACAAATCTCAGTCAACGCCCTTGGCAATGTACCAGTGGAGATGCCGAGACAGTATATACTAACTGAAAACAACAGCAGTCAGCATCCTTGACCCAATGTTAGACAAGCATGAGCTGGGCATGCCCATGCCAATTGCCACACACCTTCCTCTTCCTTGATCACTTGCTGGCACAGCACGTCGTCCCGGGCTTGAACAGGCAAACTGCGTTTATACTTTAAACTACCTGTAGCAACGTGAAACATTGGTTAAACATGTCATTTTTTATGTCCATGGTGACACGGCGAATGATGACATGCTTCACGTTTGTTAAATGCAAATACGGTTACACTGATCCATGAAAAATACTCCTATAGAGGCAACAAAGGAATTGAAGTGCAAAAGATTTCTGGTATGGTCGCTGTACCAATCTGCACAATTCTGAACCTAATAATTCTGAACAGTTTGAAAGACCGTGATCATTCTTGTTTACCTAATAATTCTGAACAATTTGAAAGAGCATATGAATTGTTAATCAAGAAAGCACTTTGTTTACATGTACTCCTATGATATAGATAACTGGAAAGAAATTAAATTGCAATTACATCGAGATCACAGGAAATTTCAAACAAGACTTTTTATTGTCAAGCCTGCCATACCACTGATTCCGTTCTACACAGGCATCACAACCAGAGCGGAAAGTTTCTTTCTTGTGCTCTTAGACCATTGACACTTTGACCAGTCATGGCGCAATTTAAGCATCTGGTTTTCATGCTAGTTTCATCACAAGACCATGAAGCCAAACTATTTTTCACACATGTACACCACGAAATTTCACATGTCTTCCCTTCCCATGGCATCTCCCATCATCCCCTTCTCCAGCTCCTTTCTGGGATCTCCCGGGACGGTGACCTCACACCAACTGCTGCACATGGGAAGGATCACCTGCAGCCAAGACTGGAAGGTCACCGATATTTCATTGCCTTCTCGAGGACTTGAGGAGTCCATCTCACCATTTCTTGGCAACCTCACCGGCTTGCTGCGACTCAACCTGTCCAGCAACTCGCTGTCTGGAGGATAACAGCTTGAATTGGTGCGGTCCAGCAGCATCCTTGTCCTTGATGTCAGTTTCAACAGCCTGACAGGAGGCCTGAGTGAGCTGCCATCTTCAAATGCAGAGACACCTACGAAGGTACTGATCAAACAAACTAGAGACCGAAGAAGGTTGCTCCTTTCCTCTCTTGGTATTTGTTCATTACACAACTTAGCACCCATCCTGGCAGATAAAATCTTAAACCTCTGGTTTCCAGTTTGTTTCTCGAGAAAACCATGCACACACTCAGAAGCTCATACATGAACCGGATTACCATACCTTTCTTTGGGTTAGCACTTGTTCTACTGGTCTCCTTGGTTTCTCCCACCAGCTCCTGCACAGAGCGGGATAAGAGCTCTCTTCTCCAGCTCCTTGCTGGGTTCTCCCGGGACGGAGGCCTCACAGCATCATGGCGGAGTAACACAGACTGCTGCATCTGGGAAGGGATCACCTGCAGCAGTCCCAATAGGATGGTCACTGATATTTTTCTGGCTTCACAGGGTCTTGAAGGACCCATCTCGCCATTCCTTGGTAATCTCACTGGCCTGTTGCGTCTTGATCTGTCGCGCAACTCGCTGTATGGTGGCCTACCGCTTGAGTTGGTGCAGTCCAGAAGCATCATTGTCATTGATGTCAGTTTCAACCGCCTGACAGGAGGCCTGAGTGAGCTGCCTTCTTCAGCCCCTGTGCAGCCTCTGCAGGTACTGAACATCTCAAGCAACTTGTTTACAAGAAGGTTTCCATCCACTATATGGGAGGTGATGAAGAGCCTGGTCGTGCTCAATGCCAGCACCAACAGTTTTACTGGTCAGATACCAACTACACCCTGTCTTAGCACACCATCTCTTGCTGTGCTAGAACTTAGTTTTAACCAATTCAGTGGAAACATCCCCCAGGGGCTTAGTAATTGCACTGTGCTGAAATTGCTCACTGCTGGCCACAACCATCTCAGTGGGACTCTTCCAGACGACATTTTCGATGTTACCTCGTTAGAGCACCTCTCTGTACCTAGCAATTGGTTACAAGGATCTCTTGATGGCATCAGCAAACTCACAAATCTGGTCACCCTTGATCTTGGGGGGAATGAGCTCAGTGGCAATATTCCAGAGTCTATAGGTGACCTGAAGAGATTGGAGGGGCTGCATTTGGAACGCAACAACATGTCAGGGGAGCTACCAACAGCTCTAAGCAACTGCAGAAATCTTGTAACAGTTGATCTCAAAAGCAATAGCTTCAGTGGAGAACTTACGAAGGTCAACTTCTCAAACCTGTCCAATCTAAAAAAATAGATCTTCTGTACAATCACTTCACCGGCAGCATTCCAGATAGTATATACTCCTGCAGCAAGCTGACTGCAGTACGTCTATCTCACAACAATTTGCATGGCCAGTTGTCAGAAAGAATAGGCAATCTGAAGTCCCTCTCATTCTTATCGGCTGTTAACATCTCCCTTACAGATATCACAAGAACTCTTCAGATCCTAGGGAAATCCAGGAGCCTCACCACCCTTCTTATTGGGCTAAACTTCTACCATGAGACCATGCCAGAGGATGACAACATTGGCGGTTTTGAGAATCTCCAGGTTCTTTCCATAAGTGATTGTTCGTTGTCTGGAAAAATACCTCACTGGTTATCAAAGCTCAGAAATTTGGGGTTGTTATTTCTACATAACAATCAGCTAACCGGGCCAATACCTGACTGGATTAGCAATTTAAACGTCCTCTTCTTTTTAGATGTATCAAACAACAAACTTATAGGGGAAATTCCGACTACCTTAATGGAGATGCCAATGCTGAAATCAGACAAGACTGCCCCAAAAGTCTTCTTTGAGCTGCCTGTTTATGCTTTCAATCCATCTTTGCAATACCTAATGCCCAGTGCTTATCCTAAAGTACTGGACCTGAGCATCAATAACTTCACTGGTCTTATACCTGAGAAGATTGGTCAGTTGAAAGCACTCACTTCCCTCTATTTGGGCTCCAACAAATTAGCTGGAGCGATCCCAGAACCGATCTGCACCCTCACAAACCTGCAGGTGCTTGACTTGTCCAACAATCATCTCACTGGTACAATTCCAGCTGCGCTAAACAATCTACACTTTCTTTCAAACTTCAGCATTTCTAATAATGACCTTGAAGGCCCTATTCCATCCATGGGCCAGCTCAGCACGTTTCCAGGTTCTAGCTTCGAAGGAAACCCCAAACTGTGTGGCCCTATGATTGTAAATCATTGCGGATCAACAGAAGCAGGTACAGTCTCCATTGTCTCGACAAAAGAGATTGGCACTGAGGTCATCTTTGCTATCGCATTTGGTGCTTTCTTCGTAGTAGGGGTCCTATATGATCAGATAGTGCTGGCCAGACATTTTGGCTAAATTCTTGTAATTGTTATCACCACCCCAAATCATGACGTGATCTTAAGTGCTTGGCAGCTAAGCAATACCATGAGAGTGGCTCCAGCCCTAGCAAGATCAACATCCCTGTAAACCTGCTGTCTTGACATTCACTCTGCAATCTATGTAACAGGAATATAATTATTCCAGTGAGTGAGCAGCGTCAATACTCAATAGTATGTACACATATTTTATAGTTGCGCATGCAAAATTAACTAGGAGTATTTGCTCCCTGTGTATTCCATGTAACTATTTGTTCCCTGTGTACTCTATGTAACTATTTTGTTCCCTGTGTACTCTATGTAACTAACCAGCTATTTTGTTCGTAACAGTAGGAAGTTGGCATGCTAAATTTTCAGATATACTATATGAATAGTTAAGATGAAATGTATGATGTAATGTGTAATGAGCACCACTAGCCACAATCTGGAGTATATCCAACAGCACGTCCAAAAATCCATCACAAAAACTTTCTGAGATGACAGACGGTGGCTGCTCCAGTGCTCCAGTACTCAAGTAACAAATTACGCGCCCCAATATTTTTCAGAAATCATTTCTAATGCAGGATGTACCTCGGGGATGCGCGTCCGTGTCTCTGCTTCCCTAGCCACCGGCATCCGTCTGCCGGCTCGCGTGGCGCACTCCGAAATTCAGAGCCGCCGCTGCGCCGGGCCACGGCGACCTGAATCCTGAGCCTCGTGGTGAATCGCGACCTGAATCCTCACTCCGATCTGATCCTCTGCCTGATCTCCTGCCGCCGGACGAGGGAGCACCTATGCACCGGCCGCCCAGCAGCCGCTGCCGGCGTAACGGGTCGCCGAGTGTGGAGTCGCTCCGGGCGATAGGAAATGGCATCGGAAGTGGCCACGGGGTCGACAGTATTCAGTGCTTGTCTGTGGGACGTGAGCGCTCAGGCCGAAAAGTTTGGGCTAAGCTCTGGGCACGGAGATGACAGATCTGGACTATATACCTCTACTGCTCCCTTCCGTCCATAATAAGTGTGGCTCGTACTAATATATAGTACAAACTTTGTACTCCCTCTCTTTCGAAAAAGATATCGTACGGATCATTTTACAAAAAAGCCCTTATAAGATGGCCGACCAAACCCAAGGTCCACGCCACTCGTCTTCCTCGCTCCGTCGCTCGTCACCCGACGCCGCCTGCCGCCTTGCTCCACCACCACCCCTCCTTCCCCACGCAGCCGCCGCCTTTTTTCCTCCGCACCGCGCTGCCACCTCCTCTTCCTCTCGCGCATCGTTGTCTCCTCTCTCTTCCTCCCGCGCGTCATCCTCTTCCTCCTCGAGTTCAAGATGGGATTTTCCTCCACTCCGGCGGCCGGATATGCAGCGGTGGTGGCCGGACGGAGCTAAGAGACTGAGGGCCCCCGTAGGTGAGGCAGCTTCTTAGTCCGTGTGCACCGGGGCCGTCGCTCCGTCACGGTACGAGCTTCGGCGTGCACCCAACTGACTGCTGCCGAAGCAAAAGTCGCTTCTTCCTAGAGCTGAATACGCTGGCCACTGCTCCGAATTTCTGCTTCTGCTGTTGGCTGCCATCTAGGGGCCTCTGCAAGGCGGGTGCCCCTCCTACCATATGAGCACGATCTCTCCCTCTCTATTTTTACAAAGCAAAATAAACACCTCATATCTATGAGTTAATCAATGGATAAAATCATGGATAGAGAGCGAAGTAAACACCTCATGTCTATGAGTTAGGTGTTGTATCGAGAGCATCACACGAACATAGAGTAAACGCGTTTGTTTTAAAGGAATTATTATAGAACTCTATCAAGCTTGAGCAAAGTACTTAATGTGCATGTTGCGTGTGTTAGAGTATATTTGTATATTGTAGTATCCCCATATGTTAGGGGGCTTTCTGTATATTTGTACATGTACATGTACTATATATTCTGGCCTTTGGCCCTCTGGTAATACAAGAGATTATTACCCTAACATGGTATCAGAGCCGTAAGGCCTTTTTTTTCGTCGCCTTCGCCGCCGCCGCCGTTGCCCCGACACCCGTTACCCTTGCCCCCGATGCTACTCAGACGGTCAAGGATGCAGCCCAGAGTGTTGATGCTTCTGCTCGGGCTGATTATGAGCGCCAGGTTCAGAAGCATTCTACTGCTACTATGACCTACCGGCTGGATCTGGCTGACTACACTCAGTGGATAGATGAGGATGCTCGTGCTGCTGCTGTTCTCACTTCCAGTGTTCTGCCTCAGTATGCTGCTGAGTTCATGGATCTTCCCACTGCTGCTGCTCAGTGGACTTTTCTTCGTCAGCACTATCAGTCGTCTGGAGACGCTCTTTATCTGTCTGTGGTTCGTCAGGAGCATGATCTTAAGCAGGGTGATTCTACTATTGATGATTTCTATACTCAGAGTGCTGCTATTTGGCGTCAGCTTGACTCTTCAGACAATTGTGTAACACCTGTCCTATTTGTCTGATTGTCTTGTGATTTGAAGTTTCAGCGCGTCTTTGAGTTCTTGTCGCGGCTCCGTAAGGAGTTTGAGCCGCGCCGTGCCCAGCTGCTTGCCAGTGGTCGTGTTCCGCTCTCTGAGGTACTGGCTGAGCTTTCGTCTTCGTGGTGCTGGTCTTCTTGAGATTCCTTCTGTTCTTGCTCCTCATGGTCCCCTGTCAGCCCGGCTTCGTCATGGTCTCTTGCGCTGCCGCTCTTCTGCTCCACCGGCCCTGTGGTCAGCGCTGGCCTCAAAGAGCCTCGTGGTTCTCGTCCTCCCTTGCCCACCGTGGCAAGCCCGCCACGATATCTCCGGTTTTGGACGAGGGATCCACGCTTACGTCAGCGATATCTTGCTCGCCGCCACCGGATCTTTAGGATCTTCTGCTATTGTCTCTAGACCTCCTCGGTGCTTGGACCTCCCTGCTGGTGCTCTGTCGATCAGATATTATTCGTGGTCTTGAGTTCGCTTCCTCTGAGCTCCTCCTCGTCAGTCTTGCTGGTTACGTGACTAGTTCTTCGGCAATTGGCGACCATCATCTTCTACATAGTCGTCGTCATCCCGTGGTATCTGGATTCTGGAGCTTCTTTTCATATGACTTCTGCATCTTCTATTATTTCTGCTCTTCGCTCTCTTATTTCTCCTGTCCGTGTTATTACGGCTGATGGTACCTCTCTTCCTGTTTCCAGTCGAGGCACCCTCTCTACTTCCTCCTTCTCTGTTCCTGATGTTTCTCATGTTCCCAGCCTTCAGATGAACCTTTTCTTTGCTAGTCAGCTTACTGACTCTGGTTGTAGGGTTATTCTTGATGCTGATTCTTGTGCTGTTCAGGATCGTCGTACACAGGCTCTGGTTGGAGCTAGCCCTCGCAGCATTGAGTCTCCGGGGCTTTGGGAGTTAGACTGGCTTCGCGTTCCTTCCGCCGACACTTCTTCTGCCACTTCTCCTGCGGTTGCTGCTTCTGTCACTGGCTCTTTTCAGCAGTGGCATCATCGGCTGGGTCATCTTTGTGGCTCCCGTTTATCATCCTTAGTTCATCGTGATCTTCTGGGGCTTGTCTCAGGAGATGTGTCATCGTTACATTCGTGTCAGGGTTGTAGGTTAGGTAAACAGATTCAGCTTCCCTATCCTACTAGTGTGTATGTATCTCAATGACCTTTTGTTTTAGTTCATTCAGATGTGTGGGGTCCATCTCCTTTTGCTTCAAAAGGGGGCCACCGATACTATATTTTGTTTATTGATGATTTTTCACGGTACACATGGTTATTTTTTATGCGCTCTCGCAGCGAGGTGCTTGCTATTTATCAGCGCTTTGTGGCCATGGTTCGTACTCAGTATTCCACGCCTATTCATGTTTTTCGTGCTGATTCTGCAGGAGAGTATATCTCCCAGCACCTACGTGGCATCCTTGCTGAGCAGGGCACCCTTGCTCAGTTCTCGTGTCCCGGCGCCCATGCTCAAAATGGTGTCGCCGAGCGTAAGCATCGTCATATTCTTGAGACTACCCGTGCTATGATGATTGCTTCCTCTCTTCTGCCGCATTTCTGGGCTGAGGCTATCGCTACGTTGACTTACCTCATTAATATCCAGCCTTCAGCTGCTCTTCAGGGTGGCATTCCTCTCGAGCGTCTCTCTGGCTCCTGTCCAGACTACTCGACTCTTCGTTTATTTGGTTGCGCTTGCTATGTCCTTTTCCCTCCTCGTGAATGCACCAAACTAACCGCTCAGTCTGTTGAGTGTGTCTTTCTCGGCTATAGTGATGAGCATAAGGGCTATCGCTGTTGGGACCCCGTTGGTCGTCGTATGCGCATCTCTCGTGATGTCACGTTCGATGAGAAGCGTCCTTTCTATCCTCGCCCGACCTCGGGTACTTACCCAACAGATGATCTCTCTTTTCTTCTTTTTCCTGATACACCTTCCGCTGTCTCTTCTCCTCCACCTCCTCCTTCTCACACGCCTCATACATCTTGGCGCCATCCTCTCCTCCGTCTAGTTCCCCTAGTTCTCCTCGGTCTCCAGCTTCGGATCCTTCCTCCGTGTCTCCTTCTTCCTCCTCTTCTGATGAGTCATCTTCTGCGGATGAGTTTCCTTCCTCACGACCTGTTCGGCTCGTGCTCTGCATCGTACTCTCCTAGTCAGTATGGTCTCTCTGTAGTCTCCGAGCCGACTTCTTATCGGGATGCCGCGTGTCATCCTGAATGGCAGCTTGCCATGGCTGAGGAGATCGCTGCGCTTGAGCGCACTGGCACCTGGGATCTTGTCTCTCCCCCGTCTGGTGTTCGTCCGATCACGTGTAAGTGGGTCTATAAAATTAAGACCCGCTCTGATGGATCTCTTGAGTGCTACAAAGCGCGTCTTGTGGCTCGTGGTTTCCAGCAGGAACATGGTCGTGACTATGATGAGACCTTTGCTCCTGTGGCCCATGTGACCACTGTGCGTACTCTTCTTGTTGTTGCTTCTGTCCGACGCTGGTCTGTGTCCCAGCTTGATGTTCAGAATGTTTTTCTTAATGGCAAGTTGAGTGAGGAGGTTTATATGCAGCCTCCTCCTGGGTATGTTGTTCCCGATGGGATGGTTTGTCGTCTTTGATGTTTCCTTTATGGCCTGAAATAGGCCCCTCGTGCCTGGTTTGAGCGCTTTGCCTCTGTGGTGACTGCTGCTGGTTTCTCTTCTAGTTCTCATGATCCAGCGCTTTTCGTTCACACTTCACCTCGTGGACGCACTCTTCTCCTTCTCTATGTTGATGATATGATCATTATTGGTGATGATCCTGAGTATATTGCCTTTGTCAAGGCTCGTCTTCGTGATCAGTTTCTTATGACTGATCTTGGTCCTCTTCGCTACTTTCTTGGGATTGAGGTTTCCTCCACTTCTGATGGGTTTTCTATCTCTCAGGAAAAGTATATTCAGGATCTTCTTGCTCGGGCTGCTCTTGCGGATAAGCGCACCGTTGAGACTCCTATGGAGCTTCATGTTAAGCTTCGTCCTACGGATGGTGATCCTCTTCCCGATCTCACTCGTTATCGCCATCTTGTTGGGAATCTTGTTTATCTTGCTGTCACCCGTCCTGATATCTCTTATCCTGTTCATATTCTGAGCCAATTTGTCTCAGCTCCTACCACTGTTCACTACGGTCATCTCCTCCGTGTCCTTCGTGATCTTCGTGGCACGATGACTCGTCATCTTTTCTTCCCTCGTTCTAGCTCTCTCCAGCTCCAGTGCTACTTGAATGCTATGTGGGCGAATGATCCTACGGATCGTCGTTCACTTTCTGCTTACTGTGTATTTCTTGGTGGTTCGCTTGTTGCTTGGAAGACGAAGAAATAGGTAGCGGTTTCCCGTTCGAGTGTTGAGGCTGAGTTGCGGGCTATGGCTTCGGTGACTGCTGAGGTGACCTGGTTACGGTGGTTGCTTGCAGATTTTGGGGTCTCTGTTACGACACCCACTCCACTTTTGTCTGACAGTACAGGTGCTATCAGTATTGCACGTGATCCGGTCAAGCATGAGCTGACCAAGCATATTGGTGTTGATGCTTTTTATACACGTGCTTAGGTGCAGGATCAGGTTGTTGCATTCCATTATGTGCCTTCAGACTTGCAGTTGGCAGATTTCTTTACGAAGGCACAAACTCGCGCTCAGCATGATTTCTTACTCTCCAAACTCAGTGTTGTGGATCCACCATGAGTTTGAGGGGGGGTGTTAGAGTATATTTGTATATTGTAGTATCCCCATATGTTAGGGGGCTTTCTGTATATTTGCACCTATACATGTACTATATATTCTGGCCTTTGGCCCTCTAGTAATACAAGAGATTATTACCCTAACAGCGTGCTCCGCAGTATCGTGTCGTCAATCTAACGATCATACCAATCTGACTAAAAACTACGTCATGTTCATGGAAAAAGGAGAAGGCGCCGAGGAGCTAAAGCTGCCACTCTAACATCCTATTGAGACGTAGCAAATTACTTACTTCACATGACGCATGCTCTGTAGTATTGTCTTGTCAAACTAACTATAGTACCGAGCTGATAAATAATTACGTCACGTTCCTGGACGGTGAAGGAATCAATGAGATGAAGCTATTGTTGATGCATTCTGGTGCAGGAGTAGAAACGATTAAAACTTCTTTAGCATTAGTTTGTTTCTATGCCTTGTTTTTTCCAAATCCATCTAAAAAGTCGACATTTCTAATGACATAATAGCATTTAAGGCGGCAACATGAGTTGCAGCATGGAACAACAAACAATTCAGATTCGTACATACAGAGTAGTAAAATTTTACTTCAACTTCTTAGCAAAAGATTTTACATTGTTCACGAACACATAAGAAACCTATTAAGAAAATAGTAACATACTGTTATACTATTATTGGAACCCTACATCGGCTTCTTCTTCCTATTAGAGAGCCTAGGTGTGCCATCATCTCCGTGACGCTTCGTTGTGCTCGAGAAAGCGCCTCCGCTGTTGTCGTCGGTACCGGAGCCGGAGTCGCAGTCGTCACCATCGTCCGGCTCCTCACCACCGCCGCCATCCGCCCCTCTTGCCGCCAGTGTGTCCTCCCAGTTCTACGCCACCTTGGCTCTTCGAAAATAGCCAATCAAGGTCGTCGTCTGCGGTAGCATCAGCCTCGGGATTGTTCTCCTCGACGTGCACGTCGGTGTGGGCATCGCTTTCCTCGTCCTCATCGGGGTTAGCGTCGGCGTGATCGTCCTCGTCGGTGGGGGCATCGCTTTCCTCGTCTTGGTCGGTGTCCTCGTCCTCGTTAGTATTGCCGACACCGCGCTCTGTGTCAAAGTTGGAGTCGGCGTCGGTGCCCTCGTCCTCGTTGGTGCTGCTGACGCCGCGCTCGGGATCGTCGTCCTCGTCGGTGTCGGTGTGGTTGTCGTCCTCTAGCATCGATGCATCCATGTACGATACCTACGTATTGTTCCCCTCATCGTCCTCGGAGGGAGAGCTTGGCGGCATCACTCGCGGAGAAGGAGGCGGCGGGAAAAGGAGCCGACCATGGCGATGCGCACAAAAAAAGTAAAAAGAAAGCAGGGACGGAGAGAGAACTCGATCATAAGCAATGAATGTGGAAGTTGTATGTACGTGTGGCTGGTAGGAAGAGTAGAAAAGGGCGCAAGAGCGAACAGTTATAATTTTTTGTATTCAGTTCAGAACTAGACGCGTAAATACGAAAGCATTCGAAAGGGTGCCATGTATATTCTTTCTAAACACATCTCCATTCTCATCGTGTTTGTTTTTTTGTCATGGTCACATGCAACGCATTCGCATCTAATATCTTCACATACAACGTGCTCGGATTCAATAGGTTCGCATTCAACGGTTTCACTGTTAAACACATAATAAACACATAATAGAAGGTAAAAAAACACCGAGAAAGAAAAACGCAGGGAAGTTATCGTACGAAGATTCTTATCCGAAATTTCTCACGCTTCGATTAGAATATTTTTTTCGAAAATTGTATAGTGACCGATTTTCAATCCTCGGTGTATTTCCATTCTCAAAAAATCGCATATGGGCACGTTCACATCCAACAGTCTCGCAGTCAACGTGTTCGCAGTCATCGTGTTCACAGTCAACGTTTCCACAGCCATCGTGTTAAAATTCAACATGTTCACTCTTCAACGTGTAAGAAAGAAACAGAAAGCAAGAAAAATAAGGCGCGGAGAAGAAGGAGAAAAACCAAAGCAGAAGACCCAAAAAATCTAAAAGAAAGATAGAAGAGGATAGTTACGTGACGCCCGTGCCATCGTCGATAGCAAGATCACCACCACCCTCGATTCGAGCAGCACCGCCAGCAGCTTAGATGAGATGGAACATGCGAGAGGGAGACCCAGCCTACGACCGCACCGAAGTGCGACAGGCTAGGTGCTCGCTGCGTGTACCGCCGTCTATCCAGCCCATTGCCACCCGCATCGCCGGCACTGGGTGTGTTCACTAGGCCGTCGCACGCGAATGACGAGTGTCGGGGGGATGACCCCCGAGTAGGCCAAGACGGGACGAACTGACCGGCTCCAAGGAGCACGGGCCGTCTGGACCCAGATGAAGGAACCATAGCCGAGTGGAATCCCCACCACGGTCTGCGCTAAAGTTTCCCCGGCTGGCCTGTCTAGCCGGGAAACCAGAAGAACCGGCTGGGAGGCCACTCCTAGCCGGCCGCCTCGGATCCGCTGGACATTGTACGGTGGGGATGTCGCTCCTTGCTAAGCGCACCCTTGACCAGACAGGCTGGCTAGCCTGGCCGGCGCTAATGGACAACTGCGCCAAAGCTGGAGGCTGACAAGGAAAGCCCCGGCTTACGCATAAAGAACCGGCTGACGGATAAAGATCCGGATGACAAATAAAGCAGGGGCGCTAAGCGCTAAAGCATGGTCCTTCCCTGTACTGGAGGCTTGACTAGACCCGGGCCTACCGTTTGGCCCTATCCAGCCGGCCCACTTTGTAAGGCCCATATCCAAACAGTAAACCCTAGAACCCATCTTGTAAGCTACCTCCTCGACCTGTATATAAAGGGGGGTAGCGCTAGGGTTCTAGGTAAGCTCAAGCAGAAGGAAAAATAGAGACCCGAAGAAGGACTTAGAGAATTCCTAGCAAGAAATAGCTAAGGAAACAGCTCAAGGAGCACTTGTATTGTGCATTTGCCCCCTTTGATAGTAGATCCTTGCAGGAGTAGGAGTTTTACCTCGCCAAGAGGGCTCCAAACCTAGGTACATCACTGTGTTTGCAGTATATGTGCCCAACCCGTTGCGAGTAGCCACCGATAGCAACCTGATTGTCCCCTTCAAGCCATCCCGATGGTACTGCCATGTTCCGCACCACGACAGTTGGCGCCCACCATGGGGAACAGCGCTTCGGCTGGGATCATCTTTCGCACGGGACTTCCACTCGTCGCCGGTGAGCGAGTAGCCTCTGGCCTCATCCTCACTCTCGACTCCTACGACTACGTCCTCGACAACGCGTCCTACTTCGCTGGGGAGACTTTCCCAAGCGGGGGTTCCATCATGCGCTTCAGCGAGCACCGTGTTTACGTCATCACCGTTCATGTGGCCTTCCCTCGTGAGGTCGTCACCATCTTCGGTGCGCCCCTGGCTTCTCCGCCTCACGCAGCTCCAGTGGCAGCGTCGAGGTCATGATGGCGGGCTCGGTGGAGAACCGCCACCACCTCTGGAGCGCAACATGGAAGGCCGCGCCACTAACTCACGCCTCCTGAACCCAGACTTGATCAACGCGTCCATCGAGCACCTCCGCAACCCCATCACCCCCGTCGAGGCGGATCCAGCTGCGGCTGTGACGGCCCTGGAGACCACCCGCCAGAACCTTCTAGAGGAAGCCGGCAAAGTGGCAGCCGCCCAATGGCAGATGAATGCCACCATGCGAGAGTACAACATCGTGCTCGGCTTCGCGCGCCTACCCAGCACCAGCCGCCTGGCTCAGTCGCAAGGCCAAAACCTCAGTTCGGAGATGGATCGCGCTGCTGATCCGCGCACACCCATCGTGCAGCCAGTCTATATCACCCCCGCCAAAAACATGAGGGCCGCGGAGGCGGCAGTTGTGGAACTTAGCCACCTGGAGGGCGAGGAACTGCTCCGTCAGCAAGCGCGCGTCCAGCTCCTCGTGGTCACAGTGAACAAGCAGCAGGCCGAGGCAAAACTCAGCATGGCTGGCAACAACAGAACCCAACTGGCTCACAAGATGGCGGACCTGGTTGCGGGTGGCAGCAAGGCGTCTTCCCCAAATGGAGAAAGACAGAGCAACCGCCCATGCGGTGGATCTGTAGGCCGTGGGCACAACGCCCGCGACGCGACAACTATTACCAGCAAAAACCGTGAGCCAGCCGACGAAGCTGGTGATACATTGCAAATGTATCTATAATTTTGGATGTTTCATGCTTGGTTTTATCCACTTTCTTGTGTTTTGTTCCAACTTTGGAGTACTTTTCATATGATTTCTTGGACTAACCTATTAACAAGAGCCACAGTGCCAGCTGCCTGTTTTCTGCTGTTTTTGGTTCCAGGAAAGTCAGAAAATGAATATTCTCGGAATTGGACGGGACAAAATCCAAAGTGCCTATTTTTTCGGAAGGGATCAAGTGCCAGAATACGAGACGAAGAAGGTCCAGGGGCCGGCCACACCACCTAGCCGCGTGGCCAGGCTGGGCCCACGCCAGGGGGTGGTGTGGTGGCTCCCGGCACCCCCTCGGCCTCTCCTTCCGCCTATAAGTTGCCCTCGGGACGAAAACCCTAGGTACCCAATCAAAAATCCACGAAAGAGTCTGTAGCCGCCGTCATCTCCATCCCTAGATCGGGAGGGATCTGAAGCTCTTCCCGGCACCCTGCCGGAGAGGGGAATTCACCCTGGAGGCCTTCTTCATCACCATGCAAGCCTCCGGTGTGATGCGTGAGTAGTTCATCCTTGGACTACGGATCCATATAGTAGCTAGATGGCTGGTTTCTCCTCCTTTGTTCTTTCATGTTTAGATCTTGTGAGCTCCGTTCATGATCAAGATCATCTATTTGTAAATCATACATGTTGTGTTTGCGGGGATCCGATGGATATTGAGATGCTATTTCAGATTGATTATTGATTCTATCATGTCTTTGTTATTTGAGATCTTGCATGCTTTCCGTTGTTAGTAGCTATCTTGGCCAAGTAGATGCTAGCAACTCCAAGAGTTAGTATTTATGCTCGATAGTGGGTTCATGCCTCTGGTAATCTGGGGAAGTGACAGAAATCTCTAAGGTACTAGATGTGTTGTTGCTACTAGGGAGAAAACAGCAATCCTTTGTTCATAGAACAATCATATTGTTTACTTTACACGCAGTTCGTAAAGCAATAATCTGTTGCTTGCAACTTAATACTGGAGGGGATTCGGATGATAACCTGAAGGTAGATTATTAGTCATAGATGCAGTTGGATGGCGGTCTATGTATTATGTTGTAATGCCCAATCAAGTCACAAATGAGTCAAGATGATTAGTATATGCATGTATTGCTTTCTCGGTGTCTGTCAATTGCCCCGCTGTAATTTGTTCACCCAGCATGTTATCTATCTTAAGGAGAGCCACCTCTAGTGAACTATGGATCCCGGTCTTTGTCTTTTACATACAATCTACAATCCTTTACTGCTTTGTGTTTACTTTCTGCAAACTTTTACCTCTTTCCATTCGATACGTTTAATCCTTTGTTTTCCGCAAAACACGGTGAGATTGACAACCTCATCGCAAGTTGGGGACAAAGTTCTGTGGTTGTGTTGTGCAGGTCTCCATGTTGCTACTAGCACCGGTAGTGCGCCCTGCCAAAGCTCAGCTAGTAACACCTTTGGGGTGTTTCCTTGCTCCTACTGGTTTGATTAAACCTTGGTTTCATAACTGAGGGAAAACTTACTGCTGTGCTCATCGTACCTTCCTCTTGGGGTTCCCAATGAGCTCTATGTTGAAAGTCGAGCGCGTCAGCCGAAAAAGGCCAAGCGCTCCCCAAGTCCCGCCTATCTGGCCGGGCCACGGGGTCGACAGCATTCAGTGCTTGTCTGTGGGACGTGAGCGCTCAGGCCGAAAGGTTTGGGCTAAGCTCTGGGCACGGAGATGACAGATCTGGACTATATACCTCTACTACTCCCTCCCGTCCATAATGAGTGTGGCTCGTACTAATGTACACTAGTAGAAAATGGGCCTTTGGTTCAGGCCACTAGTCCCGGCCCCAGCGGCCGGGACTAATGGTCCGAACCAGACGGCCCGAGGAGGCCGAGGTAGTTTGTCCCAGTCCGTAAGGAATCATTAGTCCCGGTTTGAGATACAAACCGGGACAAATGGGTCTGAACGCAGCAGCGTCTCGGCAGAACCTTTAGTCCCGGTTTGTATCTCAAACCGGGACTAATGGTCGGGCCCTATATATATGCACCCAGCCCTCCACTCTCTCCTATTTTTTTCCTATGTGTGAGGTGGGTATAACTTTGTGCTAACTTTTTTTCTTCATATGCACTAGAGGTGTTCGGTGAAATGCCTGTTAGAGCGATGCCACTTGAGTTCACACAAGACAAAATATGATATGAGGTGCCAGAGCGACACTTAAGGTTTCTCCTCTTTTTTTTGAAGTGTCCTAAAAGGTTAGCAACTATTTTCTTGTTTTGACCGCGCGGTACTAATTTAAGCATCGTGATTGCGTTTGATATATATGCATGGTTGTATGATGCAGATGAGCCACCCATGGATGTACGGTGACCGACGCTCTGACGCTTACAGAGAAGGCGTGTGTTCTTTTCGCCTTGTGGCTGAGGCGAACAAGCGGCGGGATGGTTTTATGTGTTGTCCATGTGTTGAATGTCGGAATGAGCAGGCTCACACTTCCCCAAGAGTCATTCAGAGCCACCTGCTTCGGTCCGGTTTCATGTCCGGCTATAATGTTTAGACCAAGCACGGAGAAAGAGGGGTTATGATGGAAGATGGCGATGAAGAAGAGAACGATGATGACAACTACCGACCTATGTTCCCTGAATACGATGATACCGCAGTTGAAGATAATGAAGAAGAAGGGTGTGAAGAACGAGAACCAGATGAGCCCGTTGATGATTTTGGTCGGGTCATTAGTGATGCAAGGCGAGACCGCGACACAGAAAAGGAGAGGTTTCATTTCGAGCAGATGTTACAGGACCACAACACATTAGTGTATCCAACTTGTGAAGATGGCCAGAAGAAGCTGGGTAGCACACTGGAATTGTTGAAGTGGAAGGCAGAGACCGGTATGACTGACTTGGGATTTGAAAAGTTGCTGGTAATAATGAAGAAGCTGCTTCCAAGAAATAACCAATTGCCCTCCAATACGTACGAAGCAAAGAAACTTGTCTGCCCTCTAGGATTAGACGTGCAGAAGATACATGCAAGCCCTAATGACTACATCCTCTACCACGGTGAGAAGTACGAGAATATGGATAAATGCCCGGTATGCACTGCATTGCGGTATAAGATCAGAAAAGATGACCCTGGTGATGTTGAGGGCGAGCCACCCAGGAAGAGGGTTCCTGCCAAGGTGATGTGGTATGCTCCTATAATACCACGGTTGAAACGTTTGTTCAGAAATAAAGAGCATGCCAAGTTGTTGCGATGGCACATGGAAGACCGTAAGAAAGACAGGATGTTGAGGCACCCTGCTGATGGTCGGCAGTGGAGAAAAATCAAGAGAGACTTCCCGGACTTTGCTGGTGATGCAAGGAACTTATGGTTTGGTCTAAGTAGCGATGGCATGAATCCTTTTGGGGAGCAGAACTACAGTCACAACACATGGCCCGTGACTCTATGTATCTACAACCTTCCTCATTGGTTGTGCATGAAGCGGAAGTTCATTATGATGCCAGTGCTCATCCAAGGCCCGAAGCAACCCGGCAACGACATTGATGTGTACCTAAGGCCAATAGTTGATGAACTTCTACAGTTGTGGGACAAACCAGGTGTACGTGTGTGGGATGAGCACAAACAGCAGGAATTTGACCTACAAGCGTTGCTGTTCGTAACCATCAATGATTGTCCTGCTCTTAGTAACATTTCGAGGCGATTTAACAAAGGATACAATGCATGCACACTGTTTAGATGAGACTGAAAGTATATATCTGGATAAATGTAGAAAGAATGTGTACCCGTACAATCGTTGTTTTCTTCCTGATCATCCCTTAAAGAAGAAAGGCAAGCATTTCAATGGCAAGCGAAACCCGGACGAAGCCTGTCCCCGTAGTGGTCTGATGTATTTGGTATGGTCAAGGATTTGGATGTAATCTTTGGAAAGGGTCCGGAGGACAACCTGTTCGAAGACCCCATTACCGGACACGCACCCATGTGGAAGAAGAAATCTATATTTTGGGAGCTACCCTATTGGAAAGTGCATGAGGTCCGCTCTGCAATCGACGTGATGCACCTGACGAAGAATCTTTGCGTGAATATTCTAGGCTTCCTGGGCTTGTATGGGAAGTCAAAAGATACCTCGACAGCACGGGAGGACCAGCAACATCATAAAGGACGAGACGGCAAGCATCCAGGGCAGTTTCAAGGGCTTTCCAGCTACGCTCTTACCAAAGAAGAGAAGGAAATATTTTTTGAAGTCCTTTTCAGTATCAAGGTCTCGTCTGGCTTCTCGTCGAATATAAAGGGAATAGTAAATATGAAAGAGAAAAAATTTCAAAACCTAAAGTCTCATGACTGCCATGTGCTTATGACGCAATTGCTTCCGGTTGCATTGAGGGGAATTCTACGAGAAAATGTTCGACTAGCCATTGTGAAGGTATGTGCATTCCTCAATGCAATTTCTCAGAAGGTAATCGATCGAGAAAGTCTATCGAGATTCTGATTGATGTGGTCCAATGTCTGGTCAGCTTCGAGTTGTTGTTCCCACCATCCTTCTTCAATATTATGACGCATCTCCTAGTTCACCTAGTCGAAGAGATTAGAATTCTCGGTCCTTTGTTTCTACACAATATGTTCCCCTTCGAGAGGTTCATGGGAGTCTTAAAGAAATATGTTCATAACCGTGCTAGGCCAGAAGGAAGCATCTCCAAGGGCTATGGAACAGAGGAGGTCATTGAGTTTTGTGTTGACTTTCTTCCTGACCTTAAGCCGATTGGTGTTCCTGAATCTCGGTATGAGGGGAGGATGACTAGAAAAGGCACACTAGGAAGGAAATCAATGGTATGTAGGGACGAGCATTCTTTCACTCAAGCACACTACACAGTTCTACACAATTCCACCGTGGTGGCTCCGTATATCGAGAAACACAAGAATATTCTACGCTCCGAAAACCCGGGGAAGCCTGAAACCTTGATTAAAGGGGAACACGAGAAGAATTTTGGCAATTGGTTGCAGACACATCTCATGAATAACACCACTATTGGAGATGAGTTGTACTTGTTGGCCAGGTTACCATCTTCGACTATATGTACTTTCCAAGGGTACGAGATAAATGGGAATACATTTTACACGATCGCCCAAGATAAAAAGAGCACCAACCAAAACAGTGGTGTCTGCTTTGATGCAACAGATGACAATGGGCAGAAGGACACATATTATGGGTACATAGAGGAGATATGTGAACTTGACTATGGACCTACTTTTAAGGTCCCTTTGTTTCAGTGCAAATGGGTCAAGCTGACAGGAGGCGGCGTACATGTAGACCAAAAGTACGGCATGACAACAGTGGATCTCAACAATCTTGCGTACATGGATGAACCATTCGTCCTAGCCAATGATGTGGCTCAGGTTTTCTATGTGAAGGACATGTCTACCAAACCGAGAAAAAGGAAAGATAAGCAAAAGAATACAGAATATGATGAGCCAAAGGGCCACATAGTTCTTTAGGGAAAAGAAACATCGTGGGAGTGGATGACAAGACAGACATGTCAGAAGATTATAATAAGTTTCATGAAATTCCGCCCTTCAAAGTGAAAACTGACCCAAGCATCCTGTTAAATGATGAAGATTCTCCATGGCTATAGTGCAGAAGAAAACCACAACACTAGATGTTGGTGATGTGTAATAATGTATTAAACCTTTTATTTGAGACATAAATCTATGTAATGTATTAAACCTTTTATTTGAGACATAAAGGTCCCCTTTCATGTAATACATCTTGCTCAATCAAACTAGACGTTGGCGACCGGGTTCTGAGCCGCGGGAGGTGATCACCCAAAGAGAAGGAACCATCACAAGAGAAGGAACCCACAAACACTAAGGATACATAGCACAACTGAAAATTAAGATACATAGCACAACTAAAAATTAAGAAACATGCCTAATGTTGGAGTGATTCAGTCATGCTCCTGCCTAGCCCTGTAATACGTGCCACTGTAGTCATCGTAGTCGCTAGTGCCATCGTCGTTGTCGTCGTCAGGGTCGCCGTAGTCGAACCTTGAAGGTTGGGCACGCATGGGCTGGATTTGAGGGTACCGCAGGCGGGGGTTATTGCCGGTCGTGTTGTAGGCCATGACACTCTAGAGAGTCCGGCCGCGCCACCACAGCCGACGGCCGGCCTCGTTGAAGTTCAAAGGAGGTGGGCCGTCCTCCTCGTGCCTGGCAAGCGCCCTCTCACGCCGATTGATGAAGAAGGCTTCCCAAGTCAGGAAATAGTCGGGATGGCAGTTGGGATTCCTCCGCTGCTCTGGCGTGAGCTCGAGGTAGTAGTGGTTCGTGATGGCCATCCGACGCTCCACACCTAGAGGGACAGGAGGGACCGGCACGCCTCCGGCGCTCAGCATCCAGCCGGTGGGGACGTGGTAGCCCGGTGGGGCGAGGCGCAGCGCCTCCGCCTCCCGGGTGGTTAGAGATACGATGGAAGCCATGGGAAGAGAATGATGAGTCTAGGTGTGATATGTAAATGGAGGCCAAGCGTACATATATATATATATATACTGAAAAAATGGCAGGAAGACAGAGGTGGGAACCGGTGAAAAGCACGGGAACGTAGTGGCGCGGGAAACTTTCATCCCAGGTGGAGGCTCAAACCAGGGGGCCTTATCTGGGGGAGGCTTATATGGGAGGGCCTTATCTGGGGGGTGGCTAACCTTTAGTACCGGCTGGTGGGTGCAACCGGGACTAAAGGTGGTTTTTGTGTCATCTAACAAAACTGTTGGTGGGATAAGGACGCGTGGGTGGACGCACTGCTCGATGAGATAAAGCATGTAGCACACGACGCCCTATCGGAGGAAGAAGACAAAGTAGAAGCGGCACCGTGCCTATAAAAGGAGCATCGATACACCATGGCAAGCAACTCAACAAGCCAACATGGATGGAGAGTTTCATCCCCATGGATGGAGGAAAGGGTTGGGAAATCTCCCGTGGCGGAACTTCTCGAAGATGCCCTTGGTGCACACGCCCTATGGCATCTTCGGAAGTTCCGCCTTGGAAAATATTTTCCTGCTAGCCCGTGAAAGACTCCCCATGGATGGAGAGTTTCATCCCCATGGATGGAGGAAAGGGTTGGGAAATCACCCGTGGCAGAACTTCTCGAAGATGCCCTTGGTGCACACGCCCTATGGTATCTTCGGAAGTTCCACCTCAGAAAATATTTTCCTGCTAGCCCGTGAAAGACTCCCCATGGATGGAGAGTTTCATCCCCATGGATGGAGGAAAGGGTTGGGAAATCTCCCGTGGTGGAACTTCTCGAAGATGCCCTTGGTGCACATGCCCTATGGCATCTTCGGAAGTTCCGCCTCGGAAAATATTTTCCTGCTAGTCCTACATATATAGTGAGAAATGGCGGGAAGTCAGAGGAGGGAAGCGGTGGAAAAGGCGGGAAGAAAACGAGCGGGAAAAAATAAGGCGGGAAGAAACATACCTTTAGTACCGGTTTCGCGCGAATTTTTTATCAACCGGGACTAAAGGGGCTACCCTCGTACGGAGAAAGCTATAGGGGTAGACGATCCGGGGCCCCCGGTCTAGGGTTTCGCTAGAGGAAGACCACCGGAGCGTCGGAATCACATGAAAATGGCAAAATGGTTAATAGTTTGACTAGTTAGAATAATTATTTTATAAAACAGAAAATTGATTTGAATCACATATTCAAATTCAAACACTTTTTATGTTAAAATTTAGTGAGATTCAAAAATATGCAAAATATAATAGTTAATGCATTTTTAAATTGAAAATGGCAACTTATTAGTTTCACTAGTTAGAATAATTATTTTATAAAATAGAAAATAGATTTGGATTACTTATTCAAATTCAAGAACTTTTCATGTTGAAATTTTTCTCAAATTCATAAGTATGCAAAAGCTATAAAATTCAAATGTTTAAAAAATATGCTAATTGATTTTTTTTAAAGTAGCATGGGGTGAAAATTTTGAAAAAGGACCTTTAGTCGGTCGTGCTACACAGGACTAAAGGTGTGGCGTTGGCCTTGTGCAGCGTTAGGTGATCCGAAAACCCTTTTGTCCTGGCGGGTGGCACGCACCGGGACTAAAGGGGGGACATAATGAACTTCCTCTTCATACACAACCAAGGAGGAAGGTTATAGATACATAGAGTCACAGGCCAGGTGCTGTGACTGCAGCTCTGCTCACCAAAAGGATTCATGCCATATCTGCTTAGACCAAACCTTAAGTTCCTTGCGTCA
This sequence comes from Avena insularis, assembly GCA_023614405.1. Classification (NCBI taxonomy): domain Eukaryota; kingdom Viridiplantae; phylum Streptophyta; class Magnoliopsida; order Poales; family Poaceae; genus Avena; species Avena insularis. Next base: position 159,039,459 of record CM042694.1, on the reverse strand, counting down.
CGCATAAGTCCGCACTCGCCGCTCGACTTTTCTCCACTGTGACCCATCAGCGGGGTGTCTCAACATCGCGTCTTTCTTACGGTCTTCCATGTGCCATCACAACAACTTGGCATGCTCTTTATTTCTGAAGAGACGTTTTAGCCGTGGTATTATAGGAGCATACCACATAACCTTGGCAGGAACCTTCTTCCTAGGGGCCTTGCCCTCAACATCGCCAGGATCGTCTCGTCTGATCTTATACCGCAGTGCATACCGGGCATGCATCCAAATTCTCGTACTTCTCACCGCGGTAGAGGATGCGATCATCAATGCGAGCATGTATCTTCAGACGTCTAATCCTAGAGGAAGACAACCTTCTTTGCTTGGTATGTCTTTCAGGCAACTCATTATTTCTTGGAAGAAGATTCTTCATTTTACCAACAACTTTGAAAATGCGTTGTCGTCACACCGTTCTCGCCTTCCATTGCAGCAAATCCGATTGTGGTACCTAGCTTTTTGTGGCCATCTTCGCAAGTTGGGTACAACAATGTTTTGTGATCCTTTAACATCTGCTCCAGCTTCTCCTTCTCCTTTTCAGTTTCACATTCTTCCTTTGCATCAGTAATGGCCCGACCAAGATCATCATCAGCGGGCCCATCTGCTGCCTCTTGATCTTCATTATCTACCCCTGTTGTAGTATCATCATATTCAGGATACATATTATGATAGTTGTCATCATCCTCTTCTTCTTCGTTGTCTTCCATCACAACCCCTTTTTCTCCGTGCTTGGTCCAACAATTATAGCTGGGCATGAAACCGGATCGAAGCAGGTGGGCGTGAATGGTTCTGGTATTTGAGTAGTCTTTCTTGTTCTGACAGTGAACACACGGACAACACATAAAACCATTGTGACCATGGTTTGCATTAGCCACAACGATGAAATTTTGGAGGCCCGTAATGTACTCGGAAGTGCGGCGGTCACTGTACATCCATTGCCGGTTCATCTGCATTAATATATAGTATATATCAAAAAATAATAGGGAGATGACCATTTATATATATAGTACATCAATGACACATGAAAGGATAGTTGCCGACCTCGACCAAGAAGGAAAGAGCAACGAGAAAACTTATTTTGAGCTCTTGGGCATTTCATCGAACACCTCTTGTGCATACGAAAAAAACACAACCTAGCACACTTCACCCCCTCTTGCTAGGCTCCAAAATGAGATAGTGAAAAAATGGAAGAGTGGGGTGTGGGCTGCAATGTCTTATATAGCCCCCCCTTTAACACCGGTTCAAGCCACGAACCGGTGTTAAAGAAATCTGTAAACCATCAGTGCAGGAGCCTTTAACACTGGTTAGTGCACGCAAGATTGTTAAAGAACTCCTTTTTGCTGCTGGTACGGACCCCCCCTTTAACACCGGTTCGTAGAGCCCATTTCCAGGCTCAACCAAAGGCCTCGTTTCCACTAGTGACCTGATTGAGGTGCCTATCTTTTTCTTTCATTTGAAAGGAAAGAGCACAGTTTGATAATGCAGGTTGAGAAGTGTCAAATAACTAGACATGCAGGTTTGAGAATGCATAGTTTGAGAACCATCGGAAAATCCATCCAGCTACAACTCTGCAACTGTCCCTACGAATTATGTTTGGTTTTATTGAAGACCGAACATCAAGTTTTACATGATCTTATTTGATAAGGTGCTGGTCATATATATGCTGAGTGATAATCATGCATATTCTAGTTTCACAAACTCTTCCACTTTGGTAGTGCCTATATTGCCAGACTATGAAATAAGGATACACTTTTTTATGCACAAACTCTGACACTTTTTATGAGTGATAATCATGCAATCACTTGTTCTTGGATCAGCTATACTTGTTCTTGGATATGCACTTGCTCTTGGATCAGCAACACTTCTTCTTGGATATGTTCTTTGAATCAACTCCCTATTATTGCAGAATATTCAGAAATATTAACCTCAAGGAAACATCATAATTAGCAGAATAAAGATCATAAACTGATGGATGTGTGTTTAATTGCGGGAACTGAATTGTCAGCATTTATTCAGAAATATTAACTACTAATTTATTCATCTTATGTGACCACACAACTACAAATGTGTATGCCAATCAGTGGATTTCTTTCATGTACAATCCTCACCACAAGTTAGCCACTAATATATTAGTTACATAGAACTGCTACTCCTGCTAACATAGTACTGCTTCTCCTATTAGTACTAATCTTACATGAAACAATTGTTTGCTGATGAAGAAGCCCATGTAACAGGTGTCTCTAAAATAACCTCCTGTAACATTATTTTTGGACCCGTTGTAATATTATTTCTGGTGAATTCTACATGATTAAGCACCATGTGTAGAGTTTTGAATTATGATAATGCTTATTGACTTGTTGTGATAGCTCAATGACCAAGGAGCAGCAATTACAGCTCGAGTATATCTCCTGTAGTCCAGTCATTTTCTGAATACCAAACGGACTTTATGAAAATATGCTTTCAGTTACTCCTATAAAGAAAAAGATTTCAGCTTGTTTATTTCAATATTAGTATTCTATCGGTCATATGCGTCTGGAATGCTGTCCGTTCTAACGTCTAATCTGCCGACGGTAATAAATTGTGGTAATGTTTGCTATCACAACCGTAATTTGATTTGTTCATTGTTTGTATACATACTGCATTTCAGAAATAATATAGAGGGGAAGAAAACAATACTACTTTTTCCTGCCATTAAGAAAGAAAACAATAAGTGTAGATCTATAGCTTTACTAGCTTCACTAGTTGGTCAAATATGAATATTTCCTTGTTCTTAACATAAACATTTCACTATCCTTGTACTAATTCTAGCATGCAATCTTCTACTTGATATTGTTACTTCTTTATTCAGTTGTGATGGTAGCAAGGAACAATGATCTTGGAGGATTCAGTGTTCTTGTGTGCATCACACTTGTATTTTTAAACTGTCAGTAGTAATGAATTTAAATACTTGTATTCTTAAACTGTCAGCAAGGAACATGTTGGAAATATGCCCTAGAGGCAGTAATAAAATATTTATTATTCATATTTCATTGTTCGTGATAAATGTTTATTATTCATACTATAATTGTATTAAACGGAATCATAATGCATGTGTGGAATATGAACAACACCTTGTCCCTAGTGAGCCTCTACTTAACTAGTTCATTGATTAAATGATGGTTATGGATTCCTAACCATGAACATGTGATGTTGATTAATAATAAGGTCATGTCATTAGGAGAATGATGTGATGGATAGACCTAAATAAAGAATAGCAATTTGATCGTGTCACTAAGTTCCAATTGCCAATCCTCATATTATCTGGTTTCCAATTCCTAAGACCATGAGATCATGTAATCTAATAAGTCCAAAAGAATACCTTGGGAACATCAAACGTCGCTTCATGACAGGGTGATTATAAAGATGTTTTTCATGTATCTCGGACGGTGCTTGTTAGTTGCATGGATCAAGACTGGAATTTGTCACTCCCTGTGACGGAGAGATATCTCTGGGCCCTCTCGGTAGTAATATATCCAAAGTTGCTTGCAAGCATGTGACTAAGGAAGTTAGTCATGCGATATAATATTGCGGAACGAGTAAAAAAGACTTGCAGGTAACGAGATTGAACTAGGTATGGAGATACCGACGATCGAATCTCGGGCAAGTAAAATATCGCGAGACAAAAGGAATGAAATATCGGGTAGTTTTTTTCATATAATTTGTGGGAGCCATTATGGATATCCATGGTCCCGCTATTGGTTATTGGTCCGAGAAGTGTCTCGACCATGTCCACTTATTTACGAACCCGTCGGGTCACACACTTAACGTTCGGCATCGCTAGGGTTTTGTGAGAATTATATATGGTGATATCGAATTTTGATTTGGATATACGGAATTGTTCTGGAAAGAATGTCAATGATTTATTAATAAACTGAATTAATGAATATTGATAAATATATTTATTTAATAGAAATAAATATAAGATAAATTAGCCCACAAGATAATAGCTTAAATGGGCCAATTTGATTGGCTCCATGTGAGGGCAACGTGTGAGGCAAAAGAAGGCAAAGAAAAAAAAAAGAAAAAAGGCCATTCGACCTAGTGCCATTGGACCTTTACGTGGTGGCTTGAGCATGTAACATTCAACAAATTAATTTGAATTACCTGGCACATGCGTTTCCTAGCACGATTAATGGAATTGATTGCTGGAGCGTTTCAACTTGAAATGTACACGTATGAGCAACACTCGGCCATTTGCCTTTAAATAGAGCAGGCGACAAGGCGCGTCGGGCAGATTGTCTGACCGACAGGCTGAGTCTCTTTTCTTCCTAGTTTGCTTGTAGTTCTTTTGCCTATTCTTCCACCTTTTCCACCATACATCTGTCTGCACGCCGTTGTGCTATCGGATTCTCACAAACCACTCCACCTAATCTTGCTGGATCGAGAAGGAGGAGTCGGTGTCTGGCCATACGTGTGGATACCGCGGAGATGCCTTTCGTGCGGCACTTGGACTGAGGAAGAGGAGTCTACATCGGATTGATCCGACGCGAGAATTCTTCACCACCAACGATCTAAGATCGTAACGCTTTGGAATCTACAAGGGTATGTAATGCCAAATCCCCTCTCGTTGCCTATATCTCATAGATGGATCTCGGGATTTATTCCGCATATGCGTAGGAAATTTTTTGTTTTCTATGCTACGAATCCCTTCAGTGGTATCAGAGCCTAGATCTATGCGTAGATGTATGGTACGAGTAGAACACAATATTTTTGTGGGTGTTAATAACCATGTTGTTACCCTCTCATGTGTACTAGTTAATATTGCGGCATAGTAGGATGAAGCGGCCCGAAACCAACTTTACACGTACTCTTACGCGAGACCGGTTCCACGTTCGACATGCAACTTGTTTTGCATAAGTGGCTTACGGATGTCAGTATCTCCTACTATAGTGAATACTGCTTTTACAATGGAGGGCCCGAAAGGGTGTAATAGAGACAACATGTTTATCAATGTTGTGGTTTATGCGTAAGTAAGAATGGTTCTTTCTAAGTGCAGTACCAAAACCACGTAAAATTTGCAACAACAAAGTAGAGGACGTCTAACTTGTTTTCGCAGGGGAATGTGATGTGATATGGCCAAAATATGGTGTGATATATTTGATGTATGAGATGATCATATTTTGTAATATTTTCACGACTTGCTTGTCGATGAGTTTGACAACCGGCAGGAGCCATATGGTTGTCTTTATTTATTGTATGGCCTGCGTGTCAATATTTAAACGCCATGTAATTGCTTTACTTTATCGCTATAGTAGCAATAGATGTAGAAGCAATAGTTGGTGGAAGCAACTATGCTCATGGCGCCCCCGTGCCGAAGATGATGGAGATCGTGACGTGCTTTGAGATGGAAATCAAAAGCACAAGAAGAAAAATGCCATATCATGTCACATTATAAATTGCATGAGATGTTTATCTTTTTTATGTAATTTTGCTTGATTAGATCACGACGGTAGAATTATAAGATGATTCCTCACACTAAAATATCAAGATAAAAGTGTTCTCCCATAGTAAGCACTATTGCGAAAGTTCGTCGTTTTGAAGCACCACGTGATGATCGGGTGTGACAGATTCTACGTTCACATACAACAGGTGTAAGCCATGTTGCACACGCGGAACACTATGGTTAGCTTGATGAGCCGCTCATGTACAGACATGGCCTCGGAACACATCGGACCGAAAGGTCAAACATGAGTCATATGGATGATATGATCAACATGCTGATGTTCACCTTGGAAACTACACCAACTCACGTGATGATCGGACTTGGTTTAGTGAATTTGGATCATGTTTCACTAAGCAACTTGAGAAATTTTGAGTTTAGTGGGAGTTCATTTAATAATTGATTAACTTGAACTAATTATCATAAACATAGTCTAAACTTGCAAATATTTGTTGTAGATGTCTAAGGCTTTAGCTTCCTTCAACTTCAATGCATTCCTAGACAAAGAAAATATGAAAGACAATGGGTCAAACTTCACCAACTGGCACCAAAATGCGAGGATCATCCTCGTTGGCATGAAGAAGTCCTATGTGCTAGAAAGTCCGCTAGGTGACCCCCTGCTGATACTGCGACTCAGGATGAGCGCAATGTGTATGAGACACACTCTGGTGACTACATGCTTGTGAGGTGCGCATTGCTCCAATCGTTGGAGCCTGAACTCCAGAAGCGTTTTGAACTCATGGATGCCCATGAGATGGTAAAGGAACTCAAAGCTATGTTTGAGACCCAATCTCGTATTGAACGATATGAGATTTCCGACAAGTTCTTCTCTGCTAAGATGGATGAGCACAACTCTGTGAGCGAGCATGTTATTAAGATGACGGGCTATGTTCAACGTCTTGAGGAATTGGAATGGAAGATTCCAAAGGAACTCACGACGGATAGAGTTCTGCAATCACTGCCACCAAGCTACAAAGGGGTTGTGCTGAATTACAACATGGGTGGTGCAAACAAGTCGCTCACAGAAGTCTCCGCAATGCTGAAAACTGCGGAGGTGGACATCAAGAGAGATCATCAAGTGTTGATGGTCAAGAAGACCACAAGTTTCAAGAAGGCTAAGGGAAAAAGGGAAGCTCTAAGAAGCGTGGAAAATCTGTTGCCAATCCTTCAAAGAAGCCCAAGGCTAGACCTAAGCCGGACACTGTGTGCTTCTACTGCAAGGGTGAAGGTCACTGGAAGCGCAACTGCCCAAAATACTTGGCAGATAAGAAGGCTGGCAACATCAACAAAGGTATATGTGATATACATGTTATTGATCTGTACCTTACTAGTGCTCATAGTAGCGCCTGGGTATTTGATACCAGTTCAGTTGCTAATATTTGAAACTCGAAACAGGGGCTACAACATAGACGATGCCTAGCTAAGGATGAGGTGACGATGCACGTGGGGAATGGATCAAGAGTTGATGTGATCGCCATCGGCACGCTCCCTCTACATCTACCTTCGGGATTAGTTTTAAACCTCAATAATTGTTATTTAGTGCCTGCGTTAAGCATGAACATTATATATGGATCATGTTTATTGCGAGACGGTTATTCATTTAAGTCTGAGAACAAAGGTTGTTCTTTCTATATGAATAATATCTTTTATGGTCATGCACCGGATGTGAATGGTTTATTTCTATTAAATCTCGATAGTAGTAATACACATGTTCATAATGTTAATGCCAAAATATGCAAGTTGAATAATGATAATACCACATACTTGTGGCACTGCCGTTTGGGTCATATTGGTGTAAAGCGTATGAAGAAACTCCATAACGATGGACTTCTTGAGTCATTTGATTTCGAATCATTTGATACGTGTGAACCATGCCTTATGGGTAAGATGACTAGAACTCCGTTCTCCGGTACAATGGAGAGGACAAGTCACTTGTTGGAAATAATACATACCGATGTATGTGGTCCAATGTGTACTTCGACACGCGGTGGATATCGTTATTTTCTTACCTTTACAGATGATTTGAGTAGATATGGGTATATTTACCTAATGAAACACAAGTCTGAAACATTTGACAAGTTCAAAGAATTTCAGAATGAAGTAGAGAATCATCACAACAAGAAAATCAAGTTTCTGCGATCTGATCATGGAGGCAAGTATTTGAGTTTCGAGTTTAGTATGCATTTGAAGAAATGTGGAATCATTTCACAACTCACGCCACCTGGAACACCGCAGCGTAACGGTGTGTCTGAATGTCGTAATCGCACTTTATTAGATATGGTGCGCTCTATGATGTCTCTTACAGATTTGCCACTATCATTTTGGGGTTATGCATTAGAGACAACCACATTCACTTTAAATAGGGCACCATCTAAATCCGTTGAAATGACACTGTATGAATTATGGTTTGCCAAGAAACCTAAGCTGTCATTTCTTAAAGTTTGGGGATGCGACGTTTATGTCAAAAGGCTACAGCCTGATAAACCCGAACCCAAATCGGAAAATTGCGTCTTCATAGGATATCCTAAGGAAACTATTGGGTACCTTCTATCATAGATCCGAAGGCAAAGTGTTTGTCGAAAAGAATAAAACCTTTCTAGAGAAGGAGTTTCTCTCGAAAGGAGTGAGCGGGAGGAAGGTAGAGCTAGACGAGGTTGTCAAACCTGCTCTCGAAGTAGAAAGTAGCATAGCGCCGGAAGTTGTTCCTGATGTGGCGCCTACACCTACTAGAGAGGAAGGTAATGATAATGATCATGAAACTTCGAAGAATGCTCATACCAAAGTTCGTAGGTCGACTAGGTCGCGTGCTGCTCCAGAATGGCACGGTGACTACGTCGTGAATATCATGTTGTTAGACAATGATGATGAACCTACGACCTATGAGGAAGCGATGATGAGCCCAGATTCCAATAAATGGTTAGAAGCCATGAAATCCGAAATGGGATCTATGTATCAAAACCAAGTATGGACTTTGGTGGACTTACCCAATGACCGCAAGGCTGTTGAGAACAAATGGATCTTTAAAATAAAAACAGACGTTGATGGTAATGTTACCGTCTATAAAGCTCGACTTGTCACAAAAGTTTTCGGCAAATTCAAGGAGTTGACTATGATGAGACTTACTCACCGGTAGCGATGCTAAAGTCTGTTCGGATTTTATTAGCAATTGCTGCATTTTTCGATTATGAAATTTGGCAGATGGATGTCAAAACTGCATTCCTTGATGGTAACATTGAGGAAGAGTTGTACATGGTGCAACCCAAAGGTTTTGTCGATCCTAATGATGCTAATAAGGTATGCAAACTTCAGCGTTCCATTTATGCGCTGAAGCAAGCATCTCAGAGTTGGAATCTCCGCTTTGATGAGGTGATCAAAGGGTTTGGATTTGTCCAAACTTTCAGAGAAGCTTGTATTTACAAGAAAGTGAGTGGGAGCTCTGTTTCATTTCTAATACTATATGTGGATGACATATTATTGATTGGAAATGACATAGAACTACTTGAAAGCGTTCAGGCTTATTTGAAAAAAAGTTTTTCAATGAAGGACCTTGGTGAAGCAGTGTACATATTAGGCATCAAAATCTATAGAGATAGATCAAGACGCTTAATAGGTTTGACTCAAAGTACATACCTTTATAAAGTTCTGAAAAGGTTTAGAATGGAATATGCAAAGAAAGGGTTCTTGCCCATGTTACAAGGTAAGACGTTGAGTAAGACTCAATGTCCAGCTACGGCAGAAGAAAGAGAAAAGATGAATAGTGTTCCCTATGCTTCAGCCATTGGCTCTATCATGTATGCCATGCTGTGTACTAGACCAGATGTGTGCCATGCTATTAGTTTGACTAGCAGGTACCAAAGTGATCGAGGAGTGGAACACTAGACATCGGTTAAGAACATCCTAAAGTATCTGAAAAGAACTAAGGATATGTTTCTTGTCTATGGCGGTGATGAAGAGCTTGTCATAAAAGGTTACGTCTGATGGGTTCGTAGCATGGAAAACAAAAAATTTCTACCGCAAGAACGAACAAAACCTAGATCTAATCTAGATAAAAGCCACGATCTAATCTATTAGACATGTGCAACGAGATAGATCTGTACTAACCCTTGTAGACCCGAAAGCGTTATGAGATCGGATCTCGTGGTTGATGTAGTCGATCACTTGCCGATCTCAAGATCGAGTAGACGATCCTTCTGGCGCCGCGTTCCGGCAGCGCTTCCTTGATTGGTCACCTCGTTAGTCGGCGGACCTTCCTCTCCCTGTTCCAGCGAGCAACGGAGGTAGTAGATCTCTCCACGAAATCCCAGCAGCACGACAGCGTGGTGGTGGTGGTGGAGTAGAGAATTCTGCAAGGCTTCACCTAAGCCAGAGCAGAAGGAAGAAGGAGGAGAGAGGCGGCTAGGGTTTGAGAATAGAAGGGGCAAGGGGCTTTGTGCCTCCACCCCTCTATTTAAAGGAGGAAGGCGCCATGGGAGGGGGAGTCCTAGTAGGACTCCCCTCCCTCCTTGGCCGGCGGATTGGGAGGGGGGAGGAGTCCTCCTCCCCCACTACTCCTTGTCTTGCCCCACAAGGATTCCTTGATCCTCTCTTGGTTTTCAAGAAAACTCCAAGAAATCTTCTAGAACCTTCCGGAACATTCCGAAACCTTCTAGAATCCCCATAAAAATACTCCAGAACATTTCCTAACTTAGAAAATGATCCCCAATATATGAATCTTATTCTCCGGACAATTCCGGATCTCCTCGTGATGTCCCGGATTCAATCCGAGAATCCGAACAACATTCGGTTTCCAACGCACATTCCATATCTACTTAAAACAACTTTGAACCTTAAGTGTGTCACCCTACAGTTCGTGAATATGCAGACATGATGGAGACACCTCTCCGATCAATAACCATCAGCAGGATCTGGAGATCCATAACGGCTCCCACATACTCAATGATGACTTCGTTATCGATAGAACCATTAACATACAAAACCAATTCCCTTTGTCACGCGATATTCTACTTATCCGAGGTTTGATCGTCGGTATCTCCATACCTAGTTCTACCTCGTTACTGATAAGTACTCTTTACTCGTTCCATGATATGTCATCCCTTGTGACCTAGTCACATGCTTGCAAGCTAACTAGATGACATCCCACCGAGAGGGCCCAGAGCATATCTATCCGTCATATGGATGGACAAATCCCAATCTTGGTCTATGCGCTTCAACACATACTTTCAGAATACCCAATGACACCTTTATAACCACCCAGTTAGGAAGCGGTGCTTGATGTCATCAAAGTACCCATCCGGCGATGGTGATTAACATAACCTCATGGTCGAAGGATTAGGTTACTATGCATTTGAAAGCTTATAGCAATACGAACTTAATGACTTGATCTTATGCTACGCTTACTATGGGTGTGTGTCCATCACATCATTCTCCTAATGATATAACCTTGTTATTAATGACATCCAATGTCCATGATCAGGAAACCATGATCATCAATTAATCAACAAGCTAGTTCAACAAGAGGCTTACTAGGGACTCTTTTATCTTTACAAAACACACATGTATTAGTGTTTCCTTATAATACAATTATAGCATGGGATGTAAACATTCATCATAAACACAAAGATATAATAATAACCATTTTTATTATTGCCTCTTGGGCATATCTCCAACAGTCTCCCACTTGCACTAGAGTCAATAATCTAGATTACATGGTAATATACCTAACACCCATGGCGTTCTGGTGTTGGTCATGCTTTGCTCTAGGGAGAGGTTTAGTCAACGGATCTGCCACATTCAGATCAGTGTGTACTTTGCAAATCTTTATGTCACCATCTCGGACATACTCGCGAATAGCATGGAAACATAGCTTGATGTGCTTCAGCTTGCTATGTGACCTTGGCTCCTGTGCATTAGCTATGGCTTTGTGTTGTCATAGTAGATGGCCATCGGGTCCAACGCCTTTGGGAACCACGCCAAGTTCAGTAATGAACTCCTTCATCCATATGGCTTCTTGTGCAGCCTCGAAGCAGCTATGTATTCGATTCCGTTGAAGATTTCACCACAACGCTTTGCTTGGCACTCCTCCGACTTCTTTGCAGCACCATTCAAAATAAATATGTATCGGTGTGACTTGAGTCATACGGATCGGTGTTCCAACTAGCATCGATGTAATTTTACAACAAGCTGCTCATCACCTCCATAAGAAAGAACCATATCCTTAGTCCTATTCGGTACTTTAGGATATTCTTGACGCTGTCCGATGCTCATTCCAGATTACTTTGATATACGCTAGTCAAACTAACGACATGTGCTATATCCGGTCTTGTACACATGGCATACATGATAGAACCTATGGCGAGGCATAGGAATATTATTCATCTTTTCTCTATCTTGACGTGGCGGACTTTGAGTCTTACTCAAGGTCTTACCTGACAACATGGGCACGAACCCCTCCTTGCTCTCTTCCATTCTAAACTTCTTTAGAACTTTGTCTAAGTATGTACTTTGTGAAAGCGTTATTAGGCGTCTTGATCTATCTTTATAAATCTTGATGCCTAGAATATATGCCGCTTCGCCAAGATCCTTCATTGAAAAACTATTATTCAAATAGGTTTTGACGCTATTAAGAAGTTCTATATCATTCCCAATCAACAATATGTCATCTACATATAGTACTAGGAATGCTCTGAGCTCCCACTCACTTTCTTGTAAATACAAGCTTCTCCATAAGTTTGTATAAATCCAAAGTTTTGATTACTTTATCAAAACGTTGATTCCAACTCGGGATGCTTGCTTCACCATAAATGGAGGCTGAAGTTTGCATACCTTGTCGACATCACTAGGATCGACAAAACCCTTGGGTTGTACCATATACAACTCTTCCTCAATGTCACCATTAAGGAACTGTTTTGACATCCATCACAAATCTCATAATCGAAATATGCAGCAATTGCTAACAAAATCCTCACAGACTTTAGCTTAGCTACTAGTGAGAAAGTCTCATCGTAGTCAACTCCTTGAATTTGTGAACCCTTTCGCGACAAGTCGAGCTTTATAAACGTAACATTACCATCGACATCTGTTTTTCTTTTGAAAATCCATTTTGTTCTCGACAGCCTTACGGCCATCCGGTAAGTCCACCAAAGTCCATGCTTGGTTTTCGTACATGGATCCCATTTCGATTTCATGGCTTCTAGCCATTTGCCGAATCTGGGCTCACCATAGCTTCTTCATACGTCGCGAGGTCATCGGTGTTGTCCACCAACATGACGTTCAAGGAGTCATACCAATCGAGGAGTGGTACGAACCCTCGTTGACTGCGAGGTTCTGATAACCGTTCAAGTTTCATGATCACCATCATTAGCTTCCTATCCAATTGGTGCACAAAAACATCTTCGGTCTTGCGCTACTCTCAACTCGGAGAAGGTTCAATAACCTCGTCGAGTTCTACTTTCCTTCGGTCACTTCCTTCGAGAGAAACTCCTTCTCAAGAAAGGATCCATTCTTGGCAACAAAAACTTTGCCTTGGATTTATGATAGAAGGTATACCCAATTGTTTCTTTAGGGTATCCTATGATGACGCATTTCTCGCTTTGGGTTCAAGCTTATCGGGTTGTAACTTCTTTACATAAACCGCAACCCCAAACTTTAAGGAAGCGACAATTTAGGTTTCTTACCAAACCACAATTCATACGGTTCGTTTCAGCAGTTTAGATGGTGCCCTATTTAAAGTGAATGCGGCTGTCTCTAATGCATATCCCCAAAAGCGATAGCGGTAAATCTGTAAGAGACATCATAGACCGAACCATATCTAAGAGAGTTCGATTCTGACGTTCGGACACACCATTCTGTTGTGGTGTTCCGGTGTGTCAACTGAAAGTATTCCACATTTCTTTAAATGCATGCCAAACTCATAACTTAGATATTCACCTCCGGTCGAGCAGAAACTTAATCTTCTTGTTACGATGATTTTCCACTTCACTTTGAAATTCCTTAAACTTCTCGAAAGTTTGGACTTATGTTTCATAAAGTAGACATACCCATATCTACTTAAGTCATCCGTGAAAGTGAGAACATACTTGATATCCACCACGCGATGCTACACTCATTGGACCGCACACATCGGTATGTATTATTTCCAACAAGTCGTAGCTCGCTCCATTATTCGAGAATGGAGTCTTAGTCATTTTCCCATTAGACATGCTTAGCATCTTTCAAGTGATTCAAAATCAAGTGATTCAAGAAGTCCATCAGAATGGAGTTTCTTCATCGCTTCACTCCAATGTGACCAAGGCAGCGATTGCCACATGTATGTAGAATTATCATTCAATTTTATTCGTTTAGCATCTATGTTGTGAACATGTGTGTCACTACTATCGAGATTTAATAAGAATAAACCATTCATCTTAGGTGCATTACCATAAAAGATATTACTCATATAAATCGAACAACCTTTATTCTCAGACTTAAAGAGTAAGCGTCTGCAATAAACAAGATCTAGATATAATGTTCATGTAGCTTGAGCACCAAATAACAATTATTTAAATTTAAAAATAATCCGATGGTAGATGTAGAGGGGCGTGCCGGCGATCACATCAACCTTGGAGCCATTTCAACAGCGCATCGTCACCTCATCTCGCCGGTCTTCGTTTATTCCGACTCATTTGAGTTACAAATATGAGCAACCTAACCGATATCAAATACCCGAGCACTACTACGATTACTAGTAAGATACACATCAATAACATGTATATCAAATATACCTTTCTTCTTGATGTTGCCGTTCTTGAATCCGCCAGTACTTGGGGCGATTCGCTTCGGTGACCGGCACCCTTGCGATCAAAGCATTCAGTTTCAGGTTTAGGACCAGCCTTGGGCTTCTTAGCGAGTCTGCAGCTTTCTTGCCGTCCTTCTTGAAGTTGCCCTTTTTCTTAGGCTTGCCCTGTTTCTTGAAATTGGTGGTCTTATTGACCATCAACACTTGGTGCTCCTTCTTGATCTCCACTTCAGCAGTTTTCAGCATGGACGATAGTTCAGGCAACGTCTTGTTCATGCAGTGCATATTGTAGTTCATCACAAAGTTCTTATAACTCGGTGGCAGTGATTGGAGGACATGGTGAATCCCTAACTCATTAGGAATCGTTATCCCCAACTCTTGGAGCTTGTTTGCGTGCCCAGACATGGTGAGATGCTCGCTAATGGAGCTTCCCTCTTCCATCTTACATTTAAAGAACTTTTCGGAGGCCTCATAGCTCTCCACGGCCGCGTGAGTCTCAAAAATGAGCTTGAGCTCCTTAATGATCTCGAACGGGTCGTGGTGCTCAAAGTGCTTCTGAAGCTCCATTTCTAAACCATACAGGATGGCACACTGAACTGTGGAGTAATGATTTTTTCGAGTGGCGTAAACATTGTTTACGTCATCGGTGGCATCTTCTACAGGATGGTCACCTAGCGGTGCTTCGAGCACATAGGTTAACTGACCAGCCCTGAGGACAATCTTCAGACCACGGAGCCAGTCCGTGAAGTTGCTTCCATTGTTCTTAAGCTTTTCTTTCTCTAGGAACGCATTGAAATTGATGGATAGGTTCGCCATAATCTACAACAAATTTGCAAGTAGACTAAGTTTATGATAAATTGAGTTCAATTTTAATTCTTAAATTAACTAGGTGAACTCCCACTCAAAACAACATCCCTCACATTGTCTTAGTGATTACACGAACCAAGTCCACTACACCAAGTCCGATCTTCACGAGAGAAGATGTAGTTTCATCGGCAAACAATCTTCATGTTCATCATATCACTTATATGATTCATTCTCTACCATTCGGTATTAGTGTTAGAGACCATGTGCATACATGCTAGGCTCGTCAAGATTAACCTTAGTTTCTGCATGTGCAAATCTGGCTTGCACCCGTTGTATGCACATGTAGAATCTATCACATCCGATCATCACGAGATGCTTCGAAACAACGAGTCTTAGCAACGGTGCCAACTAAGGACGAACACTTTATTACTTGATATTTAGTGAGAGGGATCATCTTATAATGCTACCGTCGTGATCTAAGCAATACAAGATGCATAAAGGATTAACATCACAGGCAATTCATAATTAGTGTGATATGATATGGCCCTTTCTTCTTATGCCTTTGATCTCCATCTCAAAGCAGGACATGATCTCCATCATCACCAGCATTGCGTCAAGGTCGATGGCGCCGCTTCATGGTTGTCCATCATCACTAGCAACTATTACAACTACTTGGAATAAAGCTATTACAAGATGAATAGACACGCGGTCTTAACAGAATTAAAGACAACCATTAGGCTCTCGCGGTTGCCATATTACAACAAGGATCATTGCATACATCAAATATAATCACAATCACATGATGGCCATATCACATCACAAAACCCTGCAAAACAAGTTAGGCGCCTCTAATTTTCTTTGCATGTTTTACGTGGTTTGGGGCTTTAATAAGAACGGATCTTACCTACTTAAACTGAACCACAACATTGATACAAGTGCTATCAAGTGCAAAGTGTAAATTGGATCTATACTATGGTGGGAGGCAGGACACCCGCAAAGACACTTGTGCAAAGCAAGTTACACGTCAAGCGTGGAGCAAGTCTCATGTGCGATGACATGTAAGGTTAGCGAACCGCTTCATCCCACCATACCGCAAGATGCAAAGTACACAAGAAAAAGAACTGACGAGCACCAGCGCCCACAAAACCATTGTGTTCTACTCTGCAGCAGATCTACGCATAGACACGGCTCGATACCACTAATGGGTTAAGTAGCATGGAAAACAAAAATTTCTACCGCAGAGCGAACAAAACCCGGATCTAATCTAGATAAAAGCCAAGATCTAATCTATTAGACATGTACCTTGAGATAGATCTGTACTAACTCTTATAGACCAAAAGCGTTATGAGATCGGATCTACGTGGTTGATGTAGTCAATCACTTGCCGATCTCAAGATCGATAAACGATCCTTCCGTAGCGTTCGTTAAGGCCGCTTGATCGGTCTGCGTCTTGGTCGGCGGACCTTCCTCTCCGTTCCATGACGGAGGTAGTAGATCTCTCCACGGAATCCCAGCAGCACGATGGCGTGGTGGTGGTGGTGGAGTAGAGAATTCTGCAGGGCTTCACCTAAGCCAGAGCAGAAGGAAGGAGGAGGAGAGAGGCGGCTAGGGTTTGAGAATAGAAGGGGCAAGGGGCTTTGTGCCTCCACCCCTCTATTTAAAGGAGGGAGGCGCCATGGGAGGGGGAGTCCTAGTAGGACTCCCCTCCCTCCTTGGCCGGCGGATTGGGAGGGGGGGAGGGGTCCTCCTTCCCCACTACTCCTTGTCTTGCCCCACAAGGATTCCTTGATTCTTTCTTGGTTTTCAAGCAAACTCCAAGAAATCTTCTAGAACCTTCCGGAACATTCCGAAACCTTCTAGAATCCCCATACAAATACTCCGGAACATTTCCTAACTTAGAAAATGATCCCCAATATATGAATCTTATTCTCCGGACAATTCCGGATCTCCTCGTGATGTCCCGGATTCAATCCAAGACTCCGAACAACATTCGGTTTCCAACGCACATTCCATATCTACTTAAAACAACTTCGAACCTTAAGTGTGTCACCCTACGGTTCGTGAATATGCATACATGATGGAGACACCTCTCTGATCAATAACCATCAGCGGGATCTGGAGATCCATAACGGGTCCCACATACTCAACGATGACTTCGTGATCTATAGAACCATTAACATACGAAACCAATTCCCTTTGTCATGCGATATTCTACTTATCCGAGGTTTGATCGTCGGTATCTCCATACCTAGTTCTACCTCGTTACTGATAAGTACTCTTTACTTGTTCCATGATATGTCATCCCTTGTGACCTAGTCACATGCTTGCAAGCTAACTAGATGACATCCAAGGAAGGGCCCGAGCATATCTGTCAAATGGGATGGATGGACAAATCCAATCTTGGTCCATGCGCTTCAACACATACTTTCGAATACCCAATGACACCTTTATAACCACCCGATTCTGAGCGGTGTTTGATGTCATCAAAGTACCCATCCGTGATGGTGATTAACATAACCTCATGGTGAAGGATTAGGTTACTATGCATTTGAAAGCTTATATGTCTGAACTTAATGACTTGATCTTATACTACGCTTACTATGGGTGTGTGTCCATCACATCATTCTCCTAATGATATAACCTTGTTATTAATGACATCCAATGTCCATGATCGGAAACCATGATCATCGATTAATCAACAAGCTAGTTCAACAAGAGGCTTACTAGGGACTCTTTATGTTTAGAAAACACACATGTATTAGTGTTTCCTTATAATACAATTATAGCATGGGATGTAAACATTCATCATAAACACAGATATAATAATAACCATTTTATTGCCTCTTGGGCATATCTCCAACATCTACATCACGAGGGAGTGACAAATTCAGTCTTGATCCATGCAACTAACAAGCACCAAATGCGAGATATTTTGTCACTCACGGCAAGATGTTATTAAGTAGATATGGAAGATGGAGAAATGTTGTTGAGTCTGAGAATGGATCAGGACATCTAATGGTCAGAAAGTAAGATGGGATCAGGGAAATGTTCCCGTGGAGATTCTAGAAGGTTTGGAATATTCTGGAAAGAAGATTTCTTGGGTTCTGAAATCAGAAAGGGATCAAGGAGACCAGTGGGGCAAGACAGACCTTGGTGGGGAGGAGGTTCCACCCCTTCCCGACAGAGGAGTCCTACTAGGACTCCCCTCCCAAGCGCCTCCCTCCTTTAAATAGAGGGAGGCGCCCGTCTTGCCCTCCTATCATAACAACCAATCTCAGCCTCTCTCCTCCACCTTTCTTCTGCACAGGCATAGTGACCACCACCATCGTTTGAGAATTGTGGCCTTTGTTGATAGTTATGGCAATTGCTAGTGAATCATTTAACCGTAGTAACCTCCGGTAGTAAACATGAAACCCATATCATATCACATAATTATAGATTGCACGGATATTGATTTGCACATGCGGAAACTAAGGTTAATCTTGACGAGCCTAGCATGACGGAATACCGAAAGGTAGAGCATGAGTCATATGATTGATATGATGAACATGAAGATTGTTCACGATGAAGCTACATCATCTCACGTGATGATCGGACTTGGTGTAGTGGATTTGGTTCATGTAATCACTAAAACAACTCGAGGATGTTGTTTGATGGGAGTTCACCTAGTTGATTTAAGAATTAAATTTGAACACTATTTATCATAAACTTAGTCTAACTTACTTGCAAATTTGTTGTAGATTATGGTGAACGCTTCCATCAATTTCAATGCGAAAGAAAAGCTTAAGAACAATGGAAGCAATTTCACGGGGGATTCGTGAAGATCGCCCCGAGCTGGACCTATGTGCTCAAGCACCACTAGGTGACCCACTGCAGAAGATGCCACCGATGACGTAAAGAATGTTTATGCCACTCGGAAACATCACTACTCACAGTTGGCCATCCTGCGGTTTAGAATCGAACTTCAAAAGCGTTTTGAGCACCATGACCCGTTTGAGATCATTAAGGAGCTCAAACTCATTTTGAGACTCAGCGACCATGGAAAGCTATGAAGCCCAGAAATTCTTTACCTGCAAGATGGAAGAGGGTAGCTCCGTTAGCGAGCACGTGCTCACCATGTCGGGCACACAAACAAACTCCGAGTTGGGGATACCGATTCTAATGAATTGGGATTCACCATGTCCTCCAATCACCGCCACCAAGTTACAAGAACTTTGTGATGAACTACAATATGCCATGAACAAGACGCTGCAACTATCGCCCATGCTGAAAACTGCTGAAGTGGAGATCATGAAAGAACCAAGTGTTGATGGTCAATAAGACCACCAATTTCAAGAAAGGCAAGCCTAAGAACAAGGTCAACTTCAAGAAGGACGACAAAGCTGCACTCGCTAAGAAGCCCAAGGCTGGTCCTAAACCTGAAATGAGTGTGCCTACTACAAGGGTGTCAGTCCTGCAGTCCTTTGGGCGTAACACCAAATACAGCGGATCTCAAGAACGCAACATCAAGAAGAAAGGTATATTCGATATACATGTTATAGATGTGTATCTTACTAGTAATCGTAGTAGTTGTTCCGGTAGCAACGGTTCGCTGCTCATATTTGTAACTTCGAGGTGACGATGTCGGTGTTGGAAATGGCTCCAAGGTTGATGTGATCACCGTTGCACACATTCTCTACATCTACCATCGGATTAGTTTTAAATTTAAATAATTGTTATTTGGTGCTGCGTTAAGCTTAACATTATATCTGGATCAAGGTTGTTCATTTATATGAGTAAATACCTTTTTGTTATGAGATGAATGGTTTATTCTTATTGAATCTCGATAGTAGTGATACATGTTCATAACATAGATGCTAAACGAATAAAATTGAATGATAATTCTACATACATGTCTTGGTCACATTGGGTGAAGCGTATGAAGAAACTCATTCGAGTGGGCTTCTTGAATCACTTGATTTTGAATCACTTGAAAGATGTTTAATGGGAAAATGACTAAGACTCATTTCTTCCGCAATAATAATGAAGCTATAGACTTATTGGAAATAATACATACCGATGTGTGGTCCAATGAGTGTGGATATCGTTATGTTCTCACTTTCACGGATGACTTGAGTAGATATGGGTATCTACTTTATGAGAAGTTTAAGGAATTTCGTGAAGTGGAAATCATCGTAACAAGAAGATTAAGTTTACGCGCCTGACCGCGGAGGTGAATATCGAGTTATGAGTTTGGCATGCATTTAAAGAAATGTGGAATACTTTCACCAGTTGACACCGGGAACACCACAACAGAATGGTGTGTCGAACGTCATAATCGAACTCTCTTAGATATGGTTCGGTCTATGATGTCTCTTACAGATTTACGCTATCATTTTGGGGCTATGCATTAGATTCACTTTAAATAGCCATCTAAATCCGCTGAAACGATATCTCATTAATTGTGGTTTGGAAAGAAACCTAAGTTGTCGCTCCTTAAAGTTTGGGCTGCGAAGCATATGTAAAGAAGTTACAGCGATAAGCTTGAACCCAAAGTGGAAATGTGTCTTCACAGGATACCCTAAAGAAACAATTGGGTATACCTTCTATCATAGATCCAAGGCAAAGTTTTCGTTGCTAAGAATGGATCCTTTGGAGAAGGAATTTCTCTCGAAAGAAGTGATGGAAGGAAAGTAGAACTCGACGAGGTTGTTGAACCTTCTTTTGGAGTTGAGAGTAGTGCAGCACTGGAAGATGTTTCTGTGCCGCCTGCACCAACTGGAGAGGAAGCTAATGATGCAGATCATGAAACTTCGAACGAAGTTACTCCCTTGAACTCTCAATAAGGGTTCAGAGGTAATTTGCCACTCGTGGTATGACTCTTCCTTGAGCGTCATGTTGGTGAACCCAACAACATTGACCACCTTGTACGCCATGTTGGTGGACAACACAATGACCCTGAATTTCACGGAAGAAGCTATGGTGAGCCCAGATTGACGACAAATGGCTAGAAGCCATGAACCAAATGGGATCCATGTACGTAAAACCAAGTATGGACTTTGGTGGACTTACCAGATGGTCGAAAAGGCTATCGAGAACAAATGGATTTTCAAAAGAAAATGGTAATGTTACCGTCTATAAAGCTCGACTTGTCGCAAAAGGGTTCGACAAATTCAAGGAGTTGACTACGATGAGACTTTCTCACCAGTAGCAAAGCTAAAGTCTGTGAGGATTATGTTAGCAATCGCACCATATTTCGATTATGAATATGGAGATGGATGTCAAAACAGCGTTCCTTAATGGTGACATTGAGGAAGAGTTGTACATGGTACAACCCAAGGGTTTTGTCGATCCTAGTGATGCTGATAAGGTATGCAAACTTCAGCGCTCCATTTATGGATCAAGCAAGCATCCGGAGTTGGAATCAACGTTTGATAAAGTAATCAAAAACTTTGGATTTATACAAACTTATGGAGAAGCTTGTATTTACAAGAAAGTGAGTGGGAGCTCTGTAGCATTCCTAGTACTATATGTAGATGACATATTGTTGATTGGGAATGTTATAGAACTTCTTAATAGCGTCAAAACCTATTTGAATAATAGTTTTTCGATGAAGGATCTTGGCGAGCGGCATATATTCTAGGCATCAAGATTTATAGATATAGATCAAGACGCCTAATAGCGCTTTCACAAAGTACATACTTAGACAAAGTTCTAAAGAAGTTTAGAATGGAAGAGAGTAAGAAAGGGTTCGTGCCCATGTTGTCAGGTAAGACCTTGAGTAAGACTCAAAGTCCGCTACGCGAAGATAGAGAAAGATGAATAAAATTCCCTATGCCTCGGCCATAGGTTCTATCATGTATGCCATGCTATGTACAAGACGGATATAGCACATGCTGTTAGTTTGACTAGCGGATATCAAAGTGATCCCGAATGGAACATCGACGGTGGTCAAGAATATCCTAAAGTACCTGAATAGGACTAAGGATATGGTTCTTTCTTATGGAGGTGATGAACAGCTTGTTGTAAACGGTTACCGATGTTAGTTGGAACACCGATCCGGATGACTCAAGTCACCGTTGATACGTATTTATTTTGAATGGTGCTGCGAAGTGGAGGAGTGCCAAGCAAGCGTTGTGGCAAAATCTTCAACGGAATCGTAATACATAGCTGCTTCGGAGGCTGCACAAGAAGCCATATGGATGAAGGAGTTCATTATGAACTTGGCGTGGTTCGGTCGTTGGACCCGATGGCCATCTACTGTGACAACACAGGTGCCATAGCTAATGCACAAGATCCATGGTCACATAGCAAGCTGAAGCACATCAAGCTACGTTTTCATGCTATTCACGAGTATGTCCAAGATGGTGACATAAAGATTTGCAAAGTACACACTGATCTGAATGTAGCAGATCCGTTGACTAAACCTCTCCCTAGAGCAAAGCATGACCAACACCAGAACACCATGGGTGTTCGGTATATTACCATGTAATCTAGATTATTGACTCTAGTGCAAGTGGGAGACTGTTGGAGATATGCCTAAGAGGCAATAATAAAAGTGGTTATTATTATATCTTTGTGTTTATGATGAATGTTTAAATCCCATGCTATAATTGTATTATTAGGAAACACTAATACTTGTGTGTTTTGTAAACATAAAAGAGTCCCTAGTGAGCCTCTTGTTAAACTAGCTTGTTGAATAATTGATGATCATGGTTTCCTGATCATGGACATTGGATGTGATTAATAACAAGGTTATATCATTAGGAGAATGATGTGATGGACACACACCCATAGTAAGCGTAGCATAAGATCAAGTCATTAAGTTTGTATTGATGTAAGCTTTGAAATACATAGTAACCTAATCCTTCGACCATGAGGTTATGTTAATCACCATCACCGGATGGGTACTTTGATGACATCAAACGCCGCTTCGTAACTGGGCGGTTATAAAAGTGTCATTAGGTGTTCTGAAAGTATGTGTTGAAGCGCATATACCAAGATTGGGATTTGTCCATCCATATAACGGATAGATATACTCTGGGCCCTCTCGGTGGAATGTCATCTAGATAGCTTGCAAGCATGTGACTAGGTTACAAGGGATGACATAACATGGAACGAGTAAAGAGTACTTATCAGTAACGAGGAAGAACTAGGTATGAAGATACTGATGATAAAACCTCGGATAAGTAGAATGTCGCGAGACAAAGGGAATTGGTTTCGTATGTTAAATGGTTCTATCGATCACGAAGTAATCGTTGAGTATGTGGGAGCCGTTATGGATCTCCAGATCCCGCTGATGGTTATTGATCGGAGAGTTGTCTTCATCATGTCTGCATATTCACGAACCGTAGGGTGACACACTTAAGGTTCGAAGTTGTTTTAAGTAGATATGGAATTTGCGTTGGAGACCGAATGTTGTTCGGAGTCTCGGAATGGATCTGGGACATCACGAGGAGATCCGGAATGGTCCGGAGAATAAGATTCATATATTGGGGATCATTTTCTAAGTTGGGAAATGTTCCCGAGTGTTAGTATGGAGATTCTAGAAGGTTTCGGAATGTTCTGGAAGGTTCTAGAGGATTTCTTGGAGTTTACTTGAAAATCAAGAAAGGGATCAAGGAGACCAAGTGGGGCAAGACACGGATTCGTGGGGGAGGAGGATTCCTCCCCCTTCCCACCGCCGGCCCAAGGAGGGGAGTCCTACTAGGACTCCCCCTCCCCAGGCGCGCCTCCCTCCTTTAAATAGAAGGGAGGGGGCGCCCCCTCTTGCCCTCCTATCATAACAACCAATCTCAGCCGCATCTCTCCTCCACCTTTCTTCTGCACAGGCATAGGCGAAGCCCTGCAGAATTCTCACCTCCACCACCACCACCACCACGTCGTCGTGCTGCTGGGATTCTGTGGAGAAGATCTACTACCTCCGCTTCATTTGGAGCGGGAGAGGAAGGTCTGCTTCGACTCCGCACGTGTGACCGTCTGCGGAAGCGCTGCCGGAACGCGGCGCCGAAAGGATCGTCCACACGATCTTGAGATCGGCAAGTGATCGACTACATCATCCATGAGACCTAATCTCGTAACGCTTTCGGTTCTACGAGGATTAGTACCGATCTACCTCGTTGCTCATGTCTAATAGATTAGATCTTGGCTTTTTTCTAGATTACATCTAGGTTTTGTTTGTTCTTGCGGTAGAAATTTTTTGTTTTCCATGCTACGAACTCATCAGGAGAGATATCTCTGGGCCCTCTCGGTAGTAATATATCCAAAGTTGCTTGCAAGCATGTGACTAAGGAAGTTAGTCATGCGATATAATATTGTGAAACGAGTAAAAAGACTTGCAGGTAACGAGATTGAACTAGGTATGAAGATACCGACGATCGAATCTCGGGCAAGTTAAATATCACGAGACAAAAGGAATGAAATATCGGATAGTTTTTTTCGTATAATTTGTGAGAGCCATTATGGATATCCATGGTCCCGCTATTGGTTATTGGTCCGAGAAGTGTCTCGACCATGTCCACTTATTTACGAACCCGTCGGGTCACACACTTAACGTTCGGCATCGCTAGGATTTTGTGAGAATTATATATGGTGATACCGAATTTTGATTTGGATATACGGAATTGTTCCGGGAAGAATGTCAATGATTTATTAATTAACTGAATTAATGAATATTGATAAATATATTTATTTAATGGAAATAAATATAAGATAAATTAGCCCACAAGATAATAGCTTAAATGGGCCAATTTGATTGGCTCCATGTGAGGGCAACGTGTGAGGCAAAAGAAGGCAAAGAAAAAAGAAGAAAAAAAAGGCCATTCGACCTAGTGCCATTGGACCTTCACGTGGTGGCTTGATCATGTAACATTCAACAAATTAATTTGATTGATTGCACGTTACCTGGCACATGCGTTTCCTAGCACGATTAATGGAATTGATTGCTGGAGCGTTTCAACTTGAAATGTACACGTATGAGCAACGCTCGGCCATTTGCCTTTAAATAGAGCAGGCGACAAGGCGCGTCGGACAGATGGTCTGGCCGGCAGGCTGAGTCTCTTTTCTTCCCAGTTTTCCTGTAGTTCTTTTGCCTATTCTTCCACCTTCGCAGGCGCTTGGCGAAGCTCTGCAGAATTTCCACCATACATCCGTCTGCACGCCGTTGTGATATCGGATTCTCACAAACCACTGCACCTAACCTTGCTGGATCGAGAAGGAGGAGTCGGTGTCGGGCCGTATGTGTGGATACCGTGGAGGTGCCGTTCGTGTGGCACTTGGACTGAGGAAGAGGAGTCTACATCGGATTGATCCGACGCAGAAATTCTTTACCACCAACGATCTAAGATCGTAACGCTTTGGAATCTACAAGGGTATGTAATGCCAAATCTCCTCTCGTTGCCTACATCTCATAGATGAATCTCGGGATTTATTCCGCACATGCGTAGGATTTTTTTTGTTTTCTATGCTATGAATCCCTTCAGAACAATCATCCAATCCTAGTGCTGAATTTGAATAGCTACTATCTGTCACATCACAGTTATATTCTTAAACTATCAGTACTTGTCTGAATTTCTCACCATCAGTCTGCTAACAAAAATTTTCACAACACTGAAATTTCACCCTACCACACGGGCTAGTTACTCTAGGAGCAATCAAAATTTATTTAAAGATATCTATAATATAAAATTAATGCTCTATAAAAATTTATGTCATAATATTGCTTTGTTACCATAGATCTTGATATTTTTCTATAATCTGGGTGAAGATTAAAATTATCAGTTATTATAATAGGGAAATATGGATTACTTTTTGTCTTATATTTTATGAAGGATGGAGTATTAGTATAGGGAACATATTCAAATGCCATCTCCGAACATTGAGTTCTCTCAACAAAGCTCAAACTCAGAATGCTTGTACCTATACTGAGGCTCATCCAAAAGTGGATACAGTGAGTTCTCTCAACAAAGCACAAACTAAGAATGATTTGTCCAGTCAAATTGACCATTCTTCGCTCCTTTGTTTACTGTACAATTACTATCTTGCTATTACTTGCAACTCTGAATCTGTAGCTTATACATTCTTCTTCTTCAGAAACTCTGAAGAGGGGAGTAGAAGCAGCAAGCTCCACCGGTGGCAAGCATGAACCTGTAGAAGTGGAAATTCCCGTGGAGGATCCTGAAGAAGCGGCAGTGATTGGGAGATGGACACCGGTGAGCTCGCGGCCAGAAACTGGACAAGCCCACGAAGCTTGGGAGGTGGAAGCTGAAGGAGATATGCCCTAGAGGCAAATAATAAATAGGTTTTTATTGTCATATCTCAATTAGTTTATAATAGTTTCATATTGTACTATAACTGTGCCAAGTAGAAACATTGGTACATGTGTGGTATGAAACAACAAAGTCCCTAGTAGCCTCTATTCATACTAGTTCATTTGTCACGAAGATGATCTGGGTTTCAAGATCATGGGCATTTATGCCGACTGACAACGAGATCATATCATTGGAGAATGATGTGATTGGACATTCCTCGAAGGATTGCAACACGATCAAGTCATATAGTTCATTGTTGCAACAACTATACCTAGACTCCTTCTCCTTAGACCGTGAGCTCATATTACTCATTGTTTCCCTAGGCTGCTTTGACTACATCAACCGTCATCTGGTAATGCGGTGGCCATAAAGGTGTATGTTGGGTATTCTAAAGGAATAGTAGATGACATGTGACTGCAAGACTGGGATTTGTTCACCCACATGACGGGTAAAGATACATACGGCCGACTTGGTGAGATTACATCTATAAATGTTGCAATACGTGACTAGGTCACGGGGATGTAATATCACGATAACAAGAAAACAGAACTCATTGTGAACGAGATTGAACAAAGGTATGTGATACTAGTGATCGGATCTCGGACAAGTTGTATCGAGAAACAAAAGAAAGAGGATGCTACATTTAGACGATTCAAACGACATTGTCATCAGGAATGCATAGGGGTCACATGGACATCCCTGGTCCCTCTATTGATCATTGATACAGATCATGTCTAGAGCATTTCTGAGCCGTGAGAGGATACACTTAAGGGTACGATGAGAGCGATCATTCGTAAGACGGAATCACGGTAGAGAAAGAGAGAAAGCTGGAACTGTTCCATACAGAGATCCGAAGTTGTTCGGAGAAAGTACAAAGGACCGGAATCATTCCGGGAGAGATCCGAAGTTGTTTGGAGGAAATCGAAAGGGAACCGAAAGGTGTTTCGGGTCAAGATGGATTTTGTAATATGTGTTTACATATTAATTAGTGTAATTAATATTAAATATAATATTAAAATCTAATTTGAAGGGTTATTCCACTAATGGGCCAAACTTCCTAGGAAAATAGGGCCCATGAGGGAAAACCGGAGGAGGGAAGGGCCAAGGGCCAAGGGGCCAAGGCCCAAGCGCCTCAAGGGGGCCCACCCGGCCAGCCTAGGGTTGTGCGCGGGGTGGGGCCCACCCCTGGCCGGCGGCCCATGAGGCCCATGCGCCTCCCCCCTCTCTCCCTTATTTAGTCCCACATGGGAAACCCAAAGGGGAGGGCACACCCCCTCCCCATGTATAAAGGGATGCCCATGGGTGGGATGAAACACACCAATATTTGGAGAAGTCCTTTGGTTGACTTCCTCCTTTCCTCTCTCTCTAGCCCTTGTGACCATGGCCCCAAGTTTGGGTTGTGCGATCAAGGCACACCTGCAAAGACCGTTGTCTTTGCAGGATTCTTAACGGATATCAACTTCCGCACTCCCGGCGGGATCGAGGAGCCGGAGGTCTCATCATGCACCGGATGTGTACGAAGACACGAGGCACAACACTTGGGGCGCTTAAATGTCATGAGCCAAAGCTATTGCACGATGAAGATCAAGAAGGAGCAAGGGTGACCTGCGAGGAGCTTCGCGACCTTGAGATCGTCTACGAGTACGACTACATCAACCACGTTCCCCGCGGAACGTTAACCACGTATAGTATACAAGGGTATGTATTCTATACGCATTGGTCGTTACTGCAGTACTACATAGATAGATCCTAGGCAGTTTCTTGGGTTTCCATGTAGAATTTTTTTTGTTTTCCGCTCCGATCCCCAACAGTGGTATCAGAGCCGATCTATGCATAGGAGTGCTGTACGGTTAGTACGCACAAGTATTGTGCGGGCATTGATCCTTTAGTTGTTACCCTCTAACGTGTACTTGTTTATATCGCGACATTGTTTGATGAAGCGGCCCGGACCGACCTTACGCGTATTCATACGCGAGACTGGTTCCATGCTCAACATACGGCTTGTATCGTATAAGTGGCTAGCGGGTGTCCGTCTCTCATTCAATAGTTGATATAGCATTTACAATGGAGGGCCCCGAAAGGGGTGTAGTAGAGACAACTCTTGGATCCATGTTGTGGTTGGAAAGTTCGTAGTTTAGAAACGGTTCTAGTACGAACGCCCTAACAACCACGTAAAACTTGCAATAGATAAAGTAGAGGCGTCTAACTTTATTTTGTAGGGGGCATGTGATTATGATATGGCATTGGTCGATACGAAGGTAAAGTAGTTTACTTTTCTGTTACTAAGTAGTATAGTAATAGCCATCGTTCCGATGAACGACCTGGTGGCGGCGTCGTGTACTTGGCATCAAACCAAGGGCAAGATGGAGATCATGCCGGAGCGCTCGATGGAGATCAAGGCGCAAGAAAGACCATATCATATCAGATTATACATATGATGTTGATACCTGTTTTACATCTTATTGTGTGCTAGTATTTATATACTCAACGGTAGCAAATAAGATAATCCCTATTTAATTCCAATGTTCCGTGTTCCCCTTATGTGTGCACCACCAAGAAAGTTCTTCGGTATGAGGCCGGCCGTGATGATCGGGGGTCAGACATATCTATGTTCGCATATAGTGGGTGTAAGCCATGTTGCACAGCAAAAACACACAAGTTAGATTTGGCGAGCCTAGCATGTACAGACATGGCCTCGGAACACAAGAGATCGAAAGATCGAGCATGAGTCACATGAATGATGTGATTGACATTAGTGAATGTCTACCTTTGATAATGCACTGATGGCCATGATGATCGGGGGAGGTGCAGAGGATAGGGATCATGTGATCACTAAAATCGTCCAGGGGATGACCATTTTAGTGGAGACCAATTATAAATTGATCTCTTATTATAAAATTAGTTTAGATGTCTGTTTGCAAATATCTTAGTAGATCTTAGCCTATCCTATTGAGGTCCTTTGCGACCATTGGAATATATTGCTTAATTTGGAACTTAGCAAAAGGGTCCAACTTCATAGATTAATACCCACGCCTAAGGGATATCCTCATAAAAGGTGATCTTTTCTTCTTGATACAATAACCATTAGGAGATAATTCGATAACTCCAGAATGTTTGTGTTTTCTCCATAATCATCCAATAAGACATTCTCCATTTGATGGAGAGTTGGGCTACATTTTTGTATTCTACATAATAAGGCACATATAGTATGAGCCGTTGGATGAGTTTTCCTCCATCATGGATGAAAAGAGAATGTTTGGAAAAACACTTAGCGATCTTTCATTCGAGTTGAGAACACTTAGAAGGGCTTGATTGCAAATGGAGGTCATGGATAAAAAGGTATATGTTAGATATACAAAATTATAAATGTGGTTCTTGCAAAACTCGTTCTAGTTTACAAAGTATTTGATACTTGTCCTGCTTTGTGAAAACATGATGATCTGCTTGAGAATTGCTGGATTTGAGGAAATATGGTTTGATGATGGCAAGAAAAATAGTTGATGGCCGACATCACCTCTTCCCTCAAAGTTTGTCATTTGGATTAGTGGACTTGAATATAATTTTGTAATCCTAGTTTGTGTGTCTTGCTTTTGGCAAGACGATTATTCATATGAAAAAGTTACAAACCAGTTTGTACTATTCTTATGAACAATACCTTATCGTCACATTGCGATTACAAACAAGTTATTCTCATCACTATGTTAATGATAATAGTTTAAACATTTATAAAGGGTTAGAATGCTAAAAGATATCCAAAGTTTAATAATGAAACGACACTACAGTTTGAGTCATTTGGTTATTGCATGTTCTTTATGAAAGATCGGGGGTCCTAGATGCTTAATCTAGAGACTTTGCAAAACCATGCCTCTTGGGCAGAATGACTAAAACTTCGCATTCTGGTAAAACGGTGATATGCGAAGAAATGTTGAAACTTATACATAATGATGTATCATATTTTCAACAAGTAGTGGAAATCATTTATTAAGGACTTAAGTGAATAAAGTATTTACTTAATGAAACATGAAGTTTGAAATGATTTGAATTGTTCAAATGAGTTCATAACAAAATGGAATATTGAATTAACTGAATTAACAAGTCTCTTCGATTCGACCGACATGACTAAGGTATTCAAGTTAAGTTTAGCATAAAAAGGGACTTGTGAAAGATGTTTCACAAATTATGATAATTGGACGAATTCAAACTATGTTGAAATATCTAAACATCATAATCATTATGTATTAAGATACATATGGTATAATATCATCACTTATTTGGTTTATAGTTGTCGTTTAGAGTCAAAGATCAAAATAAGTAAACACCAATTTGAAATACAAAGGAACATCCAAAAGATTCGTGGAAACAACACCATAAGTGTTATGGCACGTTTGAGTTTCTGGAGATTTCGACAAGTCGAAGTCGTGGCGAATAAACAAGTCTTTGTAGAGCATTCTTAGGAAGCTATGAATGCATCGTCCACAAGGGGAAAACCTGCTATTGTCCTAAGTTGAAGTGTCTTGATGAAGATACATGTGGAAGAAAGTAAAAGATCAAAACAAGGTATTTGACCTTACCTCCGAATTGTTGAGTGGCGCAGCGGAATTTGTTTCGTGAATCCAAACTCTGCAAATAGAAGAGAAACCAATGATAATGATCATAAAGTTTCAGTGAATACTTTTACTAAAGAAAGTAGGATTCAACTATATATTCTACAAGTTTGTGGAATTATATTGTTGATCCACTTGTCATGTTTTGAACAAGACATACCTACAAATTACAAAGAAGCGTGATGGACCTGAGTGTGAGAAATGACTAGGAGTCATACAATCCTATATTAAGTTACATTTAAGATTGCAAAGTAACATGTTACTTGATCTTATTAAAGTAAAGAAGTTTACTTGATACTTCTGAATGACTGCAAAGTCACAAGAAGGAAATGAAACTTAATGAATGACAAAAATCTCGATTTGTCACAAGTTTGGACAAATTCAAGTAGTTGACTACAAACGGTAGTGATGCTTAAGTCTTTTGGATTTACACTAGAAATATATGGATATTGAAGTCTCGTAATTGGAATTCTCAAATTGGTAATGATCAAAGAATTTTGGAGTGTCCAAAATTATTGAGAGAACCTAGATTTGAGTAGGAGCAAATCATCTTGGCTAATTCATAATATGTAACTGACATATTTTGAGTGGGAGCTAAGTGAAATCCCTGGATCTCAAACATGAATGTCATATTTGAGTGGGAGCATAAAATCATTTTGGAATATGTAGACGACATATGTGAATAATGTGATTGGTGTTAATAGTATTTAAGTTAGGATGAAGCTGAAGTTATTAAACAATAAGATCTATCGAGATAGATTGGTAAGTTTAATAAACACTAAATGTCGAATGCTTCCTGGACTTGATTCTGAAAGATGTTAAGAATGTCCTAAGACAAGATTCTGAAGTAGCTCAGAATGGAACAAGGTGAGAAAGTAGTTCTTACTGTATGAAGCATTGAGTATTGCAACTATGGTTGAAAGAAAGAGATGCGTTGCATCTCCTATGCCTCAGTCATAGGTTCTTCCATAAAACCATGTTGTATACTCGACGTAATGTGACCCGAACTTCTGGTTGGAAGGACAAAGTCTTAATTGTAAGAACGTGTCTTTAAATGATTCCTGAGCAGATCACTGAACCAGAGTTAAGTTTGTACATAAATGACAAGAAGCAATGTAAGTGGCATAGATGCATTTTATGCACTAGGATCTACATAGATATAGAAGTATAACGGCTACATCTGATGTGATGTATAATGTTATGACGGGGCTAGTTCGCTTTTAACGTAGAATGATGCGTCCCAGGGCCCAGTGCCCATGAGAAAGCCCTCGAGGTTGATCTAAAGTCACTGTAAGCTCCTGAAATCTGGCCTCGTTCTATACGCATTGGCCGTTACCGCACTACTACATAGATAGATCCTAGGCAGTTTCTGGGGTTTCAACGTAGGAAATTTTTTGTTTTCCGCACCGATCCCCAACAGAAGCCAGCGAGCTCGCCTAGTGCCAGCATCACGGTGCGAGCGAGGCAGCGGAACGACTCCATCATCCTCCACCACCTCGACTCCAAGGGCGCCGCCGAGCTGTACGCGGCCAAGTTCCTGGCGCCGGTGAGCTCCTGCAGCGTCAGAATCACAGGACGAGCGAGGTGACCCTGCAAGGTTCCTCCGATGGCGAGCAGGGTCAAAGTGGGGCAACCCATGCGGGATCCCTCCGGCGGAGATCAGGGTCAAAGTGGGGCGACCTACGCCAGATCCCTCCAGCAGCGGCCGGAGCGGCGGACGACGGGGATGCCGGAGACTGCGGGAAGAAACAAGATCTGAGTTTGATTTGGCCAAATTTAAAACGGTTTGACTGTATTAGGGATGTTTTTGCAAAAACAATTTGAACTAGCAGGGTGACGAGCTGTGACATCTTTTCTGGGATGAAGGGAGTACTACATAAATAATACTTATTATAAATTAAAAGGATTATTTTTAAAATGTCCTGGCGTTTGCATTAAGCAATGCACATAACATTTATTCATTACTAGCATTTTCTCTGCACCCCTGGCGCGGCTGCAAGACCAATAGTTGTATGTCAGTTGGTCATAGTTAAAGACCATCAGCCATTAAATTTAATCTATGGCCAAAATCGTGGATACAAAGCAAAGTAAACACCTCATATCTATGAGTTAATCAATGGATAAAATCATGGATAAAGAGCGAACTAAACACCTCATGTCTATGAGTCAGGTGTTGTATCGAGAGCATCACACGAACATAGAGTAAACGCGTTTGTTTTAAAGGAATTATTATAGAACTCTATCAAGCTCAAGCAAAGTACTTAATCTGCATGTTGCGTGCTCCGCAGTATCGTGTCGTCAATCTAACGATCATACCAATATGACTAAAAACTACGTCATGTTTATGGAAAAAGGAGAAGGCGCCGAGGAGCTGAAGCTGCCACTCTAACATCCTATTGAGACGTAGCAAATTACTTACTTCACATAACACATGCTCTGTAGTATTGTCTTGTCAAACTAACTATAGTACCGAGCTGACAAATAATTCCTGGAAAACGGTGAAGGAATCAATGAGATGAAGCTATTGTTGATGCATTCTAGTGTAGGAGTAGAAGCGATTGAAACTTCTTTCACAGTAGTTTGTTTCTATGCCTCGTTTTTCCCAAATCCATCCAAAATGTCGACATTTCATATGACATAATAGCATTTAAGGCGGCAACGTGAGTTGCAGCATGGAACAACAAACAATTCAAATTCGTACAGCACTAAAATTTTACTTCAACTTCTTAGCAAAAGATTTTACATTGTTCACGAACACATAAGAAACCTATTAAGAAAATAGTAACATACAGTTGTACTATTATTGGAACCCTGCATCGTCTTCTTCTTCCTCTTAGAGTCTAGGTGCGCCATCATCTCCGTGACGCTTCGTTGTGTTCGAGAAAGCACCTCCGCCGTTGTCGTCGGTACCGGAGCCGGAGTCGCAGTCGTCACCATCGTCCGGCTCCTCACCACCGCCGCCATCCGCCCCTCTTGCCGCCAGCGTGTCCTCCCACTTCTACGCCACCTTGGCTCTTCGAAAAAATCCCAATCAAGGCCGTCGTCTGCGGTAGCATCAGCCTCGACATTGTTCTCCTCGACGTGCGCGTCGGTGTGGGCATCGCTTTCCTCGTCCTCATCGGGGTTAGCGTCGGCGTGATCGTCCTCGTCGGTGGGGGCATCACTTTCCTTGTCCTGGTCGGTGTCCTTGTCCTCGTTAGTATTGCCGACACCACGCTCTGTGTCAAAGTCGGAGTCGGCGTCGGTGCCCTCGTCCTCGTCGGTGCTGCTGACGCCACGCTCGAGATCGTCGTCCTCGTCGGTGTCGGTGTGCTTGTCGTCCTCTGGCATCGATGCATCCATGTATGATACCTACATATTGTTCCCCTCGTCGTCCTCGGAGGGAGAGCTTGGCGGCATCACTTGTGGAGAAGGAGGCGGCGGGAAGAAGGAGCCGACCATGGCGATGCGCACAAAAAAAGTAAAAAGAAAGAAGGGACGGAGAGAGAACTCGATCATAAGCGATGAATGTGGAAGTTGTATGTACGTGTGGCTGGTAGGAAGAGTAGAAAAGGGCACAAGAGCGAATAGTTACAATTTTTTGTATTCAGTTCAGAACTAGACGCGTAAATACGAAAGCATTCGAAAGGGTGCCATGTATATTCTTTATGAACACATCTCCATTCTCATCGTGTTTGTTTTTTGTCATGGTCACATGCAACGCATTCGCATCCAACATCTTCACATACAACGTGCTCGGATTCAATAGGTTCACATTCAACAATTTCACTGTTAAACACATAATAAACATATAATAGAAGGTAAAGAAAAAACACCGAGAAAGAAAAACGTAGGGAAGTTATCGTACAAAGATTCTTATCCGAAATTTCTCACGCTTCGATTAGAATATTTTTTTCGAAAATTGTATAGTGACCGATTTTCGATCCTCGATGTATTTCCATTCTCAAAAAAATCGCATATGGGCACGTTCACATCCAACAGTCTTGCAGTCAACGTGTTCGCAGTCATCATGTTCACAGTCAACGTTTTCGCAACCATCGTGTTCAAATTCAACGTGTTCACTCTTCAACGTGTAAGAAACAAACATAAAGCAAGAAAAAGAAGGCCAAAAACCAAAGCAGAAGACCCCAAAAATCTAAAAGAAAGGTAGAAGAGGATAGTTACGTGATGCCCGCGCCATCGTTGATAGCAAGATCACCACCACCCTCGATTCGAGCAGCACCGCCAACAGCTTAGATGAGATGGAACATGCGAGAGGCAGACCCAGCCTACAACCCCACCGAAGTGCGAGAGGCTAAGTGCTCGCTGCGTGTACCACCGTCTATCCGGCCCATTGCCACCCGCATCGCCGGCATTGGGTGTGTTCACTAGGCCGTCGCACGTGAATGATGAGTGTCGGGGGATGACCCCGGGTAGGCCAAGACGGGACGAACCGGACGGCTCCAAGGAGCATGGGCCGTCTGGACCCAGATGAAGGAACCACAACCGGGTGGAATCCCCATCCGGTCCGCGCTAAAGTTTCCCCGGCTGGCCCGTCTAGCCGGGAAACCAGAAGAACCGGCCGGGAGGCTGCTCCTAGCCGGCCGCCTCAGATCCGCTGGACATTGTATGTCGTGGTGGTGTCACGGCAGATGCCATGGATAGGCTAAAAGTGGGGCCAATATGCACTAGAGGAATCCAGGGAGGGATAGAGTGGTGATTCCACACACAGATGCTTAGTATTCTCAATGTTCACTGGATTTACACATGCTCCTTGAGCTGTATTGGGGAGAGGAGGAGGAAGAAGCTCTCTTACTCTCACCACAACTTATCACCCAAAGAACAAACTACTCACCCGCCAGCTCCTTCTACAGAGGCCCTAGCGCTCCTTATATAGGGGAGGCTAGGTTCCCAGTTAGGGCATACGTGGAGGCATAATTCTAGGAATATGCCTCTCCCAAAATAGCAAACCGACCGGGTCTCCTTTTCCCTTCGTAAGCCATGTAGAGGCTACGTAACCCTCTGCGGCGCCAGCGTCAGCCGACATAGGCAACGTCACCTTTGTTGGCCATGCCCTGCTGGTCCCTCCCTCTGTTCGCTTCGCGCACACTTCAGCGCACAGAGACCACCTTTTGACCAGCGAGATACCTTCCATCTCTTGCAATCCTGGTATAACCCGGCTCAGGCCTGGTTAACCCGGCCCCGTGGGTACCTGCAGACAAGATACAAAGAACCTACCGACGTACGATATACGTCGGCCGGGACGCGGTTAGGCGGACATCTTCCGGGCCGGGTTACTCTATAAGTCGGCCTGTCTTGAGGTGACTTGGACAACTCTCGCTTTGACCTTGCCTGACCTCGGCTAACTTGGCCTTTATACCCCGGCGTGACCCTACCCGGGGTATCCCTCCAACATTGTATGGTGGGGATGACGCTCCTTGCTGAGCGCACCCTTGACCAGACAGGCTGGCTGGCCTGGCCGGCGCTAATGGACAACTGCGCCAAAGCTGGAAGCTGACGAGCAAAGCAAGGGCTGACGAGGAAAGCCCCGTCTTACGCATAAAGAACCGGCTGACGGATAAAGAGCCGGATGACAAATAAAGCAGGGGCGCTGAGCGCTAAAGCATGGTTCTCCCCTGTACTGGAGGCTTGACTAGACTCGGGCCTACCGTTTGGCCCTATCCAGCCGACCCACTTTATAAGGCCCAAATCCAAACAGTAAACCCTAGAACCCATCTGGTAAGCTACCTCCTCGACCTGTATATAAAGGGGGTAGCGCTAGGATTCTAGGTAAGCTCAAGCAGAAGGAAAAATAGAGACCCGAAGAAGGACTTAGAGAATTCCTAGCAAGAAATAGCTAAGGAAATAGCTCAAGGAGCACTTGTATTGGGCATTTGCCCCCTTTGATAATAGATCCTTGCAGGAGTAGTAGTTTTACCTCGCCAAGAGGGCTCCAAACCTGGGTACATCGTTGTGTTTGCAGTATCTGTGCCCAACCTGTTGCGAGTAGCCACCGATAGCAACCTAATTGTCCCCTTCAAGCCATCCCCGATGGTACTGCCGTGTTCCACACCACGACAGTTGGCGCCCACCGTGGGGAACAACGCTTCGGCTGGGATCATCTTTCGCACGGGACTTCCACTCGTCGCCGGTGAGCGAGTAGCCTCTAGCCTCATCCTCACTCTCGACTCCTACGACTACGTCCTCGACAACGCGTCCTGCTTCGCTGGGGAGACTTTTCCCAAGCGGTGTCTCCATCATGCGCTTCGGCGAGCACCGCGTTTACATCGTCACCGTTCATGTGGCCTTCCCTCGTGAGGTCGTCACCATCTTCGGCGCGCCCCCTGGCTTCTCCGCCTCGTGCATCGCCAGTAGCAGCGTCGAGGTCATGATGGCGGGCTCGATGGAGAACCGCCGCCCACCTATGGAGCGCAACATGGACGGCCGCGCCACTAACTAACGCCTCCCAAACCCGGACTTGATCAACGCGTCCATCGAGCACCTCCAGAACCCCATCACCCCCATCGAGGCAGATCCAGCTGTAGCTGCGGCGGCCCTGGAGACCACCCGCCAGAACCTTCTGGAGGAAGCCGGCAAAGTGGCAGCCGCCCAACGGTGGATGAATGCCACCATGCGGGAGTACAACATCGTGCACGGCTTCGCGCGCCTACCCGGCACCAGCCGCCTGGCTCAGCCGCAAGGCAGAAACCTCGGTTCGGAGATGGATCACGCCGCCGATCCGCGCACACCCGTGGTGCAGCCAGTCTACAGCACCCCCGCCAAAAACATGAGGGCCGCGGAGGCGGCAGTCGTGGAACTTAGCCACCTGGAGGGCGAGGAACTGCTCCGTCAGCAAGCGCGCGTTCAGCTCCTCGTGGTCACGGCGAACAAGCAGCAGGCCGAGGCAGAACTCAGCATTGCTGGCAACAACAGAACCCAACCGGCTCGCCGGATGGCGGAACCGGCTGCGGGTGGCAGCAAGGCGTCTTCCCCAAATGGAGCAAGATAGAGCAACCGCCCACGCGGTGGATCTGTAGGCCATGGGCACAACGCCCGCGATGCGGTAGCTGTTACCAGCAAAAACCGCGAGCTAGCCAACGCAGCCGGAAAAGGCCAAGCGCTCCCCAAGTCCCGCCTATCTGGCCGGCTGGGACCGCTCGAGTCGGACGAACAACAAGATGCACGTGCGGAAATCGACCTGCTGGTCCAACCACGTGCGCTGGAGGAAGAAAGTCTAGCCGGACCAAGATGTTTCAGACCGCGCATCCGGAACAAACCGTTTCCAAAGGGATTTTCGCTCCCGAGGGATACGCCAAAGTACAACGGCTCGGTCAAGCTGGAGGATTGGCTGGTGGATTATACCAGCGCCGTGGGCATTGCCAACGGCAACCGCCGGGGAACAGTGTGCTACGCCCCTCTCAAGCTCCTCGACTCAGCCAGAACGTGGCTAAACAGTCTCCCCGACAACAGCATCAACGCTTGGATCGATTTCGAGCAGGCGTTCGTTCGCAACTTCATCGACACCTACAAGCGCCCAGGTTGGCCTGGCGAGCTTGCTCTCTGTGTGCAGGGCCTGGATGAATCTAATCGCTCCTACATCAACCGATGGACGAGCATGCACAACTCCTGTGAGGGGGTACGCGAACATCAGGCAGTTGATTTCTTCATCAACAGCTGCAGAGACGGCACTATGCTCAAGCATAAACTTCGTCTGCTGGATCCCACAACCATGGCACAAACCATGGCCATCGCGGACAAGTACGCCACGGCCGACGCGGCAATGAAAAGATCCTTCCGGGTGGACGACCAAGGGAAAATAATCGTCAACGTCGCCATAGATCGGCGCCAGCCGGAAGGAAATGGACACAACTCCAGGTGGCACGACAACCGCCACGGCAAGAGAAAGGACGACCAGCCGGATAACCAATATGGCTCCAAGCAGGTGGCGGTCGTGCAGGAGGATGCGGCTGCAGGCTGAAGCCGGAGACAGAAGCCTGATGACCAGCCCCCAAGGCCTAAGTACACCATTGAATCGATGCTTGATGGGCCATGCAAGTTCCACAGCAGGGGCAACAAGCCGGCTACGCACACCACACGCCAGTGCACCTGGACGAAGAAGATGGTGGAAATTGCCGGCGCACCGGCTAGACAGGCACCACCTCCTCCAGCCGGTGGGCCGCCAGGTGATCGCAACAACCAACGTCGAAGGGAGGATGATGATAACAACTACCCTCGTCAGGTGGGAAATTACCACATCTTCACCACGGAGCCAGATACCAAGAACAACAAAAGGCGTCGCGAGGCAAAAGTGAACGCAATCGTTCCTCCTGTTCCCCAGTACCTCAACTAGTCGGAGCAAGAAGTTGCATGGAGCCGGAAGGACCAGCCGGCGGAGCTGCCTCACCCGGGCACCTACGCGATGGTTCTGGATCCTATCATTGTCTCCCAGAAGCATTCATGCAGATTCTCCCGTGTCCTCGTAGACGGAGGGAGCAGCATCAACCTCCTATACCGCAGCTTGCTCGACCGGCTCGGTATTAGTGAGTCGCAGCTGGAGCCATCAAGCACCTCCTTCCACGGAGCCGTCCCCGGCCCTTCGCATTCCCCTATCGGAAAAATCCGGCTAGATGTCATCTTCGACACGAAGGACAACTTCCGCCGCGAGCCCATCTGGTTCGACGTGGTCAACCTCTGTAGCGCATACCATGCAATCCTGGAGCACCCAGCGCTCACCAAGTTCATGGTGGTACCACATTACGCCTACCTCAAGATGAAGATACCAGGACCCAAAGGCGTCATCACCGTGGCTGGCTGCTACAGACGGTCTGTGGAATGTGCCATAGATGGATCCAAAATAGCTGAAGCCATGATCATCATGAAATAAAAACGCGTAATCATGCAGAACGTGGCGGCTCTGTAGAAGGACATGCCGGCTGGCGAGCCCAAGCCGGCCGGAGAGGCACAGTTCAAGCCATCCAAGGGCACGAGGAAGATCATGCTGAACGAGACCGAGCCGGACAAGTTCGTCCTTGTTGGAGACGGCCTTGACAGCAAATAGGAAAGCACGCTCATCGAATTCCTTCGTGAGAATCGGGATATCTCCGTATGGTCCCCAAAGACATGCCAGGTGTTCCGAGGGAGATCGCCGAGCACTCTTTACATGTCAGGCCAGAAGCAAAACCAGTCAAACAGTCATTGCACCGCTTCACGGAGGAAAAAAGAAGAACAGTTGGGGAGGAGATCACCCGGCTGCTCGCAGCCGGATTCATCATGGAAGTTTTCCACCCGAAATGGCTGGCAAACCCAGTACTCGTGCTGAAGAAGAACAAGACTTGGCGCATGTGTGTTGACTACGCCAGCCTGAACAAGGCAGGCCCCAAGGATCCATTCGCCCTGCCAAGGATAGACCAAGTGATCGATTCCATGGCCAGCTGCGAGCTGTTGTCATGTCTGGACACATATTCCAGCTACCACCAGATCCGTCTGAACCCCGCTGATCAAGTAAAGACATCATTCATCACTCCTTACGGAGCCTACTGCTACACCACAATGCCATCCGGACTGAAGAACGCTGGAGCAACATACCAGCGCTGCATGCAGAAGTGCTTGTAGACTCAGATTGGTAGAAACGTACACGTCTACGTCGACGATGTGGTAGTCAAGACCAAGGAGCGCCAGACACTCCTTGAGGATATGAAGGAAACATTCACCAACCTCCGCCGGTTCCAGATGAAGCTGAACCCAGAGAAGTGCGTATTCGGAGTCCCAGTCGACCAACTACTCGGTTTTCTCGTATCTGAGCAAGGAATCGAGGCAAACCCAGAGAAGATCGGCGCCATCGAGCGCATGCAGCCGCCCAAGAACATGAGAGACGTCCAGAAGTTCACCGGCTTCCTGGCCTCCCTCAGCCGGTTCATCAGCTGGCTAGGCGAGAAAGCACTCCCACTGTACCAGCTCATGAAGAAGACGGACAAATTCGTCTGGACATCACAGGCGGATGAAGCTTTCCGTGACCTCAAGCGCATGCTCACCTCGCCACCTATTCTAGAAGCACTAGCTGCAAAGGAACCCATGTTGATGTACATCGCAGCAACAAACAAGGTTGTCAGTATGGTGTTGGTAGTGGAGAGGCCGGAAGAAGGAAAGGCGCAGCCGGTGCAATGACCGGTGTATTACCTGAGTGAGGTACTCTCGCTCTCGAAGCAGAACTACGCTCATTACCAAAAGCTGGTGTACGACATCTACATGGCCACCATGAAACTGAAGCACTACTTCCAAGAACATTCCATCCGGGTGGTGGCGCTAGCGCCACTCGCGGAGATCATTGGCAACAGAGACGCCACAAGCCGGGTGGCGAAATGGGCCGTAGAGGTCGCTTCCCACAACATACAGTACGAGCCAAGAACGGCGATCAAGTCTCAGGCCTTGGCGGATTTCCTTATCTAGCACATTGCGCTGAGAGAGAAAAGCAAGCAGAGTCTTATAATCCACTCGCTGGACATGGCGTGCAACTACATGACGCGTCCGCCGGTACATGACACGTCCGCGAGAACCCGCTGACGTCTATGACTAGTTGCCAACTAGTCTCTGAATGGGACACACAATACGATTTCACCATGATAACTCGTGGGCGTCTACGGTCTACGCTGCTCCACCAACGATTACCCGCGTCGTATAAGGTTTAGGTGTTGGAAATATGCCCTAAAGACAAATAGTAGTAAGGACTATTATCATATTTCATATAGTTTATGATTAAGTTTTATATCATGCTATAACTGTGTTGAGTGGAAACATCAATACACGTGTGATATACAAACAACCAGGGGTTCCTAGTGAAACTCTAGTCACTGGTTCATTGGTCAACAGATGATCATGTTTCCTGATCATGTGGCATTTATGCCAGTTGGAAATGAGGTCATCACATTCTGAGAAAGAGATGGTGAACCAATACCCAACCTAAACATCGTGACCCGATCATGTCACGAAGTTCAAGTTACGATGATTAGAAATGGATCCTCGTAGACTATTCCTTAGACCGTGAGGCTATATCAATCACTGTCTCCCGAGAGTGCTTAGAAAGCATCAAACGCCATCTGGTAAAACGGTGGTTATAAAGGTGTGTTTAGGTATTAGGAGGAAACCGTAGAGGCAATATATGCCAAGAGCGGGATTTGTCCATCCATGTGACGGGAAGATACTCAAGGGCCCACTCGGACAAGTTATATCCAATAGCTGCGCAACATGTGATTAGATCACGGGGATATCACTTGTCAGAACGAGTCAAGTAGCATTGTTCAGTAACGAGATTGAACACGACATGGTGAGGTCATTGATCAGATCTCGGGCAATGCAAGTATCGAGAGACAAAGGGAATAAGACACGACTGTCTCGGTTCAAACGATGGAAGATCTTCGTGGAACGCACAGGGGTCACATGGCCATCCAGGTCCCTCTGTTGATCATTGGTGCGGGAGTGTCCTGACCATGTCTGGAGTGTTCCCGAACCGTGGGGTATCACGCTTAAGGGCTTGATGATGCTTAGAGAGCATTTATAGGATCGGTAGAATCGCCGAAGAAAAGTAGAGGGAGAAAACTAGAAGGGTTTCGGTAAGTCCGGAGGATGTTTGGAGTGGAGGTGGAAGGTGTTCCATGGCCACGGAGATTGAATAATATGTGGATGAATGTTAAATATTGATTTAATCATTTATTCATAATTATTTAATAAAGAGAAAATCAATTAAAGGTCAAAAAA
The DNA here is from genome assembly GCA_023614405.1 of Avena insularis. NCBI lineage: Eukaryota > Viridiplantae > Streptophyta > Magnoliopsida > Poales > Poaceae > Avena > Avena insularis. The sequence continues at coordinate 158,996,742 of CM042694.1, read as the reverse complement.
AGCTTAATGGGCCAATTCCGGAGGGAGAAGGCCCCTTAGGGGAAAGTAGAGAGGGAGAAGGGACCAATGGGGAGGCCGGCTGGGCCTTGCCCCTCCGCGGGGCCCACTAGGGGCTGGCCGGCGGCCACCCCACCCCCTCCTCTCCTTTAGTCCCACCCCGGGACTTGAGGGGAGGTAGTACCTCCCCCCTATATAAAGTGGGGTATTTGGCCTAGAAAAATAGACCGAATAATCAATAAAGGTCTCCCCACTTTTGGGAGGACCTCCAATTGATATTTTCTCTCTCCCCCTCTCTCTCTCGTGACCGTGGTTCCAAGTCTGGACTGCGCGAGCGAGAGACATCTTCACCATGAGCTCACGCTGAGATTCGGATCCGTGAGCTCTACTTCCATCGCTTTCTTTGGATCGAGAAGCAGGAGTCATCGTCAGGCACCGGACGTGTGTAACTCCCCGCCAGGTGTCGCACTTGAGGCACTCAAGTCGTTGGAGCCAGAAGGAGCGCAAGGACTTCATCACGACCTTGAGGTCGGCTTCGGCTCGTCTACATCAACCACGCTCTCCTGAGCGTTGGCAACGCTTTTCTGTCTTCAAGGGTAAGTTCGCGAAAAGCCCCTCCCGTTATTGTATTACTAATATATAGGTCCTGGCAGCTTCAGGGGTTCAGGGGCGTAGAGTAAAGTTTATTGTTTTTATGCGCGGAACCCCTACAGTGGTATTAGAGCTAGATCTATGCGTAGTAATGCTAGTACGGGTAGAACACACGAGATGTAGCGTGTGGGCATTGATCTTTTAGTTGTTACCCTCCCACGTGTACTTGTGTATACCACAGTAATGCTTGATGAAGCGCCCCCAACCGACTTTACGCGTTCATTCGCGAGACTGGTCCACGCTTGACATACGGCTTGTACCGTATAAAGTGGATTATGGGGGTGTCTGTCTCTCTCGCATTAGTTGGTATGCCATTTGCAACGGAGGGCCCCGAAAGGGGTGTAGTATAGACAACTACTTGATCAGCGTTGTGCTGAAAGTTCGTAGGTAAGAACGGTTCTTGTGCGAAAGCCCATTCGGCCACGTAAAACATGCAAAAATAAAGTAGAGGCGTCTAACTTTGTTTTGCAGGGGGCGTTGCTTTGTGATATGGTTGTGGCAAAGGTAAAGTGACTACCTTTTGTTATGTAGTAGTAGATAGTCACGAAGGTGACGAACTACCACGCCAGAATGACACTGGTACCCTGGTGTCTACGGCGCCGGAACCCTGGCGCCAGAACCCGGTGACGACGGATAGAGATCACGACGTGAAGGACCATATCACATAGCATTTACATTCAATGTTATTGTTTGTATGTCTTATTGTGTGCTAGTATTAGATACTCGACGGTAGCCTAATAAGATGATCCCTGTTAAAATTACCAACGATTGTGTTCCTCCTTAGTGTGCACCACCAAGAAAGTTCTTCGGTATGAGGCGATCCAGGGTTACAGGCCTGGATGTCAGACATATCTACATTCACATACAGTGGGTGTAAGCCATGTTGCATAGCGAAAACACTAAGGTTGATTTGGCGAGCCTAGCATGTACAGACATGGCCTCGGAACGCGGATGGTCGAAAGATCGAGCACGAGTTGCATAAATGATGTGACCGACGTTTAGCGTCCACCCTTGAACCCAAATTGATGGCCGTGATGATCAGGGGAGATGTGGCTGATAGGGGTCGTGTTATCACTAGGAACCCTTTTGGGGATAGGTGTTTCTGAGTGGAGTTATTATTAACTCATTTAATTATAAACTTAGTCTAAATTCCTCTTGCAATTATAAATGTAGATGGGACCTTTCATGTTGACAATTGAATGGTTAGAAGGAGAGAAGCTCAGATTAGTTGGATCGAACTTCTCCATTTGGGTTGCCAGTCTCCATGTTCTCCTTAGCGAGAACGATGGTCGACTACATACTCGACAGGATGGATTTGGATCCGTCCACAGACCTTGAGACCCCAGAGGAGCGGAAAGACTGCTATCTCCGTCGTGAGATGGCCTCCTATATTTCAGTTGTGATGCGTTTCGGAATGGTGGACGAGCTGTGGCCTTTCATGGGTGATGTCCACCCTCGTTTGGTGATGCTGCAGCTTAGGACACATTTAGTGGAGCAGACACGCATCTGGGAGCATGAGCTGATGGGAGACTTCCTCTCCATTAAGATGGAGGAGAACTCGTCACTGGACAGCCACTTGCAGCACATGCATGATGTGTACATGAGGCCAGCATACTTCCTGGACGTCTGGATTACAGGCTCTTTCGCAAATGCTCTTGTCTTGCGCTGCCACCAAGCTACCAAGCACAAGTCAGGACTTGCGTAATGAGGGGCGACACGGAAATGGAGTTCCACCGGTTCATGACACATCTCAGGAATGTGTTGGTTGAACCAGATGTCACTTAGGTCGTCAACGACAAAGGTATATATTTGATATACAGTTTTATAAATGTTATAATCTTGCAAACACATTGCAGTGTTAAGTATATCTGATACTTGTTCTGTTTTACTGAAAATAGGTCCTTCTGCATGAGAGGTGCTTGCTGGAGAGGAGGTGACGTTGCGTGTTGATGGAGAGCATGATGATGATGCCTGACGACACTCTCCCTCGACATTTATCATTTAGTTTGTGTTTTAGGATGATTAATGTAATCAAGAGATTGTGAACTTCTTTAGTGTGTCTCACACTTCATGAGATGGTTATTCATATAAGTTTGTAACAAACAGTTGTTCTACTTTTATGAATGATTTCTATTCGTGTTCATATCTTGATTGATTACTTGTGAATTATCCTTATTGTTATGAAACTAATTGATAATGTATGAACATTTATAAAACATTAAAATGCCTTGTTTAAAATACCCAACTTAATGATATATTCATTAATGAATGAAACCATTGTTTGAATTCAAAGTTATGTGATAATATGTGAAAGTCATTCGATTTCTTATCACATATAAATCATGCCTAAGTTCGGCAAAATAACTTGAACATCGTGTATTACTTGAATACAAAGTGTTTGATGAATTGTTAAATAGAATACATATTCGATGTATTGTGTTTTAACGAAAATGGTAATTATCATTATATGATTGCTTAAATGTGTAAATAAGTTTACCAAAGAAACATGAATATGAAACTATTTGATTTGATCAAAGTGTTTCATCAATAAGAGGGTATAAGTATAAAAGAGAATCTAATTACTATGATTTGATCAATAGTAATGAAGTTCAACTTTATAAGAATGGCATAAAAGTAATTGTGAAATGTGAAGTGTTTTGAAATTTCAAAATGCGAAGCATCACAATGTGATATTAGATATCAAAGGGGGTTGAATAGAAGGCACCAAATAAATCGTTGTAGTGTAGATGTAGAGACCATTAGTTTAGAAATAGTTTGCACTCAATTAGAATTGGTGAACCATTTGAATTCGTGAAAGTTTTGGGGTTATTCGATATAACCAAAACAATAGCGAATAAGTCCTTGTAGAGTATTCATTGGAAACTTTGAATACGAAACCCATAGCTCAAACCAAAAGGAAAGCAAGATTTGTATTGCTTGGATTTTGGTACATTCTTGAGAAAGCTCACTTTTCGTGATGTTTCTTAATTATGGAGCAACTGGGAAATAGTGTAAAACACGATGAGGATTCAAAACCCTGCATCAGAGTGTTGAGAAGCGCAACAGACAATGTTCCTGAACGATTCTCCTCACAGAAGGAAAGAATCAATGATTTTGATCATTGTGTTTTTACCTCCATTGTTGTTTTTCACTACATCAAGTAGGATTCAAAATGTAAATCCATATCTTGTATGGAGACATTTGTGAATCACTTGTCATGATTTTTTGGAATATGACATACCTACGAACTACAAAGGAAATAATGGTAAACTAGAATTATGAGAAATCCTAAAAGCAAAATTCACTTGAGATTAGAAAGCAATTCATTGCTGAATCTCACAAGTAAAAGGTGCTACTTGAATTTTCCCAAATGACTGCAAAGCCATAGTAGGAAAAAGGGGTGAATGACAAAAGCACAATTTGTCAAGTATTGGATGAATTCAAATGAATTTGATTCATGTGTGTTGGATGTCTAGTGGATTTAAAACTAGTAAAGTACTAGTATCTCATAGTAAATCTTCAAGTTTGATATTTGATCAAAAGATTTTGAAGCTGTTCAAAATAGTAAGGAGATATGCAATTTGCATAAAATTGAGTGGGAGCTATGAAAGTCTTCCTGAAACAATATGTGATTGACATATTTTTGAGTGGGAGCAATGTAAGTCTCAAATTCAAATATGTAGGAACATATTTTGAGTGGGAGATTATAGGAGTAATTCTTAAGTATGTTAAGGATGAAAGCGCAAATACTTATAAATAATGATTTATAAGATGTAGAAGTTGATAATAGGTGTATTATAATATTATGTAGTATTCCTTAAGGGATTCTAAAAAGGGTTTCGGAATAGAAGTTAATTAAGGAATTGGTCCTTAATAAATCAAATTAGGAATAGTATTAAGTTGAACATCAATGGTTGAAAGAAAGAATAGGATGATCATCATCCACTATGTTAAGACATAGGTTCTGTCTTAGTAAACCATGATGACAACTTAACATAATATGTGATCCAATAAGAAATGTTTGAATGTGATTAAGTTCGAATCACAGAACGTTGAGCTGAGTTTGTCCGTAGTATCTAGTAGAAAACTGTGGACATCTTTTCCAAATCCATAAAGGATGACATATCTTAAAGCATAAAGAGTTATGTTATAAGGGAATATGTTGGAAACTCCTGTAGATACCAATTAAAAGTCAAGTAGGAAGCAAGGTGAACAAAACATCGAAAGTTGCACAGAGTGCACTAGTGTTTCGATGAATACATTTATAATAATAGATAAGGGTACCATCTAAAGTGTTGTATAATGTTATGGTGGGGATAATTCGCTTTTAACATAGAATGATGTGTCCCAGGGCACAGTGCCCATGAGAAAGCCCTCGAGGTTGATCTAACGTCACTGTAGGCTCCTGGAATCTGGCCTCGTTCTGCTGCCATAGCGACGATGCATACACACAGATGCTATCATGTGATGATAAAGTATTAATGTCAATCAGGGAGACATTAGTAAGTTGCAAAGGATCTGGGACTGTAAAGTACAGACGCAAGACTCAACCTCTTCCATGAGCAAGCATGTTCAGGGTACCGGATATATGGTGCCAATAATTAAGAACAAATGCAGCTAGTGTATTTGTACTCTAGTGCAAGTGGGAGACTATTGGAAATATGCCCTAGAGACAAATAGTTGTAAGGACTATTATCATATTTCATATAGTTTATGATTAAGTTTTATATCATGCTATAACTGTGTTGAGTGGAAACATCAATACACGTGTGATATACAAACAACCAGGGGTTCCCAGTGAAACTCTAGTCACTGGTTCATTGGTCAACAGATGATCATGTTTCCTGATCATGTGGCATTTATGCCAGTTGGAAATGAGGTCATCACATTCTAAGAAAGATATGATGAACCAATACCCAACCTAAACATCATGACCCGATCATGTCACAAAGTTCAAGTTATGATGATTAGAAATGGATCCTCGTAGACTATTCCTTAGACCGTGAGGCTATATCAATCACGGTCTCCCGAGGGTGCTTAGATAGCATCAAACTCCATCTGGTAAAACGGTGGTTATAAAGGTGTGTTCAGGTATTCGGAGGAAACCGTAGAGGCAATATATGTCAAGAGCGGGATTTGTCCGTTCATGTGACAGGAAGATACTCAAGGGCCCACTCGGAGAAGTTATATCCAATAGTTGCGCATCATGTGATTAGATCACGGGGATATCACTTGTCGGAACGAGTCAAGTAGCATTGTTCAGTAACGATATTGAACACGACATGGTGATGTCATTGATCAGATCTCGTGCAATGCAAGTATCGAGAGACAAAGGGAATAAGACACGACTGTCCCGGTTCAAACGACGAAAGATCTTCGTGGAACGCACAGGGGTCACATGGCCATCCAGGTCCCTCTGTTGATCATTGGTGCGGGAGTGTCCCGACCATTTCTGGAGTGTTCCCAGACCGTGGGGTATCACTCTTAAGGGCTTTATGATGCTTAGAGAGCATTTATAGGATCGGTAGAATCGCCGAAGAAAAGTAGGGATAAAACCGGAAGGGTTTCGGTAAGTCTGGAGGATGTCCAGAGTGGAGGTGGAAGGTGTTCCATGGCCACGGAGATTGAATAATATGTGGATGAATGTTAAATATTGATTTAATCATTTATCCATAATTATTTAATAAAGAGAAAATCAATTAAAGGTCAAAAAAAGCTTAATGGGCCAATTTCGGAGGGAGAAGGCCCATTAGGGGAAAGGAGAGAGGGAGAAGGCACCAAGGGGGAGGTCGGCTGGGCCTTGCCCCCCCGCAGGGCCCACTAGGGGCTGGCCGACGGCCACCCCACCCCCTCCTCTCCTTTAGTCCCACCCCGGGACTTGAGGGGAGGTAGTACCTCCCCTCCCCCTATATAAAGTGGGGTATTTGGCCTAGAAAAATACACCGAATAATCAATAAAGGTCTCCCCACTTTTGGGGGGACCTCCAATTGATATTTTCTCTCTCCCCCTCTCTCTCTCGTGACCGTGGTCCTAGGTCTGGATTGCGCGAGCGAGAGACATCTTCACGGCGGAGCGCCGTCGCGCTACGTGATTCGGATCCGGGAGCTCTACTTCCGCAACTGCTGCTAGATCGGGGAAGCGGGAGTCATCGTCAGGCACCGGACGTGTGTAACTCCCTGCGAGGTGTCGCACTTGAGGCACTCAAGTTGTTGGAGCCAGAAGGAGCGCAAGGACTTCATCACGACCTTGAGGTCGGCTTCGGCTCGTCTACATCAACCACGCTCTCCTGAGTGTTGACAACGCTTTTCGGTCTTCAAGGGTAAGTTCGTGAAAATCCCCTCCCGTTACTGTATTACTAATAGATAGGTCCTGGCATCTTCAGGGGTTTAGGGGCGTAGAGTAAAATTTATTGTTTTTATGCGCGGAACCCCTACATTAGGCTGATAGATGGCATGGGTCTCGGTCGACACGTTTTCTCTGGACAGGCCCCCATACGCGAGAAAACGCGACCGGCTGTGGTCTATGATTTGGTCGATTCGCGGGAGTACGAATGCCTTGTTTGGGCAGGGGCTGTTGAGGTTGGTGTAGTCGATACACATCCTCTAGGTGTTCTTCTTCTTCAGTACCAGGACTATGTTAGCTAGCCACTTGGAGTACTTGATGGGCCAGATGAACCCTGTGGTGACTAACCACTGGACCTCTTCGGCGATTGCACGACGACGCTCTTCATTGAAGGGCCGCAATGGTTGTTTGATGGGTCACGCCTTGGGGCCGGTGTTAAGTTTGTGCTCAGCGAGTTCTCTCGGAACACCAGGCATGTCAGATGGCTTCCATGCGAAGATGTCGCGATTCTCATCGAGAAACTCGATGAGCGCGCTTTCCTATGCGGGGTTCATGTTGGTCCCCACGGTGACCTTCCGGATTGAGTCACCTGGGACAAGCTCGACGGTGTGGGTGTGCGTGGAGGCCTCGAAGGCTTCTAGCGCGGAGCTTGCCGAGATGGGCTTCTTCAGGATCGTCGAGTCATCCTTGTCAATGCCACTCGCGTATTTTGCGATTTCGTTAGCATGGTTCGTCTCCTCGGTGTTGATGGCGTCCGCGAGCTTGGAGCCATTTTCCTCGCACTCCACGGCTATATCGTGGTCGCCGTGGATGGTGATGACGCCACGCGGGCCCAGGAGCTTCATCATGTTGCAGGCTTAGTGGCGGGCCATCATGAATTTGGCGAATGCTTGTCGTCCCAGCATGCAGTGGTACGGGCTGTGGAAGTTCACTAGCTCGAAGACGATTCGCTCGGTACGGAAGTTGGAGGGTGTGCCGAAGGTTACTGGGCGCGTCACCTTGCCGATTGGGTATGCCTCGACCTAGGAAAATGCCATGGAAGGTTTAGAGGGTCGATTCAACCATCGATTGCGGGAGATGCAGGTGCTTGAAGGTTTCCAGGTACATGATGTTGATGGAACTTCCCCCGTCAGTATTCAGCCACTTTGGGCTTGACGACCAGGGTGACTCGCCCTGGGTATTCGATCATGGGTGTGTGATCCTCTCGACTCCAGGTGATGCTTTGCTCTGACCAATTAAGCCAGCACGAGATGTCCACTCGTGTCACCGCATTGACAGGGACTGCGCTGGGCGAGCACCTTCGTCTCGCGCTTCATGCCGAGTTTGGTGAATGTGTGCTACGTGCCGACTGCATTGCCGAACATGCCATTGTTTCTATTGTCCCTTGGCGGGTCATCTTTGGGGCCTTCCCAGGCTCGCCTGGCCTTCCCGATCTCTTTGAGAGAGTGGCAGCTGGCGGTAGTGTGGGTGGCGGGCTTTCGTTCCCTGCTGTGATAGACACATGGTTGGTTGAGCAGTGCTGCGGTGTCGAATTTCGGCCTTGCGACATTGTTATTGCGGTAGCCGCCTTCGTCATGGAGGAAGTTCTTGGGATCGCGCTACCCGTAGTTAGCATTGGCGATGAAGTCAGTCCTGCAATCGCCGTGTCGTTTGCTAGTGTGGCGGGTGTTGCTGTAGCGCAGCTTGCGGTGCGTGTTGTGGCCGCTCACGTGGCGTCTTCCACCCGACTCGTCGTCTGAGTCCTGGTTCGGATCTTCCTCCGCATACCGCTTAGTGGTCTCGAGGAGGTAGGGGATGTTTTCGAGCGTCCGATAGACCCTCATGATCTTGGCGACTAGAGGTTCGTACTGACACGAGTTCTTGAAGTAGTGGATCATGGTGTCCAGGTGGATGTCGGAGGCATTGATCCACAAGTCCTGCCAGTGTTGGACCTAGTGGCAGGTCGACTCGCGTGGTCCTTAGATGCAGCGTTCCAGGTCCTCGATGGTGGTGGCGCATGTGTAAGAGCCCTCGAAGTGGTTCATGAAGGCTTCTGACATCTCTTCCCATGAGTCGATTCTATTCTCGGGGAGGGTGTTGATCCACTGGCGAGTCGCCCCCTCCATCATCAGGAGGAGGTAGCGGGCGGCGAGTAGATCCGTGTGACTAGCAATCCCCATTTCCATGAGGTACATATCAATCCACACTGCCGGGTTGAGTGTGGGATTGTACTTATCAGTCTCCTTTGGCCCCTTGAAGGTTGAGGGGTACCTTTCGCCTTGAATCATTGGTCCTAAGCATTGTGGGATGATTCGTCTGAGTGAGCCCCTAGGCTTGGGATCGTGATCACCGTGGTTGAAGAGGGTCTGTTGCATGTCGTATTGCTGGCGAGCTTGCCAGGCCTGATTGGCGATGATGTGAGTTCATGCGTCGATTGGCTGTCCGTTGGCGACGACCGTGTTGTTTACCGGTCGTGGCTCGTTGGTGGAGTTTGTAGGGTTGGATGCCATAGCTATAGTTGCTATGGCTCGGGAGGCGGACCGTTGACGGTGTTGGTGACTGTTCTCTTGTCGGGGCGGTTGCTGGAGGCTATGCGACTGTCGGTCAATCGAGAATACATCCATCCCTGCGGGTCGATCCCCGTGGTTTGCTGTTCCACCGCTCTGGCTAGCAGGGCTTGAGCGTACTTGATTTGCAGCGCACCCTCACCCGTGAGGTTGAGGTTGGTGACAGCGGCCTGTCCCGTGATGACATTGTCCATCAGGGTGTAGTAGAGTGGGAGCCCATTGGCGTCGAGTTCTTGTGGCGTGATCATGATCCGCGGCTACTCCGGAGGAGGTGAGCGGCGGATCGTGGTGGAGCTCCATGTGCGGGTGCTCCAGTGGTCGGGTGGCTGGCGCCTAGTGCCACCATCAGCACTACTCGAGCTCGGACGTGCGTGAGGGGTTGCGCCCGTCGTCGAAGTTCAGGGTGCGACCCTGAACGGTGGGGTTGAGGTGGCTCCTGATGCGGCGTTGGTGGTAGAGTGATAGCTCCTATGCCGTTTGCTGCTCGAGGCAGAATTTTTCGCGCTCGGCGTGCTCTTTGCCCATGGCCACCTCCAGTCGTCAGCGGTGATCTTCAATTTCCGCCGTAGTCACCGTTGCTGGGAGCGGTGTGGTGAAGGGATCCACCGGCACGCCACTGTCTGCCATGGTGATGGAGTTGTAGAGGTTGGGTCTGGCCCGGGCCTCATCGGGGAACTCCGATCCGGGGTCAGAATCGAAGACCCCAAGGATAGATGGGTTCTCGAAATCGTTGGCGTTGGAGACACGCGTGGTGAAGTCAACATGGGACGCGGCAGTGATGGATGCGGCGATCGAGGCAGGGATCTCCTAATTGGCGTCATTGTGTAGGGCCGCATCAGACCCGACCGCGTCGCTCGTGGCCGGGTCGTACTCAGAGGCGGAGGAGGGTGATGGAGTGGACTTGCTCCTCCGTGAGTCGATCGTGGGAGGAGGGGGGTTCGTTGATGATGTCGAATCCCGACGATTCCGCCGGGTCAGTGTCGTCCGTGAACCCGACGAAGAGGTTGATGATGCCGAACGACACCACTGCGGCGTGGGTCACCGGACGCGACGCTGGTATGTAGCTACTCGGAAGGATCTAGAGGAACCCGCCATTGGTGACCATGCGACTGGTGGTGAGCGGCCACTCGATTGGAGTGTAGGGTCTCGCCGCGGATCTCAGGTTTGACTGGCCAAGCACCACGGTGGGTGCCACTATCGTGGGAATGACCACGGCAGTCATTACCGGGGTAGCGATTGAATCGATTGGGGGGAAAGAGAGAGTCGCCATCACAGAGTTTTGATTGCGAGTGGATTACAAGGTCGGCGAGCTCGGTGATTGTATTGATTGCGAGTGGATTACAAGGTGGGCGAGCTCGGCGGCTAGGCAGCGAGTCACTAGAATGGGGTAGCTAATAGGACGTAAGTTCAATGAGTACCCTAGGAAGGTTTATATAGGATCACCTTGCTAGGGTTTACAAGATTACAACCGAATCAGTTTAGGTTTCGGAGGATTTGACCTAATACGACTGGCCCTAACTAAGGTCTTGGACCTTCAGCTTTCAGTCGCCGGGCTTCACTTGAAATATCCTTCCAATCCTGTGTCAGCAGGCCCATTCGTCATGGTCCTGGGCAGTCGAATCTTCCCTATGGACATACCCCGATTGGTATATCCCCTCATCCCGAATTGGGAATTCAAAATTTCGCTCGATTTAGTTTGATTTATGTAGTTTAAACTGAATTTTCTCGCACATTAGGACATCACAGAGTTTGATTATGCTCCTCACACCTGTGAAGACCCCACATCCCATGGGATTGCCGTGGGATGCCCCGAGCGGTGCCACGGGCACGATTTGGATCCGTTGAAGCTTGTTTTGTTTGAAAGCACTAACACCGGTCGCCGATTTTATATGTACCCTGTGCAGAAGGTGAGTACATTTTTTTTAATCCTCGTACGGCAGGGTTCGGACCGGCGCCTTACGCCACGGCAGTTAATGGCCACAAATGGCCGTCCGTGCCGTGCCATCTCCCCTTGCCATGTCAGCCCTGCAGGTGGGCCACCCTTGTCGGAGACGCTGTCTAACTCGGCTAAGCCAGCCATTACACATAAGTGGTAGTTTTTTGAAGTTGTTAGGCAACGATGAGGAAGGTGAACTCGCTATCAAACTAACAGTAGCGATTCAAAATTTTCCCGAATAATGGTAGTTTTTTGAAATCCTTGTCCCAATTATGGTAGCAATATGTAATTTTCTCCGCGGTTTTGAAGTACCAACCAAGAAAAAATGCACTTAGGCGGCGCCCACGGTTGTTAGATACAGATCAATAATACATACTCCTGCATCAAATGAAAATGAATTGAAGTGCGGATAACATGAGGAGAATCAAGACAACATCAACCAAAAAACTGGAAAGCGATTCTTGACTCCATCCTTTTGGAAAGATTATTAGGTTATTTCATGCTGTAGAATAAAACCTTTGCGTCAAAAATCTAGCTGTATTTTTTGCTAAAAAATCTTGTTGTATTCTATCCAAGGATTCATTCCTAGAATCCTACTGTACAAATCAGAGTATTGGAAATAGTCTTGCCTCTAGCCAGTCACTTTGATGTCTAGATACATTTGTTTTACAAAAGTTAAAACATATGTAATGGAGGGAGTACAACTCTTCGGGCTTCACCGTCCTCGCATGCCAAAGTTTACATACTGTCTGGGTAATTAGCATCATCCATTCATCAGTTGGTAAATGCAATTTCCAAATGATTGCGTTCTGAATTATTGCATATTTAGAGATAAATATCTAATTTCAGGGTGAACACATGTGCAAATGTCACGATTGATGTTCAGTTTCTTGTTCACGGTGTGCCAGCGGCATTTTTATGATGGAAAATTGGATTAGCGTTCTTCAAGTAATTATTTAATCTAATTATTACTATCATCTTCTAGAAGAATTAGATGAGTCTTTCCCGTCAACTCTGATGGCAACCTTATCTTGCCCTCCACTCAAAAAAAAAAACCTTATCTTGCCCTCCCTCGCCCATCTCTACCAAATTGCTCTAGCAACACCAACAAAAAAGCTTCTAGACAGTGTCATTATATCTCACATTTTCCATGAAACAATATGTGTACCGGTTTTTCTATTTAAGGCAATTCGAAATGCTTCGTACGAATTGCTACATACTCATTCGGCTAGAAGCAAGATGTAATTTTGACCGACTCCATAAACCAGCTTTTTAGAAGATTTGTTTGTGGTTATAAATTTTGTGCAACTTTAGAAACCAATATATCATTTGTTGATATATATAGGTCTAAATTTCTTCAGCCGTAGCAACGCGCATGTTTTAGAGCATCTCTACTCAGGGGTCCTAAAGCCCCCTGAAGCGCTATCGGGGGCGTCGGCACTGAAAATCATGCCTTCCACCCCCCAATTCGTTTTTGGCGCCGGTGCATCCCGTTTTGTTATCCGGCGCCCCTAGGCCAAACTCAATCCACAAGGAGTCTAGTGGGTGCGCCGGATGGAGCTGAAAACCACGCGGGCTAGCCCTGGCAGTGAGATAGGTGCATCGTTTCCAGAGCCGATGGGTCCCGTCGTATGGCCACGCAGCATCGCATCCTTTCGTTCCCGCCCTTTTCGACTCTTCCCGCACAGGTTTTCCGCCCTTTCCCGCTATATCTAGGGCAGCCGTCCTTGCCATCCACAGATCCACACCGCTCTCTATCTCTCACCATGGACACCCCACAATGGGCCTATCTCACCTTCGAGGAGACGGAGGCGTTGTGCGCCTCCAACTACCCTTGTCTACCGGCTGCTCCCGACTGGATGATGAGCGCCGCAGGGGTGCTTGTCCCTCCTGTGCCTCGCGGTTCCGGCCACCGAACGGGCATCACGAGCCACTATTACCTCGAGCTCATGTCAGAGAAGCGGATGGATCCCAATTGATGCTCCGACAACACCGTGACCTGTACCGCCTTCTTGGCCAATCGACGAGAAAGAGAGCTCACCTGGTACGAGAGCGACGACCCTCCTTCAGTCAACCACAACGAAGCCGGCCGATGGCTGTGTTGGGCAAACCGGACACTCGCCGGTGTGATGCGCCACATTGCTGAAGGAGATCACCCTTGCCTGCGGTACCTGCACGTTCAGCCACCATGGAGCCCAAGCAAGGGCAGTGATACATTGCAAATGTATCTATAATTTTTGATGTTCCATGCTTGGTTTTATCCACTTTCTTGTGTTTTGTTCCAACTTTGGAGTACTTTTCATATGATTTCCTGGACTAACCTATTAACAAGATGTCACAGTGCCAGTTGCCTGTTTTCTGCTGTTTTTGGTTCCAGGAAGTCAGAAAATGAATATTCTCGGAATTGGACGGGACAAAAGCCAAAGTTACTATTTCCCGGAAGACTCACAGAGCTAGAAGGAGAGTCGGAGAGGGGCCATAGGGTGGCCACACCACCCCTAGGCGCGGGTCCACCTAGGCCGCGCCAGGGCATGGTCTGGGCCCCCTGGCCGCCCACCGACCTTGCCCTCTGGCCTATAAGAAGCCTCCCGAGACAGAAACCCTAGATGGTTAATCAGAAATCCACGAAAAGTTCCGCAGCGCCGCCGCCACCGAAGGGGAGATTCGGGGGACAGAAAGTCTCCGTTCTGGCACCCTGCCGGGACGGGGAAGTTCCCCCGGAGCCATCTCCACCGCCATCTCCATCACCGTTGCTGATTCCCATGATGAAGAGGGAGTAGTTCTCTCTCGAGGCTAAGGGTTCCACCGGTAGCTATGTATTCATCTCTCTCTCTCTCTATGCGTGATCTTATTGAGATCATGAGCTTGTAATCTATAGATCTACCTTGCTACTCAAGTGCTTTAATAGATCTCTGCTCTCCCCATGTGTGTGAAGTTGACAGTGTGCACACCATGGTGGCACTTAGGATAGAGATTACAAATACTTGTTATGAGTTATATTTGGAGTTGGATGTCTTTATGAAATTGTGGGGTTTGTTGGACTCATCTAGTACTCAAGGTGACAGTGTGGGGTTATCTAGATGGGAAAGGCTTACTTTGAGGTGTGTTGTTATAGCCCTACCAACGATTAGAGTGTTCAACTGGAGAGTAGTTAAGAGTAGTATCATAAAGAGAAGTTATTTATATGAGAGTGTTCACTAGTGAAAGTATGATCCCTAGGCCTTGTTTCTAAGCACTGAAACACCGTTTGCTACTAGATCTGCTACATGTTTGCTTGCTTCCATCTTTATTTCAGTTTCACTTAGTCTTTTCCACGCCATCAAAGTATTTTCTACCACCGTTGTCTTTTAACTATACCACTTGTATTTCACTATCTCTTCGCCGAACTAGTGCACCTATACACCTGACAAGTGTATTTCGTGTGTTAGGGACACAAGAGACTTCTTGTATCTTGATTGCAGAGATGCTTGAGAGGGGATACCTTTGACCACTTCCTCCTTGAGTTCGATAAACCTTGGGTGATCCACTTAAGGGAAAACTTGCTGGTATTATACAAACCTCTGCACTTGGAGGCCCAACAACTGTCTACAAGAATAGAAGTGCGTAGACATCAAGCTATTTTCTAGTGCCGTTGCCGGGGAGGTAAGGTAAAAGGTATTCACACCGGAGGATTAAAGAAGAAGAACCTCCCACGGCAAACGCCTATTTTCTGGCGCCGTTGTCAGGGAGGTAAGGTAAAAGGTACTCACATCCTCCGGTGTGAGTGCTCGAAGTTATTTCCTTTAGATTCTGCAATTTTGTCTTTTTGTTTCTTGTTTTCACTAGTTAGGCTTAATGGAAAACAACAACAAAATTAGAGAGCTTTATAGTATTTATCTTGAGTTAGGACATGAAGTGTTTGAAGAGAAAATTAAAAACCTATGGAACTTTATTTGCATGCCAATAGCAATGTTGTTAGTATGAATTCTTTGGACACCATTATTGCTAATGCTATGGAAAAGTCTAAGCTTGGGGAAGCTAGTTTTTATGAATATGATATTTTTAGTTCCCTAGCTTTGGAAGATAGCTATCCTATTGCTTATGATGATACAAAACCTCCAATATATGATGATTACAATGATGAGTATCATATTTTTAGTCCACAAATATTGAGGAGAAAATTAATTATGATTACAATATGCCTCCCATATTTGATGATTATGGTGATGAAAATAATAATGATAGCTATTTTGTTGAATTTTCTCCCACTACAATTAATAAGAATGACTATGTTTATGTGGGGAGTATTAATTATTTTATGCATGTGGCTCATGATAAGAATGTTTTATGTGATAGTTATATTGTTAATTTTATTCATGATGCTACTGAAAATTGTTATGAGAGAGGGAAACATGGTTTTATGCATCTCAATAATATTAAATTTCCCCTCTTTATGTTGAAAGTCTTGAAGTTGCACTTGTTTTGCTTTCCTATGCTTGTTGCTTTGTGCTTTCATGACTTGTTTCTTTACAAGATTCCTATGCATAGGAAGTGGGTTAGACTTAAATGTGTTTTGAATTTGCTTCTTGATGCTCTCTTTTACTTCAATTCATATTTCTTATGTGAGCATCTTCTCAAAATATCATGCCTAACTTAAAGGCGTTAAAGAAAAGTACTTACTGGGAGATAACCCAAAAGTTTTAGATGAGTCTTGGAAGTTATTACTTCAGTAGTAACCGATCCTTATCCTTTTTATTTGCCTTTTGTGCGAAGAGTAACCTCTAATGAGAGAGAAGTAATGATTGGGAAAGTTGCTGTCCCGAAATAGATTTCTGTGCTTCAACTTAAAAATTCGTCTAAAATCACTGTACGTCCTTTTGCAGCGTGATTTTTTTTGCTTCTGCCCCAGGTTATTATCTAACTTTTGTTAGTTCAACACTTTTCGATTTGAGCAACAGAAGGTCTTCGAAAAAATTCGTCTTTACCTGCTGGTCTGTTTTGACAGATTTCTGCCATTTTTTGCATTTGCTTCTTGTTGGTTCATTTTTGAGTTCTTTTGGGGAATTGAGCTTTTTGAGGGAAGTGCTACAGTAGCTAGTGTTTTAATGGAAGTTTATTTGGTGTTGTAACTGAACCTTAAGACTTATTTATCTTGAGTGCACTAATGTTGCTAATAAAGATTGTGTGAAGTTTTGTATGAAGGAAAAATTTCAAGTGTATGGAAGGAATGAGTAATGAGATGAAGGATGGACTAAAGCTCAAGCTTGGGGATACCACGTGTGTCACCTCAAGAAATATCCAAGAAGTACAAGCGTCAAAGCTTGGGGATGCCCAAGGCATTCCCCTTCTTCATCAATAAAACTTCCAGGTTTCTTCCAAACACTTCATTTTTATTGTTTCATGCACAGTTGTGTTGTTGTTGGAGCGTCTTCTTTTTCGTTTTGGTTTTTCGTTTGCTTGGTTTTCTTAGTTTTATGAATAAATTTGTTGGACCCCCTCTTTCATACATTGGTTTGCAAATAGTTTGGTTTGGTTTGGAAAAGAGTCGGAAAGTTCATACTTATGTGGTAAAAAGAGCTTGTTTTTGACTATGGCCTATGCTTTATCACGCCATGCTTGATATTGTTTTGGCTTTATGCTTAGTATTCTTTGTTGTAGAATGACTTGTTATAAACAATTGAGATTGCTTAATGTGCATTGGATGAATCATGTGTTGTTTTAGCATATTAAAGCATAGTATAGTGGTATTCTCCTTTGATGCTTTATTTGGGTTGACTTGGCGCATGCTCACACCATGTTATGACTATCTCAAGTCACCATAGCCTTTATGATCCTTTAGTTTTCAACTTGTAGTATCACTTTATGCTTTGATCAATGATGTTTTATCGCTCTGCATGATTATGGCCATTATTGCTCTCTTAGTTTGTCGCTCCCAGTCTTTTGCTAGCCTCCACAACAGAGTATGAGTTCCACTCATGCATCCAACTCCCTAAACCAACTTATTCAAAAGAGTCCACCATACCTACCTACTAGCTTGTGCTATTCCAAGTATATTCATGCTTTTGTTTACCTTCCAAATTAAACTTGTTATGAGAAAACTAGTGATTAAAGCTCTCACGAACTTGATGGCACACTTTACTTTACTTGTCCTTAATAAACTTGAACCATTGTGTCGTCTATGTTTTATATGCTTGCACTTATTTGTTGGGAATTAGCAGAACCATGCTTTCATGGGAAATGCTTTCAACATTGCACTTGGTACTTGTAACTAGTTGATATCATGCTCTTTTGTATATGGATGTTGTCGGTGTGAAATGAAAGGGGAGCTTGTAAGTCCATGGAGTTATGTATATGCGTTAGAGAAACGCCTGGGCCGCTAGTCTAATCCAAGCTGACATGGTAGAAACCTGCAGCGTAACCATAATGAGCTGTCTATGAAGCATTCTTCTTATAAAAAAAGAGTCCTATATTGAGAAAAAGAGAAAAAGGAAAAAAGGAGATTATGAAAAGAGGAAAGAGAGAAAAAAGCACCATATTCCCATGGTAAATAAGAAGAATGCTGAGATGCTCGTTGTCTGCTTGCCTTGTCATTTTGATATGGGGATTCTTCCGTATCATCAGGCAAGGGGTACCCCGTTGGCAGTTCTCTATGATACACATGTACTTACGATGACAAGAACTTACCAGTGACTAAACCTGAGTAGCATGAGGAGCGGCCATCGTATTCAAGGGACATGAGATTTCTAACTTATACTTTGCCAAGCATATACTCCATAGTTTGTTCACTTTAACCTTAATCACTTCAAGATGCTTATGATAGGGGCAATGAGAGTTGAAAGCTAAAAAGTACCATAATTTTTGGAAGCTCTTTATGAAACTTGAATCTCTGCTTCCTTCCATGAAGGCCTTTCTTTCACTTATATATTGAGTCTCCACCTTCTACCTTTATGCACCTACTTTGAGAGCATAGTGGCCATTCTTAGTTCTATGTGCATTGTCCCAAGACTTATTGATTGATGCATACCTTGATATTGCTTGTTTTAAACTATTTGTATCTAGTCACTCTTATGAACTTTGAAGGTGTCCTATGCATTTATATTTTCTACTCTATGAGGGACAAGCTGAATACTATTATGCTATGTTTTCTTTATGTAAAACAAACAAACGTCTTGCAAAGCATTGTTATTCATGAATCTTTTGTTTGTGCCTTTTTATGTTGCATCATAGTTTATTTGTCTTATTGCTAGAACCTTGTCTTTCATGCTATGATTGAAGTACTATGATCCTAGCTTTGAATGTTTTACAAATACTTTGATCAAGTCTTTGATGGTGCATGTCACCTCAAAAATTGTTCTTTCTTTTTGTCACTTACCTACTCGAGGACGAGCAGGAGTTAAGCTTGGGGATGTTGATACATTGCAAATGTATCTATAATTTTTGATGTTCCATGCTTGGTTTTATCCACTTTCTTGTGTTTTGTTCCAACTTTGGAGTACTTTTCATATGATTTCTTGGACTAAGCTATTAACAAGATGCCACAGCGCCAGTTGCCCGTTTTCTGCTGGTTTTGGTTCCAGGAAGTCAGAAAATGAATATTCTCAGAATTGGACGGGACAAAAGCCAAAGTTACTATTTTCCCGGAAGACTCACGGAGCCAGAAGGAGAGTCGGAGAGGGGCCATAGGGTGGCCACACCACCCCTAGGCATGGGTCCACCTAGGCCGCGCCAGGGCATGGTGTGGGCCCCCTGGCCGCCCACCGACCTTGCCCTCTGGCCTATACGAAGCCTCCCGAGACAGAAACCCTAGATGGTCAATCAGAAATCCATGAAAAGTTCCGCAGCGCCGCCGCCACCGAAGGGGAGATTCAGGGGACAGAAAGTCTCTGTTCTGGCACCCTGCCGGGACGGGGAAGTGCCCCCGGAGGCATCTCCATCGATCTCCACCGCCATCTCCATCACCGTTGCTGATTCCCATGATGAGGAGGGAGTAGTTCTCTCTCAAGGCTAAGGGTTCTACCGGTAGCTATATGTTCATCTCTCTCTCTATGCGTGATCTTATTGAGATCATGAGCTTGTAATCTATAGATCTACCTTGCTACCTAAGTGCTTTAATAGATCTTTGCTCTCCCCATGTGTGTGAAGTTGACAGTGTGCACACCATGGTGGCAGTTAGGCTAGAGATTACAAATACTTGTTATGAGTTATATTTGGAGTTGGATGTCTTTATGAAATTGTGGTGTTTGTTGGACTCATCTAGTACTCAAGGTGACAGTGTGGGGTTATCTAGATGGGAAAGGCTTACTTTGAGGTGTGCTGTTATAGCCCTACCAACGATTAGAGTGTTCAACCGGAGAGTAGTTAAGAGTAGTATCATAAAGAGAAGTTATTTATATGAGAGTGTTCACTAGTGAAAGTATGATCCCTAGGCCTTGTTTCTAAGCATTGAAACACCGTTTGCTACTAGATCTGTTACATGTTTGCTTGCTTCCATCTTTATTTCAGTTTGCCTTTAGTCTTTTCCACGCCATCAAAGTATTTTCTACCACCATTGTATTTTATCCATATCACTTGTATTTCACTATCTCTTCGCTGAACTAGTGCACCTATACACCTGACAAGTGTATTGGGTGTGTTGGGGACACAAGAGACTTCTTGTATCTTGATTGCAGAGTTGCTTGAGAGGGGATACCTTTGACCACTTCGTCCCTGAGTTCGATAAACCTTAGGTGATCCACTTAAGGGAAAACTTGTTGTTGTTCTACAAACCTCTGCACTTGGAGGCCCAACAACTGTCTACAAGAATAGAAGTGCATAGACATCAGGCAGCAGCGGCCACGGACATGGCTTTGTTGCCAAATGGGACACCCCACCTCTAGGCATCCTGCCTTCGAGGACGGAGTGGCGGGTGCCTCCGGAATATGCTATGGCCGCGCGTCAGTCTGGACGCACCAGCAGCCCGGAAGAGTTTCCGGGGAAGCGCATGGCCATGCGCACTTCTTTGTACCGCGTGGAGGATGAGAATATCATTTTGCGGCCCGAAAGTTGAGGCGCCTAGCCAACGTGGTACCCGAGTTGATTTTAATCACTGCGATTCGAAAAGTTGGGGCGTCAATTGCTGAAAGGGGTGTTTCGAGTGAATGATGGCCAAACCCAATATTTTCAAATCGCGCCCATTAAGTCAGGATATTCTGTTACGCTAGTTCCTGTGGTGCCCCTTCTTCGCCGGTCACTCTTCTTAGACACCCTGCATGTGTCGTAGGGGCAAATCCATTACTGTACTTTCCTAACTCTCGACACTGAATCTGGCTGCGGCGACGATGGTCCCTTTTCTTCCCTTCCCCGACCCTGAATCTACCAGCGGCGGAGGACCTTTTTTCTCCCTCCCTCGACACTGAATCTGACGGCGGCGGCCTAGCATGTCTTGCAAGGTGAAGGTTGTAGCTACGTCGCCGATTGATTCGGGTCCGTCGGGGCCAAAGTCTCAGGCTCAACGCAAAGAAGCGGCGAGGTCTTCAGCCCCCGTTAGCGAGGAGGTCAGCAAGGATTCTGCTCCCAAGGTACCTACGAGCAGCGGGTTGAAGAGAAAAGCAAGGCTGACGGCAGATTGTTCGGCTCCTCTGGGCGGATGTGGCACCCAAATCTCGAAAAAAAAACCCGGTAGAAGAGCGAGAGGTGAATTTTCTTATCTACGCCTTATCTTACAAGTAGATTAGTTACATCATAATAGAATCAAATGAACTGAACAGTTCCCTTTTTTAATCAAATTAGGCACAACTTTGATACAAGGGACCTATATGAGTTCACAGTTCATGTTCGCCAGTACACTTCAAAACTTGATTTTAGTTGCGAGAGGGTTGTGTTCGGGAAAGATGTGCATCTGCTTATGAATTGCAAAAAGATTGTGTCTGTTTCACAGCTTGTAGATATGCTTGCCGCTAGGATTCCTTGGGGTTCTAGACAGAGCACAAAATTGGTGTGGCGTAACATGAATTATACCTATCAGCAAACTAAGAACTCCCATGAGCTTCAGATAGTTTGGGAGTGTTGTGCAGCTGATCATAAGGTGAAAGTTGAAGCGATGATTGATGATATGTATGCAGATGCTGGAGATCTTGCTACCAGAGCTTCAGCTCCTAGAGAATACGGACCAATAGATGTTGATCTAGATAAGTTCAGTATACGCATAGAGGTGGATTCATACATGGCAAAACTTGATGAGAGAGTTAATAAGCCAGTTTCATCATGTACTGTGGAGATCACCGTCGATTCCAAAAACACGACTCTTGATGAAATGAGAGAGATGATCGGTAAGGAAATCAGTATTGGCCCTAAGCAGATGGCACAAATCTGGTGGTGGCATCATAAGAAGCAGCAATTCATAGATGTTTTGGATACTGAAGATCTTATGCAGATTATGCAATGAAAGAAGCGAACCAGGAAGGTGTTCTTCCTTGGTAGCATTTCTGATGTTGTTGAACAGGTTATAGTGGATGTAGAGGCCCCTGTAGTGGCTGAACAGAATGAGGTGGTCGACATTGATGAGATCTGATGAGAGCTGCTACCCTAGGCTTGTCATATGGACCGTGGGGTTCCCCTGCCTGTATTTGTAATATTGACTGTTGTTGCATTTAGAGCGTGTTTCTATGATTATGTTTGTTGAGAGATTGCGATATAATGATGTGCGAGGTGTTGAGATTTTCGGACATGTCACTCACTGAAACCATCGTTGTTGTAATAAGACATAAGTACATTGTAGTTGACATGATTATGTATCTTAAGATGACGTACCGTACTTGTTTCTGTTATTATGTTTGTTGGGACATTGTAATGTTTTGTGAAACCATGACTGGACAAGTGATGCATAAATACATTGTAGTTGACATGATTATGTTTCTTGAGATGATGTACTGTACTTGTTTCTGTTATTTTGTTTGTTGAGAGATTGTAATGTAATGTTTTGCGGAACCATGACTGGACAAGTGATGCGTAAGTACCTTGTAGTCGACATGATTTTGTTTCTTGAGTTGATGTAATATACTTGTTCCTGTGATTATGTTTGTTGAGAGATTGTAATGTGATGTTTTGTGAAACCATGATGTGATTATGTTTGTTGAGAGATTTTAATGTAATGTTTTGTGAAACCATGACTGAACAAGTGATGCATAAGTACATTGTAGTTGGCATGCTTTTGTTTCTTTAGATGATGTAATATACTGGTATGTTTTCATTAGGCAATGAAATTGGGATGGAGGGAGTATAGGTTTAATATTTGAAATAAGAATGTATGAAGAGAATCCATATTAGGCAGCAAACAGTAATCCAGGGAAAGGGCATGGTATCCATTAAACTATTGTAACATGCCAATTTAGTCATTGTTGCAGCGGTAGAAGGGTTGCTCTCTCTCTCTCTCCCCTCACCGACGCCGACACCATCGCCGGGGACGACGCATTCGCCATGCTGTCCTTGAACGACGAGGACGACCAATCGAGCAGCGACAACCTTCTCTCCGACATCGAGTATTCCTTCCATGATGTGAGTTCCTCTGTTTTCTTAGGCTAGGGTTAGGCAATGGTAAATCTCTCGATCTGAGCTTCATATGTGCATGCAATCGTGTTCAGTTCAGCTTTGCGTTTACCTATAGGTACCACAGACGATCTATGACTCCGAATGGGAGGGCCTAGATCTCGATGGAGAAGTGCCATGTGACCATGGGCTAAAACTGAGGAGATATGTTGCATTCGAAGGCTGTAACACTGGGAGAAGGTTTTTGGGTTGTACAAATCAGGTTTGTTTACATTATGTGCAACGGTGACATGAAGAAAAATGTATCGTGTATGTTTATAACACTATAGTGTGTATGTTTTTAGGTTTTCCTAGTGTGTAAAGCAGTAGAGTGGGTGGATCTTGAGTGGCCAGATGCACTTAAGAAATGTTTGGCATAGTTATTGGAGATGTATGAGTTGGAAAGGTCGGGGAGATTCACTAATGCTTGTGATGCAGCTGAAAAAAATTACAAGCTGTCGATACGAAATAAGGAGCTGGAACAAGAAATTGAGACTTTGCAGTCAGAGCTAAGTGACAGAATCAATGGGAGCTTGGTTGTTGGAACTGCAAAGAAGCTTCAGGATAGTCACAGGTTGCTGATTCATAATGCAGAAAAGGAGAGGGATCAGCTCAGGGAAGACAATAAGAAGCTAGAGTACTGCATTGCGGATCTGTTGAAGGAACTGAAGAAGGCGCGCGAGGGTGACCAAGGATAGACTACCGAGGATAAAGGAAATTCGAGATGAATAATTTATGTTGTGCCAATGCCTGAAACTAGTTAATTGTAAGACTTGCAGTTGCACTCTCTTAACTAAGCCAAACTCAATCCTCGAGCAAATTCATTTTAGACGAACAGACATATCGTGCATAGAATTAAGTTCACGCTTACAAAATCACCACTTTAGAGGATAAACCAGGCAGTTCAGTACTAAATAGACATATGTTGGGTTCAAGCGAGCCTAGCCCGGAGCTACTTGTTTTCCTCCCTAAGATCGGCCAACTCCTTTAGTACTCTGTCGTGCGCCAGCTGCAGGTTGATACGTTGCTAACGTATCCATAATTTTTGATGTTCCATGCCTGGTTTTATCTACTTTCTTATGTTTTGTTCCAACTTTGGAGTACTTTCTGTACACTTTCTTGGACTAACCTATTAACAACATGCCACAGTGCCAGCTGCCTGTTTTCTGCTGTTTTTTGGTTCCAGGAAAGTCAGAAAATGAATATTCTAGGAATTGGAGGGGACAAAAGCCAAAGTCAGTTTTTCACCGAGGGACACCAGGAACCAGAATACGAGACGAAGAGGGGCCACAAGGTGGCCACACCACCCCTAGGCACGGGTCCCCCTGGCCACGCCAGGGCATGGTGTGGGCCCCTGGCCGGCCACCGACCTTGCCTCTTTCGCCTATATATCTCCCCTGATGCAAAAACCCTAAATCATCAAGCCTCTAGCCACGAAAAGTTCCGCAGTGCCGCCGCCACCGAAGGAGAGATTCAGGGGATAGAAAGTCTCTGTTTCGGCACCTACCGAGATGGGGAAGTGCGCTCGGAGCCATCTCCACCACTATCTCCATCACCATTGCTGATTCCCATGATAAGGAGGGAGTAGTTCTTCCTCGAGGCTAAGGGTTCTACCGGTAGCTATGTGTTCATCTCTCTCTCTATGCATGATCATATTGTGATCATGAGCTTTGTAATCAAGTATATCTACCTTGCTACTCAAGTGCTTTAATTAATCTCTGCGCTCCCCATGTGTGTGAAGTTGGCAGTGTGCACACCATGGTGGCACTTAGGCTAGAGATTACAAATACTTGTTATGGGTTATATTTGGAGTTGGATGTCTTTATGAAATTGTGGTGTTTGTTGGAACCATCTAGCGCTCAAGGTGATAGTGTGGGGTTACCTAGATGGGAAAGATGAACTTTGAAGTGTGCTGTTATAGCCCTACCATGGATTAGAGTGTCCAACCGGAGAGTAGTTCAGCATAGTATCATAAATAAGAATATATTTATATGAGAGTGTTCACTAGTGAAAGTATGATCCCTAGGCCTTGTTTCTAAGCATTGAAATACCATTTGCAATTAGATCTGTTACATGTTTGCTTGCTTCCATCTTTATTTCAGTTTACCTTTAGTCTTTTCCACGCCATCAAGCTATTTTCTAGCACCGTTACCACTTATAATTATCCATACCGCTTGTATTTCACTATCTCTTCGCCGAACTAGTGCACCTCTACTCCTGACAAGTGTATTGGGTGTGTTGGGGACACAAGAGACTTCTTGTATCTTGATTGTAGGGTTGCTTGAGAGGGGATACCTTTGACCACTTCCTCCCTTAGTTCGATAAACCTTGGGTGATCCACTTAAGGGAAAACTTGTTGTTGTTCTACAAACCTCTGGATTTGGAGGCCCAACAGCTGTCTACAAGAATAGAAGTGCGTAGACATCAAGCTATTTTCTGGCGCCGTTGCCGGAGAGGTAAGGTAAGAGGTACTCACATCCTCTGGTGTGAGTGCTCGAAGTTATTTCCTTTAGATTCTGCAATTTTGTCTTTTGGTTTCTTGTTTTTATTTTTACTAGTTACGCTTAATGGAAAACAACAACAAAATTAGAGAGCTTTACAATATTTATCTTGAGTTAGGACATGAAGTGTTTGAAGATAAAATTAAAAAACCTATGGAACTTTATTTCCATGCTAATAGCAATGTTGTTACTATGAATTCTTTGGACACCATTATTGCTAATGCTATGGAAAAGTCTAAGCTTGGGGAAGCTAGTTCTTATGAAAATGATCTTTTTAGTTCCCCATCTTTGGAAGATAGCTATTCTATTTTTCAGTCCACCTACTATTGAGGAGAAAATTAATTATGATTATAATATGGCTCCTATATTTGATGATTATGGTGATGAGAATAATAATGATAGCTATTTTGTTGAATTTTCTCCCACTATGATTAATAAGAATGACTATGCTTATAGGGAGAGTAATAATTATTTTATGCATGTGGCTCATGATAAGAATGTTTTATGTGATAGTTATATTGTTAATTTTATTCATGATGCTACTGAAAGTTATTATGAGATAGGTAAACATGGTTTTATGCATCTCAAAAATATTAAGTTTCCCCTCTTTATGTTGAAAATTTTGAAGTTGCACTTGTTTTGCTTTCCTATGCTTGTTGCTTCGTGGTTTCATGACTTGTTTCTTTACAAGATTCGTATGCATAGGAAGTGGGTTATACTTAAATGTGCTTTGAATTTGCTTCTTGATGCTCTCTTTTACTTCAATTCATATTTCTTATGTGAGCATCTTCTCAAACTATCATGCCTAACTTAAAGACATTAAAGAAAATTACTTATTGGGAGATAACCCAAAAGTTTTAGTTGAGTCTTGGAAGTTATTACCTCTGTAATAACCGCTCCTTATCCTTTTTATTTTCTTTTTGTTCCAAGAGTAACCTCTAATGAGAGAGAAGTAATGTTTGGGAAAGTTGCTGTCCCGAAACAGATTTTTGTGCTTCCCTGTAAAAATTCATGTAAAATCTTTGTGTGTCCTTTCGAGGTGTGAATTTTTGTTCTCCTGCCTCAGGTTGTTATATAACTTTCGTTAGTTCAACACTTTTCGATTTGAGCAACAGAAGGTCTTCGAAAAAATTGGTTTTTACCTTCTGGTCTGTTTTGACAGATTTCTGCCATTATTTGCATTTGCTTCCTGTTGGTTCGTTTTTGAGTTCTTTTGGGGAATTGAGCTTTTTGAGGGAAGTTCTACAGTAGCTTGTGTTTTATTAGAAGTTTTATTGGTATTGGAACTGAACCTAAAGACTTATTATCTTGAGTGCACTAATGTTGCTAATAAAGATTATGTGAAGTTTTGTATGAAGGAAAAATTTCACGTGTATGGAAGGAATGAGTAATGAGATGAAGGATGGACTAAAGCTCAAGCTTGGAGATGCCACACGTGTCACCCCAAGAAATATCCAAGAAGTACAAGCGTAAAAGCTTGGGGATGCCCAAGGCATCCCCCTCTTCATCAATAAAAATCCCAGGTTTCTTCCAAACGCTTCATTTTTATTGTTTCATGCACAGTTGTGTTGTTCTTGGAGCGTCTTATTTTTCGTTTTCGTTTTGGTTTTTCGTTTGCTTGGTTTTATTTGTTTTCTGAATAAATTGGTTGGACCCCCTCTTTCATACATTGGTTTGCAAATAGTTTGGTTTGGTTTGGAAAAGTGTAGGAAAGTTCATGCTTATGTGGTAAAAAGATCTCGTTTTTGACTGTGGCCTATGCTCTATCATGCCATGCTTGATATTGTTTTGGCTTTATGCTTAGTATTCTTTGTTGTAGCATGACTTGTTATAAACAATTGAGATTGCTTAATGTGCCTTTGATTAATCATGCGTTGTTTTAGCATATTAAAGCATAGTATTGTGGTATTCTCCTTTGATGCTTTATTTGGGTTGACTTGGCAGATGCTCACACCATGTTATGACTATCCCAAGTCACCATATCCGTGATGATCCTTTAGTTTTCAACTTGTACTATCACTTTATGCTTTGATTAATGATGTTTTGTCGCTCTGCATGATTATGGCCATTATTGCTCTCTTAGTTGGTCGCTCCCAGTCTTTTGCTAGCCTCCATACCAAGTATGAGTTCCACTCGTGCATCCAACTCTAAATAAAACCAAGTTATTCCAAAGAGTCCACCATACCTACCTATTAACATTTGCTATTCTAAGTATATTCATGTTTTTATCTACCTTCCGAATTAAACTTGTTATGAGAAAACTAGTGATTAAAGCTCTCACGAACTTGATGGCACACTTTACTTTTCTTGACCTTAGTAAACTTGAACCATTGTGTCGTCTATGTTGTATATGCTTGCACTTATATGTTGGGGATTAGCAGAACCATGTTGTCATGGGGAACGCTTTCAATATTGCACTTGTACTTTGTACCTAGTTGATATCATGCTCTTTTGTCTATGGATGTCGTCGGTGTGAAATGAAAGGGGAGCTTGTAAGTCCATGGAGTTATGTATGTGTGTTAGAGAAACGCCTGGGCCACCGGTCTAATCCATGCTGTCATGGTGGAAACCTGCAGCGTAACCATAATGAGCTGTCTATGAAGCATTCTTCTTATAAAAAAGAGTTAGATATTGAGAAAAAAGAGAAAAAAAAGAGATATGAGAAAAGAGGAAACAGATAAAAAAGCACCATTTTCCCATGGTAAATAAGAAGATTGCTGAGATGCTCGTTGTCTGCTTGCCTTGTCATTTTGATATGGGGATTCTTCCGTATCATCGGGCACGGGGTACCCGTTGGCGGTTCTCTATGATACAGATGTACTTACTATGACAAGAACTTACCGGTAACTAAACTTGAGTAGCATGAGGAGCGGCCCTCGTATTCAAGGGACATGAGATTTCCAACTTATACTTTGTCAAGCATATACTCCATAGTTTGTTCACTTTAACCTTAATCACTTCAAGATTCTTATGATAGGGGCAATGAGAGCTGGAAGCTAATAAGTACCATAATTTTTGGAAGCTCTTTATGAAACTTGAATCCCTACTTCCTTCTATGAAGGACTTTCTTTTACTTTTATGGTGAGTCTCCACCTTCTATCTTTATGCACCTACTTTGAGAGCATAGTGGCCATTCTTAGTTCTATGTGCATTGTCCCAAGACTTGTTGATTGATGCATAGCTTTGACATTGCTTATTTTAAACTATTTGTATCTAGTCACTCTTATGAACTTTGAAGGTGTCCTATGCATTTATGTTTGCTAATCTATGAGGGACAAGCTGAATGCCACTATGCTATGTTTTCTTTATGTGAAACAAACAAACGTCTTGCAAAGCATTGTTATTCATCAATCTTTTGTTTGTGCCTTTTCATGTTGCAACATAGTTGCTTTGCCTTATTGCTAGAACTTTGTATTTCATGTTATGATTGAAGTACTATGATCCCAGCTATCAATGTTTACAAATACTTTGATCAAGTTTATGATGGTGCATGTCACCTCAAAAATTATTCTTTCTTTTTATCACTTACCTACTCGAGGACGAGAAGGAGTTAATCTTGGGGATGTTGATACGTTGCTAACGTATCCATAATTTTTGATGTTCCATGCTTGGTTTTATCTACTTTCTTATGTTTTGTTCAAACTTTGGAGTACTTTCTGTACACTTTCTTGGACTAACCTATTAACAAGATGCCACAGTGCCAGCTGCCTGTTTTCTGCTGTTTTTGGTTCCAGGAAAGTTAGAAAATGAATATTCTCGGAATTGGACGGGACAAAAGCCAAAGTCAGTTATTCACCGAGGGACACCAGGAGCCAGAATACGAGACGGAGAGGGTCCACATGGTGGCCACACCACCCCTAGGCGCGGGTCCCCCTGGCCGCGTGCTGGCATGGCATGGTGGGCCCCTGTCACACCGACCTTGCCTCTTTCGCCTATATACCTCCCTCGATGCAAAAACCCTAAATCATCAAGCCTCCAGCCACGAAAAGTTCCACAGCGCCGCCGCCACCAAAGGGGAGATTCGGGGATAGAAAGTCTCTGTTCTGGCACCCTGCCAGGACGGGGAAGTGCCCCCAGAGCCATCTTCATCGATCTCCACCTGTAACATCCCAAAACTTCAATCCAAGCTTATATAGATCAAATCATCCAAAAATGGGGTTAACAAAAACTTTTACAAATTTAAAATGAAAGCATTCATATATGTGTGCATCTAAAATAGGAGTTGCTTGATTTGCCATGATTGATTGATCCAATGCTTGTAAAATGTTTCTTAGGTGATCTAAACATCATCTACATCATTCCCAAACTTTTCCTAAAGAAAATCAAATCAAAAAGAATTAAAAAGAAGGAATGGTCATTTTGACAAATTTAACTCTCATGCCTACTTTGGCTGTTCCTAGTACTCAATTCTTAACATAAACAATTCTTGATCTTTGCACCCCTTGCTAGTAGACATAATGAGGTACCAAGGCCCACCTTTTGATCTTCTAAAAACATTCTGGAAACTATTTTAACTGACAGTTCAAAATTGAATCTAATGCATATGCATAGATCACCCCTATTTCAAAAACCATCTAATTGAGCCCCATTTTCAAAACCCTTGCAACCAGAGACTACCTAGCACTAGTGGAGATCATCCAAAAAATTTGAACTCAAAATTCAAAACTTTTTCTCTTGCGGCCATTTCAACAAACAGGTGGCAGGCACAAATCTTGCCAAAATCAAAACACTATAGTGTGCAGTGATTCTTCTCACCACTTGGGCCTAACTTGGTCCCCTTGTCCCCCCAGCTCCAACCCCGGCCCTAGCTCTCTCTCCCTCTCCCCTAGCTGCTCCAGTGCCAAGCCGCCCGACGCCATGCGCCAGGTCGACCATGGACAGCTCGCACAAAGCCACCCCGCGCTCTCCTTCGCCCGCTGGCAGACAGGTGCCATCACACCGCCCCGCCTCGACCAGCCCCCGACCAAAATCGAGCGGAGGACAAGCCCCAGTTGCTCGCGCCCACGCCTCTATCCGCCATGCCGATCACCCCGGAGCGCCGCGTCCGCCCAAGCAGCACCGGCCTCGCCAAGCCCTAGCCTTGCGTGGCGGCACTCGCAGCAGGCCCAACACCCCGCCAGACATGCCCGTATGCCGCCGCTCGACCCATAGCGGCCGCATTTCTTGTCGAACACCTACGGCCACCGTGCAGTGCGTGGAAGCTCCCGACCAATAGAGACCGCCCCTTGCAGCGCCATCAAGCCATAGAGGATCGCCAGGAGACCGGCCACCATCCGCCTACCTCACCCATTCCCTTAGCTCGTTGTGCCGTCGACCACGTCGAGCTCTGCCCATGCCGCTCTGCACCCTTCGCTCGCCTATATAAGGAGGCCTCCCAGCAAGCTCTCTTCACACCATTCTCATCCCCACCTCTCACTCTCACTCCCCATCGCCAGCTGGAGCCGCTCGAGCACCAGAGCGCCTGAATTGCAGCCGGAGTCGCCGCCTCGGGAGGAGAAGGGCGCCGTTGATCCAGGTCATCCCAGGAGGCGCCGCTTGTACCAGGAGAACCGCCATCGTCTACCAGCCCAGTTGCCCGCCTCGCCGACCCTGCTGGACCCCCGGTACGCCCCGAGTAGACCCTCACCGACCGCACTAGGGTTAGCTCCCGTCGTGCCCTGTTTCGACAAGGACGATAGCTGTGAGCCGTCGATCTACCCTCTAATCGCACAACCACCTTTCATCCATACCCCTTCGGTACCCCCATGTTCCACTAACATGTGGGGCCCTCGCTTAAGTCAGCCTTCATGACTGAGCGATGGGCCGCCCATTTCATTCACAAGACGCTTAAATTTCAAATTAGGAAATTTTCTATTTAGATAGAAACCCACTTCTGTGCTTAGATTCAAAAATCAATTCTGTGAGTTTTAGAAATCCAAATTGCATGAAACCAATTTTGTCTGAAAGGTATTGAAATGCTCTATCCAAGCCCGTTGGATTTAATTAAATTAGAGTTATAGATCTCTCCTAATAAAAATAAGAAGACAGAAGCTTTTGCAACTTGCAACATTTTTATAAAATCAACCAAGTTAGCTTTTGAGTTGATTCCAACTCTCAAAAATCACATTTCATCATATCTATCCAAATATGTAATAATATTAAGGTTTACAGGCAGTGACTTTTGACTAGTACCAAAATAATGCTATATAGGCAATTCTAATCACTTTAAATCATTAAATAATAAACTTAAACCAAAGTAATATTCATCCAACCTTTAAATCTCATTCC
This sequence comes from Avena insularis, assembly GCA_023614405.1. Lineage (NCBI taxonomy): Eukaryota > Viridiplantae > Streptophyta > Magnoliopsida > Poales > Poaceae > Avena > Avena insularis. The sequence goes on along the minus strand of CM042694.1, from coordinate 158,964,961 downwards.
CACATGTTAGAATATGTGGTGAGGACATGTGTCCACATGATCCCATATTTTGGTGGTGAATATGAAATTTTAGTTATAATTTTCAGTGAGTAGAAATTACTTTTCAAAAATAAAAGGGTTGAAACTATTGAAATTAAACTTGTGATGCTTGTGGTGATAATAGATCATCAATTGTGTGGTTTAGAATACTACTTAGCCTAGTTAAGTATTGTTTGGTGATTGTGCACTCCCTATGTATTTCTAGACGATAGTACCGACCAAGCTTTCGAGGAGGAGGAGTTCTACCAAGAAGAAGAAGAAGAAAACTTCAACCACTACACCAACCAAGGCAAGCTATTAGTGGCAAGATAACCCTTATAAAAACATACTTTAGCAAGCTATGGATAGTAAGCTAGAATAAAGCTAGATGGTTTAGCAAAGATGCCTTAAGCATGCTTTGATCACACCCATTTTACTATTAGTACCCCAAATCTTATTGACAAGTCTATACCTCCCTTAGTTTAAACAAAGTCCTTGACTTAATTTTGAAGGTAGCATAAAAAGTATAAAACTTGACCTACTTAGAAACCTTTAGATGTCATTCTATGGCATGAGATTGAACCCATCATTTCCACCTTAGTGAACACTCTTAACTTAGTGTTTTAGAATAGATCAAAACCTTGAGTCACTTTAGATGGGGACACTTGGTGAAAATGAATTATGAAAACCTTGGAATGATGAGTCATTCTATTGAGATGTTTTGACATGTGTTGAGAAACACAACTGGTTTATGATGATGAAAATGATGAGGCATGAGCCTTAACCCTTTTATAAAACTGATGGTTGGATTCGGGTGCGATACCATTCCAAATTTACCGTACAACCCTGAATTGGGTAAGGCTTAGCTGGAAATTTATATGCATTAGTATTAGTTCCCTCACGGGAGAGGTTTGAGCTGAGGCTACCTCTCAATGATGTCCACCTATGAAGTGCCCAAGATGACTGGTGGTCATGGTTGGGAGGCCATGCTCATAGGAGAGGTGTTATTACTAGGGTGTGTAAAGGGAAGGTTATGTTTGATTATCTACATACCAAGTATGATGATTCAGGGTTATCCCTGACAGATGTATTGAATCTTGTGGTGAAAGTGTACTACCTATGCAGAGTGTCAAACTATTCGAATAGCCGCGTCCCCGGTTATGGACAGTTGGAATGGCCATACTGTTTTGTTGTTAGATGTTTTCTAAATAACTTGAAATGAATAATGAACTTTGACTTGACCACAACAGGGTTGTGTTGGTGAAGATAGCTTCCCAACTTAAGTGATTCTAGAACTTTATTTTATCTTTCTTGGCTTCTGAACTTAGCTTAGGTTTCAAACTTAATTTGATAGTAAACTTATATTTAGCACTTTAACTTAGAATTATACTCCTTGCTAGTAGTAGTTTGCGAGTACTTAAAGAGTACTCATGGCTTTTGTCCCTGGCTATTATCATGGCCAGACTATGAAGGAGATTATCAAGAGGATGGTCAGGATTTGCTATGATAACTAGGACAATCACGCCTTCGTCATTGCACGTGCCTCAAGATGGACCCCACCGCCACGCCACCGCTTATTTCACGCTTGTTGTATTAAAGACTAGATCATGAGATCCTTATTTGTGTAAAACCTTATGTATGGTTTGTAATGGATGATGTACTTTGATATCCAATCCGTTATGTCTCGCAAAAATGGTAATCCTGGGATTGCGAGGTATGGCATAACGGGCATCTGGGATTAAAAAACCGGGTGTTGACACCACCACTATCTCCATCACCATTGCTGATTCCCATGATGAGGAGGGAGTAGTTCTTCCTCGAGGCTAAGGGTTCTACCGGTAACTATGTGTTCATCTGTCTCTCTCTATGCATGATCATATTGTGATCATGAGCTTTGTAATCAAGTAGATCTACCTTGCTACTCAAGTGCTTTAATGAATCTCTGCTCCCCAAAGGTGCAAACCATGGTGGCACTTAGGCTAGAGATTACAAATACTTGTTATGGGTTATATTTGGAGTTGGATGTCTTTATGAAATTGTGGTGTTTGTTGGAACCATCTAGCGCTCAAGGTGATAGTGTGGGGTTACCTAGATGGGAAAGATGAACTTTGAGGTGTGCTGTTATAGCCCTACCATGGATTAGAGTGTCCAACCGGAGAGTAGTTCAGCGTAGTATCATAAAGAAGAATATATTTATATGAGAGTGTTTACTAGTGAAAGTATGATCCCTAGGCCTTGTTTCTAAGCATTGAAACACCGTTTGCAATTAGATCTGTTACATGTTTGCTTGCTTCCATCTTTATTTCAGTTTGCCTTTAGTCTTTTCCATGCCATCAAGCTATTTTCTAGCACCATTACCACTTATAATTATCCATACCGCTTGTATTTCACTATATCTTCACCGAACTAGTGCACCTATACACCTGACAAGTGTATTGGGTGTGTTGGGGACACAAGAGACTTCTTGTATCTTGATTGCAGGGTTGCTTGAGAGGGGATACCTTTGACCACTTCCTCCCTGAGTTTGATAAACCTTGGGTGATCCACTTAAGGGAAAACTTGCTGTTGTTCTACAAACCTCCGGACTTGGAGGCCCAACAACTATTTAGAAGAATAGAAGTGCGTAGACATCATAGGTTCCAGCGCTCCGTCATGGATTCGAGAAGTTGATCCGTCGCCATACGATTTTCCTTCATGATCTCCGGCTGCTTCCTAGACGAGGTGCGACCTTCACTGTGAAGCTTCGCCTAGCTGGCGTTTAACTCCTTCAGTTTCTGACACTTGTCAGAAAGGACCGCGAGTACAATGGCAGTGGTCAAAGGCCGCTTCGAATTTCGCTTCTCCTTTGGATTGCTATCTTGTCATTTAGCTAGGTCGCCAGGTCCTAGTCGAGCTTTCGCCTCTTTCCCTACAACAAAAATACATAGTATGGTTTGTTCAGTTCACCAGGACAAGCTGGTTTGTTTCCATAATTAACTGAATCGACTAGTGGCTCTATCATAATTTCAAGGAATAAGCAATCTAGGACTAATCAACATTTTATGAATCGACTAGTGGCACTATCATAATTTCAATTTCATAGACAAATAAGGTTTATCTGCAGTTTAGTGTGTTGTGGGTTTTTTCCAATATCACCAAATAGTAGTGGGCTAGTGGCAAACTCATAATGCAGAAACCCATGTCCAGATACATAATGGAAAGAGCACATGGTGTCCATTCATGAACATCAACACCAACACATGTCCAGATAGATAAGGAGTTGCCCTAGGATTCTTATTGCACCGTATAATGGGAAGCAGACTTGGGCATTGCTCCCTGAACCCTAAACATTACAGAAGGAGTGGAGCATGAACTGATATTCTTGCCCCCTCTAACGGGAATCAGACTTGGGCATTGCTCTGATACGCCTCCAGACAAGCCCTTAGCTCCTCGTTCTCTTTCCGAACACCCTCGAGTACAGTGATCCCTCTGCTCAGGTCCTCCTTCATCTCTTTCACTGCATCCAGGCAACGGTTCCTGTCATGGTAGGCTCGGATGGCAGCCTTGGTTTCCTCGATGCGTCCTTTGAGTGCCTCGGTGACTTCGTCCTGCAGGAGAGTGCACCTTTCCACGAGATTCTTATTCTCCTCCATGAGCTCGTTGATTATCTTGATGGTCTGTTCTTGCCTGTTCAAGTTACGGTCGAGCACTTTCTGCAGCCTCACAATGTCACGTGCAAAATCTAGTAAGATCTTCTTCTCCACAGATACTTTCTTGCACAGGCTCTCATTAGCTTGGGTGAGGGAGCGTGCAAGCTCATGTTGGTTGTCAATCTTGGCACTGATCGCGGCCACCTTGTCACGGTACTCGGCCTTCGATCGCTGCATCGTTCATGTTAATTGAAATAGAAATTCTATAATTACACTCCAGGTTCCAGGTGAATACTAATACAGATCAAAAAATCCCCGTTGAATCTATGGACAACAGTGTTAAAAAAGGACAATGAGATCTATTCATAACCTCGATAAACTAATCATAATCACAAAAAATCCATAGTGAATCTATGAACAACGGTATTAAGGAAAGACCAAGAGATCTAGTCATATTCATGAAAACTAATACAACTCACAAAAGAAGAAGAAAAACCAATGCGGGGTGGACACGATCTAAGAAATCCACATCATAACTCGGGGAAATAACATTGTGGAGATTTGCTACCTCGTTGAGACGTGAAACGAGACCAAATGGGTCTTGCAACGCCTCCATCGTGGTGGATTATAGCTCCATATCCGGCCTATAATATGTAGAAGAGGAAGAGCAAGAAGAAGAAGAAAAACAAGAAGAAGCTGAATAAGATCATGATGGAGAGGGAGATGGAGAATAAGTAGAATAAGAAGACCTTACCGGGAGGAGCCCTCGCTTGCTAGAACATTCGGCGCCATTGTCAGGGGAGATTGGGCCTTAGTGAAAGGGGGGCTTGAGCGGCTGGTAGAGCAAGAAGTGCCTCACGGTGAGATCTCTCCCTTTTCTCTGTGAGGATCGTCGACCGGCCTCAGGGTGAGGGTGGTGGCGGCAGGAGGAAGAAGATAGTGATTAGTGTGGAAGAAGAGTCCAAGAGTACAGGCCGTGGTCCAGTAGTACTACTACTATTATACAAGACCACCGTGTACGGTCTACCTTCTCAAAGAAGTCAGGGAGGCAGGGATAGGGAATCAATGGGACTTGTCTTTATTGCGATGGACAGTTCAATAGTCTTTGGCGCCGCCTAAAATCCAGTATATAATAAGAGGAGTGTGAGCCAGGTGGTAATCACGGGCATCGGCGCGCACGTCCCATGTGCGTGTGTCACGTGTTGGTGGGGCAATGACACGCGAACTGCTGCACGATCACGTCGGCACGTCGAACTCCGTTGAACTCCACGTCGACAGGCACGAACAGGATATTTACGAGTCTAGAATATGTTGTGCCACTTTTCTTGTGATCAAATTATGTTCAGTACGCGAGATATTACTTTTTTTTTGATAATCGACAAATGCATGTGTGAACACGACGCACGAAACCGCTGCTCGTCCTTGATCAGATCGGCACCCCACTCTGTGTACCCGCCATCGACCATTTGGAATAACTACCTCGAGCACGATGCCCCCTCGCCATGGCAATGGCAGGTCCAAGCCATCTACTGACCGTCCTACGTCCCCGGCTCTTCGCTGCATCATTCACGCTTGCGAGTTGCCTACTGAGGCAGCACGTCATGTCCGACCGTGCCAGGATCCATCGACATCGGCACTCGAGGACACCGCGACGTCGAAGCTCGTACCGGCCATGCAGGAGGAGCATGGGGTACCTGCAACAACGGACGAGCGCAAAGCAGCAGGGGCAGATCGCGCGTGTTGCAACCGGCGAGTACGAACAAGAAGAGGAATGAGAAGAAGACCAGGAAGAAGAGAGGAGACAGCTATTTGGATGAGTCCGACTCGGCCAACGAGGAGGCGTTCATCAATCAGTTGGAGGCAAAAGCGGAGGAGAGTGACGTGGACCCGTGGGACTATGAAGAGGAGGAGGAGGAAGACTTCGATGAGGAGATAGCACGCTTATACGAGTAAGGGGGCGGTGTCGAGTCATCGGAGGAGGACACCGACAGCAGCGATGGCAAGGACCATGGTGTTGACGAAGACAAGGACGAACCGGAAGACGAAGATGATAGGTTCTTCAAAATATGATCATTTATTTTATTTATTTTATTTAGATATATGGAGTTCACTTGTTTATGGAGGTAAAGTATCGGTGGCACGGATAGACCATGCATAAAAAAAAGTGGAGAGGGAGGGGTTATCCTGCCCGTTGGATCACAGAGGATCAACAGTTGGTGGAGACGATCCGTGTGACATCTGTGTCAACCAATCAGGGCGTAGCACCCAGAGTGAGCACAAGTTTGGGCTTTTGTGAGATTTGTGACTGAGAGAGATAGAGGGCAAATCTGAGTACTATCAGAAAACCAAGGGCAAGACAGAATAAGGGATTCAAATAGAAAATAGAAAGAGTAGGCATTGCATGTCTGTTCTTTTCACAAACCACGTATGGAACCATAGTTGTCATTCAAATGTGTATTCTTTCATTAACCACATGTAGAGTCATTTCATGTCTGTTATTTTCACAGACCACATATGGATCCACCAGAGTTCATTGTATGTGTGTTCTTTTCACACACCATATATGGATCCACCAGAGTTCATTGCATGTGTGTTCTTTTCACAGACCATGTATGGATCCACCAGTGTGATTGAAATGTGTGTTCTTTTCACAGACCACATATGGATCCACCAGAGTTCATTGCTTGTCTGTTCTTTTCACAAACCATATATGGATCCATCACTGTCATTGAAATGTTTGTTATTTTCACAAACCACATATGGATCCACCAGTATCATTACATATGGATCCACCAGAATTCATTGCATGTGTGTTCTTTTCACAGACCACATTTGGATCCACCAGAGTTCATTGCATGTGTGTTCTTTTCACAGACCATATATGGATCCAGCAATGTCATTGAAATGTTTGTTCTTTTCACACCACATATGGATGCACCAGAATTCATTGCATGTGTGTTCTTTTCATAGACCATGTATGGATCCACCAGTGTCATTGCATGTGTATTCTTTTCACAGACCATCTATGGATCCACCAGTGTCATTGCATGTGTGTTCTTTTCACAAACCACATATGGATCCACCAGTGTCATTGCATGTGTGTTTTTTCAACAGACCACATATGCATCCACTAGTGTCATTGCATGTTTGTTCTTTTCACAGACCACATATGGATACAACAGTGTTATTGCATGTGTGTTCTTTTCACAGACCACATATGGATCCACCAGTATCATTGCATGTGTGTTCTTTTCACAGACCACATATGGATCCACCAGTGTCATTGCATGTGTGTTCTTTTCACATACTAGATATGGATCCACCAGTGTCATTGCATGTGTGTTCTTTTCACATACCACATATGGATCCACCGGTGTCATTGCATGTGTGTTCTTTTCATAGACCACATATGGATCCACCAGTGTCATTGCATGTGTGTTCTTTTCATTAACCATAGCTAGAGTCATTGCATGTGTGTTCTTTTCACAAACCACATATGGATCCACCAGTGTCATTTCATGTGTGTTCTTTTCACAGACCACCTATGGATCCACTAGTTTCATTGCATGTATGTTCTTTTCACAGACCACCTATGGATCCACCTATGTAGCTATTGCAACCTGAAATGGGTGTCCACCCCACATTGGAGATTCATGCAATCTACATTTACACACATTACTTTCCCTAAAATGCACCCTAAATCTCTTTTGGTTGCTCTTTTTAATGATAAATTCGAACCCAACTCTGATTGCATAGGTTGCAACTACATATCTGCAGTCCTCCACATTCTCAAAGACAGTCCCCTCATCAATTGTAGGATTGTCCCTGTCAAAGTGTATCATTGGCATGTCCTCGTCTTTGTCGTATCTACATCCCATTTCCACATCTTCACATTCCTCTTCCTCATCAGTCCCATAGTCAGGCTCAAAGTTTGAATCAACCAAATATTCCCTACTCTCCATCCTATTAGGGTCAGCAGCCACGTCTGGATATGCTTTCTCATCATCATCTGCACCACCACACATTTCAGTGTCTTCATGCTCGCTTGACAAAGCATCATGCTCAAGGACAAGCTGTACAGACATCCTACGGTTACCAACACATATCCTTGCCATCACCACAGGACTAGAAACACTAATTGGCGTATGCAGAAAAGGAATCATAGTTCTTACCCTTCAATGGGGACGCACGACAGCTTCTCTGGGCTCCATACCTCCAAAGCTCTGCACCCTGCTTCCTTTTCCCCTGTTTCGTTCTCCTCTGAGCTCTCCAGACTTGAACGAGATGCCGTGCTCTCCAGCCGCGCAAGACCCATCTCCGTGTCCTCAAGCCTCGCAGGAAACATCTCCGAGCGGGATCCGAATCACCAGTGTCGTTGGGCGCCTAACCTAATGGCCGACTCTTGGTTTTCATTTCCAGACGTGCCTGGGCGATGGACGGCGGCAAGGAGATAGGGCAGGGAGGGAAGAGGAGGGGATGCGAGGGGATGGCAGGGAGGGGAGGGCAGGAGCAGAGGTGAGGAGCGGAGCGGAGCTGGTTGCGACAAAACATGGAAAAATGCACAATAATGTGTTGGTGGGCAGCACCAGCCCTCGAACCTGGGAAGCACGCCATCGAAGGTGGAGGAGGCGGACCCGCCAGTCACAAAACATTCCACGTCGTCATCCCCTGTTTCTGATGCCCTTTAAAAAAAGAAAACGCGCCACGTCGTCATCCCCTGTTTCTGATGGTGTTGCTACAGTTCAACGGTATATAGTGGTATAGAAATAATATCGTATAAACATAAGGGCACATTTGTCAACATTTCTAAAATGAAACCCGGTCTCCTACCTGTCCTGGTACATTGCCCGATGAGGTGGATAGCCACGAACGATCTTTTTAATACGTTCGCACTCTTATGCTGAGAAGGGAAATAAAGATTGAGCAGTTAGTGCAACGAGCGTTGAATTATTATCCTCTAAGGAAATGGGAGATGATTATTTTCACGCATGCCTGTAGTCCAAACCTACTATCAGTTTGTCACTCGCCTTCTCCGACAAACCACAGTTCACCTTGCACAGCTCCTCCACGCCGCACCACCTAGGGTAACATGTCCCAGCCTAAGCAGCCGCCACCACCACGACAGCTGCTGAAACTGGGGTATTTAGCCCCTCTAAGGCAGGCCATGAAGCTCTACTTCAAGGCCAGTCTCCCATTGCCCTTCCAGGTGGATGATTTCGCCGAATCGGCCGTGGCGGCGATGCCGGCGTCGTCGGCGCCAAATGCGGCAAGCAGGGCCAAGAGAGCGACGTGGATAAATCGCGCGGCGGAATTACGACATGCTCTAGGTAGTGGGAATAAGGTACGTATCAAATCGTTCATGAGAGCACGCCACCGAGGGTACACACCCTCGAACAAGGCATCGCCAAGCTCTAGGAACTCTCGCGTCCATGCTTTGGTGCGGGCTACCTTACCGCAGTGGGGGAGGCTGGGAACACACCGTCTACAGCAAAGACGCTCCATCCAACGCACTGTCAGAGGCCGTACCGTGGCGGTGACCAAGCGTCTACACTCAGCATGCTGGATTGTTCGACAGCCGGAGCCGGTGGCGGGCATCAGCTCAACACCGAAATTCAGGTTCCAGTTCACACAGACCTACGATCCCAAGAAGAAGATGCCGAATTTTAGTTTCGAAGAAATCGTTGCGGTGACACGGATGGTCCAACTGAACCGGGACTGGTGCACGCAAAGCGGTCGTGCATGAACGATGTAGATTTCTTGTAGTTTGGTGGGAAGGCAATATATCAGTTTAGGGTTAAATGATCAAAGAACTTACGTCCTCTCAAGGCAATTGGCAAGCCAACTTTTCTGATGGAGGTCTGCAGTTTCTTCAGTGTAGAACAGTTAAGTTCAGACTGAAGAATGGCTTTTGTAGATAAAATGCTGACGAATTCTTCTATAAACTAGTAGGAAGTTTAGCCCACTTTTGTGCAGGTATAAGATGAAGGGAATATGCCCGAGAGGCAATAATAAAGTGGTTATTATCTTATTCCATGTTTATGATAAATGTTTATTTTACATGCTAAAATTGTATTGATCAGAAACATCAATACATGTGTGTTTAATAAACAAAAAGGGTTCCTAGTTATGCCTCTCTTATAGACTAGCTTGTTGATTAACAAGATGATCAAGGTTTCCTGATCATGGACATTGGATGTTGTTAATAACAAGGTCACACCATTGGTGGAATGATGTGATGAGCATTCATCCGAAGTATAGCATTACGATCAAGTCATTATGTTTATATTGCTATAACATCATACGAAGTAACCTTTATCCTTAGACCATGAGATCATGTTAATTGCTAACACCGGAAGAGTATCTTGATAACATCAAACGTCACACCGTAACAGGGTGACTATAAAGATGGGTTCAGTGCTACGAAGGTGTTATGTTGAGGCTCATGGATCAAGAGTGGAATTTGTCAATCCCGATGACGGATAGATATACTCTGAGCCCTCTCGGTGATATCACATTGAGATAGCTTGCAAGCAAGTGATGTGATCACTAGAATGTTATATCACGGGAACGAGAAAAGAGTGCATGTCGAATCTAGATCAAACTAGGTATGGAGATACCGATGATCGAATCTCGGGCATGTAATATATCGCGGGACAAAGGGATTTAGTTACTAGCGTTAAAGGTTCTCACGATCACAGAAGTCATCGTTGAATGTGTAGGAGTCAGTATGGATCTCCAGGACCCGCTGCTGATTATTGATCGGAGAGGGGTCTCGATCATGTCTGCATTATTCGCGAACCATAGGGTGACACACTTAAGGGATACCGACACCATTTGGAGCAAATATGTTTTTAGATAAAGATTTAAGAAAGCGCTGGAATTATTTCAATAGACACCGAAACTGTTTCGGGTGAAAATGCTGAAATTGGTTCTACATGTAATATTGAAATGTTGCAGGGGGTTTTATTTGAATGTTTGTTAATTAAAGTAATTAACAAAATTCTGACTAAAAAATAATAAAAGAGTTTTATTAAATGAGAGAGCATTAAATTTGGAGAAATTTAATGCATTTAAAGTGGAGACTTTAAAAGAGAATGTGAAGGGACAAATTTATGTGGAGGGAGTTACCACCACATGAATGGAGGAGGTGAAGAGTCACCTCCTCCATGCGGCTCATGAAGGAGGGCACCCCTCCTCCTATAAAAGGCCACCCCCTCCTCACTTCTCACACACACCTCCTTGTGAAGGATCTCTCTCCCCCTCTAGTATTATTCCCCCATGGTCTCGGATTAGCGAGATACATGTTCCCGGTGGCTTTATCTGGAAAGGAGTTGCTGCTTCCGCTGCTTTGCTGGAGCGAGGGACGGAGGTTGTCGGGGTACCGGACGTGTGCGCGATCACGGATGCACCGCTGATTTGCGGTGCTGGAGCTGGATCTGATGGACGTGCTGGAGCCGGACCTACTGGACTTCATCACGATCTTGAGATCGGCAAGTGTACGACTACATCAACCACGAGTTCCTACTCGTTAACAAAGCTTGTTGTCTACGAGGGTAAGTTCTCGTTGGATGTATGTCCACCCGTTACTTTGTACATAGTAGATAGATCTTGGCGTGTAGTTCACACCGTTGGAATTTTTTTGTTTTCTATGCTGCGGACCCAACAGTGGTATCAGAGCCTGATCTATGCGTAGGTGCCTAGCACGGGTAGTACACATATGTTGATATGTGGGCGATGATGATCATGTTATTGCATCTTCTATGTATTTTGGATATTGGTGGCATAGTGGGAAGCCCGGACCAACCTTACATGTCATCGTACATGAGACCGGTTCCACGACTGACATGCAACTTGTTTTGCATAAGTGGCTGGCGGGTGTCTGTCTCTCCTACTATCGTCAATATCTGATTTACAACGAGTGGCTAATAACTTAGTTATCCTCGTTGTGGTTCATGTTCGTAGGTAAGAATGGTTCTATCTCCGAAAGCCCTAAGCCACGTAAAACTTGCAATTGATAAATTAGAGGCGTCTAGTTTAGATCGTTGCTGGGCTAGTGTATTGATATGGTATTGTTGTAAGTAGATGTATGATATATACTCTTACAACACACTCAACGTGTAAGTTCCATAGACCTTGGCCTTACACACAAAGGAATGATAGAGATCATACCATGAAGCATATGATGGTGATCAAATGCATGGACCATATCATCCCACTTTACACATTAGATGTTTGCATCTTATATTGCTAGTTTGGCGTTTTAGTAGCATTTTAAGATGATCCCTCATTTAGATATCAAGATAAAAATGTGTTCTTCCTTAAGTATGCATCGTTCTATGGATCGTGTTTCGAGACATCACGTGATGATCGGGTGTACTCGACTCTACGCTTTCATACAACGGGTGTAAGACAGTTTTACACACGCGAGTACTAAGGTTCTTACTTGGCAAGCCTAGCATGTATAGACATGGCCTCGGAACACGGACCGAAAGGTTAAGGATGAGTCACATAGTTGATGTGATGACCATATTGATGCTCGCCTTTGAAGCTACACCGACTCACGTGATGATCGGACTTGGTGTACTGGATTTGGTTCATGTAATCACCAAAAAGGCACGAGGGATGTCGTTTTTGAGTGGGAGTTCATTTCTAATTTGGATTAGTCGAACTCAATTTCATAAACTAAATTGAAGTGAATTTGCATAATTTGTTGTAGTCATTCGCATCTGTTCACTACCTTATGCTTAGTTTTTATTTGAGATTTTAGAACTACAGAATTCTGGATATTTACTTTACGAACTGGTATCGTATTGTTTTGAATGTCAATTTAAAGTTTATAAGTCCTATTGCAAACTTTCAGCAAACTCTATTTACTCCATGAAGTTTAATAAGTAGTATTAAATCAAGAGTAAGAATTACAATGTTAGTATCTAAAGTATCATGTTTGCCTCCATGATTATTGATATTCAAAAAGTTGTTTTAATATCGAGATTATATTGGAGCTGGAAATTGTTTCAGAAACCATCATGTGTGAAAGATATTGTGATATCTGAAACAATGTTTTTGGTTGCATTATAATAGAGTATAATTTAGCAAAATACATGTTCTCATATTGTATGAGAATTTGTGAAGGATTGAGATGCTAGGCATCCGAATCTACCAAAAAGGTTTTGGGAACTGATATTATACTCGCGATCCCTAGATAAGTTTGTTGTTGTGTTTATCGATGACATCCTTATCTACTCCAAGTCAGAGGAAGAGCATGAGCAACATCTGAGAATCATCCTAGAAACCCTGAGAGAGCATCAGCTGTATGCCAAGTTCAGCAAGTGTGAGTTTTGGCTGAAAGAAGTGGGATTCCTAGGACATATTGTGTCTGCCGGAGGAGTCTCTGTTGATCCCACCAAGATCAAAGATGTCGAAGAATGGGAAGCCCCAACCAATCAAACCCAAGTTCGTTCATTTCTTTGATTAGCAGGATACTACCGCAAGTTCGTAGAAGGATTCTCGAGCATAGCCCGACCAATGACCCAATTGTTGAAGAAGGACAAGAAGTTTGAATGGACAGACAAGTGTGAAGCCAGTTTCCAAGAGCTGAAGAAGAGATTGATATCAGCCCCAATTTTGATCATGCCTGACATCAAGAAGCCGTTTGATGTGTATTGTGATGCATCCAAGATTGGTCTAGGATGTGTATTGATGCAAGAAGGCAAAGTCATCACGTATCTGTCTCGACAACTGAAGCAGCATGAGCAGAACTATCCGACCCATGATCTTGAACTAGCAGCCGTAGTCCTAGTATTAAAGACATGGCGTCATTATTTGATGGGTAATCGCTGTGAGATTTACTCGGACCATAAGAGTTTGAAGTATATTTTCACCCAGAAGGAGCTGAATATGAGGCAAAGAAGATGGATAGAGTTAATCAAGGATTATGACCTTGACATTCACTATCACCCAGGCAAAGCCAATGTGGTAGCGGATGCTCTTAGCAGATTGCCGTGTAGGCTTAACACCATGATCAAGGAGAAGCAACCCAGTTTGTATGAGGAGTTGGAGCAGTTCAGGACTGAGTTAGTTAGCAAAGGATTCCTAGCTAGCATTGAACTTCAACCCACTTTGATTAGCCAAATCAAGGAAGGCCAAAAAGGGAATGAAAGTATCAACGGAATCAAACGTCGTATTGGTACAGGAAAGGTACCTGGATTTACCGAAGACGAAGAAGGTGTACTGTGGTACAAAGGACGTATCTGTGTGCCAGCAGATTCGGAGCTGAAGGAGGTTATCATGAAGGAAGCTCATGATACTCTTTATTCTATCCACCCCAGAGGGACAAAGATGTATCAGGATTTGAAAGAGCAATTTTGGTGGCACTAGATGAAAAGAGAGATCGGAAGCTACATCGCCAAATGTGACATCTGTCAAAGAGTCAAAGCAGAGCATCAGAGACCTGCGGGATTGTTGCAACCATTGCAGATTCCGGAATGGAAATGGGATTCTGTCGGAATGGACTTTATCACCGGTTTACCTACTTCTAGTAGGGGAAATGACTCAATCTGGGTCATAGTTGATAGACTATCCAAGGTAGCCCATTTCATACCAGTCAAGACAACCTACCAGAGTGCAAAGCTAGCAGAACTGTATATTGCTAGAATTGTTAGTCTGCATGGAACCCCCAAGACCATCATATCAGATCGAGGAACCCAGTTTACTTCAAGATTTTGGCAGAAAGTTCAGGAAGGTTTAGGAACCAAGTTGAATTTCAGTACCGCTTATCACCCGCAAACAGATGGACAATCTGAGAGAGTCAACCAGATCTTGGAGGATATGCTTAGAGCTTGTGTGTTGGAATACGGATCAAAATGGGAAGACTGCCTGCCTTTCGCAGAATTCTCGTATAACAACAGTTATCAGGCTAGTTTACAGATGGCACCATTTGAATTCCTATATGGAAGGAAGTGTCGTACCCCTTTGAATTGGTAGCAAGTAGGAGAGAGTCAGATCTTTGACCCGACATTCTCCGAGAAGCAGAAGAGAAAGTTCACAAAGTTCGTGAGCACCTCAAGACCGCCCAATCCAGACAGAAGAGCTATGCTGACAAGAGAAGGAGAGACCTGACTTTCAATGTCGGAGATTTCGTATATCTCAAGGTTTCACCATTGAAGGGAACCCAACGCTTTAGTCTGAAGGGAAAGTTAGCTCCCAGATATATCGGACCTTTCAAGATTCTGAACCGCCGAGGAGAAGTATCGTATCAACTGGAATTGCCTGAAGAGATGTCAGCCATCCACAATGTGTTCCATATCTCATTACCTCGCAAATGCTTGGAAGTGCCTGAGAAGACTGAAGTTTTAAAGAACATCGATCACAGAGCTGTGGAAATCAACAATGACCTGACCTATCGGGAAGTACCCATCCGTATCTTAGAAGAAGCCTACAGAACCACCAGGACCAGGAGTATCAAGTTTCTAAAGATTCAGTGGAGCAACCATACTGAGGAGGAAGCCACTTGGGAGCGCGAGGATTACATTAGGACCGAGTTCCCAGATCTCTTTAGTTCCTACTTTTCTTTGTAAATCTCGGGACGATATTTTGTTTAAGGGAGGAAGGTTTGTAACATCCCAAAACTTCAATCCAAGATTATCAAGATCAAATCATCCAAAAATGGGGTTAACAAAAACTTTTACAAATTTAAAATGAAAGCATTCATATATGTGTGCATCTAAAATAGGAGTTGCTTGATTTGCCATGATTGATTGATCCAATGCTTGTAAAATGTTTCCTAGGTGATCTAAACATCATCTACATCATTCCCAAACTTTTCCTAAAGAAAATCAAATCAAAAAGAATTAAAAAGAAGGAATGGTCATTTTGACAAATTTAACTCTCATGCCTACTTTGGCTGTTCCTCGTACTCAATTCTAAACAGAAATAATTCTTGATCTTTGCACCCCTTGCTAGTAGACATAATGAGGTACCAAGGCCCACCTTTTGATCTTCTAAAAACATTCTGAAACTATTTTAAATGACAGTTCAAAATTGAATCTAATGCATATGCATAGATCACCCCTATTTCAAAAACCATCTAATTGAGCCCCAGTTTCAAAACCCTTGCAACCAGAGACTACCTAGCACTAGTGGAGATCACCCAAAAATTTTGAACTCAAAATTCAAAACTTTTTCTCTTGCGGCCATTTCATCAAACAGGTGGCAGGCACAAATCTTGCCAAAATCAAAACACTATAGTGTGCAGTGATTCTTGTCACCACTTGGGCCTAACTCGGTCCCCTTGTCCTCCCAGCTCCAACCCCGGCCCTAGCTCTCTCTCCCTCTCCCCTAGCTACTCTAGTGCCAAGCCGCCCGACACCATGTGCCAGGTCGACCATGGACAGCTCGCACAAAGCCGCCCCGCACTCTCTTTCGCCCGCTAGCAGACATGCGCCATCACACCGTGCCGCCTCGACCAGCCCCGACCAAAATCGAGCGGAGGACAAGCCCCAGTTGCTCGCACCCACGCCTTTGTCCGCCATGCCGATCACCCCGGAGCGCCGCGTCCGCCCGAGCAGCACCGGCCTTGCCAAGCCCTAGCCTTGCGTGGCGGCACTCACAGCAGGCCCAGCACCCCGCCAGACATGCCCGTATGCCGCCGCTCGACCCATAGCCGCCGCATTTCTTGTCGAACACCTGCGGCCACCGTGCAGTGTGCGGAAGCTCCCGACCAATAGAGACCGCCCCTTGCAGCGCCATCAAGCCATAGAGGATCACCAGGAGACCGGCCACCGTCCGCCTACCTCACCCATGCCCTTAGCTCGCTGTGCCGTCGACCACGTCGAGCTCTGCCCATGCCGCTCTGCACCCTTCGCTCGCCTATATAAGGAGGTCTCCCCAGCAAGCTCTCTTCACACCATTCTCATCCCCACCTCTCACTCTCACTCCCCACCGCCAGCCGGAGCCGCTCGAGCACCAGAGTGCCTGAATTGCAGCCGGAGTCGCCGCCTCGGGAGGAGAAGGGCGTCGTTGATCTAGGCCATCCCAGGAGGCGCCGCTTGTACCGGGAGAACCGCCATCGTCTACCAGCCCAGTTGCCCGCCTCGCCGACCCTGCTGGAGCCCCGGTATGCCCCCAGTAGACCCTCATCGACCGCGCTAGGGTTAGCTCCCGTCGTGCCCTGTTCCGACGAGGACGATAGCTGTGAGCCATCAATCTACCCTCTAATCGCACGGCCACCTTTCATCCATACCCCTTCGGTACCCCCATGTTCCACTGATGGGTGGGGCCCTCGCTTAAGTCAGCCCGCGACGCTGCGCGGAGCGCAGTGGGCCGGCCCATTTCATTCCCGCGCACGTTTAAATTTCAAATTAGGAATTTTTCTATTTAGATAGAAACCCACTTATGTGCTTAGATTCAAAAATCAATTCTGTGAGTTTTAGAAATCCAAATTGCATGAAACCAATTTTGTCTGAGAGGTATTGAAATGCTCTATCCAAGCCCGTTGGATTTAATTAAATTGGAGTTATAGATCTCTCCTAATAAAAATAAGAAGACAGAAGCTTTTGCAACTTGCAACATTTTTATAAAATCAACCAAAATAGCTTTTGAGTTGATTCCAACTCTCAAAAATCACATTTCATCATATCTATCCAAATATGTAATAATATTAAGGTTTACAGGCAGTGACTTTGGACTAGTACCAAAATAATGATATATAGGCATTTCTAGTCACTTTAAATCATTAAATAATAAACTTAAACCAAAGTAATATTCATCCAACCTTTAAATCTCATTCCCACATGTTAGAATATGTGGTGAGGACATGTGTCCACATGATCCCATATTTTGGTGGTGAATATGAAATTTTAGTTATAATTTTCAATGAGTAGAAATTACTTTTCAAAAATAAAAGGGTTGAAACTATTGAAATTAAACTTGTGATGCTTGTGGTGATAATAGATCATCAATTGTGTGGTTTAGAATACTACTTAGCCTAGTTAAGTATTGTTTGGTGATTGTGCACTCCCTATGTATTTCTAGACGATAGTACCGACCAAGCTTTCGAGGAGGAGGAGTTCTACCAAGAAGAAGAAGAAGAAAACTTCAACCACTACACCAACAGAGGCAAGCTATTAGTGGAAAGCTAACCCTTGAAAAAACATACTTTAGCAAGCTATGGATAGTAAGCTAGAATAAAGCTAGATGGTTTAGCAAAGATGCCTTAAGCATGCTTTGATCACACCCATTTTACTATTAGTACCCCAAATCTTATTGACAAGTCTATACCTCCCTTAGTTTAAACAAAGTCCTTGACTTAATTTGAAGGTAGCATAAAAAGTATAAAACTTGACCTACTTAGAAACCTTTAGATGTCATTCTATGGCATGAGATTGAACCCATCATTTCCACCTTAGCGAACACTCTTAACTTAGTATTTTAGAATAGATCAAAACCTTGAGTCACTTTAGATGGGGACACTTGGTGAAAATGAATTATGAAAACCTTGGAATGATGAGTCATTCTATTGAGATGTTTTGACATGTGTTGAGAAACACAACTGGTTTATGATGATGAAAATGATGAGGCATGAGCCTTAACCCTTTTATAAAACTGATGGTTGGATTCGGATGCGATACCATTCCAAATTTACCGTACAACCACATTACCTGAATTGGGTAAGGCTTAGCTGGAAATTTATATGCATTAGTATTAGTTCCCTCACGGGAGAGGTTTGAGCTGAGGCTACCTCTCAATGATGTCCACCTATGCAGTGCCCAAGATGACTGATGGTCATGGTTGGGAGGCCATGCTCATAGGAGAGGTGTTATTACTAGGGTGTGTAAAGGGAAGGTTATGTTTGATTATCTGCATACCAAGTATGATGATTCAGGGTTATCCCTGACAGATGTATCGAATCTTTTGGTGAAAGTGTACCACCTCTACAGAGTGTCAAACTATTCGAATAGCCGCGTCCGCAGTTATGGACAGTTGGAATGGCCATACTGTTTCGTTGTTAGATGTTTTCTAAATAACTTGAAATGAATAATGAACTTTGACTTGACCACAACAGGGTTGTGTTGGTGAAGATAGCTTCCCAACTTAAGTGATTCTAGAACTTTATTTTATCTTTCTTGGCTTCTGAACTTAGCTTAGGTTTCAAACTTAATTTGATAGTAAACTTATATTTAGCACTTTAACTTAGAATTATACTCCTTGCTAGTAGTAGTTTGTGAGTACTTAAAGAGTACTCATGGCTTTTGTCCCTGGCTATTATCATGGCCAGACTATGAAGGAGATTATCAAGAGGATGGTCAGCAGGACGGCTATGATAACTAGGACAATCTGCCTTCGTCAGCATTGCCTGTGCCCCTGAAGATGGACCCCACCGCTACGCTACCGTTTATTTCCGCTGCTTGTTGTATTAAAGACTAGATCATGAGATCCTTATTTGTGTAAAACCTTATGTATGGTTTGTAATGGATGATGTACTTTGATATCCAATCCGTTATGTCTCGCAAAAATGTTAATCCTGGGATTGCGAGGTATGGCATAACGGGCATCTGGGATTAAAAAACCGGGTGTTGACACCACCACTATCTCCATCACCATTGCTGATTCCCATGATGAGGAGGGAGTAGTTCTTCCTCGAGGCTAAGGGTTCTACCGGTAACTATGTGTTCATCTGTCTCTCTCTATGCATGATCATATTGTGATCATGAGCTTTGTAATCAAGTAGATCTACCTTGCTACTCAAGTGCTTTAATGAATCTCTGCTCTCCCCAGTGTGCAAACCATGGTGGCACTTAGGCTAGAGATTACAAATACTTGTTATGGGTTATATTTGGAGTTGGATGTCTTTATGAAATTGTGGTGTTTGTTGGAACCATCTAGCGCTCAAGGTGACAGTGTGGGGTTACCTAGATGGGAAAGATGAACTTTGAGGTGTGCTGTTATAGCCCTACCATGGATTAGAGTGTCCAACCGGAGAGTAGTTCAGCGTAGTATCATAAAGAAGAATATATTTATATGAGAGTGTTTACTAGTGAAAGTATGATCCCTAGGCCTTGTTTCTAAGCATTGAAACACCGTTTGCAATTAGATCTGTTACATGTTTGCTTGCTTCCATCTTTATTTCAGTTTGCCTTTAGTCTTTTCCACGCCATCAAGCTATTTTCTAGCACCATTACCACTTATAATTATCCATACCGCTTGTATTTCACTATATCTTCACCGAACTAGTGCACCTATACACCTGACAAGTGTATTGGGTGTGTTGGGGACACAAGAGACTTCTTGTATCTTGATTGCAGGGTTGCTTGAGAGGGGATACCTTTGACCGCTTCCTCCCTGAGTTTGATAAACCTTGGGTGATCCACTTAAGGGAAAACTTGTTGTTGTTCTACAAACCTCCGGACTTGGAGGCCCAACAACTATTTAGAAGAATAGAAGTGCGTAGACATCATAGGTTCCAGCGCTCCGTCATGGATTCAAGAAGTTGGTCCGTAGCCATACGATTTTCCTTCATGATCTCTAGCTGCTTCCTAGACGAGGTGCGACCTTCACTGTGAAGCTTCGCCCAGCTGGCGTTTAACTCCTTCAGTTTCTGACACTTGTCAGAAAGGACCACGAGTACAGCGCGCAGGTGGTCAAAGGCCAGTTTCTGGGAATTCTGCTTCTCCCTTTGGATTGCTATCTTGTCATTCACCTAGGTCGCCAGGTCCTAGTCGAGCTTTCGCCTCTTTCCCTACAACAAAAATACATAGTATGGTTTGTTCAGTTCGCCAGGACAAGCTGGTTTGTTTCCATAATTAACTGAATCGACTAGTGGCTCTATCATAATTTCAAGGAATAAGCAATCTAGGACTAATCAACATTTTATGAATCGACTAGTGGCACTATCATAATTGCAATTTCAAAGACAAATAAGGTTTATCTGCAGTTTAGTGTGTTGTGGGTTTTTTACAATATCACCAAATAGTAGTGGGCTAGTGGCAAACTCATAATGCAGAAACCCATGTCCAGATACATAATGGAAAGAGCACATGGTGTCCATTCATGAACATCAACACCAACACATGTCCAGATAGATAAGGAGTTGCCCTAGGATTCTTATTGCACCGTATAATGGGAAGCAGACTTGGGCATTGCTCCCTGAACCCTAAACATTACAAAAGGAGTGGAGCATGAACTGATATTCGTGCCCCCTCTAATGGGAATCAGACTTGGGCATTGCTCTAATACACCTCCAGACAAGCCCTTAGCTCCTCGTTCTCTTTCCGAACACCCTCGAGTACAGTGATCCCTCTGCTCATGTCCTCCTTCCTCTCTTTCACTACATCCAGGCAACGGTTCCTGTCATGGTAGGCTCGGATGGCAGCCTTGGTTTCCTCGATGCGTCCTTTGAGTGCCTCGGTGACTTCGTCCTGCAGGAGAGTGCACCTTTCCACGAGATTCTTATTCTCCTCCATGAGCTCATTGATTATCTTGATGGCCTGTTCTTGCCTGTTCAAGTTACGGTCGAGCACTTTCTGCAGCCTCACAATGTCACGTGCAAAATCTAGTGAGATCTTCTTCTCCACAGATACTTTCTTGCACAGGCTCTCATTAGCTTGGGTGAGGGAGCGTGCAAGCTCATGTTGGTTGTCAATCTTGGCACTGATCGCGGCCACCTTGTCACGGTACTCGGCCTTCGATCGCTGCATCGTTCATGTTAATTGAAATAGAAATTCTATAATTACACTCCAGGTTCCAGGTGAATACTAATACAGATAAAAAAATCCCCGTTGAATCTATGGACAACAGTGTTAAAAAAGGACATTGAGATCTATTCATAACCTCGATAAACTAATCATAATCACAAAAAATCCATAGTGAATCTATGAACAACGGTATTAAGGAAAGACCAAGAGATCTAGTCATATTCATGAAAACTAATACAACTCACAAAAGAAGAAGAAAAACCAATGCGGGGTCGACACGATCTAAGAAATCCACATCATAACTCGGGGAAATAACATTGTGGAGATTTGCTACCTCGTTGAGACGTGGAACGAGACCAAATGGGTCTTGCAACGCCTCCATCGTGGTGGATTATAGCTCCACGGCCGGCCTATAATACGTAGAAGAGGAAGAGCAAGAAGAAGAAGAAGAAAAACAAGAAGAAGCTAAATAAGATCATGATGGAGAGGGAGAGGGAGAAGAAGTAGAATAAGAAGACCGTACCGGGAGGAGCCCTCGCTTGCTAGAACATTCGGCGCCATTGTCAGGGGAGATTGGGCCTCGGTGAGAGGGGGGCTTGAGCGGCTGGTAGAGCAAGAAGTGCCTCACGGTGAGATCTCTCCCTTTTCTCTATGAGGATCGTCGACCGGCCTCAGGGTGAGGGTGGCGGCGGCAGGAGGAAGAAGATAGTGATTAGTGTGGAAGAAGAGTCAAAGAGTACAGGCCGTGGTCCAGTAGTAATACTACTATTATACAAGACCACCGTGTACGGTCTACCTTCTCAAAGAAGTCAGGGAGGCAGGGATAGGGAATCAATGGGACTTGTCTTTATTGCGATGGACAGTTCAATAGTCTTTGGCGCCGCCTAAAATCCAGTATATAATAAGAGGAGTGTGAGCCGGGTCGTCATCACGGGCATCGGCGCGCACGTCCCGTGTGCGTGTGTCACGTGTTGGCGGGGCAATGACACGCGAACTGCTGCATGATCACGTCGGCACGTCGAACTCCGTTGAACTCCACGTCGACAGGCACGAACAGGATATTTACGAGTCTAGAATATGTTGTGCCACTTTTCTTGTGATCAAATTATGTTCAGTACGCGAGATATTAATTTTTTTTTGATAATCGACAAATGCATGTGTGAACACGACGCACGAAACCGCTGCTCGTCCTTGATCAGATCGACACCCCACTCTGTGTACCCGCCATCGACCATTTGGAACAACTACCTCGAGCACGATGCCCCCTCGCCATGGAAATGGCAGGTCCAAGCCATCTACTGACCGTCCTACGTCCCCGGCTCTTCGCTGCATCCTTCACGCTTGCGAGTCGCCTACTGAGGCAGCACGTCATGTCCGACCATGCCAGGATCCATCGACATCGGCACTCGAGGACACCGCGACGTCAAAGCTCGTACCGGCCATGCAGGAGGAGCATGGGGTACCTGCAACAACGGACGAGCGCAAAGCAGCAGCCAGGACTGGGGCGCGTGTTGCAACCGGCGAGTACGAACAAGAAGAGGAATGAGAAGAAGACCAGGAAGAAGAGAGGAGACAGCTATTTGGATGAGTCCGACTCGGCCAACGAGGAGGCGTTCATCGATCAGTTGGAGACAAAAGCGGAGGAGAGTGACGTGGACCCGTGGGACTATGAAGAGGAGGAGGAGGAAGACTTCGACGAGGAGATAGCACGCTTATACGAGGAAGGGGGCGGTGTCGAGTCATCGGAGGAGGACACCGACAGCGGCGATGGCAAGGACCATGGTGTTGACGAAGACAAGGACGAACCGGAAGACGAAGATGATAGGTTCTTCAAAATATGATCATTTATTTTATTTATTTTATTTAGATATATGGATTTCACATGTTTATGGAGGTAAAGTATCGGTGGCATGGATAGACCATGCATAAAAAAGTGGAGAGGGAGGGGTTATCCTGCCCGTTGGATCACAGAGGATCAACAGTTGGTGGAGACGATCCGCGTGACATCTGTGTCAACCAATCAGGGCGTAGCACCCAGAGTGAGCACAAGTTTGGGCTTTTGTGAGATTTGTGACTGAGAGAGATAGAGGGAAAATCTGAGTACTATCAGAAAACCAAGGGCAAGACAGAATAAGGGATTCAAATAGAAAATAGAAAGAGTAGGCATTGCATGTCTCTTCTTTTCACAAACCACGTATGGAACCATAGTTGTCATTCAAATGTGTATTCTTTCATTAACCACATGTAGAGTCATTTCATGTCTGTTATTTTCACAGACCACATATGGATCCACCAGAGTTCATTGTATGTGTGTTCTTTTCACACACCATATATGGATCCACCAGAGTTCATTGCATGTGTGTTCTTTTCACAGACCATGTATGGATCCACCAGTGTCATTGAAATGTGTGTTCTTTCCACAGACCACATATGGATCCACCAGAGTTCATTGCATGTGTATTCTTTTCACAAACCATATATGGATCCATCACTGTCATTGAAATGTTTGTTATTTTCACAAACCACATATGGATCCACCAATGTCATTACATATGGATCCACCAGAATTCATTGCATGTGTGTTCTTTTCACAGACCACATTTGGATCCACCAGAGTTCATTGCATGTGTGTTCTTTTCACAGACCATATATGGATCCAGCAATGTCATTGAAATGTTTGTTCTTTTCACAGACCACATATGGATGCACCAGAATTCATTGCATGTGTGTTCTTTTCACAGACCATGTATGGATCCACCAGTGTCATTGCATGTGTATTCTTTTCACAGACCATCTATGGATCCACCAGTGTCATTGCATGTGCGTTCTTTTCACAGACCACATATGGATCCACCAGTGTCATTGCATGTGTGTTTTTTCAACAGACCACATATGCATCCACTAGTGTCATTGCATGTTTGTTCTTTTCACAGACCACATATGGATACAACAGTGTTATTGCATGTGTGTTCTTTTCACAGACCACATATGGATCCACCAGTATCATTGCATGTGTGTTCTTTTCACAGACCACATATGGATCCACCAGTGTCATTGCATGTGTGTTCTTTTCACATACTAGATATGGATCCACCAGTGTCATTGCATGTGTGTTCTTTTCACATACCACATATGGATCCACCGGTGTCATTGCATGTGTGTTCTTTTCATAGACCACATATGGATCCACCAGTGTCATTGCATGTGTGTTCTTTTCATTAACCATAGCTAGAGTCATTGCATGTGTGTTCTTTTCACAAACCACATATGGATCCACCAGTGTCATTTCATGTGTGTTCTTTTCACAGACCACCTATGGATCCACTAGTTTCATTGCATGTATGTTCTTTTCACAGACCACCTATGGATCCACCTATGTAGCTATTGCAACCTGAAATGGGTGTCCACCCCACATTGGAGATTCATGCAATCTCCATTTACACACATTACTTTCCCTACAATGCACCCTAAATCTCTTTTGGTTGCTCTTTTTAATGATAAATTCGAACCCAACTCTGATTGCATAGGTTGCAACTACATATCTGCAGTCCTCCACATTCTCAAAGACAGTCCCCTCATCAATTGTAGGATTGTCCCTGTCAAAGTGTATCATTGGCATGTCCTCGTCTTTGTCGTATCTACATCCCATTTCCACATCTTCACATTCCTCTTCCTCATCAGTCCCATAGTCAGGCTCAAAGTTTGAATCAACCAAATATTCCCTACTCTCCATCCTATCAGGGTCAGCAGCCACGTCTGGATATGCTTTCTCATCATCATCTGCACCACCACACATTTCAGTGTCTTCATGCTCGCTTGACAAAGCATCATGCTCAAGGACAAGCTGTACAGACATCCTACGGTTACCAACACATATCCTTGCCATCACCACAGGACTAGAAACACTAATTGGCGTATGCAGAAAAGGAATCATAGTTCTTACCCTTCAATGGGGACGCACGACAGCTTCTCTGGGCTCCATACCTCCAAAGCTCTGCACCCTGCTTCCTTTTCCCCTGTTTTGTTCTCCTCTGTGCTCTCCAGACTTGAACAAGATGCCGTGCTCTCCAGCCACGCAGGACCCATCTCCGTGTCCTCAAGCCTCGCAGGAAACATCTCCGAGCGGGATCCGAATCACCAGCGTCGTTGGGGGCCTAACCTAACGGCCGACTCTTGGTTTTCGTTTCCAGAATTGCCTGGGCGATGGACGGCGGCAAGGAGATAGGGCAGGGAGGGAAGAGGAGGGGATGCGAGGGGATGGCAGGGAGGGGAGGGCGGGAGGATGACAGCCCAAGATGAGGACGAGAGCGGTGCACGACTGAATGGAGTGGCGATGGCAGGAGCGGAGGTGAGGAGCGGAGCGGAGCTGGTTGCGACAAAACATGGAAAAATTCACAATAATGTGTTGGTGGGCAGCACCAGCCCTCGAACCTGGGAAGCACGCCATCGAAGGTGGAGGAGGCGGGCCCGCCAGTCACAAAATATTCCACGTCGTCATCCCCTGTTTCTGATGCCCTTTAAAAAAAGAAAACGCACGCCGTCATCCTCGCTTCTGATGGTGTTGCTACAGTTCAACGGTATATAGTGGTATAGAAATAATATCGTATAAACATAAGGGCACATTCGTCAACATTTCTAAAATGAAACCCGGTCTCCTACCTGTCCTGGTACATTGCCCGATGAGGTGGATAGCCACGAACGATCTTTTTAATATGTTCGCACTCTTATGCTGAGAAGGGAAATAAAGATTGAGCAGTTAATGCAACGAGTGTCGAATTATTATCCTCTAAGGAAAGGGGAGATGATTATTTTCACTCATGCCTGTAGTCCAAACCTACTATCAGTTTGTCACTCGCCTTCTCCGACAAACCACAGTTCACCTTGCACAGCTCCTCCACGCCGCACCACCTAGGGTAACATGGCCCAGCCTAAGCAGCCGCCACCGCCACGACAGCTGCTGAAACTGGGGTATTTGGCCCCTCTAAGGCAGGCCATGAAGCTCTACTTCAAGGCCAGTCTCCCATTTCCCTGCCAGGTGGATGATTTCGCCGAATCGGCTGCGGCGGCGGTGCCGGCGTCGTCGGCGCCGAATGCGGCAAGCAGGGCCAAGAGAGCGACGTGGATAAATCGCGCGGCGGAATTACGACATGCTCTAGGTAGTGGGAATAAGGTACGTATCAAATCGTTCATGAGAGCACGCCACCGAGGGTACACACCCTCGAACAGGGCATCGCCAAGCTCTAGGAACTCTCGCGTCCATGCTTTGGTGCGGGCTACCTTACCGTAGTGGGGGAGGCTGGGAACACACCGTCTACAGCAAAGACGCTCCATCCAACGCATTGTCAGAGGCCGTACCGTGGCGGTGACCAAGCGTCTACACTCAGCATGCTGGATTGTTCGACAGCCGGAGCCGGTGGCGGGCATCAGCTCAGCGCCGAATTTCAGTTTCGAAGAAATCGTTGCAGTGACACGGATGGTCCAACTGAACCAGGACTGGTGCACGCAAAGCGGTCGTGCATGAACGATGTAGATTTCTTGTAGTTTGGTGGGAAGGCAATATATCAGTTTAGGGTTAAATGATCAAAGAACTTACGTCCTCTCAAGACAATTGGCCAGCCAACTTTTCTGATGGAGATCTGCAGTTTCTTTAGTGTAGAACAGTTAAGTTCAGACTGAAGAATGGCTTTTGTAGATAAAATGCTGACGAATTCTTCTATAAACTAGTAGGAAGTTTAGCCCACTTTTGTGCAGGTATAAGATGAAGGGAATATGCCCGAGAGGCAACAATAAAGTGGTTATTATCTTATTCCATGTTTATGATAAATGTTTATTTTACATGCTAGAATTGTATTGATCAGAAACATCAATACATGTGTGTTTAATAAACAAAAAGGATTCCTAGTTATGCCTCTCTTATAGACTAGCTTGTTGATTAACAAGATGATCAAGGTTTCCTGATCATGGACATTGGATGTTGTTAATAACAAGGTCACACCATTGGTGGAATGATGTGATGAGCATTCATCCAAAGTATAGCATTACGATCAAGTCATTATGTTTATATTGCTATAACATCATACGAAGTAACCTTTATCCTTAGACCATGAGATCATGTTAATTGCTAACACCGGAAGAGAATCTTGATAACATCAAACATCACACCGTAACAGGGTGACTATAAAGAGTGCATGTCGGTAACGATATCAAACTAGGTATGGAGATACCGATGATCGAATCTCGGGCATGTAATATATCACGGGACAAAGGGATTTAGTTACTAGCGTTAAAGGTTCTCACGATCACAGAAGTCATCGTTGAATGTGTAGGAGTCAGTATGGATCTCCAGGTCCCGCTGCTGATTATTGATCGGAGAGGGGTCTCGATCATGTCTACATTATTCGCGAACCATAGGGTGACACACTTAAGGGATACCGACACCATTTGGAGCAAATATGTTTTCAGATAAAGATTTAAGAAAGCGCTGGAATTATTTCAATAGACACCGAAACTGTTTCGGGTGAAAATGCTGAAATTGGTTCTACATGTAATATTGAAATGTTGCAGGGGGTTTTATTTGAATGTTTGTTAATTAAAGTAATTAACAAAATTCTGACTAAAAAATAATAAAAGAGTTTTATTAAATGAGAGAGCATTAAATTTGGAGAAATTTAATGCATTTAAAGTGGAGACTTTAAAAGAGAATGTGAAGGGGCAAATTTATGTGGAGGGAGTTACCACCACATGAATGGAGGAGGTGAAGAGTCACCTCCTCCATGCGCCGGCCATGAAGGAGGGGCACCCCCCTCCTCCTATAAAAGGCCACCCCCTCCTCACTTCTCACACACACCTCCTTGTGAAGGATCTCTCTCCCCCTCTAGTATTATTCCCCCATGGTCTCGGATTAGCGAGATACATGTTCCCGGTGGCTTTATCTGGAAAGGAGTTGCTGCTTCCGCTGCTTTGCTGGAGCAAGGGACGGAGGTTGTCGGGGTACCGGACGTGTGTGCGATCACGGATGCACCGCTGCTTTGCGGTGCTGGAGCTGGATCTGATGGACGTGCTGGAGACGGACCTGCTGGACTTCATCACGATCTTGAGATCGGCAAGTGTACGACTACATCAACCACGAGTTC
Source organism: Avena insularis (assembly GCA_023614405.1). Classification (NCBI taxonomy): domain Eukaryota; kingdom Viridiplantae; phylum Streptophyta; class Magnoliopsida; order Poales; family Poaceae; genus Avena; species Avena insularis. The sequence continues at coordinate 158,936,491 of CM042694.1, read as the reverse complement.
CTACTGGTTAACAAAGCTCGTTGTCTACGAGGGTAAGTTCTCGTTGGATGTATGTCCACCCGTTACTTTGTACCTAGTAGATAGATCTTGGCGTGTAGTTCACACCGTAGGAATTTTTTGTTTTCTATGCTGCAGACCCAACAGTGGTATCAGAGCCTGATCTATGCGTAGGTGCTTAGCACGGGTAGTACACATATGTTGATATGTGGGCGATGATGATCATGTTATTGCATCTTCTATGTATTTTGGATATTGGTGGCATAGTGGGATGAAGCGGCCCGGACCAACCTTACATGTCATCGTACATGAGACCGGTTCCACGACTGACATGCAACTTGTTTTGCATAAGTGGCTGGCGGGTGTCTGTCTCTCCTACTATCATCAATATCTGATTTACAACGAGTTGCTAATAACTTAGTCATCCTCGTTGTGGTTCATGTTCGTAGGTAAGAACGGTTCTATCTCCGAAAGCCCTAAGCCACATAAAAATTGCAATTGATAAATTAGAGGCGTCTAGTTTAGATCGTTGATGGGCTAGTGTATTGATATGGTATTGTTGTAAGTAGATGTATGATAGATACTCTTACAACACACTCAACGTGTAAGTTCCATAGACCTTGGCCTTACACACAAAGGAATGATAGAGATCATACCATGAAGCATATGATGGTGATCAAATGCATGGACCATATCATCCCACTTTACACATTAGATGTTTGCATCTTATATTGCTAGTTTGGCGTTTTAGTAGCATTTTAAGATGATCCCTCATTTAGATATCAAGATAAAAATGTGTTCTTCCTTAAGTATGCATCGTTCTATGGATCGTGTTTCGAGACATCACGTGATGATCGGGTGTACTCGACTCTACGCTTTCATACAACGGGTGTAAGACAGTTTTACACACGCGAGTACTAAGGTTCTTACTTGGCGAGCCTAGCATGTACAGACATGGCCTCGGAACACGGACCGAAAGGTTAAGGATGAGTCACATAGTTGATGTGATGACCATATTGATGCTCGCCTTTGAAGCTACACCGACTCACGTGATGATCGGACTTGGTGTACTGGATTTGGTTCATGTAATCACCAAAAAGGCACGAGGGATGTCGTTTTTGAGTGGGAGTTCATTTCTAATTTGGATTAGTCGAACTCAATTTGTCATAAACTAAATCGAAGTGAATTTGCATAATTTGTTGTAGTCATTCGCATCTGTTCACTACCTTATGCTTAGTTTTTATTTGAGATTTTAGAACTACAGAATTCTGGATATTTACTTTACGAACTGGTACCGTATTGTTTTGAATGTCAATTTAAAGTTTATAAGTCCTATTGCAAACTTTCAGCAAACTCTATTTACTCCATGAAGTTTAATAAGTAGTATTAAATCAAGAGTAAGAATTACAATGTTAGTATCTAAAGTATCATGTTTGCCTCCATGATTATTGATATTCAAAAAGTTGTTTTAATATCAAGATTATATTGGAGCTGGAAATTGTTTCAGAAACCATCATGTGTGAAAGATATTGTGATATCTGAAACAATGTTTTTGGTTGCATTATGATAGAGTATAATTTAGCAAAATACATGTTCTCATATTGTATGAGAATTTGTGAAGGATTGAGATGCTAGGCATCCGAATCTACCAAAAAGGTTTTGGGAACTGATATTATACTCGCGATTATCCTTTATAGGCTATAGTAGCTTGATCATGAAAGTTGTCATGATAAGGATGAATAGAAGATGTAAGTAAAATGTTTACTACACTAATAGATTACTAAAGAATGGATTTTTGAAAGAACACCAAACATTTGATGATGGTGATCCACTTCAAAGTGCAAGTCCAAAGGTATTAGTATTTGACTATATACGCTTTGTACCATGTGTCATGTTGATGATTCCACTATTGATGTTGATAGATTCTTTTCAAAGAAAAGGAATTGCTGAAAGCGAATCTATAAAATATTTGGCAGAAAATAAAAGGTTGGAGATGTCCAACTTAGGTATATAGAAGATATACATGTTATGGCTATATTCCTTGCTTGTTAAACAATGTGGTTCTTAGGTATTGGATACCGAATTGGTTGGTATGAAGTGTCATACAGGACAACGCAATTCATGAACTACAATGGCCTAAGTAACTAGCAAGAGAATGAGTGATGATGTTCATCAAAAACAAATAAAGTGTTATTGTGTTTTTCGTTGTCATCAAACCAAGCCTTCAAGATTTGTTTAAATAATTGTTATTTTGTTCTGGTATTATGAGAACAATGGCTGTTCAAATAATTACCGTATTCCATAAAGGATGTATGAACTTTTACAAGTCTAGTTGGAGAAATCACATCCATAAACACTATTGCTAAAATGTCACAAGACAAATGATTGAAAGATCACTTATGAAGTGACATCGCTGTTTGAATTATATTTGAAAGAAAACATGAAGAAACTCCATGTTGATCGAATTTTGGAGTCCTTGATTTTGATCAATTGACGCATGTGAGACTTTCCTCGAGATAATTGAAACTCCGTTCAGAGGCCAAAGAGGAACGGATGACTAGCTTATTGGAAATTGTGCATGCTAATGTGCATAAGTCCATTATGTGTAGCCATATGCGATGGATCTTTTTGCTTCATATGCTTGCTTCAAGAATTTGAGTGAATATATCTGTATATTTACTTAATAAGGAAGAAGTATGAAACATTTGAAAATTGTTCAAAGACTTTCAAGATGAAGTGGAAAATCATTGTAACAAGAAAATAAAGAGTTTATTGATTCGATCATAAAGGAAGATATTTGAATTACATGTTTAGCAAAAACACCTAAGAATTGAGGAATTGTTCCATGATTTGTGTTTCTCGATAAACCATAGGAGTATGGCATATTCGAGAGATAAAATCAAACCATGTTTGACATGGTAAGATCAAGGGTGTCATTTATAAAACTGCCATTATGTTTTAAGGATTGAAGCTTTAGAGACTACCGCTTTTAATCGAAAAGAGCACCATCGTGATCCATTGAAATGACACCATATGAGTTATGGTTTGGGATAAAACCCGAATTGTCTTTTCTTAAATTTTGGTATGCTATGCATAAGTAAAATGTTTACAACCAAAGTCGGATAAGCACGTCTTTGTAGGTTATCCCAAAGAATTTGTTGGGAATTTCTCCATAACACGAGGACAAAAGAGTTTATTACTTGGAACATCAAGTTTCTTGAGAAGGAATTTTTTGTGAAAAGTTAAGTGGGAGGACAATAGAACTTTGATAAGGTTGTTGAACCTTAGCTATATGTGCTAAGTAGCTTAGCCGTAAAGTGTCCTGGCGTGCCACAATGCTCATGGCTCTCGTGATTACAAAAGGTGTGATCTCGGAGATTAGAGTTCCTATAGAACCGTGTGGTCGGTAAGAATCAAATAGTAAGATTTGATAAGCAAGTCATTATTGTTTTGACAATGATGAACCGACTACATGCAAAGAAGCGATGATGGGCCCTGACTCCATAAAATGACTAGAAGTCATAGAATCCGTGATAGTATCCATACACGAGAAATCAAGTTTCTGAACTTGGAAGACCCTCCAGAAAGGCGTGAAGCCTATCGGTCGTGTTTGGATCTATAAAGAAATAGACATGGATGTTTGACATCTATGAAATAGTCGACATGTCGGAAAGAAGTTTACGGCAATGTTCAAGGAGTTGACTATGACAAGATATGATCTTTCATAGCGATATATAGTCTTGACGGATTAATGTAGCAACCACTACATATAATTTGGTATATGGTAGTTGAATAAACAAAACAAGGTTCTTCTAATAGAACGGTAACCTAGGACATGTACATGACATGGTCCGAAGGGTTTTGTTAATTCAAAGGGTGCTAAAAGGGCATGTAAACTTCAATAGTTGAAGTAAGCATAGCGGAGTTGGAATCTTCACCATGATGAAACTGTTAAAAGAGTTTAAATTCATCGGAGATGATGAAGATGCTTGCATTTGCAAGAAATTAAGTGGGAGCGCTGAGACATATTTCTAATACATTATGTAGAGGACATATTGTTGATTGGAAATGATGTATCTTGAATTGACACAAGTTAAGGATTTCATTAAAATAAGATTTTGATGAAAGACTTGGGTAAACCCAGAATATTAGGCATCAAAATCTATATGGATAGATTAAGGCGCTAATATGGTTGTGCCAGACATACATATATTAGATATTGAAAGGGTTCAATATGAGATATTGAAAGGGTTCAATATGGAAACAACAAGAAAGTTTCTTGCTGCATGGAAAGAATTGTATCAAAATTCAAGTGTTTCAACACTTGGTGAGTAAAATCACATGAAGATTTTGATCAATTATACCATGATATGTATATATCCAGAATGTCCTATGCTCTAAATGTTATGAGCATATACCAGAATGATTCATAAGATGATCATTGGACAATAGTAAAGATATTCTTATGAGCTTTGGAAGAACTAAGAATATATAATGTATAAGTGACAAATAGTTAAAGGTAGTTCATTGTAAAGTGTTACATTGATACTAGTTTTGTCACAAGATACAAATTAAATTTATCTCAATTTAGACAATGGGTGGCACAATGTAATGGAAAGGATGTTCCATGATGGATTTGGAGGAGTTCCAAAGTTGAGACATTGTGACGGATACTACAACAAAAGGCTAAGTATATGACTGCTATTGTAGCAGCAAAGGAGGGCATTTGTGTTAAGTAGTTTGTTATCAAACTAGGTGTGGTTCAAAGTGGGCTAATACTATGAAGATATATTGTGTGACAATAATATCAACATATTTTGAGCGAGCAACTAAAGGTCTCACCAGAGGACCAAATTTATACAATGCCATCTCATTTGAGAATGAGTGATGTAGAGGCATAAAGACATGCAAATACACACGGATCTGAAAGCTGTCACATCCGGAGATTATGTTAACCACTAGCAATAGCGTATATGCAACACCGTAAAGCCATAGGTGTTCAATACAAAGTTTTTCAAACTAGATTATTGACTCTAGTGCAAGTGGGAGGGAAGGAATATGCGAGAGGCAATAATAAAGTGGTTATTATCTTATTCCATGTTTATGATAAATGTTTATTTTACATGCTAGAATTGTATTGATCGGAAACATCAATACATGTGTGTTTAATAAACAAAAAGGGTTCCTAGTTATGCCTCTCTTATAGACTAGCTTGTTGATTAACAAGATGATCAAGGTTTCCTGATCATGGACATTGGATGTTGTTAATAACAAGGTCACACCATTGGTGGAATGATGTGATGAGCATTCATCCGAAGTATAGCATTACGATCAAGTCATTATGTTTATATTGCTATAACATCATACGAAGTAACCTTTATCCTTAGACCATGAGATCATGTTAATTGCTAACATCGGAAGAGTATCTTCATAACATCAAACGTCACACCGTAACAGGGTGACTATAAAGATGGGTTCGATTACTCTGAAGGTGTTATGTTGAGGCTCATGGATCAAGAGTGGAATTTGTCAATCCCGATGACAGATAGATATGCTCTGGGCCCTCTCGGTGATATCACATTGAGATAGCTTGCAAGCAAGTGATGTGATCACTAGAATGTTATATCACGAGAACGAGAAAAGAGTGCATGTCGGTAACGAGATCAAACTAGGTATGGAGATACCGATGATCGAATCTCGGACATGTAATATCATGGGACAAAGGGATTTAGTTACTAGCGTTAAAGGTTCTCACGATCACGAAGTCATCGTTGAATGTGTAGGAGTCGATATGGATCTCCGTGTCCTGCTGATTATTGATCGGAGAGGGTCTCGATCATGTGCATTATTCGAACCGTAGGGTGACACACTTAAGGGATACCGACACCATTTGGAGCAAATATGTTTTCAGATAAAGATTTAAGAAAGCGATGGAATTATTTCAATAGACATCGAAACTGTTTCGGGTGAAAATGCTGAAATTGGTTCTGCATGTAATATTGAAATGTTGCAGGGGGTTTTATGTGAATGTTTGTTAATTAAAGTAACTAATAAAATTCTGAATAAAAAATAATAAAAGAGTTTTATTAAATGAGAGAGCATTAAATTTGGAGAAATTTAATGCATTTAAAGTGGAGACTTTAAAAGAGAATGTGAAGGGGCAAATTTATGTGGAGGGAGTTACCACCACATGAATGGAGGAGGTGAAGAGTCACCTCCTCCATGCGCCGCCATGAAGGAGGGCACCCCCTCCTCCTATAAAAACCACCCCTCCTCACTTCTCACACACACCTCCTTGTGAAGGATCTCTCTCCCCCTCTAGTATTATTCCCCCATGGTCTCGGATTAGCGAGATACATGTTCCCGGTGGCTTTATCTGAAAAGGAGTTGCTGCTTCCGCTGCTTTGCTGGAGCGAGGGATGGAGGTTGTCGGGGTACCGGACGTGTGTGTGATCACGGATGCACCGCTGCTTTGCGGTGCTGGACTTGGTGGTGCTGGAGCTGGATCTGATGGACGTGCTGGAGCCGGACCTGCTGGACTTCATCATGATCTTGAGATCGCAAGTGTACGACTACATCAACCACGAGTTCCTACTCGTTAACAAAGCTCGTTGTCTACGAGGGTAAGTTCTCTTTGGATGTATGTCCACCCGTTACTTTGTACCTAGTAGATAGATCTTGGCGTGTAGTTCACACCGTAGGAAATTTTTTGTTTTCTATGCTGCGGACCCAACATAAGACCCTTTTGTATGGAAGTACTACTGTTGTAAGCAAATACTATCAAGTATCTATTTCCTTCAATTACTAGTCATGGTTAAATCCAGTTAACTGGCATTTTTTTATCCCAATCTACAGATTTTGCGTCTGCTCTCTGTGTTGTAAACCATTTTTCCTTTGTCTTGTGTTGTCTGCAAAATGGTCCTGCGTCTCAACGTGTTACAAATATAACTACCTTGTACTTGAAGAAGAGATGGACTACATTTTCCCGGCATCCACGGAATTGACATTGCTCATTGCCAGAGCACCCTCTTTTCATGAGGTTGTCCTTGGTTATTCACAGAAATTATAAAGCACGGTGTTTAACTACATCGATTCAAACTATTACACACACTACATCGAATTCATTACCCACACATACTACATCGATTCAAAGTATTACACACACATACTACTTCAAATTCATTACCCACACACACTACATCGATTAAGACTATTACACATTTTTAGTCGATGCTAACTTCCTGCTATGCTCTCCATACTACAAATTCATTAGCCACACATACCATGGCAATTCACTAGAGCTCTGTCTTCACTCGAGGGAAATCAGAACCACCAGCTTGTCCAAGCCTAGTTCCCCCACTAAAACTGTGTGCGCCGTTGCAAAATGGTGGTGGTCCTATGCCATCGATCCTTCCAGGCCAACACTGCAGGCGACGAGGATGATTTCTGGCAGCCTCTTCGGGGCCCTAAATGCCATGTACCAATTCTAGAACCTCCTCCAGGTGGATGATGACCGGGTGCTTCCAGCAAAGCCGTCGCCCTGCCCTGCTTGGAATCTGCACCTCGTACATCTTAGGAATGGCGTTAGGATCTTTCAGCCACGCCTTTACCTCGATGACCCATCTGTCGCTCGGTGGCACCATTTCCACCAGCTCGCCGCCAAGGTTACTAACGACCTGCTTGAGGGCCTCCGGCTCCCAAGCATCCAATGGGAGGTCGTTAAAGCCGAGTTTGGAGAAGAAACGAAGCTGCCCCAAGCGATCGTCCCACCCACAGGTGCGATGCCAACGCATGAAGCTCATTTTCTCCCCGCAACACTCGAAAGAACGGAAAGAATGCAGAACACGCTCGGTGTCTGAGCTGTGCTCGAACCGGACGAAAAAATCGAATGGCGACACGCATACCTCAATCTTGACCTGATTTCGTCTGATCCCAAAACGAGACCTGAAAGCCGACAGCAACTCTGCCGGCGGCACGGCGGGACGGACGCACAGCATGGTGGCCATGAGAGCGTGGTCCTCGAACTGCTGTGCTAGGGCTACCATGTCTAGGGTGCGTGGCAGCATGCAACTGCCCGAGGCTGGTCACTGACCAGGATCGCCCGATGGGACGTGCTCCGCAGTGCGAGAAGGACTAGCCAGAGGCGAGATATTAGTCTGGGGACACGAAGCTTCGATACGGCGGACGATGTGACGGCTGCGATCTTTGATTAGAGGCATGGGAGGTTGACCGGACATGACGGGGACGCAAATTAGAGAAAGTGCAAGCTCCGATATGAGACGGGCAGTCGAAGCTGAGCAAAGGTTATGGGGAGGGGAGCAGGGGAGAAGAGTAGAGCAGAGCAAAGAAATAGATTTGGTCCAATCAGGGATCTCGTCCACGCAGGGGTAAACTAGTCCACGACCGCAAAATATAACGGGGAATACTGACAAGGCGGGCCAAGAAGAGTTGACCTAACGGTGGTATTTGAGTTCAACCGTTTTTCGTCTGGTTCAAATAACCGTTTGGCCGTTAGATTTGTATTCACCCCCATTTAGCCCTTCTGTACAATTGACGATTCTACTACGGCCTCTCCGCGAGATTGATGACAACTCGGGTACCGGGATGCACTTGCCCGGGAAGTTTGGTACCGCAAATCAACAATCCCGTGGAGGATGACACGGTGAGCTGCGGCCGCCGGTCCCCGCAACCTTCGCCGATCGATGGTCTCCCCTACCCGCATCAAACCGCGGAAGAACACAGGTTCCAGCTGCGCGCGCCAGACGACGACGATGACAATGACCTCGAGCTGTGTACTATAGGACTAGGCAGGATTATGACTAGTTTTATTTTTCGAGCATGTAATAAAATCGCCGAATAATAAATTTTACGATTTTTATGAGATTAAGACCGGGAGCCAGCCCCCGGTCCCCAAATCGTTAACCAATCCGGCCCCCCCCCCCCCCCCATGCAGTCCAAAATCGAGCCGCGTCAGATCGCTATACGGGGGACCGAGTGGAGATGCTCTTAGATTTCACCTTTTTGCTCGAACAATTATATTTGGGGTTTTAGAGCACCATTTGTGGACAACGGGGTGGTAGTTGTCAAAAAAAAATTTAACACTCTTACCGTATGGCAACTCAACAAAAAACAACGTAATTCTTAGGGCATTAGTGTCCCTGTAAAATACGACTTCGTGCAGTAAAAAACCTAATTTTTGGTAGTAAAATCCACCCTATAAAGTATCTAATAAAAATCAAATTGTAACAGCACACGCTTGCTATTAAAATAAAGAAAAGAACGGGCGCCATTTGGACCGCTGCTAAAAGATTTGGATTTTTTAAAAGTATGCCGTCTGCAAATCGGCATCGTCAAAATTACCCACGTTTCAAATAAAATGACAAGCCGGTTGTGGGGCTGGCCTCGTGGATGCATGGCGGAAGGAGATTCCCGCCCAAGGGCCAAGGGGTTGGCGGGATGATCTTCTAGGCAACTCCATTGACGGGAAAGGAGGCTGACTCGCAAGCAAAGCCGGGTTGCTTGCGTGCGTCCTCTCGCTAAGGCGGCAACCATGCAAGAGCACGAGATTGATTCCGCTGCTCCCTGGGATTGATTCATTCAAGAGCATGCGATTGAATCCGCTGGCCCTTAGTTGCCTTTTTATAGCCAGACGGGAGGGGGCAGAGCTCTTTCCTGGATTAATTCCCCCCCTCTCTCTCTCTCTTCCCGACAAAAAAATCTCTCCTTTTTCCATTGCTTGCTTTAACAGGCTGTGTCTGGTAACACCTACGGATAGCATCTACTAAAAATTCTTACGGACTAGCATTGTGCTACAACAATCTGAAAAAAACAGAGAGATCGTGCCCCACAATTCAAGGAGAAAAAAACTAGCACCAACCAGCTGCTTCCACATCAGTCCGTAAGATCCATTCCGTAGGATGTTCCCGTAAGTGTAGTGTTATTGGCCTGGTATTGATTAGGAGCCTGTCTCCCTTCCTCCACTAGTGGAAACGAGACCTTTGGTTGAGCCTGGAAATGAGCTTTAACACCGGTTCTTCTACGAACCGGTGTTAAAAGAAACTATGTACCGTGGCCCGTGCAGTAAAAGGCCCCCTTTAACACCGGTTCATGGCACGAATCGGTGTTAAAGGCCCTACACTGATGGCCCGTCCCTTCCTTAACACCGTTCGTGGCTTGAACCGTGTGTTAGGGGGGGGAATACCGATACACCCAGCCTGCACATCCCACTCTTCCATTTTTCACTATCTCATTTTGGAGCCTAGCAAGAGGGTGTGAAGTGTGCTAGTTTGTTTTTTCAGATGCACAAGAGGTGTTGGTGAAATGCCGAGAGCTCAAAATAAGTTTTCTCGTTGCTCTTTCCTTCTCGGTCGAGGTCGGCAACTATCCTTTCATGTGTCATTGATGTACTATATATATAAATGGTCATCTCCCTATTATTTTTGATATATATTATATATTAATGCAGATGAACCGGCAATGGATGTACGGTGACCGCGCACTTCCGAGTACATTACGGGCCTCCAAAATTTCATCGTTGTGGCTAATGCAAACCGTGGTCACAATGGTTTTATGTGCTGTCCGTGTTTTCACTGTCAGAACAAGAAAGACTACTCAAATACCAGAACCATTCACGCCCACCTACTTCGATCCGGTTTCATGCCCAGCTATAATTGTTGGACCAAGCACGGAGAAAAAGGGGTTGTGATGGAAGACAACGAAGAAGAAGAGGATGATGACAACTATCATAATATGTATCGTGAATATGATGATCTTTAGCGAGGTAGATAATGAAGATCAAGAGGCAGCAGATGGGCCCGCTGATGATGATCTTGGTCGGGCCATTACTGATGCAAAGGAAGGATGTAAAACTGAAAAGGAGAAGGAGAAGCTGGAGCAGATGTTAAAGGATCACAAAACATTGTTGTACCCAACTTGCGAAGATGGCCACAAAAAGCTAGGTACCACACTGGATTTGCTGCAATGGAAGGCAGAGAACGGTGTGACTGACAGCGTATTTTCAAAGTTGTTGGTAAAAATGAAGAATCTTCTTCCAAGAAATAATGAGTTGCCCGACAGTACATACCAAGCAAAGAAGGTTGTCTGCCCTCTAGGATTAGACGTGTAGAAGATACATGCCTGCATTAATGACTGCATCCTCTACCGCGGTGAGAAGTACGAGAATTTGGATGCATGCTCGGTATGCCTTTACTGCGGTATAAGATCGAATTTAGACGATCCTGGCGATGTTGAGGGAGAGGCCCCTAGGAAGAAGGTTCCTGCCAAGGTTATGTGGTATGCTCCTATAATACCACGGTTAAAACGTCTCTTCAGAAATAAAGAGCATGCCAAGTTGTTGCGATGGCACATGGAAGATCGTAAGAAAAGGGCGATGTTGAGACACCCGTTGATGGGTCACAATGGAGAAAAGTCGGCGAGAGTACCCGGACTTCGCACGTGGACGCAAGGAACTTAAGGTTTGGTCTAAGTACAGATGGCATGAATCCTTTCGGTGAGTAGAGCTGCGATCCAGACACGGCTGTGACTCTATGTATCTATAACCTTCCTCCTTGGTTGTGTATGAAGAGGAAGTTCATTATGATGCCGTGCTCGTCAAGGCCGAGGCAACGGCAAGCGACATTGATGTGTACCTAAGGCCATTAGTTGAAGAACTTTTACAGATGTGGCCCAAACCAGGTGTACGTATGTGGTATGAGCACAAAGGGGAGCCATTTGACCTACGAGCATTGCTTTTCGTAACCATCAATGATTGGCCTACTCTTAGTAACATTTCAGGCGGAACAAACAAGGGATACAATGCATGCACACCTTTGTTTAGATGAGACTGAAAGTGTATATTTGGATAAATGTAAGAAGGTTGTGTACCTAGGGTATCGCCGATTTCTTTCGAACGCATCCGATGAAAGAAAGGCAAGCATTTCAAACGTCGCGAACCCTGGAGGAAGCCTGTCCTCCGTACCGGTGAGGAGGTATTTGGTATGGTCAAGGACCTAGAAGTAATCTTTGGAAAATGTCCTGGCAGTCTATCTGTTCCGAATGACGATGCCGGACACGCGCCCATGTGGAAGAAGCAATCTATATTTTGGGACCTACCCTATTGGAACGTCTTAGAGGTCCGCTCTTCAATCGACATGATGCACATGACGAAGAATGTTTGCGTGAACCTGCTAGGCTTCCTAGGAGTGTATGGGAAGACAAAAGATACACCGGAAGCACGGCAGGACCAACAACGTCTGAAAGACCCTGAAGAGCCTATGCATCTTGAGAACGAGAAGGGTAAACGATGCCACTTAACTCCTGCCAGCTACGCTCTTACCAAAGCAGAGAAGGAAATCTTTTTTGAATGCCTGAGCAGTATCAAGGTCCCGTCTGGCTTCTCGTCGAATATAAAGGGAATAATAAATATGGCAGAGAAAAAATTCCAAAACCTGAAGTCTCATGACTGCCACGTGATTATGACACAATTACTTCCGATTGCATTGAGGGGGCTTCTACCTGAAAATGTTCGAGTACCCATTGTGAAGCTATGTGCATTCCTCAATGCAATATCTCAGAAGGTAATCGATCCGAAAGCCTACCAGGTTCTGAGACGGATGTGGCCCAATGTCTTGTCAGCTTTGAGTTGGTGTTCCCACCATCCTTCTTCAATATTATGACGCATCTCCTGGTTCACCTAGTAGAAGAGATTGCCATTCTCGGTCCTGTATTTCTACACAATATGTTCCCCTTTGAGAGGTACATGGGAGTCTTAAAGAAATATGTTCATAACCGTGCTAGGCCAGAAGGAAGCATCTCCAAGGGCTATGTAACAGAGGAGGTCATTGAGTTCTGTGTTGATTTTATTCCTGACCTTAAGGCGATTGGTGTTCCAGAATCACGACATGAGGGGAGACTGCGTGGAAAAGGCACCCTAGGATGTAAAGCAATGATATGTAGGGGCATTCTCTCAATCAAGCACACTACACGATTTTACAAAGATCTATCTTGGTTGCCCCGTATATCAATGAACACAAGAATTTAATACGCCTCAAACACCCGGAGCAGTCTGATGAATGGATTATAAGTGAACACATGGCGAGTTTTGGCGGCTGGCTGCAAAGACTTCTCACGAATAACACCACTGTTGGGGATCAGCTGTACTTGTTGGCCAGGACACCATCTTCGACTGTATGTACTTTCCAAGGGTACGAGATAAATGGGAATACATTTTACATGATAGGTGAAGATAAAAAGAGCACCAACCAAAATAGTGGTGTCCGCTTCGATGCATCATAAGACAATGGGCAAAAGACCACGTATTATGGGTTCATAGAGGAGATATGGGAACTTGACTATGGACCTAATTTTAAGGTCCCCTTGTTTCGATGCAAATGGGTCAAGCTAACAGGAGGGAGGGTTGAGATAGACAAGAAGTACGGAATGACAACAGTGGATCTCAACAATCTTATGAAGGTAGACAAGAACTTAGACGAACCATTCGTCTTAGCCAATGATGTGGCTCAGGTTTTCTATGTGAAGGACATGTCTACCAAACCGAAAAAAAGAAAAAATAAGCAAACAGATACATCACACGATGAGCCAAAGCGTCACATAGTTCTTTCAGGGAAAAGAAACATCGTGGGAGTGGAGGACAAGACAGACATGTCAAAAGATTATAATAAGTTTGATGAAATTGTGCCCTTTAGAGTGAAGACTGACCCAACCATCCTGTTAAACGGTGTTGATACTCCATGGTTACGGCCGACGCGATCATAAGATTGATTATATGTATTAATTGAGCCATTTTTGGCACACATATGTATGTCAACATGGAAATCAATGTCATATTTCTTCTGTTAACAATATATGTATTAAATGAGCCATTTTTCTTCCTTCTATTTCTTCCCTCCATTTTTTTCCGCCATTTTTTCCCGCCATTTTCTTCCCGCCATTTTTTCCCGCCATTTTCTTCCCACCATTTTTCTTCCCGCCATTTTTCCCTTGATTCTTCCACCAGTTCTTCCCTCCAGTTCTTCCTTGATTCTTCACTATATATATGTAGGTTGGCCTCCATTGTCATTGCACATCTCTAGACTCATATCGCAACCTCATCACTCTTTCCCATGGCTTCCACCGTAGCACTAACCCCTGGAGGCGGAGGCGCTGCGCCGAACTACCCGCCTGTCAGCCATCATGTCCCTGTCGGCTGGATGCTGAGCGTCGGAGGTGTGCCGGTTCCTCCTGTCCCTCTAGGTGTGGCGTGCCGGATGGCCATCACGAACCACTACTACTTCGAGCTCACGCCGGAGCAGCGGAGGAATCCCAGATGGCATCCCGACTATTTCCCTACTTGGGAAGCCTTCTTCGTGGATCGGCGTGAGAGGGCGCTCGCCAGGCACGAGGAGGACGGCCCACCTCCTCCGAACTTCAACGAGGCCGGCCGTCGGCTATGGTGGCGCGGTCGGACTCTCCAGAGCGTCATGGCCTATGACACTTCGGCCGACTCTAACCCCCGTCTGCGCTACCCTCAAGTCTAGCCCACGCGTACTCAGCCTTCAAGGTTCAATTATTTACTGACCTGACGCATAATGGCGGCGGCGAAGTCTGACGACTACAGCGGTGAGTATTACAGGTGTAGGCAGGAGCATGACTGAATCACTCCAACATTCCGAAACAAGTTCGGCCGATTGTTACTTAATCTGGCCATGTATCTTAATTTTCAGTTCTTTTATTTATCTTAATTTTCAGTCGTGCGTTATGTAACTTACTATTAGTTGCATTCTGTATTTTATTTCTAGTTCTATCTCCTTCACAAAATGACCTATCTCATTCGAGGTTTCTTGGCTTTCGGGTCAAATGACCAATGTTATGGCTAGAATCAAGGCATAGTTTGTGATAATATGGCCATATTGTGCATACATGTGCATCATGGCATGGCAAACAATGTTGCAAGAGGAAGTTTTCCTTTTTATCGCACCAAAAAGGCATTTTCCATTTTCCGAGCATAAAAAACAAACGGTTTTGTGAAGCAACCACCAAATGGCTAATTCAAAAAACCACCACCACATTTTACAAAAATACTAGACCACCTTATATGGATAATGTACCAACAGGGGGATCTGAAACCTTTCCATCCACCTCTGGTGAAAAAGACAAATTCCTGCCGAATCAGTAGGAAGTGGGTCAGATATGAACTACAGGTACATGATACGATGCTCATGGTTTTTTACAAAAATCATTTTTAGGTTCACAATATGCTATTTTACCAAAAATCCAATGCAAGTTGAGCGAGGCTTTGGCAGATTCAAGTGTATACAAAAGATGCGGCATTTAAATATCCAATCAATTCAAAAATGTTAATACAAAATAAAATATGATTTGCTCTAATAAAATAGGGTTAGATTCCTTTTTAGATGCTTAATATTTCTTATGATCAAAGTTTTAGGATTTGACAATTTATTTTTGTTTCAACTGAATAATCAAAATTTATATGTAAGTGTTTTAATCATTTTGAAAATTTTCATCTAAAGTAAATATAAAATGTTTTTACATGAATGGATAGATATTATTTTTCTGAAAATTATGATATATTATTCATATTTTTCTGAGTTGAAATGAATAAGATATGAATTTTCTAAATTCATATCCTATTTTTTGAATTATAAATGCCCCCACCCCTTTAATGCATGAAATAAATGTTCGCTTTAACCGGAAGCCACGAACCGGTGTAAAGGGGGGCGGATTTCCTTCGCAAGACACCCCGGTAACACGCGTGGAACCGTGTTAAAGGCGGGCGCGAATCAATAAATTTCTTAACACCGGTTCCAGCCACGTGTTAAGGGGGTTATAACGCTGCTTTCCCTTCCTTCTTCTCCCACCAGATCGAAGCGCATGCAGAGAAAAGCAGAGAGAGCCGCCGCCCGCTGCCGTCCGCCGCCTCGCCACCGCCTCGCTGTCGCCATCCAGGAGCGCTGTCGCCCCTCCTCAGGCGCTGCTGCCGCAAACCGACGCCTGGCCAAGGCATACACCGCCACATCACAAGACGCGTCGGCCGCCACCCATCGCCGCCGCCGGATTCCACAAGGCCAACAACACTGCTCAACTCTCAGAGCCACCGCGCCAACCTCAAGGCCCACGACTGCTGCCACACCCGTCATAGAGTTGCCGCCAAGTGAGAGCTCTGTTTGTGTTTTGGAGATATTGGATATTGGTGATAAATGTTATTTGTGTGTATATTGGATAAATGTTGCATATATGTATATATATTGTTGTGTATGAATAATTTTATTTGTGTGTAATTGCATATATATATTGTTGCATATATGTTGTATATATTGTTGCATATATGTATATAATTAGTTATTAGTATTTTATAAGTGTGTAGTTTAGTGTGTATTATTAGTAGTTTAGTGTTAGTATTAGTTTAGGGTTTATTTAGTTTAGGGTTATTAGTTTAGGGTTTATTTAGTTTAGGGTTATTTATTTAGTTTAGGGTTATTTAGTTTAGGGTTATTTATTTAGTGTAGTTTAGTGTACTTAGTTTAGGGTTATTTAGTGTATTTTATAGTTAGTATTAGTTTAGGGTCGCTGCCTTCACTGCTGTTCGGAAGCGCCGTCGTTAACGTCGCTCCGGTGACCCCTAGGTAGTGGCGCCGCCCGTTTTAGGTAGGCCGCATCACGCTACCTCGCGCGCCCTAGGTCGCTCTCCAGCACCGCCCGCCGCCGCTTTCTGGAGCATCCTCCGGTCAGCCACTGTAGCTAGCCCCTCTCATATGCATCCGGGATTTCTCCGAATTAGGGTTTGGACCCCTCGGAACTCGTTTAAAATGATCAAGCATCCTTAGGGTTTTAATTTCATTTGTGTATTTATTTGTGTATTTTTGTATGAATAATATGTATATTTGTGTATGAATCCAAGTCCACTTGAATGTTTAATCTCTTACTCTAGATAATATTATTGTTTTAGAAACTATGGATCCACTTAGTAGAAACCTTGAAGAAGAAGAAATAATGGAGAACATTATCGATGAGGACACCTCACAATATCTGAACTTGGAGGGACATGATGACAGCTCAAGTAGTCATGGAGAAGATGAAGACTCCGGTGAACGCAATTTAGTGATTACAAAGTCCGGCGAGGTATATGCATTGATTAAGCCTCTGCTGACTTCCACCAACAATCTTCTTCTACATGTATTAATTAACGCTTCTTTCTTCTTTTAGCCCTCTGGATCGACCAGCCAGCAACCATCTTCTGCTACGAAAAAGAGCAAGCGAGGCGCGAGCCATCGGTTGAAAGATCGTGCAAAGCTCACGATCGAAGCAGTCCGTGTTGATGGCAGGCCGATGGAGCCCAAGAAGGCCGCAGACAAATTTGTACGTCAGGCTGGAGTTATTGTTAGGGACCAAATCCCAATCATAATTGAATATTGGAATAAGCCAAAGAAGGGCGACGGTACCTTTGTCGATGAAAGATCCAAAGAAATGCTTTGGAATTCGCTGTTGGTAAATTGCACCCTTCCGCCAGCGGAGGATGAAAACAAACCGGTTTTAAAGGAAAAGGTCAAAGAGTGGACTCTAAAGAAGATCTCTGACGCTTTCCGCAACTGGAAGACAAAATTGAACAAATTTGTCAAAGCTCGCGAGACTCCAGATTTCAAAGACGCATATTATGCGAAGATAAGACCTCACTGGCGCGAATTTGTGGCATACAAGGAAGGTGCTATAGCTACAAAGAGGTCAGAAACCAATACGCTAAATTCCCAGAAGAAGGAATATCACCAGAGGACAGGGTCAGGTGGCTACATATCTCAGAGGCCTAAGTGGGAGGAAGCTGAGAAGGCCCTGCGCGATAGAGGGATCACACCCCAGACACATGGGTGGGACCTACGTGCAAAGACTTGGTTCTACGGAATCGGGGCAAGGTTGGACCCATAAACAAGATTGTGTATCTTCCCAACCCTCCTTGCCAAACCTGTCACTGAACTCATCACGGCATACGAGGAAACAGCCGCCAGGACCTTCCATCCCGACAGAGAGAATGACCAGCTCACACGCGCCATCGGTAAAAAAGAACACCCTGGACATGCACGAGGCACAGGGGGTATGACGTGGAAGGATGGGTTTGCCGAGTGGAGCGACTCTTACAGATGGCGCGGCATAAAAGAAAAAGAGCGTACAGAGCGGATCACACAGATAGAACATGCACTTGTGGCGCTGCAGGCGCAAGTGAATGCACAACAGAGCCATCAAGCCTCTGGCCCATCTCAGCGGCACGAAGAGCCTGCATTGGAAGCTGCTGGCGGCCCAGACTCTGCGCGGAAAAGTAGCGTGGCTTCCACGGAGAACGTGCAGCCCACACTTGAAATGGCGGGTCCTCGATACCCCCTGGATGAGATCACGGAGAGAAAACACGCTGAGCTGCATGTGAGATTAATGGGCTTATCCATTAAGGTGGCTGTCGGCTATGCCTTACCTCCTGTAGCTAGTGGAACTTACCACTGCCGACCGATTCCAGATGGCTATGCTATTGTCGGGGTGGATGAGGTTGTGAAGGAATATGAGGAAGCACAGCTTGACCATGCTACAGGTGAAGGGGAAAGTCAACTCAAATTTGCAGTGAAAACAACCATTCTTTGGAAGAAGGAACACCTCGTGCTTCCAAATTGGAGGCCACTGGCACCCCCGCCATCTCCGCAGCGTCAGTAGTCTGAGCCGCTTCAGCCATCTCCTGCGCGGCAGCCATCTCCGGCGCTTCAGCCATCTCCTGCGCGGCAGCCATCTCCAGCGCGCCAGCCATCTCCGGCGCACCAGCCATCTCCTGCCCGTCAGCCATCTCCGGCGCTTCAGCCATCTCCTCAGCGTAAGCGAAAGAGCACTGCCACGAAGAGCATCACTAGCACTGCCACAAAGAGTTCAAAAACTACGTCCCGCAGCCTTCCACCAAGCCATTGCCGGTTTTACCGTGGAATCGCAGCGACGAGGAGACCAATAGGATCTTGTAAGAAGAGGTCAAGAAATTTTTTGCACCTAGATGGGCCGAGCCAAAGGAGAAAGTAGATCCGGCGATGGTGGAGAAGTTTTACAAAAATCTTTTGAAACCTGAAACCCCACTTGTGCCGGACTACGAGCGCCAGATTTTGAAGGCGGATGGAAGGCGCCGTAGGGAGACTGAAAGTAGCAGTCGTGCGGCACCCCAGAAAACAGTTCCCATGCTCGGAGAGCAGGAAAACCAATCCTGCGCCCCGCTCCAAGTGTTCGACACACGGGACGCTCCTCCCGTAAATGATTACGAGGCAGAGCTACAAAGAAAGGCCAATGAGATGGGGATGACTTACATTGCATACTTGAACATCATGGGAGACAACTTGCCCAAATGCGATGCCAACCCCATACAGCCATGGAAGTATGGGAAGAATCTCGTCAAGAAAGAGGAGTTCAAGAATCTACCAACAAAGATGCGAAGATTGCACAAGTGGTACCTTGATTTCGGAAAGACGAGAAAGGAAGAATGGATCACGGCGCATATAAGAGATGAGATTTTCTTGTGCGGAGACGATGAGATCGACTTCAACATTCAAGACTTGCATTTTCTATTCAATCAGAAGGAACTCGACAAAGCTGCCATCAGCCTTTATTGTGTGTAAGTACTATTTCTGTATTTTCTATCTCATCTCATTCACTTCATTAATTGCATGTATATATATATGCTCACCATATATGTATATACTATTATGCAGGAAAAAGGTAATGGAATGCATGAAAGGAGGACCTTTTGACATTGGGTTCGTTGACCCAAATAGAGTTCATGAAGAAGTGGTAAGAACCAAACCCGGGCAAACAGAAGATTTATTGCTAAGGTCTTTACTGAGACAACAAACCAAAAGGGAAATACTATTGCCTTACAACTTCTCGTGAGTACTGTTACCCTCTCTTGTACACATTCTGTTTCGGCTTACTCGATGTTAAGTGTAACTGATGATGAGTTATGCGTAGGTTCCACTTTATTCTGCTAGTCATTCAACCTGACTCAGGAAAAGTCCTTGTCATGGACTCGTTACGAAAAGAAAAAGAGCTATGGGCAGACTTTAGAGAGATGCTCCAGAGGTTATTTCAATCATATTGTCGCACTAGATCGGCAACTTTCGTGACAACAAGTAATTAATTACTCCTTTATCCATTTTCTTTGCCGGACAGGGTTTGGAAAAGGTTCACGGGCAGGGCCATGGGTGAATGGTCAGAAGAACTAAAATTTGTAGACCAAAATGTAAGTAATACTAGATAGCTAGGTCTGCGTATCTCTTTGATTCTGCTTCCAATTCCATTATATCATGCTTTATTGATTATTATTTTTATTGAACTCTCTATTCTCGTAAAGTGCGTGCATCAGGGACACGGCAATAACTTATGTGGGTACTATGTTTGCGAGTTCATTCGCAACACGATATGTGCGACGGGCCAAGACGCACTAGAACAACTTAGAGTAAGTAAACAAAGTACACAACATTATTTTATTACCATCAATTGTGTTGAGTTTTATTCTTATATATATATATATTGACCCCATTCTTCATATATATTCAGATCGAACGGATGCGGGACCAACTCCTACCATTTGACCGCATACGATCCATTCAAGAGGAATTGGCGGGGTTCATACTTGATAAGGCCGTCACGCCTGGCGGAGAACTCTTTAGATATCCACCAAAATGAATGTTGTATATATGCTTGAACGTGTTTGTCTTGTACTTGATGCTTCAACATTTACGGAGAATACCACACAATGACGATGTTGTGTATAATAATAGTTGCTTAATTATTCATGTACTCGTATGTACCGATGATGATGTATGTGTATACCGCTCCCGATCGATTCCCCCTCCCTCCTCCCCGTCCCCACCGCGTCGCAGAAATACGCCTAGAATGGGGCAGGGGCAGAACTCTGCCGCGGCAGAGATTTAGGCCGTTTTCCTGCCGCGGCAGAGATTTATCTCCTTTTCCTGCCGCGGCACAGAACCTTTAACACCGGTTCGTGTTACGAACCGGTGTTAAAGGGGGGGTGCCCTGAGCCCTGCGGCAGCTCCACGTGCGCCACCCTTTAACACCGGCTCGTATAAGAACCGGTGTTAAAGGGAGGCCCCTCTAACACCGAACCCTCAACAGCGGTTCTACAACCGCTGTTAGAGGGCCCTCCAAACCGGTGATAGAGGGGGGGTGTGCACTAGTGCTCCCGCCACCACCTAGGGGCGGGATGTTTTCCTCCAGCGAGAGTGCGCCCTCCCACCACTGTCCGCTGCATGTCCCACCTCCTCCCGCCAATCCCAGGGGCGGTATCCACTTCCCGTCTGTCCCTGTGGGTAGATGTCTACTCCGACGTACACTATGGTCTATGGCGGGAAGAGCCACGTGTTGGCTTTTCTACCTCCCGCTAGGGCACTTCTGCCAACATAGGCAGCTTTGGCGACGACAGATTGCAGACGGGTATATTTGTAAAAAAATCAAAGATTTATGTGCGTGTGTTTGTAGTTTGATGTGATCGATCCGTGCGTGAATTTCAATAATTGGTTTTAGATCAAGTTAAAGATTTGAAGCCACGCTTGTCCTGGGGAGACGACTTGAACCGGCACCTCAGGGCGGCAATCCTTGCTCAACGAAGCAACACGGAGGAGACGACGGTAGTTGTCGATGGCAAGGTGGGGGGGGTAGATGATCATTGATGAGAGTGGTAGTGGTGAGGTGCGGTAACGGAAGTCTTTTCAAGATCTTCATCTCAGGGAATATGAGTCAAGTCGTCAGTATGTCACTAGTAGAAAATGGGCCTTTGGTTCGGGCCACTAGTCCCAGCCGTGGCTAGGTCCGGGACTAATGGTCCGAACCAAACGGCCCGAGGACGCCGATGTCCTTTGTCCCAGTCCGTAAGGGACCATTAGTCCCAGTTTGAGATACAAACCGGGACTAATGGGTCTGGGCACGTCCGCATGGTCCTGGCAGAACTATTAGTCCTGGTTTGTGTCTCAAACTGGGACTAATAGTTTGATCCTATATATACTGCACCCAGCCCTCCATTATCTCCTGTTTTTTTCCTATGTGAGGTGGGTATAGCTTTGTGCTAATTTTTTTCTTCATATGCACTAGAGGTGTTCAGTGAAATGCCTTCTAGTGCGATGCCACTTGAGTTCACACAAGACAAAACATGATATGAGGTGTCAGAGCCACACTTAAGTTTTCTCATCTTTGTTTCCAGGTGTCCTAAAAGGTTAGCAAGTATTTTCTCGTTTAGACTGCACGGTTAATTTTATCATCGTGATTGCGTTTGATATATATGGTTGTATGATGCAGATTAGTCATCCATGGATGTACGGTGACCGACGCTCTGACGCTTACAGAGAAGGCGTGCGTTCTTTTTGCCTTTTGGCCGAGGCGAACAAGCGGCGGGATGGTTTTATGTATTATCCATGTATTGAATGTCGGAATGAGCAGGCTCACACTTCCTCAAGAGTCATTCAGAGCCACCTGCTTTGGTCTAGCTTCATGTCTGGCTATAATGTTTGGACCAAGCACGGAGAAAGAGGTGTTATGATGGAGGACGACGATGAAGAAGAGAACAATGATGACAACTACCGATCTATGTTTCTTGAATACGCTGATACCATAATGGAAGATAATGAAGAAGAATAGGAATAAGATGAGACCGCTGATGATCTTGGTCGGGTCATTTCTGATGCAAAACGAGACTGCGACACAGAAAAGGAGAGGTTGCAGTTCGAGAAGATGTTATAGGACCACAACAAATTGTTGTACCCAACTTGTGAACATGGCCAGAAGAAGCTGGGTAGCACACTAGAATTGCTAAAGTGGAAGGCAGAGACCGGTGTGACTGACTCGGGATTTGAAAAGTTGCTGGTAATAATGAAGAAGCTGCTTCCAAGAAATAACAAATTGCCCTCCAGTACGTAAGAAGCAAAGAAGGTTGTATGCCCTCTAGGGTTAGACGTGCAGAAGATACATGCATGCCCTAATGACTGCATCCTCTATCGCGGTGATAAGTACGAGAGTATGGATAAATGTCCGGTATGCACTGCATTGCGGTATAAGATCAGAAAATATGATCCTGGCGATGTTGAGGGCGAGCCACCCAGGAAGAGGGTTCCTGCCAAGGTGATGTGGTATGCTCCTATAATACCATGTTGAAACGTTCGTTCAGAAACAAAGAGCCTGCAAAGTTGTTGCGATGGCACATGGAAGACCGTAAGAAAGACAGGAAGTTGAGGCACCCTGCTAATGGTCGATAGTGGAGAAAAATCGAGAGGGACTTCCTGGACTTTGCTAGTGATGCAAGGAACTTATTGTTTGGTCTAAGTACTGATGGCATGAATCCTTTTGGGGATCAGAACAGCAGGCACAGCACCTGGCCCGTGACTCTATGTATCTAAATGTAACACCCTCGAATCGGCCATATGCAAGTTTTAGCCCTTTTCGCCAAACCCGCATAGAAACGATTCAAGGACGCCCACTAGGCACTTTTGTGCGGGTGGAAAACAAAGTAATACCATTACACAATAGTCCATGATGGAACCCACAGAACAGATATATACAACACGACTCCATGAGTCAAGAATACAGATATACAATACAAAGATCCAAATCACCTTGAAAACAATACAACGTCCGAGTACGGACAAGATGCAAATTGGGCTAAGAGCCCTGGAGAATAACCAATGGCGTCCATAACCCTGCCCAGGCCAAGCCAGAAGGGTAACCCTGCTAACGACGTCGATCTCAACCTGCTAAAACAAAAGGGGTGCCGAAAAAGGGAAAAGAAAAAGAGGAGCGTCAGTACTGAGGCCAGTACACGGCGAGGCTAGAATTCGACGGCTCTCGCCTACATAGGTATGGTGGACTGAAGCGGCAACGCAGTGGCACTAAATAACCTATAGAGACTCGGTATCACTGGCGGCTATTAGAGAGAGGTAAGAAAGACCTATTCGGATCCTACCTGATACTAACACCAAACATACCCATCCTGGTATTTCCCCCTCGAGACCAAAAGAGGAAGTCGGACCAAGGAACTCACACAGTTGGCAGTTTTACTCATTCCATTATAGTTGCAGCATTTACTAGTCAGATATAGATAGAATGAGTCATCCAGATAGCATAAGTAGTGGGCAGTTTTAGTTAACCATTCAGTTGTAGTTGGAACATTTACTAGTCAGATATAATTGTCCTGAGGAATCCCAAAACCCAGCAGTTCTTGGCACTTTTATCACATTCTGTTGGAGTTGCAATGCTTACTAGGCATATATAACAAAACAACCTAGATCCAGCAGTTGTTGGCATTTTTAATATCCATTCCGTTATAGTTGAATCAGATTACTAGTCATATATTAAGTCAAGTTTATAGCACTACTTTAGTTATGCTTGTCTATGATCGAGATACTGTGCTCCAAGTCATCCATAACCGCGGACACGGCTTTCAGAAAGTTTTACCCTGCAGGGGTGCACAAATAGCAACACACACTCGATCAACCTCGGAAAAACCAACTCAAAATCCAACAAGGCTTTCACGACAAAGCAATCATAGGATTCATAAAATATTTCAGGGGGCCACCCACTAAGCTACCCGCAACGAAGTTGGCCGGCTCCGGAACAGACCCAGGGTTTGTGACAATGGTTGTAAACGACTGGGAACCCGAAAGTGTGACTGGGCTTGTCGATACCGCGAAAACATTCCATGTTCCAAAATAGTACAGGTGCTCCACGCACAATCGTAAATAAAGCAGTAAAACATGGCCTAAGTGCAAGATAGTAATAAAGCCCCAAACTACTTTGTGGCCCCAAGAAATAGAAATGAATCAAGCTCTAGCTCAGGGGGGTCCATAAGGCCTCCCGGATGTGGATAGTGCGAAAAATCATGAACATGTATCAAGTACTCGGGGTCCTACGGGACACAAGTGAGCGTGGAAGAACCAAATAACATCTATTGCCCACCGATGCCTCTGCATTAGTTATATCTAGCATTTTAATAGTTGTATTTAAAGTCATGATCATCTCCACCATTAAACATCTGCCAGCATACCAATGACTGTGGTACTCGACAACACGAGATCGCACCTGAGCAAGCAACTACGACTCACAAGGCCAGCTATCTACCAAACACAGGTAATAGGAGGTGTCCAAGGCAATATAGAGGCTGCACGGGATATAACTGGTGTACAGAAACTAAAGCATCGCGACACAGATAGCAATAGATCAACAGGAGGAAATAAAGACTATAAATGCAAAATAGGTAGAAGGGGGAAGTGATGCTCGCCTGGGAAACACTGCCGAAGGATCATATCCGGAGAACTTGTCGATACTCACATCAACTCATCGGCCTAATCCGCGAAGAAGCAAACACTAGAAGAAACCCCGGATGCAATATTTAATACTATGGCAAAAGATCCGGCATGATTATGATATGATGCATGGCATGGCACAGAAGCGATGCGACTAGGCAATATTAAGCGGAACCGGGGTCCCGATAGTTAATTATAAGGTTCAAGTTGTTTAGATACCCCGCATTTTAAATGTTGTATTAACAAAGCAAAACATAGCATCGGTTCGATACTCAAATTTAAATGGAGATGATATATAAGACTAAAATAGTCCACATATAGTCTCCATATTTAATTTAGGTGAATCGACTATTTAACCCAACCCACCAGATGACATGTATGCGAGCATGAACAATTAATATGCGACAGTTGATAATGTCATATTATAAAAATAGGGGCTTAGGGTCACACATCTGGGTTCGGAAGATCTTGGGTTCGGGGGTCCGGGGTCGGGTCTCAGGGCTCCGGGATCTAGGGGTTCGGTTCGACGATATCGTTCTCGGACAACGGAAGGAGAGCTTGGTGTTCCGGGAAGAATGGCTTGGTTTGGCGTCGGCGGCTCATCGGACTCGCCCTGGTCGGGTACCGGGGTCTCCGGATCCGTGAAGTAGATCTTGTCGTGTCCACGTATCGGGTCGATCTTGGCATTCGGGATGAAGAACTTGGCGTTCCGGTGGCGATCTTAGCGGTCTTCAAATCCGGGTCTCGCATCCGGGAAGGAGTACATGAAGCTGGAGACGGGGTTTGGTCTTCGGGTCCAAGACGAAGAACTCGGTGTACGGAAAGTGGCTCTTCGGAGTCCGACTTCAAGCATCAGTCTCGGTCACTCGCGTGGTACTAGAGATCTTGGCTGCCTTCTCGGTACAGCTTCACGCGTAGATCTTGGTTCTCCGAACAACATTACGACTGTGGTGGCCGTGAAGAACTTGACGAGAGGAACTTCGGCAACACACACACTGGTATTGGATTTGGCCTCACTGAGAACACAAGCGTTATTATGAGCAGGCCTTGCAGTCCCTGTCTTTGAAGTGGCACCACCGGTCGGGATCTGCAAGAGGTAGTGAAAAATGTGGAGACGCCTCAGGATGGAGAAACGCGATCCCAGGGACCTAGCATCGACGGCCAGCGACAGTGTAGAGGTACCTAGGGCGAGGTGTAAGAGGCGTGCTGGGGGTCCAGGCGACGCGCGGGTCACAGAGGACAACGGGGCGAGGGCGAGCGCCCTGGTATGGACCTGCAGGGGCGCGAACGGCGGGTAACCTGCGGCAGGACGCCGGGTCGCTGCGGGTTAGATGGAAGAGGGAGACGCGCGGGGCCGGCTCCGACGCAGCGTTGAGTGAGGCTGCGGCTGCTCGGGCAGCAGGGAGATCGTCTGAATCGAGGTGGCCACGGCGCTCGGTCAATGGGGGCGACGAGGTCGCCTGCAGCACAGCCACGCGCGGGAGGAGGACGAGGGGGAGGCCCAGCGACGCTCGCGAGGAGAGGCGGAAGGCTCGGCAGGAGGCGGCCCTGGTGGCGCAGAGCTGCGGGGCGGGATCGAGCGAGGTGGCGGAAGGGGCGCTCTAGGCGGCGGGAATCAAGGTCAGTCCATGGCGAGGTCGAGGAGAAACGGAGGATGGCAGCGAGCATCGGGCACGGGTCAAGCGGCGGTGAGGCCCTGCGGAGGAGGTCGGGCTCGGGGCGTGCTGCTCGCGGTTGGTGGATGGATCGATGCGGGAAGGAGACAGGTGCGGGAGTTGGTGGGCGACGAAGGAGAGGATTGTGGGGTGAGGTGGCGACGGGTGGTGGGCCAGGCGGAGCGTCCCTGTGTGCGCGTTACATGCATGATGTGTGCCTGTACCCCACTTGGTGTGCGGTGTGTGACAGCGGGTGGGGGTCGAGAAGCGAAGGGGGGTTGGTGGGGGATGGAACGGTCGGGAGCAGGAGGCCAGGGTGGACCTGGTCGGCACGACTGGTGTGGTGTAGCACGTTACCGATGCTGGTCGACTCGACCAAAGTCGTGCGTAACAGCAACAGCTGGGTTGTGTGGCGGCCGGTGGAGGGAGGTGCAAAAGGTCTGTGTGTGTCTTTGGCCGAGGTGGGGTTTGGGTAGAGCTAGGGTTGTCTTAGGGTTAGGTCTAGGTAGATTAGATTTAGGGTTTGGAGGTGGCCGGCCAGGCTTTCGGGCCTGGCGGGCTGCCTCCCAAAAAAATAAGATAAATATTATTTGTTTAAAATGGGGCTTTTGAAAACCGTTTGTAGACGAAACAAAATAATCCGGAGAACCAGATTTTGTATTTGAATAAAGATGGGGAATTTAGAAAACAAAACCAGACTTTTCGAAAATAGTTTTTAAACAAACCATGCAAGATGATGAGGATGCTCAAATGCAATGTGGCATGATGACATGAGCATGCGGTCATGGTGATGCAATGCACAAAAACACAGCGATTCTCTAGTAGTGGTTTTAGCGGGATGCCACCCTACAACCTTCCTCCTTGGTTGTGCATGAAGCGAAAGTTAATTATGATGCCAGTGTTCATCCAAGGCCCAAAGCAACCCGACAACGACATTGATGTGTACCTAAGGCCATTAGTTGATGAACTTTTACAGTTGTGGGCCAAACCAGGTGTACGTGTGTGGGATGAGCACAAACAGCAGGAATTTGACCTACAAGCGTTGATGTTCGTAACCATCACTGATTAGCCTGCTCTTAGTAACATTTCAGGACAGACGAACAAAGGATACAATGCATGCACGCACTGTTTAGATCGGACTGAAAGTATATATATCTGGATAAATGTAGGAAGAATGTGTACCCGTACAATCTTCGTTTTCTTCCGCCAAGTCATCACTTAAGGAAGAAAGGCAAGCATTTCAATGGCAAGGGAGAAACCCGGACGAAGCCTGTCCCCCGTACTAGTGCTGATGTATTTGGTATGGTCAAGGATTTGGATGTAATCTTTGGAAAGGGTTCTGGAGGACAACCTGTTCCGAAAGACACCAACGGACATGCACCCATGTGGAAGAAGAAATCTATATTTTGAGAGCTACCCTATTGGAAAGTGCACAAGGTCCGCTCTGCAATCGACGTGATGCACCTGATGAAGAATATTTGCATGAATATTCTAGGATTCCTAGGCTTGTATGGGAAGTCAAAACATACCCAGGCAGCACGGGAGGACCAGCAACATCATAAAGGACGAGAGGACAAGCATCCAGGGCAGTTTCAAGGGCTTGCCAGCTACGCCCTTACCAAGGAAGAGAAGAAAATCTTTTTTGAAGTCCTTTTCAGTATCAAGGTCTCGTTTGGCTTCTCATCGAATATAAAGGGAATAGTAAATATAAAAGAGAAAAAATTTCAAAACCTAAAGTCTCATGACTACCATGTGCTTATGACGCAATTGCTTCCGGTTACATTGAGGGGAATTTTACTAGAAAATGTTCGACTAGCCATTGTGAAGGTTGATACATTGCAAATGTATCTATAATTTTTGATGTTCCATGCTTGGTTTTATCCACTTTCTTGTGTTTTGTCCACACTTTGGAGTAGTTTCATATGATTTCTTGGACTAACCTATTAACAAGAGCCACAGTGCCAGCTGCCTATTTTTTGTTGTTTTGGTTCCAGGAAAGTCAGAAAATGAATATTCTCGGAATTGGATGGGACAAAAGTCAAAGTGCCTATTTTTCTGGAAGTCATGAGATGCCAAAATACGAGACGGAGAAGGGCCAGAGGGCGGCCACACCACCTGGCCGCGCGACCAGGCTTGGCCCGCGCCAGGGGGTGGTAAGGCCAGCCCAGGCACCCCCTCGGCCTCTCCTTCCGCCTATAAGATGCCCTCGGGACGAAAACCCTAAGTACCCGATCAAAAATCCACAAAAGAGTCTGTAGCCACCGTCATCTCCATCCCTAGATCGGGAGGGATCTGAAGCTCTTCCCGGCACCCTGCCGGAGAGGGGGATTCACCCTGGAGGCCTTCTTCATCACCATGCAAAAATCCGGTGTGATGCGTGAGTAGTTCATCCTTGGACTACGGATCCATGTAGTAGCTAGATGGCTGGTTCTCCTCCTTTGTGCTTTCATGTCTAGATCTTGTGAGCTCCGTTCATGATCAAGATCATCTATTTGTATTTCTGCATGTTGTGTTTGCGGGGATCCGATGGATATTGAGATGCTATTTCAGATTGATTATTGATTCTATCATGTCTTTGTTATTTGTGATCTTGCATGCTTTCTGTTGTTAGTATCTATCTTGGCCAAGTAGATGCTAGCAACTCCAAGAGTTAGTATTTATGCTCGATAGTGGGTTCATGCCTCCGTAATGGGAAGTGATAGAAATCTCTAAGGTACTAGATGTGTTGTTGCTACTAGGGAGAAAACAACAATCCTTTGTTCATAGAACAATCGTATTGTTTACTTTACACACAGTTCGTAAAGCAATAATCTGTTGCTTGCAACTTAATACTAGAGGGGGTTCAGATGATAACCTGAAGGTGGATTATTAGTCATAGATGCAGTTGGATGGCGGTCTATGTATAATGTTGTAATGCCCAATCGAATCTCAAAGGAGTCAAGATGATTAGTATATGCATGTATTGCTTTCTCGATGTTTGTCAATTGCCTCGTTGTAATTTGTTCACCCAGCATGTTATCTATCTTAAGGAGAGCCACCTCTAGTGAACTATGGATCCCGGTCCTTTTTCCTTTACATACAATCTACAAACTATTTACTGTTTTGTGTTTACTTTCTGCAAACTATTACTTCCTTCCATTTGATACGTTTAATCCTTTTTTTCAGTAAAACACGGTGAGATTGACAACCTCATCGCAAGTTGGGGACAAAGTTATGTGGTTGTGTTGTGCAAGTCTCCACGTTGCTACTAGCACCGGTAGTGCGCCTTGCCAAGGCTCAGCTAGCAACAACTTTGGGGTGTTTCCTTGCTCCTACTGGATTGATAACCTTGGTTTCATAACTGAGGGAAACTTGCTATTGTGCTCATCATACCTTCCTCTTGGGGTTCCCAACAAGCTCTACATCAACACGGAGCCATCAAACATTTTTCTGGTGCCGTTGCCGGGGAGATAAGGACATCTTCACATGGGGAGTCCCTCATAACCAATCTCTTTACTTTGTTATTTTTGTTTTGCTTAGTTCCTTTTTGCTTTGGTTGCTTGTTTCTTTATCAAAAACACACAAAAAATTAGTTTTACTAGTTTGCTTTCTTATTTGAAAACACACAAAAATTAGTTCCTTTCTTAAGTTGTCACTCTGTCACTCGAGGAAATGATTTTCACTTTTAAACAAGGAATTGAGGAAAGTTTTAAAGAAGCTTGGTCTAGAATCTCTGATCTACATGAAAAAAACTAAGCCTAAAATGACTCATAGCTTGTTCCTTAGCAGTTTTTACCTTGGAATTGCTCTTTGCTATAGATATGCTTTAGATGCTGTTGTGGGAGGAGATTTCCTCCAATGTAATGAGGATGATGCTATTAATGCCATAAATAAATTGATCCTTACTTACAACTTGCCTGGCCAAACTGATATTTCTTTCACAAAAAAATTTCCTAGATTGAACACTCTTGAGACTAGCACTACTAGCTTAAAAGATTTCTATAATACGCTTAGGGAGCATCACAATTATGCTCCAATAAATTCTGAACCATCAAAGTGGCTCCCTACATTAAAGATTCAGATAAACACTAAAACTTTTCAAGCTCGTTGTGATATCATGTCTGAATTTTGTCTTATGCCCAAAGATATTTATGAATCTTTGAATGCTTGGGGGCTTACTGAAGGAGGAAAAGAATGATAATAATGCTACCATACTACCTATTGGAATAGCTGAAGGAGTGTTTACAAAGATCCTTCGGAAAATGATTTCTACTGATTATCTTGTTATTGAATGTGCAAGAAAAGGACAAATTACACTTGGAAGGTCCCTATTAGAACTCCTTGGGGCAATAATAGATGTGGGAAAGGGGACCATGCACCTTTCCACTCCACTAATCAATCATATTTTCCCCAAGGTTAAGAATAAAAGTAAGAGAGGTAAGGGCAAGAAATTTGGTTTTAATGCTTCTTTGAACACTTGATTCTTTTTCTTGCTTCTTATGCCTAACTTAAAGGCGTTAAAAAAAAGTACTTATTGGGAGATAACGCAAAAGTTTTAGATGAGTCTTGGAAGTTATTACTTCAGTAATAACCGCTCCTTATCCTTTTTATTTGCTTTTTGTTCCAAGAGTAACCTCTAATGAGAGAGAAGTAATGATTGGGAAAATTGCTGTCCTGAAACAGATTTCTGTGCTTCACCGTAAAAATTCGTGTAAAATCTCTAAACGTCTTTTTGAGGCGTGAATTTTGGGAGTTCTGCCCCAAGTTGTTATCTAACTTTCGTTAGTTCAACACCTTTTGATTTGAGCAACTGAAGGTCTTCTAAAAAATTCGTCTTTACCTCCTGGTCTGTTTTGACAGATTTCTGCCATTTTCTGCATTTGCTTCTTGTTGGTTCCTTTTTGAGTTATTTTGGGGAATTGAGCTTTTTGAGGGAAGTGCTACAGTAGCTAGTGTTCTAACGATAGTTTATTTGGTGTTAGAACTGAACCTTAAGACTTATTTATCTTGAGTGCACTAATGTTGCTAATAAAGATTGTGTGAAGTTTTGTATGGAGAAAAAATTTCAGGTGTATGGAAGGAATGAGTAATGAGATGAAGGATGGACTAAAGCTCATGCTTGGGGATGCCACGCATGTCACCCCAAGAAATATCCAAGAAGTACAAGCGTAAAAGCTTGGGGATGCCCAAGGCATCCCCCTCTTCATCAATAAAAATCCTAGGATTCTTCCAAACGCTTCATTTTTATTGTTTCATGCACAGTTGTGTTGTTCTTGGAGCGTCTTCTTTTTCGTTTTCGTTTTGGTTTTTCGTTTGCTTGGTTTTCTTAGTTTTCTGAATAAATTGGTTGGACCCCCTCTTTCATACATTGGTTTGCAAATAGTTTGGTTTGGTTTGGAAAAGAGTAGGAAAGTTCATGCTTATGTGGTAAAAAGAGCTCGTTTTTTACTATGGCCTATGCTCTATCATGTCATGCTTGATATTGTTTCGGCTTTATGCTTAGTATTCTTTGTTGTAGCATGACTTGTTATAAACAATTGAGATTGTTTAATGTGCCTTGGATGAATCATGCGTTGTTTTAACATATTAAAGCATAGTATAGTGGTATTCTCCTTTGATGCTTTAATTGGGTTAACTTGGCGCATGCTGACACGATGTTATGACTATCTCAAGTCACCATAGCCTTTATGATCCTTTAGTTTTCAACTTGTAGTATCACTTTATGCTTTGATAAATGATGTTTTGTCGCTCTGCATGATTATGGCCATTATTGCTCTCTTAGTTTGTCGCTCCCAGTCTTTTGCTAGCCTCCACAACCAAGTATGAGTTCCACTCATGCATCCAACTCCCTAAACCAAGTTATTCCAAAGAGTCCACCATACCTACCCACTAGCTTATGTTATTCCAAGTATATTCATGCTTTTGTTTACCTTCCAAATTAAACTTGTTATGAGAAAACTAGTGATTAAAGCTCTCACGAACTTGATGGCACACTTTACTTTTCTTGCCCTTAATAAACTTGAACCATTGTGTCGTCTATGTTGTATATGCTTGCACTTATTTGTTGGGAATTAGCAGAACCATGCTTTCATGGGGAATGCTTTCAACATTGCACTTGGTACTTGTACCTAGTTGATATCATGCTCTTTTGTATATGGATGTCGTCGTTGTGAAATGAAAGAGGAGCTTGTAAGTCCATGGAGTTATGTATATGTGTTAGAGAAACGCCTGTGCCGCTGGTCTAATCCATGCTGACATGGTGGAAACCTGCAGCGTAACCATAATGAGCTGTCTATGAAGCATTCTTCTTATAAAAAAAGAGTCCTATATTGAGAAAAAAAGAAAAAGAAAAAGAAAAAAAAGAGATTATGAAAAGAAGAAAGAGAGAAAAAAGCACCATATTCCCATGGTAAATAAGAAGATTGCTGAGATGCTTGTTGTCTGCTTGCCTTGTCATTTTGATATGGGGATTCTTCCGTATCATCGGGCAAGGGGTACCCCATTGGCGGTTCTTTATGATACACATGTACTTACGATGACAAGAACTTACCGGTGACTAAACTTGAGTAGCATGAGGAGCGGCCTTCGTATTCAAGGGACATGAGATTTCCAACTTATACTTCGTCAATCATATACACCATAGTTTGTTCACTTTAACCTTAATCACTTCAAGATGCTTATGATAGGGGCAATGAGAGATGAAAGCTATTAAGTACCATAATTTTTGGAAGCTCTTTATGAAACTTGAATCCCTACTTCCTTCTATGAAGGCCTTTCTTCCACCATTATATTGAGTGTCCACCTCTACCTTTATGCACCTACTTTGAGAGCATAGTGGCCATTCTTAGTTCTATGTGCATTGTCCCAAGACTAGTTGATTGATGCATAACTTGATATTGCTTGTTTTAAACTATTTGTATTTAGTCACCCTTATGAACTTTCAAGGTGTCCTATGCATTTATATTTGCTACTCTATGAGGGACAAGCTGAATGCTATTATGCTATGTTTTCTTTATGTGAAAGAAACAAATGTCTTGCGAAGCATTGTTATTCATGAATCTTTTGTTTGTGCCTTTTCATGTTGCATCATAGTTTCTTTGTCTTATTGCTAGAACTTTGTCTTTCATGGTATGATTGAAGTACTATGATCCCAGCTTTGAATGTTCTACTAATACTTTGATAAAGTCTTTGATGGTGCATGTCACCTCAAAAATTATTCTTTCTTTTTATCACTTACCTACTCGAGGACGAGCAGGAGTTAAGCTTGGGGATGTTGATACATTGCAAATGTATCTATAATTTTTGATATTCCATGCTTGGTTTTATCCACTTTCTTGTGTTTTGTCCACACTTTGGAGTACTTTTCATATGATTTCTTGGACTAACCTATTAACAAGAGCCACAGTGCCATCTGCCTGTTTTCTGCTGTTTTGGTTCTAGGAAAGTCAGAAAATGAATATTCTCGGAATTGGACGGGACAAAAGCCAAAGTGCCTATTTTTCTCGAAGTCATCAAATGCCAGAATACGAGACGGAGAAGGGTCAGAGGGCGGCCACACCACCTGGCCCGGCGGCCAGGCTTGGCCCGCGCCAGGGGTGGTGTGGCCAGCCCAGGCACCCCCTCGGCTTCTCGTTCCGCCTATAAGATGCCCTCTAGACGAAAACCCTAAGTACCCGATTAAAAATCCACGAAAGAGTCTGTAGCCGCCGTCATCTCCATCCCTAGATTGGGAGGGATCTTAAGCTCTTCCCGACACCCTGCCGGAGAGGGGAATTCACCCTGGAGGCCTTCTTCATCACCATGCAAGCCTACGGTGTGATGCGTGAGTACTTCATCCTTGTACTATGGATCCATGTAGTAGCTAGATGGCTGGTTCTCCTCCTTTGTGCTTTCATGTCTAGATCTTGTGAGCTCCGTTCATGATCAAGATCATCTATTTGTATTTCTGCATGTTGTGTTTGCAGGGATCCGATGGATATTGAGATGCTATTTCATATTGATTATTGATTCTATCATGTCTTTGTTATTTGTGATCTTGCATGCTTTCCATTGTTAGTAGCTATCTTGGCCAAGTGGATGCTAGCAACTCCAAGAGTTAATATTTATGCTCGATAGTGGGTTCATGCCTCTGGTAATCTGGGGAAGTGACAGAAATCTCTAAGGTACTAGATGTGTTGTTGCTACTAGGGAGAAAACAACAATCCTTTGTTCATAGAACAATCGTATTGTTTACTTTACACGTAGTTCGTAAAGCAATAATATGTTGCTTGCAACTTAATACTAGAGGGGGTTCGGATGATAACCTGAAGGTGGATTATTAGTCATAGATGCAGTTGGATGGCGGTCTATGTATAATGTTGTAATGCCCAATCGAATCTCAAAGGAGTAAAGATGATTAGTATATGCATGTATTGCTTTCTCGATGTTTGTCAATTGCCCCGCTGTAATTTGTTCACCCAGCATGTTATCTATCTTAAGGAGAGCCATCTCTAGTGAACTATGGATCCCGGTCCTTTTTCTTTTACATACAATCTACAAATTGTTTACTATTTTGTGTTTACTTTCTGCAAACTATTACTTCCTTCCATTCGATACATTTAATCCTTTGTTTTCAGCAAAACACGGTGAGATTGACAACCTCATCGCAAGTTGGGGACAAAGTTCTGTGGTTGTGTTGTGCAGGTCTCCACGTTGCTACTAGCACCGGTAGTGGGCCCTGCCAAGGCTCATCTAGCAACACCTTTGGGGTGTTTCCTTACTCCTACTGGATTGATAACCTTGGTTTCATAACTGAGGGAAACTTGCTGCTGTGCTCATCATACCTTCCTCTTGGGGTTCCCAACGAGCTCTACATCAACACCGAGCCATCAAAGGTATGTGCATTCCTCAATGCAATTTCTCAGAAGGTAATTGTAGCATCCCAATTGTCTAACAATTGTAATGCTACTTGGTCTAGTAATATAATGGCTACTTACTACATACAACTGTTGCATCTTAAACATATCATGCTCATGTCATCATGCCACCTTGCATTTGAGCATTATATAAAACCCTCTTTCTTTGGTTCTTCTCTCATATGCACTATTAATTGTATTTGCCTCTTGATATTATATTTGGTTGTTGATATATTGTTTAATGCCCAAGTTGAGTTGGGGGCATATCTTTTATTCACCTCCATCACCTTTTCTTTTCACCACCTTATAATTCCACCATTCCATTTACCATGGGCTTTTATTTTTCTTTTGGTATTTAATCTAGCTCATGGGAGATAGGATGGATCAAATCCTTTAAATTCTTTTGCTTGGCCTTATTCCACTTCTTGGGGATGCAAAAGTATAATGCCATACCATTATATTGTTTTCAAAAAATAAAACATGGCATTTAATATTTTGCATGGGCCATGCAACCACATCACCACCTTTAACCATTTGTTTTTCTCTTGGTTTAATTGGTTCATTTCTTTGTGGATCATCTCCATCCCTCTCTCCACCATCCCCATAGTTTCCTCTATACCATTTTATTTTTCTTCATGCATGGTCAAATGAGGTTTTCTTCCCTACTCCCCTTTGCTCTCTCTTTCTTTAGATTCACCTTCACCTTCACCTCACCTTAGGCTAAACCAAAGCCCACCTAGCTCACCACCAACCCCAGCCCTAAACAAAACCCTAACCGAGCCCATGCCTAAACCTAGCTCCAAACCGAGCTCTACCCTCTCTCTCTCCCTCTCTTCTCTCTCCCTGCCATGAGGGCCCCCTCCAGCCCGAGCCTCTCTCCTGCCTATCCTCTCCCCTCAGCAGACCCCACCGGCAGTCCCTCACCACCGCTGCGAGCACGTGAGGGAGGTGGCCAAAAAGGTGGCCGAGGCCACCTTTACACCACCGTCGCCCCACGGCATCTCCCAGCACCTCCCTCCTTATCTACCCCACCCGGCTCTGCCGTACACCATCGGCCAACCCTCTCTGGCCTCGCGCCGTTCTTTCCCTCCCCTCTACCCCATCTGCACCCCGACGACCACCTTCTTCCTCCCCCTCTCCTCCAAGAAAGCACGGCGGCGGGCGGGTGTTCACGGTGTCGGGGAAGGCCGCGGCGTTCCACGTCGTCGTCCCGGCGCACGCGTACGAGGTGGAGGAGGCCCAGCTCGCCGGAGATCAACCTCGCCCTTCGAAACCCTAGCTGCGCCGGCCGTCTGTGTCCTCGCCCCTACTTCGCCCCCCTGCATGATCCGACCGCGTCGGCGACACCACGTTAAGCCCCTGCACCTCCCAGACACGGCCCCCCTCTCCCTCCTGCGCCATAGCTCCGCCGCTTTCCGTCGAACGCTCTACATGCCACAGCTGCGCGGCGGGCAGCAGCCCCAGATCCTCCGCCCTGTTCTCGTCAAAGCCCGGCCAGCACAGCTAACCCCTGTAGTTTCCCCCTGCACGAAAAATGTAGCCCGATGTCCCCTCTTCGTTTTTCATTTTGGGGGCGACGCGATTCGTCCAGCGTATGCGTCGCCACCGTCGTCGGAAGACGGCCAGTTTTCGCCGCCGGCAGCACCTTGTCCGTCAGCGCGCAGCAGCAGCCGATGCCATTTTGCACATGACCCCCTGCCCTTTTTCCCGCCTAAACCCGCAGTCCCAGGAGCCCACCTGTCAGCCCTGGTGTATTTTTGCACGGAAGCCCCCACGGCCTGGAGATTTTTCGCACGCGCTGCCCTGGATCGCCCACGTGTCAGCCGTCCGTGGCCAAGGCAGCGTCGTGGCCTCGTCATGATCGGCCCACACGCTGGTCGCAGATGACCTCCTGCGGTGTAAAAGTTTTCACTACCACGCCCAGCCACTGCCCACCTCTGCGCTGTACTGTGGCTAGCTGTGTGCAAAAAGTTTGGCCACTTATCTATTTTAACAAAACAAATTCAAAATTATTTAAATTCAAATTCAAATCAGTTTTTAAATAACTTTTAATTTACAACTCCAAATAAAACATATGATATATGTTTTGGAATCAAAAAAATGTGAGGATTTCAAATATGCCATTCAAAATATTATTTTGAGCACTTTAAAATTTCGAGGTAATTAAAATTACAATAAAATGCCCTTTTTCTTAATTAATTAATAACTTTATTTCTATAACTCCAATTTTGGCAAATAATATGTCTAAATCGATCAGCGCGATGAGCCCGTTCTATCTATGCATTCCTTGTTCTGATTTGAAGCATGCATCATGACATTATTACAAATCTGAACTGTTTATGACAATAAATTGGACTAAATAAATAATAAAAATGCTTTATTCTTGCACCACACCTCACCCTTGCCATGCTATTTTAATGCCATGTAAATTGTGCATCATTCATCATGGCATGCTTGTTTGCTTGTCGCATTTTAATTCATATGCTTGTGCACTCTATTTATGTTGTCCCTTGTTTGTTTGGTTCTTCTTCTGAAAGGTGGGATATATCAGAAACCTGTGAGCACTACCCAGATCCGTCCCTCGCCTCAATCGAGCTGCCAGCAAGCACTACCACATGCTTGCATACATATAGTACCCATGCCTCTATCTTATTCTTGCATCATTGAGTCGCGATTGCATTAAATTGAATCCCAAATCGCATAGCCTTTACTTTTAAACCCCACCGAAGCTTGTTCCTCCATCCCATGAGCCATTACTACAGGAGTTGTTTGAGCCATGCGGGTCGTAGAACAGCATGTGTAGGGTATGTGGGAGTCTAATGGATAACGAGGTACCTAAACAACTTAATCTGAGTAGTAATGGGATAACTAATGAAAGTGGCACCGGTGAGCAATATCTGCTATTTGGTTCTTCATGCTCACTTGTGTCCCGTAGGACCCCGAGTACTTGATTCCTGTTCCTTGACTATTCGCACTATCCACATCCGGGAGGCCTTATGGACCCCCCTGAGCCAGAGCTTGATTCATTCTTATTTCTTGGGGCCACAAAGTAGTTTGGGGCTTTATTACTATCCTGTACTTATGCCATGATTTACT
Source organism: Avena insularis (assembly GCA_023614405.1). Taxonomy (NCBI): domain Eukaryota; kingdom Viridiplantae; phylum Streptophyta; class Magnoliopsida; order Poales; family Poaceae; genus Avena; species Avena insularis. The sequence continues at coordinate 158,897,539 of CM042694.1, read as the reverse complement.
GCTTTATTTAACATTGTGCGTGGAGCACCTGTAATGTTTAGGACCGTGACACGTTTTCGCTGTATCGACAAGCCCAGTCACATTTTCGGGTTCCCAGTCGTTTACCGCCATCCACACAAACCCTGGGTCCGTTCCGAAGCCGGCCAACATCGTTGCGGGTAGCTTAGTGGGGTGGCCCCCTGAAACATTTCTGAATCCTGTGATGTCGTGAATGCCTCGTTGGGTTTTGATTTGGTTTCTCCGAGGTTGATCGAGTGTGTGTTGCTATTTGTGCACCCCTACAGGGTAAATCTTTCTGAAAGTCGTGTCCGTGGTTATGGACGACTTGGAGCATAGTTTCTCGATCATAGACAAGTATAACTAAAGTACCGCTTTTAATTTGACTAAGTACCTGACTAGTAAATAGTGCAACACTCATGGAATGGATAATAAAACTGCCAACGGATGGGGGCTGTTCGTCCGCTTCCTCGTTGGTTGGCGAGGAGGAGGATGGATCTGTTAATATTACTGTTATAACTGTTGCTATTAATTCACGGACATCCGTCTATCTTTGGTTAGGCGGATGGTTAGCGAGTATCTATAGAATTGTTAGGTATTATCTTTTGCTACAACTGCGTCACCCCAGGTTGTGTCCCCTTTAGAGGCATAAAGACTTGCTGAGTACCCCTAGGGTCTCACACGATAAATTGTTTGATTCAGATGAACAGGTATACTCGCAAGATGGATACTGGGTGGAGGAGACGGACAATGTTGGCAATGATCACTCGGTGTAGAGATTCCGGGAACAGGGATCCGTGAGATCTGTGGGCGGGATGTGTTTATTTATGGGGCATCTTATGCTGATTTGCTTGTAACTAAGAGCTCATCCAGGCTTGTAACTAAGAGCGTAATTCACCGAGGTAGTTACAGTAATCGATCAAGAAAGTCTATCAGGGTTACAAATTGATGTGGTCCAATGTCTGGTCAGCTTCGAGTTGTTGTTCTCGCCATCCTTCTTCAATATTATGACGCACCTCCTAGTTCACCTAGTCGAAGAGATTAGAATTCTCGGTCCTATGTTTCTACACAATATGTTCCCCTTTGAGAGGTTCATGGGAGTCTTAAAGAAATATGTCCATAACCGTGCTAGGCCAGAAGGTAGCATCTCCAAGGGCTATGGAACAGAGGAGGTCATTGAGTTTTGTGTTGAATTTCTTCCTGACCTTAAGCCGATCGGTGTTCCTGGATCTCGGTATGAGGGGAGGATGACTGGAAAAGGCACACTAGGAAGGAAATCAATGGTATGTAGGGATGGGCATTCTTTCAATCAAGCACACTACACAGTTCTACACAATTCCACTGTGGTGGCTCCGTATATCGAGAAACACAAGAATATTCTACGCTCCAAAAACCTGGGGAAGCCTGACTCCTTGATTAAAGGGGAACACGAGAAGAATTTCGTCAGTTAGTTGCAGACACATCTCATGAATAACACCACCGCTGGATATCAGTTGTACTCGTTGGCCAGGTTACCATCTTCGACTATATGTACTTTGCAAGGGCACGAGATAAATGAGAATACAGTTTACACGATTGCCCAAGATAAAAAGAGCACCAACCAAAACAGTGGTGTCCGCTTTGATGCAACAGATGACAATGGGTAGAAGGACACATATTATGGGTACATAGAGGAGATATGGGAACTTGACTATGTACCTACATTTAAGGTCCCTTTGTTTTGGTGCAAATGGGTCAAGCTGACACGAGGAGGGGTACATGTAGACCAAAAGTACGGCATGACAGCAGTGGATCTCAACAATCTTGCATACATGGATGAACCATTCGTCCTAGCCAACGATGTGTCTCAAGTTTTCTATGTGAAGGACATGTCTACCAAACCGAGAAAAAGGAAAGATAAGCAAAATAATACAGAATACGATGAGCCAAAGCGCCACATAGTTCTTTCAGGGAAAAGAAACATCGTGGGAGTGGATGATAAGACAGACATGTCAGAAGATTACAATAAGTTTCATGAAATTCCGCCATTCAAAGTGAAAACTGACCCAAGCATCCTATTAAATGATGAAGATTCTCCATGGCTATGGTGCAGAAGAAAACCACAACACTAGATGTTGGTGATGTGTAATAATGTATTAAACCTTTAATTTGAGACATAAATCTATGTAATGTATTAAACCTTTTATTTGAGATATAAAGGCCCCCTTTCATGTAATACATCTTGCTCAATCAAACTGGACGTCAACGACCGGGTTTTGAGCCGAGGGAGGTGGTCACCCAAAGAGAAGGAACCATCACAGGAGCATAGCTCAGGTGAGGTCCCGGAAGATGCTGCCAGGTATTGGAAAACCTGACCTCCAACATATACATATAGTGGCAGACGTGCTCGTCCTCCTCCCTGACACGCCTCCGTACCACCTCCTCGGGGGTCGGCTCCCTCTGCACCGCTCCTGGACCATCCGACCGCCACCAAAGAAGCTCCAGGTCGACGACGGGACCCGGATTCCTCACCAGGATATGCTTCCCGAAAAGTAGCACCTCCTAGTGCCAGCCCGGTGGAGCCTAGTCTCGGACATGCCCGATGGAGCCTAGTACTCCGCCATCGTTGCCGCCGAGTCGTGGACGAACACGCGGGGGCATCCTAAAGTAGGCGGCGAGAAATGTGTGGATGTGTGTCAAGGAATGTGTGAATGTGTGGTGTTCATGACGGTCGCCGACCTATATATAGAGGGAAAGGGTGAGAAAACATGGCGGGAAAAACATATGGCGGGAAAACATGGCGGGAAAACGTGGCGGGAAAACATTGCGGGAAATATGTTTAGCCCCGGTTGGTGTTTCCAACCGGGACTAAAGAAACCAACCGGGACTTAAGGGGGAGTGTCGACACTATGACAGGGGTGAGTGTCGACATTATGTCGTGACCGTCGACACTATGTTGTGATGTTTTATTCTATAAATAGGCATCCCTATGAAGTTATCAACTACAAACAAGATGGTGTGAAAAAGCAGGGACAACACACTACGACCAGCTTCAGGGAGATGCCACCGGAGCCCAGTCCTCCGACATCTCTCTGAAGCTGGCCATAGAGGCACTCCTTAATATGTGAAATTAGTTAGATCCCCGACATATTGATCTAGGTAGATAAGTTAGGAACTACAAGAGAAGGGACAACACTACGACCAACTTCAGGGAGATGCCGCCGGAGCCCAGTCCTCCGGCATCTCTCTGAAGCTAGCCATAGAGGCACTCCCTAATATGTGAAATTAGTTACCTCCCCGACATATTGATCTAGGTAGAGAAGTTATGAACTACAAGAGCAGGGACAACACTACGGCCAACTTGAGGGAGATTCCGCCGGAGCCCAGTCCTCGGGCATCTCCAACAAGTTGGCCATAGATGTAGTCCCTAATATGTGAAATTAGTTAGCTCCTCGGCACAAAAATAGAACATCTTCATAGTTCGGGAAAGTTGTCGAGAGACCAACACTAGTAGGAAACGATCCATTAGTCCCGGTTTCTAACTGGGACTACGGAATCGGGACTAAAGTACCCCTTTTAGTCCCGCCGGTCCAGCCACAATCCGGGACTAACACTCAAGACATTTATTATTATTAAAAAACTGGGACTAAGAAATCGGGACTAAAGGCCCCCTTTAGTCATACTCATATCTAGCCCTATAGTACACAGCTTCAGGGTCGTCTTCATCTTCGTCATCATCGTCGCGGTCGTCGCTAGGCGCACGCGGCTGGATCCTAAGCCCAGCCATGGCATATTCCAGGGGTACCTGCCACTCCGGCCTCGAATTCACGACGCACGAGGGAGGGGGCTCTTGGATGATGACGTTGTGTAGCCCGCGACCTTCACCATCCCCACCCTTCTTGTGGCTCCGTGGAGGGTCAAAGTGCGGGCACCACTGGCGAGGATGATCTCCCTGGGCGATGTAGCGCATCACACCGATGATAGTACGGTTTTCCCACCACAGGCGGCAACCAACCTCGTTGTGCTTCAATGGGGACGGGCCGTCACCCTCGTACCTGGCGAGCTCCCTTTCCTGACGATTAGAGAAGAAGGCATTCCAGGTGTCGTAGTTGTCGGGATCCCAATGGGGATCCATCCGATGCTCTGGCGTGAGCTCGAAGTAGAAGTGGTTCGTGATGGCCGCCTGGCAGACGGAACCTTGAGGCACAGGAGGGACCAGAACTCCTCTAGCGCTGAGCATCCAGTTGGCAGGTGCTGGTAGCCTGGCGGGCATGGGTAGCTAGAGACCCACAGCGCCTCAGTCTCCTCTAGGGTTAGAATGGCCCAGTATGCGGTGTCCATTGTTGTGAGAGGGGAAGATGTGGATGTGTGGATGGCCATCATGGCCAACCTAGATATAGAGGGAAAAGGCGAGAAAATATGGCGGGAAGCTGAGGAAACTGGCGGGAAAGCATGACGCGTGGCTTGACGACTCTGAGAAGGGCGGGAAATATATTAAGTCCCGGTTATTGACTCCAACCGGGATTAAAGGCCCCAAAATATAATAGTTAAACCCATAACCCTAAACCCTAACCCAAAACCCTAAACCCTAACCCTAAACCCTAACCCTAACCCTAACCCTAACCGAAAACCCTAAACCCTAACCCTAAACCCTAAAACCGAAACAGATATTTCAGTAAAATATAATAGTTAATGCATTTTTAAATTGAATATGGCAAAATGATTAATAGTTTGACTAGTTAGAATAACTATTTTATAAAACAGAAAATGGATTTGGATTACTTATTCAAATTCAAGCGTTTTTTATGTTAAAAGTTTAGTGAGATTCAAAAATATGCAAAATATAATAGTTAATGCATTTTTAAATTGAATATGGCAAAATGGTTAATAGTTTGACTAGTTAGAATAATTATTTTATAAAACAGAAAATGGATTTGGATTACTTATTCAAATTCAAGCATTTTTTATGTTAAAAGTTAAGTGAGATTCAAAAATATGCAAAATATAATAGTTAATGCATTTTTAAATTGAATATGGCAAAATGGTTAATAGTTTGACTAGTAAGAATAATTATTTTATAAAACAGAAAATGAATTTGGATTACTTATTCAAATTCAAGAACTTTTCATGTTGAAAATTTTCTCAAATAAGTATGCAAAAACTGTATAATTCATATATTTAAAAAATATGCAAATTGAAATTTTCTAAAACAGGCGCGCCCCTTAACTATTTTGGTCAAAAATTTGAAAAAAGGACCTTTAATCCCGGTGTGTGCCGTTGGCGCGCGCGCCCTGGGACGGTGCCGAAAACCCTTTAGTCCTGGTGCGTGGCATGCACCAGGACGAAAGGGGGGACCTTTAGTCCCGGTCCGTAGCACGCACCGGGATTAAAGACCCTTTAGTCCCGGTGCGTTCTACGAACCGGGACTAAAGGTCCGTCCGCTTAAAGGGCGCCCGCGCAGCTTCTCCCTAACTCACTGATTCACACACTTCATGCAGGAGGCGCCCTCGACGACGACGCACGGCAGGCGGTCCGCGATTCGGCGGCCGGCGCCCTCTTCTTGGCCGCCCACCTCCACACCGCGCCTCATCCTCCTTTATGGCTGCCGCCGTGCCTCGCCCCGGCCTACAGCCACCACCACCACCTCCAGCCACCACCACCTCTCTGCTCTTCGTCGGCCGCCCCACCTCCAGCCACCACCACCGTCGTCCCACGTGTCTTCACCGCTGCCGCCGCGCTCGTCTCCGGCCAGCCACTAGGGGCGGCGCTGGCCGCGAGCAGAGAGAGGGCCACCGCACTAGATAGTATTTTTTCTCTAGTATTTTCTAGTATTTTTTACATATATAGTGTATAAAAATATATATTGTATAAAATATATATTATGTTATTATATAGTGTGTAATATATAGTATGTTATTATTACTATATTGTATAAAAATATATACTATATACTATATATAATGTTATTATTATTTTTCTAGTATTTTTCTAATATGTTATTATTACTATATAGTGTAATATATAGTGTATAGAAAAACTATAATCTTCTAAAATAGGCATAATATTCTAAACCTCTATCCATTAGGACCAAAGGTTTACATTGAGGTTATCTAAAATTATAAAGCCTTACCTCTTTCAAATGCTATTTTGGACATTACTAAATTTAGAAAATAGTTTACAGATGAAACTCTTTACTAAATTATAAAGCAACTATATAAAAGTAAACATTTCAAATCTAAGACTAGTAAAGTGCTACGGACTGGGACTAAAGGTCCCTCCTCTTTATATTTCCACGCCCCTTCCTCTCCCCAAATCACCACACTCTAGAGGGAACGACAAAGCGGGCGAGGACTTAGGGTTAGGGTGGTAGTGCTCGCGGGCCCCCGAACTTAGGTTTAGGGTGGTAGTGCTTGCGGGCCCCTAGACTTAGGGTTAGGGTGGTAGTGCTCGTGAGCCCCCGGATTTAGGATTAGGGTGGTTGTGCTCGCTGGACCTCGGACTTAGGGTTAGGTGAAGGAAATATGCCCTAAGAGGCAATAATAAAGTTGTTATTATGTATTCCTTATATATGATAGATGTTTATTTTGCATGCTATAATTGTATTGATAGGAAACATCAATACATGTGTGTTTAATAAACAAAAAGGGTTCCTAGTTATGCCTCTCTTATAGACTAGCTTGTTGATTAACAAGATGATGAAGGTTTCCTGATCATGGATATTGGATGTTGTTAATAACAAGGTCACAACATTTGTGAAATGATGTGATGAACATTCATCCGAAGTATAGAATTACGATCAAGTCATTATGTTTATATTGCTATAACATCATACGAAGTAGTCTTAGGCCTTAGACCATGAGATCATGTTAATTACTAACACCGGAAGAGTATCTTGATAACATCAAACGTCACACCATAACAGGGTGACTATAAAGGTGGGTTCAGTGCTATGAAGGTGTTATGTTGAGGCTCATGGATCAAGAGTGGAATTTGTCAATCCCGATGACAGATAGATATACTCTGTGCCCTCTCGGTGATATCACATTAAGATAGCTTGCAAGCAAGTGATATGGTCACTAGAATGTTATATCACGGGAACGAGAAAAGAGTCCATGTCGGTAACGAGATCAAACAAGGTATTTGGATACCGATGATCGAATCTTGGACATGTATCATATCATGAGACAAAGGGATTAAATTGCTAGCGTTAAAGGTTCTCACGATCACAGAAGTCATCGTTGAATGTGCAGGAGTCAGTATGGATCTCTAGGTCCAGCTTCTGATTATTGATCTGAGAGGATTCTCAATCATGTCTGCATTATTCGTGAACCTTAGGGTGGCACACTTAAGGGTTTCCGGACACCATTTAGGAGCACATATGTTCCAGACAAAAGGTTTACAAAGCGCGGGAATTGTTTCGGGTGAAATTGCAGAAAGTGGTTCTGCATGTGATATTGAAATGTTGCAAGGGGTTTTATGTGAATGTTTGTTAATTAAAGTAATTAACAAAATTCTGAATAAAATAAATAAAAGAGTTTTATTAAATTGAGAGTTGCATTTAATTTGGTGGAAATTAAATACATGTGAGTGGGATTTTGGGTGGAGGCCATGTTTATGTGCGTGGAGGTTCACCACATGAATGAAGGAGGGGAGGAGTCCCCCCCGCCTTCATGCGCCAGCTATTGGAGGGGAGGAGTCTTCCTCCCCTATATAAAGCCCCCCTCTCCCCTCTCACAAACCACACCTCCTCGTGAAGGATCTCTCTCTCCCTCTAGATATTCCCCCATGGTCTCGGATTAGCGAGATACATGTTCCCGGTGGCCTTGCGTCTAGAAGGAGTTGCTGCTTCCGCTGATTCGTTGGAGCGAGGAGGTGGAGCTTGTCCGGTGGCTTGGACATGTGTGCGAGGACGGATGCGCTTCTGATTTGCGGCGCTCGGACTTCCACACGATCTTGAGATCGGCAAGCATACGACTACATCAACCATGAGTTCCTACTCGTTAACAAAACTCGTTGTCTTCGAGGGTAAGTTCTCCATGGATGTATGTCCACCCGTTACTCTGCATCTAGTAGATAGATCTTGGCATATAGTTCTCATCGTAGGAATTTTTTGTTTTGTATGCTGTGGACCCAACAGTGGTATCAGAGCCTGATCTATGTGTAGGTGCTTTGCACGGGTAGTACACATATGTTTATATGTGGGCGATGATGATCATGTTATTGCATCTTCTATGTATTTTGGATATTGGTGGCATAGTGGGATGAAGCGGCCCGGACCAACCTTACATGTCATCGTACATCACACCGGTTCCACGACTAACATGCAACTAGTTTTGCATAAGTGGCTAGCGGGTGTCTGTCTCTCCTACTATAGTCAATATCTGATTTACAACGAGTTGCTGATAACTTGGTTATCCTCGTTGTGGTTCATGTTCGTAGGTAAGACCGGTTCTATCTCTGAAAGCCCTAAGCCACGTAAAATTTGCAATTGATAAATTAGAGGCATCTTGTTGTAATATCCCAAAACTTCAATCCAAGCTTATCAAGATCAAATCATCCAAAAATAGGGTTAACAAAAACTTTTCCAAATTTAAAATGAAAGCATTCATATGTGTGTGCATTTAAAATAGGTGTTGTTTTGAATTGCCATGATTGTGTGATCCTTTGCTTCTAAAATGTTTCTTAGGTGATTTAAACATCATCTACATCATTCCAAAACTTTTCCTAAAGAAAATCAAATAAAAAAGAATTAAAAAGGAGGAATGGTCATTTTGGCCATTTTAATCCACTACACTACTTTGAGTGTTCTTAGCACTCATTTCTTCACAGAAACAATTCTTGATCTTTGCACCCCTTGCTAGTACACATAATGAGGTACCAAGGCCCACCTTTTGATCTGCTAAAAACATTCTTTTACTTATTTTAAATGGCATTTGAAAATTGAATCTAATGCATATGCATAGATCACCCCTATTTCAAAAACCATCTTTTTGAGCTCCACTTTCAAAACCCTTGCAACCAGAGACTACCTAGCACTAGTGGAGAACACTCAAAATTTTGAAATCAAAATTCAAAACTTTTTCTCTTTCGGCCATTTTGTCAAACACCTTGCTGGCAAGATCATTGTGGCCTAACTATTACTGTTTTGGGCTGATATTGTCTAGCAAATTTGAAGTGCTTTGATCATCTTTGTCCCCCTCAAGCCTAACCAGACCCACACCAGCACATCCCCTACCTCCTAGCTGCACTGCATTGCCATGCCGAGCCACTCCTCGCCGGCCGACCGTGCACTCGCAGCAGCAGCCCTCTCCAGCCTCTCTCACCATGTCTAGCAAGTTGCCAGTGGTCCACCTCCACCGTCCAACCAGCCCCAGGCCAGAGACAGAGAGCAGAGCGGCCAGGAACCGCCACGCCCGGAGCTGGTCGACCATGCCGACGCCGCCCGCAGAGCACGCTTTGTCCCCACGTGCACAGACCGCCCCTTGGCCACAACCCGCACCCACCGCTCCGCCATGACCTAGGGAACACCCCAGACACCCCTGTTCGCTGCCCAAAGCACCACAGCCACCGCTCGCCGTGGACATTGCCGCTTCTGCCGCTCAGAGCGCCACCTCGCCCAGACCGCATACCACCACCCCTACGCTCGCATTCACTTCCTAGGGCACCGCTAGGAGACCACCTGTCGATCGCCATCCTCCACCATGCCGCTAGCCGCCCGTAGCCGTGTCACCGGAGTCGCCTGCCCATACCATTCGGTCTCACCGTCGGGCCTATATAAACCAGCCTCCCCCGCACCATTTCTCCACACCCACTCACTCCCCACCTCTCACTGATCCTTTCACCCCTCTCGCCAGAACCAAGCGAGCTCTGCCTCGCCGGAATTGGAGCCGGAGCAGCCGCAGCAGGAGGAGAAGGGCGTCGTTGATTACGACCACCCCAAGCTCCGCCGCAACCGCGCCTCGCCTCACCGTCGACCACCAGTTTGTTTGCCCGCCTCGCTGACCCTGCTGGAGCCCTGGTACGTCCCCAGCAGACCCCCACCGAGCCTCTAGGGTTCGAGCTCGCCGGCGACCTGTTCGTCGTCGACGACGACCCTCAGCCGTAGATCCCCTTTCTAATCCTACGTCCCCCAGCGTGCGTACGATTTCACGTGATAAGATCCACTGATAAGCGGGACCCCCCTGTCAGCTGAGCCCTGCACCACGGAGCGCCACTGGGCCGGCCCAAGTTCTTTCCCGTGCTAGCCCACCCGTTCAAATCTGGATTTTTCTTTTTAGTTAAATCTAGTTTCTATCCACTAGTTTAAAATTCAATTCTGGGAGTTTTATAAATCCAAATTGCATGAAACCAATTTTGTCTGAAAGGTATTGAGATGATCTATCCAAGCCCGTTGGATTTAATTCAATTAGAGTTATAGATCTCTCCTAATAAAAATAACAAAACAGAAGTATTTGCAACTTGCAACATTTTTATAAAATCAACCGAGTTAGCTTTTGAGTTGATTCCAACTCTCAAAAATCACATTTTATCATATATATCTAAATATATAATAATATTAAGGTTTACATGCAGTGACTTTGGACTAGTACCAAAATAATGCTATATAGGCATTTCTAGTCACTTTAAATCATTAAATAATGAACTTAAACCAAAGTAATACTGATCCAACCTTTAAATCTCATTCCCACATGTTAAAATATGTGGTGATGACATGTGTCCACATGATCCCATATTTTAAGTGGTGAATATTAAATCTTAGTTAATTTTTCAATGAGTAGAAATTACTTTTCTAAAATAAAAAGGTTGAAACTATTGAATTAAACTTGTGATGCTTATGATGATAATAGATAATCAAATGTGTGCTTTAGAATGCTACTTAGCCTAGTTAAGTATTGTTTGGTGATTGTGTACTTCGTATGTATTTATAGACGATAGTACCGACCAAGTCTACGAGGAGGAGGAGTTCTACCAAGAAGAAGAAGAAGAAAACTTCAACCACTGCACCAACCAAGGCAAGCTAGCCCTATCCAAGATTAACCCTTGCAAGTTGTACTTGCAAGCCACCATTAGCAATGCAAGCTAACACCTGCAAGTATAATGCTTAGCAAGTTAGGATTAAACTAGATGGTTTAGCAAAGATGCCTTAAGCATGCTTTGAGCACCCCTTTTTGAATATTAGTACCCCAAGTCTTATTGACAAGTTTTAACTCCCCTTAGTACACAAAGTTCTTTACTTGTTTTGAAGGTAGCATAAAAAGTATAAAACTTGACCTACTTAGAAACATTTAGATGTCATTCTATGGCATGAGATTGAACCCATCTCTTCCACCTTAGTGAACACTCTTAACTTAGTAGTTTAGAGTAGATCAAAAAAACTTAGGTCACTTTAGATGGGAACACTTGGTGAAAATGAATTATAAAAACCTTGGAATGGTGAGTCATTTTATTGAGATGTTTTGACATGTGTTGAGAAACACAAATGGTTGATGATGATGAAAATGTTGAGACATGAGCCTTAACCCTTTTATAAAACTGATGGTTGGATTCGGATGCGATACCATTCCAAATTTACCATACAACCACAATACCTGAATTGGGTAAGGCTTAGCAGGAAATTTATATGCATTAGTATTAGTTCCCTCGCAGGAGAGGTTTGAGCTGAGGCTACCTCTCATGATGTCCACCTATGCAGTGCCCAAGATGACTGATGGTCATGGTTGGGAGGCCATGCTCATAGGAGAGGTGCTTATACTAGGGTGTGTAAAGGGATGGTTATGTTTGATTATCTGCATACTAAGTATGATGATTCAGGGTTATCCCTGACAGATGTATCGAATCTTGTGGTGAAAGTGTACCACCTCTGCAGAGTGTCAAACTATTCAATAGCGCGTCATGATTATGGATGATTGAATGGCCATACTGTTTCGTTGTCAGATGTTTTCCAAATAACTTGAAATGAATGATCAATATTGACTTGACCACAACAGGGTTGTGTTTATGACAATAGCTTCACAACTTAAGTGATTCTAGAACTTTACCTTATCTTTCTTTTCTTCTGAACTCAGCTTAGGTTTCAAACTTAACTTTATAGTTAAACTTAGATCTAGCACTTTAACTTAGAATTATACTGCTTGTTAGTGGTAGTTTGCGAGTACTTAAAGAGTACTCATGGCTTTTGTCCCTGGCTATTATCATGGCCAGACTATGAAGGAGACTATCAAGATGATGGCCAACAGGACGGCTATGATAACTAGGCCTATCTGCCTTCGTCAACATTGCCTGTGCCCCTGAAGATGGACCCCACCGCTACGCTTATCTTTTATTTCCGCTGCTTGTTGTATTAAGACTGGATCATGAGATCCTTATTTGTGTAAGACCTTATGTATGGTTTGTAATGGATGATGTACTGTGATATCCAATCCGTTATGTCTCACAAAAATGGTAATCCTGGGATTGCGAGGTATGGCTTAACGGGTATCTGGGATTAAAAATCCGGGTGTTGAAACTAGTTTAGATCGTTGTTGGGCTAGTGTCTTGATATGGTATTGTTGTAAGTAGATGTATGATAGATACTCTTATATTGCTAGTTTGGCGCTTTTGGTAGCATTATAAGTTGATCCCTCATTTAGATATCAAGATAAAATGTGTTCTTCCTTAAGTATGCACCGTTTTGTGGATTGTGTTTTGAGGCATCATGTGATGATCGGGTGTTCTCGAATCTACGCTTTCATACAGCGGGTGTAAGACAGCTTTACACACGCGAATACTAAGGTTCTTACTTGGCGAGCCTAGCATGTACAAACATGGCCTCAGAACACGGACCGAAAGGTTAAGCATGAGTCATATAGTTGATATGATGCCCATATAGATGCTCGCCTTTGAACCTACACCGACTCACGTGATGATCGGACTTGGTGTAGTGGATTTGGTTCATGTAATCACCAAAAGGACACGAGAGATGTTGTTTTTGAGTGGGAGTACATTAGTAATTTGGATTAGTTGAACTCAATCTATCATAAACTTAGTCTAAATATACTTTACAAATTTTGTTGTAGATGGCACCACCTGCTTTTAGTTTCAATGTGTTCATGGAGAAAGAGAAGCTTGCTGCGAATGGTAGCAACTTCACCAACTGGGCTATGAATTTGAGGATTCTCCTCACTCCTGCACAAAAGCAATATGTGCTAGAGGCGCCGCTAGGACCCCCACCAGCTCCTGATGCCCCTGACAAGGAAAAGAACATCGATATAACTCGTTAGGAGGACCACAACTTAGTTCATTGCGGCATAATGTATGGGCTAGAGCCAGAACTTCGAAAGCGTTTCGAAAATGGCAATGCCTTTGATACCATGGGAGAATTGAAAATGATTTTCGATACCCATGCTGCCGTAGAGAGTTATAATGCTTCTTTAGCTGCATGATGGAGCAGAACAGCTCCGTTAGTGAGCACTGATACATTGCAAATGTATCTATAATTTTTGATGTTCCATGCTTGGTTTTATCTACTTTCTTATGTTTTGTCCACACTTTGGAGTACTTTTCATATGATTTCTTGGACTAACCTATTAACAAGAGCCACAGTGCCAGTTGCCTGTTTTCTGCTGATTTTGGTTCCAGGAAAGTCAGAAAATCAATATTCTTGGAATTGGACGGGACAAAAGCCAAAGTTGATATTTTACCGAAAGACTCACGGAGCCAGAAGACGATACCGAGAGGAGCCACAGGGCGGTCACACCATGTGGTGGCGCAGGCTAGCCCTGGCCGGGCCACCAGGTGGTGTGGGCCCCCTGGCCGCCCACCGACCTTGCCTCTTCGCCTATAAGAAGCCTCCCGATGCATAAACCCTAAATCGTCAATCAGAAATCCACGAAAAGTTCCGCTACGCCGCCGCCACCGAAGGGGAGATTCGGGGGACAGAAAGTCTCTGTTTCGGCACCCTGTCGGGACGGGGAAGTGCCCCCGAAACCATCTCCATCAATATCCACCACCATCTCCATCACTGTTGTTGATTCCCATGATGATGAGGGAGTAGTTCTTTCTCGAGGCTAAGGGTTCTACCGATAGCTATGTGTTCATCTCTCTCTCTATGCATGATCATATTGTGATCATGAACTTTGTAATCAAGTAGATCTACCTTGCTACTCAAGTGCTTTATTAGATCTCTGCTCTCCCCATGTGTGTGAAAGTGACAGCGTGCACACCATGGTGGCACTTAGGCTAGAGATTACAAATACTTGTTATGGGTTATATTTGGAGTTGGATGTCTTTATGAAATTGTGGTGTTTGTTGGACCCATCTAGTACTCAAGATGACAGTGTGGGGTTATCTAGATGGGAAACATGAACTTTGAGGTGTGCTGTTATAGCCCTACCAACGATTAGTGTCCAACCGGAGAGTAGTTCAGCGTAGTATCATAAAGAAGAATATATTTATATGAGAGTGTTCACTAGTGAAAGTATGATCCCTAGGCCTTGTTTCTAAGCATTGATACACCCTTTGCTACTAGATCTGTTATATGTTTGCGTGCTTCCATCTTTATTTCAGTTTTACTTTAGTCTTTTCCACACCATCAAGTTATTTTCTAGCACCGTTACCACTTATAATTATCCATAGCACTTGTATTTCACTATCTCTTCGCCGAACTAGTGCACCTATATACCTGACAAGTGTATTTGGTGTGTTGGGGACACAAGAGACTTCTTGTATCTTGATTGCAGGGTTGCTTGAGAGGGAATACCTTTGACCACTTCCTCCCTGAGTTCGATAAACGTTGGGTCATCCAATTAAGGGAAACTTGCTGCTGTTCTACAAACCTCTGCACTTGGAGGCCCAACAACTGTCTACAAGAATAGAAGTGTGTAGACATCAAGCTATTTTTTGGCGCCGTTGCCGGGGAGGTAAGGTAAAAGGTACTCACATCCTCCGGTGTGAGTGCTCGAAGTTATTTCCTTTAGATTCTGCAATTTTGTCTTTTTGTTTCTTGTTTTCACTAGTTAGGCTTAATGGAAAACAACAACAAAATTAGAGAGCTTTATAGTATTTATCTTGAGTTAGGACATGAAGTGTTTGAAGAGAAAATTAAAAAACCTATGGAACTTTATTTGCATGCTAATAGCAATGTTGTTAGTATGAATTCTTTGGACACCATTATTGCTAATGCTATGGAAAACTCTAATCTTGGGGAAGCTAGTTTTTATGAAAATGATCTTTTTAGTTCCCCAGCTTTGGAAGATAGCTATTCCATTGCTTATGATGATTACAATGATGCATATGATAGTCTCAGTCCACCTACTATTGCGGAGAAAATTAATTATGATTACAATATGCCTCCTATATTTGATGATTATGGTGATGAGAATAATAATGATAGCTATTTTGTTGAATTTGCTCCCACTACAATTAATAAGAATAACTATGTTTATGTGGAGAGTAATAATGATTATATGCATGTGGCTCATGATAAGAATGTTTTATGTGATAGTTATATTGTTAATTTTATTCATGATTCTACTGAAAGTTATTATGAGAGAGGGAAACATGGTTTTATGTGTCTCAACAATATTATGTTTCCCCTCTTTATGTTGAAAATTTTGAAGTTGCACTTGTTTTACTTTCCTATGCTTGTTGCTTTGTGCTTTCATGACTTGTTTCTTTACAATATTCCTATGCATAGGAAGTGGGTTAGACTTAAATGTGTTTTGAATTTGCTTCTTGATGCTCTCTTTTACTTCAATTCATATTTCTTATGTGAGCATCTTCTCAAACTATCATGCCTAACTTAAAGGCATTAAAGAAAAGTACTTATTGGGAGATAAACAAAAAGTTTTAGATGATTCTTGGAAGTAATAACCGCTCCTTATCCTTTTTATTTGCTTTTTGTGCCAAGAGTAACCTCTAATGAGAGAGAAGTAATGATTGGGAAAGTTGCTATCCCGAAACAGATTTATGTGCTTCACCGTAGAAATTGGTGTAAAATCTTTGTACGTCCTTTTGAGGCGTGAATTTTTGTGCTTCTACCCCAGGTTGTTATCTAACTTTCGTTAGTTCAACACTTTTTTATTTGAGCAACAGAATGTCTTCCAAAAAATTCGTCTTTACCTGCTGGTCTGTTTTGACAGATTTCTGCCATTATTTGCATTTGCTTCTTGTTGGTTCCTTTTTGAGTTCTTTTGGGGAATTGAGCTTTTTGAGGGAAGTGCTGCGGTAGCTAGTGTTTTAATGGAACTTTTATTTGTGTTAGAACTGAACCTAAAGACTTATTATCTTGAGTGCACTAATGTTGCTAATAAAGATTGTGTGAAGTTTTGTATGGAGAAAAAATTTCAGGTGTATGGAAGGAATGAGTAATGAGATGAAGGATGGACTAAATCTCAAGCTTGGGGATGTCACGCGTGTCACCCCAAGAAATATCCAAGAAGTACAAGCGTCAACCCTTGGGGATTCCCAAGGCATCCCCTTCTTCATCAATAAAAATCCCAGGTTTCTTCCAAACACTTCATTTTTATTGTTTCATGCACAGTTGTGTTGTTCTTGGAGCGTCTTCTTTTTCGTTTTCGTTTGTTTTTTCGTTTGCTTGGTTTTCTTAGTTTGCTGAATAAATTGGTTAGACCCCCTCTTTCATACATTGGTTTTCAAATAGTTTGGTTTGGTTTGAAAAAGAGTAGGAAAGTTCATGCTTATGTGGTAAAGAGAGTTTGTTTTTGACTGTGCCCTATGCTTTGTTATGCCATGCTTGATATTGTTTTGGCTTTATGCTTAGTATTCTTTGCTGTATCATGAATTGTTATAAAAAATTGAGATTGCTTAATGTGCCTTGGATGAATCATGCGTTGTTTTAGCATATTAAAGCATAGTATAGTGGTATTCTCCTTTGATGCCTTATTTGGGTTGACTTGGCACATGCTCACACCATGTTATGACTATCCAAAGTCACCATAGCCTTGATGATCCTTTAGTTTTCAACTTGTAGTATCACTTTATGCTTTGATCAATGATGTTTTGTTGCTCTGTATGATTATGGCCATTATTGCTCTCTTAGTTTGTCGCTCCCAGTCTTTTGCTAGCCTCCACAACCAAGTATGAGTTCCACTCATGCATCCAACTCCTTAAACCAAGTTATTCCAAAGAATCCACCATACCTACCTACTAAATTATGCTATTCCAAGTATATTCATGTTTTTGTCTACCTTCCAAATTAATCTTGTTATGAGAAAACTAGTGATTAAAGCTCTCACGAACTTGATGGCACACTTTACTTTTTGCATTTAATAAACCTGAACCATTGGGTCCTTCTTTATTGCATATATGCTTGCGCTTTATAAGTTGAAATTAGCAGAACCATGTATCATGGGGAACGCTTTCAACATTGCACTCATACTTTGTACCCCGTTGATATCATGTTCTTTTGCTTATGGATCCCGGTGGTGTGAAATAAAAGTGGAACTTGTAAGATCATGGAGTTTGTATGTGTGTTAGAGAAACTTCTGAGCCGCTGGTCTAATCCATGCCTAATCATGGTGGAAACCTGCAGCGTAACCATAATGAGAAATCTATGAAGCATTCTTCTTATAAAAAAGAGATCGAGATTGAGAAAAAAGATAAAAAGAAAAAAAAAGATGATAAAAGAGGAAAGACAAAAAAGCACCATTTTCCCATGGTAAATAAGAAGATTGCTGAGATGCTCGTTATCTGCTTGCCTTGTTATTTTGATATGGGGATTCTTCCGTATCATCGAGCAAGGGGTACCCCGTTGGCGGTTCTTTATGATACATATGTACTTACAATGACAAGAGCTTACTCGTGACTAAAGTTGAGTAGCATGAGGTTCGGTCTTCGTATGTAAGGGGCATGAGATTTCGGCTTATAACTTGTCAAGCATATCCTCTTAGTTGTGTCACTTCAACCTTAATCACCTTAAAGATGCTTATGATAGGGGCAATGAGAGCTGAAAGATATTAAGTACCATAATTTTTGGAAGCTCTTTATGAAACTTGAATCTCTGCTTCTTTCTATGAAGGCCTTTCTTCAACCATTATATTGAGTCTCCACCTTCTACCTTTATGCACCTACTTTGAGAGCATAGTGGCCATTCTTAGTTCTATGTGCATTGTCCCAAGACTTGTTGATTGATGCATAACTTTGATATTGCGTGTTTTAAACTATTTGTATCTAGTCACTCTTATGAACTTTGAAGGTGTCATATGCATTTATATTTGCTACTCTATGAGGGACAAGCTAAATACTATTATGCTATGTTTTCTTTATGTGAAACAAACAAACGTCTTGCAAAGCATTGTTATTCATGAATCTTTTATTTGTGCCTTTTAATGTTGGAACATAGTTTCTTTGTCTTATTGCTAGAACTTTATCTTTCATGTTATGTTGAAGTACTATGATCCTAGCTATCAATGTTTTACAAATACTTTGATCAAGTTTATGATGGTGCATGTCACCTCAAAAATTATTCTTACTTTTTATCACTTACCTACTCGAGGACGAGCAGGAGTTAAGCTTGGGGATGTTGATACATTGCAAATGTATCTATAATTTTTGATGTTCCATGCTTGGTTTTATCTACTTTCATATGTTTTGTCCACACTTTGGAGTACTTTTCATATGATTTCTTGGACTAACCTATTAACAAGAGCCACAGTGCCAGTTGCCTGTTTTCTGCTGATTTTGGTTCCAGGAAAGTCAGAAAATCAATATTCTTGGAATTGGACGGGACAAAAGCCAAAGTTGATATTTTACCGAAAGACTCACGGAGCCAGAAGACGATACCGAGAGGAGCCACAGGGCGGTCACACTATGTGGTGGCGCAGGCTAGCCCTGGCCGGGCCACCAGGTGGTGTGGGCCCCCTGGCCGCCCACCGACCTTGCCTCTTCGCCTATAAGAAGCCTCCCGATGCATAAACCCTAAATCGTCAAACAGAAATCCACGAAAAGTTCCGCTGCGCCGCCGCCACCGAAGGGGACATTCGGGGGACAGAAAGTCTCTGTTCCGGCACCCTCACTACAAGAGAAAAGAGTTTTTGTGACAAATCACTTTCGTCACCGAAAATGCCATTTCCGTCACTAAGTACTCCCTCGTGATGAAAACGCGTCACCGAGGTCGTCACTAAGCTCAAATCATAGATTCTTTTATAGTGACGGAATACAAATTTTCGTCACACAAGATTGAGCTTCGGTGACGGTCCTTACAGCGTCACCTAAGATCGATTATCCGTGACGGACCTTCTACGTCACCTAAAATAGGAACAACTGTCACCGTCTAGCATATTCGTTGACGACATATGCCGTCACGGAAGATTTATGGCGTCACGAGGATTCTGGCAGGTGGGACTTGCAATGCTGACGTGGCAGCTGGCAGGTGGGTCCCACCATGATGACGTGGCATCGGCGTGTGGGTCAAGCGATCTTGATGTGGCAGCTGGCAGGTGGGTCCGACGATGATGACGTGGCAGCTGGCAGGTGGGTCCGACGATGCTGACGTGGTAGCTAGCAGGTGGGTCCGACGATGCTGACGTGGCAGCTGGCAGGTGGGTCCAACGATGATGGCGTGGCAGCTGGCAGGTGGGTCCCACCATGATGACGTGGCATCTAACAGGTGGGGCCAATGCGATGACGTGTCACCTTCATGTGGGGCCCACGGAGATGACATGGCAGCTGGCGGGTGGGTCCAGCGACGCTGACGTGGCAACATGTAGGTGGGGCCGTCAACAATGACGTGGCGTCTGCATGTGGGGCCCGCGATGATGACGTGTCATTTTTTGGGTCGGCCCATTCGGAACTGCCTTGTGGTCCGGGAGGAATGTGACGCCGTCACCAATTTTTTTGCACGGACAAATTTGATTAAAAATTGAAATTCCACGCAAATTACGAAACAAAATTAAATGGAAGCAAATATTTGAAATGGCAGAAAATTTATAAATATGAATTGTATCACACGCAAACTTTAAAATTCTGGTAGACTGAAACTGCTGTATCAAACTCGAATGACTAAAGGAATAAAAAAACAATGTTTCGGCCCACCCGGCACATTAGCGCGCAGAGATTTTTGGCCCAAGTCATGGGGACTGGGACTGGGAGTTCTGCGACATCCTCAACAGGTAACTAAGCATGCCATCCATTTCCTTCTGCCTCTTCTCAAATGCCAGACGATTCGCTTCGCTGGACTTTTTCACTGCTTCAAGTTCATCATCCTGCTTCTTTCTCATCTCTTCAAATCTCCTTTCCTGCTCTTGCATCCGTTCCTCCATCTCGCGTTGAACCCTTTCAGCTGCATTCAACGAATCTTGCTCCTGACTTGATAACTTTTCTTCTAAATCACGGATGCGCCCAGTTGGGACGCTAGACCTCTTGGAAGAAGATGAAACTCCGATGCTGGAAAGGAAAGTAATTGATCTTGAATTGTTCTGGTCTCTCAGGACTTCTTCAACAATCTCCATATCAGTTTTGGGAATCCAATCTTCTGGTCCCATTTTCTGAAGCACCATCTTAGTCTACAATAGGATAAAAAAATAGCAAGTCCAGAGTTAGAAGAAATCAAATAATTAGACAAACTAATGAGAAATGCGTAGCACATAAAATAATTTACTTACATAAGCTTCTGTTGATTTCTGGGACTTCATACCATCCTTGTCAGTGTGGCTTGCTTTAAAGAAAGCAATCGGGGAGGTATCGACGTCCTCGGTCTTCTGAGATTTCTACAAGAATTATGACACGATGAATTATAAGTGTGTATGGCATGTTCACAAAAAGAAGTAGGTGTTGCATCTCAAGAGTTCGAATACTCACAAGTGCATGGTAATGTGCAACAAAGCTTCTTGAGCCAGTGGTGTGTTTCTTCATCACAACATCTCTGTTGTTCTTGTTACTCTCGTAGATTGCCTATGTACAGATGCATGAATTTAGTATTCCACAGTACAGTAGTATGTCTGCGATAGATGTAGCTGAAACAACAGGAATCGTGTACCTTGTAGTGCTCATCATGGCATATATCAAGAAGCTCTGCCCAGCTTTCCTCGTACCTCTTTTGGTTTCAACAATAAAGCTTGCTCACGCGTTAGATCTTTAACATCTTTCCAATAGACCTTTTTCAGCCTCCAACGTTGTTGGCGGATACCTTTCTGTAAAATGTGGCAAATGTCTTTAAGGTCACCACCGTCCATTGCAAATTTTCCCTGCAGATAACATGGAACACAAATTCATATCAGCATCGAATGACAGAATTGTTAAAAAATCATCCACCAATGAGACATTTTATATGGAAAATGAATAAGAGGTTAACGGACTTAAAGTTATAGACTTAATGGTTTCCGGAATAGTATCTTTCAGACAACCTTCCTTGTCACCATACTGCTTCTAGTGGGTTGCCAGTGGCATCTTGCTGCGTATATGAATGCCACACTCTGAACTCAGTTTTGCTGCTTGCACAGGATCAGTGGGTCTCCTCATGCCAGGAGTGAAGTTGATCTGCATCTTAGCCCCTCCATTCCTTCTAGACCACTCGTGTACCCCATGCCCCATAGTAGGTTTGCGTACATTATGCTTTTCCTTTAGAGCACCCGTGTCTACAATTGCAACTGAAACCAGTGACAAAACGAGAGTCAAGACTTCAATTGAAAATTTTGCAACTAAACCAGTGAATAAATTGTAAGACGTGCTGTCAATACCTTCCCGTTCGTTGCGGAAAAGTACATTCTCCTCAGGTGAGTTGCTGCCTCTAGAGGTTTCAATTAGCATGGGCGAGGATTCATTTCCATTAGTACCCCCTTCCCCTGCTTTCTGGGTAGGGGTCTCTGTTTCACCATCATCTTGAGTCTCTGCATTTGCTGCTGACCTTGTTACGACATTTGGAGGCACAAAGGTTTTTGAGCGCTTCTGCTTCTTTTCTTTTGTAGAACCTTCTGTTACCTGCATTTTAATAGATCAAGCCATAAATATTAAAGCAATCTGTACATATCCTACATGTGAAGGCAGGAGAATGCTGTATTTCTTCACCTTAAAGGAAGATTTAACAACATCATGGTCCTCTTCATCCGGAACAAACACATCATCATCAGTGGGCTCATCCGCAGGATCAGGTTCATAATTAGGGTCCTCACTGATATCCTTCTCCTGCGACTGTGCCTCTTTCCGTGTTGTCACTGCCACCGGTTTCTTAGCAGTACCAAACACAAATTCACGCGCCATCGCTATGAAATCCTCCATTGGCTTGCCATGTTCAATAGCATTCTGCTTCAGTGCTTCAGACATATGAGACACGTTCTCCTCCATCACTTGTTTCCTAACATTTTGATATGCGTCTGCTGTTTTGACTTGAGTAACTGAAAACATCAAGCAAAGGCAAGTCATGATCATACTCATTAGTACAAACAGAGTAGACAAGATCATTAAAGCAAAAATTATGTGATCCATACTGTAAAATTAACATGCTCACAAAACATTATTCTATTGCCTCCAAATCTCGTATCGTCATTCAGTTAACTGTCTAAACCCTACTGTCAACAAGTTCAGTTAAGTGTCAGGTTTAGTGTATTAGGTATCAAGTTGTTCAGTTGCGTCAGTTAAGACGCCAAGCAGCAGGGTTTATCCAACAAGTTGTGCCCTATTACCTGAAACATTATGTAGGAACAGAAACCTAAATCTAACACATAGTTATAAGATCGCATCATAGGGTGTCATGCTCAACACATTCATGGCATATGGAACCGTGATCTATGAAATTAAAACCCAAGACAAGCACATTGTCGAAAGATTCAGATCATAGGGTGTCACGTTCAACACGTGCTAGGCATCTCGAACCATGTCTATGATCTAAAACCTAGATCTTGCACATAAGCTGCAGCATCTTGAACAACGATCTACACATGCTGATCTACTAGAACTCATGCTTGACTGATCTAGAAAGAGGCATAGACCTAGGGCGGCAGAAAAATGACTTGGGCGTTTATGCTTTTGCTTCGATGTCGGTGGTAGCACATTCCAGCGTGGTGTGCCGCTTCGAAGACTGTCGGACCTGTCACACGCCGCAGAGGGGAAATCCGCCGGCAACCAACGCCTTGCTTGACGGATCTGGGGTCAAGAAAAGTGGCGATGGGGTTCTAGGTGGGCGGTGAACAAGGAACGAAATTAGGGGATGGGTATGCGGGAGGTGGGGGCACACCGTTTTTCAAGTGTCGTGGGGGCGGCAAATTGTTAGCGCCAAAATGGGCGGGCGGGTGGAAAACAAAAGAGGTGGGAACGAAATTTTTCGGTACACAAGTGGAGGGAACGAAAACCACTCATTGTAAATTAGATTGGAAAAAACAGAGCAAACGGAACGGGAGGTTTACAAGCGAGGATTATCTCTAATTACATATTGTAATTAAATAAATCCTAACACATGCAACGGTTTAGGTTTTGCCACTACTTAGACCTCCCTTTTATCGTTTTTAACACAATTGCTAACTCGTTGGTCCCACGAACAATCGGTGACGGCTTAATCTACGACGCTCTAAAATCCGTCGTGCGGATAATCAGCGACGATTTGCCGTGACGCGAAACGCGACCGTCACGCATTATCAAGCATACATGACGCCCAAAACTAATCCGTCACCTATGGTTACTTTCGGTGACGGTTCTGAATTTTGTCACCAGGGAATTTGTCACCGATTCTAGGATCAATTTTAGTGCCTGCCGGGACGGGGAAGTGCCCCCGAAACCATCTCCATCAATCTCTACCACCATCTCCATCACCGTTGCTGATTCCCATGATGATGAGGGAGTAGTTCTTTATCGAGGCTAAGGGTTCTATCGGTAGCTATGTGTTCATCTCTCTCTCTATGCATGATCATATTGTGATCATGAGCTTTGTAATCAAGTAGATCTACCTTGCTACTCAAGTGCTTTATTAGATCTCTGCTCTCCCCATGTGTGTGAAAGTGACAGTGTGCACACCATGGTGGCACTAAGGCTAGAGATTACAAATACTTGTTATGAGTTATATTGGGAGTTGGATGTCTTTATGAAATTGTGGTGTTTGTTGGACCCATCTAGTACTCAAGGTGACAGTGTGGGGTTATCTAGATGGGAAATATGAACTTTGAGGTGTGCTGTTATAGCCCTACCAACGATTAGAGTGTCCAACCGGAGAGTAGTTCAGCGTAGTATCATAAAGAAGAATATATTTATATGAGAGTGTTCACTAGTGAAAGTATGATCCATAGGCCTTGTTTCTAAGCATTGATACACCGTTTGCTACTAGATCTGTTACATGTTTGCTTGCTTCCATATTTATTTCAGTTTTACTTTAGTCTTTTCCACGCCATCAAGTTATTTTCTAGCACCGTTACCACTTATAATTATCCATACCACTTGTATTTCACTATCTCTTCGCCGAACTAGTGCACCTATACACCTGACAAGTGTATTTGGTGTGTTGGGGACACAAGAGGCTTCTTGTATCTTGATTGCAGGGTTGCTTGAGAGGGAATACCTTTGACCACTTCCTCCCTGAGTTCGATAAACCTTGGGTGATCCACTTAAAGGAAAACTTGTTGTTGTTCTACAAACCTCTGCACTTGGAGGCCCAACAATTGTCTACAAGAATAGAAGTGCGTAGACATCAAGCACGTACTCAAAATGTCTGGGTACGCCGATAAGCTTGTGACCTTGGGAATAACGATTCCCATTGACTTAGGCATACATCGTGTTCTCCAATCTCTGCCACCTAGCTACAAGAGCTTCGTGATGAACTATAATATGCAGGGCATGAAGAAGTCTCTTCCCGATCTTATGTCAATGCTTAAGACTGCAGAAGTGGAGATTAGGAAAGAACATCAAGTGTTGATGATCAATAAGACCACCGGTTTCAAGAAGGACAAGAAAGGCAAGCAGAAGGGAAAGAAGGGCGACAAATCTGTTGCCGCATCTGAACAGAAACACCGGGCTGGCCCTAAGTCTGATACTGAGTGCTACTATTGCAAGGGGACTGGCAATTGGAAGCACAACTGCGCCAAGTATTTGGTGGACAAGAAGGCCGGCAAGGCAAACAAAGGTATATGTGATATACATGTTATTGATGTGTACTTGACTAGTACTCGCAGTATCACCTGGATATTTGATACGGGATCGGTGGCTAATATATGTAAGTCGGTTCAGGGGCTACGAAACAAGCGACAGCTACCAAGGGATGAGGTCACGATGCAGGTCGGCAATGGATCAAGAGTTGATGTGATCGTCGTCGGAACGCTGCCTCTCCATATGCCGTCGGGATTAGTTATAAACCTGAATAATTGTTATTTGGTGCCTGCACTGAACATGAACATTGTATCCGGATCATGTTTGATGCAAAGTGGTTATTCGTTTAAGTCTGAAAACAATGGTTGTTCGATTTATATGAATAATATCTTTTATGGTCATGCACCTGTGTTGAATGGTTTATTTCTGTTGGATCTCGATAGTATTATTACGCATATTCATAATGTTGATGCTAAAAGGATTAAACTTGATAATGATATATCTACATATATGTGGCACTGCCATCTAGGTCATATTGGCGTTAAACGCATGAAGAAACACCATTCTAATGGACTTTTGGAATCACTTGATTTTGAATCATTTGATACATGTGAGCCATGCCTTATGGGCAAGATGACTAGAACACCGTTTTCCGGTTCAATAGAACAGGCAACAGATTTATTGGAAATCATACATACTGATGTGTGTGGACCAATGAGTGTGTTGGCGTGAGGTGGATATCGTTATTTTGTTACTTTCACGGATGATTTGAGTAGATGCGGGTATATCTATTTGATGAAACACAAGTCTGAAACCTTTGAAAAGTTCAAGGAATTTCAGAATGAAGTTGCAAATCATCGTAATAGAAAGATCAAATTTCTACGGTCCAACCATGGAGGAGAGTATCTTAGTTATGAGTTTAGCACACATATGAACGCTATGGAATAGTTTCACAACTCACGCCTGCCGGAACACCACTACGTAATGGTGTGTCAGAACGTCGTAATCGTAATTTATTGGATATGGTTCGATCTATGATGTCTCTCACAGACTTGCCACTATCATTTTGGGGTTATGCACTGGAAACCGCTGCATTCACTTTAAATAGGGCACCATCTAAATCCATTGAAAAGACACCGTATAAATTATGGTTTGGAAACAAACCTAAGCTGTCATTTCTTAAAGTTTGGGGATGCGATGTTTATGTGAAGAAACTTCAACCGGATAAACTCGAACCCAAAGCGGAAAAATGCGTCTTCATAGGATACCCTAAGGAAACGATTGGGTATACCTTCTATCACAGATCCGAGGGCAAGGTTTTTGTTGCCAAGAATGGATCCTTTCTTGAGAAGGAGTTTCTCGCGAAAGGTGTGAGTAGTCGGAAGGTAAAACTCGAAGAGGTTATTGAACCTTCTCTTCATGAAATGGCGAGTAGCGCAGCACCGTAAGTTGTTTCAGATTTGACTTCACCTAATAAAAAGAGAGCTAATGATATTGATCATGAAACTCCGAAAGAGGACACTACCAAACCTCGCAGGTCAAGCAGGACACGCAGCGGCTCCTGAGCAAGCAATCCTGTTATAAATTTCATGATTGATGAAATAGATGACCCTATGATGTATGAAGAAGCGATGATGAGCCGTGATTCCAACAAATGGCTAGAAGCCATGAAATCCGAGATGGAATCCATGTACGAAAACAAGGTTTGGACCTTGGTGGACTTACCTCACGATCGAAAGGCTGTTGAGAATAAATGGATTTTCAAAAGAAAAACTGATGCTGATGGTAATGTAACCATCTATAAGGCTCGACTTGTCACAAAGAGGTTTCAACAAATTCAAGGAGTTGACTACGATGGGACATTCTCTCCCGTAGCGATGCTTAAGTCGGTTAGGATTATGTTAGCAATTGCTGCATATTTCGATTATGAAATATGGCAGATGGATGTCAAAACTGTGTTCCTCAATGGTAATATTGAAGAAGAGTTCTATATGATACAACCTAAGGGTTTTGTTGATCCTAAGGATGCTGATAAGGTATGCAAACTTCAGCGATCCATCTATGGACTGAAGCAAGCATCCCGGAGTTGGAATCTCCACTTTGATGAGGTGATCAAAGAGTTTGGATCTGTCCAAACTTATGGAGAGGCTTGTATTTACAAGAAAGTGAGTGGGAGCAATGTGGCATTTCTAATATTATATGTGGATGACATATTATTGATTGGAAATGATATAGATCTTTGAAACATTGTTAAAAGTTATCTAAACAGCAAATTTTCGATGAAGGACCTTGGTGAAGCTTCATATATATTAGGCATTAAAATCTATAGAGATAGATCAAGACGCCTAATTGGGCTATCGCAGAGTACATATCTTGATAAGATATTAAAGAAGTTTAATATGGACAGAAGTAAGAAGGGTTTCTTACCTATGTTGCAAGGAAAGACATTGAGTAAGACTCAAAGTCCGGCTACGGCGGAAGAAAGAGAGATAATGGATAAGATCCCCTATGCCTCAGCCATAGGCTCTATAATGTACGCCATGGTATGTACAAGACCGGATGTGGCACATGTTATTAGTTTGACTAGTAGGTACCATTCTGATCCAGGTTTGAAACACTGGATAGCGGTCAAGAATATCCTTAAGTACTTGAGAAGAACTAGGGATATGTTTCTCATATACGGAGGTGAAGAAGAGCTAGTCGCTAAGTGTTATGTCGATGCTAGCTTTGACACTGATCTGGATGACTCTAAGTCTCAATACGGATATGTATTTCTCTTGAACGGAGCAGTAGTTAGTTGGAGGAGTTCCAAACAACCAGTGGTGGCTGGATCAACGACGGAGGCGGAATATGTTGATGCTTCAGAAGCGGTGCAGGAAGCGGTTTTGATGAAGGAGTTCATAACAGAACTAGGTGCAGGTCCTAGTGCCTTGGACCCAATGGTGATCTATTGTGACAACAATGGAGCCATAGCCAACGCCAAGGAACTAAGGTCTCACAAGAATTCCAAGCATATTAAGCACC
Organism: Avena insularis; assembly: GCA_023614405.1. Lineage (NCBI taxonomy): Eukaryota > Viridiplantae > Streptophyta > Magnoliopsida > Poales > Poaceae > Avena > Avena insularis. The sequence goes on along the minus strand of CM042694.1, from coordinate 158,869,537 downwards.
GGTTTCACTCCATCCGCGAGCATGTCAAGGATGGAGATATAAAGATTTGTAAAGTGCACACGGACCTGAATGTAGCAGATTCGTTGACTAAAGTTCTCCCTAGGGCAAAACATGATCAACACCAGAACTCCATGGGTGTTAGATTTATCACTATATAAACTAGATTATTGTCTCTAGTGCAAGTGGGAGACTGAAGGAAATATGCCCTGAGAGGTAATAATAAAGTTGTTATTATGTATTCCTTGTATCTGATAGATGTTTATTTTGCATGCTATAATTGTATTGATAGGAAACGTCAATACATGTTTGTTTAATAAACAAAAAGGGTTCCTAGTTATGCCTCTCTTATAGACTAGCTTGTTGATTAACAATATGATCAAGGTTTCCTGATCATGGACATCGGATGTTGTTAATAACAAGGTCACAACATTTGTGAAATGATGTGATGAACATTCATCTGAAGTATAGCATTACGATCAAGTCATTATGTTTATATTGCTATAACATCGTACGAAGTAGTCTTAGTCCTTAGACCATGAGATCATGTTAATTGCTAACACCGGTAGAGTATCTTGATAACATCAAACGTCACACCGTAACAGGGTGACTATAAAGGTGGGTTCAGTGCTATGAAGGTGTTATGTTGAGGCTCATGGATCAATAGTGGAATTTGTCAATCCCGATGACGGATGGATATACTCTGGGCCCTCTCAGTGATATCACATTAAGATAGCTTGCAAGCAAGTGATGTGATCACTAGAATGTTATATCACGAGAACGAGAAAAGAGTGCATGTCGGTAACGAGATCAAACTAGGTATTTGGATACCGATGATAGAATCTTGGACATGTATTATATAATGAGACAAAGGGATTAAATTGCTAGTGTTAAAGGTTATCATGATCACAGAAATCATCGTTGAATGTGCAGGAGTCAGTATGGATCTCTAGGTCCCGCTTCTGATTATTGATCTAAGAGGAGTCTCAATCATGTATGCATTATTCGTGAACCTTAGGGTGACACACTTAAGGGTTGCCGGACACCATTTAGGAGCACATAATATCCAGACAAAAGGTTTACAAAGCGCGGGAATTGTTTCGATAAAACCAGAATTGTTTCGGGTGAAATTGCAGAAAGTGGTTCTGCATGTGATATTGAAATGTTGCAAGGTGTTTTATGTGAATGTTTGTTAATTAAAGTAATTAACTAAATTCTGAATAAAATAAATAAAAGAGTTTTATTAAATTGAGAGTTGCATTTAATTTGGTGGAAATTAAATACATGTGAGTGGGATTTTGGGTGGAGGCCATGTTTATGTGAGTGGAGGTTCACCACATGAATAAAGGAGGGGAGGAGTCCCCCCCTCATGCGCCGGCTATGGGAGGGGAGGAGTCTCCCTCCCTCCTATATAAAGCCCCCCTCTCCCCTCTCACAAACCACACCTCCTCGTGAAGGATCTCTCCCCCCTCTAGATATTCCCCCATGGTCTCAGATTAGCGAGATACATGTTCCCAGTGGCCTTGCGTCTGGAAGGAGTTGTTGCTTCCGCTGATTCGCTGGAGCGAGGAGGTGGAGGTTGTCCGGTGGCTTGGACGTGTGTATGAGGATGGATGCGCTACTGATTTGCGGCGCTCGGACTTCCACATGATCTTGAGATCGGCAAGCGTACGACTACATCAACCACGAGTTCCTACTCGTTAACAAAACTCGTTGTCTTCGAGGGTAAGTTCTCCATGGATGTATGTCCACCCGTTGCTCTGTATCTAGTAGATAGATCTTGGCGTATAGTTCTCATCGTAGGAAATTTTTTGTTTTCTATGCTGCGGACCCAACATTAGGGTGGTGGTGCTCGCGGACCCCCGGACTTAGGGTTAGGGTGGTGGTGTTCGCGGGCTCCTAGACTTAGGGTTTGGGTGGTAGTGCTCGCGGGCCCCGGACTTAGGGTTAGGGTGGTAGGGTGCACTATAATTTTGCTATTGTTTAGTTTTATTGTAGCAAATTAGGTGTACATATTATTATTTAGTATTATTTTATATTGTGTGCATTTTTGCAGAAAACTATCGATCCACCTAGTCCAATCCGCAGAGACCTGGAACAAGAAGAAATTCTTGAGAATATGATCAACGGCGCCCCCCATGTTCATCCACATGAATCTCCGTTGATGTATCTGAACCCCTCCGGTGAGGGTGAGGAGGTTGACCGAAATGACCAGGGAGAAGCCGATGGATCCGATGATGGAGAATCCGACGCCTCCAATGATGGAGAAACCGATGCCTCCGATGGACCCTTAACTAAGTCCGGCAAGGTATATATATGAAGTCCGGTGATGAGTAGGTGCATTAATTGAGTTGTATATATATAAATTGACTAATGTTTCTTCTCTTAGGCCTCCACATCGAGCCAAAAATATTACAAACGAGGCCCAGCCAAAAAGTTGGACGCATCTATGCGTTATACAGTTACGCGGGTATCACCACGGGTGAACCATTGGAACCCAAAAAGGCTAAAAGTGTATTTGTACAACAATGCGGAGTTATGGTTAGGGATCGCATCTCGATCACCGTTCGAGAGTGGAATAGGACAAAAGGGGCGGGAGAGGGTGAGTATGTCGCCAACAGGTACAAAGAGGGTCTTTGGAATGACCTCATGATACATTTCACCCTGCCAGAATTTGAGGATGAAGCCGACACAGCTGCATTAAGGAAGAAAATCAAGCAGTGGACTCTTACGAAGATGGCCGAACTATTCAAGAACTGGAAGACATCATTATGGCAAAAGTATCAGGAGAAGAAGACTACTCCTAAATTCGAATCCTATCTAACGAAGCAGCAGGCTAACTGGGATGCATTTGTGAAGTACAAGGAGTCAGAAGCTACTAAGGAAAGTCGGAAAAAAAACAAGTTAAATGCTGCAAAGAAGAAATATCACCATCACATGCGGCCAGGGGCAACACGACTGCCATGCCAAAGTGGGATGCTAAAGAGAATGAGTTGCTCACTAAAGGGATCACTCTAGAAAAATACGCAAAGAATGGGATTTGAGGGCAAGAAATTGGTTCCTTGGGCATGGGAGTGAGTATGGTGAAAATACAGGGGACCTTATTTGCAGTGACGGGATTAGGATACCCCGGGAGACATGGCAGAGAGTGGTGAAGGAAATTAAAGAGGGGACAACAAAGTTTTGTCCCGATAGAGAGAATGACTTGCTGACAAAGGCCCTCGAGAATAAAGAACACGGAGGACAAGTACGAGGCCTTGGCCCTAGTTATACTTGGGAGATGTGATTTCCCAAAGACAGAGATAGTTATAGGAGCCGAGAGAGAGCAAAGAGGCGACGGCAGGAGGAGGATGGAGACAGGTTCACCAAGTTTCTAGGAACATTTCGAATTCATCAGCAACAGTTTGACGAACTTCGAGGAGTAGCGCGCTTGCAAGATCCTGCACTCGATATTACCGCCGTCCTGTCTCAGTGGAGAAGCAGCGTGGCTGAATCGGAGGTCCCGTCTGACGATGCACGGATGGTAGATGGTGGTATCGGCTACCCTGTGGATGGAATCAAGGATCAGACATCTTGTGAGCTCCATCAGAAGGTTAAGAACCTATCCATCATGGTGGCGGTCGGATGTGCTTTACCTTGTCCACCTGACGCACGCCGACATGGCCGTGAGATTCCAGCTGGCTATGCTAAAGTCGGGGTGGATGAAATCGCAACGGGGTGGGACTCAATGGAGCTTGACATTCCTAGACCTGAAGGTGAGAGGACACTCGGAGAAGTATTGGGTGGTATCATTCTATGGGACAAGAACAACATCAAGCTTCCAGGCTCAGTGCCAAGGCCAACACCGCCTCCGAGTCGTCGCATGTCACCTTTACCTCCATCACCTCCAAGAAGCCCACCCCATGACTACGACCACCACAGCTCGGGTCCATCTCGATCTCCGCCGCAGGGTCAGCCGTCTTCACCGCCCGCTAAGGACAATAAGTGGAAGATTGCTCCGTCGATGAGTACTAAATGACGCAGCAACCCAAAATGACAAATGTCGCCCCTCCCAAGAGTACCTCATAAGAATCTTCCCATCAGACCTTATGATCGTACTGAAGAGGAAACCGCAGCGATCGCAAAGGCCGAATGTGTTGTGCAGCTTCAAAAGAAGAGACCTGAGCCCGCCCCGGTATACACCGAGAAGCAAAAAGCGTATGCACTTGGCTTTCTGAACACAAAATCACAATATGACTTGCACCATAAGCCAGATGACTATCTACACACGCTTCAAAAGGAAGTGAAGAAGAGCAAATCAAGTAAAAGTGCAAGCGGGAGCAAATCATCAAGTAAAAGTGCAACTGGGAAAAGAAAGGACGTCCCCTAGCTCGGGAAACAGACCAAAAAATCGATCCCACCCCTCAGGGTGGCATCCTATGACATTCCCTAGCAGGATATGGAAGAAGTTGTGGCGCTTGCGGCAGCTATGAATGTGACTGTTGAGGAACTGCTAGGTTCGCAGGACGACAGGTTACCCAAGGCTGATGTAGTCCCTCAATATCTCCTAGGGATGTCGTTGGTCACCCTAGAGAGGTTGCAACAACTGCCAACACAAATGCGGAGTTTACATAACTGGTACTTGAAAGCTGCAAAGGAGGAGAGAATAATGGTCGTGGCGAAAGTACCACATGACTACTACTTCCGAGAAGAAGAGGTCCATGTTGAGTTTCCAGAACTCTTCCAGTTATACACTTTTGACGCCTCGACAAATCTATCATGAGTTTCTATTGTCTGTAAGTTGTTGAATTCATTGTCTACAAATAAGTTGTTCAATTTTTCAGTTATTCACTTTATTGCATGTAATTATCCTCATTATATCCTTTTGTACTCTATTATTATGTAGAATGAAGATCCAGTAATGTAAAAGAAGGTCACTCTTTAGTGTTGGGTTCATTGACCCATATAAAATACATATAAAGACGCTAACAGATAAACCCGAGGAGACGGAGGAAAACCTTCTAAGGTTTCTAACGGAGCAAAATTTATGTGACCACATACTGTTTCCTTACAATTTCAAGTGAGGGTCATACTCTGGTGTACACATTCACTTTTGCTTACTCAATTTAAGTGTTATTGATGAGTTACTGATGTATATTTTGCAGATTTCACTAGATTCTGCTAAACATTCAACTTGATAAGGCAAGAGTTGAAGTCATGGACCCATTAAAAAGACCCCTGGAACAGTTTAGGGACATGCAGGACACGCTCCAGAGGTAATTTTCATTCTACATCGGTCGTTGATTTCCTGAGATATCACGTAATAAATAACTCATTCATTTTTTTTACTAGGCAGGGTTTGGAATCAGTTCAAGAGTGCGGTTATGGCTCACTTTAGTGAGAAGCTGACGTTTAAGTTGGTCTCGGTAAGTAGTACACACATATCTTTACTTCTATAGTTTCAATATAATTATGATGCTAGAATATTATTTTCATTGAATTATATTCTCGTAAAGTGCGCTAGGCAGCCACCTAGGACGAATCTATGTGGATTCTACGTTTGCGAGTTCATTCGCACGTTTACCACTAAGCACAAAAATTATAAAGTCGATGTAAGAAATACATTCACAACATTATTTTTATTACCGTCACTTTTTGTTATCATGATTGGTATTAATATATTGATCTCCCCTTCTTATATATAGTTCGATAGAATGCAGGATCAGCTCCTACCAGAGCAACGCGTACTAGGAATTGCTGAAGAACTGGCAGGATTCTTCATGAAAGAGATGATAGATGACACCGGAGAATTTACTATGAATAGGCGCTACCGATGATCCCCCGCCCGTGTAATTGAATAGACGGGCTCTAGTCCCGGTAACTGTGATGTCTCCATGTAACTATCATGTATATATTTGTGTATGCTCGATCCTAATGGTTCTCCATGTAAATATCATGTATATATTTGTATGTTCTAGTCCCGGTAACGTGTACGGTATGTGGTAGGGTAGAAATCTATTTTGAAAATGAAAAAAGAAACAAAATGAATTCTCTGCCGCAGCAGAGAAAGGGGCCAAAACTCTGCCGCTGCAGAGAACCACTAGTCCCGGTTTGTAATATCAACCAGCACTAATGGGGTGGACCTAGCGCGCAGGAGCGGCCACATGGATGCCCATTGGTCCCGGCTGGTAAGCAGGCCGGGACTAGTGTATGGGTTTTTAGTCCCGCCTCTCCAGTCCCGGTACCGCAATCGGGACTAAAGGCCCTTACGGGCCGGGACTATAGGCCCGTTCTCCACTAGTGTGTGCACATGAGTTTTTGTAAGGTGTGCCCAAGAGCTTCTTGTTGTGAGTTTTATGCGACAATTGTGTTACTGGCGGAGAAAAGTAAGTGGGATATTATGTTCTTGTGGTTCTATTCGTAATTGTGAAGTTCTGGTGACTTCATAAGCGGAAAGATACATTGCACGTATATGACAAGTTGTGTTTCCTTCAGACGTGAAGTATTGTTCGGTAAGATGTGTCACCAACAACAAAGAAAAGATGTGAAATTGTATCCAAGTGTTGGTCTGCAAGACAGTTGCACTGAAGGGCGTCACGATTAAGGGGTCCAATGAGGTGTATCACCAAGGGCAAAGATGTGCGTGAAGACAAGATGGCGAGTGTCTATATACATCTCAACAAAAAGACGAAAACCAACGTGAAGATGGACATAGGCCGGGTAAGACGAGTTCCTGGATGAGGCGATGTGTTTAGTCTTTATATTGCACACTAAAATGTGGTGCGTGGGCTAGTAGTCCAGAAGTGATATGTTGAGGTTAGGCCACATGTTGTGAATCTGCAATGAGTCAAAAACAGAGTAGGACAAGAAGATGACAAATCAAGATCAGGAAAGATTGTGTGAAATATCTCGCCTCTAGTCAGTCAGTTTGAATTCTCATCGAATAAGTCATAGCACGTGCATCTACCCTGATATCAAGATGGAATGTTTGTGCAAGCAATAATGTTGCTACTTCCCATGTCCCTCACATCACATCTTGCTAATCTGTGATGTTTGACATTTTAGTAGAAACGTTAATTTTCTTGCTCACAGAAAAAGGATTCATCACGAGGTGTCATTTATCTACCCATTCCACTCAATGCCAGCATCACAGAGTAGTGTAACGCTGGTAGGAAGTGGTCAGATTAAGCATTGTGCTTAGAAGTCAGACTTACCAATAGCAGATGATCTTTGACCCAATTTATTTTTTCATCACTACGACCAGGACAAATCAAAGACAAACGAGACAGAGAATAGCAGCCTTGTTACGAAGGCAGATGGTTACAACACTAATCTTCTACCAATAAACAATGGCAAAGATAAATCCAATGAAGGTTTATAAGTATCACTCTGAATCCAGTGTTTGTATAGCAGCTCCGGCCCTTATTCCTTTCTTCTCTTGCTCCTCCTTCATCAGACAAATTTAGCCATCCCGGAAGACCAAAGCATAAGCCTCTGGTTTTCCGACCTAATTTCCCAAGAAAACCATGCAGCCACTTAGTCACACACACACTAATAGATTTTTCTTTGGTTTGGCTCTTGTGATACTGGTTTACTTGGCTTCTCACACTAGCTCCTGCACAGAACATGAGAAGACCTCCCTTCTCCAACTCCTTGCTGGGCTCTCGTGGGATGGCGGCCTCACAACATCATGGCGGAGCGATACAGACTGCTGCACTTGGGAAGGGATTTGCTGCAATCCCAATAGGACGGTCATTGATGTTTTGTTGCCTTCTCGAGGTCTTGAGGGGTCCATATCTCCGTGCCTTGGCAACCTCACCGGCCTATTGCGCCTGAACCTGTCGCACAACTCACTGTCCGGTAGCTTGCCGCCAGAATTGGTTTCATCAAGTAGCCTCACCGTCCTTGACTTTAGTTTCAATCGCCTGACAGGAGGCCTGCATGAGATACCGCCTTCAACCCCTACACGGCCTCTGCAGGTACTGAACATCTCAAGCAACTTGTTTACAGGAAAGTTCCCATCCACTATATGGGAGGTGACAAAGAGCTTGGTTGCACTTAATGCCAGCACCAACAGTTTTACTGCTCAGATACCTACTGCACCTTGTCTTAGTGCGCCTTCTTTTTCTGTACTTGAACTCAGTTTTAACCAATTCAGTGGAAACATCCCTCAGGGGATCAGTAATTGCACTGTGCTAAAGTTGCTCATAGCTGGCTACAACAATCTCAGTGGGATTCTTCCAGATGAGCTTTTCAATGTTACCTCACTAGAGCACCTTTCTCTACCTAGCAATTGGTTAGAAGGATCGCTCGATGGCATTAGCAAGCTCACAAATCTGGTCACCCTTGATCTTAGGGGGAATGAGCTCAGTGGCAATATTCCAGAGTCTATAAGTGACCTGAAGAGATTGGAGGAGCTAAAGTTGGGACACAACAACATGGCAGGGGAGGTGCCAGCAGTTCTGAGCAACTGCACAAATCTCATAATAGTTGACCTCATAACCAACCACTTTGGTGGGGAACTTAACAAGGTCAACTTCTCAAACATGTACAATTTAAAAAAATTAGATCTTTATTACAACATGTTCACTGGCACAGTACCAGAAAGTATATACTCTTGCAGTAGGCTGATTGCGTTACGCCTAACTCGCAACAAATTACATGGGCAGCTTTCACCAAGAATAAGTGACCTGAAGTACCTTGAATTCCTATCACTCGCTGATAACTATTTCACAAACATCACAAATGCACTACACATCCTTAAGAGCTCTAGGAACCTTACCACCTTGTTTATCGGCAATAACTTCAAGGGAGAGCTCATGCCAGAGGATGACATAATTGATGGATTTGATAATCTTCATGTTTTGGACATTGGAGGCTGCCAATTATCAGGAAAAATACCTCTATGGATATCAAGGCTCACAAATTTGAATATGTTACTTTTAAAGAGCAATCAACTCAGTGGATCAATACCAGGCTGGACCAACTCCCTAAGCCATCTATTCTTTATGGATGTGTCAGATAACAATCTTACAGGAGAAATCCCGTTGAACTTAACAGAGATGCCAATGCTAAAATCTGGAGACACAACTCAGCTTGACCTGGTTTTTCAACTACCTGTTTATAATAGTCCATCAGAACAATTCTATTCTATTGCATCTGTCCCCAAAACTTTTGAATCTAAGCCACAACTACTTCACAGGTGTGATTCCCCAACAGATTGGCCAGTTGAGAGTACTTGATATGTTTGATTTTAGTTTCAACGAGTTATCTGGAGAGATCCCAAAATAGATTGGCAACATCACAAACTTGATGTTGCTATACTTATCCAACAATAATCTCATGGGTGTTATTGTAGATGAATTGGACAATCTGCACTTTCTTGGAAAGTTTAATGTTTCTCACAATGACCTAGAAGGTCCCATTCCGTCTGGTGGACAGTTTAGCACATTTGGGACTTCTAATTTTGATGGGAATACAAAGCTATGCGGGCCTATGCTCATTCACAAATGTGGTTCAGTAGAAGCACCTCCAACAACTTATCTTTCAACAGAACAATTTGGTTACAAGGTGCCCTTTGGGATTGCCTTCAGTGCATTCTTTGTTGTAGGGGTGTTGTATGATCAAATTGTACTATCGAGGTATTTTTGTGTGTATTAGTTAGGTCTACAGAAAGGTTCTACTATTAAGAGTGACTATATTTTGTGGATTGCATAAGTATGTAATAATGCGGGGTGGTTTAAACTGGTGCAGTATCAATAAAATGAAAACATGACCTTATCGGGAGTCTATATAACTTTTGTAAGAACCAAACAAAAAATCATTGGAATTTTATTTCACCATTTTCTTTACTTGCTAAACATTAAGGCAGTAAGGCTAAACACTAGAGTCAGACTAAATTCTTGGTTACTAGACTCCTCTGCGCCCCTTGGGGAGAGGCCGTAAGGAAGAATGCTTCATGATACGATCACGCTACATTTTAGTGCAAGAGAAAATATGTACGACGTGTCGTCGGACGGTGGACCGATGTATGAAATCGATAGGATCGCGGTACATCTACGTGCAAGAAAAAAGATGGAACCAAACCCAAACGAGGAAAGCAACGAGCTCTAAGAAAAATAGAGACGGCGAGCACGTTAGTCATAATAGAGGGCGTGGAAGGTAGACAGAATGCTTGACGACATGATCGTAATATATCTACGTACAAGAGAGAGGATGAAAGAAGAATGCCTGACCGTATGTGTACAACTAGTTAACTGTGGCGTTGAATGGTGTTTAAGCATCAAAAAACGTATGCAAAACGTCTTTTAAATATAAATTTAGACGCACCAAACACGATAAAAGTAATCTGCGAAAGATATGCGTCTATGAGCATGAAAATAGTAAGGCTATCGTGTTACGAACTATTGGTACTAAAATTTTTGACAGAGAATTGTCATTCGAGGAAGAAAGGAAGGCTTCAACATAGCAGTCTAGTATTATACAACGTTTCGTAAATAGTTTAACAGGATGACATGTACATCTACTACTAGCTGAAAAAGGGTAGTCGTCGCAAAACGCAATGAAATTTCTCGTCCAAGATGATAAGTCCAATAGTCTATGTATGATTATAAGATACACCCGTGAGCAGACAAACGGCAAAAACAGCGAACGTGCTATAAAGTAAACAATCGTACAAAATACGCGACAAACTTTCTAGAAAAAATTTAGTGACTAAAAAGACAAACATAGAAAGACATAAACATGTTAGACCATAAACCTGCATTTACTCTCGGTAGCGAACAAAAAGGTTACAATACAGGTCCTGGATTGAGCAACGCTGCCAAGTTCGAAACAGGGAGGCATGCGCGAGAAAAAGTCTAGCATGCAGACGTTCTTTTAATGAGAGGCTGACATGGGGGACCCAACACCCTAAAAAATGGCTGATGCAGCGAACAACGTTATCAAGTTCGAAACACAGGAGGGTGAGCAAAGAAAAAGGTCAATCATACAATCGATCCTTCTAACGAGAGGCCGTCATATGAGACCCAGCTACGTGACCAAATCACAGATTTGATGTTATCTAGTTCCAAACAGGGTAGCGCTAGAGAAAGAAAAAATCCATCATACCCACGATTCTTCTAATGTGAGGCTGACATAAGGGACCCACCAGCTTGAATAAACGGTTGATGCAGCGAGCAACGCTATCAAGTTCAGAACACGATGTCGCGACCGATAGCAAAAAAATCATCATACACACATTTTTGTAATGAGAGGATGATATATGGGGCCCAGCAGCGTGATTAAACGATAGATGGATCGAGCAGCGCTATCAAGTTTGGAACAGGGTAGCACGAGCGATGGAAAAAACTTCATCATACACACTTTTTTTAATGAGAGGCTGACATGGAGGACCCAACAACGTGACTAAACGATAGATGCATCGAGCAGCACTATCAAGTTCAGAACAGAATAGTGCGAGCGAAGGAATTTTTTTTATCATACACACGTTTTTTCTAATGAAAGGATGACATGTGGGTCCCGACAGCCTGATTAAACTATAGATGCATCGAACAAAGCTATACAGGGTAGCGGGAGCGAAGGAATAAAATTCCGTCATACACACGATTCTTCTAATGAGAGGCTAACATGTGGGACCCAACAACTTGACTAAACGACAGACGTATCGAGCAACGTTATCAAGTTCAAATCAGGGAGGCGCGAATGAAAAGTATGATTCGATAGAGACACTGACGTCCGGGATCCACATGTCTCAAAAGACTTCGACGAGTCAATATTGCGCGAGAAACCGAAAATCTTGCTTCTGTCACGCGCCAGCTGAGCTTCCTCTACGTTTTAGCGGTTTCATCGTAATAGAGGGACGCAAAACCTGAAAAAAAGTTTTTCATCGGTCACGATCGAGCCGAAAAATTCATCGCGGAAGACGTGCCTTATACGGACGGATCACGTCATTACGGATGGACAATTTTCTTATAGTGGGATCAGACAATGTATTAATGTATCAATTCTGATCATGTTGCATGACCTGTCAATTTATTTTCTTCGTTGAGACGAGTGCAAGTGCAATACTCGTACCTCTTGTGAATCGCGAGTTGAGCTCCTTAATTAAAAAGATGAAATCATAATAATGGTTCGATGTAGTAGGGCTGGCGCGCTCCACTACAACTGGGCCCGGGTATAGAAAGTAGGGCTGGCGCTCTCACTAGTATTGTGCTCGCAATGTACCAAGGCACACTAGCTGCTCCATGCGTCAGTGCTATTGAATCTTCTGCATTAAAAAAAGAGCGAGGTGGGGAATCAAGCGAGGGGAATCTCGTTTTTTTGGGTTTTCAAATAAGAAAGCAAACTTGTAAAAATAATTTTTTTGTGTGTTTTTGAAGAACAAAACAAGCAAACAAAGCAAAAAGACAACTAAGCAAAACAAAAACAACAAAGTAAAGAGATTGGTTATGAGGGACTCCCCTTATGAAGATGTCCTTGACTCCCCGGCAACGGTGCCAAAAAAGATCTTGTTGCGCTCGACTTTCGACGTAGAGCTTGTTGGGAACCCCAAGAGGAAGGTATGATGAGAACAGCAGTAAGTCTTCCCTCAGTTATGAAACCAAGGTTTAATCGAATCAGTAGGAGCAAGGAAACACCCCAAAAGTGTTACTAGCTGAGCTTTGACAGGGCGCACTACCGGTGCTAGTAGCAACGTGGAGACCTGCACAACACAGCCACCGAACTTTGTTCCCAACTTGCGATGAGGTTGTCAATCTCACCGTATTTTACGGAAAAAAAGGATTTAAACTTATCGAATGGAAAGAAGTAAAAGTTTGCAGAGAGTAAACACAAAGCAGAAACAGTTTATAGATTGTATGTAAAGAAAAGGACCGGGATCCATAGTTCACTAGAGGTGGCTCTCCTTAAGATAGATAACATGTTGGGTGAACAAATTACAACGGGGCAATTGACAAACATCGAGAAAGCAATACATGTATATACTAATCATTTTGACTCCTCTGAGACTTGATTAGGCATTACAACATAATACATAGACCGCCATCCAACTGCATCTATGACTAATAATCCACCTTCAGGTTATCATCTGAACCCCCTCCAGTATTAAGTTGCAAGCAACAGATTATTGCTTTACGAACTGCGTGTAAAGTAAACAATACGATTTTTCTATGAACAAAGGATTGTTGGTTTCTCCCTAGTAGCAACAGCACATCTAGTACCTTAGAGATTTCTGTCACTTCCCCAGATTACCAGAGGCATGAACCCACTATAGAGCATAAATACTAACTCTTGGAGTTGCTAGCATCTACTTGGCCAAGATAGCTACTAACAACGGAAAGCATGCAAGATCTCAAATAACAAAGACATGATAGAATCAATAATCAATCTGAAATAGCATCTCAATATCCATCGGATCCCCGCAAACACAACATGTATGAATTACAAATAGATGATCTTGATCATGAACGGAGCTCACAAGATCTAAACATGAAAGCACAAAGGAGGAGAACCAGCCATCTAGCTACTACATGGATCCGTAGTCCAAGGATGAACTACTCACGCATCACACCGGAGGCTTGCATGGTGATGAAGAAGGCCTCCAAGGTGAATTCCCCTTTCCGGCAGGGTGCCGAGAAGAACTTCAAATCCCTCCCGATCTAGGGATGGAGATGACGGCGGCCACAGACTCTTTCGTGGATTTTTGATCGGGTACTTAGGGTTTTCGTCCCGAGGGCAATATATAGGTGGAAGGAGAGGCCGAGGGGGTGCCAGGGCTGGCCTCACCACCCCCTGGCACGGGCCAGGCCGGGCCGGGCCGCGCCGCCAGGTGGTATGGTGGCCCCCTGGTCCCTCTCCGTCTCGTATTCTGGCACTTGATCCCTTCCGGAAAAATAGGCACTTTGGCTTTTGTCCCGTTCAATTCCGAGAATATTCATTTTCTAACTTTCCTGGAACCAAAAATAGCAGAAAATAGGCAGTCGCACGTGGCTCTTGTTAATAGGTTAGTCCAAGAAATCATATGAAAAGTACTCCAAAGTTGGAACAAAACACAAGAAAGTGGATAAAACCAAGCATGGAACATCAAAAATTATAGATACATTTGCAATGTATCAATACACAGAGTCACAGGCCAGGTGCTATGACTGCAGCTCTGCTCCCCAAAAGGATTCATGCCATCTGTACTTAGACCAAACCATAAGTTCCTCGCATCACCTGCAAAGTCTGAAAACTCTCTCTCGATTTTTCTCCACTGCGACCCATCAGCGGGATGTCTCAACATCTCGTCTTTCTTACGGTCTTCCATGTGCCATCGCAACAACTTGGCATGCTCTTTGTTCCTGAACAAACGTTTCAACTGTGGTATTATAGGAGCATACCACATCACCTTGGCAGGAACCCTCTTCATGCGGCGCTCGCCCTCAACATCACCAGGGTCATCTCGTCATCTTATACCGCAATGCAGTGCATACTGGGCATGCATCCAACTTCTCGTACTCCTCGCCGAGGTAGAGGATGCAGTCATTAATGCATGCATGTATCTTCTGGACCTTTAATCCTAGAGGGCAGACAACATTCTTTGTTTCGTAGGTACTGGCAGGCAGTTCGTTATCCTTTGGAAGCAACTTCTTCATTATTTTCAGCAACTTTTCAAATCCTTTGTCAGTCAGACCGTTCTCTGCCTTCCATTGCAGCAATTCCAGTGTGCTACCTAGTTTTTTGTGCCCATCTTCACAATTTGGGTACAACAATTTGTTGTGATCCTCTAACATCTTCTTGAACTTCAACCTCTCCCTTTCAGTTATGCATTCTTCCTGGGCATCAGCAATGGCCCGACTAAGATCATCATCAGGCAGATCTGATGCCTGTTCTTTATCTTTTTCTTCATCAATGTCTTCCATTGTAGTACCATCGTATTCAGGGGACATAGTAGGGTAGTCGTTATCATTCTCTTCTTCTTCGTTGTCTTCCATCATAACCCCTATTTCTCCGTGCTTGGTCCAACAATTATAGCCAGTCATGAAACCGGACCAAAACAGGTGGCTGTGAAGGACTCTTGAGGAAGAGTATTCCTTATGATTCCGACAGACACCAAATGGACAAGCCATAAAACCATTCCTCTTGTTTGCCTCGGCCACAAAAAGAAAAGAATGCACGCCTTTAATGAACTCGTTAGAGAGTCGGTCAGCGTACATCCATTGCCGGCTCATCTGCATTATATAATTAATTAAGTACATCAAACATAATCATAATTAATTAGTAGTAATCTAAAAAACAAAATTAGGCAACATGTCGACAATATGTCCTCAGTGGGCAGCACTAAGCCAGTAAATTAAATGACGACACTATTTTGGGTGGGTAGCAGCATAATCATAATTAATTAGTACTCTAAAAGACAAAATTAAAGCCAGCAACCAGGACTAAAGATGAACCTTTAGTCCCGGTTGGAGGCACCAACCGGGACTAAATGTGGATGTGGAGACAACATGTCGAAACTATGTCCTTAGTGGACAACACTAAGCCAATAAATTAAATGACGATACTATTTTGGATGGGTGGCAGCACTATGCCAGGGGTGAGTGTGTCGACATTATGTCATCAGTGCCCGACACTATGTTGTGTTGCTTAATCTATAAATAGGTATGCATTCTTGTGAAGAACTGCAAGATGGTGTGCGAGACCAGGGACACCACTACGGCGGAGCTTCTCGAAGATTTCTTAGGACCTCGTCCTCAGACATCTTCGAGGAGCTCACCATAGAGGCACTCTCTAATATATGAAATTAGTTAGCTCCACTAGCATACTGATCTAGCTAGAGAAGATATAAACTGAAAGATGGTGTGCGAGAGCAGGGACACCACTACGGCAGAGCTTCTCGAAGATGTCTTAGGATCCCGTCCTCAGACATCTTCGAGGAGCTCACCATAGAGGCACTCCCTAATATGTGAATTGTTTTAGTTACCCGGCGTATTAATCTATAGCTAGAGAAGTTATTAACTCTAAGATGGTGCCAGAGGGACACCACTACGACAGAGCTTCTCTCGAAGACATCTTCGATGAGCTCGCCATAGAGGAGCTTCTTGAAGTTCTACTATGATGTCCAGCTTTGTTATAACCCTATCTTTGTTATAATTTTTTCAGTTTGAACGCAGGTAGACGAAGAAGGATATTTTGCCCAGCTAGTTAAAATGATGAACTCACGCATGTGTGTGCTTCTAAAATCAAATTTCGAGACTATGTGCCAAAACAAGATATATATAGATAGAATCCACATATTATGATATTTACCTTAGAGTTCCTTACATTAATACAAGATAGATAGAATCTAAACATCGATCTCATGCTATCATTGCAAAAATTACTACCAAACTAAATCCACAAATCCATCTACAAGATAGAGTATGAAATGAGCTAATATAGCAATGAGAGTTCAATTGATGAAGTTGCTCACCTTTTAGAACTTTTGGATAGATGGGGCACCACAAAATATAGACAAATCTTAAGAAAAAAAGGCATGAACTCGAGCTTGAAGCAAGAAAGAGAGAGGAGAGCCACCAGCTTGAATGGTGGCTTGGGCAGGGGAAGAAGATATAGCCAGACCTTTAGTCCCGGTTCATGTCTAGAGCAAGGTCAACATTTAGCCCCGGGTTGTATAATAAACCGGGACTAAAGGATCTGGCGTCCGACCCGGCCTGCCTGAAACTCTTTAGTCCCGGTTTGTTACAGGACTCGGGGCTAAAGGACCCGTTCAAACCGGGGCTAGTGCCTGCCACCCCCTAGAGCCAGATCTAGCCGTTGAACCAGGGCATTAGTCCCGATTTATAGCAAAACCGGGATTAATACCCCTGAACCAACGGTTTGTTTTCTACCAGTGTCCATGCGTCCGTGCTATTGAATCTTCTGCATTAAAAAAAGAGCGAGGTGGGGAATCGAGCGAGGGGAGTCTCGTTCGGCTTGCCCCTACCAGTCCAGGGTATAGGGGCCATTTCACGATGCTACGATTTCGTTGTTGGTTATATTTACACGTGAAAAAGCAAGTAGGTCCACGTCTTGCTCCACTGCCTGAGCAGGCCACGCCGCCGGCCTCTTCTCCTCATCCACACTGCTGCCAGCTAGCTGCAGAGACGTGGCCACCGTGCCGGCCGCCGTGCTCCTCGTAACGACCATGTAGTCCTGCATGCATCCAGCATTAGCATGCAGATACTCATTGGCGAGTAGATTCAATGGATTTTCATCAGCGTGGAGATGATCGATCGAGGAGCAGTAGTAGTTAATCGCGATGCAGCGAAAGTGTGTGGTTAATTACCTGCAGCTGCATGAAGCTTCTTCTCTCGGTGGGACCCACGACGGTGTGAAGCAGGCGATGGACGGCGCTAACCAGGACAGCTTGGCCACGGGCGGACGGGGCGAGGCAGGCCCGCGTCGAGCTCGCGTGATGCGGCGCTGGCTTCCGGTCGGGGTCGACGCGACGCTCCGTGAGCAGAGGAGGGGCGGGTACCTGCAGGGTAGGAGGGGCGCACTCGGGCAAGAGCTAGCACAGAGGTTGGAGATGGGTGCAAGGCAGTGTTAGAGCTCGTGGGGTGTCCAGGCGATGCGGGGCTGCTCGAGGACGCAAGGGAGGCGAGCTCCTCCTGTAGGCGGGGTCGAGGCAAGAGGGCGGCCGGAGGTGACAGAGGAGACGCGGGTGCGCGTGAGGCGGCGACGGTCGACTAGCGGGGGCAAGGCAAAGCTTCAGGTCGTGCGGCTCAGCGACGAGCATGTGATGCGAGTTGATAAGATCATGGAGCGATGCGAGTGGATTTTTTCCTTTTCTTTCCTGTGCGATGCGAGTGGATCGTAGGTAGGGAATCGAGTGAGGGGCTGTTGGTTGTGGTGATATTATCGCTAGCGCGCTGTGCTAAATGGCGCCCGGAGTAGATGGGTTTTTAGCGCCGGCGCGCACGTGCTTACCAGCTAGGGGTAGCGAGGTGGGCCGGGGGTTGTTAGCGCCGGTGCGCGTGAATACCAAGGCGCCGGCGTTACGGCGGTTAACGCCGGAGCCCACAGGTCCGGGTCGCCGGTGGTATGTGCAGGTGGAGGGCTAGTGGGGTTCGCACCTTAGCGCCTGCGTGTTTCGTCATGCCTTTGCCGTCGGTACACCGGTAGCACCGGCGGGCCGCAGCTGCTAGGCGCCGTCGGCAGATAGCACCGGCGGACAAAAAAAATTATTCATCGGCGGTAATGTTTTTCCATTCCTAGTAGTGCCAGCAACCCCGTCAACGTATGGCTGACACCATATCTCCTTCGTAATCGTCTCGGCTGAGGACGAGCAGATTTGCACGGGGACCCCAGGTGGCCCTTCTTCCTCTTCAAGCTGAAGCATCCGCCAAGAAGGTGCAAGTGTCTTGGTGTGGTCGAAGAAGTACGCCAGCTTTCACTCCAGAGCGGCCAAAATAAATCTACGCTATGCATATGTCGTAGCTCGACTGGTAACTCAACACGGACGTATGCACGCCGTCGTCTGGAGCAGGGCGCCCTGTCCTTCCACATTGCCATCATCAGGCACCGTCCCAACTCCCAAGGCGGGTATCGTCAGGGGAGAGGGAGTGCCATATTCAGATTCAGGCTGGTCGTTGTAATCAGGATGTTGTCTAAAGGTGACGGGTCTGCATCATGCCCTATATAATTATATATGGATTTAGCGATGCTAAGTTAGCGTCAAGATCTCTAATGTTCTGTTTGTTCTCCACTGCCCCCAGGGTATACATGTGTGGAGATAGCAACGTGTTTGTACTGTTTTTGGTTGTTGCATGGAACATGTTAGCTTTGCGACAAGTAAATAACGAAGAACGAAAATAAAATTGCAGCGAGGAGGACACAGATTTAACGTGGAAAACCCTCTCCAATAAAGAGAGGGGAAAAACCACGGGCGCCAGCCAGCAAAACTTCACTATCTCGGAGAGTGTTTACACAACGCCGGGGATTTCACAGATGCAACTTATCCCAACTGGCGGCTTACAAGAAGTATATATAGCGGTGGTAACCTAGGTCATCAACGATCCGTGCACTGCTGGCTGTCACCCCGCACTTCTACGCGTCCTCAAGACGGAGGGCCAACTTTACATCGGCCCAAGCCTCCGGCGACGGGCCTCGCTCCGCTCCGTCAGAAGTT
The DNA here is from genome assembly GCA_023614405.1 of Avena insularis. Taxonomy (NCBI): domain Eukaryota; kingdom Viridiplantae; phylum Streptophyta; class Magnoliopsida; order Poales; family Poaceae; genus Avena; species Avena insularis. The sequence goes on along the minus strand of CM042694.1, from coordinate 158,850,411 downwards.
GGCCTTTACTTTGTACAATTTGGATCAACATATAATAAACTCCACCTTGAGACAAATTCCTTCTTGTAGCATCAACAGTAATCATCTCCCTGAACAAATAAAGAAAACACTTTTGGCGCCAATAGCCACTTGGGCTAAGCAGTTATACCAACTAAGCTTGAGCATAGCTCAAACTTAGCAACAGGAACATGCTTTGTCATCATATCAGCAGGATTATCATGAGTGCTTATCTTGCATACCTTCAGTGTACCTTGTGCAACAACATCACGAACATAATAGTACTTGATATCAATGTGCTTTGTTCTCTCATGGAACATCTGATCCTTAGTAAGGTAAATAGAACTTTGACTGTCACAGAACAGGTTAATGCAAGAATCATCCTGACAAAGCTCAGCACACAAACCTTTCAACCAAACAAACTCTTTGCAAGCTTCAGCAACAGCCATATATTCTGCTTCGGTTGTAGATAGAGCAACAACTGGTTGCAGCGTTGTCTTCCAACTCACGGCACATCCACCTACCGTGAACACAGAACCTGTGAGGGACCTCCTCTTATCCAAGTCGGCAGCAAAATCTGAATCCACATAGCCTGCGAGTCCCTCATCAGTCTTGCCAAACTTCAAGCAATCGTTGGATGTGCCACGGAGGTACCTGAAAATCCACTAAACAACTTTCCAATGTTCTTTACCAGGATTAGCCATGTAACGACTCACCAAACTCATAGCATATGATAAATCAGGACGAGATCAAACCATGGCATACATCAAGGAACCAATAGCACTAGAATAAGGAACTCGAGACATGTACTCAATATCTTCATCAGAACTAGGACATTGCAATGCTGACAATTTAAAGTGAGGAGCAACAGGAGTACTAACTGACTTTGCATCATGCATATTAAAACGTTGAAGAACTTTCTCAACGTAACTTTGCTGACTAAGAAACAACAACCTAGATTTTCTGTCCCGTTTAATTTCCATACCTAGGATTTTCTTAGCAGCACCAAGATCTTTCATCTCAAATTCACTACTTAGGTGTGCCTTCAAAGTAGTGATTTCTTTCATGCTCTTGGCAACAATTAACATATCATCAACATATAACAGCAAGTAAATAGGTGATCCATTAACAAACTTTATGTAAACACAGCTATCAAACTAAGACCTCCTAAAACCTTGTGAGATCATAAATGAATTAAACCTTTTGTACCACTGTCTTGGAGATTGCTTCAAACCATAAAGCGACCTCTTCAATTTGCACACAAAATCCTCTTTTCCAGGAACTATGAACCCTTCAGGTTGGTCCATGTAAATCTCCTCCTCCAGTTCACCATGCGTAAAAGCGTCTTTACATCTAGCTGCTCAAGCTCAAGATCATGCATAGCAACAATACCAAAGAAAGTACGAATAGAGCTATGCTTCACAACCGGAGAGAAAACATCATTATAGTCAATACCTGGAATCTGGCTAAAACCTTTTGCTACTAACCTTGCCTAAAACCTTGGAGGCTCATTAGGAGACAAACCTTCTTTTCTCTTATATATCCACTTACAGCGGACGGCCTTCTTCTGTTTAGGCAAGCGCACAACTTCCCATGTGCCATTATTATCAAGCGATTGCATCTCTTCTTGCATAGCAGAAACCCACTTCTCGCGGTCAACGGATGCAACAGCCTCATTGTATGTAGCAGGTTCAGTATCATGCTCCACTGCTCAAAGACAACTCAAAGCATAATGAGTAAGATTACACTCTTCAATCAAATGACGAGGTGGAACTATGTTACGCCTCATTATCAGCAGCAATAGATTCCTGTGGCTGCTGCAAAACAGTAGGTGAGTGCTGAACAACATCATCATCAATATTTTCCTCATGAGTATCATCAACAACAACATTATTATCAACAGTTTTCTGCAGGTGCTCCACCTGCACACGAACTCCCTCCTCTCCAATAGCAATAGGAGAGGGATCTGATGGCAATCTGTCATGATACATAACAGATTCATTGAAAACAACGTTCCTACTCAACAAAATCCTTTTAGTTTCAGGATTCCATAGTTTATATGCCTTAACTCCTGAACCATAACCAAGGAATGTGCACTTGACAGCTCTAGGCTCTAACTTTCCATTATCAACATGAGCATAAGCAGTGCAACCAAAAACTATCAACTGTGAATAATCAGCAGGCGAACCTGACCATACCTCAATAGGAGTTTTCTTCTCAAGTGGAATAGAAGGTGACCTATTGATGAGGTAACACGCTGTGTTGGCTGCTTCAGCCCAGAAACATCTATGCATACCTGCATTGGACAACATACAGCGAGCCCTCGAGATGATGGTTCTGTTCATACGCTCAGCCACGCCATTCTGCTGAGTGTAAGGGATGGTGTGGTGCCTGATCATACCATCATTACTGCAAAACTCCTCAAACTCATTAGAACAGAATTTCATACCATTGTTAGTACGTAGTACCTTTACCTTCTTTTCAGTTTGCTTTTCTACCATAACTTTCCACTTCTTAAAAGCATTAAAAACATCAGATTTGTGTTTCAGAAAATATGGCCACATTTTTCTTGAGTAGTCATCAATAATAGTAAGCATGTAATTAGCACCACCAATAGATGTCTTACGGGAAGGTCCCCATACATCAGCATGCACATAATCTAAAATGCCTTTGGTGGTATGAACGGAAGCATTGAATTTAACTCTTTTGTGCTTACCAAAAACGCAGTGCTCATAGAACTCAAACTTACCCAAGTTGCAACCATCAATCAGCTCTCTCTTAACCAATTCTGCCATGCCATGTTCGCTCATATGCCCAAGGCGCATATGCCAAAGATTTGTTTTACCACAATCATCAGAATCATTAGCGATAGCTAGCAGCAATACCAGGCAAAGTGCTACCTCTAAGAACATATAACTTAGCAGAATTCATATCACCTATCATGTGAATAAGAGAGCCTTTCGATACCTTTAACAACCTACACCCACCGGCGTACTTGTATCCATCAACGTCCATGGTACTCAGGGAGATCAGATTTTTGGCCATGCTTGGTATGTGCTTCACCTCATTCAACGTACGCGTCACGCCATCATGTGTCTTGATCTTAACAGATCCAACTCCGACAATATGGCACGGGTTGTCATTCCCCACACGTACAAAATCTCCAGTCTGCACAGACTCATATGAACTGAACCAATCTTTGTTACAGCAAATATGAAACGAACATGCAGTATCAAGTATCCATTCATCATCACGAGAAGCACAAGCAGCAAAAACGGCTAAACATTCACCGTCAGAACTATCACTAGAAACAACAGCAGCCTTACCATTACCTTGATCCTTATCTTTCGATTGGTAAGTACCGTTCCTTTTCTCCTTATTCTGCAGCTTCCAACAATCATCAATAACATGATTAGATTTCTTACAATACCTGCAGAACTTGTCCTTTCCCTTGGACTTGAGCGACCTCTGTCTTTGCTCTTATCTCGGTTGCCATGGTTGTTAAATCTCTTTCGGTCCTTCTGAACCTGCAGAGCTTCAGCCTTGGAAGACGCCCCATCTGCCTGCACCATAGATTTCATCTTTTCCCTCTGTTTGAGGGCATCTTGCACTTCATCAAGGGTTATCTTATCACGGCTCAACAACATTGTATCACGAAAGTGTGTATAAGAACTAGGCAACGAGCATAAGAGTAATAGAGCTAGATCCTCATCATCATATTTTACTTCCATAGATTGCAAATCAGAAATAATCTCTCCGAAAAGAGATAAGTGATTCATTACTGATCCACCTTCCTGCAATCTATGCGAGAACAACTTCATCTTCACATGCATCTTACTGGTTAGATCCTTTGACATGCAGATCGATTCCAGTTTCCCCCAAAGGGCAGCAGCAGATTTCTCTGTCAAGACTTCCTGCAAAATATTATTGGATAGATGAAGTTGAATCATAGACAAAGCCTTACGGTCTTTCCGCTTTTCTTCGTCAGACCAGCTCTTAGCATCCTTTTCCCCGAATCCATCCAGCGCATCATCTAGATGTGAAGTTTGGGCGAGAATCGCCCGCATCTTCACCTGCCACAAGCAGAATCTTGTGGAGTAGTCCAACTGCGGTAGATCGAACTTCAATGACGACATGTCGCAAACCCTAGATTAGAACCTGGGGCTCTGATACCACTTGTTAGCTTTGCGACAAGTAAATAATGAAGAACGAAAATAAAATTGCAGCGAGGAGGACACAGATTTAACGTGGAAAACCCTCTCCAATAAAGAGAGGGGAAAAACCACGGGCGCCAGCCAGCGAAACTTCACTATATCGGAGAGTGTTTACACAATGTCGGGGATTTCACAGATGCAACTTATCCCAACCGGCGGCTTACAAGAAGTATATATAGCGGTGGTAACCTAGGTCATCAATGATCGTGCATCAAGGCTGTCACCCCGCACTTCCCAGCGTCCCTGGGCACGGAGTGGGCCAACTTCAGACATCGGCCCAAGCCTCCGGCGACGGGCCTCGCTCCGCTCCGTCAGAAGTTGGCCTTTACTTTGTACAATTTGGATCAACATATAACAGAACGAACATGGAGCCATGAAGAAGGAGAAATGAGAAGACGTGAACAAAAGAAAGTAGTAGTGAAGGGAAGAGACGTGAGGTGAGAGCAAGAAATAAGGGAACAAATCCAAAGAAATTGTGTGGGTATTGGAAGATTAGCAGGTTTGATGATTCATGCAGCATAGCGGTGACCAATAAGGGCACCATCTGCGCGGTTGAGAATAATAGCTGATAACATTGAAGAGAGGAGGGAGATCCAGTCAGACAACTACAAGGAGAAGCCCGGATGCTGGAGGAGCTCAAGCAAGAGGTGTTGAAGACCTTTGTGAATATAGTTTAAACAGGAAGGTTGGATTCTCCTTGTGGTGCAACAAATGAGCTAAGTTTCTCATGAAGAGAGACTTGATGGCTCAATGACAATGATTTAAAAGATTATCTAATAAAAAATAAACTCGTAGCAACCCATGGACATATGTGCTAGGATGCGAGCAAAATGAAGTATTAGTCCGCAAGAGACATTTGTTAGGTTGTTGCTTTGTGTAGATATGATGCTGAATTTTAGCTTTCTATCGAATTATATTTTAAGCAAAGTTACATTGAGAAACTTGTGTAGGCTGTAACAAGCGCATGGGCATTCGGCTAATTTCCCAAAATAAAAAGAAAAGGGAAAAGGATACGTCTCCTCGGGGATTGAGTATCGAACGTGCCCTCTCCCTCACGCAGTCCTTTAGATATGAAGGAGAACCAGACACCGCCCCACTGTTCCTCCTCATGCTCTTACTGCATCCCGCCTCTACATCGTTGTCGCCCGGCCTCCACACCAAACACGCAACACCCTCCCACCCCCCCCCAACGACACCTCTGCCCTCCCACGGGCGTGGGAGCGTCCATGATTGTTCCCCCCACATGCGCGCCCGCGTCCATGACTGCTCCCCCACCGTCGCGATGGCCCCGTCTGTGCTCCTCTGCCGGTGTGTGTCGTGCCCAACCTTCTTCCTCAATCGGATGCCTCCCCGCCTCTCCCCTCCCTCCCACCTCCGGCGAGGAGAGGTCCTTCAAGGCCACCCACCATGGCTGACGCCATCCCCTCCCTGTATCGCTGCTCACTTCTACTAAACGTTATGGCCGCCGCTGCTACACGTTATGCCTGCCGCTGCTACACGTTATGGCCGCCGCTGCTACACGCGCCGGGTTCCTCTGCTACACGCGAGCCTCCACAGCTATACGCTCCGGGCCACCTCTACTACACGTCCCGACCTCCATCGCTACATGCTCCACGCCGTTGTTGCTACACGCGGTCGGCGCCTCTGCTACATGTGCCAGGCTCCTCTTCTACACGTGCATGCCATCGTTGCTACACGCTAAAAACGTTTTGTTGTTTTGCTACATACTTTTTTGTTTTTTTGCTACAATAGTATATAGGTTTTTCTATGTGTCGTGGTGGTGTCACGACAGATGACATGGGTAGGCTAAAGATGGGTCGGGTGGACACTAGTGGAATCCGGGGAGGCATAGTGCGGTGGATACCACACACGAAGAACACCCACAGTGACACGATATACCCAGATTCTAGGATCTCCTAGTGAGATAAAACCTCTAATCCCGCGTCTTTTTTTTCAAAATGATGTTGTCCTCGGCCTATGCATCCTCGTACGCACACAACCCTCTTTATTAAAACCAGTACGGATAGCAACAAGGTTTACAATTCATGGATCAGATAGGGTTGATACAAACACCAACCATCTGGAAAAGGCTAAAAATCTCACATGAGAGATTAGATGACTACTAGACATCAGGCAATCTATTAGAATGACGCCACAAAGCATGGTTGAAAAAGATCGTAGTAACCGTCAAAAGACGGGTAGATCTTATAATATGATCAAAGGACTCACTAGTACAAACGCATTACTTAGAGACGTCAATTCCCCATAGGCCTCAGCCGGTTTCTCGTTCTGGCTCAAGCGCATAACTTCTAAGAGCACACCACATGAGCTGTTATTTCTTTGTGGCTCTAAGATACGCCACCTCAGACGATGCACAAAGGAAAACGCCTCTAACATGTACGAGCTGGAGACGGCTAATATTTCTGACCCCTTGGAAGAACTCCTCAACCTCAGACGGCCTATTCTAGGGACCGTCTCCAATAGTCAGGCGACTTGATTCGATTCTAACAAATACCATCTCCAGAACTAGTGTCCCTCGAAGCGGCTTTTAAAGTTACCATCTCTAGTGTATGTAAACCATTTTAAATAATATCATGCTAATTCAAACTCGATCATAGCTGACATGACACATAATCATGATTCAGCAGACACACGGACACATTAACTAAAGAACTTATAGCAGCTCGATCACGATAACATTAGCCAGATAGTTGGAGAAATCCATACAAATTTATCCATTACACGTTATGGTAGTACATAAAAAGTGTAGTCCATAAATCAATCAACTAGCATAATTAGTACTCTCTAACAAACCAAGCATTGCATTTATAATTGGCCTCCTGGTGGAAGTTGCTGAACTAGAATATTTACTTCTACATTATCTTTTTTATCAAAGCAAAAAAGGACAATGCTATCCTGCTTCAGGTTGAAACTTCTCACGACCTTCTCCCATCTAGTCGTCAAGATTGCATTTGACCCATCTTACATTTTCATCCTAACCATCTTTGGCTTTTTGCTCTTCATTTTCCAAACATGGACATTAGTAGGTTCATCAAGGCGATTCTTTTGGTATTTTCTTGTGAACTCAGCTCCAAATGTCTGGGAAAGTACAGAGAATTGAAGAATTAGCATGCGTGTGATTACTGGAAGTATTTAAATATCACATGGTAGCTTGTTGATAATATGGTCAAGAATATATCATATTACCAGCTTGCAGTTCTTTTTCACGATAGATGAATAGGCCAGCCTGTAGACGTAGTATTTGATTTTTGGTGGAAATTCGGGTTCACATCAGTCTAAGGGGAAGTCTACATGAACTTCTTTTAGATACATGTTGTTTCCAAAAAGGTTCTGCTTATCAAAATCAGTGTCCCCCTTGTTTGAGGCCCTGATGCAACAACATATAAAAATTTCAATGCGGTGGAATATTGATGTCTACCATCTAAACGCATACAAAACAGATGACTGCAATTTTGATGTTCTTTTGATACCTCTAAACTCAATCCTCTAAGTGGGCTCTTCAATGTTGACTGGAATTCAAAACCACCAAAGTTAATGCGAAAATAGTCATCGCTAGAGAGCGTTACTGCATCATCACTCTAGGTTCCCATCTGTTAAATAGATACAGACAGAGAGCATCTTAATACAATCAAGATGCAAGAAGACTAATGAAGTAACAATTAAAATAGATACAAAGACCAATTAAGTGACAATTGAATCTCTATTGTTGGAAGTGACAATTCAATCTCTATTGCTAGAAGTGATAATTGCATATTTTGAGATTTATACAAGGGGAGAAAAGTTGGGACAGATGTAGGCCAGCTGGGGGAGGCTCTCCCGGCAGCAACGTCGGGTCTTTGCAGCTCGGTAAACCCGAACCTTAAATTCGAGAAGCAAAATGGCAAATTCCATGGTAAAAATCCAAAATCGAAACTGCTGATTTAGGGTTTTGGGGGTTTGGTTTTCACGCATACCTACCTAGACGACAAAGGGGTCCTCGGAGGCGAGGAAGAGCATCCACACCGCAGGGGACCGGAGGCAGTGGTGGCGGAGAGGCAGGGGACCGGAGGCGGTAGTGGTGGAGGGCGGCAAATATTTTTAGATATTTGTCGTGAAGTACTAGCCTCAAACGAATGCAAGTGTAAAACGTCTCTTAGAACATATGTTCTCCGAATATTTCACATTTTTCTGCCAAGTACTAGACGACTAGTAATTTAAAAAGAGATAATATTCGGAACTCGGCGTTTGATTATCCTAAAGTTTGAGGATTATTCATAATTTTAAGGTAAAGAGAGATATGTATATATGCTTGCTAGAGTGAAACTAAGTCCCCTAAGACTAAATGAGGTTCATAAATTGAAGAAAATAATTGCCGTAGTACAAACCTTGGATCTTTATCCTGAAAGGCATGACGACTAGTGTTCATGCGCTTCGTTGCAGAGAAATAAGGTACAAGTGTTTTAAATTTGACTAATTCAAATGTTTAATCATGAAGTGAGATCATTTGGTTACTTAATTATGAAATTTTTACCAATATAACCCTTTTCATATATTCTTTGAAGGAAATCTCGTTGAGTGAATATTCAGACATCCGGATATATTCAGAACTCCAGATTTTGTTAATCCTAAATTTTGAGAATAATTCATAATTTAAAGGTAAAGGAAGGTGTTTACACATGTTTGCTAGAGTGAAATTGAGTTCTAAGAGTAAATGAAGTTCATACATCGAAGAAAATATATGGCGTAGTACATATATACATCGAAGAGTGAAATTGAGTTCTAAGAGTAAATGAGGTTCATACATGCTGCAGAGTAATAAGGTGCAACTGTTTTGAATTTGACTAATTCAAATGTTTAATGTCGATGTGAGATCATTTAGTTACTTTAATACGAATTTTCTACCAATTTAAAATCTTGTTGATGTATTCCTTGACAATTATAATATAATCGAGCACTAGAAATATTTGGTAGTGTGCACATGAGCATGATCAGTAATAAAATTGGACACTAGAAATTTTAAAGAACTCCATATAAAGGAGTAGATTAATATATATATATATGAGGTTCTTATCATTAATAGTTCAACAACCACTAGAGACACCGCGGATATTGTCTTACATGCAACCAGGTAATAATTAACTTAAACAAAATATAAGCAGGGGCTGCAGCAGGAGGGACACGGAGATGCCTAGCAGGGGCAGCAACAGGAGCATGTATCAGCCTACTCGAGGAATTTGCCGTAGGCTGCGTGCCGCGCCAAGATCTTCGGCTGGTGCTTTCGGCATTGGCTTTTGCCAACGTCCACTGCATGCTGGATCAAGTTGTCGATGTCCGTATTGATGGCTCTTCCACATAATGGGAAAAAGAGTCTCTCCCTATGGTAGAAAGGAATTTGTCCACACCATAACCGCCTCAATATGTAGCGGATCTTATTGTCCCTGGAGTACTTGTTAGAGTCCACATCATCAGCATCTTCCTATTGATTTTTAAGAACATAACTTAGAACTTATACATATGATTGAATTGTATTAGAATTCAAGAATTGACAACATATGTAAGACAATATTAAATTGATATCGAAGAGAATACATTTCAGCAATAGTTTGATCAGTTCATATATCATTTCATCTCAATAAAATGATAATTAATTTGATCAGGGTATATGTAGAACAAAGATTGCAACCTCGTAAGTTTCTTCGGGGATAGCGTAAGTCAACCAAGTACCAATTGCACAACCTATTGTTCTTGTACATTGCCCCGGTTTCGCTAACTCATCCCTGAAAAATCTGACATTAATGTGTCTGCCTCTCTTTTGGGGCAAATTTGAATCATTGGCCATAATAAGAAATTGAAATGTAATCGTACGAAACAATATTCAGGGATATATATATATATTCAGAAACAAAAACAATCCTAAATATTATAATTATAAATAACAAAAAATCAAACAATCTTTAGGTACATGTAGAAACAACTTATGATCAAAATCATGCATATACATATGCATCATACGAATCATTCAAAGATCATAAACAATTCAAAAATCATATATAGTTTTATATGAGACTAAATTAAGGGTCTCATAATTTTTTCAGAGATGGAGTTGGCGAACCAAAGTACGAACAACACAACATATATTGTTTGTATATATTGCTGCCTCAGGTTCACTAACCCATCCCTAAAAATGACACCAAAAAATGTGTCACCACTCCACTCTTTTGGGGAAATTTTTAATCATCGTCCTCAGTGAGAAATTGAAATATAATTCTTATACACTATGAATACATACAATAACAATTCAAAGATCATAGTTCTATGAATGTAGAATAAATCTGTAGGACTCATAAGTTTCTTTACGGATGGCGTTAGCGAACCAACTACTAATTGCACAACATATTGTTCTTGTACATTGCTCCGGGTTCACTAACTCATCTCTAAAAAAATCTGACGCTAATGTGTCTGCCTCTCTTTTGGGGTAAATTTGAATTATTGGACACAATAATAAATTGAAATGTAATCATACGAAACAATATTCAGAGATATAACAATCCTAAATATTTTAATTATAAATAACAAAAAACCAAACAATCTTCAGGTACATGTAGAAACAACTTATGATCAAAACCATGCATATACATATGCATCATACGAATCATTCAAAAATTATAAACAATTAAATGATCATATATAGTTCCATATGAGAATAAATCAAGGGCCTCATAATTTTTGCAGAGATGGAGTTGGCAAAACAATGTACCAATAGCACAGCCTATATTATTTGTGTGTCACCCGTGCAATTTTTTGGGGCAAATTTCAATCATCGGCCTCAGTGAGAAACAGGTTAAAGATCATAGTTCAAAGATCATAGTTCATATGTGTAGAATAAATCTAGGGTCTCATAATTTTTATAGAGATAGAGTTAGCGAACCAAAGTACTAATTGCACAACTTATATTGTTGTACATTGCCTCAGGTTCACTAACCATTCCTAAAAAAACTGACACCATCATATGTGTCTCCTCTTGCACTTTTTGGGAAAAAATTGAATCATTGGCCTTAGTATGGAGTAGAAATGTAATGTTATATGCATGTTGTTTATCGAAATCAACACTCAGCTAGCAAACCCTAAAATCTCTAAAATGAAATGTTACAGATCGATTAAATTTACAGCACAAAAACAACCGTATGAACATCAACAAGTTAAGAAAATATAAATTTACTAGATAGCAGATGAGTAGATCTAATCAAATCTCCAAAATAATCGACCGTTCAAACCATATATATTTCCTACATCAAGAGCAAAAGAATCTATAGACGATTGAGAAAATCCTACGTATGAATAGTGAAATATACGGCTAGAATTGGAGAAGCTAGCAAAGTAGTACATCAGACCCCTCATCGGAGACCTTCTCCTCGAACTCATCGTTCTCCGCGATTGTGTCGAGGATTTCTTCGTGGAGGATGGGGTCCTTAATATAGAGCATCGGGTTGCCTCCACCTGTCGCATGCCCCTCATCTAGATCTACCGTTAGCACCAAGATGTTGTCGGCCACCTGCTCCTCGGCAGCGATAGGGGACTGCTAGACAGATTGAAGCTCGGCTCGGCAAAGGATGTGGTGCGTTCCCGCAGAAGCCACCTCCGCCTTCTCTGTGACGACCGAGCCATCTGCTGCTATGCCTCCAACTGGCTTCACCTCCGGCTCGTCTCCAGCGTACGCTTCATGGTGTAGCTAGGGAGGTCGATGGTGCAAACGAAGGAGCTTCAACGCACGCAGAAGGTGCAGATTGGGGTTTTGTGACTAGACAGATTAGGGAAATGACATGAGCTCGTGCAAGAAGAAGGCCGAGCGGGTTTATATACGCGGCACCGTTGGTAGTCTTCGAATGTACACGTGGGTGTGGACTCGTGTGGGTGGGGGCTAGTGCATGATACGTCCATTTTGCATCACTATTTTATATCATAATTCACTGTTATTCATTGATATATTTCATATTAAGAGATGATACTTATGTTATTTCATCTGCTTTTGCATGGTTGATGACTTTTGGAGCATGGACCACTGTTGTCAGGATTCTGATGGAAAAGGTGTTGTTTGGAGGCAAAATTCGTGAAGATCAAAAAAACCAGGAAAATATATGGAAAATCCTATTTTTCCAGAAGACGAAGGCTGCCACAAGAGGGAGTGGAGATGGGCAACAGGGAGCCCACACCACCCCCTAGTGCGGGCCATCCTAGGTCGCGCCACCCTGGCCTACCTCTGGCTCTTCCCTCTGGCGTATATATTCCTCCCGAAACCCTAAGACTGGGGGAGAGATAACAGAAAGATTCCGCCGCCTCTGCGGGGCGGAAAACACCGAGAGAGAAGATCTCCGCAGATGATTTCGGGGAATTCCTTCCCAGAGAGGGGAGATCGTCGGCATCAACACCACCATCAAGTTGGACTTCATCGGGATCATCATCATCACCACCACCATCATCACCATAAGCACCATCATCACCATCTCCATATTGTTGTAACAATTGGGTTGAATCTTGCATTAGTTCTTAGGGGAAACTTTCCCGGTGTTGATTACTCTTTGTAGTTGATGCTATTGAGTGAACCATTGAATTATTGTTTATGTTCAGATTGTTATACATCATTATTCCATCTCTGATCATGATCCATATGATGTCTTATGAGTAGTTCATTTTGTTCTTGAGGACATGGGAGAAGTCATGTTGTTAGTAGTGGAGTCGTGTTGAGAAAGATTCAATAGTTTGATATTTAAGTTGTGGTGTACTTCTTCTAGTGGTGTCATGTGAACATCGACTATATGACACTTCACCTATATGGGCCTAGGGGAATGCATTGTGTATTTGGCTACTAATCGTAGGGGTTGACGGAGTGACAGAAACCTGAACCCCCGTTAGGAAACCATTGCAGAAGGGACGTAAGGGTCTTAGAGTTTAAAGCTGTGGTTAGGTTTCTACCTTAATTACTTTCTTGTACTTATGGATGTTTGCAAGGGGTATAATCACAAGTATGTATTAGTCCTAGGAAGGTCGGTACATTAGCACAGGTTCACCCACACAACAATTAGCAAGCTAAAGAAGATTAATCAACTATATGAAGCGAAAGCACTTGACAGTCTTCCCATGTATCCTCAAGAACGTTTGGTCATCTTAAGTAATACAACCGGCTTGTCCTTTGCTGCATAAAAGATTGGGCCATTTGCTGCATTTATGCCTACTGTCTTTTATTTACTCGTACTTTATTTACTTGCTTTATCAAAAAACCCTAAAAATCCGTTTGCTAAGTATTTGCAGAGAATTCCTGATCCATACCACTAGTCAGCACCTTCTGCTCCTCGTTGGGTTCGACACTCTTACTTATCGAAAATACTGCGATACATCCCCTATACTTGTGGGTCATCAAGACTATTTTCTGGTGCCGTTGCCGGGGAGTGAAGCGCTATTGGAGAGTGGAACTGGTAAAGGAAACATCTACTGTGAGTATTGTTTATTTTTGTTAGTTGCTTTATTTTCGTTATGGATAATTCACTGAGTTTCTTATTTGGTAATGCTACTACCACTGCTAAGGTAGTAGATGAACCACCACCTGCTGAGAATGATGCTTTCAAAATACCTACAAGAATTATTGATCGTATTATGGATAACTACTATGTTGGGGATGGAACTGTCCATCCCGGTGATCATTTACTCTTTATACACGAATTATGCGGGTTGTTCAAGTGTGCAGGTATTACTACAGATCAAGTTAAGAAGAAGTTATTCTCATTATCGCTGAAAGGAAGAGCTAAGGAATGGTATAAGCTGCTGAAGAATGGTCAAGCTCTTGAATGGGGGGAAATAGTGCCTCTCTTTTATTCAAAGTTTTATCCTCCTAGTGAGATTCATAAAGATCGGAATCAAATATACAACTTTTGGCCTCTTGCTGGAGAGAGTACAGCTCAAGATTGGGGGAGATTGAAGTTACTAATGCTCAAATGTCCCATTCATGAGCTCCCCAACAATATTATTATCAATAACTTTTATGCAAGGCTCCCTCTACATGGTAAGGATTTATTGGATGCTTCTTATGTTGGATCATTCACTCGCATGGAAGAAGAAGCTAAATGGGATCTTCTGGACCGTATTCAAGACAATGCTGAAGCATGGGAAAATGACAAAGGTAGAAAGTCAGGTATAAATTATGATTATGAATGCATTGTATCTTTTATGGGAACTGATGACTTTCAAAATATTAAAAATGCGTATGGTCTAAACTCTCAAGCTATTGCTTCTTATTTTAAGGCTTTTGCTTCCTACATTGAAGTGCCTAAAAAGAAGTGGAATATGTATCATGAACCTTATAAAGATATTGCTAAGAGTTTTCCTGCAAGAAATACTGAAGTTTATACTTCTAATCATGTTTTACCTGAACCTTATATTGAGAAAATGCCTTTCCAAGTTAAGATAAAGGAACATTCTATGATAGCTAGTATGGTTGATGAAAGTATGAATGAAGCTGTTGAACCTGATAAACAAATGGTTGATGAACCTATAATAGCAAATGTGAAAGACTTTGTTACTAAATATGAAGAAAAGGGACACACTATCCTTTGTAAGGATACCTCTAATGTTGTTTCACAAAGTAGTGTTATGAGAGCTAGTATTCCTATGTTTTCTGTTAGAATAAGTGATCAGTGTTATGATGGTCCTTGTGATAGTTATATTGTTAAGTTTATGCATGATACTGAAAGTTATTATGAGAGAGGGAAAAGTGTTCTTATGCATCTCAATAATATCAAGTTTCCTCGTTTTATGCTGAAAGTTTTTATGTTGCACTTGTTTTGCCTTCCTATGCTAGTAGCCTCTGGTTTCAACAACTTATTTGTTTACAAAATTCCCTTACATAGGAAGTAGGTTATACTTAAACGTGTGTGTTTTTTCTTCTTAATGCTCTCTTTCACTTCAATTCATATTCCTATGTGAGCATCTTCAAAATTATCATGCCCATCTTAATGGCTATAAAGAAAGAGCTTTTTGGGAGACAACCCGGTTTATTTTTGCTTTCAGTTTGTTTTTGTTTCTTTGTGTCTTGGAAGTTATTAATTCGGTAATAACCTCTCCTTATCCGTTTTGTTTGGTTTTTGTGTCAAGATCAACCTCTAATGAGAGAAGTAATATTTGGGGAAGTTGCTGTCCCGAAACAGATTTTTGTGCTTCACCGTACAAATTCGTGAGAGATCTCTGTATGTCAGATTGAGCTGTAATTTTTGTGATTCTGCCCCAGGTTGTTATTTAACTTTCGTTAGTTTTGCACTTTTTGATTTGAGCAACAGAAGATTTTAGAAAAAATTGATCTTTACCTGCTGGTCTGTTTTGACAGATTTTGCCACTCTTGCATTTGCTTCTTTATTCGATTTCCTTTTTGAATTATTTTTGGGTTTTCAGAAGGAGTTGCTATAGTAGCTTATGTTTTGATGGTTTTCAGTTGAAGTTGAACTCAAAAGGTTTTATCACTTCACTTATACTAATGTTGCTAATGAGAACTGTGTGAAGTTTGGTGTGAAAGAAATTTCCAGGTAGTGGAGATAATGGTGTAGTAAGGAAGAGAAAGGTTTCATGACTCACAATAAGTGTATGAAGATGAAGATATTGATGTTATTCAAGTGGTGACTCCGGAAGAATCTACTAGATACCAAATTCAGAGACCTGGAGAGTCCGTTCTCAAATAGGTAACAGTCCTGGTAAGAAAAGTTCCGCGAAAATACTAGTCAATTATATTTTTGCAGTTTTTAGTCAATAAGGGAAGTTATGAAGCGAAAAAGGGATGGAAACGGAGCCAGGGTGGCTCACACCACCCTGTGGCGTGGGCCTACCCCTGGCCGCGCCACCAGGTGGTGTGGCCACTCCAGACTCTGTCTCCGACCCGTTTTCTCCTAGTACCTTTCTTTTGTTGTGATACTTCGTAATATATAATCCCTCGGATCTCCCGAGGTTCGTATATCGTGTTTTTGTTTCGATCTGTTTCTGCTAGGAACTATTTTTGAAAGCTTAGGAGCACAATGGTGTCTGCCAAGGACAAGGGAAAGGATCCTATGGAGGAGGATCTCCAAGACCCCGAGAAGGAGAAGGAGATCAAGAGTGAAGATGAAGAGGAGGAAAAGCACACCGACACTACCATTGCAAGCATTGGAGTGGTGGCAAACCCTCCCAGGACTATATCAATTGGAGGGAAGCCTCCTCATCACTGTTCAGATCCCTGGTGCACTTCCCCCACGTGCCAAGAATCTTTTCCATACCCTTATCCATGAGTATCAATACCAGAATATGCCCAAGGAGAAATTACCCTCCAATTGGGATTTGCCTCGTTCTAGCCATGCAGGAAAAGAAGACTTCAAGGAGGAAGAGTGGGGAAAGAATCACAAGACCTGGAATTCGCAACCTGACGTGATCATGAGCCGCATTGAGCAAAACTCGCAGCTTATTCGCAATCTCACCTTTGAGATCGAGGACTTGGGGAAACTAATCAAAAAGCTCATTGAGAGGATACTACCACCACCAAAGGAGTAATTAGTCATCAGGTTTGGCATCCCCTTGATTTGTTCCAATCTTGGGGGAGTGCCGTGGTATCACATCACTATCTTCTATCTTTTTACTTTTTAGTAGATTCATATCATGAATAGAGAAGTTATCATATAGGATGGTTTGCATTATGGAAGTGTCCCCTCTCTCGTTAGATATGTATCCCTTGGTGTGAGTTGTCGTTATGGAATATTAATGAGAAGTTCTATCATTTACTCTTTTTCATAGCTTATATTAGTTTTCAATTCATGGTTATATGATTGATCTTGTCGTTAGTATTGGTATCACTTTGGGATCATTGAGTTAATTTAGTTGGTTTTGGCAAACCTGGCTCGGTCAGTAGCAACACTATTTTTGAGAGTTGAATGAAAAAGATAAAAGTACTCTAAAGAAAAATAATTTCATCGTCTTTCTTTCTTGATTTGCTCATAAGTTTAGTATTCTCTAGTTAAGATCTTTTGTGCTTCCAAGGAAGATTGCTTGTTTTTTTATCACTTGTATCTCTGTTTGTTTCCTTCAACTCTTATGCTTGCTACCCAGCCTTGCTAGCCAAAAACCTGTACTGGGAGGGAATTCTTCTCGTGCATCCATTCCTTAAACCAAACCCATGCCATTTGTGTCCACCATACCTACCTATTAGCATTATTGCTATTCCAAGTAAATTCATGTTTTTATCTACCTTCCAAATTAAACTTGTTATGTGAAAATTAGTGATTAAAGCTCTCACGAACTTGATGGCACACTTTACTTTCTCGCAATTAATAAACTTGAACCATTGTGCCCATCTATGTTGCGTATATGCTCGCGCTTTGTAAGTTGTAGATTAGCAGAACCATGCTGTCATGGGGAACGCTTTCAACATTGCACTGGTACTTTGTACCTAGTTGATATCATGTTCTTTTGTCTATGGATGTCGTCGGTGTGAAATGAAAGGGGAGCTTAAGTCCATGGAGTTATGCATGTGTGTTACAGAAACGCCCGGGCCGCTGGTCTAATCCATGCTGAGATGGTGGAAACCTGCAGCGTAACCATAACAAGCATCTATGAAGCATTCTTCTTATAAAAAAAGAGTCTGATATTGAGAAAAAAAAGAGAAAAAGAGATTATGAAAAGAGGAAAGAGAGAAAAAAGCACCATATTCCCATGGTAAATAAGAAGATTGCTGAGATGTTTGTTGTCTGCTTGGCTTGTCATTTTGATATGGGGATTCTTCTGTATCATCGGGCAAGGGGTACCCCATTGGCGGTTCTCTATGATACACATGTGCTTACAATGACAAGAACTTACCGGTGACTAAACTTGAGTAGCATGAGGAGCGGCCCTCTTATTCAAGGGACATGAGATTCTCAATTTACAAATTGTCAAGCATATCCTCATATTTGATCACTTTAACCTTAATCACCTAAAGATGCCTATGATCGGGTCAATGAGAGCTGAAAGCTAATAAGTATCATAATTTTTGGGAGCTCTTTATGAAACTTGCAATCCCTGCTTCCCTCTGCGAAGGGCCTTTCTTTTACCTTTTAGTTGAGTCAGTAAACCTATTCCTTTCTATGTCAGCAAGTATTTTGAGTTGTTGTGTTCCATTCATTCATATGATGATTTATTCAATCATGTTTCTTATGTTCCTTGTTTTGCACATTGCTCTTATCTTGGTGTCTACTACTTTGAAAGCTATCATTGAAAACCAGTTATTTGTGAACTCCAACAAATTATCAACTATTTTTCGAACAAGAGCTAAGTTTACCATTACCAATTATGATTTACTTTATGTATCTTTGTTGTGTTTTCCTTTACTTATTGCAAGTTAAGTTATATAATAGTGAGTTGTCTTCTATTATGATCTATGTATTAATGAATGTGATGCTTCTTGTTCGTATTCTTTTATCGACTCTTCACTCCATAAACTAGAGGTCATGTTTATTGAGCTCAGTTTCGCTTGGGGGCAAGCGAAGTCTAAGCTTGGGGGGAGTTGATACGTCCATTTTGCATCACTATTCTATATCATAATTCATTGTTATTCATTGATATATTTCATATTAAGAGATGATACTTATGTTATTTCATCTGCTTTTGCATGGTTGATGACTTTTGGAGCATGGACCGCTGTAGTCAGGATTCTGATGGAAAAGGTGTTGTTTGGAGGCAAAATTCATGAAGATCAGAAAATCCGGGAAAATATATGGAAAATCCTATTTTTCCAAAAGAAGAAGGCTGCCAGAAGAGGGAGTGGAGATGGGCCATAGGCGGCCCACACCACCCCCTAGCACGGGCCATCCTAGGCCGTGATACATTGCAAATGTATCTATAATTTTTGATGTTCCATGCTTGGTTTTATCCACTTTCTTGTGTTTTATCCACACTTTGGAGTACTTTTCATATGATTTCTTGGACTAACCTATTAACAAGAGACACAGTGCCAGCTGCCTGTTTTCTACTATTTTTGGTTCAAGGAAAGTCAGAAAATGAATATTCTCGGAATTGGACGGGACAAAAGACAAAGTGCCTATTTTTCCGGAAGTCATCAAGTGCTAGAATACGAGAGCGGCCGCGCCCAGGCTTGGTGGTGTGGCCGCTCCCGGCACCCCCTCGGCCTCCCCTTCCGACTATAAGATGCCCTCGGGATGAAAACCCTAAGGCCCCGATAAAAAATCCACGAAAGAGTCTGAAGCCGCCGTCATCTCCATCCCTAGATCAGGAGGGACCTGAAGCTCTTCCCGGCACCCTGCCGGAGAGGGGAATTCACCCTGGAGGCCTTCTTCATCACCATGCAAGCCTCCGGTGTGATGCGTAAGTAGTTCATCCTTGGACTACGGATTCATGTAGTAGCTAGATGGCCGGTTCTCCTCCTTTGTGCTTTCATGTTTAGATCTTGTGAGATCCGTTCATGATCAAGATCATCTATTTGTAATTCTGCATGTTGTGTTTGCGGGGATCCGATGGATATTGAGATGCTATTTCAGATTGATTATTGATTCTATCATGTCTTTGTTATTTGTGATCTTGCATGCTTTCCGTTGTTAGTAGCTATCTTGGCCAAGTAGATGCTAGCAACTCCAAGAGTTAGTATTTATGCTCGATAGTGGGTTCATGCCTCTGGTAATCTGGGGAAGTGATAGAAATCTCTAAGGTACTAGATGTGTTGTTGCTACTAGGGAGAAAACAACAATCCTTTGTTCATAGAACAATCGTATTATTTACTTTACACGCAGTTCGTAAAGCAATAATTTGTTGCTTGCAACTTAATACTGGAGCGGGTTCGGATGGTAACCTGAAGGTGGATTATTATTCATAGATGCAGTTTGATGGCGGTCTATGTATAATGTTGTAATGCCCAATCAAGTCTCAAAGGAGTCAAGAGGATTAGTATATGCATGTATTGCTTTCTCGATGTTTGTCAATTGCCCCGCTGTAATTTGTTCACCCAGCATGTTATCTATCTTAAGGAGATCCACCTCTAGTGAACTATGGATACCGGTTCTTTTCTTTTACATACAATCTACAAACTGTTTACTTCTTTGTGTTTACTTTCTGCAAACTTTTACTTCTTTCCATTCGATACGTTTAATCCTTTGTTTTCCGCAAAACACGGTGAGATTGACAACCTCATCGCAAGTTGGGGACAAAGTTCTGTGGTTGTGTTGTGCAGGTCTCCACGTTCCTACTAGCACCGGTAGT
Organism: Avena insularis; assembly: GCA_023614405.1. Taxonomy (NCBI): domain Eukaryota; kingdom Viridiplantae; phylum Streptophyta; class Magnoliopsida; order Poales; family Poaceae; genus Avena; species Avena insularis. The sequence continues at coordinate 158,829,952 of CM042694.1, read as the reverse complement.
GCGCCCTGCCAAATCTCAGCTAGTAACACCTTTGGGGTGTTTCCTTGCTCCTACTGGTTCGATTAAACCTTGGTTTCATAACTGAGGGAAACTTGCTGCTGTGCTCATCATACCTTCCTCTTGGGGTTCCCAACGAGCTCTACATCAACACCACACCAACACTTTTCTGAGCGTCGTGCATTGAGCCATCAAGCATTTTTCTAGCACCGTTGCCGGGGAGTCAAGGACATCTTCACAAGGGGAGTCCCTCATAACCAATCTCTTTACTTTGTTATTTTTGTTTTGCTTAGTTTATTTTTGCTTTGTTTGCTTGTTTTGTTATTCAAAAACACAAAAAAATAGTTTTACTAGTTTGCTTTCTTATTTGAAAACCCAAAAAAATGACTAATCTTGAAAACACTAAGTTGTGTGACTTCACTAGCACCAACAACAATGATTTTATGAGCACACCTATTGCTCCACCTATGCCTGAAGATACTTTCTTTGAGATAAAACCTGCTTTGCTCAATCTTGTTATGAGAGAACAATTTTCTGGTATTGGTAATGAAGATGCTGCTTCCCATCTAAATAACTTTGTTGAACTTTGTGAGATGCAAAAGCATAGGGATATAGATGGTGATATTATTAAGCTGAAATTGTTTCCTTTCTCTTTGAGAGGAAAAGCTAAAGAATGGTTGAATTCCTTAACTAGGAATAGTATTGATTCTTGCACTAAATGCAAAGATGCTTTCATTGGAAAATACTATCCTCCTGCTAAGATTATATCCATGAGAAGTGAAATAATGAAGTTTAAACAACTTGATAATGAGCATGTTGCTCAAGCTTGGGAAAGAATGAAATCTTTGGTTAAGAATTGTCCCACTCATGGACTGACTGCTTGGATGATCATCCAAACTTTTTATGCAGGATTGAACTATTCTTCAAGGAACCTCTTGGACTCTGTTACTGGAGGTACCTTTATGACCATCACTTTGGGTGCTGCAACAAAACTTTGGACAATATGATGGTTAATTATTCTGAATGGCATACTGAGAGAGCTCCACAAGGTAGGAAGGTAAATTCTGTTGAGGAAACCTCCTCCTTGAGTGATAAGATTGATATTATTATGTCTATGCTTGTTAATGGGAAAGCCCATATTGATCCAAATAATGTTCCTTTAGCTTCTTTGGTTGCTCAAGAAGAGCAAGTTGATGTGAACTTCATAAGAAATAACAATTTTGGCAACAATGCTTATGGTAATAATGCTTATAGAAACAGTTTTGGTAACAACAATTATAAGCCATATCCTCCCAACAATAGTAATGCTTATGGAAATTCTTACAACAATAATAAGAGTGCTCCCTCTGAACTTGAAGTTATGCTTAAAGAGTTTATTAGTAAACAAACTGCCTTCAATAAAACTATTGAGGAAAAACTCTCTAATGCTGAAAGAAATATAGCATCTTTAGCTGAAGCTCAATCTTCTTTGAATAAAATAGCTACTAAACCTGAAACTAATGATAATCCCTTTGCAGCTACTAATGCTATACAAGTAAGAATTGATGAAAATGTTAGACTATTAGCTGAATTACATGCTAAGTGGGAAAGAGAAGATGAAATTGCTAGAAACATTAGTGTTTCTACTATTACCACCACTAGTGTTGAGGCTAGTAATATTTCTACTACTTTAGATGATAAAATTGATTTTGATCTTGATGGTTGTAATATCTCTGAAGTTATTAAGTTCCTACAAAATCTTGCTAAAAGTCCTAATGCTAGTGCTATGAACATGGCTTTTACACAACACATTTCTGATGCTCTCATAAAGATTAAAGAAGAAAAGATGAAACATAAAGCTTCTATTCCTATTAAACAAGAAGATGGTTGGGAACCCATCATTAATATGAAAGTGAATGATTTTGATTTCAAAGCTTTATGTGATCTTGATAGTAGTGTTTCTATTATGCCTAGAAGGATTTATGATATGCTTGATTTGCCTCCACTTGAAGATTGTTATTTGAATATCCCACGTGATGATAATGCTAAAAGGAAACTCATGGGGAGTCTTAATGATGTTCTTATTATGGTTAACAATGCATATATCCCCGTTGATTTCTGTGTTTTGGATGTTGAATACAATGCTTCTTGTCCTATTACTTTGGGAAGACCTTTTCTTATAACTGTTGGTGCCATCATTGATATGAAAGAAGGCACCATTAAATACCAACTCCCACTCAAGAAAGGTATAGAACAGTTTCCTAAAAAGTGAGAAAAGATTTCTTTTGCTTCTCCTATGAAAACAAAATTTGGTCTTAATGCTTCTTCATTTGAGAACACTTGATTCTTTCTTTGCTTCTTATGCCTAACTTAAAGGCGTTAAAGAAAAGTACTTATTGGGAGATAACCCAAAAAATTTAGATGATTCTTGGAAGTTATTACCTCTGTAATAACCTCTCCTTATCCTTTTTATTTGCTTTTTGTGCCAAGAGTAACCTCTAATGAGAGAGAAGTAATGATTGGGAAAGTTGATGTCCCTAAACAGATTTCTATGCTTCACCGTAACAATTTGTGTAAAATATCTGAACATCTTTTTGAGGTGTGAATTTTTGTGCTTCTGCCCCAGGTTGTTGTCTAACTTTCGTTAGTTTAACACTTTTTGATTTGAGCAACAGAAGGTCTTCGAAAAAATTTGTCTTTACCTGCTGGTCTGTTTTGACTGATTTCTGCCATTTTCTGCATTTGCTTCTTGTTGGTTCCTTTTTGAGTTCTTTTGGGGAATTGAGATTTTTGAGGGAAGTGCTACAATAGCTAGTGTTCTAATGGAAGTTTATTTGGTGTTAGAACTGAACCTTAAGACTTATTTATCTTGAGTGCACTAATATTGCTAATAAATATTGTGTGAAGTTTTGTAGGAAGGAATATTTTCAGGTGTATGAAAGAAATGAGTAATGATATGAAAGATGGACTAAAGCTCAAGCTTGGGGATGCCAAGTGTGTCACCCCAATAAATATCCAAGAAGTACAAGCGTCAAACTTGGGGATGCCCAAGGCATCCTCTTCTTCATCAATAAAAATCCCAGGTTTCTTCCAAACGCTTCATTTTTATTATTTCATGCATAGTTGTGTTGTTCTTGGAGCGTCTTATTTTTCGTTTTTGTTTTGGTTTTTAGTTTGCTTGGTTTGCTTAGTTTTCTGAATAAATTGGTTGGACCCCCTCTATCATACATTGGTTTCCAAATAGTTTGGTTTGGTTTGGAAAAGAGTAGGAAAGTTCATGCTTATGTGGTAAAAAGAGCTCGTTTTTGACTGTGGCATATGCTCTATCATGCCATGCTTGATATTGTTATGGATTTATGCTTAGTATTCTTTGTTGTAGCATGACTTGTTATAAACAATTGAGATTGCGTAATGTGCCTTGGATGAATCATGCGTTGTTTTAGCATATTAAAGCATAGTATAGTGGTATTCTCCTTTGATGCTTTATTTGGGTTGACTTGGCGCATTCTCACACCATGTTATGACTGTCTCAAGTCACCATAGCCTTTATTATCCTTTAGTTTTCAACTTGTAGTATCACTTTATGGTTTGATCAATGATGTTTTGTCGCTCTGCATGATTATGGCCATTATTGCTCTCTTAGTTTGTCGCTCCCAGTCTTTTGCTAGCCTCCACGACAAAGTATGAGTTCCACTCATGCATCCAACTCCCTAAACCAAGTTATTCCAAAGAGTCCACCATACCTACCTACTAGATTATGCTATTCCAAGTATATTCATGCTTTTGTTTACCTTCCAAATTAAACTTGTTATGAGAAAACTAGTGATTAAAGCTCTCACGAACTTGATGGCACACTTTACTTTTTGCATCTAATAAACTTGAACCAATGGGTTCTTCTTTGTTGCGTATATGCTTGTGCTTTATAAGTTGAAATTAGGAGAACCATGTTTCATGGGGAACGCTTTCAACATTGCACTTGTACTTTGTACCGCGTTGATATCATGTTCTTTTGCTTACAGATCCTGGCGGTGTGAAATAAAAGTGGAGCTTGTAAGATCATGGAGTCTGTATGTGTGTTAGAGAAACGCCTGGGCCGCTAGCCTAAGCCATGCCTAATCATGGTGGAAACTTGCAGCATCACCATAATGAGCATTCTATGAAGCATCCTCAATAAAAACCTATGCAAATAGCAAATAAAAAGATCGCTGAGATGCTCATTGTATGCTTGCCTTGTCATTTTGATTATGGGAAAGCTCCCGTATCATGTGCAAGGGGTACCCCGCATGTGTTCTTAATGATACACATGTACTTACAATGACAAGAGCTTACTCGTGACTGAAGTTGAGTAGCATGAGGATCGGTCTTCGTAAGTAAGGGGCATGAGATTTCGGTTTATAACTTGTCAAGCATATCCTCTTAGTTGTGTCACTTTAACCTTAATCACCTTCAAGATGCTTATGATAGGGGCAATGAGAGCTGAAAGCTATAAGTATCATAATTTTTGGAAGCTCTTTATGAGACTTGAATCCCTACTTCCTTTTTCAAAAGGCCTTTCTTCCACCATAATATTGAGTCTCCACCTTCTATCTTTATGCACCTACTTTGAGAGCATAGTGGCCATTCTTAGTTCTAGGTGCATTGTCCCAAGACTAGTTGATTGATGCATAACTTGATATTGCTTGTTTTAAACTATTGTATCTAGTCACTCTTATGAACTTTGAAGGTGTCCTATGCATTTATATTTGCTACTCTATGAGGGACAAGCTGAATACTTTTATGCTATGTTTTCTTTATGTGAAACAAACAAACGTCTTGCAAAGAATTGTTATTCATGAATCTTTTGTTTGTGCCTTTTCATGTTGCATCATAGTTTCTTTGCTTATTGCTAGAACTTTGTCTTTCATGTTATGATTGAAGTACTATGATCCCAGCTTTGAATGTTTTGCAAATACTTTGATCAAGTCTTTGATGGTGCATGTCACCTCAAAAATTATTCTTTCTTTTTATCACTTACCTACTCGAGGACAAGCAGGAGTTAAGCTTGGGGATGTTGATACATTGCAAATGTATCTATAATTTTTGATGTTCCATGCTTGGTTTTATCCACTATCTTGTGTTTTGTCCACACTTTGGAGTACTTTTCATATGATTTCTTGGACTAACCTATTAACAAGAGCCACAAAGTGCCTGCCTTTTCTACTGTTTTTGGTTCCAAGAAAGTCGAAAATGAATATTCTCAGAATTGGACGGATAAAAGCCAAAGTGCCTATTTTTCCTAAGGATCAAGTGCAATTTACGAGATGAGAGGCAGGGCGGCCACACCACCTGCCATGGCAGCCAGGGCCCGCGCCAGGGGGTGGTGTGGCCAGCCCAGGCACCCCCTCAGCCTCTCCTTCCACCTATATATTACCCTCAGGACGAAAACCCTAAGTACCCGATCAAATATCCACGAAAGAGTCTATAGACGTCGTCATCTCCATCCCTAGATCGGGAGGGATCTGAAGCTCTTCCCGGCACCCTGCCAGAGAGGGGAATTCACCCTGGAGGCCTTCTTCATCACCATGCAAGCCTCCGGTGTGATGCGTGAGTAGTTCATCCTTGGACTACGGATCCATGTAGTAGCTAGATGGCTGGTTCTCCTCCTTTGTGCTTTCATGTTTAGATCTTATGAGCTCCGTTCATGATCAAGATCATCTATTTGTAATTCTGCATGTTGTGTTTGTGGGGATCTGATGGATATTGAGATGCTATTTCAGATTGATTATTGATTCTATCATGTCTTTATTATTTGTGATCTTGCATGCTTTCCGTTGTCAGTAGCTATCTTGGCCAAGTAGATGCTAGCAACTCCAAGAGTTAGTATTTATGCTCGATAGTGGGTTCATGCCTCTGGTAATCTAGGGAAGTGACAGAAATCTCTAAGGTACTAGATGTGTTGTTGCTACTAGGGAGAAAACAACAATCCTTTGTTCATAGAACAATCGTATTGTTTACTTTACACGCAGTTCGTAAAGCAATAATCTGCTTCTTGCAACTTAATACTATAGGGGGTTCGGATGATAACCTGAAGGTGAATTATTAGTCATAGATGCAGTTGGATGGCGGTCTATGTATAATGTTGTAATGCCCAATCAAGCCTCAAAGGAGTCAAGATGATTAGTATATGCATGTATTGCTTTCTCGATGTTTGTCAATTGCCCCGCTGTAATTTGTTCACCCCTCATGTTATCTATCTTAAGGAGAGCGACCTCTAGTGAACTATGGATCCCGGTCCTTTTCTTTTACATATAATCTACAAATTGTTTACTTCTTTGTGTTTACTTTCTGCAAACTTTTACTTCTTTCCATTCGATATGTGTAATCCTTTGTTTTCCGCAAAACATGGTGAGATTGACAACCTCATCGCAAGTTGGGGACAAAGTTCTGTGGTTGTGTTGTGCAGGTCTCCACGTTGCTACTAGCACCGGTAGCGCGCCCTGCCAAAGCTCAGCTAGTAACACTTTTGGGGTGTTTCCTTGCTCCTACTGGTTTGATTAAACCTTGGTTTCATAACTGAGGGAAACTTGCTGCTGTGCTCATCATACCTTCCTCTTGGGGTTCCCAACAAGCTCTACATCAACACCGCACCAGCACTTTTCTGAGTGCTGTGCATTGAGCCATCACGCCACACCACCAGGTGGTGTGGCCGCCCTTGCCCACCTATGGCTCTCCCCTCTGGCGTATATATTCCTCCTAAAACCCTAAGACTGGGGGAGGGACCACAGAAAGATTTCGCTGCCTCTGCCGAGCGGAAAACACCGAGAGAGAAAGATCTCTCCGGCAGACAGATTTCTGCCAGGGGAATTCCTTCCCGGAGAGGGGAGATCATCGCCATCAACACCACCATCAAGCTGGACTTCATCGGGATCATCATGATCATCATCACCACCATCATCACCATCAGCACCCTCATCACCATCTCCATATTGCTGTAACAATTGGGTTGAATTTTGCATTAGTTCTTAGGGAAAACTTTCCCGGTGTTGATTACTCTTTGTAGTTGATTCTATTGAGTGAACCATTGAATTATTTTTTATGTTCAGATTGTTATACATCATTATTCCATCTCTGATCCTGATCAATATGATGTCTTGTGAGTAGTTCATTTTGTTCGTGAGGACATGGGAGAAGTCATGTTGTTAGTGGTGGAGTTGTGTTGAGAAAGATTCAATAGTTTGATATTTAAGTTGTGGTGTACTTCTTCTAGTGGTGTCATGTGAACGTCGACTACATGACACTTCACCTATATGGGCCTAGGGGAATGCATTGTGTATTTGGCTACTAATCGTAGGGGTTGCCGGAGTGACAGAAACCTGAACCCCCGTTAGGAAACCATTACAGAAGGGACGTAAGGGTCTTAGAGTTTAAAGCTGTGGTTAGGTTTCTACCTTAATTACTTTCTTGTACTTACGGATGTTTGCAAGGGGTATAATCACAAGTATGTATTAGTCCTAGGAAGGTCGGTACATTAGCACAGGTTCACCCACACAACAATTAGCAAGCTAAAGAAGATTAATCAACTATATGAAGCGAAAGAACTTGACAGTCTTCCCATGTGTCCTCAAGAACGTTTGGTCATCTTAAGTAATACAACCGGCTTGTCCTTTGCTGCATAAAGGATTGGGCCACTTGCTGCATTTATTCCTATTGTCTTTTATTTACTCGTACTTTATTTACTTGCTTTATCAAAAACCCCTAAAAATCCATTTGCTAAGTATTTGCAGAGAATTCCTGATCCAAAGCACTAGCCACCACCTTCTGCTCCTTGTTGGGTTCGACACTCTTACTTATCGAAAATACTGCGATACACCCCCTATACTTGTGGGTCATCAGTGCACGATCTCCATTTTCTAACTGCATTAACAACATGCTACCTCAGGAACATGCACGACGCCAGTTTTCGAGACGCATGACTGATGTCAACGCACTTCTATTCTTGTAGACAGTTGTTGGGCCTCCAAGTGCAGAGGTTTGTAGAACAGCAGCAAGTTTTCCCTTAAGTGGATCACCCAAGGTTTATCGAACTCTAGGAGGAAGTGGTCAAACGTATCCCCTCTGAAGCAACCCTGCAATCAAAATACAAGAAGTCTCGTGTGTCCCCAACACACCCAATACACTTGTCAGGTGTATGGGTGCACTGGTTCGGCAAAGAGACAGTGAAATACAAGTGGTATGTATATAATACAATGGTGCCAGAAAATAGCTTGATGGCGTAGAAGAGACTAAAGGCAAACTGAAATAAAGATGGAAGCTAGCAAACATGTAACAGATCTAGTTGCAAATGGTGTTTCAATGCTTAGAAACAAGGCCAAGGGATCATAGTTTCGCTAGTGAACACTCTCATATAAATATCTTCTCTTTATGATACTACTCTGAACTACTCTCTGATTGGACACTCTAATCCATGGTAGGGCTATAACAGCACTCCTCAAAGTTCGCCTTTCCCATCTAGATAACCCCACACTGTCACCTTGAGCGCTAGATGTTGGGGATATACTTTCTGGGTATCCTCATAGTTCCTCACTGACCAGGGTGGCCCACTTCAGGTTAGAGCTTTGCTTCACGGGCGGCCCAGTCAGGGAGAAAGACGGAGTCAAATCCGGCTACGGGAAGGCCCAGAAGACTTACCGACTTAGGCCCATAATGTTACTTGTAGTTCAAGATGTGCTCTGTAACCGACTCTTAGTCGTAGCCGGATAGATCTCTCCTGTAAACCCTAGGCCGGATATCTATATAAGTCATCCTAGGGAGAGCCTTTAGGGCACCTCAATAGTCTACAATCTCAACTCGCACAGGTGAAACCCTTGTAACCCATATTCCGGCTCTGCCATATTATTGGATTGCTAGCAGGAGTAGGATCCGTCCAAAGCCGGCGGATTCGAACCTGGGTAAACTTGTGTGCTCACCGTCCCGGAATACCGTACGTCTCACACCCCTCTCTTCCGCATGCCTCGAGGACCCCCTCATGGCGTACTTGTCCTCAATCTGACGACAGTTGGCACCCACCATGGGGCAAGTGAGCTTCGAATCTGTGTTCCGAGCGGAATCTGCAAGAATCGGAATTGGCGAGGCTATCGTTGTCGGTCGCATCCTCTACGCCAGCGACGTCCCTCTCATCGTTCTCGGCGAGACTTGGATTCTGGCTAGGGAGGTCGTGACTTCCTACACAATCATGTATTTTGGCGAGTTCGATGTTTACATCGGTTTCGCTGAACCTGCCCAACCCACCCTAGCGGTGATGATAGAGGCAGACGAATCTTCTGGGTCCCCTTTGTCCGCGGAGGCGCCATAGTTCCGGATCTCAGAAAACCCTAATCCCACCCAGCCCGCACCAGTTGCAGAGATAGTGGAGAAATCCGAGCCTGAAGAAGACCTAGCGGTCCAAGTCGAATCTGGAGTGGATCTCCCTGGAGAAGCCGGATCCCAGATCGACCCACCCGTGGAAGTCGAAATTCAGGAGGAGCTTACCAACGACACTGATTCCGGCTCTGATGATGCCGGGACAGACAGGCCTTTCCTGAGGTACACACTAAGACGTATGATACTGCAAGGCGAAAGCGTAGATGCAGTCCTCGAGACCGTCAAAAGTTTTGACATGGCTGATCGCGAAGCCGCAGTACCTCGGGGAAGCACGTCGCGCCGTCGGATACGTGGGATCCGGATCCGGCTCTGCCGATGTTGGAGACAACACCGACTCTATGCTGCAGGCAATTGGAACAAACGCCGACGTACCCGCGTCCTCGGATACATCGGATTTCCGAAAGTTCTCCACGGAATATGAAGAGGAGTATAACTCCAAAGCTGCAGAAGAAGGAGAAGCCATGGATGAAGGATCCGGGGAACACTCTCCCAAAGCGCAGGATGACATGGACGTCGGAGATAATCCCGAAGTCCAGATGTCCAAAAGTACCGATCAGAGCTTGACTCCGGGAAACGGACCCAAAGCTGTCTTTGCTACCGGCGATGCCAAGAAGGCAAAGAAGAAGAACAAGAAGAACAAGACCCCGTCAAAAGACCCTCTAACAGAAGAGGTGATTGCCGAGGAATACGAAGAAGACTTGGATGGAGCACTTATCCCAGAAGAGCCGAAAAAAGAAGAATCGGTGGATGGACACGTGATCACCGAAGGTGCACGTAAACTCATCGATGCTGCATTAACCACACCTATCCCTACAGCTGGAGAACTTACTGCTGAAGAGCTGGACGAAAGGGCCCTGCCCTAGAAGCGCGTCATCAACAACTCCTCGATGAAGCCAAAAACATCGAGGTAGAGAAGAAACGCATGGCAACTAAGGACTACATGTCTCAGTTGCACCAGAAGACACGGAAGCGTCACACAGATGACGACCAGTTCCCAACTGTCCGTGCCATCCTTTCGGAGACGAGATGGGGAAGCCGCGGAAAGATAGCAAAGGATATTGGGTATACCCAACCCTAGTACAGAATACCGTGGCGGCCTGAGAAATTTTATCGGCTAATCCAGGACCAGAGGAGATCCGTTTGGGTATCAAACTACTCAACAAGGGACTGGAGCAGCAAAAGGTCGCCCTGTCCGGGAGTCAAAAACTGGTCTCGGATTCTGACCAATGTCGCACAGATCCGGCATGGGCTGGCGTAAGATCCCATTACGTCCGGGCGCAGTATCATCACCCCGAACGCCGAGAAGACAATTATTAAAGAACCGGATCGTCAGGGCAGCATCACAGAACTTCACGTAATTGGAGCAACGTCGCTCCAGTGGCCGAGAAAGATGCCATCGCTGCACTGAATCCGGGGAACCCTCCCCGACGAGAGTCTAATGGTCGAAGGGGAGAAGATAAAGAGAAACGTAGGGAGGAGGATTGTCAAAAAATGCCACCTCCTAAACATGCAAGCCGTCCGGCTGAGCCTCACCATGGTGGGAACGATGGATGAAGGAACGACGGAAACCATGCTGGGACAAGCTGGCAGGGGGCTCGTTATAGTCAAGATCCTCCCCGGAACCGGAATAATGACGCTCCGGACGGAGGCCAGCAATCAGCCGGAAACTATCCAGCTGCCCCACCCTCTCCACCACATAGTCATCACAACGGCTCCCATGGAGGGCAAGGAGGACGACATGGCGGCGGAGGTGGTGGCAGAAGTCGAAGACCGGCTCCAAGGCACCGCAGCCACAGCCGGCATTCGGGACAATCTCTATCCCCGAACGACGCAAGGCACAGGATCAATTCCAACATAGAGGCGCGGCGCTATGAAAACGATGACATGTACGTGGGCCCAAAGTGCTTCGGACCACGCATCAGAGCTACAAGATTCCCGGAAGGATTTGTTATCTCAAGGCACATCCAAGCGTACGACGGCATTGCTCGGCCAGACACTTGGCTACAGGATTTTTTCCAAGCTTGCTGCATCGCCAAAGGCGGAAACAGCCTGGTCGCAACCTGATATCTCCCACTTATGCTGCGGAAGACGGCGCGACAATGGCTCAATGAACTTCCGGAGAACACCATCCATAACTGGTATGACATGCAAAGTGCGTTCTTTTGGAATTTCAAAGGCACATATCGGAGGCCCTGTTCGGTCGGAGACCTACAGCGTTGCACCCAGAAAGCTGGAGAAACTTGCCGATATTACCTCGGACGATGGATCGACACCAAGAACTCCTGTGAAGGAGTAAACGATCAAACCGCGATTGAAGCTTTCATCGCAGGGCTCCCAATTGGTCTACTACGTCATCGCTTGAAGTGTGACAAGGTCACTGATTTGGGAGAGATGATAGAAATAGCGAGCAAGTATGCAGATGCTGACGACGATGTAGAGGGATTACTCAATGTCCTAGCTGTACCTCAGTCAGCAAAAACAAAGCAACAAGCTCAAAACACAAAAATACCCGTCAAATAGTCGTTACGACGGTTTGGCGATGAAAAGCGTAAGGCAATAGCTAAAGACCTAGCGCGGCTCGAGTTAGCCGGATTCATAGAAGAGGTCATCCACACTGAGTGGTCGGCCAATCCTGTAATGGTCCCTAAAAAGGACACCACTGATTTAAGGATGTGTGTTGATTATACTGCCTTGAACAAGGCTTGTCCAAAAGATCCGTTCGCTCTACCTAGAATTGATCAAGTTATCGATTCTATGGCAGGCTCGGAACTCCTCTGTTTTCTCGATGCATATTCCGGTTATCACCAAATCCGGATGAAGGAATCTGACAAAGTCAAAACTTCATTCATAACCCCCTTCGGAACCTTCTGCTTTGTTACGATGCCCTTTGGGCTGAAGAACGCAGGAGCTACGTACCAGCGCACAATGCAGCGTTGCCTCCACGACCAACTCGGACGCAATGTACATGCATACGTGGATGATATCATGGTGATGTCCAAAAAGAAGGAAACACTGATTTCCGACTTGGAGGAGACATTTGCCAACCTACGAAAATACAACATCATGCTTAACCCGAAGAAATGCTTCTTTGGAATACCAGCCGGAAAAATGTTAGATTTCATCGTGTCTCAAAGAGGCATAGAGGTGAACCGTGACAAAATCAAGGCTATACTCAATATTTCCAGGCCAACTCGCCTGAAGGACGTACAAAGATTAACTGGCTGCATCGCTGCGGTCAGTCGATTTGTAAGCCAGCTTGGTGAAAGAGCCGCACCATTATACAAACTCCTAAAAAAGACCAAGGATTTTGTTTGGACTGACGAAGCTGAAGCTGCACTACAAGACCTGAAGAAAGTACTCTCATCTGCTCCTATCCTTGCAGCGCCAGAACCTCAGGAACCAATGTTGCTTTACATTGCTGCGACAAATAAGGTCGTTTGTATCGTCATGGTGGTGGAGGGACCAGCGGAAAATCAAGAACACCTGGTGCAGCGTCCGACTTACTTTGTCAGCGAGGTCCTGACAGAATCAAAACAGCGGTATCCGCACTATCAAAAGTTGGCTTATGGTGTTTTTCTAGCATCACGTAAGTTACGACACTACTTTCAGGAGCATCCAATTACTGTGGTGAGCAAAGCTCCCATGAGAGATATAATCAACAACAGTGATGCCACAGGACGCGTCGCCAAATGGGGCATAGAGCTTTCAGCTTTTGATATTGAGTATAAACCGCGGATAGCAATCAAATCTCAGATCCTTGCTGACTTTGTCCCTGATTGGACAGAGACGAAGGAGAACATGATCCTCCTTGAGTCGGAATATTGGACCCTCTTTTTCGATGGGTCTAAGGCTCGAGGGGGTTCGGGGGCTGGCGTGGTGCTCAAATCACCCCAAGGAGATAAACTTTTATACGTGTTGTAGATCCACTTCATAGCGACAAACAATAATGCCGAGTATGAAGCACTACTGCATGGAATCCGGATTGCTAAGGATATTGGCATCCGACGTTTGATGTGTTACGGAGATTTGGATCTTGTTGCTCAGCAAGTGTCGGATATTTGTAATGCAAATAAACACATGGCAGTATATAAAGCTGTCGTGGATGATCTATCTAAATCGTTCGAAGGGTTTGAAGTTCAACACATCCCTCGAGAAGAAAATGAGGAAGCAGATGCACTATCTCGGATAGGTTCTGGGTGGAAAGAGGTCCCGGAGGGCGCTTTTCTAGAGCACCTCAAGGTTCCCTCAATTAAGGGAGTAGATGAGGAATATTCGACCAAATCCGACTCACCTTTGATAGCAGTTCTGGCTGTAATTCCCAGCTGGACTCAACCCTACCTCGATTATTTGGTAGATGGCAAATTACCCGAAGACGAGGTGCTGAGCCGGCAGATTATCCGACGAGCAAAAGCCTATACTATCGTTAAAGGTGAGCTCCATAAGCGGAGTACTTCTGGGGGTTTTCAGCATTGTGTATCTCTGAAGAAGGAGTGGAAATATTAAGGGAAATCCACGAAGGCGAGTGTGGTCACCACGCTGCAGCCAAATCTTTAGTGGCAAAAGCTTTTAGACACGGATTTTTCTGGATTACAGCTCAGGCAGATGCCAAACGATTAGTCAAGACATGCAAGGGATGCCAAAAGTACGCCAAGCAAGCTCATGTTCCGGCTGATCAGCTGCGAACAATACCTATAACATGGCCCTTTGCGGTCTGGGGGCTTGATATGGTAGGACCTTTTAAACGAGCTCCAAGTGGATTTACTCACCTCTTAGTGATGGTGGATAAATTCACAAAATGGATTGAGGCTAAACCCGTCACTAGTTGTGATGGAGCAACAGCCAAAAGATTTGTCGAGGATGTTATAATCCCGTATGGTTATCTGCATAGCATTATCACGGACAATGGGAGTAACTTTTCTATGGGAGAATTGGCTGAATTCTGCGACGAGCAAAATATCCGGCTTGACATTGCCTCAGTCGCACATCCACAGGCTAACGAATAAGTCGAAAGGGCAAATGGTTTAATCTTACAAGGCCTAAAACCGAGACTCAAAGCACCACTACGACGTGCTGCGGGGGCTTGGGCAGAGGAACTACCCTCTGTAATTTAGAGTTTACGAACAACTCCAAACAGGTCCGTAGGATACACACCTTTCTTCTTGGTCTATGGTGCAGAAGCAGTTCTTCCTAGTGATTTAATTCATACTTCTCCTAGAGTGGCCGCGTATATCGAAGAGGATGCCGAGATTTCTCGACAAAATGATCTCGACTTAGTCGAAGAAGTTCGCGTCGTTGCTGAAATGAGATCTACAGCCTATCATCAGAAGTTACGCAAGTATCATAGCCAGAGAGTCCGAAATAGATCCTTCAATAAAGGTGATTTGGTTCTCCGGCTTATGCAACAAAGAAAGCACAAACTTTCCCCAGTATGGGAAGGGCCCTTTTTAGTTAGTTGAGTATTGCACAATGGATCGTACTACTTAACTGACATGAGGCCAGTCAAAGAAAGACCTGCTACTAAGAAGAGAAAGAGAGCTGGAGGCAGTACAAATCCGGATGAGTTAGACAGACCGTGGAATATTGCTCAGCTACGTCTCTTTTATTCTTAGTTTATCCATCTTTGTAATCATATATATGTACATGTTCTGTGAGAAATAAAAGTTTTGGTTGCCTCAAGTTTTTCTAAGAAGTTTTTACCATTTTATTTCCAAATGATCATGTCATAGTCGAAAATCCCAGAGTGCTTGAAAGTACTTTATGCTCATGTTCGTTCTGGTCTAGATTTCCGATTCTAAAACTGGTACCTTCGGGTATAACTCTAAAATTTCTAGTCTTTACTTTGGTTATTTGTCTGATTGCTGGATGCGGGCATTTTCCGAGTAGTGAATTGTTGGTACTGGAAGCCGGCTTTGTTTCCGAGTTTAAACTCATTTAGCAATTGAGCTCCGTTGCTCGGCAAAGTTTTTGGCGGAAGGTTTAGCCGGCTCACAAAAGGGACGAGGCGGAAAGCCAGATAAATGATAAGTAGAGACGAAAAAATACAAGTGCTTGTGTAAACATTTCAGGCACACAAAAATAACTCAAAGCTAAAAAGTGTTGAATAGATTAAAAGCTTAGCACTAGCAAAAGTTAAAGTATTACATATTTACAAACGCATCATGTTTTTCCGGGATAATACAAAAATTTCTGGTCTATGATGCAGGAGGAGATGAAGGAGATGTCGGCTCGCTGGTTACGCCGCCTTGATATCGTTCCGAGATGTCCACATCCGAGGTGGTGCGTTCATCGTCGGAAACTTCTGCCGGATTCTTCTGGAGGAGGAGGCGGAGTATCCACACGGGTGAAGAAGGGGATCTCGTAGCTGGTCAGATCAGCCACGTGACACCCGTATCCAGCGCAGGAGTGCATGATGGCTTGAAGGTCCTGCTCCTGGCCGTCTTCGTCTACCTTGCAGTACCCTCTGGTCACTTGCCATATCTCCATGTTTCCATGGTGGCTCATGACCATGGTGAGAGCGTTCTGTGCAGCAGTCCGTGCGTAGGACATGTTCCAGTCTCGAACAAGTTGCGTCATCTCCTTGGCCTTGTCCCACACCTGAAAATCTGACATGCTTGGCATGTCCGAAATCTTGAGAGCTTCGCCGATGTCCTCAAGGGTCTGGCGGAAGTCATGAAGCAGATCACCGACTTGGGTAAGCCGGTGGGTGCGGGGCTCGGAGGAGGAGGAATCCGTCAAGTTCAGAGGACCTATACACAAAACAAGTTAAGAAATATCCGACATTGATAAAAGTCAAAGAAAGAGACAAGTCAGATAGGTGGAACATACCAAAAATGACGTCGTCAATTTTGGTCTTCTCCTCCCAGAGACTCTAGAGTTCAGCCCGGAGCGCCTGGGACATATCCTTCTCTCTGCCAAGCTCATTCTTGAGGTCCAAGATTATTTTATCTTGAGCAGAGATCTTGCGATCACGCTCGTCAGTAGCCATGGAGGAGGATTCAAGGATTTGAGCAATGCTCCTTTCATGATCCGCCTTGAGCTTATCCAGCCCTTGGCAAAGTTCCTTGTTTTCCACCACCAAGGTCTTGAGGTTCTCGGCCTCTTCAATCATGGCGACGGATTGTTTCACCAATGCTGTAAGTCAAAAAAGAACAATAGTTTAGAAAAAATTGACATTGAAAAATAGCAAAGACAAGGTTTGAGTCTCGGAATGTTTACCTTCGGCCTCATCCTTTGCAACCTTAAGTTCCGCATTTTTAGGCCAGAGAGCTTTGATTTCTCTCCGCTTATCGCAGACATTCTTCAGTAATTCCTGGTTATAGGAACATACTTTCTGTAAGTCAGAATACCCAAAGTCAGAAAGCTACTTAAGACTCGGGCTAATATTTTTGCTAAATATCAGCACGAGCCTTGGGGGCTACACTAGTTCGTTCTTTGGCATCCTAATGAAGCATAAACCCGGATTCTATATCCTACTTCATGCTTGGGGGCTAGAGGATATGATATAACATAATGGAAAAACAGGAGTTGGAATTCCGACTTACATATTGCTCGCAGGTGAGTTTATCCAAACCCGCGTTCACTTCAGCGGCTACCTTCTCGGCGAGAGTAAGAGGAATCACTGGGGCTGTTGGAAGCTCACCAGTCCTAATCCTCTCGTCGCGAAGGCGCACTTGAGCAAGAAGGTCAGAGAACTTGACGTCCTCTGCTTCTTGCGCTTCTTCTTCGAGAGATAAATGGCTTTTCTCTAGGACTTTCCTGGCGAGCCGCTGGATTTCTTCAGCAGGTTTCTGAGACAGGCCAAACTTGGCAAGTCCCGGATTGCTGATGAGGTTTTCGGCGAAGGTTTCTGCCGAGGGATCATTACCCGAAGAGGGTTCACCCTTATCTAAATCTGATGCACCCATGGTGACGTCAGTTTGCGACCCAAGGTTCGCAGGCTCCGCTGAAGGAGTCAGATCTTCTGCGACGACCGGGGGAAGGAATGGTCGCCGGTGTTGCAGAAGGTTGAGGGGCAGGAGTCAGAGGAGCTACGGCAGGGGAATCTATGGTAAGCTTCGTCTAGCGTAAGGGCTTCGAAGAAATCCCTTTCCCCTTGCCCTTGATGATCGATTTTGCTCTGAGAATGTAGTAAAGTCGAAAACATTACATCTCAGAAAGAAATTTGAGTAAAGTACAAAGGCGGAAAGTTGTGAGTGAAAGTTACCTCTTCACAACTGACACCTCCTTTGTGCCAACAGCCACTGTCGGAGCTTTGCGCTTTTTGAGCGCAAGGTCCGGCAATGGAACCACTTCTGTCTCCTGAGAAAACTCAGGAGGATATCATTCGAGCGGCGCAAGTTCCGACTCGGGGAGGTCAGCAAGCTGAAAAGAAGAAAACATATCAGTATTGCAATGTAACCCGAAGATTGAAACACATAAAAGTGTACTGATGGAAACTTACCGGCACTATGGGGTTTTCCGCCGTGTGCATATCCAGAGAAACCTCTGGCATTCTCCCCTCGATCTGCTCCTTGACCAGCCACTTTATCTAGCTTATGTAGCCTTGAGTGGTGTAGGCTTTGGGGCTGATGCGGAGGGAGTCTTTTTTGGATGACGTGATGGAGTGCATCAGTCGATCCCCGTTGTACTGAAGGGGCTGGATCCGACGAGAGACCCAGCACTGGACCAAGTCGGATCCCTTCAGACCCTTGTGTTTAATCAAATATTCGATCCGCCTCTTAGCGAGGATCAGATCATCGGAAAGAGCCAGAGCAGCCTCGTCCCAAGAAGGTTGGGCCGTGGTAGCTCCGTCGACAAAAGCCGGCAAAGCAGTAGCTTTGTCAGGAGCCGGAATATCCCTATGGTAGAAAAATGTGGCTGGCCATTGTTTGACCGAGTCACTAGCTAGAATTTTGGGATAAGCCCGCTTGTGTCTAAGCGAAAAGCTGATAGTGCCGGTGATATAAGGAACACCGGCAGTAATGGAGTTTCTCCGGACATGGAAATAGTACCAGAAGAGAGTCAAACTTGGCCTAATGCCGAGAAAGCCCTCACACAGTGAAGCATACGCACTCATCTCTAAGAGAGAGTTGGGAGGAAGATTGTGGAGTTGAACTCCGTAATGATCTATCACCTCGGAGAAGAACTCCGAGGGAGGAAAGGACAGACCTCTATCGAGGTGGGTGCTGAAGTGGACCCGCTCGCCGTCGTGCGGGTTGGGGATGGTTTCCCCGTAGCCGCTCCGCCATTCGCCGGCGACAAGAAGTCCCTCCTTCTCCACGTTCTTGAGGCCCTCCTCATTGAGAGCGCAAGGAATCCAGATCCTGCGGAAGCTCTCTTTCTCCGCCGCTTCTTCCGCTGTCGCCGCTACTGCCGCTGCCGCCAAGCCGGAGGAAAAAGATGAGGCCATTTCTCCAGCGAGAGATTGACCTAAAAGGGGCGGCGCTGGGAGTTCTGTGGGGGAAGAACGAGGAAGCTCTATGTGCGCAGGAGGATTGGGAGGAAAGGAAATGGCAAAGGACTGGTGGAAAGGAGAAGGAAAAATCCAAACCCCTTATATCCACCTAACTGCGCCAAGATTCGTGCAAATGCTATAGTGTAACCGCCACGCGTCGTGGAAGGAACTGGGAAGGACCCACAAGATGATTGCGTCTCCTCGATCTCCATGCACGCATTGAAACGGCGCCTCGGTTCCGTGAACCGCGGACCCAATGTGATCGTCTTGACCCTGGCCGATGACGTGACTTGACCATGCTTGTGTCAGGTGGCGTTAGGAACCAAGTTCCGGCTTAGTTTGAAATCGAGCTGGAAAATCCGAGTAACCTATTGATAGGTCTGACTTATTTTTAAGACCCGGATCATATTTTTTGTTGTGAAGTTTCAGGAACCCTTCAAGATTCTGCAAGCCGAAGATCAAGCTAGACGATGATAAATCCGACTTTGGATCTTGGAGGCCTCCGGGGGCTGCTGTTGGGGATATACTTTCCGGGTATCCTCATAGTTCCTCACTGACCAGGGTGGCCCACTTCGGGTTAGAGCTTTCCTTCACGGGCGGCCCCGTCAGGGAGAAAGATGGAGTCAAATCCGGCTCCGGGAAGGCCCAGAAGACTTACCGACTTAGGCCCATAATGTTACTTGTAGTTCAAGATGTACTCTATAACCGACTCTTAGTCGTAGCTGGATAGATCTCTCCTGTAAACCCTAGGCCGGATATCTATATAAGCCGTCCTAGGGAGAGCCTTTAGGGCACCTCAATAGTCTAAAATCTCAACTCGCATAGGCAAAACCCTTGTAACCCATATTCTAGCTCTGCCGTATTATTGGATTGCTAGCAGGAGTATGATCCGTCCAAAGCCGGCGGATTCGAACCTGGGTAAACTTGTGTGCTCACCGTCCCGGAATACCGTACATCTCACACCCCTCTCTTCCGCACGCCTCGAGGACCCCCTCATGGCGTACTTGTCCTTAATCCGACGACACTAGATGGTTCCAACAAACACCACAATTTCATAGAAACATCTAACTCCAAATATAACTCATAACAAGTATTTGTAATCTCTAGCCTAAGTGCCACCATTTAGTGCACGCTGTCACTTTCACACACATGGGGAGAGCAGAGATCTATTAAAGCACTTGAGCAGCAAGGTAGATCTACTTGATTACAAAGCTCATGATCACAATATGATCATGCATAGAGAGAGAGATGAACACATAGCTACCATTAGAACCCTTAGCCTCGAGAGAGAACTACTCCCTCCTCATCATGGGAATCAGCAACGACGATGGAGATGGTGGTGGAGATCGATGGAGATGGCTCTGAGGGCACTTCCCCGTACTGGCAGGGTGCCGAAACAGAGACTTTCTGTCCCCTGAATCTCCCCTTCGGTGGCGGCGTCACTGCGGAACTTTTCGTGGGTGGAGGCTGGTCCAATTCCGAGAATATTGATTTTCGGACTTTCCTAGAACCAAAAACAGCAGAAAACGGGCAACTAGCACTATGGCATCTTGTTAATAGGTTAGTTTCAGAAAATGTGTAAAAGTACTCCAAAGTGTTGACAAAACATAAGAAAGTAGATATAAAACAAGCATGGAACATCAAAAATTATAGATACGTTAGCAACGTATCAACATCCCCAAGCTTAACTCCTGCTCGTCCTCGAGTAGGTAAGTGATAAAAAGAAAGAATAATTTTTGAGGTGACATGCACCATCATAAACTTGATCAAAGTATTTGTAAAACATGGATAGCTAGGATCATAGTACTTCAATCATAACATGAAAGATAAAGTTCTAACAATAAGACAAAGCAACTATGTTGCAACATGAAAAGGCACAAACAAAAGATTCATGAATAACAATGCTTTGCAAGACGTTTGTTTGTTTCACATAAAGAAAACATAGCATAGTGGCATTCAGCTTGTCCCTCATAGAGTAGCAAACATAAATGCATAGGACACCTTAAAAGTTCATAAGAGTGACTAGATACAAATAGTTTAAAACAAGCAATATCAAAGCTATGCATCAATCAACAAGTCTTGGGACAATGCACATAGAACTAAGAATGGCCACTATGCTCTCTCAATAGGTGCATAAAGATAGAAGGTGGAGACTCAATATAAAAGTGGAAGAAAGGCCTTCATAGAAGGAAGCAGGGATTCAAGTTTCATAAAGAGCTTCCAAAAATTATGGTACTTATTAGCTTTTAGCTCTCATTGCCCCTATCATAAGCATCTTGAAGCGATTAAGGTTAAAGTGAACAAACTATGGAGTATATGCTTGCCAAAGTATAAGTTGGAAATCTCATGTCCCTTGAATACGAGGGCCGCTCCTCATGCTACTAAAGTTTAGTTACCGGTAAGTTCTTGTCATAGTAAGTACATGTGTATCATAGAGAACCGCCAACGGGGTACCCCTTGCCCGATGATACGGAAGAATCCCCATATCAAAATGACAAGGCAAGCAGACAATAAGCATCTCAGCAATCTTCTTATTTACCATGGGAAAATGATGCTTTTTTCTCTCTTTCCTCTTTTCTCATCTTTTTTTTATTGTTTCTCAATCTCTATCTTTTTTATATAAGAAGAATGCTTCATAGATTGCTCATTATGGTTACGCTATAGGTTTCCACCATGATTAGGCATGGATTAGACCAGCCGCCCAGGCGTTTCTCTAACACACATACATAACTCCATGGACTTACAAGCTCCCCTTTCATTTCACACCGACGACATCCATAGTCAAAAGAGCATGATATCAACTAGGTACAATGTACATGTGCAATGTTGAAAGCATTCCCCATGACAACATGGTTCTTCTAATCCCCAACATATAAGTCCAAGCATATACAACATAGATGACACAATGGTTCAAGTTTATTAGGGGCAATAAAAGTAAAGTGTGCCATCAAGTTTGTGAGAGCTTTAATTACTAATTTTCACATAACAAGTTTATTTCGGAAGGTAGATAAAAACTTGAATATAATTGGAATAGCATATGCTAATAGGTAGGTATGGTGGACTCTTTGGAATAACTTGGTTTTAGGAGTTGGATGCATGAGTGGAACTCATACTTGGTTACGGATGCTAGCAAAAGACTGGGAGCGACCAACTATGAGAGCAATAATGGTCATAATCATGCAGAGCGACAAAACATCATTGATCAAAGAATAAAGTGATACTAAAAGTTGAAAACTAAAGGATCATGAAGGCTATGGTGACTTGGGATAGTCATAACATGGTGTGAGCATGTGCCAAGTCAACCCAAATAAAGCATCAAAGGAGAATACCACAATACTATGCTTTAATATGCTAAAACAACGCATGATTCTTCAAAGGCACATTAAGCAATCTCAATTGTTTATAACAATTAATGCTACAGAAAAGAATACTAAGCATAAAGCCAAAACAATATCAAACATGGCATGACAAAGCATGGGCCACAGTCAAAAACAATCTCTCTTTACCACTTAAGCATGAGCTTTCCTACTCTTTTCCAATCCAAACCAAACTATTTGAAAACCAATGTATGAAAGATGGGGTCCAACCAATTTATTCAGCAAACTAAGAAAACCAAGCAAACTAAAAACAAAAAACAAAGACGCTCCAAGAACAACACAACTGTGCATGAAACAATAAAAATGAAGTGTTTGGAAGAAACCTGAGATTTTTATTGATGAAGAAGTGGATTCCTTGGGCATCCCCAAGCTTTGACGCTTGTACTTCTTGGATATTTCTGGGGGTGACACGAGTGGCATCCCCAAGCTTGAGCATTAGTCCATTCTTCATCTCATTACACATTCCTTCCATACACCTGAAATTTTTCCTTCATACAAAACTTCACACAATCTTTATTAGCAACATTAGTGCACTCAAGATAATAAGTCTTTGGGTTCAGTTTCAACACCAATAAAACATCCATTAAAACACAAGCTAATGTAGAACTTCCCTCAAAAAGCTCAATTCCCCAAAAAAACTCAAAAAGGAACCAACAAGAAGCAAATGCAAATAATAGCAGAAATCTGTCAAAACAGACCAACAGGTAAAAACCAATTTTTTCGAAGACCTTCTGTTGCTCAAATCGAAAAGTGTTGAAATAAATAAAGTTAGATAACAACCTGGGCCAGAAGCACAAAAATTCACGCCTCAAAACGACGTACAGAGATTTTACACGAATTTTTACGGTGAAGCACAAAAATCTGTTTCAGGACAACAACTTTCCCAAATCTTACTTCCCTCCCGTTAGAGGTTATTCTTAGCACAAAAATCAAATAAAAAGGATAAGAAGAGGTTATTACAGAGGTAATAATTTCCAAGACTCAACTAAAACTTTTGGGTTATCTTCCAATAAGTACTTTTTTAACGCCTTTAAATTAGGCTTGATAGTTTGAAAAGATGCTCACATAAGAAATATGAATTGAAGTAAAAAAGAGCATCAAGAAGCAAATTCAAAACACATTTAAGTCTAACCCACTTCCTATGCATAGGAATCTTGTAAAGAAACAAGTCATGAAAGAACGAAGCAACAAGCATAGGAAAGCAAAACAAGTGCAACTTCAAGACTTTCAACATAAAGAGGAGAAACCTAATATTATTGAGATGCATAAAACCATGTTTCCCTCTCTCATAATAACTTTTAGTAGCATCATGAATAAAATTAACAATATAACTATCACATAAAACATTCTTATCATGATCCACATGCATAAAAGAATTAATACTCTCCACATAAACATAGTCATTCTTATTATAGTGGGAGCAAATTCAACAAAATAGCTATCATTATTATTCTCATCACCATAATCATCAAATATAGGAGGCATATCATAATCATAATGAATTTTCTCCCCAATAGTAGGTGGACTGAAAATATCATATTCATCATTGTAATCATCATATATAGGAGGTTTGGTATCATCATAAGCAATAGAATAGCTATTTTCCAAAGTTGGGGAACTAAAAAGATCATTTTCATAAAAACTAGCTTCCCCAAGCTTAGACTTTTCCATAGCATTAGCAATAATGATATCCAAAGAATTCATACTAACAACATTTCTATTAGCATGCAAATAAAGTTCCATAGGTTTTTTAATTTTCTCTCCAAACACTTCATGTCCTAACTCAAGATAAATAGTATAAAGCTCTCTAATTTTTTTGTTGTTTTCCATTAAGCCTAACTAGTGAAAACAAGAAACAAAAAGACAAAATTGCAGAATCTAAAGGAAATAACTTCGAGCACTCACACCGAAGGATGCGAGTACCTTTTACCTTACCTCCCCGGCAACGGCGCCAGAAAATAGCTTGATGTCTACGCACTTCTATTCTTGTAGACAGTTGTTGGGCCTCCAAGTGCAGAGGTTTGTAGAACAGCAGCAAGTTTTCCCTTAAGTGGATCACCCAAGGTTTATCGAACTCAGGGAGGAACTGGTCAAAGGTATCCCCTCTCAAGCAACCTTGCAATCAAAATACAAGAAGTCTCGTGTGTCCCCAACACACCCAATACACTTGTCAGGTGTATAGGTGCACTAGTTCGGCAAAGAGATAGTGAAATACAAGTGGTATGGATATAATACAACAGTGCCAGAAAATAGCTTGATGGCGTGGAAGAGACTAAAGACAAACTGAAATAAAGATGGAAGCACGCAAACATGTAACATATCTACCTGCAAACGGTGTTTCAATGCTTCGAAACAAGGCCTAGGGATCATACTTTCGCTAGTGAACACTCTCATATAAATATCTTCTCTTTATGATACTACTCTGAACTACTCTCCGGTTGGACACTCTAATCCATGGTAGGGCTATAACAGCACTCTCAAAGTTCGCCTTTCCCATCTAGATAACCCCACACTGTCACCTTGAGCGCTAGATGGTTCCAACAAACACCACAATTTCACAGAAACATCCAACTCCAAATATAACTCATAACAAGTATTTGTAATCTCTAGCCTAAGTGCCACCATGGTGTGCACGTTGTCACTTTCACACACATGGGGAGAGAAGATATCTATTAAAGCACTTGAGTAGCAAGGTAGATCTACTTGATTACAAAGCTCATGATCACACTATGATCATGCATAGAGAGAGAGATGAACACATAGCTACCATTAGAACCCTTAGCCTCGAGAGAGAACTACTCCCTCCTCATCATGGGAATCAGCAACGATGATGGAGATGGTGGTGGAGATCGATGGAGATGGCTCCGGGGGCACTTCCCCATCCCAGCAGGGTGCCGGAACAGAGACTTTCTATCCCCTGAATCTCCCCTTCGGTGGCGGCGGCACTGCGGAACTTTTCGTGGCTGGAGGCTGGTCCAATTCCAAGAATATTGATTTTCGGACTTTCCTAGAACAAAAAACAGCAGAAAACAGGCAACTGGCACTGTGGCATCTTGTTAATAGGTTAGTTCCAGAAAATATGTAAAAGTACTCCAAAGTGTGGACAAAACATAAGAAAGTAGATATAAAACAAGCATGGAACATCAAAAATTATAGATACGTTAGCAATGTATCAACATCCCCAAGCTTAACTCCTGCTCATCCTCGAGTAGGTAAGTGATAAAAAGAAAGAATAATTTTTGAGGTGACATGCACCATCATAAACTTGATTAAAGTATTTGTAAAACATTGATAGCTAGGATCATAGTACTTCAATCATAACATGAAAGTTAAAGTTCTAACAATAAAACAAAGCAACTATGTTACAACATGAAAAGGCACAAACAAAAGATTCATGAATAGCAATGCTTTGCAAGACATTTGTTTGTTTCACATAAAGAAAACATAGCATAGTGGCATTCAGCTTGTCCCTCATAGAGTAGCAAACATAAATGCACAGGACACCTTCAAAGTTCATAAGAGTGACTAGATACAAATAGTTTAAAACAAGCAATATACAAACGTTGTCGACAAAACCGAACAAACTGGAAAAAAACTAGGCAATCGTTACAACATATTCCCTCCGTTTTAAAATATAACATGTTTTAGCTTTATGAAAGGAGTGTATCTTATATTTTGAAATGGAGGGAGTAGTATCCAATTTCTTAGAAGGATGGAAGCTTAATTCCCAGATCATGCTGCCACCCAAGTCAAGAAAAAATATCCTTCGTCGTATCCTCCAATCGTGTACACCCCTCGTAAATAGGTCGCGGAACTCCACACGTTATAGATGTGACCATAAACGGAGAGTAGCCAATCTCTGATAGATAACTTGCAGTTTAAAAGAAAAAATATTAATAAAAATCGTTTTATTTCTACATAGCCACATCGACCAGATAATGGCTAGAGCTCGCACCCTTAACAGAATCTTGTACTTATCATTTATCCCACATAACCAATTAGCAAAAACATTGGCAACCAATCGTGGAGGAAATGAACCATATGTTACTTGAATGATTGACCATATAGACTTAGCGAATATGTATTGGAAGAATAAGTGCTTAATTGTCTCATCTTGATGACACAAAACACATTGGTTACTTTCTTGCCAAGAGTGTGGATTTGCTGCCAAGGGGGATAGCTGCCCCCCTAGCCAACACCGTACGATTCGTGTTGAGATCCGCATGGTCATCTAGCTATCATTTGCTGTGTTACTGGCGATGTGGTACTAATCGGTGATTAGAGTGTGCTTGGACTGCGGGACCTTGTCAGTCTGCATGCACCCTCTCGTGTGACGTTGCATGTGTGCAGAGCATGGAAGCTTGTGTAAGCTACATGTGCCTAAGTGTGAATCCATTCATTTATCTATGGGTCCCTTTCATCGGGATGTGAGTTTGGAATCTTTTGACTACCTCTTCACTGCTTAAAAAAATTAACGGGACTAGACAACGGTAGCTACTACAAGCATGTAACAAAACCATGTGCTTGTGAAGTGTGAACACATGACTAGTGCTTACTCGGGAGTACCCTTGGCTGTATATTAACATGTGTAGCCGTTGCCCTATGAACCAGCAAGCTAGCCTGCTAGTTGTTGCTACGTAGGGAGCTTCACACAAACCATCTCTTTTTTTTACGTTGGTTAGTTCTTGATTATTACTACCTCTGATATACAATATAAGCCTTTTAGGAAGCTAAAGCAGTTTCTAAAAAGACTTATACTATTATGGAACGGAGGTAGTACTTCCTTATCCAGGTGAACTGCAGACCCATGATAAATCTCGGGTGCCCAGGCTCTGTTTCAAAATATAAGATGTTTTTAGTTTGTGAAAGAACTGTATCTAGACTCTTTTATTGTATAGGTTCACTCTAAACCTACTTAAATCTACACACTAAAATAAGTCTTGATACACTCTTTTCACAAAAGTAGGACATCTTATATTTTAAAACGGAGGGAGTACGAGCCATGGTAACGCTGTGTTAGCAAGTAAACTAGCGCAGGTGGGAGTGGAGTCGCACAGAGTACCATAGTCAGGTCGTCGCTGTGCAGAATCCGAGACGCATACACATACACATACACATAACAGAGAACATGACAAGCTTCTGGTACAGGACACATACACATACTCCATACTCGTTACCATCTGCCTGCTGTTATGTGTCAGCTTTATCAGTGATGGGTTAATAAACTAACCTTGTTAAGCTGTTTTAGCACGTATCTTAAAGACGCATGATGTACAACATCTACCGGGGGGCAGCTATCCCCCTGGCCAGCAAACTATTTGCCTTCTTGCCAATTCCAGTTTATACGATTATCTTTAGTAAGGGTAATATTACAACGCACATATCATGCGAATATTTTTGTTTTTAGAGGTATCTTCACCTTCCAAATTTTCTTATTACTATCATCGACTGGAATATCAGGTTGTATCAAAGCTCTATACATGTAGTCTACCATGAATTTACCATTCTCGAGTAGTTTTCATTTGAATTCATCATGCCCATATGATAACTGGACTGATGTTAATCTTCATAAAAGGTTATTCCATGATTCTAATCGATATCCAATGAGATCTCTTCTAAAATACACATTTAGAGGATTCGATTTCATAACTTTGAAAATTGTATTCCCCTTATATCTAACAATAGCATACAGAGATGCATACTGATATCGCAAGGTAGAGTTGTCAAGGCACTTATCCTCCTGAAACTGTATCTAAGATCCATCATTAATATTAAAAGCACCAAAGCAGAAAAAATGCTTTTTGGAAGCATGAGGCTAGCTCAAAAGTGTGAGTCACCAGGTTTTCATAATACTTGTGACACCGCTTTTGAGCCAACATACTTTCTCCGTGGAATGGATTTCCAAACACCATCTTCTATGAGTAGGCTAAAAATCCATTTACCTATATGTACAGTATTTTTGACTTGTATATATATCATGTATACCTAGGTCACCCTGGTCCTTAGGGCGGCAAGCAACATTCCATTTGGTCAGTCAATTTTTTTTCGCTATCTCCTTGTCAAAAGAATCTTGTACGTAAGACTCTTTTCGATAACTGGAAGAATGATATCATATAAAGAGATAGCAATTTATCTTTCCAACTACTAAGTCGATTGTGTACTCTCTCAACGAGTTTCCATTTAGCAATCTGAGACGTCGATAATGAATCAGAATTTCTAGATAGTTGATTAGAAAATACCCTTGTCCACAGCTGAATAACTCGGCATATAGATGAGCCTCGTTTTGTGCGTCACGAAAGCAATATAAATCACTCTTATGAAAGTTAATCTTCAATTCAGAGAGTTGTTCAAAGACTGATAATATGAATTTCAGATTATTTGCCATCTCCAAATCATATTTCATAAATAGAATTGTATCGTTGACATATTGAAGAAAGGCTCATATATATGGACCACTCCATCTACGTATCCAACTATCCATTGACCAACTCGATTGGCAAAATCTTCGGTCGCGAATCACAAA
This sequence comes from Avena insularis, assembly GCA_023614405.1. Classification (NCBI taxonomy): domain Eukaryota; kingdom Viridiplantae; phylum Streptophyta; class Magnoliopsida; order Poales; family Poaceae; genus Avena; species Avena insularis. Next base: position 158,801,244 of record CM042694.1, on the reverse strand, counting down.
TCAATTGAATCGAATTTCGTGAAGATGTCTTCCTTGAGGATCCGATCGACAAAGGCACCCTACACGCGTCCGAGGATCCGTATTTTTCTCCCTGACGGCTTTCCTTTGCCATTTTGCCGCCTCAACCTGCCCAGCTCGTTGTCTTCTTCAGCTGTAATGGTGGTTTCATGGTGAAGATGGTTGGCGGCCAGCTCGCGGGCATGATTCCCAATCCCACTTTCCTCCCGTAGTCGGTGTCGGAGGATGCACCATGTGCTGCATTGAGTTCTCCCTTTATCCCCTCCCCGATGTCGAGCACTGGACCGCAAGAATATCCCGACCTACTTCGTTGCATGCGATCCGTGACCTCCTACAGGATGCAACTAGGCATGAGCTTGATAGCGAATTCGTTCTTCTGGAAGCAAATTCAGGCAAGTCCGAGATGCCGATGCTGACTGGGGTGCACGAATTTGCGCACGCCTGGCTGCATCTACATGGCAGAGGGTGATGGACAACGATACTTAGATCAAGGCATACCTCCTTGTGCTCGACTGGTCACCAGCATGTTGGAGTACTACGCAGGGAACATGAGGGTCCTGAGTAGCGAGGACGGAGAGAGCTTCAGATTGTGGCCGTGATGTGGAGGAGATTTTCTCTATCCATGTTTGGTGTCTCGACAGGAACGGGAGCACCAAAGGCCGATGGGTGAGGGAGGAGGTCGGGGACTTGGCCAGGTTCTATGGTGTGTTTGAAGCTATTTTGTTTTAGAGCACATAGTTTGTGTAGTGCTATTGGTTGAGGTCATGAAGGGTTGAGCTAATCTGCAAGATTTGTTTTTATTGGCTGTATTTGCTCCACGTCAGAGGAGAGAGAGTCGAGATGTTCTCTGAGCCTCTGATTCACATAGCGAGAATGGGGCATGTTAGAGTATTAGGTATATACGGTTGTTACGGTAGTTTAGACAAAGTTATGATCTGTTTACGTACAGTCCTAACTTGATTCATACTTCAAGATGATCTGTATGTCTATATATACTCGCCTATGATGCTCAATAATACATCTATCATATTCTGCGAAACTCATACTCTTTCATAGCATCAGCCTAAACCGATCCCAAACCCTAGCCGTCGTCGGCACGCTTCCACCACGCTGCCCCCGGGGAGGTCGACGCTGCCCCCGGGGAGGTCGATCTCCATGATCTCCGTCGGTGGCTGTGCAACCAGTACACAGGGTTCGTCCGCCAATCCGTGATCGGCTGCCCTGTAAGTCTTTTTCTCCAATCTTTTGATCGACTTTCTTAGATCGGATTGAGTCGCCCACCGCCATCGTCCACTCGCGCCTCTACTCCGACCATCGACATCGACGATCTACATCGCGCATGTGTGCCTGTCCTCTCTGATGTCGCGCCTGTCCCGGCAGGTTGTTGCGGCCTCATGGCGGACTGTCATGCACCGTGGACGGCTACTACACCTTCCTCAGAAAGCTGTCGTGGCCTCACGGCGGACTACCATGCACCGCGGACGGCTACTACACCTTCCTCAGAAAGCTGTCACGGCTGCCTCCCTCGGATCGTCTTCGTCTAGGACTACACCGACTACGCCACCATCGACACCGATCTACGCGTCATCAACGCCCCATGGCTCATACGGCGCACCGTCGGTCTGATCAACCGATCCCGCGCCTGTCTACGCCAAGCACGTACACGAGCACGTGCCTACCACCGATCGAGCTACGAGCTACCGCTGTGTTGCCCCTTCGGGCCGCAGCGCCGCCGCCTTTGGTCCACGCTACCGGCTTCCGACGCGCCTTCCTTGGTGTGTATGTCGTCGGTGGTCTAGCCACTACACCGACTTGCGCCCTACAACTATGCCGCCCCCTCAGGTCGTAGTGTCGCTGCACGCAGTCTACATCGCCATCCCCGCGCACCGACGCCCCAGGCTATCTCCGCACCACCTCCCACGGTGCGGGTCGCCTACGTATGCGCATGGTCTTCGTCACGCCGGATTCTTCTTTGCCAACTTTGAGTACCGTCGTCGCGCCAATCTAGGCGTCCAACATGACCACTATAGGCCGCCGTTGGTTTCGCCACCTTCTACATCTTCGTCCCTGCACTTGCGTGCCCGGTATTGGCAACACCAGTGCGTGCCTTCATCCCCGACGCGTCCCCGAGCCTGGAAATCTCGGATCGGCGCCTCGTCTTCGTCGGCCTCGACAAAGTCTTCTTCGACATCAAAACCTTCCTCTACGACTGCCTCGACCGCGTCACCGACAAACTCTTCTTCACGTACTCGGTTCTGGCAAAACCGGAGTGTGTGTTCTTCCCCGACGTGCGCATAGTTATGGCAAAACTATGGCCACACCTCGTCCTCGACGGCTCGGACTGTATCGACTTCGGCATCGACACCCCTCGGTAAGCTGTCACGGCCCCACGGCAAGCCTCCGCGGACCCTCGGCAAGCCTCCACGAAACCTCGGCAAGCTGCCGTGGCCCCACGAAGACTGCATCGACGCGTCTCCGTTATCCTCCTCGCGCACTATGCACATGCGGCTTCACGTGCGGCTACCTCGACACCGGCATCCCCGACCACGACATCGACCATGGCGACCCCTCGGATGGCTACCTCGACCACAGCACTGCCCAACGCTCTCGGCTCCCTCGACATTGGCACAAGGGCTACCACCTCGTTTGAACATCATCAGCTTCCTCTACAGTCCAAGCTACCGTGACGCGAAACCGTCTATGATGTTCCCGCTTTGACTGCGGGGGGATGTCAGCCTACTAGATTCTACTTCGGTTGATCTCTAGTCTGACCGTTCGCATATTCCAGTTGTTCACGACGCTACCGCTACGACTGCGGGAGGATGTTAGAGTATTAGGTATATACGGTTGTTATGGTAGTTTAGACAGAGTTAGGATATGTTTACGTACAGTCATAACTTGACTTGTACTCCAAAATAATACTCTGTATGCCTATATATACTCGTCCATTAGACTCAATAATGCATCTATCATAATCAGCGAACTCATACTCTTTCAGGACACACACTGGCATGGAGAGCGGACAGCAAGATACAATCCAGATACTTGTACTCTCTCGGTAATGTGTAGGTTCAGTTCAAACCTGCACACTAAAAGATGTCTACATACATCAGTTTCACAAAAGGTAAAACATCTATAATGGAGAGAGTACAACTCTTCGGTTTTCACCGTCCCTGCATGCCAAAGTTTACATTCTGTCTGGGTAATTAGCATCATCCATTCATCAGTTGGTAAATGCAATTTCCAAATGATTGTGTTCAATTATTGCATGGTTAGAGATAAATATCTAATTTCAAAGGTGAACACATGTGCAAATGTCACGATTGATGTTAAGTTTCTTGTTCAGAGTGTGCCAGCGACATTTTTATGATGGAAAATTGGATTAATGTTCTTCAAGTAATTATTTGATCTAATTATTACTATCATCTTCCGGAAGAATTAGATGAGTCTTTCCCGTCAACTGTGATGGCAACCTTATCTTGCCCTCCCTCGCCCATGTCTACCAAATTGCTCTAGCAACACCAACAAAAAAGCCTCTAGACGGTATAATTATATCTCACGTTCTCCATGAAACAAATGTGTACCGGTTTTTCTATTTAAGGCAATTCGAAGTGCTTGGTACGAATTGCTACATATTCATTCGGCTAGAAGCAAGATGTAATTTTGACCGACTCCATAACCAGCTTTTTAGAAGTTTTGTTTGTGGTTATATATATTGTGTGCAACTTTAGAAACCAATATATCATCTGTTGATATATAGGTCTAAATTTGTTCAGTCGTAGCAAAACACGTGATTTAGGTTTCATTTTTTTGCGAACAATTATATTTGGGGTTTTAGATAGAGCACCATTTGTGGACAAACGGGGTGGTAGTTGTCAAAAAAGATTTAACACTCTTGACCGTACCGCAACCCAACAAGAAACAACCTAATTCTTAGCGGTAGCAGTGTCCCTATAAAAGACGCTTCGCCCAGTAAAAAACTGATTTTTGGCAGTTTTATCTAATAAAAATCAACTTGTAGCAACACACATGCATTTTTGCTAGCAAAATAAAAAAAAAGAACGGGCGCGATATGAAGCCTTCGCTAAAAGATTTGCATGCGTCTGTTTGTAGTTTGATGTGATCGATCTGTGCGGGAATTTCAACAATTCGTTTCAGAGCCAAGATAAAAGATTTGAAGCCACACTTACCCCCGGGAGACGACCTGTACCGGCGCCTCAAGACAGCAATCGTCATTCAGCGAAGCAACACGAGGAGACAGCGCTAGTTCTCGACGGCAAGGTGGGGGGGGGGGGGTAGATGATCATTGATGAGAGCAGTGGTGGTGAGGTGCGGTAACGAAAGTCTTGTCAAGGTCGTCATCTCGGGGAGTATGAATGAAGTCGTCAATCTGTGCACATGAGTTTTTGTAAGGTGTGTCCAACAGCTTGTTGTTGTGAGTTTTATGCGGCAGTTGTGTCACTGGCGGAGAAAAGTATGTGTGGAAGCAAGCAGAAAAAGGATATTATGTTCTTGACGGTCTGTTCATAATCGTGAAGTTCTGGTGAGTTCATAAGCGGAAAGATGCATTACGCGCATATGACAAGTTGTGTTTTCCGTCAAACGTGAAGTATTATTTAGTAAGATACGTCACCAACAACAAAGATAAGATGTGAAGTTATGTCCAAGTGCTGGTCTGCGAGATAGTTGCACTGAAGCGCATCAAGATCAAGGGGTCCAATGAGGTGTATCACCAAGGGCCAAGATGTGCGCTATATGTGTGTCTCAACAAAAAGATGAAGACCAACGTGAAGATGGACGCATGCCGGGCAAGACAAGTTCCTGGATGAGGCTATATGTTTAGTCTGCAGGTGGCACACTAATGTGGCAGGGTGGGCTAGTTGTCTAGAAGTGATAAGTCAAAATTAGGGAAAGATTGTGGGAAATAATCTGGCTTCTAGTCAGTCAGTTTGAATTCCCATCGAATAAGTCATAGTACCTGCGTTTGGTGTAGGTCTAGGTCGGTTTAATTCTACCAAGTTTTTGGTCCTAGTCCTAGGTCGAGTAGGTTTAGTTCTGCTAGTTTCCTAAGCTGGCTACAGCTATGTACGTTAGGCTAGTTCAACTTGAGTCTAAGTATAGTTCAATCGTGTGTCCTAGTCGGAGTTTGTTCGGTGCGTGCATACATGCGCATCACTTTTAACTGTGAGATTGTACCTAGAAAGTTGAGAATAAAGTAAAGAAAAAGATTGGGCGTGATGTAGGTCCTTAGCTAAAAGATTTTGGTGTGTGTGTTCCTAATTTGATGTGATCGATTCGTGGCGAATTCCAATAGATAGCCCCTTAGCAGTATTCATTAACATGGTGCAAATAACATGAATATCTTAATTGTGGACTAGAGCTAACAAAACCAGACAGATAATTGTTAAAACTTGGGAAAGGTAGGATATATTAATGATGGATCAAAATAAAATAAGTTTGCTTCTCACTCGACCTCCTCCAAGAAAAAAGATCAGACACTAATTGTTTATTTATAATTTATTTAAGACTGGCTTTATTACACAACTAGGAAAGTACCCGTGCGTTGCAGCGGATTCTAAATTTTGCGGCAAACACCTTACATTTGAAACCAACATTTCTCATTTCAAAGAACATCTAAGATTTTTTAAACTGCACACTCAACAGAGACATATAGTTCGTATTATATAGCTTAATCCATCATTTCAATTCTATTTTGTATTCTCTGACTTGTTAGGCCCCCAATAATTCCTATATAGCGGATCAAAAGTCACAAAATGATTAAAAACCGCTTTGGTTTTGCTTTAGAGCGTGTCACTTCGTAGCCAAATGCCAACTGAAGTGCTCCACTCCTGTACCTAGCTGACGCATCGCACGGAATGGAGAAAGAAAAAATCCCCAAATCCTGAAGCTCTTGGGAAAGAAAAAAATCCCCCTCCCTCGTGTCGCCACCTCCAGGGCGACGGGGGGAGCCAACCCTAGTGCACCTCCGCCGCCGCCTCCCCCCTCCCCCTCCTCCCTCGTCGCCGCTAGAAACGGCTGCTGGAAGGCCGTGCGTGCCGCCAGTGAAGGGGGCGGCGGAGCTCGTGCTTCGGTGCCTGGGGCGGCCCGGAGGGAGGCCGCATCCTGGCGGCGGGCGGTCCGTCCTTGCCGGCGCGTGAGGGGAGGCAGGGCTCGGCGGCGGACCTCGGAGTAGCGTCGGGCGGAGGTGTTGGGTCCGCAGCATAGAAAACAAAAAATTTCCTACGATGTGAACTATACGCCAAGATCTATCTACTAGGTACAAAGCAACGGGTGGATATACATCCAACGAGAACTTACCCTCGTAGACAACGAGCTTTGTTAACGAGTAGGAACTCGTGGTTGATGTAGTCGTACACTTGCCGATCTCAAGATCGTGATGAAGTCCAGCAGGTCCGGCTCCAGCACGTCCATCAGATCCAGCTCCAGCACCACCAAGTCCAGCACCGCAAAGCAGCGGTGCATCCGTGATCGCACACACGTCCGGTACCCCGACAACCTCCGTCCCTCGCTCCAGCAAAGCAGCGGAAGCAGCAACTCCTTTCCAGATAAAGCCACCGGGAACATGTATCTCGCTAATCCGAGACCATGGGGGAATAATACTAGAGGGGGAGAGAGATCCTTCACAAGGAGGTGTGTGTATGAAGGTGTGAGAGGGGGGCCTTTTATAGGAGGAGGGGGTGCCCCTCCTTCATGGCCGGCGCATGGAGGAGGTGGCTCTTCACCTCCTCCATTCATGTGGTGGTAACTCCCTCCACATAAATTTGCCCCTTCACATTCTCTTTTAAAGTCTCCACTTTAAATGCATTAAATTTCTCCAAATTTAATGCTCTCTCATTTAATAAAACTCTTTTATTAGTTTTATTCAGAATTTTGTTAATTACTTTAATTAACAAACATTCACATAAAACCCCCTGCAACATTTCAATATTACATGCAGAACCAATTTCAGCAATTTCACCCGAAACAGTTTCGGTGTCTATTGAAATAATTCCAGCGCTTTCTTAAATCTTTATCTGAAACATATTTGCTCCAAATGGTGTCGGTATCCCTTAAGTGTGTCACCCTACGGTTCGCGAATAATGCAGACATGATCGAGACCCCTCTCCGATCAATAATCAGCAGGACACGGAGATCCATCGACTCCTACACATTCAACGATGACTTCTGTGATCGTGAGAACCTTTAATGCTAGTAACTAAATCCCTTTGTCCCGCGATATACTACATGTCCGAGATTCGATCATCGGTATCTCCATACCTAGTTTGATCTCGTTACCGGCATGCACTCTTTTCTCGTTCCCGTGATATAACATTCTAGTGATCACATTACTTGCTTGCAAGCTATTTCAATGTGATATCACCGAGAGGGCCCAGAGTATATCTATCCGTCATCGGGATGGAAAAATCCCACTCTTGATCCATGAGCCTCAACATAACACCTTCGTAGCACTGAACCCACCTTTATAGTCACCCTGTTACGGTGTGACGTTTAATGTTATCAAGATACTCTTCCCGTGTTAGCAATTAACATGATCTCATGGTCTAAGGACTAAGATTACTTCGTATGATGTTATAGCAATATAAACATAATGACTCTGATCGTAATGCTATACTTTGGATGAATGCTCATCACATTATTCCACCAATGGTGTGACCTTGTTATTAACAACATCCAATATCCATGATCAGGAAACCTTGATCATCTTGTTAATCAAAAAGCTAGTCTATAAGAGAGGCATAACTAGGAACCCTTTTTGTTTATTAAACACACATGTATTGATGTTTCCGATCAATACAATTATAGCATGCAAAATAAACATTTATCATAAACATGGAATAAGATAATAACCACTTTATTATTGCCTCTCGGGCATATTCCCTTCAGGAGGCGCGGGACGACCTGTCCTGGCTGCGGTGCGCGCGCGGCTTGGGCGGCGAAGGCGGGTGCTTCCAGGGGATATGGGGACGCGGCTGGTCGTGTGCGGGCTGAAGGCCACGGGCCCCGGGGCAGGCCGACGAGGTGGGGGCTGTGGAGGGGCATGGGGCTGGCCCCTCCCAGGTCGGATCTGGATCTTTGGGTCTGGGACCTTCCAGGCCTCCTCACGGTGGCAGATGGCGGGCTGCGGCGAGGCTTCGCGTGTCGTACTCTTCTTGCGGCGGTGTGCTTCAGCAGGCAGCATTCCGGCGGTGACCTGCATGGCGGCGGGGTGAGAGCGCTTTTGATTGGCGGCGGTGGTGGCAAAGACGAGCTTGGCCGGCGGCTCGAAACCCTAGATCTGGGCCTGTTGGGTCCGACTGGGGTTTGGGCGGGCTAGCTCGCCCTCAGGCCGCTGCCATGGTTGGTGAGGGGAACGCTTCGGGACAGGGGGAGCAACGATGCCAATGCGCCTGCTGCAGCGCGGTGGCAGGGGCTTCGCAAGCCCGATCTAGGCTCGGTCGGGCCTAGTTAGCCTGGTATGCTCCTGCTGCTGCGTCCGGTCTGCTACCGCTTTGGCGGTGGAGGTGGATCCCTCCCACACGGCACCGATGTCCCTTGTCTTCGGTGGGTTCCTCGCGCCGGCCAACCTCGTGGTGTTTGCCATGGTGAGACGCCGACGAAGACAGCAAGACCGTTTTGGCGCATGTTGGCGGACGGCATGTTGGTGGAGTGCCAGGATTGGCTGGGGTATGGGTAGTTGGGGAGTCGGGAGAAATCCTTGCCGTCTAGGCTGGCTCCGGTGCGACGACATATGCGAGTGCCGCCTTCCTTCTTGGAGGGCGCCGGATGTACCCTCTTCTCACTCCCCTGCGTGTACCGGGAGAAATCCTAGGAGAAATCCAGGCAGCAGCGCCATCATCGTCGTCTCCCTTCTTGAAGGTGTTTCTTGGTACACGGCAATTCGGAGGCATAGGATCGTGGTGGGACTGTTTCACAGGGTGTAGCGGTTGCGAGTCTTAGTCGGTGGTCGATACGGTGCTGTTGTGCATTTCTTTCTTTCTCTTTCTTTTGTATTTCCTCTTGGGCTTTTGCTTGTGTTGTCCGGCCCCAGCAGTGTTCGGATCTTCCTTTGGGCGTTGTGCTGTCTGGCCCAGCAGCGGTCTCACCTGTGTGCTTTATTTATAAAGCGGGGCGAAAGCCTGATTCGAGAGTGTTCTTTCGGGCGTTGCCTCAATCATCTGACGGAGTCGCCTTTGCTGCGAATCTGTTGGTGTCGAGCACCCCTGCCACCTATCCTCCTTTTGTGCATGTGATGCAGCAGCTCGTGGCCAGAGTCCCAAGCACGGCTCTAGGTCCTTAAGCACCCTGTTGCTCGCTTTCATGCTTCCTCCCTTCAAGCTCGCTCTCTCTGGTCTCTCGCCGAGAGTCCCTCGGCTTGTTGTTCTGATCCTCCTCTTTTTTGGCTTCGTGGATTTTCCGTTCAGCTCCGACGCCCCCACACCCTCGACCCTTGATGGCTGATGCAGACATCATATCCGTTTTGTTCTATCTCATGGAGCTTCTGTTGACATCCAATCCAATATATGAAAGTATATAAACTGGCGGATTTTGGTTTAAGGGGGCAAGGTGGAACTATTAATTCAATACGCACCAGCAAAGGGAATCGATATTGGGCTTTCTGGATTGATTCGATCGATGTTTTCTAAAGTTGTACGACAAACTACTACTCCATTAATAGGCCACCGAGCAGCGCGGCCAATAAGAAAGCCCCAGCAGGGAAAATAAAATTGAACTCGTTTTTCACTTATGGATGGCATTTGATGTAATATAAAATTTGGTGGAAGGGCAAATCGGTCCAAAAAAGTGTTGGACCGAAAGAAACACTTTGTCTTTTATTATTAAAAAATTTAAAATAAAAAAATAGGTATAGGTATAGATAAGATTAGATGCCACCGAATTTTGATATCCTGTTGATTTAGTTCCTCCTAGGAAGTGAGAACGTAGCTACCATCAAATAAGTAGTGAAAAAGTTCGGACCAGCTCAAGTCAAACCCATATACACCAGCTAATATACATGATGTAGCTGTTGCATGTAGGTGTGCATAGCTTCAGCATTGTGTTTTCATATGTGCGATGATAGATAATAAATAATAGCCACATGAACCGACTACATGAAATTAGGAAGTTAGGACGAGACTTTTGGGGAAATCATTCAATACAAGTGAAGGTATGCCGGAGGCCGAGAAGAACTAGTACATTTGAGCGGCAGTCAGAAGCTAGGCAAGTGGAAAATTGATTCGGAGGACTAGCTCACTGGAGCCCATTTTCCAAATTTTCAAAATGCATCAAATATTTTTGAAAAATACCTACGTGTAGACCACAATACAAAATACATGGATGCAAAATTTCAACAAAAATACATTGTATTTCGAGTGCAACAAAAAAGACAAATATTACAAGTTTTGGGAAAAATGGAGGCCCATTTAAAATTACATTGTTTACATTCAGATCTGAATTTTTCACCATTTTACCGAGGACAGAATACAAAATATTTTCGCATGAGTTTTGTACATGCGTGTTATAAATAATTATTTGTGCCCCTTTTTTTTAAGAAATTTTCTAAATCCTTAATTGTGAACTTTTCAAAAAACAAAAAGGGGCTCTATAGGAAGCCCGGGCTCCGTATCGACTCTCTCGCTAGGCAAGGCCTGATAGCTAACAACAAACTATGCCATCAAACAACTACACTGTCCATTTACTAATCATAGCTACAATAAACTATTCCATCAACCAATTGCAATGACCACTAACTACTGATTGCTATTTTAACTGTAAGTGTGCCAATTCCATCAACAAAATAATCTAAAACCTAAATTGTAAGAAAATGAATAAAATGTTCAGTAACAACCTCTCTACGTACCTGCATGTGCTCTTTCCCAAATCATGTATGTGCATCGACCCTGATATCAAGATGGAATGTTTATGCAATCAATAATGTTCCTACTTCCCATGTCCCTCACATCACATCTTGCTAATCTGTGGTGTTTGATATTTTGGTAGAAACGTTCCTTTTCTTGCTCACAAAAAATGGATTTATCACTAGGTGTCATTTTTCTACACATGCCACTTAATGCCAGTATCACAGGGTAGTGTAAAGATGGTAGGAAGTGGTCAGATTAAGCATTCTGCTTAGAAGTCGTACTTACCAACAGTAGACGATCCTTGACCCAAATTTTCTTTTCATCACTACGACCAGAATAAATCAAAGTCAAATGAAACGGAGAACATAGCAGCCTTCTTACGAAGCCAGATTGTTACAGCGCTAATATTATACTAATAAAAATGGAAAAGAGAAATCTAATGAAGGTTTATAAGTATCACTGGCTAAACCCAGTGTTTGTATAGCAGCTCCGGCCCTTACTCTTTTCTTTTCTTGCCCTCCCTCGCCCATGTCTACCAAATTGCTCTAGCAACACCAACAAAAAAGCCTCTAGACGGTGTCATTATATCTCAGTTTTTTCATGAAACAATCTCTGTACCCTTTTTTCTATGTAAGGCAATCCGAAGTGCTTGGTACGAATTGCTACGTATTCATTCAGATAGAAGCAAGATGTAATTTTGACTGACTCCATAAACCAGCTTTTTACAAGATTTGTTTGTGGTTGTATATTTTGTGCAACTTTAGAAACCAATATATTATCCGTTGATATATAGGTCTAAATTTGTGCAGTCGTAGCAACACGTGTTTTAGGTTTCACTTTTGCCAACAATTATATTTTGGGTTTTACATAGAACAACATTGTGGACAACGGATGGTAGTTGAAAAAAACATTAACACTCTTGACGGTACCACAACTCAACAAAAAAAAACCTAATTCCTAGCGGTAGTAGTGTCCGTGTAAAATACGCTTCGCCTAGTAAAAAAACTGATTTTTTGGTAGTAAAATCCTCCCTATAAAGTATATAATAAAAATCAACTTGTAGCAAGCGAGCGTAGACATTATTTCTACTAAAATAAAGAAAAAAGAACAGACGCGTTATGGGCAAATTGCGTGCGTGTGTTCGTAGTTTGATGTGATCGATCCATGCGCGAATTCCAACAATTGGTTTCAGAGCCAAGTTAAAGATTTCAAGCCACACTTGTCCCGGGGAGACGACCCGTACCGGCACCTCAGGGCAGGCAATCGTCGTTCAGCGAAGCAACATAGAGGAGACGCTGGTAGATGTCGATGACAAGGTAGGGGAGGTAGATGATCATGGATGAGAGCGGTGGTGGTAAGGTGCGGTAACAAAAGTCTTGTCAAGATCGTCATCTCGGGGAGTATGAATCAAGTCGTCGATCGATGCACATGAGTTTTTGTAAGGTGCGTCGAAGAGCTTGTTGTTGTGAGTTTTATGTGACAGTTGTGTTACTGGCGGAGAAAAGTATGTGCGAGAGTGAGCGAAAAAAATATTATGTTCTTGCAGTTCTGTTCGTAATTGTGAAGTTCTGGTGAGTTCATAAGCAGAAATATGCATTGCACGTATATGACAAGTGTGTTTTCGTCGGACATGAAGTATTTTTGGGTAAGATGTGTCACCAGCAACAAAGATAAGATGTGGAGTTGTGTCCAAGTGCTGGTCTGGGAGATAGTTGCACTGAAGCGTGTTACGATCGAGGGGTCCGGTGAGGTGTATCACCAAGGGAGAAGATTTGCACGAAGACAAGATGGCGAGTAGCTATAGGCGTGTCTCAAAAAAAGACGAAGACTAACATGAAGATGGACTCGGACCAGGCAAGATGAATTTCTACATGAGACTATGTGTTTAATCTGCATGTGGCACGCTAAAGTGTGGCAGCGTGGGATAGTAGTACATAAGTGATACATTGAGTTGAGGGGCCTATATTGTGAATCAATGAGTCAAGACCAGAGGAGTACGAGAACATAACAAGTCAAGATCATGGGGAGATTGAGGAAAACAATCTTGCCTCTAATAAGTCAATTTGGTTTCTCATCAAATAAGTCATAGTACGTGTGTTTGGAGTAGGTTTAGGCCAGTTTAAGTCTACCAAGTTTTGGTCCTATTCCTAGGTCACGTAGGTTTAGTTGTGCTAGTTTCCTATAGTTATGTACGTTACGCTAGTTCAAGTTGAGTCTAAGTAGAGTGCAATCGTTAGTCCTAGTCGGAGTTGTTTTTTGGGGTGTTTGTTCCGTGCGTGCATATATGCGCGCAACAATTTTAACCGTGAGTTTGTACAAGAAAGTTGAGAATAAAGTAAAGGAAAAGAATAGGCGTGATACAAGTCCCCGGTTAAAAGATTTGCGTGCGTGTGTTCTTAGTTTTACCCAACCGGTAAAAAGTGACCGGTGGCTGGTTTGTCGAACCGAGCCACCGATTTGTAGCCGTGCGATCGGCAGATCCGGGACACGTCGCCACTTACTTTTCCACCTGGGGTTCTTACTCGCGCGTGTGTCGGTGTGGGCGTGCGAGCCGTTGCGGCCCACTTCTCTCGCGTGAGCACGCAGTCGCTTCGTCCTCCCTCGAGGGTCAACCGGCGGCGATTTCGGCCGAAGGAAGTGGCATTTCAGGGGCGCTCACCGGTGTAGGGGGAGGCACGGGGAGAGGAAGGCGTCCAGTGCATCGTCGGAGAGCTCGGCGACGCGTGAGTAGCGAGGAGATCGCACGGCGGGGGATCTTGGCGACTTACATTCGGCTGGTCGGAGCAAGGGGTGGTGCTCGGCGAGGTCGAGAAGCGCAGAAGGGGAGGTCGAGAAGCGCAAGGGGGTGGTGCTCGACGAGGTCGAGAAGCGCCAAGTTCCGCGACGGAGAGGGATCCGACGACGGAATCTCTTCTCGATTCACCCCGTGTGGATCTCTTTTTTGCTGAGGTTTGAAATCCATTGAATCTGTGAATATATTTGCCGTCTAGTAGCGTTTTTGTTGTGGATCTACATCTTAGATAGTTGGATACCTCCATTTTGTTGATGAATTTCTTAGGATTTCACCCGAAATCTCTCATCTCTATCTCGCGGACGCGCGTTGCTTACTACCTGTGTTTGGGGGCTCGAGTGTTTTCTAGGTGTTGGCATTTTGGATAGTACCATACCAGAGTGAAATCAGAGAGTATCTACATGTAGATTGCTAGGATTTTTCAGGAATTACATGTGAATCCGCCTGAGAAATTTGGAGTGTGGGTAGTACTGTACCACAGTGACATGAGATGGGGATATCGTATCTACAGATTAGATTCAGTTGGGTTCGATTATCTACAGGAAGCAGAGTTATAGGTGGCCATAGTTTTCTGAGCTAATGATTTTTTTCTCCATAGATTTAGTTAGTTGTTTTGATCACAAATGCTTTAGTCATATCTTACTGTTTTTTTAACACTTTAACTAAGCTTGATCCCATACAACATTATGTAACCATGAGTTATGTGTTTGTGTCCTGGTGGTTTCTTCATAGGTAAATTGGTTATCCAACATACAGTTACTGATTTTTTAGCGGAGTTTTGTGAGTTTTTGTTTCTGAAACTTGTTGGTTTCTGCATTTTTTATCCACAGTTTTTTTGTTGTATAGAAGTTCAGTAATAAAAATAGGTAAGTTGTTTTTACTATCGAACTAAGTTCACAGATGTATGTAGTTAGTTTGTATACATTCAACAATAGGTAAGATGCTTTTTCTGTCGCACTAAGTTCACATCTGTATGTAGTTAGTTGTATACATAGGGTTTTTCTAGTTCCATCTGGGGTACGTGATTAAGTTGCTACTACTCATGGATCTTAGTTACTTTTTGGTTTCTTATTAAGTTGTCTTGCCAACATAGTTAAAGGGAAGTTGAATTACTTCTTTTTTGAAACTTACTAAGTTGATCAACCGTGCTTTTGCATAAATGAATTAAGCTGACATGCACATGTAACTTGGGTATTGAGTTAGATTTATTTTTTGTTATTAATAAGCAACATTAAAAACCTCATCCCTTTTACATAGCCAAATTGCATTTATCAACATATAATTTTTTCTTTCTAGCAGCTAAGTTTCATTAGGTAGGTTATCTATTTAATTCCACTATATTAATTTCTTTTTTTCATCACCATTATCAGCCAAAAAGGTATAGGGATGACTAACCATTTCCCGCGCCTACAACTGCCAAGTATACGAGTAGGCGGACGTGCATCAACTGGAGTACAACAACGTGAGGGGGTAAAGCATCCTAGTCCTATCATATCCTTTTTTTCCATGGGATTTTCTTTATCACTGATAACTTGTGGGTTTCCTTGTTTGCAGACAGAAGGTATGGCCGCTAACACCGGAACTCCTGGTAGAAGGACTGCCCAAAATGCTGCACCCAGTATAAACGTAGTTCCAGCGTTCACAAGGCAGAAGACGCACGCGGTTCCTGCACCGAATGATGTACCGACTACAAACTGAGCTGCTCCCCGAGCTTCCGTAGTTGCTACCGGGTCTTCTGCAGCTTTAGCGTGTCCAAGGAAGCAGATCCAGGCGGTGTGTGCATGTCTTTTGTTCATTATATTTTATATCTACATTTTTCGTGACAGTTTTATCCATGTTTCTATTTTATGCAGATTGGCAGGAATCGAGCTTGTCCTGCAAGGTTGTTCAAGCTGAACAAGCTTTTAATTAAAGAACAGAAGGATCTGATAATAGAATATGGCTGGAAAGACATGTTAATGGTGAAAGCATCTGAGATGCCTATGGATTTAAGCATGTGGCTGCTGTCCTGTCATGACCTAATAAGAAGTGAGCTCGCAATTCCAGGGAGGGAGAAAATACGAGTAGATGCTGATAGCTTCCACAAGGTTTTCGAGCTTGCAAATGAAGGCTTGCCTGTAGTATATGAGATGGAAACAAAGCCAATTTCATTCATGAATGAAACGTACAACATTGAGGATGGGTCAGCACCAGAGTGGAAGATATGGTGCAAGTTGATCAAGGACATGAACGGGGTAGTGACCTAAAGTTCATAAGGGCGTATTTTGCTGCCGTCATAAGTTGTTTCAGTTGCCCGTCAACTAAATGCAATATCAGTCCAAGATGTTATCCAAGCATAATTAACCTCAGTGTGACTCGGAGAACAAACTTTTGCCAATTCGCCATTGACTAAATAAACTCAGAAGTCAAGAAGATGGGTGTCTCAAAGAAATCGGTCTGATGTTGTCTACAAAACCTTGTGGTACGTCATTAGTTTTTACATCTCCTTCTTCTTTCCATTTACAATTTTCTATCAAAACTTTTTGTTTTTGTTCGGCTTTTCAGTATCGCTTGTTTGAACTCTTTTCATCTTTGTTTGTTTTCTGTCTTTGCAGATCTTATATCTTGATTCTTTAGAGGTTGACGAGCCTGTTCCATCAGTGGAGGATTGCCCAATTCGTGCTGTAGCATGGGATGACAAGCTTATACAAGCAGTTGTACGTAAGGATACAAAGCCAAATGGAGAGTTTGGGAAGTTGAGGGTAAGTACTGTTTTCTTCCCTTTTCAGTTTTGTTTCAAATGCTATCTGATAACATGGTCATATGTCACAATTATTTTTCCTCTTGTTTTTTTACAGTTCAAAGAAGGGGTTGGGCTGACTATTAGAGACAGTTTATTTGTTGGTATGACCAGGACAGAAGATTTTGTCTCATCAAAGCTTCCAAGGAACTTTCCACAAAAGGTTTGACATGTTTCTAGCCGCTTCATTCTCCTTGACTTTATTAGTAAGTTTGTTTCATATTGTATACTGTAGCCACTTTTTTATCAACTCAGGTTGTTTTTTACTCAGAGTATGAAAGGTTGAAGCATAAAGATGCTAAGTTGATTAAATGAAAAATATTAAGTTACTTTCTTAAGCAACATAGGCAACATAGGCTGAATTGTGAATGAACCTAGGGTACCAAGCAGACTAAATCGCATTTTTACTGTCTTCCTACCGTTTTTTTGTTTAGTAAGTTGTGTTTCCCATAAAAGACTAAGTTCTTTTCTATAAAAGACTAAGTTGTTTTCCATAAAAATACTAAGTTTTTTTCCATAAAAGAGTAAGTTCAAAGCATAAAGATCCTAAGTTGATTAAATGAAAAATATTAAGTTACTTTCTTAAGGGTTTTGTCCCAATTCTTTTAGTGTAAATCAACCTAGGATAAAGTTGAAAGGAAACATAGGGATGAAGTGTGAATGAACTTAGGGTACCAAGCAGACTAAGTCGCATATTTAGTGTCTTCCTACCGTTTTTTTGTTTAGTAAGTTGTGTTTCCCATAAAAGACTAAGTTCTTTCTATAAAATACTAAGTTGTTTTCCATAAATGCGATTAGTTGCAACTAAGTTGTTTCACACACAAGACTAAGTCGTTATACTATGTTGCTTCCTTCCTGTCATTTGTTATCTGTGAATTTTTTCCCTGGGTTTTCAATAAATTCTGCTTTTCCGTATTAGTAGTCATAGTTGTTTAATTAACATAGCTAAGTTTATTTTTGTGGGAAATCCTGGAATTACATAGGTTTGGCACTATTTTTTAGTCACATACAACTACTAATTAGGGGCTTTCTGAACTTCATGTGCTGGGTATCTTTTTTCTGTTTTTACTTAGTTGCTCTGATGTTTCTAACTGTGTGCAGAAAAAAGGAAGCTCGTTGTAATGATCGGGGAGTTGTGCACTGACATATCAAACAGGGTAGGAGCATTTGTAGAACAATTAGGTGAGCTAGAAGAGGGAGACAGCAGGGAAAGAGGTGATGATGACAGAAAAAGAAAAAGACAGAGGAAGGGCCCAGATGATAATAATGAAGATAGTGATGATGAGTACAATGCAGATGAAGATGGAGACGACGGCACTGACAACGCAGATGGGGACGCTGAAGGTGAAGACAGGGATGAAGAAGGTGCAAGCAGTAATAGAGAACCACCTAACGCACAGGATATGGATCAAGACCGCACAGATGTTTTTGAAAAGATGCCTAGGAGATCACCAAGGTTCATAAACAGGAATAGGTCATCAACTACTGATTCCCTAGGAAAGAGGCATGTCGATGATACTATCACAGCTGATGAAGGTTTGATTCACTCTTCAAACAAAGCAACTGCCCAGTAGCCTGAGTTGAGCCCATTATCTGACATTAGAGAGTTTGGATCAAGTGAAACTAGAAATATCAACATGTCAAACAAGCAACCTCCACCGGAGTTTGATACATCAGCAAAGACCTACGCAAGTGCCATCTTCATGTCTGAAATATGGAGGGCGCAACATTCTTCTCCTGCAACAACACCAAGAGTGGACCATTTCCATGCTGATCCAGTCGTATAGCATTTGCAAGCAGAGTGCATTGCACTGGATAACTTAGCAATCAGAGGGAACAGGATCATGAAGCAGAAAACAGTTGCGCATAGAGGAAGACCAGTTGGAATCAATGATGTCAATTCTGAATCTGCGCAGGCAGGACCACCAGCAGAATGCTTTGTCTAAAAGGCAAGTTCTGCAAATGTAAGCGAGCCTTCAGTTGCAAGAGGTGCAGGTACTGTTCACACGCCATTTTCAACTAACCAGGGGGGCTATGGAAGTAACACCCAAGGAACGGTAACTCACCCCATTGGTGCAGCAACTACAAACCAACATCAGCATAGACAAGAAAATTGGAGCAAAGCTACAACACCAACAAGCCAAGTCACACAGCCCAAGGTGATGTCATCTATCCCAACACACAAAAGTTGCCCGCCACCACAACCTAAGTCAGTACCACCCGTGGCACCCGCTGTAAGGAGTGCTAGATGGCAAGAAGCTTGTGACCCGCCATCTTTTGATATTGGATTCGACAGCCCACTAAATGAAAATGATCAAGAAGTTGCAAAGACAGTTGTATCGCCAGCAAAAGGCGGGATTACACCTGTGAACCTAAACAAAACTAGGTTTGACGAATATGATGATGATTGGAACACGGAGATGGAACGAGAGGCCATTGAAATCTGTCGCATGGTCAAAAGGCAAAAGAGTTCTGGGGTGGACCAACAACTTAACAAAGGGCTTCAAACACCATTAGCAGCTGCCAATAAAATTGCGTCGTGCACCGATGGGTCTGCCAGCAACAAAGAACCTACTGTTGCGCAATGCAGGATCATTAAAGTTCCCACATACCTGAAATCACCTTATATTGATTATTCAAAGAAGAACACATTCGCATGCTCAGCTGATGTAAAATAAGTCTATGCTCTTGTAACAGCTATGCAAAAAGAAATGGAAGGGGTCAACAGAAAGATACAAGCCCAATAATAGTTAACTTTGAGAAGTACTTTGTGTCTCTACAAGAGCTGGCAAACTCCATGATGCCGTGTGCTGAGTTGAAGAACATTGTTGTTGAACTCAGATTGGAATCACTCAATCATTCAATGGACAGCTTAGAGAAGAAGGTGGTGATGCATTTGAGGATAGAGGTAAGCAACTCAATATTTTTTTAATTATTTGTTACATGGACGTTAATCAATTTTTTGCATGTCCACTAAGTGATTTTTTGCCATGTGTATTCTATCAAATCAAAACCCATAGGTTCTACTTCTACATGGGGATTTGGAAGACAAGGAACTTAAGAAGCATTTCTCGAAGAAGGATGCACAACTAGACAAGAAAAACCTGGTAATTATTCTTTTTCACTTTCTACTTTCTCTGATGTTGTGTCAGCAAGTTAGGACTTGTAGCTAGCTAAGTTGTGTTTTATGTGGTCAGTAAGTTCACTTCTGCATACAGCTAGTTATGTTTTATGTGTTTCTTTTTCGCCCTTCTTTTTTTCTTCCATGTGGTCTGTTTTGTTAAGTTGCTTACAGTTACTTTTTACTAAGTTGTTTTATTAAGTTTTGATGCACATGCAGGGTGACTGGGTTTTCTATCCATAGTCTTTCAAGTTGATTGCCCATTTTTTCTTTACCATTTTGATTTGTTCATTCTAATGTGTAGTTGGCTCACCGGTTTTGCATATCTTGTTCTTTATACACACAAAACAGGTCGTGTTCATAGTAATGGAAAACTTAAGCAATGATCCAAAAATCCCAGTGAACCACTAATGGGTGTTTGTTGCCAACATAAAAGGTCGAAGGTTCGAAGTGCTTGATTCAATGAGGACAGTGGTTGACAAGAAACTGCTCCAAGTCGCAGAGAAAATAAGAGCATCTTTCACAACTTTATGGAAGTTACACTACCCAACTTCGCGCATCAAAATTGACAAGTTTGATGCTTATATGGGTGACATTTTTGCTCCAAAACAGACAACAAAGTAAGTAAAACCTCAGCTATTTTCTGATGGTGTATGATTAGTTCTATGATGGTGTCATATCAGTTCCTTCTTCTGAATCTCTACAACCAAGTTGATTGCTTATACTTTTATCTACTTGCTCTTTACTCTAACCTAAGTTGCGGTAGGGGACCGTGTAGAGTATTTTTGTATGGTGGAGTCTCATTTAGTTGCAAACCAACTAGTTGTTCTTTACTATGGCGTAAGTTTTGCGGTACATATTTGTGTAGAGTTGTATGATGACATATGATTAGTTGCTTCCTTGCATCCTTGCAACCAAGTTGGTTACATGTTTTAAAATCTAGTTGTTCTTATTCTATCTAAGTTGCGTTATGGATTGTGTATAGTAGTATGTCGATGGCTGAATAGTTGCTTTCTAACTACCAATAGCCTAGTCTGCTTACATGAGTCTTACCTAGTTGTTTTTTCCTCTGGCATAAGTTGCGATATGTATCGTGCAGAGTTGTATTGATGTTGTCTGATTAGTTGTTTCAAGAATCCCTACAACCAAGTTGTTGACATGTTTTAAATCCAGTTTCTCCTTTATTCTGGACTAAGTTGTGGTACATATTTATGTAGAGTTGTATGATGGGATCTGATTAGTTGTGTCCCTGTGTGCTTTGAACCATGTTGGTTACATGTTTAAAAATCCAGTTGTTCTTATTCTGCCTAAGTTGCGTTACGGATCGTATATAGTTGTATGTCGATAGCTGAATAGTTGCTTACTAACTACCAACAGCCTAGTCTGCTTACATGAGTGCTACCTAGTTGTTTTTATCTCTGGCATAAGTTTGCGGCATGTATCGTGCAAAGTTGTAATAATGGTGTCTGATTAGTTTCTCCTTTTTATACTGGACTAAGTTGTTTACATGTTTTTTATCTAGTTTGTCCTTTACTCTGGACTAAGTTGCGGTACATATTTGTGTAGAAGTGAACTTATTTTAGGACTATCTGTTGTCACAAACTTTTTTTTTGCAGCAAAGATTGTGGGGTTTTTGCTCTCATGAATGCAGAAAATTGGACAGGCAGGTCTTTTATACATTATGGACCTGAACACATTGAAAGGATAAGGAAGCTGCTGACTCACCGATGGGTTACTTCTGTTAAAAACACAATCAAATTGAAGGAAGTTATCAAGAAAAAATAATGTATAGTTTTCCAACAAACTCTACAATTTTTTTCTGAATTTAATCACAATACCTGTTTCCATACTTTTTGCATGAGCAAATCACAATAACAACAATACATTTACTTCATGGTCTAGATGAATTGGTATAGACTACAAAACAATCATAGCTTCTTGCCCAAAGAGCATGAACCTAATGCCGCTGAGCAAGTAGCAGAATTGTGTCCAGGCTGATTACACACAGTGCACGTTATAATTCTTTTAGCTTGCAACTCAATTCCAGAAGGAAATCGACCCTTCTTCCGACCTTTTGTATTCGACCTGGGAGGGTCAAGAATGACCATTGCTTCTTCAACGGGCTCAACCATATGTCCTTGGCTAATTGGTGCCACAGTAGATGACGGAGGAGGAGCATACAAAGGGTTTGTGTCGAACCAATCACTGGATCTGGTAGACATTGCAGTTGTTGGTATTGCTGGAGTAGGGCTTGAACTTACTGTTCGGCGTTTTTTGGGAACTGGTGTAGCATTTTCAACATTAGTTGCTAGAGCCACGGGAGCTGTTGGGGTAGGTTCTGAAGTTGTTGTCCGTTTTGCCATATGAGCTGAACTAGAGTCCTGATTTGATTTAGAGTTCTTTGACGTACTGGGTGTGTTCTTCTTCTTCTTGACTTTGTCTAGTTGCGCAAACTCCGTTATCATCTCCATGATGTGTCTACGAGCGATAGCTTCATGCTGTTCTAACTTGCTACCAATCTTAGCAACATTTACAAACTTCGTAGACAAGTTGGCAAACCGTAGTTGCTTCTGTGACTCCTCGGGCATTACATCATCTTTAGCTGGGAAACTTGGTTGAACCACAGTTTCCAGAGCTTGTGGAGTCCATCTGTGCAATATGTACCGCTCCAGTATTGCGTCAACTCCAATATGTGTGAACACTTTCAACACATGACAATAAAGCAACCCATCCCTCTCATATTTGCAACAATCACAGTTATAGTTGTCACTCCCTCCATTAGCATTAACCATGTAGCTTCTTCCACCATAGAGATAGCACGACTGGTTGTTAGGGACTAGCAAGTACATGTTGCGGCCTACGAGTTGCACATTGTAGCGGCCTATCAATTCAAACTCAAGCCTGAAATGGTGGTAAATGTCACTTGTATAAATAGCTAATGCATGCTTCTCTATCGGGAACGGGGACCAAGGTTCTACTTCAAGCTCATCTGTTTGGAAATCAGCGTGGCCTTCCTTTCCCAACATCTTTTCCTGAATTTTCTCATATTGTTTCACAAAATGCTTGATTGAATTGTGAGGGTTGATATAACGTTTTAACACAACGTTGAAGCCTTCACTTCTCTGAGTTGATTGCATGAATGGGAAGAAGCGGTGCCTAAAGTAGCAAGGAACCCACATGTGTGCCAACTTCTTCAACCATATAAATGTCTCATGTCCTGCCAACCCCCACTTTAGGACCATCTCTGCCCACTTTGCTTCAAACTCCTCCACTGTCATACTTTCATCAATGCATTCATTGAATTCAAGTGTCAAACCCGGGTTCCTCCCCAAGAATGCACCCAGCTTCTCGTTTGCTTTTTTAATAATATGCCAGCGGCAGTTGCAATGGAAAGTTTCAGGGAAAATAGCAAAAATTGCAAGCCTCATAGCCCAGTCCTGATCTGTGTTAATATTACTTGGTTACTTTCCATGCATGGCCTTAAAGAATTCCCTGAAAAGCCACTTGAAACTTTCCTCTTTCTCATCCCTTAGTAAACCATAGCCAAGCATAAATGTCTGTCCATGCCTATTTATACCTATGAACGGAGCAAAAGGCATGTTGAAATGATTTATCAGGAAAGTTGTATCAAAAGATACACAATCATGGTATGCCTCTGTGTATGCTTTCCTCGCAACACTGTCCACCCACAAAATATTTTCAACTCTATTTTCTTCATCAAACGAAAAATTGGAGTAGAACCAGGGTCCTTCTCTTTTATCTCAGCAAAGTAAGCAACTGTCTCACTCCTGTCCCATTCTTTATTTCCACTTCTAAAGCTTGTGCGCAAATTTGTTATGTCTTTTGGAGCATATGGGACAAAAGCTTCTGCGCCATAAAACGAAGACATGGCAGTCATCATTCGGCCTACAACACATATAGAATAGAAACAATACTTTGTAAGTGTCAAAATTTCATTTAACTAAGCACATAAATCATGTTTACTTTCTATGTGTACAACATCAAATTTTACAAACCTGTCTCTAAGTTGCAATCATGTAGGCATTTCAGGAATGCTTTTTCATCTGCTGGTATGCCTTTATATGATCTTAAATACTTGGACAATGAAGGTTTGACAACCATGGGATGGTTGTGTTCTAGAATGAAATAAGTTACTTCTCATTTATTGTTAACCAACCTGACAATCATTTTGGCTTCACACTTGGTTTGCTTGATTGATTACCTTTTGCGCCTAACTCCTAGCTTGCTAGACGTTGACTTCTTAGCATGGTCAGATTGTCCGCCTTCCTCGTTATCATCCTCTATCTGGATAGGGCTAACTTCTTCCACAACATTCATCTTCTCTTTCTGCTTTTCTTCTTCTGTCTTCGGTTGCCTGTATTTGTTGCAAACAAACGTCTGCTTTCTCAGTACATTAGTGAAAGCTTGTTGATGCGATGTATTTGATTTGATAGAAAAACCCAGCTTTTTAGCATAAGCATTGTAGTATGCTCTTGCATCAGCAATAGTGTCAAACCGCATTCCTAGGAAAGGTTCTTGCGGACTAGATGCAACTTCTTCATTCAATGGGACTCCATCTGCACCTTCATCTGCTAAGTTTGGGTCAGTAGAGGTTGTTGTAGGGACAGTGTTGCTGGGAATTTCATGGTTGCCTCCAGGGGCTGGTGGCGGCACATAGTCAAACTTATCTCCTCTTGCACTATGCACACCTGAGTCACCACCGTCTTCAACCTTCTCAGTTGTATCATTGTCTGGAGATTCCTCCACAATCTCTTCACGGACAGCTTGAGTGCAGAACAGTGGTTCAGGGACATTTAGTTATGTACCTTGAATGTCGTCTTCATCGGGTAGTTCGTTAAGATCCAACCCAGACATCTGCAAAAACAAAAAACCAAGGTCATTTAAGGTTTTTTAAAAAGAAATCAACTATGTTGCCCCACAAAATATAACTTATCAAACAAGCAGACACAACTTAGAGTGTTGCCAATAAGCAACTATGTTAGGCAGTAGTCTACTGCTAGATTATAAACTAGAACTATATTTTTTCCTACAGAACATACACATCATGACATCAACTTGCTATATTCCTATAAAAGTTCCTGGCCCACGTTTTATTTTTCTTCCTACATTTTTTTAGGTACTTCAACTGCTAACAAACTTACGAGAATCATCCTGCTTAGAAACTCACCGGGAAAAAGGATAGCTTTTTCTCCATGCCAGCTCTATGTACAAATTGCAAAACTACCAGATGTGCTATGGGGGTAGTTGCTTCTAAAATTACAATCTTTGTGTATGTCTGAGGAGCCAGATGTGCTTTTTTACTGCAATCTGAAAGCCAGTTGCTTTCACTGTCGGTTTACTGAGGGTTCCATTACCATATGCCATAGTTGTTATCATTGGAATCTGGAATCAGTTTGTGTTTTTCCTCAATCTATATGCAACCTAGTTTGGGTATTACTGCATAGAAAACAGATCTGAAGAGGGGGAGGGGGAGGGTGGGGTGAGAGGGAGGGGGAGTGAGGGAAACAGAGGCATGCTTCTTATGTGTGTATCTTTCCCTTCTTTTTATTACTGCTGCATGTAGATCTCAAGCTTCTTTCATAGTCCTCCAATGGAGATCTGGGAGGATCTGGCTTGTGGAAGAAGAAGATAGAGAGAGGGGAGTTGGTGTCACGTGGTATAGGAGGTGGAGGGAAGTGTGGGGTTGTTGTTTTGGCTGGGGACCTGGGAGTTTTTGGTGAGCGACGCGGGATGGGGGGTGGACAACGCGCGGTGGTGCGTGCCAGCTGGGAGGTTTTCATATCTGGTAGTTTGTTCCAGGGGTACTTTCTATTCTGGGAGGTGGCTGGTTTGGACTAACCAGCCACCGGTTGCTACCTAGATCGACCCTAGTTTTATGTGATCGATCCGTGTGGGAAAATTTCAACAGATAACCCCTTAGCAGTATTCATTACATGGTGCAAATGACAGGAGTACCTTAATTGTGGACTAAAGCTAGCAAAACAAGACAGATTATTGTTAAAAATTGGGAAAAGGTAGGATATATTTATGATGGATCAAAATAAAATAAGTCTGCTTCTCACTCGATCTCCGAGAAAAAATCAGACACTAATTGTTTATTTATAATTTATCTAATGCTGGCTTTATTACACAATAAGATTAGATGCCACCGAATTCATGTTGATTTAGTTCCTCCTAGTATGTGAGAACGTAGCTGTCATCAAAGAAGTAAGTAGTGAAAAAGTTCGGACCAGCTCAAGTCAAACCCATATACACCAGCTAATATACATGATGTAGCTGTTGCATGTAGGTGTGCATAGCTGCGGCATTGTTTTTTTTATACGCGGGATGATAGATAATAGATAATAACCACATGAACTGACTACGTGAATTTAGGAACTTAGAACAAGACTTTTGGGGAAATCATTCGATCATAGCTCGCATGGCATAAACATTACCAATACTACAAGTGAAGGTATGCCGGATGCCGCAAAGAACAAGTACGTTTGAGCGGCAGTAAGAAGCTAGGCAAGGCCATACTACGGTACCTAAGAACAAATTATGCCATCAACCAACTGCACTGTACATTTACTAATCATAGCTACAATAAACTATTCCATCAACCAATTGCAATGACCGCTAACTACCGATTGCTATTTTAACTGTAAGTGCGCCAATTCCATCAACAGAATAATCTAAATCTAAATTGTAATAAAATGATCAGTAACAACCTCTCTACGTACCTGCATGTGCTCTTTCTCAAATCATGTATGTGCATCGACCATATCAAGATGGAATGTTTATGCAATCAATAATGCTGCTAGTTTCCATGTCCCTTACATCACATCTTGCTAATCTGTGGTGTATGACATTTTGGTTGAAACGTTCCTTTTCCTGCTCCCGAAAAATGGATTCATCACTAGGTGTCATTTTTCTAGCCATGCCACTTAATGCCAATATCACAGGGTAGTGTAAAGATGGTAGGAAGTGGTCAGATTAAGCGTTGTGCTTAGAAGTCAGAGTTACCAATAGCTGACGATCCTTGACCGAAATTTTCTTTTCATCACTACGACCAGGATAGATCAAAGTCAAACGAAACGGAGAACATAGCAGCCTTGTTACGAAGCCAGATTGTTACAGCACTAATCTTCTACTAATAAACAATGGCAAAGGGAAATCTAATGAAGGTTTATAAGTATAGCTGAACCCAGTGTCTGTATAGCAGCTCCGACCCTTACTCTTTTGTTCTCTTGCTCATCCTTCATCAGAAAATTTTAGCTATCCCGGAAGACCAAAGAGTAAGCCTCTAGTTTTCCAAGCTAATTTCCTAAGAAAACCATGCATCCACTTAATCACACACACACGAATAGATTCCCACCCCATTTCTTTGGTTTGGCTCTTGTGCTACTGGTTTCCTTGGCTTCTCCCACCAGCTCCTGCATAGAGCAGGAGAAGACCTTCCTTCTCCAATTCATTGCTGGGCTCTCGCGGGATGGTGACCTCACGACATTGTGGCGGAGCGATACAAACTGTTGTAGTTGGGAAGGGATTACCTCCAGTCCCAATAGGACGGTCACTGATGTTTTGTTGCCTTCTCGGGGTCTCGAGGGGAACATATCTCCGTGCCTTGTAAACCTCACTGGCCTGTTGCATCTGAACCTGTCACACAACTCGTTGTCCGGTGGCTTGCCGCCGGAATTGGTTTCGTCAAGCAGCCCCACTGCCTTGACGTTAGTTTCAACCTTCTGACAGGAGGCTTGCATGAGATACCACCTTCAACCCCTACACGGCCTCTGCAGGTACTAAACATATCAAGCAACTTGTTTACAGGAAAGTTCCCATCCACTATATGGGAGGTGATGAAGAGCTTGGTTACACTTAATGCCAGCACCAATAGTTTTACTGGTCAGATACCTACTACACCTTGTGTTAGTGCGCATTCTTTTGCTATACTTGACCTCAGTTCTAACCAATTCAGTGGAAACATTCCTTGGGGAATTAGTAATTGCACTGTGCTGAAATTGCTCATAGCTGGCTACAACAATCTCCATGTTATTCTTCCAGATGAGCTTTTTAATGTTACCTCTCTAGAGCACCTTTCTCTACCTAGAAATTGGTTAGAAGGAGCTCTCGATGGCATTAGCAAGCTCACAAATCTGGTCACCCTTGATCTTGGGGGGAATGAGATCAGCGGCAATATTCCAGAGTCTATAGGTGACTTGAAGAGATTGGAGGAGCTGCATTTGGGACACAACAACATGTCAGGGGAGCTGCCAACAACTCTGAGCAACTGCACAAATCTCATAACAATTGACCTTAGAATAAACCACTTCAGTGGGGAACTTACCAAGCTTAACTTCTCAAACTTGTACAATCTAACAAAATTAGATCTTTTGTACAACAGCTTCACTGGCACAGTACCAAAAAGTAGATACTCTTGCAGCAGGCTCGTTGCGCTACGACTATCTTGCAACAAATTAGGTGAGCATCTTTCACCAAGAATAAACGACCTGAAGTACCTTGACTTTCTATCACTTGCTGATAACTATTTCACGAACATCACAAATGCACTACACATCCTTAAGAGCTCTAGGAACCTTGCCACCTTGTTTATCGGTAATAACTTCAAGGGAGAGCTCATGCCAGAGGATGAAAGAATTGATGGATTCCATAATCTTCATGTTTTGGACATCGAAGGTTGCCAGTTATCAAGGAAAAATACCTCTATGGATATGAAGGCTCACAAATTTGAATATGTTACTTTTAAATAGAAATCAACTCAGTGGACCAATACCAGGTTGGATCAACTCTCTAAGCCATCTATTCTTTATGGATGTGTCAGATAACAATCTTACAGGAGCAATCCCATTGAACTTGACAGAGATGCCAATGCTAAAACCAACTGGAGACGCAACTCAGTTTGACCCGGTTTTCCATCTACCTGTTTATGATGCTCCATCAAAAGAATACCGTATTGTTGCATCTGTCCCAAAAGTGTTGAATCTAACCCACAACTACTTCACAGGTGTGATTCCCCAACAGATTGGCCAGTTGAGAGTACTTGATGTACTTGATTTTAGTTTCAACAAGTTATCTGGACAGATCCCAAAATCAATTGGAAACATCACAAACTTGATGTTGCTATACTTATCAAACAATAATCTCACAGGTGTGATTCCAGGTGCATTGGACAATCTACACTTCCTTGGAAAGTTTAATGTTTCTCACAATGATCTAGAAGGTCATGTTCCATCTGGTGGCCAGTTTCACACATTTGGGACTTCTAGCTTTGATGGGAATGCAAAGCTCTGCGGGCCTATGCTCATTCGCAAATGTGGTTCAGCAGAAGCACCTCCAGCGACTTCCCTTTCAACAAAACAATTTGGTTACAAGGTGTCCTTCGGGATTGCCTTCAGTGCATTCTTTATTGTAGGGGTGTTGTACTCCCTCTGTTTCAAATTACTCCGCCGGCGCGCTTATGTAGGTGGGCTAGTACTCCTTCATTTTTCATTCAAAAAAATCCTAAATTTTTTGAAATAGATAGTATGAAATGTGTAGTACCTATACCAAAAATCCTATGAATTTTTTGATAAAAAATAAGAGAATACTAAGCCACCTAGGTAACCGTGCGCGCGGAGTAATTTGAAACAGAGGGAGTATGATCAAATAGTACTATCGAGGTATTTTTTGTGTATTAATTAGGTCTGGAGGAAGGTGCTAGGATTAAGAGTGAATATATTTTGTGGACTGTGTAAGTATGTAATAATGCCGGATGGTTTAAACTGGCACAGTATCAATACAATGAAAACTTTACCTTATGGGAGTCTATATATAACTTTCGTCGGAACAAAACAAAAAAATCATTGGAATTTCGTTTCACCATTTTCTTTACTTGCTAAACATTAACACTGGAGTTAGACTAAATTCTTAGTTATACTATCTCAAGCGGTTCCCAACCACGATATGATCTCAAGCGGCTCTCACTTGAGAAGATCCCAGAAACACCAACATCTCTATCTTGAATCATTGTTTCACAAGCAAACCATAGGTCGGTTCTGCTGGAGGACGATAGTGATGCTAGCTAATTCTTCAAGTGATGAGTTGCTAAATAAAATTGGTAGTTGTAGTTATTACAACTGGTCAGTAAATACCATCAAACTGATAAAAAAATGATGGTTATCAACAATATAAATATCCGATATTGCTCCCATAGAAAATTAACGAAGGCAAAAGTGGTCGTTGACAAAAAATGTGATCGTTGTTCCTCACAATTAAAACTACACACCATCCTGTGTCGTTAAAAATATAATGACCAACAAAAGTATGTGGCCGTTATTACTTTTAACAATGAAGCCTGTAACGACAACTAAAGACCACCGAATTATGGTCGTTAATGATTTTTAGCGATCATATTTAGACTTTTAACGACCACATATACCGTTGTTAAAATTCATTTCTCCAGTAGTGAAGGAAACATGCTCCTGGCCAGACTCCTGTTCTCCTGGAGGCGCAGACTAGCAGCGGAAGACCGGGTCCGCATGGAAATCTACAGCTGAGTTCCTTCTCCTTCCTGGTAAGATAAATAATCTCTGCTAATTTTTACCTCTATTTTGGCTTTTTCTCTAGATCGATCTCAGCATACCTTCGCTTATCCTTGGCTAAGAACAACTTCAGCTGCCGCGCTAAAAGCTATATGCAGCGCATTGCATACGGATATAGCGCGCGGCGCTGACCGGCGTTTCACCGGAGGCGCTACTTAGTAGTGCGCGGCAAGCACCAAAAAGTAGCGTTGAAACACATATTTTCTTATATCTACACCAACAAAGATCAAACAAACTAGAAAAAAATAGACTGAATATATAGGTGCATCAAACAAAGTCCAGCATAGTTCAACCCTACATTCTATGATTCGCCCTCGTCGGAGGTGGTCTCGTCGATGTCTACAAGTCGAAATCGGATTCGTCCTCCGTCGAGGACTCCACCGGTGTCGACCGGAGCTGGTCTAGCCAGCGGTTGCCGTCGTCGACCGTATGGAGTCCGGCTAGTTGCGCCTCGATGAACGCTCGGCGGTGTGCCTTGTTGGCCCTCCTCGCACAATAGCGTGCCTTGCGCTCCTCCTTCCTCTGCACGTAGAAGACGACCTTGCCGTCGACGTCCTCCAGGAAGTGGGCGGCCCACTCCGCCCTCGGGCGCTCGTCCTCCTTGGCGTGGTAGAGGCTCCGGAGACGTGTGGCGTGGCGCCGCTTCTCCTCCTCGGTGACAAGGCGTGGCGGCAGCGAGAGCATCTCCGCCTGCTCGCGCGTCCACACGTCGTGGAAGTTCATCTGTGCGCGCGGGTGGCTGGGGCATCACGCCGCTGCGTCGAACACGCGCGCCATCTCGAACGTGCTGAGGACGATGCGGTCACCGCCGCCGCGGATCTCGGCTTAGAATGTGTCGTTGGGCGGGCGCGCACCCTAGAAGCCAGACTGATATTTTGAGATAATAATAACGTGTATTGATTTGAACAATAGTACAAAGTTTATATAGAAGAGAGGAGGGAGGGTCGGCCGGCCTAAACCGACTTAGGACCGACTTAGGACTAGAGTCCTACTCTAACTCAAACTCAATTCTAATACCCCCTGCAGTGTGAACGTCGGGCGCCACGATGTTGAGACTGGAGCGAATATCTGTAAATGTTGCAATGGAGAGACCCTTGGTGAAGATATCTGCAAATTGAGCGCTGGTCGGAACATGAAGAACGCGAACCTCGCCGAGAGCCACCTTCTCTCGAACAAAATTAATATCAATCTCTATGTGCTTGGTGCGTCGATGCTGAACCGGATTAGAGGTCATGTAGACTACAGATATATTGTCACAATAGACAATGATAGCACGCTCAATTGGTCGATGAAGCTCGGTAAGAAGCTGACGTATCCAGACCGCTTCGGCCACTGCATGGGCAACCGCCCGGTATTCTGCTTCCGCCGATGACCTAAAAACTGTAACCTGTCTTTTCGAAGACCAAGAAACAAGATTATCACCCAAATAAACACAAAAGACGGATGTGGATCGTCGAATATCTGGACAACCTGCCCAGTCTGCATCAGAATAAACTGTCAAGCTTGTAGGAGTAGAATAATTAAGAAGTAGACCATGGTCGAGAGTGCCTTTGAGATAGCGTAGAATTCGTTTGACATGAGAAAGGTGGGGAACACGTGGATAATGCATATACAATCAAGCTTGCTGAACATAATAAGAAATATCAGAACGTGTGAGAGTAGTATATTGTAGTGCCCCTGTGAGACTGCGATAGAATGTAGGATCGGGGACGGGATCACCATCCGCCGATAGTTTGGCGCCGATGTCAACAGGGGTATGGCTGGGCTGACAGTGAAGCATGCAAGCACGAGATAAGAGATCGATAATATATTGGTGTTGAGAAAGAAAGAGAGTGGAATAATTTCGAGAAGCGGTAACACCGAGAAAATGATGAAGTGGTCCTAAATCAGTCATAGAGAATTCCTGATTGAGAAGGGTGATAATATGGCTAAGAAAGGAGTCAGAGGAGGTGGTTAGAACTATATCATCGACATAGAGAAGAAGATAAGCGGTTTGAGTAGAAGAGCGAAAACTAAAGAGAGAGGAATCAGATTTAGAGGGAAGAAAACCTATAGTTTGAATAAATGTGGCGAAGCGTTGAAACCACACATGTGGTGCTTGTTTGAGACCGTAAAGAGATTTTTGGAGAAGACACACAACATCAGGATGGAAAGAATCTACAAAGCCAGAGGGTTGTTGACAATAGACGGTCTCATTGAGAGTGCCATGCAGAAAAGCATATTTAACATCAAGTTGATGAATCGGCCATGAGGAAGATACAACAAGACTAAGAATAATGCGAATAGTACTTGGTTTAACAACAAGTTAAAAGGTTTCATCGAAGTCAATCTATGATGTTGAGAAAAACCCCGGCATACCCAACGAGCCTTGTACCGTGCGAGAGACCCATCAGAATTATATTTGTGGCGAAAAACCCACTTGCCTGAAACAACATTGGCGCCGGGAGGTTTAGGAACGAGAGTCCATGTATTATTTTGAAGAAGGGCATCGAACTCATCACGCATGGCAGAATGCCAAAGAGGATCTATAAGAGCTCGTTTGTAGGAGGTAGGAATTGGGGAAATAGTTGGGGTGGCATCGAGGTTAAGAAAACGGCGAGGAACGTGAAATCCCTTTTTACCACGAGTACATGATGGCTCAAAATGTATCGAGCTCGTTGGGAAACCCCAAGAGGAAGGTATGATGAGCACAGTAGCAAGTTTTCCCTTAGTAATGAAACCAAGGTTATCGAACCAATAGGAGTAAGGAAACACCTCCAAGGTGTTGTTTCTAACCTGGAATCCTACACAACACAACCATAGAACTTTGCCCCCAACTTACAGTGAGGTTGTCAATCTCACCGGTTTGCTAAAAACAAAGGATTCAACGTATTGTGTGGAAGATAGTAATTGCTTGCAGAAAGTAAACAGAAAACAGTAAATAGATTGTAGATTGTAGATTGATGGTAAAAGAATGAACCCGGGTCCATAGTTCACTAGAGGTGATTCTCCTTAAGATAGTTAACATGTTGGGTGAACAAATTACAGCGGGGCAATTGACAGACACCGAGAAAGCATGCATGCATATACTAATCATCTTGACTCCTATGAGATTTGATTGGGTATTACAACATTATACATAGACCGTAATCTAACTGCATCTATGACTAGTAATCGACCTTTTAGGTTATCATCCGAACCCCCTCCAGTATTAAGTTGCAAGCAACAGATAATTGGATTAAGAAAACTATGTAAAGTAAACAATATGATTTTTCTATGAACAAAGGATTGTTGTTTTCTCCCTAGTAGCAACAACACATCTAGTACCTTAGAGATTTCTGTCACTTCCCCAGATTCCTAGAGGCATGAACCCACTATCGAGCATAAATACTCCCTCTTGGAGTTGCAAGCATCAACTCGGCCAACATAGCTACTAATAACGGAAAGCATGCAAGATCACAAATAACAAAGACATGATAGAATCAATAATCAATCTGAAATAGCCTCTCAATATCCATCGGATCCCCGCAAACACAACATGTATATTACAAATAGATGATCTTGATCATGAACGGAGCTCACAAGATCTAAACATGGTGGCACAAAGGAGGAGAACCAACCATCTATCTACTACATGGGATAAACTACTCACGCATCACACTGTAGTCCAGGGATAAACTACTCACGCATCACACCAGAGGCTGTCATGGTGATGAAGAAGGCCTCCAGGGTGATCTCTCTCCTCCGGCAGGGTGCCGGGAAGAGCTTTAGATCCCTCCCGATCTAGGTATGGAGATGGCGCTGGCTACAGACTCTTTCATGGAATTTTGATCGGGTACTTAGGGTTTTCGTCTCAGGAGACTTTTATAGGCGAAGGGGCAAGGTTGGTGGAGTGCCAGGGGGCCCACACCCCCTAGTGGCGCGGCTAGGGCAGCCCGCGCCGCCACCAGGTGTGGCTGCCCTGGTGCGCCACTTTGTCTCCCCTTCGGACTCCGTGTTGCTTCAGGTAAAATATTGACTTTGGCTTTCGTCCGGTCCAATTCCGAGAATATTTCCTTACTAGCTTTTCTGAAACCAAAAACAGCAGAAAACAGGCAACTGACACTGTGGCATCTTGTTAATAGGTTAGTTTCAGAAAATGTGTAAAAATACTCCAAAGTGTGGACAAAACATAAGAAAGTGGATATAAAACAAGCATGGAACATCAAAAATTATAGATACATTTCCAATGTATCAACATTCCCAAGCTTAACTCTTGCTCGTCCTCGAGTAGGTAAGTGATAAAAAATAAGAATTTTTTAGGTGACATGCACCATCATAATCTTGATCAAAGTATTTGTAAAACATTGATAGATCTTAGTACTTTAATATAGCATGAAAGATATAGTTCTAACAATAAGACATGGCAACTATGTTATAACATGAAAAAGGTACAAACAAAAGATTCATGAATAACAATGCTTTGAAAGACGTTTGTTTGTTTCACATATAGAAAACATAATAAGAATAGTATTCAGCTTGTCCCTCATAGTGTAGCAAAACATAAATGCATAGGACACCTTCAAAGTTCATAAGGGTGACTAGATACAAATAGTTTAAGAACAAGCAATATCAAAGTTATGAATCAATCAACAAGTTTTGGGACAATGCACATTAAACTAAGAATGGCCACTATGCTCTCTCAATAGGTGCATAAAGATAGAAGATGGAGACTCAACATAAAAGTAAAAGAAAAGGCCCTTCGTAGAAGGAAGCAGGGATTCAAGTTTCATAAAAAGCTTCCAAAAGTTATGGTACTTATTAGCTTTCAGCTCTCATTGCCCCTATCATAAGCATCTTTAGGTGATTAAGATTAAAGTGAACAAATATGAGGATATGCTTGACAAGTTATAAGCTGAAAATCTCATGCCCCTTACTTACGAGTACCATTCCTCATGCTACTTAAGTTTAATTAGTCACAAGTAAGTTTTTGTCATTATAAGTACATGTATATCATAGAGAACCGCCAACGAGGTACCCCTTGCCCGATGATATGAAAGATTCCTCATATCAAAATGACAAGACAAGCAGACAATGAGCATCTTAACTATCCTTTTATTTCCTATTTGCATATGCCTCTTTTTTTCTTTTTTTTTCTTTTTTTCTTTCCTATTTGCATAGGCTTTTTTATAGAGGATGCTTCATAGATTGCTCACTATGGTTACACTACAGGTTTCCACCATGATTAGGCATGGATTAGACCAGCCACCCAGGCGTTTCTCTAACACATATACGAACTCCATGAGCCTTACAAGATCCCCTTTCATTTCACACCGTCGGGATCCATAAGCAAAAGAACATGATATCAACTGAATAAAGTGCAATGTTGAAAGTGTTCCCCATGATAACATGGTTCTGCTAATTCACAACTTACAAAACGCAAGCGTATACGCAACATATATGGGCACAATGGTTCAAGTTTATTAAGTGCAAGAAAAGTAAAGTGTACCATCAAGTTCATGAGAGCTTTTAATCACTAATTTTCACATAACAAGTTTAATTCGGAAGGTAGATAAAAAATGAATATACTTGGAATAGCAAATGCTAATAGGTAGGTATGGTGGACTCTTTGGAATAACTTGGTTTTATTTGGAGTTGGATGCATGAGTGGAACTCATACTTGGTATGGAGGCTAGCAGAAGACTGGGAGCGACCAACTAAGAGAACAATAAATGTCGTAATCATGCAAAGCGACAAAACATCATTAATTAAAGCATAAAGTGATATTACAAGTCGAAAACTAAATGATCATAGAGGCTATGGTGACTTGGGATAGTCTTAACATGGTGTGAGCATGCGCCAAGTCAACCCAAATAAAGCATTTAAAGGAGAATACAACAATATTATGCTTTAATATGCTAGAACAACACATGATTCTTTAAAGGCGCATTAAGCAATCTCAATTGTTTGGAATAAGTCATGCTACAGCAATAATCACTAAACATAAAGTCAAAACAATATCAAGCATGACATGATAAAGCCTAGGCCACAGTCAAAAGCAAGCTCCTTTTATACCACTTAAGCATGAACTTTCCTACTCTTTTCCAATCCAAATAAACTTATTTGAAAACTATCATATATGAACGAGGGGGTCCAACCAATTTATTCAAGCAAACAAAAACTAAAAACTAAACGAAGACGCTCCAAGAATAACATAATTGTGCATGAAACAATAAAAATGAAGTGTTTGGAAGAAACCTGAGATTTTTATTGATGAAGAAGGGGATGCCTTGGGCATCCCCAAGCTTTGACGCTTGTACTTCTTGAATATTTCTTGGGGTGACACGGGTGGCATCCCCAAGCTTGAGCTTTTGTCCATACTTCATCTTATTACATTATCCTTCCCTACACTTAAAAATTTCCTTCATACAAAACTTCACACAATCTTCATTAGCAACATTAGTGCACTCAAGATAATAAGTCTTTCGATTCAGTTTCAACACAAGTAAAACTTACATTAAAACACAATCTACTGTAGAACTTCCTT
The DNA here is from genome assembly GCA_023614405.1 of Avena insularis. Classification (NCBI taxonomy): domain Eukaryota; kingdom Viridiplantae; phylum Streptophyta; class Magnoliopsida; order Poales; family Poaceae; genus Avena; species Avena insularis. The sequence continues at coordinate 158,764,570 of CM042694.1, read as the reverse complement.
TAAAAAGTTCAAGTGATAAAGAGAACTCAAAGAGAAAGAGATTAAGAGGCATATGCAAATAATGGTAGCAATCTGTCAAAACAGACCAGCAGGTAAAAACCAATTTTTTCGAAGACCTTATGTTGCTCAAATCGAAGACTATTGAACTAAATAAAGTTAGATAACAACCTAAAACAGAAGCACAAAAAATTACAGTTCAATCCGATGTACAGAGATTCTTCACGAATTTTTATAGCGAATCACAAAAATCTGTTTCGGGACAGTAACTTTCCCAAATCTTATTTCTCTCTTATTAGAGGTTACTCTTGGCACAAAAACCATACAAAAATGATAAGGAGAGGTTATTATAGAGGTAATAACTTCCAAGACTCAAAAAAATACTCCTAAATAAAGTTGGGTTATCTCCCAATAAGTTCTTTTCTTTAACGCCTTTGAGCTAGGCATAAGAAGCAAGAAAAGAATCAAGTATTCTCAAATGAAGAAGCATTAAGAGCAAATTTTGTTTTAATAGGAGAAGCAAAAGGAATCTTCTCTCTCTTCTTAGGGAAGTGTTCTATACCTTTCTTGAGTGGGAATTGATATTTAATGGTGCCTTCTTTCATATCAATAATGGCACCAACAGTTCTAAGGAAAGGTCTTCCCAAAATAATAGGACAAGAAGCATTGCATTCAACATCCCAAACATAGAAATCAACAGGGACATAGGTATTGTTAACCATAATAAGAAAATCATTAATACTCCCCATGAGTTTCTTTTTAGCACTATCATGAAGTTGGACATTTAAATAACAATCTTCCAATGGTGACAAATCAAGCATTTCATAAATCTTTCTAGGCATAATAGAAACACTACTATCAAGATCACATAAATCTTTGAGATCAAAATCATTCAATTTCATATTAATGATGGGTTCCCAACCATCTTCTTCTTTCATAGGAATAGAAGCTTTATGTTTCATCTTTTCTTCTTTAATTTTTATGAGAGCATCAGTAATGTGTTTTGTAAAGGCCATATTCATAGCACTAACATTAGGACTTTTAGCAAGCTTTTGTAGGAACATAATTACTTCAGAGATATTGCAACCATCAAGATCAAAATCATAATCACCATCTAAAGTAGTAGAGCTATTGTTTCCCATATTTCAAAGAATTTCAGCATTTTTATTAGAAAAAGTTCCATTTGTTTTAGGTATTGTTGAAGAAGGAACTTCATGTAGTTTGCTAGCATTAACATTAGTGGTGGTGATAGTAGAAATACTAATATTTCTAGCAATTTCATCTTCTCTGTCCCACTTAGCATGCAATTCAGCTAACAGTCTAACATTTTCATCAATTCTAACTTGTATGGCATTAGTAGCAGCAAAGGGATTTTCAATAGTTTCAGGTTTAGCCGCCATTTTATTCAAAGAAGATTGTGCTTCAGACAATGATGTTATATTTCCTTCAGCATTACAGAGTTTTCCCTCAATAGTTTTATTGAAAGCAGTTTGTTTACTAATAAAATCTTTAAGCATAATTTCAAGTTCAGAGGGTGCACTTCTATTATTGTTGTAGGAATTTACATAAGCATTACCATTATTGGGAGGATATGGCCTATAATTATTATTACCAAAATTATTCCTGTAGGCATTGTTGCTAAAATTATTATTTCTAATAAAGTTCACATCAACTTGCTCTTCTTGAGCAACCAAAGAGGCTAAGGGAACATGATTTGGATCAATATGAGTTTTCCCATTAACAAACATATACATAATAACATCAATTTTATCACTCAAGGAGGAGGTTTCTTCAACAGAATTTACCTTCTTACCTGGTGGAGCTCTCTCAGTGTGCCATTCAGAATAGTTAACCATCATATTATCCAAAAACTTTGTTGCAGCACCCAAAGTAATGGTCATAAAGGTCCCTCCAGCAGCAGAATCCAGCAGATTTCTTGAAGAATAATTCAGTCCTGCATAAAAGGTTTGAATAATCATCCAAACAGTCAATTCATGAGTCGGACAATTCTTTACCAAAGATTTCATTCTTTCTCAAGCTTGAGCAACATGTTCATTATCAGAATGTTTAAATTTCATTATTTCACTTCTCATATATATAATCTTAGCAGGGGGATAGTATTTTACAATAAAAGCATCTTTGCATTTAGTCCAAGAATCAATACTATTTGTAGTTAGGGATAGCAACCATTCTTTAGCTTTTCCTCTCAAAGAGAAAGGAAACAATTTAAGCTTAATAATATCTCCATCTATATCCCTATGTTTTTGCATCTCACAAAGTTTAACAAAGTTATTAAGGTGAGCAGCAGCATCTTCAGTACCAACACCAGAGAATTGTTCTTTCATAACAAGATTGAGCAAAGCAGGTTTATTTTCAAGGAAAGTAGCTTCAGGAATAGGTGGAGCAATAGGTGTGCACATGAAATCATTGTTGTTGGTGCTAGTGAAGTCACACAACTTAGTGTTTTCAAGAGTATTCATTTTTTGTGTTTTTAATATAAAGAAGTAAACTAGTACAACTAATTTTTTGTGTGTTTTTGATAAAGAAACAAGCAAACAAAACAGAAATAAACTAAGCAAAACAAATAAAAACAAAGTAAAGAGATTGGTTATGAGGGACTCCCCTTGTGAATATGTCCTTGACTCCCCGGCAACGGTGCCAGAAAAAGTGCTTGATGGCTCAAAATGTATCGAGCTCGTTGGGGAACCCCAAGAGGAAGGTATAATAAGCACAGTAGCAAGTTTTGCCTCAGTTATGAAACCAAGGTTATCGAACCAGTAGGAGCAAGGAAACACCTCCAAGGTGTTGTTTCCAACTTGGAATCCTGCACAACACAACCACAGAACTTTGCCCCCAACTTATAGTGAGGTTGTCAATCTCACCGGTTTGCTGAAACAAAGGATTCAACGTATTGTGTGGAAGATAGTAATTGCTTGCAGAAAGTAAACAGAAAACAGTAAATAGATTGTAGATTGATGGTAAAAGAATGGACAGGGGTCCATAGTTCACTAGAGGTGATTCTCCTTAAGATAGTTAACATGTTGGGTGAACAAATTACAGCGGGGCAATTGACTAATCATCTTGACTCCTATGAGATTTGATTGGGCATTATAATATTATACATAGACCGTAATCCAACTGCATCTATGACTAATAATCGACCTTCAGGTTATCATCCGAACCCCCTCCAGTATTAAGTTGTAAGCAACAGATAATTGCATTAAGCAAAGTGTGTAAAGTAAACAATACGATTGTTCTATGAACAAAGGATTGCTGTTTTCTCCCTAGTAGCAATAGCACATCTAGTACCTTAGAGATTTCTATCACTTCCCGAGATTCCTAGAGGCATGAACCCACTATCGAGCATAAATACTCCCTCTTGGAGTTGCTAGCATCAACTCGGCCAAGATAGCTACTAACAACGGAAAGCATGCAAGATCACAAATAACAAAGACATGATAGAATCAATAATCAATCTGAAATAGCATCCCAATATCCATCGGATCCCCACAAACACAACATGTAGATTACAAATAGATGATCTTGATCATGAACAGAGCTCACAAGAGCTAAACATGGTGGCACAAAAGAGGAGAACCAACCATCTAGCTACTACATGGACCCGTAGTCCAGGGATGAACTACTCACGCATCACACTAGAGGCAGTCATGGTGATGAAGAAGTCCTCCAGGGTGATCTCTTCCCTCTGGCAGGGTGCCGGGAAGAGCTTCATATCCCTCTCGATCTAGGGATGGAGATGGCGGCGGCTACATACTCTTTCATGGAATTTTGATCGGGTACTTAGGGTTTTCGTCCCTGGAGACTTTTATAGGCGAAGGGGCAAGGTCGATGGAGTGTCAGGAGGCCCACACCCCCTGGTGGCGCGGCTAGGGCAGCCCGCGCCGCCACCAGGTGTGGCTACCCTTGTGCGCCACTTCGTCTCCCCTCCAGACTCCGTGTTGCTTCGGGTAAAATATTGACTTTGGCTTTCGTGCGCTCCAATTCCGATAATATTTCCTTACTAGCTTTTCTGAAACCAAAAACAGCAGAAAATAGGCAACTGGCACTATGGCATCTTGTTAATAGGTTAGTTCCAGAAAATGTGTAAAAATACTCTAAAGTGTGGACAAAACATAAGAAAGTAGATATAAAACAAGCATGGAACATTAAAAAATTTAGATACGTTTCCAACATATCAGTACACATGACATGATCGTTAGCGGGAATTGTGACGGGAACGGTGTGAGGAGGAAGTTGTGGAGTGGGAGAGTTACTTGGAGTACTAGCAGCGCTAGTAGGAGACGGGGTATGTGTGTCTGTTCCTGCAGAGGACGCGGTGGTGGTGGGCGAGGACCCGGCAGGAGATCCTGCCGCGGCAGGAGAAAGTGGTGCGACAGGCTGCCGCAGAGCCTCGGCAGGCTGGTCGGCTACCGCGGCAGAGGTAACCATGGGCACGAAGGCAGGAATAAGGGAGCGCGGCGTGATCGTACGTTGGGTAGGCGGGGAAGAAGTAGGCGTAGACGACTACATGATGGAGTATGGAAAAGTATTTTCATCGAAGATGACATGATGTGAGACTAGAACACGTCCAGAAGAGGGGTCGAAACATCGAGAGCCTTTGTGATCGTCGGAGGGTCCGAGATAAATACATGGTAATGAGCGAGGAGAAAGTTTGTTAGGGGCGGTGGAGGAGGTGTTGGGGAAACAAAGACAACCAAAAACACGCAATTTGGAAGAGTCGGGATGATGTAGGAAGAGAGACTGAAAGAAAGTATAGAGTGGACACATTTTGGTTGGTCGGATGTTAAGGAGATATGTTGCCGTGCGAAGCGCTTCAGCCCAAAACCGAGGGGGAAGAGAGACTTGGATGAGTAAAGTAGAAATAATATCATTGATGGATCGTAGGGATCGTTCGGCTTTACCGTTTTGAGGAGAAGTGTATGGACAAGAAAAACGTAAGAGAATGCCTTGAGAGAGAAAGAAAGATCTGTTTTGGGTATTGTCAAACTCTCGGCCATTGTCACATTGGATAAAACGTATGGGAAGGCCGAAGTGTGTAAGAATATATCGCTGAAAATTTAGAAAAATTGAGTGCACATCGGATTTGGCGCGAATAGGAAATGTCCATATGTAGTGATAATAATCGTCAAGAATAACAAGATAGTATTTGAAACCAGAAACACTAGGAAGCGGGGAGGTCCATAGATCACAATGCAATAACTCAAACGGAAAAGTACTATAGATAGTTGATGTGCCGAAAGGTAATCTAACATATTTGTCGCATTGATAGGCATTACAAATAGAGGGATCATGAGAAGAACTAGAACTATCAATAGGGAGACTAAATTCTTGAAGCAAAGACGACATAGTATTTTTATTGGGGTGGCCAAGCCGACGGTGCCAAAGGTCGACGGAGGTGTGCATGGCTTGAGGAGTGGAAGATGGTGTGCCATGTAGAGGATAGAGATCGCCCGAACTATTGTAGAGAGCGAGGACCTCCGCCGTTTTCAGATCTTTCACAGATAAGCCAAACGGGTCAAACTCTAAAGAAACATTGTTGTCGATAGTAAAGTAACGAACAAAGATGAGATTTTTGATTAAAGATGAAGCAACAAGAATATTGAGGAGCAAAGAATTTGTGTGCGGATTAGTGATGTATGATTGGCCGGCACAAGATATAGGAATTGAAGAACCATCACCAATAGTTATAGAGGAAAAAGGGGAAGAAGAACAAGCTGACAGAAAATCCATATTTGAAGACATGTGCGAAGATGCACTAGAATCGAAAATCTAATTTGTACCTTCGTGGTTGTTGAGCGTGAAATTGTTCATGGCAGCGATGAAGGCGGATTTGTCCCAGCTTGGTGGAGCGGTTGATGAAGCGGTTGATGGCGATGGCGTAGGCATGTACGGTAGTGCCGGAGGAGCCCTGTACATGTACTTCATTGGCGTCGAGGATGGCATGTAGTATTGTGGCGTGTGGGGTGACATGTAGGCCGTCGGTGGAGCTTGGGCGGTGTAGACCTGCTGCGGAGGTCGAGATCCAAGAGGCCCTGGCGAGCCTATGGATGGACGAAGACCAGGATTCCATGTCCCGGTGTAGGCGGTGGGGCACCATAGGGAGAAGGATCCAACCAAGGCATAGGCCATGCCTGAACTAGACCCGTCCATGGATTGTGCTGCGGCTGCCAGGTTGGCGAGGGGGGCCACGACAGAGGGAGGTGTCGGTGCTGGTGGAGTCGGCGCTGGAGGGGCCGGCGTTGGAGGGGCTGGCACTAGAGGAATTTGGTGGTGAGTATAGGTGGAGGAGGAGGATAGAGGTGCGCCGGCGGCTCGGGCTTTGGCTGGCGTCCAAAGTGGACGCGTCGTCGGGGGCGGCGGAGTTGACGGAGCCATCTAGATGCGGAAAAACCTAGGCGTCTGATACCATGATATTTTGAGATAATAATAATAACTTGTATTGATTTGAAAAATAGTACAAAGTTTATATAGAAGAGAGGAGGGGGGTTGGCCGGCCTAAACCGACTTAGGACTAGAGTCTGACTGACGCTTCACCGGAGGCGCTACTTAGTAGTGCGCGGCAAGCACCGAAAAGTAGCACGTTGAAACACATATTTTCTTATATCTACACCAACAAAGATCAAACAAACTAGAAAAAATAGACTAAAAATATAGATGCATCAAACAAAGTCTAGCATAGTTCAACCCTACATTCTATGATTCATCCTCGTCAGAGGTGGTCTCGCCGATGTCTACAAGTCGAAATCGGATTCATCCTCCGTCGAGGACTCCACCGGTGTCGACCGGAGCTGGTCTAGCCAGCGGTTGCCCTCGTCGATCGTATGGGGTCCGGCTAGCTGCACCTCGATGAACGCTCGGCGGTGTGCCTTGTTGGCCCTCCTCGCCCAATAGCGTGCCTTGCGCTCCTCCTTCCTCTGCGCGTAGAAGGCGACCTTGCCGTCGACGTCCTCAAGGAAGTGGGCGGCCCACTCTGCCCTCGGACGCGCGTCCTCCTTGGCGTGGTAGAGGCTCCAGAGCCGTGTGGCGTGGCGCTGCTTCTCCTCCTCGACGACAAGGCGCGGCGGCGGCGAGAGCATCTCAGCCTGCTCGCGCGTCCACACATGGTGGAAGTTCATCCGTGCGCGGGGGTGGCCGAGGCGTCACGCCGCTGCGTCGAACGCGCGCATCGTCTCGAACGTGCCGAGGACGATGCAGTCGCCCCCGCCGCGGATCTCGGCTTAGAATGTGCCGTTGGGCGGGCACGCACCCCGAAAGCCGGACGACGAGCGTGGCGGTGCCATTCGATGGCGCGGAAGCGGGCGCTCGATGAGGCGGGGAGGGTCTGTGGAGCGGTGCGTGGCAACCAGGCGAGATAGGGTTTTTTAGCGGGGAGGGGGGGAGGGGGGTGAACCTTTGGCGGCGGCTGAGCGGTGCGCGGGCATTTGGTTTATAGCGTGTATGGAAGCTGGCACCCAAAATATCCCGCGCCGAATGCCGCGATATCCCGCGTGCGGCAAAAAAAATAGAGCGCTTGATTTTGGCACGGATGCTGGAGCTAGCAGTTTTTACCGCGTGGACACGATTTGACACGGCTGTTAAAGTTGCTCTAAAAGGCCACGTACGCCAAGGGTAGGCAGATCAGAACAATTCGATCGGGCGCGTCAATTCTGCTGCTTGGACTGCCTGCCCATTTGAGGTAATACGAGAATATACTCCCTCCGTTTAGAAATATAATACGTTCTAATTTTGTGAATCGAATGTATCTAGACATCTTTTAGTGTATTGGTTTATAGACATTCGAATTGAGCCTATATACTAAAATATGTCTAGATATATTTATTTCATAGAGCTAAAATGTCTTATATTCTGAATGGAGGGAGTAGCTAGGTTCCTCTCTCTCTCCCTTTTGTTTCTTTTGTACACCGGCCTTTATCGCACATTTGATTACTTCCGGTTTGATTTATCATCTGACCCATGCTATATATGGTTAATTCATACTAGCAGAATGCCCGTGAGATGCTACGGGCAATGAAAAAAAATCAATTGTTATCTTTAGCGATTGTGTTTAGTTTTCCCGACATGGACCTCCTTTTTTAGCCTCACAATCAGAACGCCTTGTCTTCCTCCACTTCACAGTCACATGTCACCTTAAAAAAAAATTCGAACAAAATACAATACAAGGCCCATCAGAGATACTGAGAATATTGTATATTAATCATTACGAAGTTCTGCATTTCAACACGAGAAAACCAAATGAAATCTAATGCACCATAAAGCGTGTTGTGGCTTCTTAACATGCTAGAAGTGAAATGCGGAGGTTCATCCATTTGTTAGTTCTTTGTGTTCTTCCCTGGCTTCACCTTTATATGCTCTTCCCACACTTCTGGAGTTCATGCTCTGAACGTCTCTGACAAAATTGTGTATCATATGCTTGTGGATATCAGTGTAGCCATGCATGTTATGTTGGGTTTGAATCAAAGGACGCGTACAGGCAGGCAGGCGGGCCGGGCGGTGAACTGTGCCTCGTTGTAACCTATTTTCAGAAACAGCTCACGCCTTCATGCTCTGTTCTTGCTTTAAAGACGACTTCAACAAAGCTTCAGAAACCGTGAAAATTTAGCCTCCATTGCAACAAAGAGAGACTCGTCCAAGGCTGAAATGTTTGCTTCCGGGGGTTACCTTGACAGAAGGAGGAAAAAAAGTCCATCAGAAAACTGAGCACTCATATAAAAGGCATAACTACAGGAATGTGTCCATGTTGCAACTACAGAACAAGGCTGTAGAGACGCCTGGAACAACTCTTTTCAGAACACCTCCAAACCCCACTTCAGCATCAAGACGCCTCATTCTCATACACCTGCTCTATAAAGGATCAATGTTTTGATTTTTCCTTCGATCTTTGCCTCTTTAGCCATGGTTATTTTATATAAAAATATCTCTCTTTGGGCATATGCCCCAACTATTTTTACCAAAAGTAACTTACATAATTTGTACAGGAAAAAGTCTATCTGATATATAATCAGACCACAGCATGCTGCTAAATATGTTGATCCGATTGGGAAGAGATCCAACAGATTTTTGACTAACCAGGCCATTCAAATAAATGTTAACCTTCCTCTTTTACTTGTGATCTTGCTTGGATAAGTCCTGAAATTATTGCCATCGTCATATAGCTAGCAGCCGTCCTGAAATTATTTTGGGCAGGAGAGATCTGCAGCGGTTTGGAAGACAGGACGAGCCAAGAACTAAAAGTTATAGCTAGCAGCGTTGGCTCATGGGAGAGCACCGGAAAGATGGAAAGAGATCCGGATCTCACGATGAGGACGGAGGTGTCGAGTCCCTGCGCCCATGCTCTTCCCACCCGTGACCTCCATGGAGTCTAGCCGGCGTATGCTCCATCCCCGTCCGGTCGGTGAGGAACTGCAGGGGATCGGAGAGGAAATCGTTGCCTGTGCGTCGATTCAACCCCACCATGCTCTCCCACCTCCCCACGCTCCTCCAGGCTCCCTCTTGCCCCGCTCTTCCCACCGGCGATAGACGCCGGCCAGCTCGGTCGCTCCCGCTTGCCCCGCACCGCGAGCCGGCGACAGACACCGGCCAGATCGGCCGCCCGCCACCCCAGCCTACTCCTTTCTCTTCTCGTCGGCCATCTGTCGGATCCTCACCCCGCGAGACCCCGACACGGCCGCCTCCCTCTCCACTCCGTCCTGATCTAGGAAGGGATAGGATCGAGGGGCTGAACTCGGGAGGAGCTCCGCCGGCCTGGAGGAGTAACGGAAGAGAGGGAGAAAAAACATCCTCACCGCATCCCGGACCACCCCTCCTCACCGCATCCTGGCCGTCAGCGACCCGGGGGAGGAGGCCGGAGCTGGGAAAGACGATGGGCAGTCATTCCCATCGTGAGGAGTTCTGGGGATCGGGAGGACAGGGAGGAGCGAGCGACCCGCACGATATGGTGGTGCAGGTATTTATTTTATTTTGAGCGGAGATGTACCACTTGGCGGTGGCAGTTCTGGTAAAAGCTTCGAACAGACAAGGTCAAAACCGTAAAAACCGGGTAGACGGAAATTTTGGCTGCAGAGGAACGTACCATAGCGAAAATTAGTAGATAGATAGATTGACACAAAGAATTGATGAAGACATCTGGAGGTTGTTTGCAATGATTGCTCCACTACTTTTTGTTGTGTGTCTGCAGATTTACATATGCTTTCTTATATTGTGTCAATTTCATTTATATGTACTGACTTTTTTTAAATCATTCATGATTTTGTACCCACCATACTAGGATGATGCGAGGCATTGTAGTCGTAGATGAAGGCTGTCATGCATTCAAACACAAACGGGCGATGATGGTGTCCATAAGAAGAAATATATTTTTTAGTTCTTCTGAATTCCTCTAGATCAGCAACTTCAATGGTAATGTGTGGAGTTTTGTTCATTATTTACTTGTGCTTTTTAGATTCAGAATTGTATGTGAGGATTGGGTTTAATCTATGTATTTGATCAATAAAAACTGGCTATGAATCCTGTGATCACTATTTCTTCTTTTTTTGGAAAATAAAGAAGAATTAGCGGAGTCACGTCTTGCTAAATTATTGTGGTCATTAAATTGGTAGTTGTAGTTATTACAACTGGTCAGTAAAGACCATCAAACTGATAAAAAGTGAACAATATAAAATCTTTGGCACTGCTCCCACCGAAAATTAACGAAGGCAAAAGTGGTCGTTGATAAAAAAAAATGTGGTCGTTGTTCCTCACAATTAAGGAGTACACACCACTCCTTCTTTAAAAGTATAACGACCACAAGACGGAGCCTATAACGACAACTAACGACCACCGAATTGTGATAATTAATAATTTTTAGCGACCACATTTAGACTTTTAACGACCACTTATACTATCGTTAAAAATCATTCTCTAGTTGTGTAGATAGTGTTACACTGTGGCACTAATTAAGTAGCAGCTCCATGGTTTCTCCGGTACCTTAATTCACATCATTTACCTCTCGAGTTGGTAGCAGAGCCGGCCAAGGATCACGGGATGTATCAGTTAAGCACTTAAGCCTGGCAGTCCTGGTCTGATCTAATCTGCAACCTAGCGAACCTGCAGGTGCTCGACTTGTCTGGTAATACTCTCATTGGTTAGATTCGAGCTGCATTGAACAATCTGCACTTCCTTTCCGAATTCAACATTTCCAATAATGACCTAGAAGGACCTATTCCAAACTTGAGGCCAACTCAACACATTTCCAAATTCTATATATGATGGCAACCCAACATTGTGTGGTCATATGCTTGTAAACCAACAAGGTTCAACAGAAGGAGGTCCAGCTTCCATTGTCTCCACAAAAGGGATTGGCACCGAAGTTATCTTTGCAGTCACCTTTGGTGCTTTCTTAGTAGTAGGAGTCATATGATCAGATAGTATTATCCACATATTTCGATAACTCTTGCAACTCTCGTCACCACCACAAACCATGACATGATCTAGGGTGATTTTCAGTTCAGCAAGACCATGTCAGTTACTCCTGGCCCAGTAAGATCAGCATCTGGTATCTTGAGTCAATGCCATTCACTTTGTACCCTGTATAACAGGAAAATGATCAGCGGGTGAGAAATGTAAAGATTGTGTAAGCATATCGCTTTTATAGAATATGTATCTAATTAACAATTTTATTAGTATTTACTTCCATAGGCATGCAAAGGGTGATGAATGTTTGTCTCGAATGCAAAATCGCTAGTGACACATGAGCAATCTCCAGTCTAGCACACCCACATGAGATTGATATTCCAGAGTTCGACCTACAAAGTTAACAGATATAACTAATTGAGGAGAATCCATAGACTTAAATTAAGGGTGAAACAAGAAGGATAATGGAAGAGGTGACCTCCTCCTCCACTGGATCTGGTCGGCTAGTCTGGTTTGGCGGATCTCGCGATCCATCATCGTCCTGGCTGCGAGGCGGAGGCATAGTCGCTGGTAAAAACCGAGCTACGACTTTGGTCATGGCGAGCGATGGTGGCGTTTCGCACCGTTAGCTTGGTGAAGGCATCCCCGTGCGGCTATTGTCGATCCCATCGTGTTGCTTTGGGGGAAACCCTAGGATCTGATCTTCCAGATCAGATGATGGCAGTGTTGCGGTGTCGCTTTCTCTCTTGAGAGATCGCTTGCAGAACAACACTAGATGGAAGAGGCAAGAGGTGGAGCGGTGTCGCATCTACCACATCGATGATGAAGGGAACCGATTGTGTGGCGCCATAGGGACTCAGTGATAGACGTGTCTTGATGGACCCACGTAGGGCGGAGGTGCTTCTGGTGTTGCGGTGGCATCGATGGCAGGCCTGAGAAGGTCAATGCTAGATCCATATCTTGAAGATGGGTCGGCTGATGATGGCGGCGGTTACTTCTGGGGTGCGTGCGCTAGTGCATGTTGAGGGCCAGCCGAACCGGTTTGTGCCCTCGTCTAGCCATTGGGCGGTTGGGTGAGTCCTCAGGTATTGTGATGATGTACGTAGGTGTGAGATTAGGGCGCTGGCTCTAACATGGCCACCCCATTCATCAAGGTTGTAGGTGTTGTGACTGTTGTTGTTAGTGAGGTGGCTTCAGATTGATCTACGGGTTCTCTTTGTAAGGCCTTTTTAATAACAAGTAAAGAAGGTTGTGTGCATCATATTGACGTAGAGGATGGGTTATCACCTCCATTTTTGGATAAAAATAATATATTAATATCGCGAAGATATCAATTACACCAAGCCTCTACACCAAGAAAATATCACAAAAGACATCCATGATGCACACAACATGAAAAAGCAAGAGAAGAAGAAATGAAAAAAAAAGGTCCCGCCACTATGATCAACTCCTCACAACAACATCCCACAAACCACTGCCAAAGTCAACACCCAGAATACAGAAAGCTTCTCCAGAAGCAACAACTTAAAAGGGAAAATATTGCACAAGCGTCGTCATCACCCGATCCAAGATCTAAGTTTTCACCCTGAATAAAGTCTGAGCTCTCAAAACAATACCTTCAGAAGTCCATTACCAGGCACAACCAATGAAGGTTAGACCTTAGGTTTTTACCCTGAAAGTCAAGACTCTACACTCGAGCAGCGCCACCAACGCCTGTGAAGCAACGTCTTCATCGCCACAAAGACCCGTTCTGCTAAAACTGGTCCTCCAATCTCAGCCACCATGACCTTCTCCACCATAGTGTACTCCATGGAAATCGAGATGCTGACATATCTTATGGTTTTAACATCTAGTGCGGTTTCATGTCGCACCCTCATGAAGCCATTCATGCTGATATGGATGTGCACGACCGGATTCCATCCTTTCCAGATATCTAGGGGCTTCATGCACTGTGAAGATCTCTAGCATAAGATGTGGAACATGTCGATGGCTAGATCGAAGAGGATCAAACAGGCAGAAAGTTTCCTTGATGCAAGAAGAGCACTAGGACCACCACCTTTATTCGCACGACTAGCATGCCCCATGCAGCAAATCGTCTCCCTGCCAGACTGGCTGAAGAGGAAGGAGACAGACCAGCTCGTAGCTGCAGGTCATTGTTGGCGTAGCCGATGCAACAACCTAGACTCTAGCCGATGCAACAACCTAGACTCCCACACAACATTGGCTGCCCTGCAGCCCAGATCGAGGCCGTGCATCCTAGATCGCCTACCATGCTTGTCGAAGACGGCCGCACAGATGGCGCACCACCGCCTCCTCGTCGCCACACCACCGGAGATCCTCATGCACCGGCCAGAACGCCCGTGCCGCCATGTGCCCACAGTTGGTGCCCCACCTTCCCTCGTGTAATGGCACTGAGATGAACCTCACCTACCCACCATATTCGACGGGATGGGTGACGCCACCATCGCCGGCGACAATAGCAACGGTGGTCAGTGGGGTGGAGGATTAAGGGGTTGTAGGGTTTAGGCATTTACCTCCAATGCAGAAAAGAATGGTGGCACCTGGGAGTTGCGATCCTCTACCAACATGAGTGTCTTAGGTCTCTCTGGTGAAAATCTAAGCTTCTCTAGAGTGGGCAGCGGCGTCACACTCATTGTTACCTTCTTGGAGGTGTTTCTTTGGAGTTTCTTAGCACTCGGTATGCATCAGGCTAGCAACGGTTGTGTGGTTTAGCTCTGTGGTCTAGGCGGTGCATGCTGCCATGCTGGGGAGGTGGTCCTGGACTAGGGATGCAGACGGACATCCGTCTAAGCAGTCGGGTGTGTCCGTTTCAGTCTCAATCAATACTATGTAATCACTGCTCCTTAATCAATTTGTGCCAATGCACTACGCCAGACACACGGCTTGCATCCCTATCCTCACTATAGTAATGGCGGTCTATGCCGACGACCGGGCGCTACGCCGACGGCCAAACGTTGGGGCCGTCGGCATAGACCGTGACTAGGCCAGCCCCTCCAAGCAGCCGTTGGCATAGAATTGTCCTCGGCGTAACATAGCTATGCCGACAGCTGCCCTCGGCGTAGCTATTTTTTCTTTTACCTCATTAATCTTTAAAAATCATAAAATCATTCTAATTCCAAAAAATACAAATAATATAGCAAAATTTGCAGAAAAATAAGATCTATCTATCTACACTCAAATATTACACATTTGTAAATAAAAATTAAGTGAAACATAAAACATTACATATAGTTTGAAATGGGCATAAAAAATTAAAAACAATCCAAATAATGCGAACCTTCGCGTGGTGTCATATTATGTGATATAGTTGTAAGGAAAAATATAAAACTTGGTGTGTTGATTATATCTCAAAAAACCTTCACAAAATGACCTATCTTATTCGAGGTTTCCTGACTTTCGGGTCAAATGACCAATGTTATGGTTAGAATCAAGGCATAGTTTGTGATAATGTTTCCATATTGTGAATGAATGTGCATCATAGGATGGCGAACAATGTTGCAGGAGGAAGTTTTTCTTTTGATCGCACCAAAAAGCCATTTTCTATTTTCCGAGTGCAAAAAACGGGGTTTTGTGAAGCAACCACCAAATGGCTATTTCAAAATGCTACCACCCTATTTTTCAAAAATACTAGACCACTTTACATAGAAAATGTCCCAACAGGGAGATCACAAACCTTTTCGTCAATCCCTGGTGAAAAAGACAAATTCCTGCTGAATCGGTAGGAAGTGGGTCAGATATGAACTACAGGTACATTATCTGATGCTCATAATTTTTTACAAAAATCGTTTTAGGTTTATAATATGCTATTTCATCAGAGATCCACTTCAAATTTAGCGAGGCTCAGCCCCGAGCTTAGAATCTTCATGCCCGTCGTTCGACAAAGTTTGACGATAGTTTAAAATGGGCATAAAAATTCAAAAACGATCCAAACAATGTGAAACCTTCGCGTGGTGTTATATTATATGATATAGTTGCAAAAAAATATAAAACTTGGTATATTGATCATGTCTCAAAAAAACCTTCACAAAATGACTTATCTCATTCATGGTTTCCTAGCTTTCGGGTCAAATGACCAATGTTATGGCTAGAATCAAGACATAGTTTGTGATAATATGCCCATATTGTGAATGAATATGCATCATGGGATGACGAACAATGTTGCAGGAGAAAGTTTTCCTTTTGGTCGCACTAAAAAGCCATTTTCCATTTTCCGAGTGTAAAAAATGGGAGGTTTTGTGAAGCAACCACCAAATAGCTAATTCAAAATGCTACCACCCTATTTTTCAAAAATACTAGACCACTTTACATAGACAATATGCCAACAGGGAGATCTCAAACCTTTTCGTCCATCTCTGGTGAAAAAGACAAATTCCTGTTGAATCGGTAGGAAGTAGATCAGATATGAACTACCGGTACATGATCTGATGCTCATAATTTTTTACAAAACTCATTTTTAGGTTCAAAATATGCTATTTCATCAGAGACCACTTCAAGTTTAGCGAGTCCCAACTCCGAGCTAAGAATCTTTATGTCTGCCGTTTTAAACGGATAAATGAAATTATGGCTAGAATCACGTCATAGTTTGTGATAAGTTGATATGGATATCATATTTGGATTCCTATCATTTTTTGATCAATTTAGACATATTATTTGTCAAATTCCAATTTACGGATTTAAAGATATTAATTATTCCATATTAAATAGAAAAATACGAAATAAATAAAATCATTATATTTTTATTTGAATTTAATAATATTTTTACTTATTCATCGTTGTTTACTTAAATAATTGTTTGTAATTTCAAAAAATACAAACACGTGACATGATGATATAAGAGTTAATAGGATTGATATCATAGTATTGACAACAAGGTATAAATTGCTTTGCGGGAACCGGTTCTGAAGGAACGGAGAAGTTAAGCGTGCTGGGGTGACCGACCGAAAAGTTTGACCAAGACTGCAATTTGATCAAAGATTAAGTATAATTAGTGTTAAAAATGTTCCAAGTGAGAGATTAACGAGTCAAACAATTCAAACATAAAAAAATAGAGAAAAAAAATTTAAAAAAATTTATTTTTGCAACCGGCCGTTGGACTATGCCGAGGGCAGCCATCGGCGTAGCCTATGCCGGCGGCTTTTTGATACGCTGACGGCCTCTATGCGCTCCGCCGAGGGAGATTTTTGCCGAGGAGCTACGCCGAGGGCAGCCCTCGACGTAGCCTACGCCGACGGGGATCGGGACTAAGCCCTCGGCGTAGCATGCCGTTTCTGTAGTGCCTGGACGATGGTCGGTGGATATGCGCCGAGAAGGCCACTACATCTTTGGGGTGCCGAATCAGTCTCACGAGGGTGGGTGGCTCTTCACCCGAGCTTTTTTCATTTTTTTTTTCTTCTATTTTTTAGATCATTGCGGAAGTAATTTCGTCCGAGCAACATCATCGAAAGCCAACATTTCCTGGATCTATCAAAAAACAATTCCTAACACCCGCTACTCAGGTAAACTGGCAAAGTAACTAAGCCTGATTCCATTCTATCACAATCATTCACCTACCGCAAGTCTTCTTGGGGCCACAATCCACGGCCCGCCCGTGAATGGCGCACCAGGTCCTGCCGTCCTGCCCACTGTCCACCACATCCTATTAACCTCAAAGCCTTCACATGCCACACACCTTCCTCATCATTTCTAGGCACAGCACGCCGTCCACATCACCATGGACCAGCCGTCGTGATTCGACTGTCTTATCTGTAGCAAAGTGAGAATATTGGTTAAACTCGTGGTTTCATGAAACTAACGATGATACGCAGCTTCGGGGCAAATGCAAAGATGTCTACACTGAACAACGACAAATAACCTTTACAAGGACTAGAAAGGAATTGAAGTGCCGCTACACATAATAAAGAGCATCAAAACTGGATATGAATCTATTCAACTAAACATTTAAGATTTTTTTTTAAACTAACCTTTAAGACTTGAATCACTTGCCACTACCATAAGAACACTGAAGCCTAACCTAAACACACCTAGCCAGGGCACAAATTAAGGATCTGGATTCCATGTTAGTTTCATCAGAAACCATGCAGTCACTCCATTTTTCATACAAGACCACACCAAAAAATTGCACATACCTTCCTTTGCAGTCAGCTCTTGTGCTCCTCGTCTCCTTGGTCTATCCGACAGGTTCCTGCATGGAGAAGCATTACAAAAGTACTCAATCAGCTTCAACACACTATGAATCGATGTGTCAGAAACAAGCCCAAAAACGTATTTTAGTAAAGATCACTGTAGAAGGTTAAAATAGCTGCTGAACTGGCTTCACCCAAAAGACAAAGGAGCAAATAGCATTTTTTTCCGGGCCATGAAAAAGAAGCATGTCAAATCTCAGTTTTACAGAACTAGTAAATATTGACAGCAGATGCAGATTCAAGAAAGCGTGATAGCTTTTGAGATCATATCACTGAACTTACAAATCAACTAAAGTAATATAGAAACACAGTTCAAGCAAATCTACATTCTTTCTGCTGCTTGGGACTAGGAACTTGGGGTATTGAAGCTAATTGAATGTATCACACCTCAACAGTCCCCTTATCTACAAAAACTTGCGTTGAAAAAACTGAACTGAAGTAATTCCGCGAATTGCTAAAGAATCTATCTAGAGAAATAGCCCGACTCCAAGCTATGTCAAAACACAATTTAAGTTATGTAAGAAAATCATATTCCATTTTTCGTGTTCATAATCTCGAACAAAGTCTGAACATGATCATATAAAAAGCTACCTCTTCATCATATGCATGTCTGTGAAACAAATCTATAATGTGGCTCTATATATTCATAAAATTGAGAACTTATATAGAAGAAGCCTGTAGAATATCCAAATAAATTCAAGAATTCAATGATAGTAACTAACCCTGGAAGCTTCATTCTATCTTCCTCCAGAGTCCAGAGCTTTGAAGATACCGACTCCCAAGTGATAAGGCAGCTGTGACAAGATATCTCCATATATCTACATCTTGGAAGTGAATATGTTGTTCCACAGACCCCAGCTTCATAGAAAAATCCCTATGTATGTGCAGGCTTATTGGGTAAGCATTTCAAACTCTCGCAGCCAACAATTGAGAGGGTTTCCAATGATGAGAAGCCTCCCTGATATGACTCTACTAACCTCAAGTTGTCACAGAATCGAATATCCAGATGACCAAGTTTCTGAAGTTGCCCTGACAGGACTTCAAGTTTAGGGCAGTCCGTAATAATTATTGTCCTCACAGATGATGGGAGATCAGTAATTTCTAACAAGCTTTCACAATATGCTATCCAAAGATATTCTAAACATGATGGAAGATGATTCACTATTGATGGCAATGGACCTGGTACAGTTGTGGATGCAGTAAATTCATTGCAAGATTCCAATATTTCCAGGTTCTTTTGCTGTTCAAAATACTGGCTCCTTGTTTTCCTGTCCTGCTTTCCCCATATAAACTCAAGGTTAGGGCAGCTCCAAATGTGTACTTCCTTGATATACAAGGGAAAATTGAGTAGCTCTAACAAAGTTTGACAACTTATTAGTGTTAGAGAGTCAATACATGGAAGAGTATGATTTGTTGCCGGCGACAAAGGATCTCGCGCAATTACAGAAGCAGTAAGGCCACTACAAGATTCTGATAATGTCAAGTCATTTAGGTGTTCAACGTGCCAATTATGACTTTCAGTAGCCTGCTTACCCCATATGAACTTAAGCTTACTGCATCTCTCAATATATATTTCCTTCAGTGATGGAGGAAGGCTGAGGACCTCAACCAAATTTGGACAGCTTTTTATTTCCAAATATTGGAGACATGGTAGGAGCTGGTTTCTTTCTGGTTCTACTTCCTCAAGAAACTTTGCAGGTCCAATAAGATTATTGCAACAATGAATTGTTAATCTCTTCAAAGATACCAAGCATTGGAATTCTTCTAATGGCCAGTAGATGAGCTCATCACAAGAAATGATTTCCAGATAGTCAAGGTTTACAAAACATTTCCAACTTGTGTGGAAGAAATAGCTTCCACATAGCTCCATAGAAGCATTATAAGCTCTATGGTTCCATTTCCCCTTACCATCTTCCTGTTGAATTGAACATTGTACGTGTGAGGGAGAAGAAGGTGAGATTTTCAATCTCACATTGGAGAATGCAGTCATATATCTGGCTATGGATAACCACATCAGTGGCCTGTCTTCTGGAAACACTACTACTTTAAGCCTTGGTGCTTCAGGTAGAGTCGATAGTTCTGGACAATCCATAATATTGGTATCCTCAAGCAATGGAAATTTTGGTTCTTCTACATGTCTTCCTTCCTTTGTCCCCCATCTGCTCAAACTCTTCAAACCATGTAACATGAGTTTCTTTAATGCTGGAAATGCTGAGCCTGTCTTATTACCACCGTGGCTAGAAGATGCTCCAAGGTTTGGTGGTTCTGGTAAGTTTGTCAGCTTATTGCAACTCCGAATGGCTAGTTCCTCTAGAAGGGGAAATACCAATTGTTGTCCATGCCTTTCTTTTACTTCCGACCATTCACTCAAGCTCTTCAAATCAAATAACAGAAGCACCCTCAATTTGGGGAATGTTGAGGATGTAAAACTGGGTCCATCACTGATGCATAGGCATTGCAACCTGTCCAGCCTTTCCAAATGAAGAACTTGAAGAGCTGGTAATTGCCACAACTGGGGAAGCCTGTCACACATTGTGCAGCTGACTAGGCCCAACTTGACTAGGTCTTGCATCACACTCAGATTTGTCATCCAAGTTGGAAACCTAATGCTTCTATAAGAATCCAACTGTAGAATCTGAAGACCACGGTTCGGAGTAAGAGCATCTAGGACCTTCTCATGAAAAGTGACCTCACTGCAACCATTCCTCCATGCAAAAGATAGCTGAGTGAGGTCCTTTTTACCCCCATGGTTACCCATTGTTATATCTGCTTCTGTTACATTTTCTAGATGGCATAGCTGAAGCTGACCTCGAAGGTTCATGTGCTTGAGTTCTCCAATGCTACTACAACCAGAGCTACAGCCGACAACAAAATATGTTAGCGTCTGTAGGGAAGTTAACTGTCCAAGATTTGGAGGCATGCACTTTAGGGACAAACATCCATCAGTATATAGGTGCCGAAGGCCAGTCATGTACTTCATATCCTTCGGAAGTTCAGCAAGACGTTCACAACCAGAAAGGTTCAACGTCTGTAGGTTATACATGATGCAGATTTCTTCAGGAAGTGCTTTGATATGAAAATTGCCTGAGAGGTCCAGATACCTGAGGTGCTTCAGGTGCTTTGGTTCAAATGGAAGTCCACTTAATCTGCTGTAACAGAGCTGCAGTGCTCGAAGAGAAGAGCATTTTGATAACTTTCGTGCTGAATCACTAGCATTAATACTGCCCAACAGTGTCTGGATACCTGGACACTTTTTCTTCGGTAAAGCTCTCAAGAAGGCTCCTGGACCATAGGATGACAAGAACAAATGGCGAACAGTATATGGAAAAATATCCATATGGTTCAGCCTCTCGTCCATAGTAAGACATTCTTTTCCCATCACAGAGAGTGCAACATCATGCATAAGATCATGGACAGTACATGTAGTCATATAGTTGTTTCCGCTTTCATCCTTGTGGATCAGTACCTGGTTTACATCTTGAAAGAATGACCTTGAGGCAAGCTCATTGAATATTTGCTTACCTTTTGTTTCTGGACGAATCACATCTTCTGATGGAATGAAGTCATTTGCCATCCATAACTGTATCAGCTTTTCTACATTAATCACATAATTTTTTGGAAAGACGGCACAAAAGGCAAAGCATTGCTTCATGTGTGCAGGCAAATCATCGTAGCTGAGCTTGAGTATAGGTAAAATCCCACTCTCCTCGTCACATATGCTGCTTTTCTTTAAAACAGCTCCCCACTCTTCCACGCTCTTTTGGGTGCTTAAAACAGAGCCCAGGGCTTTTGCAGCTAAAGGGGACCCATGGCACCTGTCCATGATCTCCTTGCTAATCTGAACCAACTCATCAGGCTTTTGTTCGTCTAATCCAAATGCTCTTTTCTCAAATATTGCAAGCAAATCATGTTTTTCCATCTTTACCAATTGATGGGCTTGAGTTGTTCCCATGATTTGAGCTACTCTTTCATCACGAGTTGTCATCAATATTGCACTCCCAGAACCACCACACTGTTGAAGACAATATTTTAGCTTTGCCCACTTATCAGCATCACGATTCCACACATCATCCAAGACAATAAGGAACCTCCTTCCACTGATTTCTTGCTGGAGCTTCTCCAATGCACTTTCACTGTCTTTCTCGGTTGACATGCTGATCTTATTAGCAATGTCTGTAACGTCAAAATCGTCCAAAACACACACCCACCTCCGGAGCTGGAAATGCTTTTGGATATCAGGATCATTGTAAATGATCTGTGCAAAAGTGGTCTTCCCCAAACCACCCATTCCAACAACCGGAAGGACCAGTAGGTCCTTGTTTGTAGAACGGGCAAGCAATATGTCGACAATCTGCCACTTCTCTGTCTCTCTGCTGACAATATTCTCAGAGTCAATGATGATTGAATCTGTCTGTCGCCACTGCTTGGACGTTGCCTTTGGTGGTCGGTATTTGAACCCAAAGGCATTCATCTCCGCAACGAGGACCTCTATGGTATGCACAATCTTGCGCAGCTTCTTTCCCATCCGGTAACGAAACAAAATAGGGTTGTGAACCGGACGGAGCCTTACTGCATCAGTGCTAAAATTTCTATGGTGCCCCCTCCTCTTGGCTTCACGGCGGAGCGCTTCATACTTGAACTCATCAAACACATCATTAGCTTTGTAAGCAACAGCCTTGAGTGCTTTGAGCCAAGCACTCACTCCAGGGCGGTGAGCCCCCTGCTCCTCCGCGTCAATTATGACGTCTAATATGGCTGGCAGCTTGCGCTCCAGAACTGCAAGCTGCTCCTCCATACCATCCATCTCCTGGTATTGCCGAACAAGATAATTGGATACCTTCTGGTTCACCATGGAAATGAGGGGCGCGAGCAGCATGCTTGTCGCCATGGACACCAAAGTCGCACAATAAACAAATTAACCAAGAGTGCCAGTAAAGGGATGCTCTACAATATGTATGTGTGTGTGAGAGAGAGAGGGAGGGGAAGAGGGAGAGGGAGAGGGAGGGAGACTTGATATTTCTTGCTGCCACAAAAACTGACAACAAGTTACCATACACCTGTAATCTCTTTTCTTTTCACTTTCCAGATTCCCTTGGAAAAAGTCCACTTCCAAGCAGAACAGACTAGTCACAATTGACAGTGAAGGAACTGATATTTTCTTGAAAGTCCACAGTGACATGTGAGGCAGAAAACATGCCCTTATCTCAAACATGTCTCTTGACTTGACTTACTGTTGGCTAGGACAAAATTTTGCATTAGAAGATTTAAAATGAACTAGAGGTGGGATCTAGGCGGGATCCCGCTTGACCCCCTAACTACTATCCCCTTTCGGAAGTACATGATGTCTCCTGACTTGACTTACTGTTAACCATATGGAAAAGATTTTCTTTTATTAGTCTAAAAAATAATATCATTAGATTTGTCATGAAGGTTTTTGCAGTAATGCACTTTTATTGTTTTACTAACATATTCTTATGAAAAATATTTGTAAGAGATGCATCCCATAGACCGTGTACGTATCCAATAAATCAAGTATTTTCGAATCGGAGTGAGGTATGTTTGCTTCATAGCTGGATTTTGTCTCATTAAGTATGTTCTAGCTATCTCTAGATCTTAATTTTGGTCCTGCTGGCATAAAACTTTAAGTATAACTTTATTTACTGCGTCGGCATTGCTTGCTGGCTCGCATGCAAAGGTGCACTAGATTGATGGAAACAAAAATTCAGGAAGCCCTTGAACTTTCCCCCTTTTGACTGCACTATCATTCAGGTGTTGCGGCATTTCCACAAACACCTCGTGGCCACAAAGATGCCCCAGCCAATGATATATATTTCAAAGTCATTGAACAATCACGAATCTAGGACGAGAAGCGTCGACGGGTTCTTTTGTAAAAGAATCTAGGATGATAGGGACGTCTTACCAATTTGAAGTTGGATCCGATCTGGACGCTGCATCGTCAGCGCCTATATCGGTAGGGCGTCTTGCCATGGCGGAGCGGCCACATCACCTTGTCGGCTGTAGCAAGTTGCAAGCATGGTGGGGTCGCCGTGGGGCTCCCGAGAGACTGCCCACTGTATGGAGTTGCCGATTTCAATAGTCCCGCTACAAGCCACTGCGCTCCCTGTCTTTTTTTTTTTTTTTTGTAGGGAAGGCACTCCCTGAACTTCCAAGTAATTTTGGTGATGAAGACAAAAAAATATACTCCTACTTCTAACCTGCTAGACTGTAATCCATGCCAAAAGCTGCACATCCTGAAACAACATATGATAACCAATAGTTGAGATTATCCGCAATGGAGCATGCATCTTTCTAAAAGCCTTAACCTAGAGTTTCGGCCACTCGTAGTTCTTTGTCCATTTGAAACGAGATGACATGAGCATGAAAGAGGTTCAAGAATCTTTTTTCTTTCCATAAAGGCTGATTTTTTTTTGGCTTTCTACCCCATATTGTAGGTGGATCTCGAAAGATAGGAAAGATCTTCCTCCAAACTGTACGAAGTTTTCCTTTTTGTGAGTAGGATGGCTATATGATCAGATAGATTGTCGTGTCCAAATAATTTAGATGAATCTAATGTCAATATGAATGGGCTACAATATTTCCTTGTATATATGTCCGGTTTTTTCCTCTCCCTCCTCCCGCACTCCCATGGACGACAGGGAGGGAGACCTAGCCGCCATTCCCCGGTCCCCACCTTCTTTGCCTCCCTCTTCTCGCCACCGCAGACGGAGCCCTCCCTCCCCCTTGCGTGGAGGTCTTGGCGCGGGTTGAAATGGTCTGCTTGGACTCCGTGCTGGTGAGGGGCATGGCGGTGTGGAGGCTTCGTGGCACGTCAGTGGCGGCAGCTGCAGCGACCAAGGCATGGCGGCCGTGGAGGATTGCAGCCTCTTCGGATGGGCTAGAGACCTCCTCCGGTTGGTGTCTGGTCCATAACTGGCCAACGGACCAGCCAACGGCACGTCATGGCCCGTTAAGGAATTAGCGTGCCTGGCACGGCACGGTCCACCTGGGCACGCTAAGCAAACGGGCCGTGTCGTGCCGGCCCGTGGGCTTCACCTCGAGACCCGAGCACGGCACATTAGCTAAACGGGCATAACGTGCCAGCCCGTTAAGACCTTTTTATACTATATTTTATCAAAATTAATATAAAAACTATAGATAAAATGGTATAAAATAAAAAAATAAAAAGTCTTAACGGGTCGTGTCGTGTCAAGACGTGGGCTGGGTAGCAGCCCAGCACGGCCCAGCCAAAGCATCGCGTGCCAGCCCATGAGGGCACGGCCCAATGGCCAGGTATGGTCAGGTCTATGAACAACACGACCTCTCCGAGCTAGCGGTCGCGTGGGCGGGGATGGCGTGCTCTAGGACGGCGACGAATGGTGTTGGCCATGGACGACAAGGGCTTCGACCTAGATCTAGGCCCACTCGACCCAGATATAGACCCATCTGGGTGGGGCGGGTGTCACCATGATTTCAGGGGTTCTCGGGAACCCACCCCAGCCATGGTGTGGCTAGGGTGCTGGATCCAGGCAAACAGGCCTAGATTTGGCAACCATCTAGTAGTCCCTTGATTTGGCAACCATCTAGTAGTCCCTTTTCAGGCACTGTGAGTGCGACCGATGGGCAAATGCCTAGTAATTATACCTCGATGTTCGAGAGTTGTTGGCTGGCTTGGTCTGTCAACTCAAGTGGTCTTGTTGTGATCATGCCGGTCAAGATTTTGGATGTCAGGGCGATGGCCTCAAAGGTGAACTACGCGTGTGACTCTACGCCGAGTGACGTGGCAGTGGTGGCGGTCTCTCCCTTGGGCCATGAGGATGGTGAAGAGTGGGGCAACAGGGGATCCTGGTGTTGGCGGTAGGTAGCTCCCAGATCTCGATGTGGAGGCATGAATCGACAGCGGGCCGTCCATGTTATCGGGAGCAGTGTGAAGGTTTTTCCTAAAGGAAATAGCAGCCCATACACCTGGACAGCCCAATGAAACGATAGCAGCGCAAAGTTCATAGCACTCCCTTAAGAAAAAATATATATAGCTGGTACACAATTCTAGAAAAAAAAGTTATAGCCTGGATCAAGTTACTGCTGGCGTCTTCTCTTTTTTGTTTTGTTTTTGCGACAAGTAATGAGGCTTCTGAAATTCATATCGGTCATGAAATTCATGGTTAGTACTGCCGAGAGCGCATCCGGGAACGTGATGCAAAATGTTCGCAGAGAAAACAGAGTGCCAGGCAAGTTCATGTCAGTTCAGTTCAATGTTTCCTACTCGCAAGGAACAGAGTGGCCAGACTGCCAGCGA
Source organism: Avena insularis (assembly GCA_023614405.1). Classification (NCBI taxonomy): domain Eukaryota; kingdom Viridiplantae; phylum Streptophyta; class Magnoliopsida; order Poales; family Poaceae; genus Avena; species Avena insularis. Next base: position 158,738,668 of record CM042694.1, on the reverse strand, counting down.
CTTGAATTTTGCTGTCAGTGATTAGCAAATAGAAAGAGAAATATGATTACCACATGTACAGAGATATACTCCTACTTTCTTGCTTTGTCTTCAGATTGAACCATCTACACTGACCAACGACAGGATGAACAACTGGGAAGAATTTCCCTTTATCTCGAGGTGGACAAACTCAGTCTCCGGAGCCCCCAATGGCAGCGGCACCAGGAACAGCCTGTCCGTAGCACCGTGCTCAAGGCCACACGGGCTGCCCATGTCACGCCCTTCCCCGATCTATTCTTGGCGTAGCTCACTCAGTCTTTCTGGGCAAAGTGAAAATACTTGGTGATGTACTTGGGGTTAAATGCAAACCCCTTGGTGACATACTGAACAATGATAGATACTCATGCAACAATTCGAAACGAATTGAAGTGCGGACACACATACTGAAGAGCATCGAAACAACATCAACCAAAAAAAGAAAAACTGGAAAGCAATTCTTGCCATCACGAACAGCTTTCAATCAACCAAGGCGATGCTCATCGAGAGGAGAGACGATGAGAAAGGAAACACTGGTTCTCACAGGTTGGATAATCTAGTTTGTTGATCCGTACCAAGGTACGGTGCAAGTTGATCAGCCTCTAAAGGAATCCTTTTTGTGAAAGAAACTAGCTGTGTTTTCGGCTATAAAATTTAGCTTATTTCCAAGACTACGATTCAATTCTAGAGTCCCGCAAATCCGAGAGGCCCTTAGATGTGTTCATTGACCCTAAAACAAGGTTCTTTTCACACGGCACATAAGTTTTGGCTACCAGTTGCAGCTCGACTTGTAATTACAGGAGTCATTTCCGCTGATATATAAGATCATAATATGAAGAAATAACATGGTGCAAATGACATGGATATCTTAATTATGCATCGCATCACAACTAATACGATGAGGCACATCCTTGTTAAATCTTAGGAGAAAAATGATATCTTTATTATAGATTAGAATGAAATTAATAGAAACCACATGTTTATTGTACACAATAATATTAGATCCACAGAATTTCACTCTCCTGCTGACTCAGCTGCACCTAGTAGGTGATATATTTTTGTTCAAGTAAAAGAGCGTAGCTGTCATCAAATAATATGTAAAAAAAGTTCAGACCAGCTCAAGTCAAACCCCAGCTATATACATGACGTTGTTGTTGTGGGTAGGTGTGCATAGCTAGCTCGCAAGGCATGCACCTGCCAATACAAGTGAAGCTATGCCAGAGGCCGAGAAGAAAATGGAGGTTTGATAGCTACAACAAATCATTACATCAACCAACTGCACTGGACACTTACCGCTGATAGATATTTTTAACTGTACCTGTGCACCTATTCAATCAACATAATAATCTAACTGTGAGAAAATGCCTACCATGTTCAGTACTCCACACCATGTATGTGCACCGAACCTAACATCAATGATGGGATATAACTATATGCAGTCAAATGGTGCTACTTCCATGTACCTCACCTTGCGAATTTGTGGGATTCAATCTTTGGTAGCAACACGCCTTTTCCTTCTCCCAAAAAGCGATTGATCACCACGACGTGTAGTAAAACTGGTAAGAAGCAGTAAGAATTGTTAGGGTAATAGATCTTGTATTACTAGAGGGCCAAAAGGCCAGAATATATAGTACATGTACATGTGTAAATATACAGGAAGCCCCCTAACATATGGGGAAACTACAATATATAAATATACTCTAACCTCCCCCCCCCCAACCTCATGGTGGATCCATAACACTGAGTTTGGAGAATAAGAAATCATGCTGAGCGCGGGTTTGTGTCTTTGTAAAAAAATCTGCCAACTGCAAGTCTGAAGGCACATAATGGAGCGCAATAACCTGATCCTGCACCTGAGCACGTGTATAAAAAGCATCAACACCAATATGCTTGGTCAGCTCATGCTTGACCGGATCACGTGCAATACTGATAGCACATGTACTGTCTGACAAAAGTGGAGTGGGTGTCGTAACAGAGACCCCAAAATCTGCAAGCAACCACCGTAACCAGGTCACCTCAGCGATCCAAAGCCATAGCCCGCAACTCAGCCTCAACACTCGAGCGGAAACGCTACACTTTCTTCGCCTTCCAAGCAACAAGCGAACCACCAAGAAACACACAAGATGGCGAAAGTGAACGACGATCCGTAGGATCATTCGCAATAGCATCCGAAAGTAGCACCTGGAGTTGGAGAGAGCTAGAACGAGGGAAGAAAAGGCGACGAGTAATCATTCCACGAAGATAACGAAGAACACGAAGGAGATGACCGTAGTGAGCAGTGGTAGGAGCTGAGACAAAGCGGCTCGAATATGAACAGGATAAGAGATATCAGGACGGGTGACAGCAAGATAAACGAGACTCCCAACAAGATAGCGATAACGAGTGGGATCGGGAAGAGGATCACCATCAGTAGGACGAAGCTTAACATGAAGCTCCATAGGAGTCTCAACGGTGCGCTCATCCGTAAGAGCAGCCCGAGCAAGAAGATCCTGAATATACTTTTCCTGAGAGATAGAAAACCCATCGGTGGAAAAACCTCAATCCCAAGAAAGTAGCGAAGAGGACCAAGATCGGTCATAAGAAACTGATCACGAAGACGAGCCTTGACAAAGGCAATATACTCAGATCATCACCGGAATGATCATATCATCAACATAGAGAAGGAGAAGAGTGCGTCCACGAGGAGAAGTGTGAACAAAAAGCGCTGGATCATGAGAACTAGGAGAGAAACCAGCAGCAGTCACCACAGAGGCAAAACACTCAAACCAGGCACGAGGGGCCTGTTTCAGGCCATAAAGGGAACGTCGAAGACGACAAACCATCCCATCGAGAACAGAATACCCAGGAGGAGGCTGCATATAAACCTCCTCACTCAACTTGCCATTAAGAAAAGCATTCTGAACATCAAGCTAGGACACAGACCAGCGTCGAACATAAGCAACAGCAAGAAGAGTACGCACAGTAGTCATATGGGCCACAGGAGCAAAGGTCTCATCATAGTCACGACCGTGTTCCTGCTGAAAACCACGAGCCACAAGACGCGCTTTATAGCGCTCAAGAGATCCATCAGAGCGGGTCTTAATTTTATAGACCCACTTACACGTGATAGGACGAACACCGGAAGGGGGAGAGACAAGATCCCATGTGCCAGTGCGCTCAAGCGCAGCGATCTCCTCAGCCATGGCAAGCTGCCATTCAGGATGACACGCGGCATCCCGATAAGAAGTTGGCTCGGAGACAACAGAGAGACCATACTGACTAGGGGAGTAACGGTCTGGAGAACGACGCTGACGAATAGGCCGTGAGGAAGGGAGCTCATCCGCGGAAGATGACTCATCAGAAGAGGTGGAAGAAGGAGTCACGGAGGAAGGATCCGAAGCTGGAGACCGAGGAGAACTAGGGGAACTAGACGGAGGAGAGGATGACGCAGCAGAAGGAGGAGGCGCAGCAGAAGGAGGAGGTGGAGGAGAAGTGACAGCGGAAGGTGTATCAGGAAAAAGAAGAAAAGAGAGATCATCCGTTGGGTAAGTTCCAGAGGCGGGGCGAGGATAGAAAGGACGCGTCTCATCGAACGTGACATCACGAGAGATGCGCATACGACGACCAACGGGGTCCCAACAGCGATAGCCCTTATGCTCATCACTATAGCCAAGAAAAACACACTAAACAGACTGAGCGGTTAGTTTGGTGCGTTCACGAGGAGGAAGAAGGACATAGCAAACGCAACCAAATAAACGAAGAGTCGAGTAGTCTGGATAGGAGCCAGAGAGACGCTCGAGAGGAATGCCACCCTGAAGAGCAGCTGAAGGCTGGATATTAATAAGATAAGTCGACGTAGCGACAGCCTCAGCCCAGAAATGCGGCGGAAGAGAGGAAGCAATCATCATAGCGCGGGTAGTTTTAAGAATATGACGATGCTTACGCTCGGCGACACCATTTTGAGCATGAGCGCCGGGACACGCGAACTGAGCAAGGGTGCCTTGCTCAGCAAGGATGCCACGTAGGTCCTGAGAGATATACTCTCCTGCAGAGTCAGCACGAAATACACGAATAGGCGTGGAATACTGAGTACGAACCATGGCCACAAAGCGCTGATAAATAGCAAGCACCTCGCTGCGAGAGCGCATAAAAAATAACCAGGTGTACCGTGAAAAATTATCAATAAACAAAATATAGTTTCGGTGGCCCCCTTTTGAAGCAAAGGGAGCTGGACCCCGCACATCTGAATGAACTAAATCAAAAGGTCGCTGAGATACAGACACACTAGTAGGATAGGGAAGCTGAATCTGTTTACCTAACCTACAACCCTGCCACGAATGTAACGACGACACATCTCCTGAGACAATCCCCAGAAGATCACGACGAACTAAAGATGATAAACGGGAGCCACAGAGATGACCCAGCCAATGATGCCACTGCTGAAACGAGCCAGTGACAGAAGCAGCAACCGCAGTAGAAGTGGCAGAAGAAGTGTCAGCGGAGGAACGCGAAGCCAGTCTAACTCCCATAGCCCCGGAGACTCAATGCTGCGAGGGCCAGCTCCAACCATAGCCTGTGTACGACGGTCCTGAACAGCACAAGAATCAGCATCAAGAATGACACGACAACCAGAATCAGTAAGCTGACTAACAGAGAAAAGATTCATCTTAAGGCTGGGAACATGAGAAACATCAGGAACAGAGAAGGAGGAAGTAGAAAGGGTGCCTCGACTGGAAACAGGAAGAGAGGTACCATCAGCCGTAATAACACGGACAGGAGAAATAAGAGAGCGAAGAGCAGAAAAAATAGAAGACGCAGAAGTCATATGAAAAGAAGCTCTAGAATCCAGATACCACGGGGATGACGTACCTGACTGTGTAGAAGGTGATGGTCGCGCGGTGCCAGAAGAACTAGACACAGAACTAGCAGTACCCGACGAGGAGGAACCTGTAGCAGCGAGCAGACTACGAAGACCACGAATAATATCCTGATCAGACAGAGCACCAGTAGGGGGTCCAGAAGCACCAGCAGGAGGTCCAAAAGCAACCGCAGAAGATCCTGAAGAACCAGACTGCCGACGAGCAAGATACTGCTGGCGTAAGCGTGGATCCTTCGTCCAGCAACCAGAGATATCGTGGCCAGGCTTGCCACAGTGGGCGCAGGGAGGACGAGAACCACGAGGCTGAGATCGACTCGACCAGGCAGGTGGAGCAGAGTGGCGGCGCTGGAGACCGCAACGACGCCGGCATAGGGGACCACGAAAGCAAAGAAGAAGGAACCTCAAGAAGACCAGCACCACGAAGACGAGTCTCCTCAAGACGAAGCTCACCAAGACCTCGAGCGGAACACGACCACGGGCAAAAAGCTGGGCACGACGCGGCTCAAGCTCCTTCATGGAGCCGCAACAAGAACTCAAAGACGCTACTGAAACTCCAGATCCGCGTGCACAATCGAACGGCGGGACAGGTGTTACACCGCATTTAAGAGAGTCAAGCGACGCCAAATAGCGATACTGAGTATAGAAGTCATCAATAGTGGAATCACCTGTTAAGAGCATGCTCTGACGAACCACAGACGGATAAAGAGCATCTCCGACGGCCGATAATACCGACGAAGAAAAGACCACTAAGCGGCAGCAGGGAAGACCCATGAACTCAGCAAAGATATCGAGGCGTAACATCGAAAGTGAGAACAGCAGCAAGACGAGCATCCTCATCTATCCACCGAGTGTAGTCAGCCAGATCCAGCCGGTAGGTCGCAGAGCGAGAATACTCCTGAACTGGCGCTCATAATCAGCCCGAGCAGAATCATCAAGACTGGGCTGCATCCTTGACCGCCGAGTAGCATCGGGGCAAGGGCAACGGGTGGTGGTGCAATAGGCGCCGGAGGCGTAACGGGCGCGTGATGGAGACCTCACCGTAAAGCACACCCAAAGACGAAGTCCGCGATATGGACGCGCACGAAGGCAGCAATCAGGATAATTCACGCCATCAAAAAGCACCGGCAGCGAGGAATCGCAACATAGCCCGACGAGAAAGACATAGTTTTTTTTCCGAACTAGATCCGAACGAGAACCGGATCAGAACACTAGGCGGCGGCGGCCAGGGTGGGTCGGCAACGGCGGCGGCGCCGGCAAGGCGAGAGGGGCCATGGCGGCACGACGGCGGTAACGAAGCGGCAAGGCGGCGCTGAAGGCGGGCTGGCGGGAGCGGCGGCAAGGGGCGGGTGGCATGACGGCGACAGTGATAAGCGGCGGCGAATGCGCAGCAAGGCGAAGGCGAGCGACGGCGGGCAAGGCGAAGTGGTATGCGAAGGCGGCCAACGCGACGCAGCGGCAGAAGAGAAAAGAAAAGCCTTACGGCTCTGATACCATGTTAGGATAATAGATCTTGTATTACTAGAGGGCCAAAAGGCCAGAATATATAGTACATGTAGAGGTGCAAATATATAGAAAGCCCCCTAACATATGGGGAAACTACAATATACAAATATACTCTAACAAGAATAGTAGTAATAACGCACCAAGTCACCAATACATGTTTGGAAGTCAGACTAAAATACAGTACATAGGCAATTGCAGGCTAGCAGCTAACCTTGACCAAAACTTTCTTTTCATGACTACGACCAGGACAGATCAAACGAATGTTTCAGTGGGTTCAACTCTATGGACTTTATGGTCTAACTTCTACTGATAAACAATGGCAAATACTAATCTAATGAACGTTTCATCAGTATCACTGGGTTCAACTGAATCCAGTGCTTGTATAGCAGCTCCACCCCTTGTTCTTCTCCTCTCTTGCTCTTTCTTCATCTGACAATTTAGCACTTCGTCCTAGCAGACCAAAGCTTAAGCCTCTGGTTTCCAAGCTAGTTTCTCAAGAAACCATGCAGCCACTCAGTCACCCACACATGAACAGATTTTGCATACCTTTCTTTGGTTTGGCTCTTGTGCTACTGGTCTTGGCTTCTCCCACCAGCTCATGCATGGAACAGGAGAAGAGCTCCCTTCTCCAGTTCCTTCATAGGCTCTCGCGGGACAGTGGTCTCGCAGCATCATGGCGGAGAGGCACAGACTGCTGCAGGTGGGAAGGGATCACCTGCAGCCCCAACAGGACGGTCACTGATGTCTCCCTGGCTTATCGAGGTCTCGAGGGGTCCATCTCACCGTTCCTAGGAAACCTCACCAGCTTGCTGCGACTCAACCTGTCCGGCAACTTGCTGTCTGGTGGCTTACCACCTGAATTGGTGCAGTCCAGCAGCATCACCGTCCTTGACGTCAGCTTCAACCGCCTGACAGGAGGCCTGAATGAGCTGCCATCTTCAACCCCTGCCCGCCCTCTACAGATACTTAACATCTCAAGCAACTTGTTTACAGGAAGGTTTCCATCCACAACATGGGAGGTGATGAAGAGCCTGGTCGTGCTCAATGCTAGCACCAACAGTTTTACTGGGCAGATACCAACTATGCCCTGTGTTAGCGCGCCATCTTTTGCTGTGCTTGAACTCAGCTTTAACCAATTCAGTGGAAACATCCCTCAGGGGCTCGGTAATTGCTCCGTGCTGAAATTGCTCGCAGCTGGCTACAACAATCTCAGTGGGACTCTTCCAGAAGATCTCTTCAATGTTACTTCGTTAGAGCACCTCTCTTTACCAAGCAATTGGTTAGAAGGACCTCTCAGTGGCATCAGCAAACTCACAAATCTGGTCATCCTTGATCTTGGGAGGAATGAGCTCAGCGGCAATATTCCAGAGTCTATAGGTGACCTGCAGAGATTGGAGGAGCTGCATCTGGATCACAACAACATTTCAGGAGAGTTGCCATCCTCTCTGATCAACTGCACAAATCTGATAATAATTGACCTCAAGAACAACAATTTCAGTGGGGAACTTACCAAGCTCAACTTCTCAAGCCTGGCCAATCTTAAAAAGTTAGATCTTTTGAACAATAGATTCACCGGTACCATTCCAGAAAGTATATACTCCTGCAGCAGGCTGACTGCACTACGGCTCTCTCACAACAAGTTCCACGGCCAGTTGTCAGAAAGGATAGGCAATCTGAAGTCCCTCTCATTCTTATCACTGGTTAACATCTCACTTACAAATATCACCGGAACTCTTCAGATCCTTGGGAAATCCAGGAGCATCACCACCCTTCTAATTGGGATCAACTTCATGCATGAGACCATGCCAGAGGATGACAGCATTGATGGTTTTGATAATCTCCAGGTTCTTTCCATGAATGATTGTTCATTGTCTGGAAAAATACCTCATTGGTTATCAAATCTCACGAATTTGGGGTTGTTAGTGCTATGCAACAATCAACTAAACGGGCCAATACCTGTCTGGATCAGCAGTTTAAAGGTCCTCTTCTATCTAGATGTATCAAACAACAGCCTTATAGGGGAAATTCCGACTGTCTTAATGGAGATGCCAATGTGGAAATCAGACAAGACTGCACCAAAGGTCTTCTTTGAGCTGCCTATTTATGCTTTCGATCCATCTTTGCAATACCTAATGCTGAGTGCTTATCCTAAACTACTGAACCTGGGCATCAATAACCTTACTGGTCTCATTCCTGAGAAGATTGGTCAGTTGAAAGCACTCACTTCCCTCAATTTGGGCTCCAACAAATTAGCAGGAGAGATCCCAGGACCAATTTGCACCCTCACGGACCTGCAGTTGCTTGACTTGTCCAACAATCATCTCACTGGTACAATTCCAGCTGCTCTAAACAATCTACACTTCCTTTCAAACTTCAGCATTTCTAATAATGACCTAGAAGGCCCTATTCCAACCATGGGCCAGCTCAGCACGTTTCCGGGTTCTAGCTTTGAAGGAAACCCCAAACTGTGTGGCCCTATGATTGTAAATCATTGCGGTTCAACAGAAGCAGGTCCAGTCTCCATTGTCTCGACAAAAGACATTGGCATTGAGGTCATCTTTGCTATCGCATTTGGTGCTTTCTTTGTAGTAGGGGTCCTGTATGATCAGATAGTCCTGACCAAACATTTTGGCTAAATTCTTGTAGTTGTTATCACCACCCCCAAACCATGACGTGATCTTAAGTGCTTGTCAGCCAAGCAAGACCATGTGAGTGGCTCCAGACCTAGCAAGATCAACATCTCTGTAAACCTGGTATCTTGACATTCACTCTGCACTCTGTGTAACAGGAAAATAGTTACTCCAGTTAGTGAGTAGCGTCAATACTCAATAAGTCAATAGTATGTGCACATATTTTATAGTTGGGAATGCAAAATTAACTGAGTATTTGTTCCCTGTGTACTCTATGTAACTATTTGTTCCCTGTGTACTCTTTGTAACTATTTGTTCCCTGTGTACTCTTTGTAACTAACCAACTATTTGTTCATAACCCTAGGAAGTTGGGCATGCTAAATTTCCAGGTATATGAATAGTTAAGATGAAACGTATGATGTAACGTGTAAGCACCACTAGCCATAATCTGGAGTATACAACAGCACGTCCAAAATTCATCACAAAAACCTTCTAAGAGATGAAAAACGGTGGCTGCTCCAGTACTCCAAACAGTAACTAATTATGCGCCCAATCTTTTTCCGAAATCATTAATGCAGGATGTACCTCGGGGATGCGCGTCAGTGTCTCTGCTTCCCTAGCCTCCGGCATCCGTCCGCCGGCACACGTAGCGCACTCCAAAATACTGAGCCGCCACTGCGGCAGGCCATGGCGACCTGAATCCTGAGCCTCATGGGGAATGGCGACCTGAGCACCTATGCGCCGGCCACCCAGCCGCCACCTGGACAAGTTAGTATACCATACTTATTTAGTATATCATGGATTGTTCAAGAACTGTCGTGTATATTTTAGCCACTACCCCTGCACCCAATTAATCTTTTTCCAATCAATATTTTGTATGTATCTGGTGCTGGTCTGCCGGGCAGAAGTAAGAAGGGGATGGCATATTAGGTTATCATCAAGTGAATACTGGGGCAGACAGAGAAGACAAAAGCACAATCTTCATAGTTTAGATATCATGTATAAGTATTTTTTTTACAACATATAATATATATGGAATTAGGCTAATTGCTACAAGATAAAAAAAATCTGCATTTAAGACTTGAATAACTTGCCACTACCATTCCTCACACACAGCCGTCTGCCGGGTCCAAGATAGGATGGCCACTTTCCATAGTAACCACAAATCCCAGTCAACGTCCTTGACAATACACCAGTGGAGATGCCAAGACAGTATAACTGAAAACAATAACAGACAGAATCCTTGACCCAATCTTCCTCGTGGTGACTACGACTACAAGAGGAAAAAACATCCCAATTTTCATTTTCTTTGTCCATCTCATTTTCTTTCTTCATAAGACCATTGATGCATTACCAAGAAGCCACGCGCACAGCTCAAGGATCTGGATTCCATGCTAGTTTCACAAGAAATCATGCAGCTACTCCATTTTTCATACAAGACTCAGAACAATAAATTGCACATAGCTTCCCTTGGCCTTGCTCTTGTGCTGCTGATCTCCTTGGTCTCTCCCACCAATTCTTGCACGGAACATGAGAAGACCTCCCTTCTCCAGTTCCTAGCAGGGCTCTCACTTGATGGTGGCCTCGCGGCCTCATGGCGGGATGGCACGGATTGCTGCACGTGGGAAGGGATCACCTGCAATCAAGATGGGATGATCATCAATATCGTGCTGGCTGCAAAGGGCCTCGAGGGGCCCATCTCATAGTCTTGAGCTTCAGTGCGTTCTCTGGTGTAGGGGTGTTGTATGATCAATTAGTCTTATCAACGTATTTTGGCTAGTCCTGCTTTGGTCTATATATTGTTCCATGAAACCTTTGTTTGTATTAGGCTGCTACTCAGTTGAGGCATGCTGAATTATGAGGTACATCAGCAACTAAACAAGACGAATGTAAGATGCAAGGACTAGTAGCTATGATTAGTCGCAGCATATAAAGCATCATGTCGAAAAATTAATCACAAAATCTTGTTAGGTCAAATCAGCCGCTCGATTTTTTTCTCAGAAATGTTTTGTGCACAATACATACCTCGGAAGCGCGCAACGCTGGACCTGCTGCTCCAGCCTCCGGCCTTCGTCCGCCAGCGAGCCTAGCGAGCGGGGAGCCGCCAACCGGGTCGCCGCGTGTAGCTGGATCATCCCCCTTGCTGGGGAACTTTGAGCACAGAGCAGAGATCCGGGGTGTGACCAGCGGGCCTAAGTCAGTCCCTGCCTGGATTCCGTCCTAATACTGTGAGAATGTGCATGTCACTTCTACATTCTCTAGAACAGTTGCAATATTTATATTCTTGTTTTCATGTCAGAAGTTGGCATGTCAATGTTTAGCTTCTGGACATCCCATATTTAACCAAGAATTGAAGAAGATAAAAAGGTAAGATTACGTAAAACTAAATATAAGTAATTTTTCTTTCAGAACACAGAACTTGTAGCTAACCAAATAGTATAATATTTATTATCCACCCTAGCCAAACCTGAAATTCACAATTCTATGAGGTGATTGAGAAAGTATCTCGACCACTGTAGGCTCAGCGTTAGGATGAACTGTTCAGGGATACTGGTGTCTGGTGGAATAATTGAACCGGCGGCTCATAAGTTCATTCATGGTACTGCTGATCTAGGTCTCTTGTAGGACCTCTCCCTCATCTCCACAAATGCATCTAGTAAGATAGATGCCCCAGTTCTCTTGAGATCCACGTACCCTTGGGTTGCCACCAGATCATCCATGGTATTTAAAGATGAGATAAATTCAATGCAAGCATCCTTGAGAATACGGCAATGATGCTGATCTGCTAAAGCCAAGGTAGTTGCTACATTCTGCACCTCAAGGTTCTCACAAAGGAAGCTTTGACATACCAACTTGAGCCTCTCCATAGAATATCGATCCGCGGCCACAAGCAAGTGCCGAATCATTTCACTGCGATCATTTCCATCAAGATCATCAATGATGTGCAAGGAATCGGTATAGAGAAAATGTAGGAGGACCTTGAAGACATTAGGCTGCATGTCTTTTATCGGTACGGCCTGCGCTCCTGTCTCCCTCATCGACCCGTAGAACTCGGCTTTGAACACAGGCGACCGCATGGCGAGGACAATCTTGTGTGCAGCAAAAGTCTCTTCTCCCACACTGAATATGACATCTGCTGTCTCCTTTGCTTCAAACAGCTTACCAAGATGTTCCGTGATGTCAGACGGTGGCACATCCACTTTGGGGGATGATCTGGTTTCAGACACATGCGCTTCTCTCATGACAGTGACAACACATTCGATCGCATGGTTGTCGTTCCGAAGGTAAGAGGATGCTTCGAACTCACTCCTATTTTTAAAGGTATCATGTTGTGGAGCAAACCTGCTGGAATCCTTTTGGTTGAACACCATCGGCACTGTGATGTCCACAGATGAGGAGAGCCCGGTGCTCTGGTCGACCAGCCTCAGATCACAGGATGCGTGCACCTTGGCGTCCTTGCTCAAGAGCTCCAGATAAACGGTGATGTGACCTTTGGAGTTTTCTCGAAGCCCGTCCGGGTAGAAGCGGATGGCCCATTCGCTTTCTCCGACGGAAAAGGCACCGGATCTGACGAATTCGCCCATGCCGGCGCCCCTATGCTTACTGTACCCGAAGATGCTGAACACATGGCTACCCTGCACATGCTCCGCAATGCACCTCGAGGCCGTCTTTGTCACCGGTATTTGGTGAGGCATCGACGGACGAGCAGGAGAGCTTGCCTAGGGGAAATAATCACCACGGCGGCGACAAGATCTGGCTATGCCCTACCCCGAGCCGGTGTTCAGACTTGTCAGATGAGATGCGATTGCGGCGCGAATAGTGGATTTTACGAGGGAAAGAACGATACCAAAGGGGATCTGAAGGCGGCAGCAATCGAGCGTTTGAGAAGATTTCCTAGAAAGGAGGCGGCAGGAAGAAGGAGAAGAAGAAGACGACGAAACCCTTTAGCTAGACACATAATGTTTTTCTTTACGATTTATATATCACGATATGTAGAGATACAAACTATAAATAAAGTCTAAAAAAAGAAGAAAATCTTTGATATCAAAATCTAACCACAGCCTGTAAATACACAAGGAGGATTTTTCCGTAATTTTATTTGAATCGCAGTGCCGAAGTTACGTGCAAGTGCGCAACAGTAATCAATCAATGTAGCGGTCAGGACAAATATTACGAGCACAGATCTTCTCGCGACAACCATGAGAAAAAAACAAAGATTGATAGCGAAACAAGATCTAAAGGGCCATACCTAAAGAACTAAAATCTCGTCGTCGAATAAAGGGCTAAAGATCATTTATTGTAAACGATAGTATCTCCCTTACATCGCGGCCAAGAGGAAGACACCTAGAAAAACCTAACCTAATATATTAAAATCACTACTTTTATTAAAAATTTCATTCATAGGTCGGGTTTTCCATCCGTCTCGATACCGACGAGGGCAACTGGAGGAGGGGGCGATCTATGGAAGAGGCAGAGGTGGGAGACGATAGTTGTTTCTCCTAGGAGGTTGCGGTTGCTTCTAGGACACCATACCAGACACATAGGGTTGTTTGTTAGGCGGTTGCTAATTCTCGGGAATTACTCCCTCCGTTTCAAAATATATGGGTCTAGATATATTCGTTTTACAAAAGCTAAAACATCTTATATGATGGAGTAGCTTACAACATCTAGCGACTAGTATAAATTTGGATGAGAGACCCCACCAAAAGAAGGATTTCTCCCGAGCGGTCGTGCCACACTACGATGGGGCACCTACCGCCGCCGTCTCTCAAACCGCTCCCTAGCCCCCACTCTTCCTATTGTCGCTGCCGCGACGTTGTTGGAAAAGCCCGTGCGGCATGGCGGCAGAATTTCCTTGGGTGCCGATAGCTCCAAATACTGACACTTTTTATCGAAGTTTTTCCATTGGTTTTCACCGGGTTTTGTTGATTTTGATCTTTCAGCTAATGTTAATCATGCAAGTTAGCGAAACCATGTTCTCTTGTGTTGGTTTTTAGGTATTGGACACTTTTGGAAGATCTGAGAGCATTTAAGGGATAATTACAATTGAGCAAATCCCCAATTGAAAACTATTCCATGCGAAGGATCCAAAGCCTTTAACGACACCAGAATACTGAGGTCAGCCTGTCTGACAGACTACCTCCCGTCGCCTCTATTATATCAATACAAGCAACTTTCGTGAAGGGGCGAAATACAAACACAGCCACCGCAAACAGTCCCAAAAGAGAGGAGATTAGATCTGAAGAAGGTGAACAATACCACCTCATCCTTCGAAGATCCCTAGCCTCTTGATCATCAACTCCACCATAATTCCCCATCCATATTGAGAGAGAAAGAGATTCACTCTTATAAGATTAGGGATTGAACCTCTATTCTTTGATTTGTACTTGATTTGATCTCCAACGATATTGTGGTTTTCTACAGTAAAGTTGAGATGATTTCCATTTGCAATATGATTTTATCTTTGATCTATTCTCCTCTCATGGCTGAGTAAATTTCCACAGGCGTGGGAGATGTAGGGAATTGGTGAGATGTGTTGTGCCTTCTTTATTTACATGCATTTCTGATTATTCTCGTGATTATTCTACTTTCTCAACCCACTCATGTTCATCTTCAAAGTAATAGTGAGTAGTGGACTTGCGAGGATTCTCCGCATAATAAGAAGTTGAGGCCTTGGTGCGATGAGGAAAAGACCTATCGGAGCCACATATGAACAAAACAGAGAGAGGGGTAGCAGGAGGGATAAGCATGATTGTCTAGGAGTTCAAAAAGGTAGCATCAAAGGGAAACCAAATTGTAACCTGGTGATCATCATCAGAGTCTCCGGCTATGGGGGGCTGGGGTCTCCAATCTAGGAAGGCTAGAGTCTCCGGCTGGAGACTTGGTTGCATGCGGAATATACGTAATGAAGAACATGTTTACAAACCAGAGTTCCAGATGATGCTAGAAGGAAGGTATGGCCGCTTAGTAAGGTTCTACCATGGAGAAAGACATCCCTAGACCTCAAAACAACAACTACGGTAAAACCCTAGAGGGAGTAGAGGGAGAAGGGGTTACTAGTGTCCATGATGGATCTTGGCCATCGGGGAAGGGTCTCGCCGATGGAGGTGGTAGGGCCAGCGACAGGCGGCAGATTCTGGGGCGGCAGCACTTCGAGAAGCTAACGGATATGGGGGACGGGTGGAGGTGTTAGGGGGAGTTGTTGGTGGAACATAGTAACTAACCTTTATGCCCACCTCAACGCCCCCTCTAAGGATTTCCTAAATCGTGCAGAAACGGAGTCTCTAGGGTTTGAACACCAGAGTCTCCGGCCTTCAACGCCAATACACCAGGAGACAAGTGGACAAAATGATTTGGTTCACCATATGTGGAATCATGCTAGAAAACATAAGTCCTTTCCGCTTATTTCTATTTGAGTTCAAATGACTGTAATAAACTATGCATGAACCATGATTTTATTTGTTTTTATGAACTATGATGTTTAAATTTTATTCTCAATATTTCATGTGTGCAGAACTAGCCAGAAAAAACATGACCAGAGGCAAACCAAAGTGGGACCCATTGGGTGAAATGGCCACCCCAAACGCAGAAGCCCAAAATAACACGTCTGATTCAATGTCGCGTTTTTCTACCGCAAAGTAGTCCCGCGGTGCATTTCTGAATCGGCCAAGGACCAGCTTCCCGACAGATTCCCAAGATTCCACTGAGTGAATCGAAATGGTACCCTTCTGTTGCCCCTGATGTTGCTTGTATTCACAAGGAATGCCACCGCTTAGAGAAAAAACAAGCCCGCATCGCGTCATGTCGCTCCAGCACCTGCCTGAACGAACAATGAGGTAGTTTAGTGTTCCTCCGCCGCCAGCGCCCACCGCCACCCACAACCAGACTCCCTTACTCGGTTCCCCAACCCACCTTCCCCACCTGCCTCCCCGACCCACCTCATCGCCACCAGGGAGCAATGGCCACCAACCCGGCCCCTCCTCGCCACCAGGGACCCACTCCCGTGACCACTGCCGACGGGTGCCGGCCACCGGCATCTGCCGCCCACTTGCTGACCCATCTCCCCGACCTTGGATGTCCTCCTCCGAGCTTGAGCCGCAGCAACAGGTACCAAAGTAGAGTAGCTCATTTCTATTACAGTAGCTGATTGCTACTACTGATTGGTAGAAAGTAGATGACACTAGACAATAGTTGATTGTAATTATAGTTTATTTGAATCATAGTGTACCAAATTTGTTGAATCAACTGGATCTAGTTGCTGATTGTTGTCCAATAGTTGCTAGCAAAATGATTTTCGGGCACAAATAAAATTTATTGCTACTTTGCAAGTACTGATTGCTAATTGTTGCTCAACTGTATGCATCTAGAAAGAGAAGCAGAAACATGTGAAAGCAAATTGGGATGTGGTTTCTCACCGTGCTTTTCTTGACGTGTGCATTGAAGAAGTCAATAAAAATAATCGTTCGGTTCATGTTTTGAATAATGTTGGTTACAATAATTTGATAACGAACTTCAACAAGTGCACAAAGAGAAACTATGTTAGGAGTCAATTGAAAAATAGGTGGGACACACTGGAAAAAGATTACACTATTTGGAAGGGATTGCTCCAACATGCACCCGGTCTAGGAAGAGATCCTGTCATTCATACCATTAATGATGATGACGGTTGGTGGGATCTTGAGATAAAGGTAATGTTGTTGGTGGGAACTTATGTTTGGCTTATGTGTTTCTTTCTTTATAGCCAAGTTTCACATAGCCCCACTACAAGATGAGGAGGACTTGAAGATAATTTTTTACAGGAATGTTGTGACCAATGTGACGGCTAGGGTGCCACCATCATCTCATGACCGAGCTACTCAGGCTGCAGCTTCTCAGACCAACGTTGTCAATGTTGACGATGTTGACGGTTCAGGTTGTGAAGGTGATGACAAACCTCATATTATACCTTTGTGTGCACAAGGTAAAAAGAATAAGAGATGCCCTTACTCACCTAGCCCCGCAGCAACAACAAAGGTGAGCAAAGGGAGTGCCTCGAGGTTTGATCGTGTGATGGATCTCATTGAAAAAAGGAGGATGAGATGAGGTTGATTGAGGAAGAGAAGAGTAGGAACTCTATGACATCGCCTAAAAGAAAGGAGGAGAAGAAGGATTCTGCTAGGCAGGAGATTAGGCGCATGGTTGCATTAATCTCTTCGGATGGAGCTAAGCCTAGGAGCACGGAGTATTTCTATGCCACACAACTGTTCATTCTGCAGGAGTATCGTGATGTATTCATTTGTTTGGAGGAGGATGCTACACCAGAGCAGAGGCTTGATTGGCTCAAGATGACATGGGAACAACATATAACAAGAAGTTGGCTTGGATCATATTTTATTTGCTTTCAATTTATATTTCGGATGACCCTATTGTAACACCCCAGTCTTAGTTAATGTCTAATTAGGGTTTTGATTGTGCATTCATGAGCATCATTATTTTGCTAAGACAAAATGCAAACAAGAAGAAATGCAAAATAAAACCCTAAACCCTATTTTCCCCCTCTCTCTCTAAAAGTATTCAAATGGTTTCTGAATTTGAAAAGTACAAAACGTATAGTGTCCAAAGGGTTTACAAGGGCCCTGAGTGTTTTCAACTTATTTTGAACCTCTGGTATCTTGGAATATTCAGAACAGTTTTTGAAATCATTTGTAAAAGAGAGAAAGCGAGAAAACAGAAAAAGAAAAGGTTTTGTAAATAAAAACAGAACCAGAGTCGTAGCAGGCTAGCCCAACTCTTCTCCCTTGCTCTCTGTCGCCCACGCGCAGCAGCATCCCATCATGCTACCTTAACCACGGCCCAAGAGCAGGCCACGTTGACCCAGCTATAGCCCGTACCTTTTTGGTGTTTTGTTCGTCTATCGTCAACCTCCTTTCGCAAGCATCTACGTGTCGTTTGCGCTGTTGTGGAGAAGGAGATAAGACCGTGGTGTCATGCCCCTCTTCCCCTGAGCCTCTCTCTCTCTCCCTCTCGCGCTTGCTCTCTCTCCCATTCCCAATCGGAGCCCGAACCCTAGCCCGCAGGTGCTCCATCGTTCAGCCATTCACGAGCTCGCCTCTTCCAGGTGATACCCCCATCGGAACCGCCATGGTCTACTTGCTCTTTCACCCCAATAAACACAACCCGACAAAGTCCCAAATGCCACAATCAGACCCTCTGTCCCCGACTCTGGCCGTCACCCTTGTTGTCGATTCCGACCACTAGACACCTCGGCCACAGCCTCGTTTCACTCCTGGTGAGCCTCTAATGCTCAAGGCATCCTTAGCTTCCTCGCTCGTTTGCTGTATATGCCGTGCGTTGTTGACCTGCAAGCGCTTCCGCCGCTGCTCGGCGTGCACACCATTCTGGTGACCGTTTTCCAGCGACGCTACCATTAGATGGTTTGCCTCGCTCCCCTCATTCGATTGCCCCAGTCCCACGTGCTGGCGTGGCCCGGATCGCCTGCTCTGGCCACCGTCCACCGGTCAATGGCCAGATGACATTGCGTCGACCAAGCTCTGCCAGCATGGCCGATGTTGTGGCCCCTGGCCCACAGGTCAGCCACAGTGGGTAGACTCAACCTCGGTGAGAAATATCCCTCACTCTATGTTGATGTCGACCCTATGGCATGCTGACGCAATAAAAGTTTAAATAGTTTAATAATTTTAGAATTTGGTTTTAATATTGTAAAATCCATAAGTAGTTATTTATAAGTCAGAAAAATATGTATAATATATCAAAATGTTTAGAAAAATGAGATCTACACTTTAGCATCAAAATCATGCATTGTTAAGAAACTTTAATGACAATTTTAATTAGAAGAACAATTGAACCCTCTCATATGCATATGGGGCTTTCCAAATACTAGGGTTTAAACCCTAGGGACCCCATTTAAAAAGTGATGATCTTGTCTAGGGCTTCAATTTCAATAACCTTTAACTTGTCATATCATCATCCTTGCTTGAGCATTGCATCGATGCCATGTGTTGATTGTTTCCCCTTTCTTTCCAGTGTTTTGCTTCTTCCCGGTAGAATTCGAGAACAAGATCAAGATCGAAGACCGAGATCAACACCATCGAAGATCGACGAATAATACTTGACCAACTATAATCAATCAAGTACTAGGTGTCTGAAGATCTTCTTATTGGTTATAAATGGGCAAAGGCAAGCATAACCCCACCATTATACAATCATATAGTTTTGAAAGCATTTCAATTCTTGCCATGATGCATACGATTCTACTATGGTCTTTTATCAATAGATAGAGTATCCTATCCATTGCATTACTCCCTTTGAGCTTATATTACCTGATCCACTGCTCCTAGCATAACTAGGTTTGGCTTGTGTGCATTGCTAGAGCTTATATCTGTGTCTTGCTTAGCCATGCTTAGCTGTCAGTGCTGGTTCATCTAGATGATGTACCAATGCAGAGAATCTAGTATGATGGGAGAACGAGGTATACTGATGAGGTAAGATCAGTGGTAAAGGTTAAACATGCTAAGGCTTATATGGGAGGCCATGGTGGGATGTGGTTTTTGTAGTCCCATGTTCACCACCACTAGGACCCGAGTTATTGCCTTTGGAACCGAGACGAGAGTACAGCCACACAGGGCATGGAAACCTCACGGGTAACTAACTTGCCTAGTAGATTCCATGAGTCACATAGTTCGGACGTTCCATTCGACATATACCTAGAAAATGTTTTAAAAGATTTGGCGGGTGAAGGTGCATCATAACAGGTAGGTAAGCATGGATCGGGTTGCTTGTCGATAGAGCCCCTGATAAACCAACCTCGCCTCACATCTCTAGGGACAGGCTTCAGGATTTGACCCGTTATGATAGAACCCTCTTTAGGGCGTGACTCATGATCTTGGCGAAAGCAAGGTAAAGGTCGTGTCTAACCACCCTATGTCGGCCTTCCAAGGAAGAGGGCTATTACTAGTGGCATTAAGAGAAGGTTAGTAGGTGTGGGTAAAGTTGTACACCCCTGAAGGGTTAAATCTTTTCGAAAATATGTGTTCACAGTTATGAATGCTTGGTGACTGAATTCTAAGATCATAGAGAACTATAACCTAATCGTAAAACTTGGAGGTTTCAATGTGTGCTTAAGGATGCTTCCTCATGGGTATGAGGGGGTGATCCTAGTTGATAGGTGGTGACGATTTGGTGGATATCAAAGATGATGATCAATACTTTGGAGATGTCGCTCTCTTATCCCTTTTTAAAATATCTCGCTAGACGAGCTCCTTCTTCCTCTTGTTTTATAAACAAAGATGGCTTTATGCAAAATAACCCAATTAGCCATAAAACTTGCAGAGTACACCCAGTACTCACCCTTGCTTTGTTGACACTTTTTTAGCAGAGTAAGTGTTCCCCTAAAGACAAGTTTGGTACGACATCAACACGGACGAGTAGCTTGGGGTCCCCGACCGGCAGCCTGGAATCTATGGGCTAGGACGTCATCATTATGCTTCAGGCCTCTTAGGTCATTTGTTAAGTTTGCTATACTTAATATAATAATATGCCTTCCGTTGTTTGATGTCTGTGGTCAGTGACATTTGCTTGTAATATTTTGGTTCTTCGCTCAGTTATGAGCTTGCTGTAGTAATTTTTGTGTCATAGGGTTACTGTTGTGTTAGCAATTCTTCACTGGATATTCTCGAGCTCTAGGTTAAGCTTATGTCAGGCTAAGATCTGGGATTTGTT
Organism: Avena insularis; assembly: GCA_023614405.1. Lineage (NCBI taxonomy): Eukaryota > Viridiplantae > Streptophyta > Magnoliopsida > Poales > Poaceae > Avena > Avena insularis. The sequence continues at coordinate 158,717,944 of CM042694.1, read as the reverse complement.
TAACCCTGATCCCGGGGGTGTCACACCTATTTTATTTACTTAGCATGTATTTGTATTAGTATTTGCTTTCAATTTGTATATCGGATGATCGTATTTTATTTACTTTCAATATGGATGTATTGTGACAATCCTATGTTATTTTCTTATTTATTTTTCATGTACTTACAGATGAATTCTTCGAATGATGATGACGATTTGGACATGTATTATCTACCAGTGGCTACTATTGCATAAGAGGGTGAAAAGACACCTGGTGTAGCCTTTCAATTATGTTTTGATGTTTTTGCTACTCGCGGGAAAATACTACCTTGTCGACTCGGGATATCCCAATAGAAGCGGTTATCTAGCCCCATTCAAAGAGCAACGCTACCATGTTCCATAATTCCATGGTGCGCCTCCACGGAACATGCAGGAGACATTCAACCATCTTCATTCATCTCTACGAAATGCCATTGAAAGAACATTTGGTATTCTGAAGAGGAAGTGGCGTATTCTGTGTTCTATACCATTTTATCATAAAGAAGAGACACAATCTAAGATCATCATTGCATGCATGTGTTTGCATAACTTCATTCGTGATAGTAAGCTCTATGATGACCATTTTGACACGATTGAGCGAGGCTCATATATATCCATGAGGATAGTGCATCCTATGTCGGGGGAGACGCGTCATCTTCTTCTGACACCATCATGGGTACGACGCAAACGAGAATTTTTGAAAGATTAGTTGCCTGAGAAGTTATCATTAATTGTAATTGTGCTATCACTAAAAGACTTCTCCTTTATTTTGGGCATGTAATGAACTATACAACTAATGGTATCATCTCATTTATAATCTTCTTTACTCATTTGTAGCTCATTATGTACTAAAAACTAGCATATATATAATTTAGGGGCGTTACAGACATTTCACAACTCAACTCATCAAACAAGCCAAATATCTAGAAGCTAAAAAGAATGGAAGGACCCAGATTCTGAGAGTTTCTCTCCACCATAGCTTCTTCCCATAATTTGTCAAAAGCTAGCTTCTCTAGAATCACAAGCTAAAAAGAAATCAGCCGTAGAGAGGATATGGGCCTCTCGCCTGTCCGCGGGTCATTGCAAACGGACCAATTTAAACAGAATAGATGTCCGGAATGGAACATACCATTGGGCTGCCCTAAGAAAAAAGCGTCAAAACAACATCATCTGAAAATAAGAAGAGAACTATACGCCCCAAAATAAATACGTAGTACAATTCTTTACACCAACTGCATGTTCAGCTAAACTGACGAGCAACTAGCGCAATTCCTCCTGGCACTCCAAGTTAAGACAATGTAGCTTTTTTGTTACCGTGTGGGGGTATTAAGGACCCAGAGATCATGGACCCATCATCTAGACCGTAAGTTTGTTGGAGATTCAGTTAGGAGATCCACAGAAAGATTCACCGTTTTCGTAACTTAGTCGTCTCTTGTCTGTAACTTACTTGTAACTTAGTCGTCGATCGATATAACTTAGTCCGGCGAGCTGTAACTAAGAAAACCAGTACTTCTGCTCCCCACGTGGGTGGCACTCGCCAGCACATGGGAGGCCTTTGATTGGGTGGGGGGCACTGTTCTACACGGGTCTAGCAGTCCCCCCTTCCCATCTAGGGCGTGTTTGGTTCATGTGCGGGTTTTTCCCTTTTTCGATTTTGGCCTGCCAGATGCTGCATGGTGAGATATTTTACTTGGGTCAATTTTGAGCTCTTGATTGGTAGCCCGTATTCCCGTTTCCCCCTAAAAGGTCCTGGTGTTTGGTTCATGTGCGTGTGCACAGGAGGCAATGGTGTTATGCCTCTAAGTGACGTACTTGATCTTAATTCCCTCCAATCTATCTAACTATGCCTCCATTCGAGATAATGTCTAGATGAAAAAGATGCTCCTCGGTGTTACGAATCCACTACCACGAACGATTTGTAATTTCGTTAAGTGTTTGAAACGCTACGTTGTTTTCCCTTTTAGAGCTTTTTTACCAAATTTTGTCAAATTCGTCACACTCGGTTGGTCATTTGAAATTTTCTTTGAGGGAAAGCTTTAATTTATCATTCCATATGACTTTCGTGTTGTGAGTTTTATAATTTGATGTTCCTATACGAGAAGATCTACGTATATGTACGTATATTAGGACGGTTTAGATCTACTCGTTTATGAATGTCAAAATGAAAAACTCGCAACAATAAAGTTGTGTGAAATAGTGAGGCGAAACTACACCTCGAAGGAAATTTCAAACAGTCGACCGTGTACAAAGAAATTGACAAAATTCGTTCACACAACGTATAAACATGAACACAAAATATACCTCTAAAGAGTCAATGAAACTAGGAACGGATCGTGGGAGTGGATTCACAACATCGATTCGCATCTTTTCATGTACAACTTATTTTGAATTGGTGCATGGTTATGTAGATCAGAGGGGATTAAGGGCATGTTTGGTTTCTCGGCCCAAGATTTTCCCTTTTTTGCCATTTGGCCCGCTGGGTGTTGCATGGTGGTATATTGGGCTTGGGCCAATTTGGGCAAGTTGTTTGGACTCTTGTATCTTTGTTTCCTGCAAATAGGCCTAGTTGTTTGGTTGCCCAGATTTTTGTATTTTTTCCCTACTGATGCATTTCACAGCTATTTAGTGTGGTTCTTTGTATCTGATCACATGGGTTATGACCACCCATTTCAAATTTGGTGATCTTTCCACCCCAGCACACACACACGACGACATGATCATAAGAACAGTCATATGCACACACAACATCACCATAACATCCATATGCAGACATTAAAATTGCTAGCTACACAAGAACAGTCTTAACAGTCACTAGCAGGTACCAATCAGGGGTTCTAAACTTTACCCCTGATCAAAAGAACCATCAACAGGGGCATCACCTGCCCCTCAAGCACCAGGGACTGATACGTCCATTTTGCATCACTATTCTATATCATAATTTACTATTATTCATTGATATATTTCATATTAAGAGATGATACTTATGTTATTTCATCTATTTTTGCATGGTTGATGACTTTTGGAGGATGGATCGCTAAAGTCAGGATTCTGATGGAAAAGGCGTTGTTTGGAGGCGAAATTCGCGAAGATCAGAAAATTCCAGAAAATACATGGAAAATCCTATTTTTCCAGAAGACGAAGGATGCCAGAAGGGGGAGCGGAGTTGGGCCACAGGGGGCCCACACCACCCCCTGGCGCGGGCCACCCCTGGCCGTGCCACCAGGTGGTGTGGCCACCCTGGCCCACTCTTGGCTCTCCCCTTTGGTGTATATTATCCCCACGAAACCCTAAGCCTGGAGAGGGACCACAGAAAGATTCCACCACCTTTGAGGAGCGGGAAACTACGGAGAGAGAAAGAGCTCTCCGGCAGGCAGAAATCTGCCGGGGAAATTCCTTCCCGGAGAGGGGAGATCATCGCCATCAACACCACCATCAAGCTGGACTTCATCGGGATCATCATCATCATCTCCATCAGCACCATCATCACCACTCCATACCGCTGTAACAATTGGGTTGAATCTTGCATAGTTCTTAGGGGAAACTTTCCTAGTGTTGATTACTCGTTGTAGTTGATGCTATTGAGTGGAACCATTGAATTATTGTTATGTTCAGATTGTTACTTATCATTATTTCATCTCTGATCTTTATACATATGATGTCTTGTGAGTAATTTGTTTAGTTCTTGAGGACATGGGAGAAGTCATGTTGTTAGTAGTGGAATTGTGTTGAGAAAGATTCAATAGTTTGTTATTTAAGTTTGTGGTGTTATTCTTCTAGTGGTGTCATGTGAACGTCGACTACATGACACTTCACCTTTATGGGCCTAGGGAAATGCATTGTGTATTTGGCTACTAATCGTAGGGGTTGCCCGAGTGACAGAAATCTGAACCCCCGTTAGGAAACCTTTGCACAAGGGATGTTAGGATCTCAGAGTTTAAAGCTGTGGTTAGGTTTCTATCTTAATTACTTTCTTGTACTTGTGGATGCTTGCAAGTGGTATAATCACAAGTATTTATTAGTCCTAGGAAGGTCGGTACATTAGCACATGTTCACCCACACAACACTTATCAAACTAAAGAAGATTAATCAACTATATGAAGCGAAAGCACTTGATGATATCCCCATGTGTCCTCGAGAACGTTTGGTCATTTTAAGTAATACAACCGACTTGTCCTTTGCTAAAGAAAGGATTGGGCCACTTGCTACATCTATTATTATTGTCATTTATTTACCCGCACTTTATTTATCTGCACTATCAAAAACCCCTAAAAATCCGTTTGCTAAGTATTTACAGAGAATTCTTGCTCCAAGCCACTCGTCAACACCTTCTGCTTCTCGTTGGGTTCGACACTCTTATTGAAAATACTGCGATACACCCCCTATACTTGTGGGTCATCAAGACTATTTTCTGGCGCCGTTGTCGGGGAATGAAGCGCTATTGGAGAGTGGAACTGGTAAAGGAAACTTATATTGTGAGTATTGTTTACTTTTGTTAGTTACTTTATTTCAATATGGATAATTCACATGGTTTCTTATTTCGTAATGTTACTACCACTGCTAAGGTAGTAGATGAATCTACACTTGCTAAAAATGAAACTTTTAAGATACCCACAAGAATTATTGATCGTGTTATGGATAACTATTACGTTGGAGATGGAACTGTCCATCCTGGTGATCATTTGCTCTTTATACACGAATTATGCGGGTTGTTCAAGTGTGCAGGTATTACAACAGATCAAGTCAAGAAGAAGTTATTCTCATTATCACTGAAAGGAAGAGTTGAGGAATGGTATAAGATGCTGAAGAATGGTCAAGCTCTTGAATGGGAGGAAGTAATACCTCTCTTTTATTCAAAATTTTATCCTCCTAGTGAGATTCATAAAGATCGGAATCAAATATACAACTTTTGGCCTCTTGATGGAGAGAGTACAGCTCAAGCTTGGGGGAGATTGAAGTTACTAATGCTCAAATGTCCTATTCATGAGCTCCCCAATAATATTATTACCAATAACTTTTATGCAAGGCTTTCTCTTCATGATAAGGATCTATGGTATGCTTCTTGTGCTGGATCATTTACACGCATGGAAGAAGAAGCTAAATGGGATCTTCTAGACCATATTCAAGATAATGCTGAAGCATGGGAGAATGATAAAGGAAGAAAGTCAGGTATAAATTATGATTATGAATGTATTAAATCTTTTATGGGAACTGATGACTTTCGTAATATTAGTAACGCTTATGGTCTAGACTCTCAAGCTATTGCAACTTATTTTAAGGCTTTTGCTTCCTATATTAAAATTCCTAAAAAGAAATGGAATAAGTATCATGAGCCATATAAAGATATTTCTAATTGTTTTCCTGCAAGAAATACTGAAGTTTATACTGCTATTCATGTTTTACCTGAACCTTACATTGAGAAAATTCCTTTCCCAGTTAAGATAAAGGCACATTCTATGATAGCTAGTATGGACAATGAAAGTACAAATAAAGCTATTGAACCTGATGAACAAGTGGATGTTGAACCTATAGTAGCAAATGTGAAAGACTTTGTTACTAAATATGTAGAAGATGGACACACTATCCTCTGTAAGGATATTTCTAATATTGTTTCACAAAGTAGTGTTATGAGAGCTTGTGTCCCTGTGTTTTCTGTTAGGATAAGTGATCATTGCTACAATGGTTCTTGTGATAGTTATATCGTTAAATTTATGCATGATACTGAAAGTTATTATGAGAGAGGGAAGACTGTTCTAATGCATCTCAATAGTATTAAGTTTCCTCGCTTTATGCTGAAAGTCTTTATGTTGCACTTGTTTTGCCTTCCTATGCTTGCAGCTTTTGGTTTCAACAATTTATTTTCTTACAAAACTCCCTTGCATAGGAAGTGGGTTAGACTTAAACATGTGTATTTTTGCTTCTTGATGCTCTCTTTTACTTCAATTCATATTCTTATGTGAGCATCATTAAAATGATCATGCCCATCTTAATCGCTATAAAGAAAGAGGTTTTTGGGAGACAACCCAATATATTTTTGCGTTCAGTTTGTTTTTGTTTCTTTAAGTCTTTGAAGTTATTGCTTCTGCAATAACCTCTTCTTATCCTTTTGTTTGGTTTTTGTGTCAAGATCAACCTCTAATGAGATAAGTAAGATTTGGGGAAGTTGTTGTCCCGAAACAGATTTTTGTGCTTCACTATAAAAAATCGTTAAAAAACTTAGAGCGTCATACTTATCTGTAATTTTTTGTGTGCATGCCCCAGGTTATTATTTAACTTTTGTTAGTTTTGCACTTTTTGATTTGAGCAACAGAAGATTTTCGAAAAAATTGATCTTTACCTGTTGGTCTATTTTGACATATTTGTGTCACTCTTGCATTTGCCTCTTAAATCGATTTCCTTTTGAATTCTTTTTGGGTTTTCGGAAGGAGTTGCTACAGTAGCTTATGTTTTGATGGATTTCAGTTGAAATTGAACTTAAAAGGTTTATTACCTCGCTTGCACTAATGTTGCTAATGAGAATTGTGTGAAGTTTTGTGTGAAAGAAATTTCCAGGGTATATGAGAAAATGGTGTTAAGATGGTGAATGGTTAAATGACTCAAACAATATGTGTATAAAGATGAAGATATTGATGTTATTCAAGCGGTGACTCCGGAAGAATTTATTAAATGCCAAGTTCAGAGACCTGCAGAGTCCATTTTCGAAAAGGTAACAGTTCTGGTAAGAAAAGGTCCGCGAAAAATCTGTCCAATTACATTTTTGCGGTTTTTATCTAACAAGGAAAGCAACATAGCGAAAGAGGGACGGAAACGGAGCCAGGGTGGCTCACACCACCTCGTTGCGCCCCCCTGGCCGCGCCACTAGGTGGTGTGGCCACCTCGGAGTCCGGCTCCGACCCGTTTTCTCCCAGTGCCTTCCTTTTATTGTAAAAATTCGTAATATATAATCCCCCGGAGGTTCATATATCGTGTTCTCATCGTGTTTTTGTTTCGATCTGTTTCTGCCAGGAACTATTCTTAAAGTTTAGAAGCACAATGGTCTCCGCCAACGATAAGGGCAAGGAGCCTATGGAGGAAGATCTCCAACACTCTGAGCAGGAGGAGGAGAGCGATAGTGAAGTTGAAGAGGAGGCAAAGGAAGACCAGCATCCGTAGAGCAACACCACCATTGCAAGCATTGGAGTGGTGGCAAACCCTGCCAGGTTCAAAAGGACTGCACGGATGTCCACTGGAGGGAAGACTCCGCGTCATTGCTTGGCTTCACGGTCACCTTCTCCACGCACCAAGAATCCCTTCCATACCCTTATCCATGATCATCAATTCCAGAATATGCCCAAGGATAAACTAACCCCCCAATTGGGATATGCCTCGTTCTAACCATGCAGGAAAAGAAGACTTCAAGGAGGAAGAGTGGAGAAAGAATCGTACGAGCTGGGATTCACAACCCGACATGATCATGAACCGCATCGAGCACAATTCGGAGTTGATTTGTACTCTCACCTTCGAGATTGAGGACTTGAGGAAATTGATTGAAAAGATCATCGAGAGAATACCATCACCACTAAAGGAGTAATTCGTCATCAGGTTTTGGCATCCCCTTGGTTTGTTTCAAGCTCGGGGGAGTGTCGCGGTATCATATCACTATCTTCTATATTTTTACCTTTTTAGTAGAGTCATATCATGAATAGAGAAGTTATCATGTAGGATGGTTTGCATTATGAAAGTGTCCCCCTCTCGTTAGATATCTATGTATCCCTTGGTGTGAGTTGTCGTTATGAAATATTAATGAGAAGTTCTATCATTTACTCTTTTGCCTATCTTATTTTAGTTTTCAATTACTATTATATGATTGATCTTGTTGTTAGTATTGGTATCACTTTGGGATAATTAAGTTAATTTAGTTGGTTTTGGCAAACCTGGCTCGGTCAGTAACAACACTATTATGAGAATTGAATGAAAAAGATAAAAAGTACTCTTAAAGAAATATAATTTCATCATCTTTCTTCCTTGATTTGCTCATAAGCTTAGTATTCTCTAGTTAAGAACTTTTGTGCTTCCAAGATTGCATGTTTGTTTTTATCACTTGTATGTTTGTTTGTTTCCTTCAACTCTTATACTTGCTACCCAGCCTTGATAGCCTAAAACCTGTACTGAGAGGGAATGCTTCTCGTGCATCCAATCCTTAAAACCAAAACCCATGCCATTTGTGTCCACCATACCTACCTATTAGCACTATTGCTATTCCAAGTAAATTCATGTTTTTATCTACCTTTCGAATTAAACTTGTTATGTGAAAATTAGTGATTAAACCTCTCACGAACTTGATGGCGCACTTTACTTTTCTTGCACCTAATAAACTTTAACCATTGTGTCATCTAAGTTGTATATGCTTGCACTTATACGTTGGGAATTAACAGAACCATGTTGTCATGGGGAACACTTTCAACATTGCACTTATACATTGTACCCAGTTGATATCATGCTATTTTGTTTATGGATGTCGTCTGTGTGAAATGAAAGGGGAGCTTGTAAGTCCATGGAGTTATGTATGTGTGTTAGAGAAACGCCTGGGCGTCTAGTCTAATCCATGCCTAATCATGGTGGAAACCTGCAGCGTAACCATAATGAGCAATCTATGAAGCATTCTTCTTATAAAAAAAGAGAGATAGAGATTGAGAAAAAAGAAAAAAAAGATGAGAAAAGAGGAAAGAGAGAAAAAAGCACCATTTTCCCATGGTAAATAAGAAGATGCTGAGATGCTTATTGTCTACTTGCCTTGTCATTTTGATATGGGATTCTTCCGTATCATCGGGCAAGGGGTACCCCGCTGGCGGTTCTCTATGATACACATGTACTTACTATGACAAGAACTTACCCGTAACTAAACTTGAGTAGCATGAGGAGTGGCCCTCATATTCAAGGGACATGAGATTGCCAACTTATACTTCGTCAAGCATATACTCCATAGTTTGCTGACTTTAACCTTAACCACCTAAAGATGCTTATGATAGGGGCAATGAGAGTTGAAAGCTAATAAGTACCATAATTTTTTGAAGCTCTTTATGAAACTTGAAATCCCTGCTTCCCTCTGTGAAGGGCCTATCTTTTACTTTTTGGTTGAGTCAGTAAACCTATTCCTTTCTATCTCAGCAAGTATTTTGAGTTCATATGATGATTTATTCAATCATGTTTCTTATGTTCCTTGTTTTGCACATTGCTCTTATCTTAGTGAATACTACTTTGAAAGCTATCATTGAAAACCCTTTATGATTGAACTCCTACAAAATTGTTAACTATTCTTTGACCAAGAGCAAAGTTTGCCATTACGAATTATGATTTACTTTGTGTATCTTTATTGTGTTTCCTTTACTTATTGCAAGTTAAGTTATATAATAGTGAGTTGTCTTCTACTCCCTCCGTCCCAAAATGTAAGGCACCTAAGCTTTAGTCAAAATTCAACATATTTTAACTTTGACCAAATTTATACATAAAAATATAAATATTCACAATACCAAATCAATATCAATAGATTCACCAGAAAGTATAGTTTCTCAAAATGGACATTTGATATTGGAGATATTCATATTTTTTCGTATAAACTTGGTCAAACTTAGAAGATATTGACTTTGGCTAAAGCTTAGGTGCCTTACATTTTGGGACGGAGGGAGTATTATGATTTGTGTATTGATGAATGTGAAACTTCTTGTCCGTATTCTTTTATCGACTCTTCACTCCATAAACCTGAGGTCATGTTTATTGAGCTCAGTTTTCACTTGGGGACAAGCGAAGTCTAAGCTTGGGGGGAGTTGATATGTCCATTTTGCATCACTATTCTATATCATAATTTACTATTATTCATTGATATATTTCATATTAAGAGATGATACTTATGTTATTTCATTTGTTTTTGCATGGTTGATGACTTTTGTAGGATGGACCGCTGAAGTCAGGATTTTGATGGAAAAGGCGTTGTTTGGAGGCGAAATTCACGAAGATCAGAAAATTCTAGAAAATACATGGAAAATCCTATTTTTCCAGAGGACGAAGGATGCCAGAAGGGGGAGCGGAGTTGGGCCACAGGGGGCCCACACCACCCACTGGCGCGGGCCACCCCTAGTCGCGCCACTAGGTGGTGTGGCCACCCTAGACCACTCCTGGCTCTCCCCTTTGGCGTATATTATCCCCACGAAACCCTAAGCCTAGAGAGGGACCACAGAAAGATTCCGCCACCTCTGCGGAGCGGAAAACTATGGAGAGAGAAAGAGCTCTTCGGCAGACAGAAATCTGCCGGGGAAATTCCTTCTCGGAGAGGGGAGATCGTCGCCATCAACACTACCATCAAGCTGGACTTCATCGGTATCATCATCTCCGTCATCATCTCCATCAGCACCATCATCACCACTCCATACCGCCATAACAATTGGGCTGAATCTTGCATAGTTCTTAGGGGAAACTTTCCCGGTGTTGATTACTTGTTGTAGTTGATGCTATCGAGTGGAACCATTGAATTATTGTTATGTTCAGATTGTTACTTATCATTATTTCATATCTGATCTTGATCCATATGATGTCTTGTGAGTAGTTCGTTTAGTTCCTGATGTAGGGGTTCCGCGCATAAAAACAATAAATTTTACTCTACGCCCCTGAACCCCTGAAGCTGCCAGGACCTATCTATTAGTAATACAGTAACAGGAGGGGCTTTTCGCGAACTTACCCTTGAAGACCGAAAAGCGTTGTCAACGCTCAGGAGAGTGTGGTTGATGTAGACGAGCCGAAGCCGACCTCAAGGTCGTGATGAAGTCCTTGCGCTCCTTCTGGCTCCAACGACTTGAGTGCCTCAAGTGCGACACCTCGCGGGGAGTTACACACGTCCGGTTCCTGACGATGACTCCCGCTTCCCCGATCCAGCAGCAGTTGCCGAAGTAGAGCTCCCGGATCTGAATCCTGCGGTAGCAGCAGCTCATGGTGAAGATGTCTCTCGCTTCATGATCCAGACTTGGGACCACGGTCACGAGAGAGAGAGGGGGAGAGAGAAAATATCAATTAGAGGTCCTCCCAAAAGTGGGGAGAGCTTTATTGATTATTGGTGTATTTTTCTAGGCCAAATACCCCACTATATATAGGGGAAGGGAGGTACTACCTCCCTCAAAGTCCCGCGGTGGGACTAAAGGAGAGGAGGGGGTGGGGTGGCCGCCGACCAGCCCCTAGTGGGCCCCGCGGGGGGGCTAGGCCCAGCCGGCCTCCCCTTTGGCCCCTATCCCTCTCTCCTTTCCCCTAATGGGCCCTCTCCCTCCGGAAATTGGCCCATTAAGCCTTTTTGACCTTTAATTGATTTTCTCTTTATTAAATAATTATGAATAAATGATTAAATCAACATTTCACATTCATTCATATATTATTCAATCTCCGTGTCCATGGAACACCTTCCACCTCCACTCCGGACATCCTCCGAACTTACCGAAACCCTTCCGGTTTTCTCCCTACTCTTCTTCGGTGATTCTACCGATCCTATAAACACTCTCTAAGCATCATCAAGCCCTTAAGCGTGATACCCCATGGTTTGGGAACACTCCAGACATGGTCGGGACACTCCCGCACCAATGATCGACAAAGGGACCTGGATGGCCATGTGACCCCTGTGTGTTCCACGAAGATCTTTTGTCGTTTGAACCGAGACAGTCGTGTCGTATTCCCTTTGTCTCTCGATACTTGCATTGCCCGAGATCTAATAAATGACATCGCCATGTCGTGTTCAATCTCGTTACTGAACAATGCTACTTGACTTGTTCCGACAAGTGATATCCCCGTGATCTAATCACACGCTGTGCAACTATTGAATATAACTTCTCCAAGTGGGCCCTTGAGTATCATCCCGTCACATGGACGGACAAATCCCGCTCTTGACATATATTGCCTCTACTGTTTCCTCCGAGTACCTGAACACACCTTTATAACCACCATTTTACCAGATGGCGTTTGATGCTATCTAAGCACTCTTGGGAGACAGTGATTGATATAGCCTCACGGTCCAAGGAATAGTCTACGAGGGTCCATTCCTAATCATCGTAACTTGAACTTCGTGACATGATCGAATCACGATATTTAGGTTGGGTATTGGTTCATCATCTCATTCTCAGAATGAGATGACTCCATTTCCAACTGGCATAAATGCCACATGATCAGGAAACATGATCATCTGTTGACCAATGAACCAGTGACTAGAGTTTCACTGGGAACCCCTGGTTGTTTATATATCACACGTGTATTGATGTTTCCACTCAATGCAGTTATAGCATGATATAAAACTTAATCATAAACTATATGAAATGTGATAATAGTCCTTACTACTATTTGACTCTAGGGCATATTTCCAACAGTCTCCCACTTGCACTAGAGTACAAATACACTAGCTGCATTTGTTCTCAATCATTGGCACCATATATCCGGTACCTAGAACATGCTTGCTCATGGAAGAGGTTGAGTCTTGGTTCTGTACTTTACAGTCCCAAATCCTTTGCAACTTACTAATGTCTATTTGATTGACATTAATATTCTATCATCACATGACAACATCTGTGTGTATGCATCGTCATTATGGCAGCAGAACGAGGCCTGATTCCAGGAGCCTACAGTGACGTTAGATCAACCTCGAGGGCTTTCTCATGGGAACTATGCCCTGGGACACATCATTCTACGTTAAAAGCGAATTAGCCCCACCATAACATTATACAACACTTTAGATGGTACCCTTATCTATTATTATAAATGTATTCATCGAAACACTAGTGCACTCTATGCAACTTTCGATGTTTTGTTCACCTCGCTTCCTACTTGACTTTAATTGATATCTACAGGAGTTTCCAACATATTCCCTTATAACATAACTCTTTATGCTTTAAGATATGTTATCCTTTATGGATTTGGAAAATATGTCCACAGTTCTCTACTAGACACTGCGGACAAACTTGGCTCAAACGTTCTATGATTCAAACTTAATCACTTTTAAACGTTCCTTATTTGGATCACATATTATGCTAAGTTATCATCATGGTTTACTAAGATAGAACCTATGTCTTAACATAGTGGATGACGATCATACTTTTCTTTCTTTTAACCATTGATGTTAAACTTAATACTATTCTTAATTTGAGTCATTAAGGACTAGTTCCTTAATTAACTTCTATTCTGAAACCCCTTTCAGAATCCCTTAAGGAATACTACATAATATCATAATACGATTATTATCAACTTCTACATCTTATAAATCATTATTTATAAGTATTTGCGCTTTCATCCTTAACATAAGTAAGAATTACTCCTATAAGCTCCCACTCAAAATATGTTCCTACATATTTGAATTTGAGTCTTATATTGCTCCCACTTGAAATATGTCAATCACATATTGTTTTAGGAAGACTTACATAGCTCCCACTCAATTTTATGCAAATTGCATATCCACTCACTATTTTGAATAACTTCAAAATCCTTTGATCAAATATCAAACTTGGAGATTTACTATGAGATACTAGTACTTTACTATTTTTTTAAATCCAATTGACATTTAGCACACATGAATCAAATTCATTTTAATTTGTCCAATACTTGACAAATTGTGCTTTAGTCATTTGCCCCCTTTTCCACTATGGCTTTGCAGTCATTTGGGAAAATTCCAAGTAACTCCTTTTACTTGTGAGATTCAGTAATGAATTGCTTTCTAATCTCAAGGGAAGTTTGCTTTTAGGATTTCTCATAATTCTAGTTTACCATTATTTCCTTAGTAGTTTGTAGGTATGTCATATTTCAAGAATCATGACAAATGATTCACAAATGTCTCCATACAAGATATGGATTTACATTTTGAATCCTACTTCATGTAGTGAAAAACAATAGTGGAGGGAAAAACACAATAATCAAAATCATTGATTCTTTCCTTCCGTGAAGAGAATCGTTCAGGAACGTTGTCTGTTGCGCTTCTCAACACTCTGATGCAGGGTTTTGAATCCTCATCGTGTTTTACACTAATTTCCATTTGCTTCATAATTGAGAAACATCACTAAAAGTGAGCTTTCTCAAGAATGTACCAAAATCCAAGCGATATGAATCTTGCTTTCCTTTTGGTCTCAGCTATGGATTTCGTATTCAAAGTTTCCAATGAATACTCTACAAGGACTTATTCGCTATTGTTTTGGTTATATCGAATAGCCCCAAAACTTTCACGAATTCAAATGGTTTACTACATTCTAATTGAGTGATATCTATTTCTAAGCTAATGGTCTCTACATCTACACTACAACAATTTATTTGGTGCCTTCTATTCAACCCTCTTTGATATCCAATATTACATTGTGATGCTTTGTATTTTGACATTTCAAAACACTTTGCGTTCCACAATTACTTTTATGCCATTCTTATGAAGTTGAATTTCATTACTATTGATCAAATCACAGTAATTGGATTCTCTTTTATATTTATACCTATTTGTTAATGAAACATTTTGATCAAATCAAATAGTTTCATATTCATGTTTCCTTTGGTAAACTACTTTACACATTTAAACAATCAATTAATGATAATTACCATTTTTGTTAAAACACAATACATCGAATATGTATTCTTTTTAACAATTCATCAAACACTTTGTATTCAAGTAATACACGGTGTTCAAGTTATTTTGCCAAACTTAGACATGATTTATATGTGATGAGATATCGAATAACTTTCACATATTATCATTATAACTTTGAATTTAAACAATGGTTTCATTCATTAATGAACATATCATTAAATTGGGTATTTTAAACAAGGCATTTTAATATTTTACAAATGTTCATGCATTATCAATTAGTTTCAAAAAACAAGGATAATTCACACATTATCAAACAAGATATGAACATGAATAGAAATCATTCATAAAAGTGGAACAACTGTTTGTTACAAACTCATATGAATAACCGTCTCACGAAGTGTGAGACACACTAAATAAGTTCACAATCTTTCAATTACATTAATCATCCTAAACACGAACTAAATGATAAATGTCGAGGGAGAGTGTCGTTGGCCGTCATCATCATGCTCGCCATCAACACGCAACGTCACCTCCTCTCCAGCAAGCACCTCTCATGCAGAAGGACCTGTTTTCAACAAAACAGAACAATTATCAGATATACTTAACACTGCAAATGTGTTTGCAAGATTATAACAATTATAAAACTGCATATCAAATATATACCTTTGTCGTTGACGACCTGAGCGACATCTGGTTCAACCAACACATTCCTGAGATGTGTCATGAACCGGTGGAACTCCATTGTTTCCACGTCGCCCCTCATTACACAAGTCCTGACTTGTGCTTGGTAGCTTGGTGGCAACGACCGCAGCACAGCAGCGTTTGCAAAAGAGCCCGTAATCCAGACGTCCAGGAAGTATGCAGGCCTCATGTACACATCATGCATGTGCTCCAAGTGGTCGTCTAGTGATGAGTTCTCCTCCATCTTAATGGAGAGGAAGTCTCCCATCAGCTCATGCTCCCAAATGCATGTCTGCTCCATGAAATGTGTCCTAAGCTGTAGCATCACCGAACGAGGGTTGACATCACCCACGAAAGGCCATAGCTCGTCCACCATTCCGAAACGCATCACAACTGAAATATAGGAGGCCATCTCACGACGGAGATAGCGGTCTTTCCGCTCCTCTGGGGTCTCAAGGTCCGTGGGCTGATCCAAATCCATCCCGTCGAGTATATAGTCGACCACGTCGTTCTCGCTAAGGAGAACATGGAGACTGGCAACCCATATGGAGAAGTTCGATCCATCTAATCTGAGCTTCTCTCCTTCTAACCATTCAACGATAGGAAATGTAATCTCGGGAAGAACCATTTTCTACATTTATAATTGCAAAAGGAATTTAGACTAAGTTTATAATTAAATGAGTTAATAATAACTCCACTCAGAAACGCCTATCCCCAGTGAGGGTTCCTAGTGATAACACGACCCCTATCAGCCACATCTCCCCCGATCGTCACGGCCATCAATGTGGGTTCAAGGGTGGACGCTAAACGTTGGTCACATCATTCATGCGACTCGTGCTCGATCTTTCGATCAGCCGTGTTCCGAGGCCACGCTTCTCTAGCATGCTAGGCTCGCCAACTCAACCTTAGTGTATTCGTTGTGCAACATGGCTTACACCCACTGTATGTGAACATAGATATGTATGACACCCAGGCCTGTAACCCTGGATCGCCTCATATCGAAGAACTTTCTTGGTGGTGCACACTAAGGGGGAACACAATCGTTGGTAATTTTAACAGGGATCATCTTATTAGGCTACCGTCGAGTATCTAATACTAGCACACAATAAGATATACAAACAATAACATTTAATGTAAATGCTATGTTATATGGTCCTTCACGTCCCGATCCCCATCCGTCGTCACCGGGTTCCGGTGCTGATGACCCACAAGTATAGGGGTTGTATCGCAGTATTTTCGATAAGTAAGAGTGTCGAACCCAACGAGGAGCAGAAGGTCCTGGCTAGTGGTATGGATCAAGAATTCTCTGCAAATACTTAGCAAACGAATTTTTAGGGTTTTTTGATAAAGCAAGTAAACAAAGTACGAGCAAATAAAAGATAGTAAGAATAAATGCAGCAAGTGGCCCAATCCTTTATGCAGCAAAGGACAAGCCGGTTGTATTACTTAAGATGACCAAACGTTCTCGAGGACACATGGGAAGACTGTCAAGTGCTTTCGCTTCATATAGTTGATTAATCTTCTCTAGCTTGCTAAGTGTTGTGTGGGTGAACCTCTGCTAATGTACCGCCCCATCCAAGACTAATACATACTTGTGATTATACCCCTTGCAAACATCCGTAAGTACAAGAAAGTAATTAAGGTGGAGACCTAACCACAACTTTAGACTCTAAGACCCTTACGTCCCTTGTGCAATGGTTTCCTAACGGGGGTTCAGGTTTCTGTCACTCCGGCAACCCCTACGATTAGTAGCCAAATACACAATGCATTCCCCTAGGCCCATATAGGTGAAGTGTCATGTAGTCGACGTTCACATGACACCACTAGAAGAAGTACACCACAACTTAAATATCAAACTATTGAATCTTTCTCAACACAACTCCACTACTAACAACATGACTTCTCCCATGTCCTCAAGAACAAAACAAACTACTCACAAGACATCATATGGATCATGATCAGAGATGGAATAATGATGTATAACAATCTGAACATAAACAATAATTCAATGGTTCACTCAATAGCATCAACTACAAAGAGTAATCAACACCGGGAAAGTTTCCCCTATGAACTAATGCAAGATTCAACTCAATTGTTACAGCAATATGGAGATGGTGATGAGGGTGCTGATGGTGATGATGATGGTGGTGATGATGATGATGATCCCGATGAAGTCTAGCTTGATGGTGGCGTTGATGGCGACGATCTCCCCTCTCCGGGAAGGAATTCCCCCGGTAGAAATCTATCTGCCGGAGAGATCTTTCTCTCTCGGTGTTTTCCGCCTCGCAGAGGCGGCGAAATCTTTCTGTGGTCGCCCCCCGAGTCTTAGGGTTTCGGGAGGATGATATACGCCAGAGGGGAGAGCCAGAGGTGGGCCAGGGCAGCCACACCACCTGCTGGCGTGGCCTAGGGCTGCCCGCGCCCCGTGGCCCATCTCCACTCGTCTTCTAGCATCCTTAGTCTTACGGAAAAATAGGATTTTCCGTATATTTTCCGGATTTTCTGATCTTCGAATTTTGCCTCCAAACAGCACCTTTTCCATCGAATCACATCGCAGCGGTCCAGGCTCCAAAAGTCATCAACCATGCAAAAACAGATGAAATAACATAAGTATCACCTCTCAATATGAAATATATCAATGAATAATAGTGAATTAAGACATAGAACAGTGATGCAAATGGACGTATGATGACCCACAAGTATAGGGGGTGTATCGCAGTATTTTCGAGGGAAGTGAATCCCAATTTATTGATTCGACACAAGGGGAGCCAAAGAATATTTATCAGCCTTAACAACTGAGTTGTCAATTCAGCTGCACCTGGAAACAATCTTGCTCACATCAGTTTATCAGTAGCAACAGTTTTGTAGTAGGAAAAGTAAAGCAATAGCAGTAGCAAAGCAAAGACAGTAGTAACAAAAGAAGTAAACAGTGGGATTCGAGTGCGGTAGGCATAGGGATGGATGGACGGGCGTTGCATGGACAAGACAATCCACATAGCAATCAGAACATAGGGCAATTGCAGATAAATAAGATAAAGCATCCAAGTACTAGACAATCCTAGGCATGTGTTCCATATATAGTCATACGTGCTCGCAATGAGAACTTGCACAACATCTTTTGTCCTGCCGGCCCGTTTGCAGCGGGGCCTCTAGGGAACTACTGGCAATTAAGGTGCTCCTTTTAATAGAGCACCAGAGCAAAGCATTAACGCTCCGTGAACACATGTGATCCTCACATCAAAGCCTTTCCCTTCCGGTTATCCCGATTTCTGTCACTTCGGGGCCATAGGTTCCGGACAACGACGTGTGTATACATCTTGTAGATAAGACCAAGAACAATACTATCATAATGAATCAATAATAAGTTCAGATATGAAAACATGGCACTCGGGCCCTAGTGACAAGCATTAAGCATAAAAAATGGCAACAAAGTCATAAAGCACTAATAAAAGATACTAGGCACCATGCCCTAACAATCTGATGCCATTACATGAACGATCTCATCCAATCCCTACCATCCCCATAGCCTACAACAGGGGATTACTCACTCATAGATGGGGGAAACATGGATGGTCGATGGAGAAGCGATGGTGATGATGATGGCGATGATCTCCTCCAATTCCCCGTCCCGGCAGGGTGCCAGAATAGAGTTTCTGGTGCTGTTTCGTGGAATCTGGTGGTGGCGGAGGAGCGGAACTCCTTCTGGAAAAACGTCGAACCCCCCCAAGTTTTTAGGTCAGAAGGCTCCTTATATGTGAAGAGAGAGGCCAAGGGGTGCCTGGGGGGCCCACATCACCCCCTGGCGCGGCCTGGCCTGGCCCGCGCCAGCAGGTGGTGTGGTCACCCTAGGGCTCTTCTCCGTCTCCTATTCTGGCTCCTGGAGTCTTCGGGTGAAATAGGATTTTTGGCATATTTTCCGGGATTTTTCCTGATAGTTGATTTTCTGCACAAAAAGTAGACACCAAGGCAATTCTGCTGAAAACAGCGTCAGTCTGCATTAGTTGCATCCAAATCACACAAGTTTAGAGGAGAAACAATAGCAAAAGTGTTCGGGAAAGTAGATACGTTTTGGACGTATCAACTCCCCCCAAGCTTAGCTTATTGCTTGTCCTCAAGCAATTCAGTTGAAAACTAAGTGCGATAAAAGAACTTTCACGAACACATTTGCTTCATATGATGTAAATATTCTCAGCAATGTGATCAACTACCTAGAAAATTCATAATAAAGAGTATGCAACTGAGTCTACTTAATAGTCATTGCAAGCTATGAAGAGATTCCAACTCAAGAATAATAAGTAGCATGAAGCACAAACATAAGCAACATTACAATGCTCATAGAAAGGTATGATAGAGTGGTATCTCGCTTGCCTTTGATTATGAATGCCAAGGCACCTCTAAAGTTCAAGTGATGACTAGAAGTAAAGATATCAAAGATACAAGCATCAAAGTCATAACACAAATAATCAAGTATTGGAACAAACACAAAGGATGACAACTATGCTCTCAAGAAGGTGCTCAAATAATAAGTGAAGACTCAACAAGTAGAAGAAAAGGTTTTGAATAATTTGAAAGGCTTCCAAATGCTGAAAGTATGGTACTTGTTAGCTTTGAGCTCTCATTGCCCCTATCATAAGCATCTTTAATGTGGTTAAGGTGAAAGTGACACAACTAAGAGGATATGCTTGACAAGTTATAAATTGAAGTCTCATGCCCCTTACGAAGACCGGTCCTCATGCTACTCAACTTCAGTCACAAGTAAGCTCTTGTCATTGTAAGTACATACGTATCATGGAGAACCGCCAACGGGGTACCCCTTGCATATGACACAGGAGCTATCCCATAATCAAAATTACAAGGCAAGCAGACAATGAGCATCTCAGCGATCTTTTTATTTACTATGTGCATAGATTTTTATTAAGGATGCTTCATAGAATGCTCATTACGGTTATGCTGCAAGTTTCCACCATGATTAGGCATGGCTTAGGCTAGCGGCCCAGGCGTTTCTCTAACATACATACAAACTCCATGATCTTACAAGTTCCACTTTTATTTCACACCGCCGGGATCCATAAGCAAAAGAACATGATATCAACTAGGTACAAAGTACCTATGAAGCGTTGAAAGCGGTCCCCATGATACATGATTCTGCTAACTTCAACTCATAAAGCACAAGCATATGCGCAACAAAGAAGGATGCAATAGTTCAGGTTTATTAAGTGCAAGAAAATAAAGTGTGCCATCAAGTTCGTGAGATCTTTACTAACTAACTTTCTCATAACAAGCAAACATTTTATTCGGAAGAAAACAAGGCATATTGAATATGCACGGAGATAGCAAATGATGCTAATAGGTAGGTATGGTGGACACTTTGGAAATATTTGGTTTAGGGAGTTGGAAACATGAGTAAAACACTTAGTGGAAGTGAAGGCTAGCAATAGTAAGGGAGCGACAAACGAGAGAGCAATAGCTATCATTATCATGCTTGCAACAAAACAAGACTACTCATGGCATGAAAGCGATTCAAGATCCTCAAGGCAAAATAATTCATCGAGGCTCAACTGATTATTACAGTCATGTGCATGCGTGAGCATGTGCCAAGTCAATCAAATGAAACATTCAGAGGAGGATACCATAGTGTCATACCAATTTATGAATAGAGTAATGCAAGAAAACATTCATGAGACATGCTACAAAATATTAGCGGGCTGGAGCTAATCACAAGAAGGCAAGAACTACTAAGCATCCAAAGATAACATACACCCTACATGAACGGACTAAGAAAGCTCACAAAGATGAGTATATGTACAAAAATGAAGACAAATAGAGTTCGTTACTAGCCTCTTACCACGCCTCAAGTTGTCATTAATCCTCATTATTGCTCTTCACTTGTATGGCTTGAATAATAATATGAAACCAATAATCCACTGAGAACTGCCAAACCCTAAAGCAAACGCGCAAAAACCAAAGAAGAACGACAAATATTTTTGGTGTTTTTGATTTTTGAACAAGAACCAAAAGAGAGAAACAAGCAAAGCAAAATCTTTTTGGGTTTTTCGAATAGTTCAAACAAAGCAAAAAGGAAAAGGCAAACCAAGGCAAAAAGAAGAAGCAAGCCAAAGAGAAACAACAAAAATATTTTTGGTCTTTTTGTGTTTTTAGAAAGCAAAAGCAAAGAAGAACGAAAACTAAAAAGTGAACGAAAACATGAATATACAAAGTACCGATGCAACATGATATGGAGATGAGTGCGGTGTCGGCGTACCTCCCCCCAAGCTTAGGCTTTTGGCCTAAGTGGGTATCAATCCCAAGCTAGCCAGGATGAAGTGTCACCGGGGTACGACGCGGAGGTACCCTCGTCCTGGTGCGAGCCCGAGTACGCCCCTCCGTAATGTGTGGAGTAATCATAGGAGGGCACGTCCTCCTGGTGCTGCTCGTGGAAACCCAACAAGCGAAGTTGCTCATCCACCTCCTCCTTGGAGCGCGACCATGGTCTCCTGTCAACACTAAACAAAGCAGGTTGTGGCAAGAGGATCTCCCTCTCATCCCCGTCAGTGAAAAGCATCCTATATACTAGATTGTTCAAATCAGAGGTAGCAGTGATAAAGTGATGAGTTTTCATGGCAACAAGGTCGAGCCTCTGTGGTGCTATCATAGCATCATCAGGAGCCACTGAAAGATCTAATGCATCGACTATACGCGAGGCAATGATGCCCCCATAGATAGGCCCCCTAGCAGCTAAGCGGCGAGCAATAAGCGAGCCAAGATTGTACCGAGTATCATTGTTGAGCGCAGCAGCAAGGAAAGCTAAGTGATAGTTGGAGATATTACTAGTGTTCTCCCTACCCAATACACTAGTGGCAAGATAGTATGCAAAGTATCTAAGAGCAGGGAGTTGGATATTTCTTATCTTTCCGCGCTGCTCCACGCGATCATCATCATTGGTCACCCCTCGGTAAAGCTCCAACAAATGAGCGGGTCACCCTTGAATTTTCTTCACGGTCCCTGTCATACGCACACCTACAATACTGCAAAATCTCTCCAAAGGCATGGTGAAGGGCATATCATAGATTTTAAAAGAGACAGTGGAATGATAGGATGTGTTAGTAAATGAGAAGCTCTCAACAAAAGTTTTGGTGAGCATAGCGTATTATGCACTCTCATGTTGCATATAAGAGGTTAAGCCAACCCTCTCAATCAGTAGCAAGAAATCATCAAGAATACCTGCAGCTTGCAAGAAAGTAAAAACAAGGAAAAGAGGATGGGTGAGCATCCCCATCATCCCTTTCACTACCAATACGAGTTGCAATGAGATCTTCATTGTATGATGGCCTAGCTTGAGAGGCTGTTCTTGAGGGCCTCGACCTCATAGGTGCATCACTCTCAAATATCTCTCCAAAAGTATGGTTGTTCATGCTTGGTATTCTGAAATTTAAACACCTATTAAACAAGTGATTGCAAAGTAAATATAATAAAGTATTCTACTCATAGGGACTTGCAAGAGGCCTAAACATGTATCAAAACTATATCTCTAAGCATCAAACAAGCTTACAAGCTCTCATAACCAGTCACCTATAGCAGCAAAATACTCAACATATAATCCACTAAACACAAATCTACTTGGACAAGGGGAGGAGTCACATACCAAGGAACAATTGCTCCAAATTTCAGCAAGAAAGATGGGCTGAGCAAAGAGATCGAAGAAATCGAGAGCAACCACAGAAAGAACGCGATTTTGAGCTATGAACTAGAGCTTACTAGGGAGAGAGAAGAAAGTGGCAGGTGAGAGAGGTAGTGGGGGACCAGGGGTGGCCCACACCAGGGCATGGCGCCACTCAGGGCTGGTCACGCCACCACATGGTGTGCCTGCCTGCTGGGCCCCCCTGGTACCTACCAGGTACTCCTCTGCCCCTTTTTTCACGTAAAAATTTAATATGAATTTTCTGGAATTTTTTGAGACACTTTATTTTTGGGCAATTTTCAGAAAAAGAAGAATGATTTTTCTGACAGACAGATTTTTTCTTTTCTTTTGGAAACATGATGCAAGGACAAAACAAGGCTAGAACTACAGAAGTTCTAGCATGCAAGCAACTAACAACACAAAGAAAACTAAACGAAAGCAAAAACTAAAATGCAAAGGATAGAAATAAACGGAGATAATCATAATGAAAACATTGTTTTGTTCAATGGAATCCTTTTGTTAACAAGTTTGATCAAGTCTTGCTACCAAAACAATTGCATATGATACAAAACTTTGTACTCCACTAATGATTATGTTACCTCAACCTTGATAGCAATGGTCCCAATCATAATAGTTTCAAATTTTTCTCTTGGTATGGGACAATATATTTCTCCAACTTGAATGCCTTCAACATGTTAAATTGAATTCAAACCATAAGTCCTTTCAATCTTCTTGGGGAAATAGACAGTATGTTCCTTGTCATTAACATTGAAGGTCACCTTTCCTTGATTACAATTAATAACAGCTCCTGCAGTATTAAGAAAGGTCTCCCAAGAATAATAGACATATTATCATCTTTGGGCATTTCAAGCACAACAAAATCAGTTAATATGAAGCAATTGTGAGCCACCTGAATAGGTACATCCTCACATATACCCACAGGAATAGTGGTAGATTTATCAGCCATTTGCAAAGATATATCAGTTGGTATTAATTGTTCAAGTTGAAGCCTCTTATAGAGAGAGAAAGGCATAACACTAACTCCAACTCCCAAATCACACAAAGCAGTTCTAACATAACTATTCTTAATAGAGCAAGGGATAGTTGGAATCCCTGGGTCTCCAAGTTTCTTAGGAACCTTACCATTGAAGGAATAATTAGCAAGCAAAGTAGGAATTTCTTCATTAGGGATCTTCCTTTTATTCGAGACAATGTCCTTCATATACTTTGAGTAAGGAGGCAATTTAATAGCATCAGTCAAAGGAATTTGCAAGAATAAAGGCTTCATCCACTCACAAAACTTATTATAATGTTCATCTTCCTTTGACTTGTGTTTCTTATCAGTGAAAGGCATAGGTTTTTGGACCCAAGGTTCTCTTTCACTACCATGTTTCTTAGCAATAAAATCTTCTTTGGTGTATTTAGTATTCTTAGCGTGGTTTTCAGGTTCTTCTTCAACTTTTTCTTCATTAGGAACAACATTTTCCTCATTACCTCTTTCAGTTTCAGCATCAGAGATAGATATACTATTAGGATCTATAGCAGGTTCAGAGGGTTCTATAATAGTTTTATGTTTCTTTTTCCTTTTCTTACGAGTAGAACCACTATTTTTAGCTTGTTGAGAATCCTGCTCAATTCTTTGGGGATGCCCCTCAGGATATAGAGGATCCTGGGTAGCAGCACCGCTTCTAGTTCTAATTTCATAAGCATGTTTTTCTTTAGCAGCATTAACTAGCAAGTCGTTTTGCACTTTAACAAGTTGATCTATTTGAGTCTGAACCATTTGAAAGTGTTTAACAATCATTTTAACATCATTAGAGGTTCTTTCCACAATATCTTTAAACTCAACAATAGCTCTAGTGTTTTCCATTAGATGATTTTGCACCCTTTTATTAAAGTTATCTTGCTTAACAATAGAGATATCAAATTCTTCTAAGCATTGATCAGGAGGCTTCAAGTAAGGGATATCACCTTCATCAAAGTGTTGGAGAGAGTGTACCTCAAAAGTGGGTGAATAGGGAATAGGCTTACATAATTCTTCTATAGGAGGTAAATTCTTGACATCTGCAGCTTTAATTCCCTTCTCCTTAATACATTTCTTAGCTTCCTTCATCACTTAATCATTTAATTCAATAACTCCCCTCTTCTTTGATGTTGGAATAGGCACATGAATAGATGGTTCAGGTACAATTACTTTAGGTATAGCTTGTTTAGGAGGAGTCCAATCTTCATAATTCTTGCTTATTTTAGCCATTAATTCCCCAGCTTCCTTCGGAGTCCTATTCCTAAAAACACAATCAACACAACTATCTAGGTATGTCCTAGATTCCTCGGTTAGTCCATTATAAAATATATCAAGAAGCTCATTCTTGGGTAATGGACTTCCAGCATGTGCATGAATCAAAGCACAAAACCTTGCCCAAGATTCAGGCAATACCTCTTTTTCTCCCTGTTTAAAATCAAAAAGTTCCTGCAAAATAGCATGTCTAGCACTAGGAGGAAAATATTTCTGCCGGAAAGTACTAATCAAGCACTCAGGGCTATCAATAGATCTAGGAGGTAAATTACTAAACCAAGTTTTAGCTTCTCCTTGCAGTGAAAAAGGAAAAATCTTAGCAACAAAGTAAGTACGCATCTTAATATCATCATAAAACAAGCCACTCATGGTAGAAAGTTCATTCATATGTGCTACCGCACTTTCATTCTTAGTCCCACAAAAAGGTTCATTCTCGACAATAGCTATGTAAGATAGATCGAGAGAGAAATCATAATCTTCATCTATAATGTTTATGGGAGAAGCAGCAAACTTAGCATCAGGAGATAATTTGGGTCTAATAGTACGCCTCTCAAGGAGACTCTTAGCAGCGCTCCTATCATGGATGTTCCTACATTCTTCAATAAACTCATCAGTCATCTCAACATAATCTTCTTCAGCATCATAACTCTTACTAGACTCGGGTGAGCTAACAGGTGTGGCAGTGTCTTCATTAGGAGTTTCGGTATTTCCAACTATAGTTCTAGCAATCGTAGCATCTAGGAAAGGACCTAATGAACCACTCTTATCAAGCAAAGTAGAAGCAGCATCATAAGTATCAGAAGTTTCAGATTCAGCAGTAGTAGCAGTGTGTGTAGCATGTGTATGTGGTGGTGTAAGGAACTTACTCAAAACAGACGGTGAATCAAGAGCAGTAGAGGTGTTCAGAACCGTACCTCTTCTTGTAGTGGATGGTAAAATAGGAACCTTGCCATCACGAGACTTACCCATGATGGATGGATAACAGCGAACAATAGAGAATCCAAGTGAACTTGATAAATAAAGCTATGCTCCCGAAGCGCCAGAAAATAGTCTTGATGACCCACAAGTATAGGGGGTGTATCGCAGTATTTTCGAGGGAAGTGAAACTCAATTTATTGATTCGACACAAGGGGAGCCAAAGAATATTTATCAGACTTAACAACTGAGTTGTCAATTCAGCTGCACCTGGAAACAATCTTGCTCATAGCAGTTTATCAGTAGCAATAGTTTTGTAGTAGGAAAAGTAAAGCAACAGAAGTAGCAAAGCAAAGACAGTAGTAACAAAAGAAGTAAACAGTGGGATTCGAGTGCGGTAGGCATAGGGATGGATGGACGGGCGTTGCATGGACAAGACAATCCACATAGCAATCAGAACATAGGGCAATTGCAGATAAATAAGATAAAGCATCCAAGTACTAGACAATCCTAGGCATGTGTTCCATATATAGTCATATGTGCTCGCAATGAGAACTTGCAAAACATCTTTTGTCCTGCCAGCCCGTTTGTAGCGGGGCCTCTAGGGAACTACTGGCAATTAAGGTGCTCCTTTTAATAGAGCACCGGAGCAAAGCATTAACACTCCGTGAACACATGTGATCCTCACATCAAAGCCTTTCCTTCCTTATCCCGATTTACTTCACTTGGGCCATAGGTTCCAGACAACGACGTGTGTATACAACTTGTAGATAAGACCAAGAACAATACTATCATAATGAATCAATAATAATTTTAGATCTTAAATCATGGCACTCGGGCCCTAGTGACAAGCATTAAGCATAAAAAATCGCAACAAAGTCATAAAGCACTAATAAAATATACTAGGCACCATGCCCTAACAATCTGATGCCATTACATGAACGATCTCATCCAATCCCTACCATCCCCATAGCCTACAACGAGGGATTACTCACTCATAGATGGGGGAAACATGGATGGTCGATGGAGAAGCGATGGTGATGATGATGGAGATGATCTCTTCAATTCCCGTCGGTGAGGTGCCGAACGGAGTTTCTTGTGCTGTTCGTGGAATCGGTGGTGGCGGCGAGCGAACTCCTTCTAGAAAACGTAGAACCCCCAAGTTTTTAGGTCAAGGCTCCTTATAGGCGAAGAGAGAGGCCGGTGCGGGGCCCACACCACCGGCACGCGGCTGGCCTCTCAGCCAGCAGGTGGTGTGGCCACCCCAGGGCTCTTCTCCGTCTCCTATTCTGGCTCCTGGAGTCTTCGGGTGAAATAGGATTTTTGGCATATTTTCTGGGATTTTTCCTGATAGTTGATTTTCTTCACAAAAAGTAGACACCAAGGCAATTCTGCTGAAAACAGCGTCAGTCCGCATTAGTTGCATCCAAATCACACAAGTTTAGAGGAGAAACAATAGCAAAAGTGTTTGGGAAAGTAGATACGTTTTGGACGTATCAACGTATCAACTCCCCCCAAGCTTAGACTTCGCTTGTCCCCAAGCGAAACTGAGCTCAATAAACATGGCCTCAGGTTTATGGAGTGAAGAGTCGATAAAAGAATACGGACAAGAAGCATCACATTCATCAATACATAGATCATAATAGAAGACAACTCACTATTATATAACTTAACTTGCAATCAGTAAAGGAAACACAATAAAGATACATAAAGTGAATCATAATTGGTAATGGCAAACTTAGCTCTTGGTCGAAGGATAGTTGATAATTTGCTGGAGTTCACAAATAACTGGTTTTCAAAGATAGCTTTCAAAGTAGTAAACATCAAGATAAGAGCAATGTGCTAAACAAGGAACATAAGAAACATGATTGAATAAATCATCATATAAATGAATGAAACACAACAACTCAAAATACTTGCTGAGATAGAAGGGAATAGGTTTACTGACTCAACTACAAAGTAAAAGAAAGGCCCTTCAAAGAGGGAAGCAGGGATTGCAAGTCTCATAAAGAGCTCCCAAAAATTATGATACTTACTAGCTTTCAACTCTCATTGACCCTATCATAGGCATCTTTAGGTGATTAAGGTTAAAGTGATCAAATATGAGGATATGCATTGACAAGTTGTAAATTGAGAATCTCATGTCCCTTGAATACGAGGGCCACTCCTCATGCTACTCAATTTTAGTCACCGGTAAGTTCTTGTCATCGTAAGCATATGTGTATCATAGAGAACCGCCAACGGGGTACCCCTTGCCCGATGATACGGAAGAATCCCCATATCAAAATGACAAGGCAAGCAGACAACAAGCATCTCAGCAATCTTCTTATTTACCATGGGAATATGGTGCTTTTTTCTCTCTTTCCTCTTTTCATAATATCTCTTTTTTTTCTTTTTCTCAATCTCTATCTCTTTTTTTATAAGAAGAATGCTTCATAGATACTCGTTATGGTTATTACTGCAGGTTTCCACCATGTCGCATGGATTAGACCAAGCGTTTCTCTAACACACATGCATAACTCCATGGACTTACAAGCTCCTTTCATTTCACAATCGGCGACATCCATAGACAAAAGAACATGATATCAACTAGGTACAAAGTACCAGTGCAATGTTGAAAGCGTTCCCCATGACAGCATGGTTCTGCTAATTCACAACTTACAAAGCACAAGCATATACGCAATCATAGGTGAGCACAATGGTTCAAGTTTATTAAGTGCAAGAAAGTAAAGTGTGCCATCAAGTTTGTGAGAGCTTTAATCACTAATTTTCACATAACAAGTTTAATCTGGGAGGTAGATAAAAAAGAATTTACTTGGAATAGCAATAATGCTACTAGGTAGGTATGGTGGACACAAATGGCAAAGGTTTTGGTTTTAAGGAGGTGGATGCACGAGAAGAATACCCTCTCAGTACAGGTTTTTGGCTAGCAAGGCTGGGTAGCAAGTACAGGAGTTGAAGGAAACAAACAAACATACAAGTGATAAAGACAAACATGCAATCTTCCTTGGAAGCACAAAAGATCTTAACTAGAGAATACTAAACTTATGAGCAAATCAAGAAAGAAAGATGATGAAATTATTTTTCTTTAGAGTACTTCTATATTTTTCATTCAACTCTCAAAAATAGTGTTGCTACTAACCGAGCCAGGTTTGCCAAAACCAACTAAATTAACTCAATGATCCCAAAGTGATACCAATACTAACAACAAGATCAATCATATAACCACGAGTCGAAAACTAATATAAGCTATGCAAAAGAGTAAATGATAGAACTTTTCGGGGGCGGAGTCCGGGGTGGACTCACCACCTGGTGGCGCGGCCAGGGGTGGGCCCGCGCCACAGGGTGGTGTGAGCCACCTGGCTCCGTTTCTGTCCCTTTTTTGCTTCGTAACTTTCCTTATTGACTAAAAACTGCAAAAATATAGTTGTATTGTAATTTCGTGGAACTTTTCTTACCAGAACTGTTACCTATTTGAAAACAGACTCTTCAGGTCTCTGAATTTGGTATCTAGTAGATTCTTTCGGAGTCACCACTTGAATAACATCAATATCTTCATCTTCATACACTTATTACTTGAGTCATAAAACCCTTCTCTTCCTTATTACACCATTGTCTCCACTTCCTGGAAATTTCTTTCACACAAAACTTCAGACAATTCTCATTAGCAACATTAGTATAAGTGAAGTGATAAAACCTTTTGAGTCCAACTTCAACTGGAAACCATCAAAACATAAGCTACTGCAGCAACTACTTCCGAAAACCCAAAAAGAATTCAAAAAGGAAATCGAATAAAGAAGCAAATGCAAGAGTGGCAAAATCTGTCAAAACAGACCATCAGGTAAAGATCATTTTTTTTGGAAATCTTCTGTTGCTCAAATAAAAAAGTGCAAAACTAATGAAAGTTAAATAACAACCTGGGTCAGAAGCACAAAAAATTACAGATCAATCCGACATACAGAGATCTCTCACCAATTTTTACGGTGAAGCACAAAAATCTGTTTCGGGACAACAACTTCCCCAAATCTTACTTCTCTCTCATTAGAGGTTGATCTTGACACAAAAACCAAACAAAACTGATAAGGAGCGTTTATTACTGAAGTAATAACTTCCAAGACTCAAAGAAACGAAAAACAAACTGAAAGCAAAAACAAATTGGGTTGTCTCCCAAAAAGCTCTTTCTTTAAAGCCATTAAGATGGGCATTATAATTTTGAAAATGCTCACATAGGAATATGAATTGAAATGAAAGAGAGCATTAAGAAGCAAAAATACACACATTTAAGTCTAACCCACTTCCTATGCAAGGGGATTTTGTAAACAAACAAGTTATTGAAACCAGAGGCTACTTGCATAAGAAGGCAAAAGAAGTGCAACGAAAAGACTTTCAGCATAAAACGAGGAAACTTGATATTATTGAGATACATAAGAACACTTTTCCCTCTCTCATAGTAACTTTCAGTATCATGCATAAACTTAACAATATAGCTATCACAAGTACCATCATAGCAATGAATAGAAAACACAGGAATACTAGCTCTCATAACACTACTTTGTGAAACAATATTAGAGGTATCCTTACAAAGGATAGTGTGTCCCTCTTCTTCATACTTAGTGACAAAGTCTTTCACATTTGCTATTATAGGTTCATCAACCATTTTTTATCAGGTTCAACAGCTTTACTTGTACTTTCATTAACCATACTAGCTATCATAGAATGTTCCTTTACCTTAACTGGAAAAGGCATTTTCTCAATATAAGGTTCAGGTAAAACATGATTAGCAGTATAAACTTCAGTATTTCTTGCAGGAACACTCTTAGCAATGTCTTTATAAGGTTCATGATACTTATTCCACTTCTTTTTAGGCACTTCAATATAGGAAGCAAAAGCCTCAAAATAAGAAGCAATAGCTTGAGAGTCTAGACCATAAGTATTTTTAATATTTTGAAAGTCATCAGTTCCCATAAAAGATTCAATGCATTCATAATCATGATTTATACCTGACTTTCTACCTTTGTCATTCTCCCAAGCTTCAGCATTATCTTGAATACGGTCCAGAAGATGCCATTTAGCTTCTCCTTTCATGCGAGTGAATGATCCAGCACAAGAAGCATCCAATAAATCTTTATCATGTAGAGGGAGCCTTGCATAAAAGTTATTGATAATGATATTGTTGGGGAGCTCATGAATGGGACATTTGAGCATTAGTAACTTCAATCTCCCCCAAGCTTGAGTTGTACTCTCTCCATCAAGAGGCCAAAAGTTGTATATTTGATTCCGATCTTTATGAATCTCACTAGGAGGATAAAACTTTGAATAAAAGAGAGGCACTATTTCCTCCCATTCCAGAGCTTGACCATTCTTCAGCAGCTTATACCATTCCTCAGCTCTTCCTTTCAGTGATAATGAGAATAACTTCTTCTTAACTTGATCTGTAGTAATACCTGCACACTTGAACAACCCGCATAATTCGTGTATAAGGAGCAAATGATCATCAGGATGGACAGTTCCATCCCCAACACAGTAGTTATCCATAACACGATCAATAATTCTTGTAGGTATTTTGAAAACATCATTCTCAGCAGGTGGTGGTTTATCTACTACCTTAGCAGTGGTAGTAGCATTACCAAATAAGAAACTCAGCGAATTATCCATACGAAAAATAAAGCAACTAACAAAAGTAAACAATACTCACAGTAGAAGTTTCCTTTACCAGTTCCACTCTCCAATAGCGCTTCACTCCCCGGCAACGGCGCCAGAAAATAGTCTTGATGACCCACAAGTATAGGGGGCGTATCGCAGTACTTTCGACAAGTAAGAGTGTCGAACCCAACGAGGAGCAGAAGGTGCTGGCTAGTGGTATGGATCAGGAATTCTCTGCAAATACTTAGCAAACGGATTTTTAGGGGTTTTTGATAAAGCAAGTAAACAAAGTACGAGCAAATAAAAGACAGTAGGAATAAATGCAGCAAGTGGCCCAATCCTTTATGCAGCAAAGGACTAGCCGGTTGTATTACTTAAGATGACCAAACGTTCTCGAGGACACATGGGAAGACTGTCAAGTGCTTTCGCTTCATATAGTTGATTAATCTTCTCTAGCTTGCTAAGTGTTGTGTGGGTGAACCTGTGCTAATGTACTGCCCCATCCAAGACTAATACATACTTGTGATTATACCCCTTGCAAACATCCGTAAGTACAAGATAGTAATTAAGGTAGAGACCTAACCACAGCTTTAAACTCTAAGACCCTTACGTCCCTTGTGCAATGGTTTCCTAACGGGGGTTCAGGTTTCTCTCACTCCGACAACCCCTACGATTAGTAGCCAAATACACAATGCATTCCCCTAGGCCCATATAGGTGAAGTGTCATGTAGTCGACGTTCACATGACACCACTAGAAGAAGTACACCACAACTTAAATATCAAACTATTGAATCTTTCTCAACACAACTCCAGTACTAACAACATGACTTCTCCCATGTCCTCAAGAACAAAACGAACTACTCACAAGACATCATATGGATCATGATCAGAGAGGGAATAATGATGTATAACAATCTGAACATAAACAATAATTCAATGGTTCACTCAATAGCATCCACTACAAAGAGTAATCAACACCGGGAAAGTTTCCCCTATGAACTAATGTAAGATTCAACTCAATTGTTACAGCAATATGGAGATGGTGATGAGGGTGCTGATGGTGATGATGATGGTGGTGATGATGATGATGATCCCGATGAAGTCCAGCTTGATGGTAGTGTTGATGGCGACGATCTCCCCTCCGGAAGGAATTCCCCGACAGAATCTGCGCCAGAGATCTTTCTCTCTCGGTGTTTTCACCCCAGAGGTGGCGAATCTTCTGTGGTCGCCTCGAGTCTTAGGGTTTCGGAGGATGATATACGCCAGGGGAGAGTTGTGGCGGCCACACCACTGGCGCGCCTAGGGTCAGCGCTGGGTGGTGTGGTCCCCCTGTGGCCCATCTCCACTCCGTCTTCTAGCATCCTTAGTATTCTGGAAAAATAGGATTTTCCATATATTTTCCCGGATTTTCTGATCTTCACGAATTTTGCCTCCAAACATCACCTTTTCCATTAGAATCCTGACTGCAGCGGTCCATGCTCCAAAAGTCATCAACCATGCAAAAACAGATGAAATAACATAAGTATCACCTCTCAATATGAAATATATCAATGAATAATAGTGCATTAAGACATAGAATAGTGATGCAAAATGGGCGTATCAGGCGCCAGGGTTCCGGCGCCGTAGACACCAGGGTACCGCTGTCATTCCGGCATGGTAGTTTGTCACCTCCGTGACTATCTACTACTATGCAACAAAAGGTAATTAATTTACCTTTGCCACAACCATATCACAAAGCAATGCCCCCCTGCAAAACAAAGTTAGACGCCTCTACTTTATCTTTGCATGTTTTACGTGGTTGAATGGGCTTTCACACAAGAACCGTTCTTACCTACGAACTTTCACCACAACGTTGATCAAGTAGTTGTCTCTACTACACCCCTTTCGGGGCCCTCCGTTGCAAATGGCATACCAACTAATGTGAGAGATACAGACACCCACCTAAGCCACTTTATACGGTACAAGCCATATGTCAAGCGTGGACCAGTCTCGCGAATGAACGCGTAAAGTCGGTTGGGGGCCGCTTCATCAAGAATTACTGCGGTATACACAAGTACACGTGGGAGGGTAACAACTAAAAGATCAATGCCCACACGCTACATCTCATGTGTTCTACCCGTACTAGCATTACTACGCATAGATCTAGCTCTAATACCACTGTAGGGGTTCCGCGCATAAAAACAATAAATTTTACTCTACGCCCCTGAACCCCTGAAGCTGCCAGGACCTATCTATTAGTAATACTATAACAGGAGGGACTTTTTGCGAACTTACCCTTGAAGACCGAAAAGCGTTGTCAACGCTTAGGAGAGTGTGGTTAATGTAGACGAGCCGAAGCCGACCTCAAGGTCATGATGAAGTACTTGCGCTCCTTCTGGCTCCAATGACTTGAGTGCCTCAAGTGCAACACCTCGCGGGGAGTTACACACGTTCGGTGCCCGACGATGACTCCCGCTTCCTCGATCCAGCAGCAGTTGTGGAAGTAGAGCTCCCGGATCTGAATCCCGCAGCACGACGACGCTCCGTGGTGAAGATGTCTCTCGCTCGCGCAGTCCAGACATGGGACCACGGTCATGAGAGAGAGAGGGGGAGAGAGAAAATATCAATTAGAGGTCCTCCCAAAAGTAGGGAGACCTTTATTGATTATTGGTGTATTTTTCTAGGCCAAATACCCCACTATATATAGGGGGAAGGGAGGTACTACCTCCCTCAAAGTCCCGGGGTGGGACTAAAGGAGAGGAGGGGTGTGGTGGCCGCCGGCCAACCCCTAGTGGGCCCCGCGGGGGGGGGGGGGGCTAGGCCCAGCCGGCCTCCCCTTTGGCCCCTCTCCCTCTCTCCTTTCCCCTAATGGGCCCTCTTCCTCCGGAAATTGGCCCATTAAGCCTTTTTGACCTTTAATTGATTTTCTCTTTATTAAATAATTATGAATAAATAATTAAATCAACATTTAACATTCATTCATATATTATTCAATCTCCGTGGCCATGGGACACCTTCCACCTCCACTCCGGACATCCTCCTGACTTACCGAAACCCTTCCGGTTTTCTCCCTACTCTTCTTCGGTGATTCTACTGATCCTATAAACACTCTCTAAGCATCATCAAGACCTTAAGCGTGATACCCCACGGTTCAGGAACACTCCAGACATGGTCGGGACACTCCCGCACCAATGATGGATAGAGGGATCTAGATGGCCATGTGACCCTGTGCATTCCACGAAGATCTTTTGTCGTTTGAACCGGGACAGTCGTGTCTTATTCCCTTTGTCTCTCGATACTTGCATTGCCCGAGATCTGATCAATGACATCTCCGTGTCATGTTCAATCTTGTTAGTAAACAATGCTACTTGACTTGTTCCGACAAGTGATATCCCTGTGATCTAATCACACGCTGCGCAGCTATTGGATATAACTTCTCCGAGTGGGCCCTTGAGTATCTTCCCGTCACATGGACGGACAAATCCCGCTCTTGACATATATTGCCTCTACTGTTTCCTTCGAGTACCTGAACACACCTTTATAACCACCATTTTACCAGATGGCGTTTGATGCTATCTAAGCACTCTCGGGAGACAGTGATTGATATAGCCTCACGGTCTAAGGAATAGTCTACGAGGGTCCATTTCTAATCATCATAACTTGAACTTCGTGACATGATCGAATCACGATGTTTAGGTTGGGTATTGGTTCATCATCTCATTCTCAGAATGAGATGACTCCATTTCCAACTGGCATAAATGCCACATGATCAGGAAACATGATCATCTATTGACCAATGAACCAGTGACTAGAGTTTCACTGGGAACCCCTGGTTGTTTATATATCACACGTGTATTGATGTTTCCACTCAATACAGTTATAGCATGATATAAAACTTAATCATAAACTATATGAAATATTATAATAGTCCTTACTACTATTTGACTCTAGGGCATATTTCCAACACTTGAGGACATGGGAGAAGTCATGTTGTTAGTAGTGGAATTGTGTTGAGAAAGATTCAATAGTTTGTTATTTAAGTTGTGGTGTTATTCTTCTAGTGGCGTCATGTGAACATCGACTACATGACACTTCACCTTTATGGGCCTAGGGGAATGCATTGTGTATTTGGCTACTAATCGTAGGGGTTGCCCGAGTGACAGAAACCTGAACCCCCGTTAGAAAACCTTTGCACAAGGGATGTTAGGATCTCAGAGTTTAAAACTATGGTTAGGTTTCTATCTTAATTACTTTCTTGTACTTGCGAATGCTTGCAAGAGGTATAATCACAAGTATGTATTAGTCCTAGGAAGGTTGGTACATTAGCACAGGTTTACCCACACAACACTTATCAAACTAAAGAAGATTATTCAACTATATGAAGCAAAAGGACTTGACGATATCCCCATGTGTCCTCGAGAACGTTTGGTCATTTTAAGTAATACAACCGGCTTGTCCTTTGCTAAAGAAAGGATTGGGCCACTTGTTGCATCTATTATTATTGTCTTTTATTTATTCGCACTTTATTTATCTGCACTATCAAAAACCCCTAAAAATCTGTTTGCTAAGTATTTACAGAGAATTCCTGCTCCAAGCCACTTGTCAACACCTTCTGCTCCTTGTTGGGTTCGACACTCTTATCGAAAATACTACGATATACCCCCTATACTTGTGGGTCATCAGGGACTTAACCCCTGATGAAACAAACCATCAACAGGGGCATGTGATGCCCCTGAACCACCACCAGGGGTTTCAGCCTACTTAGTTCAGCATCACAAGTTATCCATCATCAACTACTACTACTACTACTTACAAACTTATAGAAGCATCGACATGAAGGCCGTCATCCGCTAGCCGTGGTCTAGGCAGGTGTACTTCCTGGCGCGGGAGGAGCCGGCCTTGTAGATCATCATCTTGAACTCTAGGACGTTGTCGCGCGTCAGGTCGTACTTGTAGACCAGCTCCGGCCAGTTCTTCCTGAAGGAAACCTAGCCAGCGAACCAGTCGACCTGCATGAACTCGGCGCACCACCGGCAGGCTGTGACCTGCATGACACGCGATAGAGGTTGCTTGATCCTGGTCCTCAGGCCGAACTAGAACACGGACTGGATGACTAGCATGTGCAGGTCGGCCGCGTCTAGCTGGATGATGAAGCGGCGAGGGACCTCGGCGATTGGGTGGTGGCCAAGCTTCGGCTGCCTACGCTTCTTGGTATGCGGCTGCGTACCCTCCTCCACCTCGCCGGTGACCACAGGCTTCATTTGCCAGCGGTTGGTCGGGAGCACGTCGATAAAACTCGGTGGGGGGTGCCAGCCCCTCCTGACAATCTCGCATTCAAACTTAAGCACCTTGCCATGAAGTAAAATAAGGCCAGCAAGCATCATTTCCTAATTTGGCAATGGACATGGTACAAACATGGAGTACAATGCCTAATCTGGCAACGCACATGTGACATCCCACTAAAACCACTACTAGAAAATCGCTGTGTTTTTGTGCATCGCATCATCATGACCGCATGCTCATGTCATCATGCCACATTGCATTTGAGCATCGTCATCATCATGCATATGTTTGTCTGAAACTATTTTCGAAAAGTCTATTTTTGTTTTCTAAATACCCCGCATTTATTTCAAATCGAAACACCGGGCCTCTTCCGGGTATTATGTTTTGTCTAAAAATAATTTACAAAAGGCTTTTAAAACAAAACCAATAAATAAAACGTTTTACAAAACCTGGGGAGGCAACCGTCGGCCAGGCCCAAAAGGCCAGCCAACAGCCAGCCTACTACCTAGGGAAAAACCAAAACCTATCTAAAACGCCCCTACCCTAACCTAATCTAACCCAGCCCCACAAAACACACACAACACACTCACGCAGCACACACACGACCGGCCACAACCTGCCGCCAATCTCTCCCAGCCACCTCACCCGAGCCAATCCCAGGCCGCCACCTCACCTCCTGGCCCCACATCCTCTCCAACACGCACACACTCACGCACACACACCACCTCGGGATCCCCCGCTCCACACCTGCCACGCTCCCGTACCCGGCCCCACCACCTGTACCGCCTGCGACCCACTCTCCCTCTCTCATTGATCCCCCACCTTGCGATCCCTGCTCCTCTCCCCTCCAACCTCGCTCGCTCGTGGCCAGCGGCCGCCTCTCCTCTCTCCATGCAGCCTCCGGGCACCCCCGCGCCTCCCAGCCGCCCTGTCAGCGAGCCCCTGCCGTGTCCGCCACCTGCGCCACGACCTCGGCCCCGCTCGCAGCCGGTGCGTCCACGAACCGCCGTCGCCACCTCCCCTCTGGCTCAACGATGCCGCCGCCGGCCTCAGGCCCTTCCGCCGCTAGCGGGCCCTCTCATCTCCTCTCCGGCCATCGTCCCGAGCCCTTGGCCTTCGCCCGCCTCTGCCTCTGCCGCCAGAGCACGAGCTCCCCTCGCCGTCGTCTCGCGCCTACCCACCGCGAGCTCGTGCTCCACCAAGCCCCACCACCGAGCCTCCCTGAGCAGAGATCCTCCGCCTCCTGCACGCGTGCGCTGGTGCGGCTGCACCTTGCCGTCCTCCGCCGGTGTGCTTGCATACCTGGCAGGTCAACCCCATGAGGCTCCCTGCACCGCCGCCCCGAGGCCCGGCCTCCTCTACTTCGTCCCCCAGGCCACCGCGGTCACCGACAACCTCACCCCTGTTTCCTCACCGCCTTGGCCACCATCGTTTGTGCCAACCCCAGCTCTGCCTCGATCTTGCTCGGCCTGCCGCGCGTGCGTGGTTAATTGTTGTTGTTTCTGTTGTTTTGCTGCCCGTGTGACTGTGTGGTCACTATTCTTCTGAGCCCTTCATGTTCAGGCTCTGTGTTCGATCCCCGATGTCCAAGTCCAACCTCAACAAGATCTACGTGGAA
Source organism: Avena insularis (assembly GCA_023614405.1). Taxonomy (NCBI): domain Eukaryota; kingdom Viridiplantae; phylum Streptophyta; class Magnoliopsida; order Poales; family Poaceae; genus Avena; species Avena insularis. The sequence goes on along the minus strand of CM042694.1, from coordinate 158,679,273 downwards.
GTGGTGTATTCGTGATGCGACAAGATACCACACGGACATTGTGTCACCACCAAAGCCCCCACCCCGATGAACCACCGGGCACTGACACCGAACCCGACTCCAGCACCGACACTCGAGAACCTCATCAAGGACGCCACGACCTTCATCATGGAACACATGGATCCCTCGATGGATCCGATGGCGAGACCCGAAGTACGATCCTGGTGAGTCCGAACCCCGGAGTCCGAAGATCGAGACCGATCCCCCTGACCTCAAGACCTCGAACCCGGAGGCCGCCTTCACAACGTCAAGTTATACTTCATGGATCTAATGACCCGAAGGCCAATCCCGGATCCTAAGACCAAACCCGAACCCCTTCATAACCAAGATCGTCGCGTTCCCAATGTGTGACCCCTTTATCCGAGCCCTATTTTATAAATTGACATCTATATGAACTGTTGCATATCAATTGTACATGCTTGCATACATATTTCGCGGGTCGGGGTTGTATAGTCGATTCACCTCATAATTAAATATGGAGTCTATATGAGGGCTTTTCTAGTCTTATATTGGCTCTATTTAAATTTGTGTAGCGAACCGATGCCATGTTTCGCCTTGCTAATCCAACATTTAAATTGCGGGTATCTAAATAACTTGAACCATATCATTAATTGTCGGGACCCCGGTTCCGCTTAATATTGCCTAATTGCACCGCATCTGTGCCATGCTATGCATCATGCCGATCTTCTGCCGTAGTATTAAATAGTGCATCCGGTGTTTCTTTTAGTGCTTTGCTTCTTCGCGGATTAGGCCGATGAGTTGATGCAAGTATCGACAAGTTCTCCGGATATGATCCTTCGGCAGTGTTTCCCAGGCGAGCATTCTCCCCCTTTCTACCTATTTTGCATTTATAGTCTTTATTTCCTCCTGTTGATCTATTGCTATCCGTGTCGTGATGCTTTAGTGTTCCGTACCAGATATATTCCGTGCAGCCTTTATATTGCCTTGGACACCTCCTATTACCTGTTGTTTGGTAGATAGATGGCCTTGCGAGTCGTAGTCGCTCGCTCAGGTGCGATCCCATGTCGTGAACTACCACACAGTTGTTGGAATGTTGTCATATGCTTTACGGTGGAGTTGATCATGACTTTAAATACAACTATTAAATTGCTGGGACAACTAATGAAAGAGGCACCGGTGCGCAATATATGCTTTTTGGTTTTTCGTGTCCACTTGTGTCCTGTAGGCCCCGAGTACTTGATACTTGTTCCTTGACTATCGCACTATCCTGTTGGGTCCGCAGCATAGAAAACAAAAAAAATCCTACGGTGTGAACTACACGCCAAGATCTATCTACTAGGTACAAAGCAAACGGGTGGACATACATCCATAGAGAACATACCCTCGAAGACAACGAGCTTTGTTAACGAGTAGGAACTCGTGGTTGATGTAGTCGTACACTTGCCGATCTCAAGATCATGAGGAAGTCCGAGCGCCGCAACTCAGCAAGGCGTCACTTTTCGCACACACGTTCAAGCCACCAGACAACCTCCACCTCCTCGCTCCAGCGATCCAGAGGAAGCAGCAACTCCTTCCAGACGAAATGCCACTAGGAACATGTATCTCGCTAATCCGAGACCATGGGGGAATAATTCTAGAGGGGGAGAGAGATCCTTCACAAGGAGGTGTGAGGATGAAGGAGGGAATGGGTGGCCTTTTATAGGAGGAGGGGGGTGCCCCCTCTCTCCATGGCCGGCGCATGGGGGGGTGACCCCTCACCTCCCCCATTCATGTGGTGGTAACTCCTCCACATTAAAATGCCCCTTCACATTCCCTTTTAAAGTCTCCACTTTAAATGCATTAAGTTTCTCCAAATTTAATGTTCTCTCATTTAATAAAACTCTTTTATTAAATTTATTCAGAATTTTGTTAATTACTTTAATTAACAAACATTCACATATAGCCCCTTGCAATATTTCAATATCACATGCAGAACCACTTTCTGCAATTTCACCCGAAACAATTTCCGGTTTCTATTGAAACAATTCCTGCGCTTTGCAATTCTTTCGTCTGAAACATATATGCTCCAAAATTGTGTCTGGTAACTCTTAAGTGTGCCACCCTATGGTTCGCGAATAATGCAGACATGATCGAGACCCTTCTCCGATCAATAATCAGCAGCGGGACCTGGAGATCCGTACTGACTCCTACACATTCAACGATGAGTCCTGTGATCGTGAGAACCTTTAACGCTTGTAACTAAATCCCTTTGTCTCTCGATATATTACATGTCCGAGATTCTATCATTGGTATCTTCATACCTAGTTTGATCTCGTTACCGACATGCACTCTTTTCTTGTTCCCGTGATATAACATTCTAGTGATCACATCACTTGCTTGCAAGCTATCCTAATGTGATATCACCGAGAGGGCCCAGAGTATATCTATCCATCATCTGGATTGACAAATTCCACTCTTGATCCATGAGCCTCAACATAACACCTTCAGTAATCGAACCCATCTTTATAGTCACCCTGTTACGGTGTGATGTTTGATGTTATCAAGATACTCTTCCGGTGTTAGCAATTAACATGATCTCATGGTCCAAGGATAAAGATTACTTCGTATGATGTTATAGCAATATAAACACAATGACTTGATCGTAATGCTATACTTCAGATGAATGTTCATCATATCATTCCACCAATGGTGTGACCTTGTTATTAACAACATCCAATGTCCATGATCAGGAAACCTTGATCATCTTGTTAATCAACAAGCTAGTCTATAAGAGAGGCATGACTAGGAACCCTTTTTGTTTATTAAACACACATGTATTGATGTTTCCTATCAATACAATTATAGCATGTAAAATAAACATCTATCATATACAAGGAATACATAATAACAACTTTATTATTGCCTCTCAGGGCATATTTCCTTCAGTCTCCCACTTGCACTAGAGACAATAATCTAGTTCACATAGTGATAAATCTAACACCCATGGAGTTCTGGTGTTGATCATGTTTTGCCCTAGGGAGTACTTTAGTCAACGGATCTGCTACATTGAGGTCCATGTGCACTTTACAAATCTTTATATCTCCATCCTTGACATGTTCGCGGATGGAGTGAAACCGGCGCTCAATATGCTTGGAATTCTTGTGAGACCTTGGTTCCTTTGCGTTGGCTATGGCTCCATTGTTGTCACAATAGATCACCATCGGGTCCAACGCACTGGGAACCACACCCAGTTCCGTAATGAACTCTTTCATCCAAACTGCTTCCTACGCCGCTTCTGAAGCAGCAACATATTCCGCCTCCGTTGTTGATCCAGCCACCACAGGTTGTTTGGAGCTCCTCCAACTAACGGCTGCTCCATTCAAGAGAAATACATATCCGGATTGAGACTTAGAGTCATCCGGATCAGTGTCAAAGATAGCATCGGCATAACACTTAGCGACTAGCTCTTCTTCACCTTCGTATACAAGAAACATATCCTTAGTTCTTCTCAAGTACTTAAGGATATTCTTGACCGCTATCCAGTGTTTCGAACCTGGATCAGATTGGTACCTACTAGTCAAACTAATAGCATGTGCCACATCCGGTCTTGTACATAGCATGGCATACATTATAGAGCCTATGGCTGAGGCATAGGGGATCTTATCCATTATCTCTCTTTCTTCCGCCGTAGCCGGACTTTGAGTCTTACTCAATGTCTTGCCTTGCAACATAGGTAAGAAACCCCTTCTTACTTCCGTCCATATTAAATTTCTTTAATATCTTATCAAGGTATGTACTCTGCGATAGCCCAATTAGGCGTATTGATCTATCTCTATAGATTTTAATGCCTAATATATATGAAGCTTCACCAAGGTCCTTCATCGAAAATTTGCTGTTTAGATAACTTTTAACACTGTTTAAAAGATCTAAATCATTTCCAATCAATAATAGGTCATCCACATATAATATCAGAAATGCCACATTGCTCCCACTCACTTTCTTGTAAATACAAGCCTCTCCATAAGTTTGGACAAATCTAAACTCTTTGATCACCTCATCAAAGCGGAGATTCCAACTTCGTGATGCTTGCTGCAGTCCATAGATGGATCGCTGAAGTTTGCACACCTTATTAGCATCCTTAGGATCGACAAAACCCTTAGGGTGTATCATATACAACTCTTCTTCAATATTACCATTGAGGAACGCAGTTTTGACATCCATCTGCCATATTTCATAATCGAAATATGCAACAATTGCTAACATAATCCTAACCGACTTAAGCATCGCTATGGGAGAGAATGTCTCCTCGTAGTCAACTCCTTGAATTTGTCGAAACCCCTTTGCGACAAGTTGAGCCTTATAGATGGTCACATTACCATCAGCATCAGTTTTCCTTTTGAAAATCCATTTATTCTCAACGGCCTTTCGGTCGTGAGGTAAGTCCACCAAGTTCCAAACTTGGTTCTCGTACATGGATTCCATCTCGGATTTCATGGCTTCTAGCCATTTGTTGGAATCCGGGCTCATCATCGCTTCTTCATATGTCGCAGGGTCATCCATTTCATCAATCATGAAATTCATAACAGGATTGCCGTGATTCAGAGCTGCACGTGTCCTGCTTGACCTGCGAGGTTCGGTAGTGTCCTCTTTCGGAGTTTCATGGTCAATATCATTATATCTCTCTTCATTAGGTGAAGTCAACTCCGAAACAACTTCTGGAGCTGCGCTACTCGCCATTTCATGAAGAGAAGGTTCAATAACCTCTTCGAGTTCTACCTTCTGACTACTCACACCTTTTGCGAGAAACTCCTTCTCAAGAAAGGATCCATTCTTGGCAACAAAGACCTTGCCCTCGGATCTGTGATAGAAGGTATACCCAATCGTTTCCTTAGGGTATCCTATGAAGATGCATTTTTCCGCTTTGGGTTTGAGTTTATCCGGTTGAAGTTTCTTCACATAAACATCGCATCCCCAAACTTTAAGAAATGACAGCTTAGGTTTGTTTCCAAACCATAATTCATACGGTGTCTTTTCAACGGATTTAGATGGTGCCCTATTTAAAGTGAATGTAGCGGTTTCCAGTGCATAACCCCAAAATGACAGTGGCAAGTCAGTCAGAGACATCATAGATCAAACCATATCCAATAAAGTACGATTACAACGTTCTGACACACCATTACGTTGTGGTGTTCCGGCAGGCGTGAGTTGTGAAACTATTCCACAGTCTTTCATATGTGTGCTAAACTCATAACTAAGATACTCTCCTCCACGGTCGGACCGCAGAAATTTGATCTTTCTGTTACGATGATTTTCCACTTCATTCTGAAATTCTTTGAACTTTTCAAAAGTTTCAGACTTGTGTTTCATCAAATAGATATACCCGTATCTACTCAAATCATCCGTGAAAGTAACAAAATAACGATATCCACCTCATGGCAAACACACTCATTGGTCCACACACATCAGTATGTATGATTTCCAATAGATCATGCTTTGTTCCATTGAACCGGAAAAGCGTTCTAGTCATCTTGCCCATAAGGCATGGCTCACATGTATCAAATGATTCAAAATCAAGTGATTCCAAAAGTCCATCAGAATGGAGTTTCTTCATGCGTTTAATGCCAATATGACCTAGACGGCAGTGCCACATGTATGTAGATATATCATTATCAAGTTTAATCCTTTTAGCATCAACATTATGAATATGCGTAATTCTACTATCGAGATCCAACAGAAATAAACCATTCAACATAGGTGCATGACCATAAAAGATATTATTCATATAAATCGAACAACCATTGTTTTCAGACTTAAATGAATAACCACTTTGCATCAAACACGATCCGGATACAATGTTCATGCTCGGTCAGGCACCAAATAACAATTATTTAGGTTTATAACTAATCCCGATGGCATATGGAGAGGCAGCGTTCGGCGATCACATCAACTCTTGATCCATTGCCGACCGCATTGAGACCTCATCCCTTGCTAGCTTGTTCCGCAGCCCTGAACCGAGTTACATATATTAGCAACCGATCCCGTATCAAATACCCAGTGCTACTGCGAGTACTAGTCAAGTACACATCAATAACATGTATATCACATATACCTTTGTTTGCCTTGCGGACTTCTTGTCCGCCAAATACTTGGGGCGATTATGCCCAATGGCTAGTCCCTTGCAATAGTAGCACTCGGTGTCGACTTAGGGACAGCTCGGGATTTCTTTTTCGTGCATGGCAAATGACTTGCCACCCTTCTTTCCCTTGTGCTTGCCTTTCTTGTCCTTCTTGAAACCGGTGGTCCTATTGATCATCAACACTTGATGTTCTTTCCTAATCTCCACTTCTGCAGTCTTAAGCATTGACAGAAGCTCGGGAAGAGACTTCTTCATGCCCTGCATATTATAGTTCATGACGAAGCTCTTGTAGCTAGGTGACAGAGATTGGAGAACACGATGTATGCCTAAGTCAATGGGAATCGTTATTTCCAAGGACACTAGCTTATCGGCATACCTAGACATTTTGAGTACGTGCTCACTAACGGAGCTGTTTTCCTCCATCATGCAGCTAAAAAACTTTTCTGTAGCATTATAACTCTCTACGGAAGCATGGGTATCGAAAATCATTTTAAATTCTCCCATGGTATCAAAGGCATTGCCATTTTCGAAACGCTTTCGAAGTTCTGGCACTAGCCCATACAGTATGCCGCAATGAACTAAGTTGTGGTCCTCCTGACGAGTTATATAGACGTTCTTTTCCTCGTCAGGGGCATCAGGAGATGGTGGGGGGCCTAGCGGCGCATCTAGCACATATTGCTTTTGTGCAGCAGTGAGGAGAATCCTCAAATTCATACCCCAGTTGGTGAAGTTTCTACCATTCGCAGCAAGTTTCTCTTTCTCCATGAACACATTGAAATTAAAAGCAGGTGGTGCCATCTACAACAGAATTTGTAAAGTATATTTAGACTAAGTTTATGATAGATTGAGTTCAACTAATCCAATTACTAATGAACTCCCACTCAAAAACGACATCCCTCGTGTCCTTTTGGTGATTACATGAACCAAATCCACTACACCAAGTCCGATCATCACGTGAGTCGGTGTAGCTTCAAAGGCGAGCATCTATATGGGCATCATATCAACTATATGACTCATGCTTAACCTTTCGGTCCGTGTTCCGTGGCCATGTCTGTACATGCTAGGCTTGTCAAGTAAGAACCTTAGTATTTGCATGTGTAAAACTGTCTTACACCCGTTGTATGAAAGCGTAGAGTTGAAAACACCCGATCATCACGTGATTCCTCAAAACACGATCCACAAAAACGGTGCATACTTAAGGAAGAACACATTTTATCTTGATATCTAGATGAGGGATCATCTTATAATGCTACCAAACACGCCAAACTAGCAATATAAGATGCTAACATCTAATGTGTGAAGTGAGGTGATATGGTCCATGCATTTGATCTCTATCATTTGCATCATGGTATGATCTCTATCATTCCTTTGTGTGTAAGACCAAGGTCTATGGAACTTACAAGTTAAGTGAGTTGTAAGAGTATCTATTATACATCTACTTACAACAATACCATATCAAAACACTAGCCCAACAACGATCTAAACTAGACGCCTCTAATTTATCAATTGCAAGTTTTACGTGGCTTAGGGCTTTCGGAGATAGAACCTGTCTAACCTACGAACATGAACCACAACAAGGATAACCAAGTTATTAGCAACTCGTTGTAAATCAGATATTGACTATAGTAGGAGAGACAGACATCTGCCAGCCACTTATGCAAAACAAGTTGCATGTCAGTCGTGGAACTGGTCTCATGTACGATGACATGTAAGGTTAGTCCGGGCCGCTTCATCCCACTATGCCACCAATATCCAAAGTACATAGAAGATGCAATAACATGATCATCATCGCCCACATATAAACATATGTGTACTACCCGTGCAAATCACCTATGCATAGATCAGGCTCTGATACCACTGTTGGGTCCGCAGCATAGAAAACAAAAATTTTCCTACGGTGTGAACTACACGCTAAGATCTATCTACTAGGTACAAAGCAAACGGGTGGACATACATCCATACAGAACTTACCCTCGAAGACAACGAGCTTTGTTAACGAGTAGGAACTCGTGGTTGATGTAGTCGTACACTTGCCGATCTCAAGATCGTGAGGAAGTCCGAGCACCGCAACTCAGCAGCGCATCCGCACTTTTCACTTTTACGTTCAAGCCACCAGACAACCTCCACCTCCTTGCTCCAGCGATCCAGCGGAAGCAGCAACTCCTTCCAGACGAAATGCCACTGGGAACATGTATCTCGCTAATCCGAGACCATGAGGGAATAATTCTAGAGGGGGAGAGAGATCCTTCACAAGGAGGTGTGAGGATGAAGGAGGTAATGGGTGGCCTTTTATAGGAAGAGGGGGGGTGCCCCCTCTCTCCAAGGCCGGCGCATGGGGGGGTGACCCCTCACCTCCCCCATTCATGTGGTGGTAACTCGTCCACATTAAAATGCCTCTTCACATTCCCTTTTAAAGTCTCCACTTTAAATGCATTAAGTTTCTCCAAATTTAATGCTCTCTCATTTAATAAAACTCTTTTATTAAATTTATTCAGAATTTTGTTAATTACTTTAATTAACAAACATTCACATATAACCCCTTGCAATATTTCAATATCACATGCAGAACCACTTTCTGCAATTTCACCCGAAACAATTTCCGGTTTCTATTGAAACAATTCCTGCGCTTTGCAATTCTTTCATCTGAAACATATGTGCTCCAAAATGGTGTCCGGTAACTCTTAAGTGTGCCACCCTACGGTTCACGAATAATGCAGACATGATCGAGACCCTTCTCCGATCAATAATCAGCAGCGGGACCTGGAGATCCGTACTGACTCCTACACATTCAACGATGACTCCTGTGATCGTGAGAACCTTTAATGCTTGTAACTAAATCCCTTTGTCTCTCGATATATTACATGTCCGAGATTCGATCATCGGTATCTTCATACCTAGTTTGATCTCGTTACCGACATGCACTCTTTTCTCGTTCCCGTGATATAACATTCTAGTGATCACATCACTTGCTTGCAAGCTATCCTAATGTGATATCACCGAGAGGGCCCGGAGTATATCTATCCGTCATCTGGATTGACAAATTCCACTCTTGATCCATGAGCCTCAACATAACACCTTCGTAGCACTGCACCCATATTTATAGTCACCCTGTTACGGTGTGACGTTTGATGTTATCAAGATACTCTTCCGGTGTTAGCAATTAACATGATCTCATGGTCTAAGGATAAAGATTACTTCGTATGATGTTATAGCAATATAAACACAATGACTTGATCATAATGCTATACTTCGGATGAATGTTCATCACATCATTCCACCAATGGTGTGACCTTGTGATTAACAACATCCAATGTCCATGATCGGGAAACCTTGATCATCTTGTTAATCAACAAGCTAGTCTATAAGAGAGGCATGACTAGGAACCCTTTTTGTTTATTAAACACACATGTATTGATGTTTCCTATCAATACAATTATAGCATGTAAAATAAACATCTATCATATACAAGGAATACATAATAACAACTTTATTATTGCCTCTCAGGGCATATTTCCTTCATATCCGCATATGTGACCATGAATCCCCTTAGCCAGAGCTTGATTCATTTCTTATTTCTTGGGGCCACAAACTAGTTTGGGGTTTTATTACTATCCTGTACTTATGCCATGCTTTACTGCTTTATTTACGATTGTGCGTGGAGCACCAGACTGCTTTTGGATCGTACACGTTTTCGCTGTCGATAAGCCTACCACACTTTCGGGTTCCCGAGATTACAGCCGTCACAAACCCCGGGTCCGCTCGAGCCGCCAACTTCGCTATGGTAGCTTAGTGGGGTGGCCCCCTGAAATATTTTATGAATCCTGTGATTGATTTGTCGTGAAAGCCTCGTTGGGTTTTGATTTGGTTTTTCCGAGGTTGATCGTGTGTGTGTTGCTATTTGTGCACCTATGAGGTAAATCTTTCCGAAAGCCGTGTCCATGTTATGGACAACTTGGAGCACAGTATCTCGATCATAGACAAGCATAACTAAAGTAGTGCTATAAATTTGACTTAATATGTGACTAGTAATCAGCTTCACTACAATGGAATGGATAATAAAAATGGCAACAACTGGTGGATCTGTGGTGATCGTGTCATATTATACCTGCCTAGTAAGTATCGCAACTCCAATGGAATGAAATAAAAGTGCCAACAGCTGCTAGGTTTGGGATGTCACATGCTAATTGTATCTGACTAGTAAGTACTGCAACTACAACTGAATGGTTAACTAAAACTGCCCACTACTTATGCTATCAGGATGACTCATGATATCTATATCTGACTAGTAAGTGCTGCAACTATAATGGAATCAATAAAACTGACAACTGTTTGAGTTCCTTGGTTTGACTTCCTCGTATGGTCTCGAGGGGGGAATACCAGGATGGGTATGATTGGTGTTAGTGTCAGGTTGGATCCGAATAGGTCTCTCTTATCCCTCTCTAATAGCCGACAGATGAATCGAGTCTCTATAGGTTGTTTAGTGCATGCTTCGCTGCCGCTTCAGTCCACCATACCTATGTAGGCGAGAGCCACCGAATTCTAGCCTCGTGTGTCTTGGCCTCGATCGACGCTCCTCTTTTTCCTTTGCCCTTTGTCAGCACCCCTTTTGTTTTAGCAGGTTTGAGATTGACGTCGTTAGCAGGGTTACCCTTTCGGCTTGGCCTGGGCAGGGTTATGGACGCCATTGGTTATTCTTCAGGGCTCTTAGCTCAATTTGCTTCTTATCCGTACTCGGATGTTGTATCGATTTCAAGGTGATTTGGATCTTTGTACTGTATATTTGTATTCTTGACTCAGTGAGTCGTTGCTGTATATATATCTGTTCTGTGGGTTCCATCGTGTACTAATGTGTAATGGTATTACTTCGTTTTCCACCCGCACGAAAGTGCCTGATGGGCGTCCTTGAATCGTTTCTATGCGGGTTTGGCGGGAAGCGCTAAAACTTGCATAGGGCCGATTCGAGGGTGTTACAGAGTGGTATCAGAGCTCAGCAGTTGCGATACCCCACTGGTCCAGCCTGTAGGATAACCTAGCTAAAGGACGAAGTAGAGTGTTAAAACTATTTTGCAAAAATCGGTTGGATAGATCTGATTAGGTCTGCTTTTACTCCTTACCCCTCTGTTGTTCTCCTCTTACCTCTGCGTGTTTTGATTCTACTCTCTTATCTTTTCTTTGACTCCAGGATTTCCCGTGGTTGGGTTTCTGTCGTACCTTCAGGGTTTCGCTTCCTCCCTTTATAACGGTGGTTCTACAATCATCAATCTGCTTCTCGGCTGTTGTACCTTCATCCAATCTTTTGTCCTTGAACTCTTTATCCGTATGTGCCCCTTGACAGATATCTGTATCGTTGAAACGCATATGAGAAGGATGAGCATGGGTGAAGTTGGAGTATACCTTGAGCATGTGTTGTTCATGCCAATGGAACCATCACAAAACCTGATCATTGTGTCTTTTCGTACGATGTTTCTTTGTATCTTCCGGTGGTCCCCAATGTGATGACATCATCTACGCCAGATCCGATGAAGATCCTGCATCACCCCTCTTGTTCCGAACACCGCTTGTGAAGATCTTTAGTCTAAATCCCGAGAGTTGGTTGCACGATTCTGCGATTCATTTACAGAAGGATGCTTTGAGTACGGGATGGACTGATCACCCTACCCGCCTCTCACTGTGCACTTTTGTACATCGAATCGATGGATCAAGCAATTTCGCTCCGTCCAGGGAAGTTAAAGGTGGCCTTATCTCTTGATACCTTTACCTTCGTCCTTTTTTCCCGGAGTGTTTTCTCGACGACCATGGACAACAACCCCTTGTTGGTGGTGTCGCCGATTTCAAGATGGAGCAACAATCTTGTTAGTGGTGTCGCGGGGATCTACCCGAAGCGAGAAGATTCTGATCGTCGGCCTTCTTCCCGGTACCATGAGGCGGATCTCGAGGGCGAGATCCATTGTTAGTGGTGTCGAATTGTGGCATCCCGCTAAAACCACTACTAGAAAATCGTTGTGTTTTTGTGCATCGCATCATCATGACCGCATGCTCATGTCATCATGCCACATTGCATTTGAGCATCGTCATCATCATGCATATGTTTGTCTGAAACTATTTTCAAAAAGTCTATTTTTGTTTTCGAAATACCCCGTCTTTATTTCAAATCGAAACACCGGGCCTCTTACGGGTATTTTGTTTTGTCTAAAAATAATTTACAAAAGGATTTTAAAACAAAACCAATAAATAAAATGTTTTACAAAACCTGGGGACGCAACCGTCGGCCGGGCCCAAAAGGCCAGCCAACAGCCAGCCTACTACCCAAGGAAAAACCAAAACCTATCTAAAACGCCCCTACCCTAACCTAATCTAACCCAGCCCCACAAAACACACGCAACACACTCACGCAGCACACACACGACCGACCACACCCTGCCGCCAATCTCTCCCAGCCACCTCACCCGAGCCAATCCCAGGCCGCCACCTCACCTCCTGGCCCCACCTCCTCTCCAACACGCACACACACACCACCTCAGGATCCCCCGCTCCCCACCTGCCCCGCTCCCGTACCCGGCCCCACCACCTGTACCGCCCGCGACCCACTCTCCCTCTCTCATCGATCCCCCACCTTGTGATCCCTGCTCCTCTCCCCTCCAACCTCGCTCGCTCGCGGCCAGTGGCCGCCTCTCCTCTCTCCATGCAGCCTCCGGGCACCCCCGCGCCTCCCAACCGTCTCCACGAGCCCGGCCGTGTCACCACTCACGCATGCCGACCTCGCAGCCGGTGCGTCCACGAACCGCCGCCGCCACCTCCCCTCTGGCTCAACGATGCCGCCGCCGCCCTTAGGCCCTTCCGCCGCCAGCGGGCCCACTCGTCTCCTCTCCGGCCATTGTCCCGAGCCCTTGGCCTTCGCTCGCCTCTTCCTCTGCTGCCCGAGCATGAGTTCCCCTCGCCGTCGTCTCGCGCCTACCCACCGCGAGCTCGTGCTCCACCAAGCCCCGCCACAGAGCCTCCCTAAGCAGAGATCCTCCGCCTCCTGCACGCGTGTGCCGGTGCAGCTGCACCTTGCCGTCCTTCGCCGGTGTGCTTGCGTACCTGGCAGGTCAACCCCGTGAGGCTCCCTGCACCGCTGCCCCGAGGCCCGGCCTCCTCTACTTCGTCCCCCAGGCCACCGCGGTCGCCGACGACCTCACCCCTGTTTCCTCACCGCCTTGGCCACCGTCGTTTGCGCCAACCAGAGCTCTGCCTCAATCTTGCTCGGCCTGCCGCACGTGCGTGGTTAATTGTTGTTGTTTCTGTTGTTTTGCTACCCGTGTGACTGTGTGGTCACTATTCTTCTGAGCCCTTCATGTTCAGGCTCTGTGTTCGATCCCCGATGTCCAAGTCCAACCTCAACAAGATCTACGTGGAAGTGGTGTATTCGTGATGCGACAAGATACCACACGGACATTGTGTCACCACCAAAGCCCCCACCCCGATGAACCACCGGGCACTGACACCGAACCCGACTCCAGCACCGACACTCGAGAACCTCATCAAGGACGCCACGACCTTCATCATGGAACACATGGATCCCTCGATGGATCCGATGGCGAGACCCGAAGTACGATCCTGGTGAGTCCGAACCCCGGAGTCCGAAGATCGAGACCGATCCCGCTGACCTCAAGACCTCGAACCCGGAGGCCGCCTTCACAACGTCAAGTTATACTTCATGGATCTAATGACCCGAAGGCCAATCTCGAATCCGAAGACCAAACCCGAACCCCTTCGGAACCAAGATCGTCGCGTTCCCAATGTGTGACCCCTTTATCCGAGCCCTATTTTATAAATTGACATCTATATGAACTGTTGCATATCAATTGTACATGCTTGCATACATATTTCACGGGTCGGGGTTGTATAGTCGATTCACTTCATAATTAAATATGGAGTCTATATGAGGGCTTTTCTAGTCTTATATTGGCTCCATTTAAATTTGTGTAGCGAACCGATGCCATGTTTCGCCTTGCTAATCCAACATTTAAATTGCGGGTATCTAAATAACTTGAACCATATCATTAATTGTCGGGACCCCGGTTCCGCTTAATATTGCCTAATTGCACCGCATCTGTGCCAGGCTATGCATCATGCCGATCTTCTGCCGTAGTATTAAATAGTGCATCCGGTGTTTCTTTTAGTGCTTTGCTTCTTCGCGGATTAGGCCGATGAGTTGATGCGAGTATCGACAAGTTCTCCGGATATGATCCTTCGGCAGTGTTTCCCAGGCGAGCATTCTCCCCCTTTCTACCTATTTTGCATTTATAGTCTTTATTTCCTCCTGTTGATCTATTGCTATCCGTGTCGCGATGCTTTAGTGTTCCGTACCAGATATATTCCGTGCAGCCTTTATATTGCCTTGGACACCTCCTATTACATGTTGTTTGGTAGATATATGGCCTTGCGAGTCATAGTCGCTTGCTCAGGTGCGATCCCGTGTCGTGAAGTACCACACAGTTGTTGGAATGTTGTCATATGCTTTACGGTGGAGTTGATCATGACTTTAAATACAACTATTAAATTGCTGGGACAACTAATGAAAGAGGCACCGGTACGCAATATATGCTATTTGGTTTTCCGTGTCCACTTGTGTCCCATAGGCCCCGAGTACTTGATACCTGTTCCTTGACTATCGCACTATCCGCATATGGGACCATGAATCCCCTTAGCCAGAGCTTGATTCATTTCTTATTTCTTGGGGCCACAAACTAGTTTGAGGTTTTATTACTATCCTGTACTTATGCCATGCTTTACTGCTTTATTTACGATTGTGCGTGGAGCACCTGTACTGTTTTGGATCGTGCCACGTTTTCGCGGTATCGATAAGCCCAGTCACACTTTCGGGTTCCCAGTAGATTACAGCCGTCGTCACAAACCCTGGGTCCGTTCCGGAGCCGGCCAACTTCGTTGCGGGTAGCTTAGTGGGGTGGCCCCCTGAAATATTTTATGAATCCTGTGATTGCTTTGTCGTGAAAGCCTCGTTGGGTTTTGATTTGGTTTTTCCGAGGTTGATCGTGTGTGTGTTGCTATTTGTGCACCCCTGTAGGGTAAATCTTTCTGAAAGCCGTGTCCATGGTTATGGACGACTTGGAGCACAGTATATCGATCATAAACAAGCATAACTAAAGTAGTGCTATAAATTTGACTTAATATGTGACTAGTAATCAGCTTCACTACAATGGAATGGATAATAAAAATGGCAACAACTGGTGGAGCTGTGGTGATCGTGTCATATTATACCTGCCTAGTAAGTATCGCAACTCCAATAGAATGAAATAAAAGTGCCAACAGCTGCTGGTTTTGGGATGTCCCATGCTAATTGTATCTGACTAGTAAGTATTGCAACTACAACTGAATGGTTAACTAAAACTGCCCACTACTTATGCTATCAGGATGACTCATGATATCTATATCTGACTAGTAAGTGCTGCAGCTATAATAGAATGAATAAAATTGTCAACTGTGTGAGTTCCTTGGTTTGACTTCCTCGTTTGGTCTCGAGGGGGGAATACCAGGATGGGTATGATTGGTGTTAGTGTCAGGTTGGATCCGAATAGGTCTCTCTTATCCCTCTCTAATAGCCGACAGATGAATCAAGTCTCTATAGGTTGTTTAGTGCATGCTTCGCTGCCGCTTCAGTCCACCATACCTATGTAGGCGAGAGCCACCGAATTCTAGCCTCGCTGTATCGCCTCGATCGACGCCCTTTTTTCCTTTGCCCTTTGTCGGCACCCCTTTTGTTTTAGCAGGTTTGAGATCGACGTCGTTAGCAGGGTTACCCTTCCGGCTTGGCCTGGGCAGGGTTATGGACGCCATTGGTTATTCTTCAGGTCTCTTAGCTCAATTTGCTTCTTATCCGTACTCGGATGTTGTATCGATTTCAAGGTGATTTGGATCTTTGTACTGTATATCTGTATTCTTGACCCAGTGAGTCGTTGTTGTATATATATCTGTTCTGTGGGTTCCATCGTGTACTAATGTGTAATGGTATTACTTCGTTTTCCACCCGCACGAAAGTGCCTGGTGGGTGTCCTTGAATCGTTTCTATGCGGGTTTGGCGGGAAGCGCTAAAACTTGCATATGGCCGATTCGAGGGTGTTACAGCACATGCTACAAACATGGAGTACAATGCCTAATCTAGCAATGCACACGGTACAAACATGGAGTACAACTAACCTAGTATCCCCAACCCGGCAATCCCCCAGGATAGCAATCAATTTGAGGATTCCGCTGTGAATCCCCAATCGGGCAATCCGCTCAATTAAATCCCAAAAATTGGGTGCATGTTATCAAATTTGTTGCTAGTACTGCGAAAAACCCCAAATTGTTTTACAACTACCGAAGATCAAGCACTAACTATCGTCGATTTGGGGCCAAACCCTAACCGCAATGTAGATCGGGGACTTACCCTAGTCGGTGGTGGCGCCATCGATGACGATGGTGCAGTCGAAGGCGCCGTCGGAGCGAGAGAAGAAGCTCTAGCCGTGAAGGTTGGGGCCGCCGACACCAGCGGAAAAACCCTATCCGAGTAGTCAAGGGTAGCCCCGACTATGGCGGGGGCTTTTCCGGCCTGCTTGGCCGCAGATGTGGCGTCCTCCGCTGGTGTAGGCGACGTTGTTGCAGCCGTGGACACCGCCGATGACGCCCGAGTTGCGCGTGCAGAGATGGGTGCGGGAGCCCTGAGCACCCTCTCGAGGGCCGCCTCACCGCCGTCGGCGACCTTCTCACGCTGAATAGTCACCTAGAGGCTATGCGCGCTCACCTCGTCGATGTGGGGGCCGACGAACGGGGGGAGGAGGAGGAGGAGCGACGTCCATGGTTGGGAATCGTGGTGACAGGGACAAGACTGGGCGGTGAGCGGAGTGGCCTGAGAGTTAAGGCGAAAGCGTTCCGTCTCCCGCGCTTCCCCACGCGTGCAAGGGGTAGGCACGCGGCGCTCGCTAGGGCCTAGCCCCGTGGAAACGGCCGAAATCGACGTTTCCAGCGGGCCAAGTTTTGGCCTGCTTTAAGACCCGTGCTGTGCAGAGATTTCATGCAGCTCAGCTCTCCAAACGGGCTCATTTTTTCACGCACCGTGCGAAAAACGCCCATCGGGCCAACTAAACACGCCCTAAGTTAACCACGTTTAGTGAGTAAAGTTCGTGTGGCTGGGTTGCACGAGTGGGGAGGAATTTGCACCCAGCGGGCCTGTCCCCGTGGAAATGGTTGAAATCGGCGTTACCAACGGCCCAACTTTTGGCTGCTTTACATCTCGTGGGATGCGAGAATTCCATGCGACCCAGCAAGTCAAACGGACTTATTTCTTCTAGGGCGGTGCGAGAAACGAAGATCAGTCCATCCAAGCACGCCCCTAGTATTTTCGTATCTATCTACTTGAATTGGCAATCCATGTTCCGGAACGACGTAGCTGCGAGAGCGGGAAACAACCGCAGACGTATACACCACGCAACGCCGGCATGACAAAAGGGGCAGATGACACCAGGGTCACCGCATCCATGAGGCTAGAAACTTGCCCTTCTTTTGTCATCAGATTCTCAAGTATTCCTTTGACGAGACCATTACCCAGTAAGGGCACATCAGAAGCATCTGATTTTCTTTTCCCTTCCACAGCAAGCAAGCAAGCTTCACACCACACCTTACTCCCTCCGTTTTAAAATATAAGATGTTTTAGTTAGACCACTTTTAGTACGTAGGTTCAAGATATATTCTTTTCACAAAGTTAAAACATCTTATATTATAGAACGGAGGGAGTATCAGTGAGCACACGTTCATGTGCAATTTAAGTGCAAAAGCGACGACTATTGACGATTTACATAGTAGGGCACATCGTAATCATCTGTTTTTATTTTCCACAGCTGCATTCATTGCAATCTAAATTAGGGAACAAATGACTATATATGCAACTTAATCACGAAAGGGACTACACGATATCACAAGAACTGAAGAACTCCAGAACGACACAAAGGAGGAGGGAGGGCCTCGTCTTACAGTTTACATACATGAAGTGCAGAAGAAAACTGCATATGCGTTCCCTTTCCCTTGCTCTCGAGCAGCTCATCTCCTTGGCCTCTACTGCTAGATCCTTCCACCGCAGGAAAAGAGGTTGCACTTGGGTTTCTTGTGGGGCTCTCGCAGGGCGGTGCGTGGAGACTAGCAACTAGCACTGCTCCATGAACCTGCCAATTTTCAGGTCGTCTAAATATAAATTACAAAGAGTACATTCATTATCACAACAACAAATGGATAAAACAACTTGGGAAAATACATTCTTCACACATAGCAGTAAAAGTGTTATTCTGTAAATAAAACAGTACAGACAGCTATCACTTGCAAATATTCAAAATATATTTATCAACTATAATGGTAAACAAAACTTGATAGATATGTTCAATTCAAAAGGGGAATTTTTTATAACACGTTAATAGGCAACTATATCCCAGATAATGCTCTGAATTGAGCAGAAGTTGCATCATCCTTGTCTTCCACTTGACGATGCACCAATCAAGGAAAAAATGATTTCAGGTGACCATGTAAGCACAAACAAATCTAGCTTATTTATATAACATATTACCAGGTCGATTAAACTACAAAATGATCATTCTTGCCCTTAGAAATACTCCTTGACTGGACCACTGATGCTGTACCCAGACGGGGCACACCATAAGCATCTAGTATCTTTTGCTTCGAGAAAACATACGAGCTGCATGTCATATCACTAGGATTAGAAAACAAAGGTTCAGGTGAAAAGTAGTTACAGTCACACATACAGGCGCCAGAGAATTCTGTGCAATGTTCATGTCAAAGCTACTGAAACAACATCCAATTTAATCCAGTTAGCAACCTGAGACCATGAGGGGCATGAAGTAAAGGAGTTAAAAAAAGTTAGCAGAAAATTCTGTGCAATGTTCATGTCAATTTTCAGTGTGCCGAACTCGCAAGGTCACAGAGTGGTACCACTAGCTATTTTTCTCGATCAGAACCGCATGATTAGCCACATGTATGGTGATTCTTTTTTTTTTCACCACTCTACACTGATGATCGATGTCGTTACAAGAACTAGGAACAAAAAGAACAAAGAACATCATGTAAAAATCAGAACAGAATCCCCAAAACCCGAAGAAAAACTATTCGTTAGACCAACTGTATGTTCAACTAAACCCACTGCAAGTCCTCACAGGCTACACTGTCTACTTGAGTTCACAATCCACGTTCCGGAATGATACGCCAGCGAGTGAAGCCGGGAGAACAAGAAACAACTGCAGACGTATGCACCAGGCAATGCCAGCATAGACGAAAGAGGCAAAGAACACCAGGTCACTGCATTCATGAGACTACAAACTTGCCCTTCTTTTGTGATCGGATTCCGAAGTCTTCGTTGACTAGACCATTGACGATTACACGGTCAGGGCACATCGTAAGCATCTGTTTTTATTTTTCCACAACAAGCAAGCTGCATTTCTTGCCATCAACATCAGTGAACAGGTTTATGTACAATTTAAGTGCAAAAGCGACTAATCGAGAAAGAACTCCAAAAGGGCGTGAAAGGAGGGCCTCCTCTTTTATAGAAGCAACCAGTTGAAGAACAAGCATCTGGTTTCCATGCTAGTTTCATAAGAAAAAGCATGTATCCACTCCAGCTTTCAGATATGAGGTGCAACAGAAAATTACCCATAAATTCCCTTGGCATTTCCCTTTTGCTGCTCATGTCCTTGGCCTCTACCACCAGCTCCTGCACACAGCAGGAGAAGGCCTCCCTCCTCGAGTTCCTCTCCGGGCTCTCACAAGATGGTGGCCTCACCGCGTCGTGGCGGAAGGACACAGATTGCTGCTCGTGGGAAGGGATCACCTGCAGTACGGATGGGATGGTTACTGATGTCTCACTGGCTTCCAAGAGTCTTCAGGGGTATATCTCACCTACTCTTGGCAATCTCACCGGATTGTTGCAACTCAACCTGTCAAACAACCTGCTGTCCAGTGGACTACCACAAGAACTGGTGTCCTCGGACAGTATCATCACCCTCGACATCAGCTGTAACCGCCTAGATGGAGAACTGCCTGAGATGTCATCTTCAACCCCAGTGCATCCCTTGAAGGTACTGAACATCTCCAGCAATTTGTTTACAGGACAGTTTCCGCCCTCCACATGGGAGGCCATGAAAGACTTGATCGCACTCAATGCCAGCAACAACAGCTTTACTGGCCAACTACCGACTCATTTCTGCACCAGCTTTCCATCATTGGCTGTGCTTGAGCTCTCTTACAACCGATTCACAGGGAGCGTCCCCTCTGAACTTGGTAGCTGCTCCATGCTCAGAGTGCTCAAGGTTGGCCACAACAACCTCAGCGGGACTCTCCCGGATGGACTCTTTAATGCTACCTCGTTGGAGATAATCTCTTTTCCCAGGAGTGGTTTGCAAGGAACACTTGAAGACACAAATATTTTCAAACTGACTAATCTGGCTACCCTTGATCTTGGAGAGAACAACTTCAGTGGAAAGATTCCGGAGAGTATAGGTCATCTCAAGAGATTGGAGGAACTCCATTTGAACAGTAATAACATGTATGGGGAGCTGCCATCAGCTCTGACCAATTGCATAAATCTCATAGCTATCAACCTCAACTGCAACAATTTCAGCGGACAGCTCAGCAAGGTCAATTTTTCCAACCTACCCAATCTAGTGTCTTTAGATCTGATGCGGAACAACTTCAATGGCACAATTCCAGAAAGCATCTACTCTTGCATAAATCTAATTGCACTGCGACTATCTTCCAATAAGTTCCATGGCCAGTTAACCAAAGGGCTCAGCAATCTGAAGTCTCTAGCGTTCCTGTCACTTTACCTTTCTGGATATCAAAGTTACCAAATTTAGAGATACTAATATTGTCTAACAATCAACTCACCGGATCAATACCAGCCTGGATCAAAGCTCTAAGCTACGTTTTCTATCTTAACATATCAAACAACAGCCTCACAGGGGAAATTCCAACATCAGTGACGGATATGTCAATGCTACAGTCAGTGAAGACAGATGCCAATTTGAATCCAAGGGTCTTCGTACTGCCTGTTTATCCAGCTCTATCACATCAGTATCTCCAACCTTTCGCTTTCCCTGAATTGTTAGATCTAAGCAACAATAAATTAACTGGTGAGATCCCATTGGAGATCGGTCAGTTGAAATCCCTCCATTCACTCAATTTGAGCTTCAACAACCTAACAGGGCATATCCCAATATCAATATGCAATCTTACAAACCTGCAGGTCCTAGATTTGTCAAACAACAATCTCACAGGTGCGATCCCTGGTGCACTGGATAACCTGCACTTCCTTGCAGCGTTTAATGTTTCTGACAATGATCTAGAAGGTCCTGTTCCATCTGGAGACCAGTTTAACACATTTGAGACTTCTTGCTTTGATGGAAATACAAAGCTCTGCGGGCCTATGCTCATTCACAAGTGTTGTTCTGCAGAAGCACCTCCAGCCAGTATTCTGTCAACAGAACAAACTGATTACAAGGTGGCCTTCGCGATTGCCTTCAGTGCCTTCTTTGGTGTAGGGGTGTTGTATGATCAGATAGTCCTATCGAGGTATTTTGGCTAGTACTACTACAGTTTCCATAGATAACGTTGCTACTCAGGTTTAGAAACATGTCCAGCGAATAAGATTCTTCTCTGTATATGAATCATGATTAGGTCTACAGAAATATTCTAGGATTAAGAGTGATCCCATTTTGTGGAGATGTACAAGAATGTAATAATATGGGACATTTTAAATTGTAGCAGTATTAATGCAATGAAAACTACCTTTCTGGGACTCTGTATAACTCTCTTCAGAACAAAACAAAATATTATTGAAAAAAATTCAGAATAAAACAAAAATTATTGAAATTTTAATTTAGCCATTTCCTTTACTTGCTAAACAATAACACTGTACTCTTGCTAAATTTATGAGTAACTAATAAAGAAGATAAAATAGGTTTAAGTATAACTTGTGAAGCAGAATGCCGAACATACATCAGAAAAAATTGTCAGAATTAATTCAAAACGAGCTGATAGAACAATTACAACAAACTGAGAATATTTTTTGAGAATGCATCCCAAAGATTTTGACTTAATCTGCGTGAAGCTAATTGTAGCTACGCGCCCCATTTTCCACCTGCGAGTTAATTGGCATGACATACCTCGGGTGCAAGCGAACAGGTCTACTTCCCTAGCCTGTCGCACTTGTCTGCCTGTGCGTGTAACATCCTCTGAGACCTCGAGCCGCCACTGCGTCGGGTCACGGCGAACTGAATCCTCGCCCCCATGGAGAACTGCGGGAGTAGAGAACAAAATGCATCCTGAGTCGACCATCTCCCTAGTCCCCCGGCCACCGGGTGAGGGAGCTAGCGAGCTGCACGCTGGGCTGCCGCCCACCGGCCTGAACCGGTTTAGTCGGTGTGTGGAGAGGCTTCCTTTTTTGCTTCGGTCGGTAGTTTGGACTGTGCGTCAGCACTGGGCCGGATTGCAAGGTCGACATGACACATTGTTGGTCCGTGAGAGAACAATTCCCAAGCATAGTATGATCTCAAGTGGTTCTCGCTTGAGAAAGACCCTGGCAAGATCAACATCCCTAGCAAGCTTGGTTTCGTGAATCATAGTTTCGTCAGCAGCCTTCAGTTTATTCTTCTGGACTCCCATTTCAAGCAATTAGAAACTGGAACGAATGGAAGCAATGGAGAAATTTACCGATAGGTCGAAACAACCTGAGCTGATTAGAAGGTGAACAGCTTGAGCAGTGTGTAATGGATATGAGTTCCAGAGTACGTGCAACCGTTTATTTAATATTTGTAGATGAATATTTGTAATTAAGCGTAGTATCATGCAATTTGAAGATTCTGGATACTTACTAGCAGCAAAGAATTTAACCACGTGTTGCACCTCGAATGCACAGACAAACAAGATTGGAACTGAAGCCAACTACCATTGGCATCTACAGTAAACAATGTAAAAGATATTGTCAAACAAGATCGTATGAACTAAGCAGCCGCTACTTGAATCCTCCTAGTACATGATCTAGGCGAATCAGTTGGAAAATCCCGTCGAGAGGAGAAATATGACGACTCTGAGAGAAATATAAAGAGATATGATTAGCGACATGTGCACTGAGAATATTTGCTTTTGTTTTGCCTTCAGACTGAACCGCTCTGCATTCATCAATGATTAGACGAAAAGATCAAAGGGCGCCAATATCAGTAATAGACAAAACACCTAGGAGTGGCATCCCTTGATCTGGAGGTGGACGAGCTCCTAGGAAGGGCTTCTGGCCGCAGTGGCACCAGGGAAGACCTGTTCATTGCACCGTGCTCAAGGCGCTCAAGCACCAACTGGCCATGCCCATGCAGCGGCCTTCCTCGATTACTTCTCCGCACACCTCGCCATCCCCATCATGCTCCTTGTGAAGTGAAAATATTTGATGCTATATATACTTGGGGTTAAATGCAAATACCTTTACATTGATCAATGAGGAGTGCGCATGATGTACATACTGAAGAAAACAACGTCGACCAAATAAACTTCTGACAAACAACTTCCAATCAATTACGTCCAAGGCGATGAGCCTGGACCTGAGACAAAGCAAAGGGAACCTAGTTTGTTAATTCTGACAGGTTAGGTAACCTAGTTTGTTAATTCCTGGCAATGTTCCAAAGAAATCTGAAGTATTTAAACCCATATGATTTTCTTCTATGTAGGTTATTTGATTTGTAAGATTGTAACCCAAAGAAAATCTTACTACTAAAGTTTCGGTTGCACTGCATTCCTTAGGAAATTTTCATTAACCCAACCTTTTGGGAAGATTATTAGGTTTTTCTATGGCGTAAAAGAAAACCTTAGTGTGAAAAATCTCACTGTATTTTCTTGTAAAAAATCTCGCTACAACCAATCCTAGGATTCAAGTCTAGAATCCTGCAAATCAGACAGGCCTTTAGCTATGTTCATTGACCCTAAAAAAGGTTTCATTCACGCGGTACATAATTTTAAGCTACCAGCTGCAGCTTGACTTCTCAAAGAAGTCGTTCCCACTAATATATAACATCAGAATATCAAGAAAAAATATGGTGCACATGGCGTGGATACCTTAATTACTGGATTAAGAGTATAAAATGAGACACGTTTTTGCCAAATCATAGAAATGAAGAGGGTATCTTTATTATTGACTAGAATGAAATGAGGCTGCTCTTCATTCGATCTTTGAAAAAAAGAACCATTAACTGCCACTTGTTTATTCTATAGTACTCAATAAGAATAGATGCCACAGAATTTCAATATCCTGCTGACTCAGTTGCACCTAGTAGGTGATTATTATTTTTGTTTAAGAGGACGTACCTGTCATCAATAAGTTGGTAAAAAAGGTCAGACCAGGTCAAGTCAAATCCTAGCTATATATACATGGTGTTGCTGTTGTGGGTAGGTGTGATAATACTGCATGAAATTAGGAAGCTAGGACAAGACTTCCGGGGATATCATGCGACCAATCTACTTTGCATGGCCTGCACCCTTCCAATACAAGTGAACGGATGTAGGATGCCAAGAAGAACAAGGAGGTTTGAGCAGAATGAGCTACAACAAATTATTCCACCAGCCAACTGCACTGGTCACTTACTGATCATTGCTGTTCAATATCGCGAGGGAGAGAAAGAGACCAAACCAATTTTCTGTACTGAGAGGAACATGTAGAAGGTTACATTGGCCTGGGACTTATACTCACTAAGACTATGGACCTATACAAGACATACAGTTAAGAATACCTACAATAAACTTATTCCAACATCCCCTCACAAGAAAAAAAACTTCTTCTAACAAACAACTGAAATGTCCAATTACTGCCGGTATTTATTTTTAACTGTAACTGCACCTATCCAACCAACATAATAATCAGAATCGTGAGAAAATGCATACGATGTTCAATAACAACTCCTTGAACTTTCTCTTCTGCCACCAAATGTCAGTAGCCCAGGGTATAGTAGAACTGGTAGGAGAAGTGGTTAGATTAAGTATTAACACACCAATTTGTGCTTCGAAGTCAGACTTATGAATAAATTACAGTGGATATGCAGTAGCAACTAGTCCTTGACCCAAATTTTGTTTTCATCACTACGACCAGAACAAATCAATCGAAGTGGATACCACTTGTTTCATCAGACAACTGAAGCCACTTGTTTCAGAGCGAGTTTTCCAGAGAAACCTTAAGCTTAAGCCTCTTGTTTCAAAGCTAGTTTTTAGAGAAAACCATGAAGCCACTCAGTCACACACAGAGGAACGAAATTCCCATACCTTTCTTTGGTTTAGCTCTTGTGCTGATGGTTTCCTTGGCTTTTCCCGCCAGCTCCTGCACGGAGCGGGAGAAGAGCTCCCTTCTCCAGCTCCTTGCTGGGCTCTCACGCGACAGCGGCCTCACAGCATCATGGCAGAGCGACATGGACTGTTGCAGGTGGGAAGGGATCACCTGCAGCCCCAATAGGATGGTCATTGATGTTTCGCTGGCTTCTCGAGGTCTCGAGGGATCCATATCTCCGTTCTTAGGCAACCTCACGGGCTTGCTGCGACTCAACCTGTCCGGCAACTCCCTGTCTGGTGGCTTACCGCTTGAATTGCTGCAGTCCAGCAGCATCCTTGTCCTTGATGTCAGTTTTAATAGCCTGGCAGGAGGCCTCAGTGAGCTGCCATCTTTAACCCCTGCCCGACCTCTACAGGTACTGAACATCTCAAGCAATTTATTTGAAGGACGGTTTCCATCCACCACATGGAAAGCAATGAAGAATCTGATTGCACTCAATGCCAGCAACAACAACTTTATTGGGAAGATACCAATAGAGTTCTGCAACAGCTCACCATTTTTTACTATACTTGAGCTCAGTTTCAACAAATTCAGCGGCAGCATCCCTCCAGGGATTGGTAATTGCTCCATCCTGAGAGTGCTTAGGGCCGGCTATAACAATCTCAGAGGAACATTCCCAGATGAACTCTTCAATGCAACCTCGTTAGTATACCTGTCTTTTGCTAACAACGATTTACATGGAGTTCTTGATGGTGCTCGCATAATCAACCTCAGAAATCTGGCTACCCTTGATCTTGGAGGAAACAAATTCAGTGGTACTATCCCAAATTTCATAGGCGAGCTCAACAGACTGGAGGAGCTCCACTTGGACAACAACAAGATGTCAGGGGAGCTGCCAACAAGTCTGAGCAACTGCACAGATCTCATATCAATAAACTTGAAGGGAAACTACTTCAGCGGAAAACTTGCCAAGATCAACTTTTCCAACCTGCACAATCTAAAAACGTTAGATCTTTACTTTAACCACTTTGATGGCACAATTCCAGAAAGCATATCCTCTTGCAGCAATCTGACTGCACTGCGAGTATCTAGTAATAAATTAGATGGGCAGCTTCCACCAAGAATGAGTCATCTGAAGTACCTCACCTTTCTATCACTTGCTACAAATTCTTTTAGAAACATCACAAATGCACTTCAGATCCTTAAGAGCTGCAGGAACCTCACCACCCTTCTTATCGGCGATAACTTCAAGGGAGAGCTCATGCCAGAAGATGACAAAATTGACGGCTTTGAGAATCTACAGGTTTTGGTCATCGAAGATTGCCAATTGTCAGGAAAAATACCTCTATGGATATCAAGGCTCACAAATTTGGAGATGTTACTTCTAAATAGCAATCAACTCACTGGACCAATACCAGGCTGGATCAACTCCCTAAGCCATCTCTTCTTTATGGATGTGTCGAACAACAGTCTTACAGGAGAACTCCCGTTAACCTTGTTGGAGATGCCAATGCTAAAGTTAATTGAAAACGCAACTCATTTGGACCCAAGGGTCTTTGAGCTGCCTGTTTATAGTGGTCTATCACACCAATATCGTGTTGTTACATCTTTTCCAACAGTGTTGATTCTAAGCCATAACTATTTCACAGGTGTGATTCCCACAGAAATTGGCAAGCTGAAATTGCTTGCTGTACTTGATTTCAGTTCCAACAAGTTATCTGGACCGATCCCACAATCGACTTGCGACCTCACAAACTTGCAGGTGCTAGATTTTTCCAGCAACAATCTCACGGGTCCTATCCCAGCGGCATTGAACACCCTGAACTTCCTTTCAGCATTCAACATTTCAAACAACGACCTTGAAGGGCCTATTCCATCAGGTGGTCAGTTCAATACATTTCAAAATTCTAGTTTCGATGGGAACCCAAAGCTGTGCAGTTCTATGCTCACTCACAAATGTGATTCTGTAGAAACACATGAAGCCGCCATTCTGCCAAGAAAACAAACGGACTATGGGGTGGCCTTTATGATTGCCTTCAGTGCGTTCTTAGGTGTAGGGGTGCTGTATGATCAATTAGTCTTATCAAGGTATTTTGGCTAGTCCTACTTCAGTTAACTTTGGTTTCTGAAGACTTCTTCATATTAGGCTTCTACTGAGGTTTGGCGGCATTTCTAGCCAAGCATACTTCTGTGTGAGTGACAATTAGGTTTGCAAAAAGTATCCCAGGCTTGAAGAGTGATTTCATTCTGTGTAGATGTAAAGTATGTAACAATGGAAGATGATTTGAGCTGAAGCAATACATAATTCTGTTCAATACATGTCAGCATTCGTATTAACAATTTCCAGGACAGAAGAAAAAATTCACTACCAGCTTTAATTTCATATTTTGTTTGCTTCCTGGAAAATAAACAGTAAGCAGTTGAGGCATGTGGAATTTTGAGGCATGGTTAGTGGCAGCATCCAGAAATCCATCACAAAAGTTAGAGAGAATACCTGTTACAACAACTGAATATCAATCAGGCGGCCCGATATTTCACAGTAATTTTACCTCGGGAGCCTCCGGTGAACTAGGAGCCGCGTCACCGCGAGTTGCTGCAACGGTGCAACCCCCTCGATGGGAAACTTCAGGCACAGAGCACAGGTCGAGGGTTGCGCCCCGCGGGACTGATCCGGTTCCTCCCTGGCCTCCGTCCACCAGATGCGCCGGTGCGGCGGCGGCGCGCCCAGCCACTGCCCGCCGGCACAATGAGTTCGGCAGGATTCAACGTTGGGCCATAGGGGTTCAGTGTTTGGGCTGGACTCATCATGGGCTTCAAATTGGGTAACTGCCAGTCCTTAGGTAAATTATACTCTACTAGAAAAAATAGGTCGCTCGTTCTTTTTTTTCTTTTTCTTTATAGACGAATAATGAGGCTCTAAAATCATATCGCTTCATTTGTCCATTTCGCCACCAGACTCTGAATGCGGGCTTTACATTAGAGTTCCAGTCACTCGCTGTTCCTTTTCAGGTCTTTACATTAGAGTTCCAGTCACTTGCTGTTCCTTTTCAATCAGAACGAAGTTTTTCTGTTTGTGTTCGTCTTTGGTGTTTTATTGGGAGGAGTGATATATGATCAAATAGTCGGTGTCCAAATATTTTAGCTGAATCTATCTCAATACAAACTGGTTCTCGTTTTAGAGAAGACCCCAGCGAGATCAACACCCCTGGCAAACTTGGTCTCTTAAATCATCGCATCGTTAGCAACCTTCACTCTGTTCAGGAGTGATATCATCAATTTGAGATTTTAGAGCTGTACTGTACATCGAATGTATGTCCCTTTTAGTTTGAATTAGTTGGGGTGCGCCTGCCTGCCTAGGCAGCAATGCAACTCCAAGAAGATATTTGCAATTCAGACATGAATTCACTGGGCTGCAATTATTTGCAAGCTGCAGCTACTCAGAAAGTTTTTGCCCTCAATACTAAACTTTCAGTTTGATTTGGTTGGGGTGCGCCAAGCACCGGGCAGTAGTGCAACACCCGGGTGACACGCAAGGGCCCCAGTGGCAAGCCACCGTGGAGGACCCTTCCCCACAAAAAATAAATTTAATATCGTTGTGGACCAATGGACCACATATCAGATATTAAACTGATAAGAACAGATACTACACTTGATCTTAGCCAAAAGGCCGAGAAAGGTATGAGTTAGATCGTTGCTCTCCCTTTCGTCTTTAGCTCCCTCGACCGCCTGTTTTCTCTTAGCAAGCGAGGTGGGACTAAACAAACAAGCAACAGCGCAGCGTAGCCAGCGCCAGACGAACGATGAGCTTCTTTTCTCCCTGCCGTATTGGAGCTCCGGAGCCTAACAAGGAAACAGCAGCCCATATGCCTGGACGGCCCAGTAACGGCTCATCCCAATTTCCCGTTGAATTTGCTGGGTTTTTTTTTTTGAATATCTGATAATAGTATTTTCTTCCTCCAAGAAAAACAGAGAGGTCATGTTGTGTTTTTTTTTACCTTAGATTATGTTCTAAAAAACAATGTTGTGGTTGGCAGCAAGTGTTTGTACAAAATAAGTACTCCCTCCGATCCAAATTAATTGACTTGGATTTGTCTAGATTCGGATGTATCTAGCACTAAAACAAGTCTAGATACATTCGAATCTAGACAAATCCGAGTCAATTAATTTGGATCGGAGGAAGTATCAGAACAATTCAAGTCAACTCCATCCATCTTGTATGGGACATTTTTGTCTCCAGCTGTTTTCTATCGTCTTTTTTAGATGAGTAATGAGGCTTGGAAAATCATATCGCTCATGAAATTCATAATTACTACTGCCGACCACGCATCCTGGAATCCAAATCTGATGAGTCTATATTAGCTTCATTCAGGTCTGCAGGGATTCAGCTTCAACAATGAGATGAAAAATGCTGGCAGAGCATACTGCGGCATGTTCATGTCGGTTCAGTTTAACGTGTCCTGCTCACAGGGATGCCAGCTACCTGAATTGTGCTGCCAGTCAGAAGAGAAATATGATGACCCGAGATGTTTCTAAAAAAAATAGAGAAATATAGTGATTGTATGCTTTGTCTTCAGACTGAAGCACAATCTACACTGATCAATGACAGGATGAACAACTGAGAAGAACCATCGTGTGATTACAGAGCAAAGGACGCAAGCATCTAATTCTAAGATAGATGTACAACTAGGAAGGATCTCCCTTAATCTGGAGGTCGACGAACTCGTATCCGAAGCTTTTTCTAATTCGCTCACACCACGGAAGTTCTCTCTGGTGTCATTAATTACATAGGACCTCGTATGTACCAACATGAATTTAAGTATTTCCTTGTATCTATACACTGAAACACGTCTAGATACATATGAATCTAGATAAATCCAAGTCGCTTATTTTTTAACCCCACTGGCAAAGTTTCGTGTACTAGCCATATATTTTACTCGAAACTATATTCAACTAAACTTTTGAGACTTGACTCACGGGCCACTACCATTCCTCACACACTGCCGGGTCTACTTTCCGCGGTAACCACAAATCCCGGTCAACGTCCTTGACAATGTACCAGTGGAGATGCTGAGACAGTATAACTGAAAACAACAGCAGTCAGCATCCTTGACCCAATCTTCATTGTGGTGACTACTCTCTCCGTTTCAAAATATAAGATGTTTTAGCTTTGTACATAAAGTGTATCTAGACCTCTTTTAGTGTCTAGGTTCATCTAGATTTGAAGTGAACTTAAACACTAAAAGGAGTCTAGATACACTCCTTTCACAAAGCTAAAACATCTTATATTTTAAAACGGAGGGAGTACCTGTTAGTGAAGCATGAGCTGGGCACGCCCATGCCACACACCTTCCTTGATCACTTGCTGGCATAGCACGCCGTCCGTGTCGAGATAGACCCACCGGTGACTCCGCGTCCCGGGCTTGAATAACCTGGTTCAGTACTGTTGCACATCATAGCCGTCATCAGATAAGCCAAAAATTACAGAAAAAGCTCAAGTCAAACCCAATATACCCCAGCTGTCATCAAATTATTGTTGCAGCGTTGTGTGCATAGCTTCGGTACTGGATTATTTTATAAAAATAACGACATGAATTTAGGCAGCTAAGGGAAAAGACCTTGGGGAAATCATTCAATCAAGCTACCTACCAATACAAGTGAAGGTATGCCGGATGCCTAGAAAAACAAGTACGTTAAGAAGCAGTAAGAAGCTAGGCAAGGCCTAGCAAAAAAAATTATGCATCAACCAACTGCACTGGCAACTAACTGCTGATAGCTATTTTAACTGTAAAAGGGCCAATTCCATAAACAGAATAATCTAAACGAGAAAGTAAGAAAATGAATAGAATGTTCAGTAACAACCCCTCCACGTACCTGCATGTGCTCTTCCCCAAATCATGTATGTGCATCGACCCTGATATCAAGATGGACTGTAATTGTATGCAATCAATGTTGCTACTTCCCATGTCCCTTACATCAGATCCTGCTAATCTGTGATGTTTGACAGTTTGCTCAAACAAAAGGGATTCATCAGTAGGTGTCATTTATCTACCCATGCCACTTGATGCCAGTAACACAGGGTAATATGTAAAACTGGTAGGAAGCTGTCAGATTAAGCATTGTACTTAGAAGTCAGACTTATGACCCAAATATTATTTTCATCACTACGACCAGAAGAGATCAAAGTCAGACGAGACAGAGAACATAGCAGCCTTGTTGCAAAGCCAGATGGTTACAGAACTAGGTTCAACCCAATGGTTTATGGCTTGATATTCTACTAATAAACAATGCCAAAGACAAATCTAATGAAGGTTTATAAGTATCATTGGGTTCAACTAAACCCAGTGTTCGTATAGCAGCTCCAACCCTTATTCCTTTCTTCTCTTTCTCTTCCTTTATAAGACAAATTTAGCGTTTCATCCTAGCAGACCAAAGCTTAAGCCTCTTGTTTTCCAAGCTAATTTCCCGAGAAAACAATGCAGCCACTTAGCCACACACGCACAAACAGATTTCCTGCCCATTTCTTTGGTTTGGCTCTTGTGCTACTGGTTTCCTTGGCTTCTCCCACCAGCTCCTGCATGGAGCAGGAGACGACCTCCCTTCTCCAGCTCCTTGTTGGCCTCTCGCGGGATGGAGGCCTCACAGCATCCTGGCGGAGTGATACAGACTGCTGCACTTGGGAAGGGATTACCTGCAATCCCAATAGGACGGTCACTGATGTTTTGTTGCCTTCTCGAGGTCTTGAGGGGTCCATATCTCCGTGCCTTGGCAACCTCACCAGTCTATTGCGCCTCAACCTGTCGCGCAACTTATTGTCTGGTGGCTTGCCGCCGGAATTGGTTTCATCAAGCAGCCTCACTGTCCTTGACGTTAGTTTCAACCGCCTGACAGGAGGCCTGCATGAGATACCACTTTCAACCCCTACACGGCCTCTGCAGGTACTGAACATCTCAAGCAACTTGTTTACAGGAAAGTTCCCATCCACTATATGGGAGGTGATGAAGAGCCTGGTTGCACTCAATGCCAGCAACAACAGTTTTACTGGTCAGCTACCTACTACACCTTGTGTTAGCGCGCCTTCTTTTGCTGTGCTTGAACTCAGTTTTAACCAATTCAGTGGAAACATCCCTCAGGGGCTCAGTAATTGCACCATGCTAAAAGTGCTCACTGCTGGCTACAATAATCTCAGTGGGACTCTTCCAGAAGAGCTTTACAATCTTACCTCGTTAGAGCACCTCTCTTTACCTAGCAATCGGTTACAAGGAGCTTTCAATGGCATCAGCAAGCTCACAAACCTGGTGATCCTTGACCTTGGGGGTAATGACAACCTCAGTGGCAATATTCCAGAGTCTATAGGTGACTTGAAGAGATTGGAGGAGCTGTATTTAGGGCACAACAACATGTCAGGGGAGCTGCCAACAGCTCTGAGCAACTGCACAAATCTCACAACAATTGACCTCAGAAGAAACCACTTTAGTGGGGAACTTACCAAGGTGAACTTCTCAAACATGTCCAATCTTCAAAAATTAGATCTTTTCTACAACAGCTTCACTGGGACAGTACCAGAAAGTATATACTCCTGCAGCAGGCTGATTGCACTAAGGCTATCTAGTAACAAATTAGATGGACAGCTTTCACCAAGAATAAGCGACCTGAAGTACCTTGCCTTCCTATCACTTGCTGATAACACTTTCACAAATATCACAAATGCACTACACATCCTTAAGGGCTCTAGGAACCTTGCCACCCTGTTTATCGGCTATAACTTCAAGGGAGAGCTCATGCCAGAGGATGGAAAAATTAATGGATTTGATAATCTTCGTGCTTTGGACATTCAAGGTTGCCAATTATCAGGAAAAATACCTCTATGGATATCAAGGCTCACAAATTTGAATATGTTACTTTTAAATAGAAATCAACTCAGTGGACCGATACCAGGCTGGATCAACTCCTTAAGCCATCTATTCGTTATTGATGTGTCAAATAACAATCTTACAGGAGCAATTCCATTGAACTTGACAGATATGCCAATGCTAAAATCAACTAGAGATGCAACTCAGTTTGACCTGGTCTTTGAGCTGCCTATTTATCATATACCATCACGTCAGTACCGTGTTGTTGCATCTATCCCAAAAGTGTTGAATCTAAGCCACAACTACTTCACAGGTGTGATTCCTCAACAGATTGGCCAATTGAAAGTACTTGGTATGCTTGATTTTAGTTTCAACAAGTTATCTGGACAGATCCCAAAATCGATTAGCAACCTCATCAACTTGTTGTTGCTAGACTTGTCCAACAATAATCTCACAGGTGTGATTCCAGGTGAATTGAACAATCTGCACTTCCTTGGAGAGTTTGATGTTTCTCACAATGGTCTAGAAGGTCCTGTTCCATCTGGAGGCCAGTTTAACACATTTGGGACTTCTAGCTTTGATGGGAATACAAAGCTCTGTGGGCCTATGCTCATTCACAAATGTGGTTCATCAGAACCACCTCCAGCAACTATTATGTTAACAAAACAATTTGATTACAAGGTTCCCTTCGGGATCGCCTTTAGTGCATTTTTCGTTGTAGGGGTGTTGTATGATCAAATAGTCCTATCGAAGTATTTCAGGTGTATTAATTAGGTATGAAGAAAGATTCTAGGATTAAGAGTGAATAATTTTTTGTGGAGATGCAAAAGTATGTAATAATTTGGGACAGTTTAAACTGACCCAATATAAATGCAATGAAAACCCAACCTTATCGGGAGTCTGTATAACTTTCGTCAGAACAAAACAAAAAATCATCGGAATTTAATTTCACCATTTCTCACTGAACATTAGCACTGGAGCCAGACTAAATTCTTAGGTATACTATTTCAGGTAGTTCCTAACCATGATATGATCTCAAGTGGTTCTCACTTAGAAGACCCCAGCAAGAACATCTCTAGCAAGCTTGGTCTCTTGAATCATTGTTTCTCCAGTAAAACATTGGTCAGTTCTGTTGGACGACGACAATGATGTTAAATAGTGTTACTTTGTCGCACTAATAAAGCAGCAGCTCCATGATTTCTCCTGAAACTTAATTCACAACATTTACCTCTGGAGTTGGGAGAAGAGCAGCGAGTAAGGATCACAGGATGTGTTGGTCAGGCCTGAGTCGGTCCTGGTCCGGTCTAATCTGCAACCTAATGAAGCTGCATTTATCTAAGAATCCCATGACCTGCAGCAATGAGGACTGACCGGGGGGTCATCCATCAAAGGCTGATTCTTACACAATAAGATTAGATGCTACAAAATCTCAACCCCTTGCTAATTCAATTGACCCAAGTAGGTCAAGTCAAACCCAATATATGCCAGTTATATGCATGATGTTGCTGTTGTGTGCAAGTGTGCATAGCTACAACACTATTTTTTCTTTATAGTCAATAATAACAACATGACACTGACAAATAGGGAAAATCACTGGATCAAGCTAGCTCGCATGGCATGCACCCTACCAATACAAGTGACAGTATGCCGGATGACAAGAAGAACAAGTAGGTTTGAGCAACAGTAAGAAGTTAGGCAAGGCCATACAATGATAGCTAACAACACATTATCCCGTGAACCAAAATAAACTGTACCATCAACCAACTGTAGTGACCACTTACTGCCGATTGATATTTTAACTATAGTAACTGCACCAACTCCATCAGCATAGTAATCTAAATCGAAATTGTAAGAAAATGGATACAACATTCAGTAACAACCCCTTCACATACCTCCATGTGCTCTTCTCCAAATCATGTATCCGGATCCACCATGACATCAAGATGAAATGTAATTACATGCAATCAATGATGCTACTTCCCATGTACTTCACACGACACATCATGCTGATCTGTGGTGTTTGACATTTTGCTATCGCTTTGGGCGCTTTTTTCGTAGTAGGGGTCCTATATGATCAAATAGTCTTATCCAGATATTTTGGCTGAACCCTTGTAATTGTTTTCACCACCCCCAAAACTATGAGTGGTTCTCAGTTCAGCAATACCATGTCAGTGGCGCCAGCCCAGCAAGAAAAACTGGTATCTTGAGCTAGTGACAATTCACTTTGTACTGTGTGTAACAGGAAAATGATGGTGAGTGAGCAACAAAACAGTGTGTACGCATCTTTTTTTTACAGAATGTGTAACTAATTAACTGTTTGTTCAGTATTTACTTTGATTGACATGGAAATGCCGATGGAATGTTTTTATTTTATCAGAGGTGGACACATAACATGCAAAGACACCTGCGCAATCTGTCACCGCATAATGGACTTAACCAGTTAAGTGAGAGTGTGAGACTGCCAAATGTTATACTCCATCAGTTCAAAAAAGGATCTCGGAGATTTGTCTAGATTCGCACGAAAACACGTCTAGATGCGTGTGAATCTAGAAAAATCTCCAGCATCTAATTCGGGACAGGGAGTACATCTTGACTGCAGTTTCTAAGTTTTTCTCTGAATTCCATGTCATCTACTCCCTCCGTCCCAAAATAAGTGACTTGAGATTGTCTAGATTCGCTTGTACCTATATACTAAAACGTGTCTAGATACATCCGAATCTAGACAAACCCACGTCACTTATTTTAGGACGGAGGGAGTATGAATCAACGGAAATAAAGAAGTGAAACTTGGAAATATGCTAACACACATATACTCATACCGATGTAAACAAGCATGAGCGATCTTGACTGCAGTTTCTAAGTTTTTCTCTGAATTCCATGTCATCTACTCCCTCCGTCCCAAAATAAGTGACTTGAGATTGTCTAGATTCGCTTGTACCTATATACTAAAACGTGTCTAGATACATCCGAATCTAGACAAACCCACGTCACTTATTTTAGGACGGAGGGAGTATGAATCAACGGAAATAAAGAAGTGAAACTTGGAAATATGCTAACACACATATACTCATACCGATGTAAACAAGCATGAGCGACCCACAAGTTGATGTTTATTTAAAAGGAATTGGAAGTTGTCATCTTCACAAGGTTCATGATCAAGATTAAAACTAAATAACTGCTGATAAAAGATAAGAAACGTTTTCTATTTTAAAGTATCAAATACATACCATATGATAGACACACCACAGCTTAGCCTGTGAGTACCAGAGCTCGTACATAACTCAGCATATCACTCGTTCATCTCATCAATCTCTACTGAAACCTACAAGTTAACAAATGCCTACGTCATCATATCTATGTCAAGCTTAAGTTGCAACAGGATCAGACGAAGGGGATGACCAAACTGACCAACTATGGACACATCAGCACCAGCATCCAGTGCCTCCATGAACTCCTTCGTCCCAGACCTTGCAATGCCAATGTTGTTCACAAGATCTGACTTGGTCACACCAAATTACCAATACCACAGTCGACAAGTGTGAGTGTGTTTGTGGCCTTGTCAGGCATGATGTGAATGAACATCTTGTCAGTCAGGCTCACGAACCTGATCTTATCCAAATGTCCAAGACCTGCACATGAAAGCACCCAGTTACCCAATTTAGTGAAATTCACATGGATACGAACCAGTCAGCGTTGCATAAGTTACTAAATTGAATATGGGAGAGTAATGAATTACATCAATTAGCAAATCAATTATAATATCTATTACTCCCTCCGTTCACTAATGTAAGACCTAGATATTTCAAAGTAGACTAGATTCGGACTAAAATGGATGAACCTAAACAATAAAACACGTCAAGATGCATGCATTTCCAAAAAAAATCTAGAAGGTTTTACATTAGTGAACGGAGGAAGTACATAATATCTACTAGTACATAAACATCATGAAGCCTCTCTTATCGGTGTAGTTTAA
This sequence comes from Avena insularis, assembly GCA_023614405.1. Taxonomy (NCBI): domain Eukaryota; kingdom Viridiplantae; phylum Streptophyta; class Magnoliopsida; order Poales; family Poaceae; genus Avena; species Avena insularis. The sequence continues at coordinate 158,641,999 of CM042694.1, read as the reverse complement.
ATTAGCCATGCAAAGCTACTTCTCAATAGGAAATTGTGAGAACAATACTTTTCAAGAGTTATCGCAGCAACATCTCAGTACCATATTTAGTCAAAACTTCAGAAACACTATACTAGCAGCAACAGAAATGCTTTTCGGAAATTACTAACATCACTCAGAGATGCTACGAAATCAACATACCTAGGCAATGTAGTCTAGTCATGCACTCATGCGGATGTTCTAGATTTCAAGTACATATCCTGACGCATACAGCAAAATTCAGAGTACTTATGTTACCGAAGCTTGTGTAAGACTGCAATCATATGATGCGGCCGACCAGAGACTGAAACAAATCTATGGCTATGTTTTACTGGCTGATGACAGGACATAACACAAATCAGAGAGCGCTAGCGTCGCTTGCCAGGAAGCGAAGTAGGTGCAGCTGCTCGAGCAGCACGAGCGACAGGCACAAAACGAAGTAGGTGTGGCTGCTCGAGCGGCACCAGCTACAGGCACGTAGGACCGCATAAGGCTGGCGGCCGGCGCGGGGCTGGGCCGCACCTCCCGCTCGTAGCCGTCCTCCTCCCCATAGGAGGTTACCTCCTTGACCTCTGAGACGGACCGGGCTGCCCACGCCGCCACCGCTATGTGCCTCTGGCGCCGCCGCCGTATCAATCTACAGTATAAGATCGGGACAGAGATGGGGGTTCTTTGTAGGGATACAGGGGAGGCGCGAGGGTACCGCGACGGAGGCCTGGCCCGGTGGCATGTCAGGTTCGTGACGGCGGCAGAGATCCGGTCCGGCGTCGAGCGCTAGGAGAGGCTGAGGGGAGCGGCGTCGTGGACGGCGAACTGCAAATCCGGTTTACGGGTGCGGTTCAGAGTTTGTTCGCGCACATTAAAGGCCGGATTTTGGACCTTACTTTAAAAAAAAAAAGCAATTCCCGGGAAATTTAAAAGATGCTGCATGATCATTCACATACCAAGTACATACATAGTTTACATCAAAAGTACAAAGAAAAACATCTACTAAGGAGCTACACGGGGATGGCGGCGCGGCACCCTATTACCAAAATCAAGCTCGCTGAAGGAGCTCCACGGGCATGGCGGCGCGAAGGATGGCGGCGCCTACTCATCGAGGATGATAACCTCGACATCGGGCTCACAGCGCATGTGAGAGCCTTCATCTCGCGGACCGACACGATAGCCCGGAGTACCTCCTCGTGTTCGCGCGGGAGCTCCGCCTCGCGAGCCTCCTCAGACTCGAGGGCAACACACTCCTTATCGTCGCCGCGCGCCCAGTCCGCCGGTGAAATGGTGGGGAGAAGTATCGGGGAGCGCTTAGCGACGACTCCACAACATGTGTGTACCTCCGGATGACGGGGATGTGCTCCGGCGACGGCGGAGCTTCATCAGGGAGATCCTCCACGTACGGGTGGTGTGACGGTGGCTGCCTTAGACCCCGGTTAGTCCACCGCTGCATCGCCCGCTTCTTCGCGCCGACGGAGCGGACCCACTTATTGCGGATCTCGTCATCGCACGGGCGCCTTTCGCCACATCCGCCTCCGCTCCCCCGCCGCTACGGCCATCCCTTGGCCACATCGTTCGCACAACGATGCCATGGGCTGTCGGCGACTATGATCTGTGCTCGTCGGCCCCGCTATTGCTCGCCGGAGCTTAGAACGGAAGGCGGCGGTGCTGTTGTGCTAGGGTTGGCGGTGGGGGGAGAAGTGCGGGTTTGGACTCGTGTCCACCGCTTCGGCCAGTAGAAGTAAGGGGAACACCGTTTACAGTGTGTGTTAACTCGCAGGCCCATGCCATAATCCTTAAATTCGCCAGAATTTTGCGGGTTTCGCTGTTTTTCAGTGTAGTGATACTCTTAGGCAAGGCGTTGACACGAAACATATGGCCGAGAGATGCAAATATACCTGATAATTTCGTGGAATGGATCGGCGTCAAGGAGGTACACGGCGAGAGACACATATAGAATGTTGTGTCAAGGCAGTGTTATGTGTAGCGTCCATAAGAGCATGACTAACAACGTCGGGACAAACCCTTATAATAACCGCCATTTTACGGTTTTCGATGGCAAAACAGCGTCGATCAGAACCCTTAAACGCCGCGATCCGTAAAAAAATTAAGGGTCGAAGCGAAAATCATCTGTCGGCCTGTACATACGAGGGTTAGGAGGCCGACCCAAACGTGACCCGAATTCCACCGGTTGTTTACGCATGAGTGAGTTTTAGCTCTTCCCCCATCCAGCCCACCCGCTGCTGCCGCCGCTGGTCTCCACGCCCCTACCATCTTGTAACGCCACGACCGGATCTCGACTGCATGGACCTCGAATCGACCCCGCTCACCTCTGGAGGCAATCCACAGGCTTAGCCACCCTCTCCGGCGTTGAACGTATCTCCCAGGACTAGCCGAGGGCTTCCAACATCCGCCGACGTCGTGAACTATGTCGCTGCCACCAGCATCAAGAAGAGGAAGTGGGAGGGTATGCACCTCGTCCCGCAACCAAGAGCTGCCTCGGCGGCCACGGCTTTCCCTGCGTCGGCCCCCGCCCAGGCCCCTGCGCCGGCGCTGAAGCCGGAGAGGGCGTCGCGCCCAAAATCACAGTCGGCCGGGCTGAAGGGGGTGAAGCAGAAGAGAACGGTCCACCGCAGTGCCCTCCCGCAGGTCACTACCTCTCCGGCAGCGTCTGCCCTACCCCGGCCCCCACCCCTCACGTGCTCGACGAGTTGCCTCAAAGGTATGTAAACTTTTACTCTGAGACCGATGAATCCTACCTCGCATTGCTGTGACATTTATCTCCAATTTTAGCAACAATGGACATGCTTCGTTCATGAATCTCTTGAATGAGACAAGTGTCAACACCTCCGATCCACCACTCGCTCCATTTGGCATGGATGGCGCCGAGGATTTGGTTGACATTGATGACGATGAGCTCACCAGTGATGACGACGAGGTTAGTGGTGAGGAGGAAGAGGTGACCGAGGTCGAGACGAGCAAAGTGAAGAAGAGGAAGAGGAGAGCCATAAACTAAATTGTCGGGGGGATGACCCCCCGGTAGGCCAAGCCAGGATCAACTGGCCGGCTCCAAGGAGACCTGGCCGGATGGCCGCAAGATAGAGAACCATACCCCGGTGGAACGCTCCACCCGGTCCGCCTCAAGATTCCCCGGCTGGCCCATCTAGCCGGGTGGCCAGGAGAGCCGGCTGGGTAGCCTCTTCTACTCGGCCGCCTTGGATCCGTTGGCCAAAGGTACAGGGAAGGATGACGCTTGATGACCCACAAGTATAGGGGGTGTATCACAGTATTTTCGATAAGTAAGAGTGTCGAACCCAACGAAGAGCAGAAGGTGCTGGCTAGTGGTATGGATCAGGAATTCTCTGCAAATACTTAGCAAACGGATTTTTAGGGGGTTTTGATAAAGCAAGTAAACGAAGTACGAGTAAATAAAAGACAGTAAGAATGAATGCAGCAAGTGGCCCAATCCTTTATGCAGCAAAGGACAAGCCGGTTGTATTACTTAAGATGACCAAACGTTCTCGAGGACACATGGAAAGACTGTCAAGTGCTTTCGTTTCATATAGTTGATTAATCTTCTTTAGCTTGCTAAGTGTTGTGTGGGTGAACCTGTGCTAATGTACCGACCTTCCTAGGACTAATACATACTTATGATTATACCCCTTGCAAACATCCGTAAGTACAAGAAAGTAATTAAGGTAGAAACCTAACCACGACTTTAAACTCTAAGACCCTACGTCCCTTGTGCAATGGTTTCCTAACGGTGATTTAGGTTTCTGACACTCCGGCAACCCCTACGATTAGTAGCCAAATACACAATGCATTCCCCTAGGCCCCTATAGGTGAAGTGTCATGTAGTCGACGTTCACATGACACCACTAGAAGAAGTACACCACAACTTAAATATCAAACTATTGAATCTTTCTCAACACAATTCCACTACTAACAACGTGACTTCTCCCATGTCCTCAAGAATAAAACGAACTATCACAAGACATCATATGGATCATGATCAGAGATGGAATAATGATGTATAACAATCTGAACATAAACAATAATTCAATGGTTCACTCAATAGCATCAACTACAAAGAGTAATCAACACCGGGAAAGTTTCCCCTATGAACTATGCAAGATTCAACGCAATTGTTACAGCAATATGGAGATGGTGATGAGGGTGCTGATGGTGATGATGATGGTGATGATGATCCCGATGAAGTCCAGCTTGATGGTGGTGTTGATGGCGACGAATTCCCCTCTCCGGGAAGGAATTCCCAGTAAATCTGCCTCACGGAGAGATCTTTCTCTCTCGGTGTTTTCCGCCCCACAGAGGCGGCGGAATCTTTCTGTGGTCGCTCCTCGAGTCTTAGGGTTTCGGGAGGATAATATACGCTAGAGGGAGTGCTAGGGGTGGACCAGGGTGGCCACACCACCTGGTGGCGCGGCCTAGGCTGGCCCACGCCAGGGGATGGTGTGGGCCCCCTGTGGCCCATCTCTAGCCCCCCTTCTGGATTCCTTCGTCTTCTGGAAAAATAAGATTTTCCGTATATTTTTCTGGATTTTCTAATCTTCGCGAATTTTGCCTCCAAACAGCACCTTTTCCATCAGAATCCTGACTCCAGCGTTCCATGCTCCAAAAGTCATCAACCATGCAAAAACAGATGAAATAACATAAGTATCACCTCTCAATACGAAATATATCAATGAATAATAGTGAATTATGACATAGAATAGTGATGCAAAATGGACGTATCAACTCCCCCCAAGCTTAAACTTCGCTTGTCCCCAAGCGAAACTGAGCTCAATAAACATGGCCTCAGGTTTATGGAGTGAAGAGTCGATAAAATAATACAGACAAGAAGCATCACATTCATCAAATACATAGATCATAATAGAAGACAACTCACTATTATATAACTCAACTTGCAATGAGTAAAGGAAACACAATAAAGATACATGAAGTAAATCATAATTGGTAATGGCAAACTTAGCTCTTGGTCGAAGAATAGTTGATAATTTGCTGGAGTTCACAAATAACTGGTTTTCAATGAAAGCTTTCAAAGTAGTAAACATCAAGATAAGAGCAAAGTGCAAAACGAGGAACATAAGAAACATGATTGAATAAATCATCATATGAATGAATGAAACACACCAACTCAAAATACTTGTTGAGATAGAAGGGAGTAGGTTTACTGACTCAACTACAAAGAATTCAAAGAGGGAAGCAGGGATTGCAAGTCTCATAAAGAGCTCCCAAAAATTATGATACTTACTAGTTTTCAGCTCTCATTGCCCCTATCATAGGCATCTTTAGGTGATTAAGGTTAAAGTAATCAAATATGAGGATATGCATTGACAAGTTGTAAGTTGAGAATCTCATGTCCCTTGAATACGAGGGCCTCTCCTCATGCTACTCAAGTTTAGTCACCGGTAAGTTCTTGTCATCGTAAGCATATGTGTATCATAGAGAACCGCCAACGGGGTACCCCTTGTCCAATGATACGAAAGAATCCCCATATCAAAATGACAAGGCAAGCAGACAATAAGCATCTCAGCAATCTTCTTATTTACCATGGGAAAATGGTGCTTTTTCTCTCTTTCCTCTTTTCATAATCTCTTTTTTTCTTTTTCTCTTTTTTCTCAATATCGGACTCTTTTTTCTATAAGAAGAATGCTTCATAGATACTCGTTATGGTGACGCTGCAGGTTTCCACCATGCCAGCGTGGATTAGACCAGCAGCCCAGGCGTTTCTCTAACACACATGCATAACTCCATGGACTTACAAGCTCCCCTTTCATTTCACACCGACGACATCCATAGACAAAAGAACATGATATCAACTTGGTACAAAGTACCAGTGCAATGTTGAAAGCGTTCCCCATGACAACATGGTTCTGCTAACTCACAACTTATAAAGCGCAAGCATATACGCAACATAGATGAGCACAATGGTTCAAGTTTATTAAGTGCAAGAAAGTAAAGTGTGCCATCAAGTTCGTGAGAGCTTTAATCACTAATTTTCACATAACAAGTTTAATTTGGGAGGTAGAAAAACTAGAATTTACTTGGAATAGCAATAATGCTACTAGGTAGGTATGGTGGACACAAATGGCAGAGGTTTTGGTTTAAAGGAGGTGGATGCACGAGAAGAATTCCCTCTCAGTACATGTTTTTGGCTAGCAAGGCTGGGTAGCAAGTATAAGAGTTGAAGGAAACAAACAAACATATAAGTGATAAAAACAAACATGCAATCTTCCTTGGAAGCACAAAAGATCTTAACTAGAGAATACTAGACTTATGAGCAAATCAAGAAAAAAGGATGATGAAATTATTTTTCTTTAGAGTACTTTTATCTTTTTCATTCAACTCTCAAAAAGTGTTGCTACTAACCGAGCCAGGTTTGCCAAAACTAACTAAATTAACTCAATGATCCCAAAGTGCTACCAATACTAACAACAAGATCAATCATATAATCACGAATTGAAAACTGATATAAGCTATGCAAAAGAGTAAATGATAGAACTTCTCATTAATATTCCATAACGGCAACTCACACCAAGGATACATATCTAACGAGAGAGGGGACACTTCCATAATGCAAACCATCCTACATAATAACTTCTCTATTCATGGTATGACTCTACTAATAAGGTAAAAAGATAGAAGATAGTGATGTGATACCGCGACACTCCCCCAAGCTTGGAACAAACCAAGGGGATGCCAAACCTAATGACGAATTACTCCTTAGGTGGTGGTGGTATCCTCTCGATGAGCTCTCTGATAAGTTTCCCCAAGTCCTCAATCTCGAAGGTGAGATTACGAATCAGCTGTGAGTTTTGCTCAATGCGGCTCATGATCATGTCAGGTTGAGAATTCCAGCTCTTGATAAAATTTCCCCACTCTTCCTCCTTGAAGTCTTCTTTTCCTGCATGGCTAGAACGAGGCAAATCCCAGTTGGAGGGTAATTTCTCCTTGGGCATATTCTGGTATTGATGCTCATGGATAAGGGTATGGAAAGGATTCTTGGTGCGTGGAGGAAGTGACCGTGGAGCCAAGCAGTGACGAGGAGCTTTCCCCCGTGCATCCGTGCAAATTCTTCTAACCCTGGCAGGTTTTGTTACCACTCCAATGCTTGCAATGGTAGTGCCGGTGTGTGGATGTTGGCCTTGCTCCTCTTCACCTTCACTCTTGATCTCCTTCTCCTCCCCGGGGTCTGGGAGGTCTTCCTCCATAGGCTCCTTCCCTTTATCCTTGGCGGACACCATTGTGCTTCTAAACTTCAAAGATAGTTCCTGACAGAAACAGATCGCAACAAAAACATGACGAGAACACGATATACGAACCTCGGGGGATCCAGGGGGTTATATATTACGAAGTTTCATGTCGAAAGGAAGGTACTGGGAGAAAACGAGTTGGAGGCGGAGTCCGGGGTGGACTCACCACCTGGTGGCGCGGCCAGGGGTGGGCCCGCGCCACAGGGTGGTGTGAGCCACCCTGGCTCCGTTTCCATCCCTTTTTTGCTTCGTAGCTTTCCCTATTGACTAAAAACTGCAAAAATATAGTTGGATAGTATTTTCACAGAACTTTTCTTACCAGAACTGTTACCTATTTGAAAACAGACTCTGCAGGTCTCTGAATTTGGTATCTAGTAGATTCTTCTGGAGTCACCACCTGAATAATCAATAGTATCTTCATATTCATACACTTATTACTTGAGTCATAAAACCTTTCACTTCCTTATTACACCATTATCTCCACTTCCTGGAAATTTCTTTCACACAAAACTTCACACAGTTCTCATTAGCAACATTAGCATAAGTGAAGTGATAAAACCTTTTGAGTCCAACTTCAACTGAAAACCGTCAAAACATAAGCTACTGTAGCAACTCCTTCCGAAAACCCAAAAAGAATTCAAAAAGGAAATCGAATAAAGAAGCAAATGCAAGAGTGGCAAAATCTGTCAAAACAGACAAGCAGGTAAAGATCAATTTTTTCGAAAATCTTCTGTTACTCAAATCAAAAAGTGCAAACCTAACTAAAGTTAAATAACAACCTGGGTCAGAAGCACAAAAAATTACAGCTCAATCTGATATACAGAGATCTCTCACGAATTTTTACGGTGAAGCACAAAAATCTGTTTCGGGACAGCAACTTCCCCAAATCTTACTTCTCTCTCATTAGAGGTTGATCTTGACACAAGAACCAAACAAAACGAATAAGGAGCGGTTATTACCGAAGTAATAACTTCCAAGACTCAAAGAAACAAAAACAAACTGAAAGCAAAAACAAATTGGGTTATCTCCCAAAAAGCTTTTTCTTTATAGCCATTAAGATGGGCATGATAATTTTGAAGAAGCTCTCATAGGGATATGAATTGAAGCGAAAGAGAGCATTAAGAAGCAAAAATACACACATTTAAGTTTAACCCACTTCCTATGCAAGGGAATTTTGTAAACAAACAAGTTGTTGAAACCAGAGGCTACTTGCATAAGAAGGCAAAAGAAGTGCAACATAAAAAAATTCAACATAAAACGAGGAAACTTGATATTATTGAGATGCATAAGAACACTTTTCCCTCTCTCATAGTAACTTTCAGTATCATGCATAAACTTAACAATATAGCTATCACAAGGACCATCGTAACAATGATCGCTTATTCTAACAGAAAACACAGGAATACTAGCTCTCATAACACTACTTTGTGAAACAATATTAGAGGTATCCTTACAAAGGATAGGGTGTCCTCCTTCTACATATTTAGTAACAAAGTCTTTCACATTTGCTATTATAGGTTCATCAACCATTTTTTATCAGGTTCAACAGCTTTTCTTGTACTTTCATTAACCATACTAGCTATCATAGAATGTTCCTTTATCTTAACTAGAAAAGGCATTTTCTCAATATAAGGTTCAGGTAAGACGTGATTAGCAGTATAAACTTCAGTATTTCTTGCAGGAACATACTTAGCAACATCTTTATATGGTTCATGATACTTATTCCACTTCTTTTTAGGCACTTCAATATAGGAAGCAAAAGCCTTAAAATAAGAAGCAATAGCTCGAGAATCTAGACCATAAGCATTTTTAATATTTTGAAAGTCATCAGTTCCCATAAAAGATTCAAGGCATTCATAATCATAATTTATACCTGACTTTTTACCTTTGTCATTCTCCCAAGCTTCAACATTGTCTTGAATACGGTCCAGAAGATCCCATTTAGCTTCTTCTTCCATGCGAGTGAATGATCCAGCACAAGAAGCATCCAATAAATCCTTGTCATGTAGAGGGAGCCTTGCATAAAAGTTATTGATAATAATATTGTTGGGGAGCTCATGAATGGGACATTTGAGCATTAGTAACTTCAATCTCCCCCAAGCTTGAGTTGTACTCTCTCCATCAAGAGGCCAAAAGTTGTATATTTGATTCCGATCTTTATGAATCTCACTAGGAGGATAAAACTTTGAATAAAAGAGAGGCACTATTTCCTCCCATTCAAGAGCATGACCATTCTTCAGCAGCTTATACCATTCCTCAGCTCTTCCTTTCAGCGATAATGAGAATAACTTCTTCTTAACTTGATCTGTAGTAATACCTGCACACTTGAACAACCCGCATAATTCGTGTATAAAGAGTAAATGATCACCGGGATAGACAGTTCCATCCCCAACATAGTAGTTATCCATAACACGATCAATAATTCTTGTAGGTATTTTAAAAACATCATGCTCAACAGGTGGTGGCTTATCTACTACCTTAGCAGTGGTAGTAGTATTACCAAATAAGAAACTCAACGAATTATCCATAACAAAAATAAAGCAACTAGCAGAAGTAAACAATACTCATAGTAGAAGTTTCGTTTACCAGTTCCACTCTCCAATAGTGCTTCACTCCCAAGAACGGCGCTTTAAAATAGTCTTGATGACCCACAAGTATAGGAGGTGTATCGCAGTATTTTCGATAAGTAAGAGTGTCGAACCCAACGAGGAGCAGAAGGTGCTGGCTAGTGGTATGGATCAGGAATTCTCTGCAAATACTTAGCAAACGGATTTTTAGGGTTTTTTGATAAAGCAAGTAAACAAAGTACGAGTAAATTAAAGACAGTAAGAATGAATGCAGCAAGTGGACCAATCCTTTATGCAGCAAAGGACAAGCCGGTTGTATTACTTAAGATGACCAAACGTTCTCGAGGACACATGGGAAGACTGTCAAGTGCTTTTGCTTCATATAGTTGATTAATCTTCTTTAGCTTGCTAAGTGTTGTGTGGGTGAACCTGTGCTAATGTACCGACCTTCCTAGGACTAATACATACTTGTGATTATACCTGATGTGCTCGTCGTTCGACATAGAGATCGTTGGGAACCCCAAGAGGAAGGTATGATGAGCACAGCAGCAAGTTTTCCCTCGGTTATGAAACCAAGGTTTAATCGAACCAGTAGGAGCAAGGAAACACCCCAAAGGTGTTACTAGCTGAGCTTTGGCGTATGCACTACCGGTGCTAGTAGCAACGTGGAGACCTGCACAACACAACCACAAAACTTTGTCCCCAACTTGCGATGAGGTTGTCAATCTCACCGTGTTTTGCGGAAAACAAAGGATTAAATGTATCGAATGGAAAGAAGTAAAAAGTTTCAAGAAAGTAAACACAAAGAAGTAAAAGATTGTAGATTGTATGTAAAAGACAAGGACCGGGATCCATAGTTCACTAGAGGTGGCTCTCCTTAAGATAGATAACATGATGGGTGAACAAATTACAGCGGGGCAATTGACAAACACCGATAAAGCAATACATGCATATACTAATCATCTTGACTCCTTTGAGACTTGATTGGGCATTACAACATAATACATAGACCGCCATCCAACTGCATCTATGACTAATAATCCACCTTCAGGTTTTCATCCGAACCCCCTCCAGTATTAAGTTACAAGCAACAGATTATTGCTTTACGAACTGCGTGTAAAGTAAACAATACGATTGTTCTATGAACAAAGGATTGTTGTTTGCTCCCTAGTAGCAACATCACATCTAGTACCTTAGAGATTTCTGTCACTTCCCAGTTACGAGAGGCATGAACCCACTATCGAGCATAAATACTAACTCTTGGAGTTGCTAGCATCTACTTGGCCAAGATAGCTACTAACAACAGAAAGCATGCAAGATCACAAATAACAAAGACATGGTAGAATCAATAATCAATCTGAAATAGCATCTCAATATCCATCGGATCCCCGCAAACACAACATGTATGATTACAAATAGATGATCTTGATCATGAATGGAGCTCAGAAGATCTAAACATGAAAGCACAAAGGAGAAGAACCAGCCATCTAGCTACTACATGGATCCGTAGTCCAAGGATGAACTACTCACGCATCACACCGGAGGCTTGCATGGTGATGAAGAAGGCCTCTAGGGTGAATTCCCCTCTCTGGCAGGGTGCCGGGAAGAGCTTCAGATCCCTCCTGAACTAGGGATGGAGATGATGGCGGCTACAGACTCTTTCGTGGATTTTTGATCGGGCCGTTAGGGTTTTCGTCCCGAGGGCAATATATAGGCGGAAGGAGAGGCCGAGGGGGTGCCGGGAGCCACCACACCACCCCTTGGCGTGGGCCAGGCCTGGCCGCGCGGCCAGGTGGTGTGGCCGGCCCCTGGCCCTTCTCCGTCTTGTATTCTGGCACTTGATCCCTTCCGGAAAAATAGGAACTTTGGCTTTTGTCCCGTCCAATTCCGAGAATATTCATTTTCTGACTTTCCTGGAACCAAAAACAACAGAAAACAGGCAGCTGACACTATGGCTCTTGTTAATAGGTTAGTCCAAGAAATCATATGAAAAGTACTCCAAAGTTGGAACAAAACACAAGAAAGTGGATAAAACCAAGCATGGGACGTCAAAAATTATAGATACATTTGCAATGTATCAACATACCCAAGCTTAACTCCTGCTCGTCCTCGAGTAGGTAAGTGATAAAAAGAAAGAATAATTTTTGAGGTGACATGCACCATCAAAGACTTGATCAAAGTATTTGCAAAACATTCAAAGCTGGGATCATAGTACTTCAATCATAACATGAAAGACAAAGTTCTAGCAATAAGCAAAGAAACTATGATGCAACATGAAAAGGCACAAACAAAAGATTCATGAATAACAATGCTTTGCAAGACGTTTGTTTGTTTCACATAAAGAAAACATAGCATAATAGTATTCAGCTTGTTCCTCAATAGAGTAGCAAATATAAATGCATAGGACACCTTCAAAGTTCATAAGAGTGACTAGATACAATAGTTTAAAACAAGCAATAACAAGTTATGCATCAATCAACTAGTCTTGGGACAATGCACATAGAACTAAGAATGGCCACTATGCTCTCAAAGTAGGTGCATAAAGATAGAAGGTGGAGACTCAATATAATGGTGGAAGAAAGGCCTTTTGTAAAAGGAAGTAGGGATTCAAGTCTCATAAAGAGCTTCCAAAAATTATGGTACTTGTAGCTTTCAGCTCCCATTGCCCCTATCATAAGCATCTTGAAGGTGATTATGGTTAAAGTGACACAACTAAGAGGATATGCTTGACAGGTTATAAACCGAAATCTCATGCCCCTTACTTACGACGACCAATCCTCATGCTACTCAACTTCAGTCACGAGTAAGCTCTTGTCATTGTAAGTATATGTGTATCATTAAGAACCGCCAACGGGGTACCCCTTGCACATGATACAGGAGCTTTCCCATAGTCAAAATGATAAGGCAAGCAGACAATGAGCATCTCAGCGATCTTTTTATTTGCTATTTGCATAGGTTTTTATTGAGGATGCTTCATAGAGTGCTCATTATGGTGATGCTGCAAGTTTCCACCATGATTAGGCATGGCTTAGGCTAGCGGCCCAGGCGTTTCTCTAACACACATACAAACTCCATGATCATACAAGTTCCACATTTATTTCACACCGCCAGGATCCGTAAGCAAAAGAACATAATATCAACGGGGTACAAAGTACAAGTGCAATGTTGAAAGCGTTCCCCATGAAACATGGTTCTGCTAATTTCAACTTATAAAGCGCAAGCATATACGCAACAAAGAAGGACCCTATGGTTCAAGTTTATTAGAGGCAATAAAGTAAAGTGTGCCATCAAGTTCGTGAGAGGTTTAATCACTAGTTTTCTCATAACAAGTGAAAGGTAGACAAAAGCATGAATATACTTGGAGTAGCATAAGCTAGTAGGTAGGTATGGTGGACTCTTTGGAATAACTTGGTTTAGGGAGTTGGATGCATGAGTGGAACTCATACTTTGTTGTGGAGGCTAGCAAAAGACTGGGAGCGACAAACTAAGAGAGCAATAATGGCCATAATCATGCAGAGCGACAAAACATCATTGATCAAAGCATAAAGTGATATTACAAGTTGAAAACTAAAGGATCATAAAGGCTATGGTGACTTGTGAAAGTCATAACATGGTGTAAGCATGCGCCAAGTCAACCCAAATAAAGCATCAAAGGAGAATACCACTATACTATGCTTTAATATGCTAAAACAACGCATGATTCATCCAAGGCACATTAAGCAATCTCAATTGTTTATAACAAGTCATGCTACAGCAAAGAATACTAAGCATAAATCCAAAACAATATCAAGCATGGCATGACAAAGCATAGGCCACAGTCAAAAACGAGCTCTTTTTACCACATAAGTATGAACTTTCCTACTCTTTTCCAAACCAAACCAAACTATTTGCAAACCAAAGTATGAAAGAGGGGGTCCAACCAATTTATTCAGCAAACTAAGCAAACCAAGCAAACTAAAAACAAAACGAAAACGAAAAAGAAGACGCTCCAAGAAAAACACAACTGTGCATGAAACAATAAAAATGAAGCCTTTGGAAGAAACCTGAGATTTTTGTTGATGAAGAAGGGGATGCCTTGGGCATCCCCAAGCTTTGACGCTTGTACTTCTTGGATATTTCTTGGGGTGACATGCGTGGCATCCCCAAGCTTGAGCTTTAGTCCATCCTTCATCTCATTACTCATTCCTTCCATACACCTGAAATTTTTCCTTCATACAAAACTTCACACAATCTTTATTAGCAACATTAGTGCACTCAAGATAAATAAGTCTCAAGGTTCAGTTCTAACACCAAATAGACTTCCATTAGAACACTATCTACTGTAGCACTTCCCTCAAAAAGCTCAATTCCCCAAAAGAACTCAAAAAGGAACCCACAAGAAGCAAATGCAGAAAATGGCAGAAATTTATCAAAACAGATCAGCAGGTAAAGTCGAATTTTTTCGAAGACCTTCTGTTGCTCAAATCAAAAAGTGTTGAACTAACGAATGTTAGATAACAACCTGGGGCAGAAGCACAAAAAATTACAGCTTAATCCAACATACAGAGCTCTCTCACGAATTTTTACGGTGAAGCACAAAAATCTGTTTCGGGACAGCAACTTTTCCAATCATTACTTCACTCTCATTAGAGGTTACTCTTGGCACAAAAAGCAAATAAAAAGGATAAGGAGCGGTTATTACAGAGGTAATTACAGAGGTAATAACTTCCAAGACTCATCTAAAACTTTTGGGTTATCTCCCAATAAGTACTTTTCTTTAACGCCTTTAAGTTAGGCATAAGAAGCAAGAAAAAGGATCAAGTATTATCAAATGAAGAAGCATTAAGGCCAAATTTTGTTTTCATAGGAGAAGCAAAAGAAATCTTTTCTCTCTTTTTAGGGAAGTGTTCTATACCTTTCTTAAGTGGGAGTTGATATTTAATGGTGCCTTCTTTCATATCAATGATGGCACCAACAGTTCTAAGAAAAGGTCTTCCCAAAGTAATAGGACAAGAAGCATTGTATTCAACATCCAAAACATAGAAATCAACGGGGACATAGGAATCGTTAACCATAATAAGAACATCATTAAGACTCCCCATGAGTTTCTTTTTAGCATTAGCATCAAGTGGGACATTCAAATAGCAATCTTCAAGAGGAGGCAAATCAAGCATATCATAAATCCTTATAGGCATTATAGAAACATTACTATCAAGATCACACAAAGCTTTGAAATCAAAGTCATTCACTTTCATATTAATGATGGGTTCCCAACCATCCTCTTGTTTTATAGGAATAGAAGCTTTATGTTTCATCTTTTCTTCTTTAATCTTTATGAGAGCATCAGTAATGTGTTTTGTAAAAGCCATGTTCATAGCACTAGCATTAGGACTTTTAGCAAGCTTTTGTAGGAACTTAATAACTTCAGAGATATTGCAACCATCAAGATCAAAATCAACTTTATCATCTAAAGTAGTAGAACTATTACTAGCCTCAACACTAGTGGTGGTGATAGTAGAAACACTAATGTTTCTAGCAATTTCATCTTCTCTTTCCCACTTAGAATGTAATTCAGCTAAAAGTCTAACATTTTCATCAATTCTTACTTGTATGGCATTGGTAGCTGCAAAGGGATTCTCATTAGTTTCAGGTTTAGCAGCCATTTTATTCAAAGTAGATTGAGCTTCAGCCAAAGATGCTATATTTATTTCAGCATTAGAGAGTTTCTCCTCAATAGTTTTATTGAAAGCAGTTTGTTTACTAATAAACTCTTTAAGCATAACTTCAAGTTCAGAGGGAGCACTCTTATTATTGTTGTAAAAATTTCCATAAGCATTACCATTATTGGGAGGATATGGCTTATAATTGTTGTTACCAAAATTATTCCTATAAGCATTATTACCATAAGCATTGTTGCCAAAGTTGTTATTTCTTATGAAGTTCACATCAACTTGCTCTTCTTGAGCAACCAAAGAAGCTAGAGGAACATTATTTGGATCAATATGGGCTTTCCCATTAACAAGCATAGACATAATTATATCATTCTTATCACTCAAGGAGGAGGTTTCCTCAACAGAATTTACCTTCTTACCTTGTGGAGCTCTCTCAGTATGCCATTCAGAATAATTAACCATCATATTGTCTAGAAGTTTTGTTGCAGCACCCAAAGTGATGGTCATAAAGGTACCTCCAGCAGCTGAATCCAATAGGTTCCTTGAAGAATAGTTCAATCCTGCATAAAAAGTTTGGATGATCATCCAAGCAAATACCCATGAGTGGGACAATTCTTTACCAAAGATTTCATTCTTTCCCAAGCTTGAGCAACATGCTCATTATCAAGTTGTTTAAACTTCATTATTTCACTTCTCATGGATATAATCTTAGCAGGAGGATAGTATTTTCCAATAAAAGCATCTTTGCACTTAGTCCAAGAATCAATACTATTCTTAGTTAAGGAATTCAACCACTCTTTAGCTTTTCCTCTCAAAGAGAAAGGAAACGATTTCAGTTTAATAATATCACCATCTACATCCCTATGCTTTTGAATCTCACAAAGTTCAACAAAGTTATTTAGATGGGAAGCAGCATCTTCATTACCAATACTAGAAAATTGTTCTCTCATAACAAGATTGAGCAAAGCAGGTTTTATCTCAAAGAAAGTATTTTTAGCCACAGGTGGAGCAATAGGTGTGCTCATAAAATCATTATTGTTGGTGGTAGTGAAGTCACACAACTTAGTGTTTTCAAGAGTAATCATTTTTTTGGGTTTTCAAATAAGAAAGCAAACTTGTAAAACTAATTTTTTTGTGTTTTTGAATAACAAAACAAGCAAACAAAGCAAAAAGAAAAATAAGCAAAACAAAAACAACAAAGTAAAGAGATTGGTTATGAGGGACTCCCCTTGTGAAGATGTCCTTGACTCCCCGGCAACGGCGCCAGAAAATCTTGATGTGCTCGTCGTTCGACGTAGAGATCGTTGGGAACCCCAAGAGGAAGGTATGATGAGCACAGCAGCAAGTTTTCCCTCGGTTATGAAACCAAGGTTTAATCGAACCAGTAGGAGCAAGGAAATACCCCAAAGGTGTTACTAGCTGAGCTTTGGTAGGGCGCACTACCGGTGGTAGTAGCAACATGGAGACCTGCACAACACAACCACAGAGCTTTGTCCCCAACTTGCGATGAGGTTGTCAATCTCACCGTGTTTTGCAGAAAACAAAGGATTAAACGTATCGAATGGAAAAAAGTAAAAAGTTTGCAGAAAGTAAACACAAAGCAGTAAAAGATTGTAGATTGTATGTAAAATACAAGTACCGGGATCCATAGTTCACTAGAGGTGGCTCTCCTTAAGATAGATAACATGCTGGGTGAACAAATTACAGCGGGGCAATTGACAAACACCGAGAAAGCAATACATGCATATACTAATCATCTTGACTCCTTTGAGACTTGATTGGGCATTACAACATAATACATAGACCGCCATCCAACTGCATCTATGACTAATAATCCACCTTCAGGTTTTCATCCGAACCCCCTCTAGTATTAAGTTGCAAGCAACAGATTATTGCTTTACGAACTGCGTGTAAAGTAAACAATAAGATTGTTCTATGAACAAAGGATTGTTGTTTTCTCCCTAGTAGCAACATCACATCTAGTACCTTAGAGATTTCTGTCACTTCCCCAGATTACCAGAGGCATGAACCAACAATCGAGCATAAATACTAACTCTTGGAGTTGCTAGCATCTACTTGGCCAAGATAGCTACTAACAACGGAAAGCATGCAAGATCACAAATAACAAAGACATGGTAGAATCAATAATCAATCTGAAATAGCATCTCAATATCCATCGGATCCCCGCAAACACAACATGTATGATTACAAATAGATGATCTTGATCATGAACGGAGCTCACAAGATCTAAACATGAAAGCACAAAGGAGGAGAACCAGCCATCTAGCTACTACATGGATCCGTAGTCCAAGGATGAACTACTCACGCATCACACCGGAGGCTTGCATGGTGATGAAGAAGGCCTCCAGGGTGAATTCCCCTCTCCGGCAGGGTGCCGGGAAGAGCTTCAGATCCCTCCCGATCTAGGGATGGAGATGACAGCGGCTACAGAATGTTTCGTAGATTTTTGATCGGGCCCTTAGGGTTTTCGTCCCGAGGGGAATATATAGGCGGAAGGAGAGGCCGAGGGGGTGCCGGGAGCCACCACACCACCCCTTGGTGCGGGCCAGGCCTGGCCGCGCGACCAGGTGGTGTGGCCGTCCCCTGGCCCTTCTCCGTCTCGTATTCTGGCACTTGATCCCTTCCGGAAAAATAGGCACTTTGGCTTTTGTCCCGTCCAATTCTAAGAATATTCATTTTCTGACTTTCCTGGAACCAAAAACAGCAGAAAACAGGCAGCTGGCACTATGGCTCTTGTTAATAGGTTAGTCCAAGAAATCATATGAAAAGTACTCCAAAGTTGGAACAAAACACAAGAAATTGGATTAAACCAAGCATGGGACATCAAAAATTATAGATACATTTGCAATGTATCAATACCCCTTGCAAACATCCGTAAGTACAAGAAAGTAATTAAGGTAGAAACCTAACCACAACTTTAAACTCTAAGACCCTTATGTCCCTTGTGCAATGGTTTCCTAACGAGGGTTCAGGTTTCTGTCACTCCGGCAACCCCTACAATTAGTATCCAAATACACAATGCATTCCCCTAGGCCCATATAGGTGAAGTGTCATGTAGTCGACGTTCACATGACACCACTAGAAGAAGTACACCACAACTTAAATATCAAACTATTGAATCTTTCTCAACACAATTCCACTACTAACAACATGACTTCTCCCATGTCCTCAAGAATAAAACGAACTACTCAAAAGACATCATATGGATCATGATCAAAGATGGAATAATGATGTATAACAATCTGAACATAAACAATAATTCAATGGTTCACCCAATAGCATCAACTACAAAGAGTAATCAACACCGGGAAAGTTTCCCCTATGAACTATGCAAGATTCAACGCAATTGTTACAGCAATATGGAGATGGTGATGAGGGTGCTGATGGTGATGATGGTGATGATGCTCCCGATGAAGTCCAGATTGATGGTGGTGTTGATGGCGACGATCTCCCCTCTCCGGGAAGGAATTCCCCCGACAGAAATCTGTCTGCCGGAGAGATCTTTCTCTCTCGGTGTTTTCTGCCCCGCAGAGGCAGCGGAATCTTTCTATGGTTGCTCCTCGAGTCTTAGGGTTTCGGGAGGATAATATACGCTAAAGGGGAGTGCTAGGGGTGGACCAGGGTGGCGCGGCCTAGGATGGCCCACACCAGGGGGTGGTGTGGGCCCCCTATGGCCCATCTCCAGCCCCCCTTCTGGCTTCCTTCGTCTTCTGGAAAAATAGGATTTTCCGTATATTTTCCCGGATTTTCTGATCTTCGCGAATTTTACGTCCAAACAACACCTTTTCCATCAGAATCCTGACTACAGCGGTCCATGCTCCAAAAGTCATCAACCATGCAAAAACAGATGAAATAACATAAGCATCACCTCTCAATATGAAATATATCAATGAATAACAGTGAATTATGACATAGAATAGTGATGCAAAATGGACGTATCAACGCTCCTCGGTGAGCGCACCCTTGACCGGACAGGCTGGCATACCGCCCTGCCGGCACTACCAGACAAGGATGCCAAAGCGCCAAGGCTGGATGCTGACGAGTAAAGCACCAGCTGACAGATAAAGCTCTGGATAAAGGATAAAGTGCCAAGCTGATGGATAAAGCACCGGGTGACGCCCAAAGCAGCGACGCTGAGACGCTGTGGCCCTGTCCCCACCTATACTGGAGCTTGACCGGGTCCTGGACCACCGGCTGGACCCGGAAGCCGGCCCACTTTGTAAACCCAAAGCCCAAACAGTAAACCCTAGAGCCCACATTGTAACCTACCCTTCCACCAGTATATAAGGAGGGGTAGTGCCAGGGTTCTAGGTAACGCATTACAAGTTATAAGTTAGCCAGAATCGATAAGTTGAGCAGTTCATCTTCCTCTAGCTCTCGATAGTAGCTAGGGAAAAAGCTCCAGGAGCACTTGTATCGAGCATCAGCTCCCCATATAGTAGATCCTTGCAGGAGTAGGAGTGTTACCTCGACAAGAGGGCTCCGAACCTAGGTCCATCACTGTGTTTGTAGTATCTGTGCCCAACCCGTTGCGAGTAGCCACCGATAGCATCCTGATTGTACCCTCTCATGCCATCCCCGATGGCACTGTCGTGTTCCACACCATGACATAAATGAAGATAGAAGATGCAACTTTGTGTCGTGCTTGGGCTCAAGTGGGAATGGATGAGGCGTCATGCACGGATCAAACCAGGAAGCACTATTGGCAATGCATTGAGGATAGGTTTTGCAAGTTCATGCCTCGAGTACGACAGCTGGTGTATCACACCTTCCGTTCTCTTCAAGGCCGTTAGGAGGTGATCAAATCGGCATGTAGCCGTTGGAGTGCGGATATGGACGTGGTGATGTTGAATCAGTGGTAGCACTATCGACCAATATGTAAGTTTGTTGTCCATCACATATTCGTCAATTTTGATCATTTATTTGTGATTTAACCTTTGTGTTGTGATTGTAGGAGGGCTTTGCGGAAGCAAGGTACAAAGAAATGGCCGACGACAAGGGAAAAGGCTTTGCATTCAAACATTGCTTTGATGTTCTCCAACACCTTCCCAAGTGGATATTGAGGGAGCAAGAAGCGCCAATGAAGAAACGTGCGATGGGTAAAATGGATGATAGTGATGATAGGGAAGGAAGGAAGTTTGACAAGCCGGAGGGGAGCAAAAAGGCCAAGGAGAGGCTCAAGATGGAGTACGACGCATCATTGCTACGGGAAAAGTTTGATCAAATGATGAAGTCCAAGGAGGAAATGACAATGAAGACATTGGAGGTAAAGCTTGCCATCATTGAGAAGAAGAGAGAGGTGATGCTTGCAAAAGTGGAATCCACGCGAGAAGATGCAAGGCGCAAGACCGAGTTCGAGGAGGTGAAGATCAATGTGAAGAAAGCCAAGGCAATGAAGGATCTCTTGGTCGAAGAGGGAGATCATGATGATGTCCACAAAGAACATGAATGAGTAACAATTGGAGTGGTGGAAAGAGACCGCTACGGAGATCACAGAGAGAAGAAGGCAAGCTCGTCTAAGTGGAACTAGAGGTGCCTTGATTGAGCATGGAGACAACCCACATTCATGATTCTCCCTTGCATATTGCTAGTAACCTATGAATTATGAACTATTTGCATATGGATTTGCTGTGAACTACTTTGTTCATTTGATGTAAAACTATGAACTATGCATCAAATATTTGCATATTGCTTTTGTGCATGAAAAACTGTCTAAAACCCTCTTTTACGGGTTAGGAAACAACCGACGCATATTAGAGCCCTTATACACGACCGGTAAAACAGAATATTCTATTTTACAGGTTGTGAATAAGGGCACTGATCTGCGTCAGCATCCTGGAACCTGTAAATCACGAGTATAGGGGCATGTACTCGCGATTTAAGGGTCGAGCATTTACGGGTGTTGTTAGTCATGCTCTAATCCCATCTGGAGATCACATGTGCCCCTTAAATGCAATTTTTTGCTTGGCTGGCTTTGAGATATAGTTTGTGGATAGCATATAGGAGGTTTCGACATGGTTTATAAGACATCTCAGAGGCATGTTTTACATGTTTGCAAGGGGAAGACAATGTGGATCACATCAATGTCCATACGCCAAGATGGTGTGGCATGCATGTCTTTAGATTTTGGGTATAAGGATTGAGGTGCCGATGACTAATGCAAATCTGAAGAGATGGTGGACTGAAGCTAGGAAACGAGTGAGGAAGAATGATAGGAGAATTTTTGATACACTTGTCATTCTGGTGGCTTGGATGCTTTGGAAGTAGAAGAATACGCGAGCTTTTGCCAATCTTCAGCAACAATGTAATGAGGAGCAATTGATTAGTAGGATTAGGGAGGAGCTGAACCTTTGGGAGCTAGCTATGCGAGTAGGCTTAAGTTTGTTAGAGTAGTTAGTCATACCGGCCCTCGCTCCCGTGCGGCTGCGCCAAGCTGCACCGGAGCGTCGCTCGCCGCCTCGTGCAGGACCTCCTCCGTCCCGTCCTCTCCCCTCCTTGCCGCTGCGAGATATGTCGCCGGGTAAAGCCCGTTTGGCGCGGTGGCGGCAGGACTCCAGCAGCTCCCTGGGAGACTTCGGCGGCGGCGCTCGATCCGTGGTTTCTGGTGGATTAGCGACCATGAGGTGGTGGTGGATGGCGTCAACGAACGATGCACGTCACGGCTAGGCCAGGGTAGCTAGCGGCGGGATGGTGGGGAGGCTGCAGGGAGCGGCGCCATGCAGGCTCGATCTGGACTCGCCATGCATGTCACGCAGTCCTGGGGGCAGCGGCCCCCTCATTTTCTGGCGGTGGAGCACGGGCTGGGACTGGCCTAGCTCGATCTTCAGGCTGAGCATACTCCGGGGCAGACCGGCCAGAACCCCCGGGACAACGTGGGCGGCGGCATCGAGCACTACAGCTAGTTCAGATCCTCATCGGGCGACGCAAGGAAGGGCCCCATTTGGGATGCAGCGGGCTAGGCGGACCTGGAGCGGCCTGGTGCAGGCATGGCCAACGCAGCGGCCTCTGGAGGTGCTACCGGAGTTGTAGTGGTCGTACGGTGCGGCAACCATGAGTAGTCGTTCGTGTTTGGGGCAGATCTAGGCCAGACAGGCCTAGATCTGGCGGTGCCTTCATGAGACAAGTCCTGGGTTCGGTGGGCCGTGGATGCTAGGGGTTGTTTTTCTCCTCAGACCGGCGACGGCCTGGTAGGCCCGGCTGACCACGATGGCGATGGCATTGCTGCTTGGCAGCGGGGATCTGTAGTGGCGACGGATCCACTGGTGGACAGAGGAGTAGGGACTAGCGCTAGGGTTGGCAGCGATGGTGACACCTTTGCTGCAGTGTGGTGGTGGGGCTTCACCAGTCCATTTGGGCTCGGCCGGGCCAAAGAGGGTCCTGGTTTTCTCGTGTTGCTACATCCGGTCGGCTATCGCCCTCCGGCGGTGGAGGTAGTTCCCTCCCGCGTGTTACTGTACCGCTGGCCTTGCCAAAATTTCTTCTTTTCAGTCGTACCAGCCTCATATTGTGGGTCACGGTGAGACGATGATGGTGACTACAAGACTGTGGTGGCGTGTGCTGGTGGGCGGCAAGTTTGGTGGAGCAATTCGAAGCGTCTGGGAGTGTGGTTTTTTGAGGGGTTAGGAGAAATCCTTGTCGTTTAGACACCAACGTGGCAATGCCTGTGGGTGTCATCGTCCTTCCTAAAGGGTGTCGGGTGTATCTCTTCCCCACCTCTCGTAGAGTATCGAGGGAAACCCTAGGACCAGTCCGGGCAGCAACGTCGTTGTCGTCGCTTTCCTTCTTGAAGGTGTTGTTTGATACGCAACGCTTCAGAGCGCTAGGAGCATGGTGGAATTTCTCTATAGGGCACAGCGGTTGCGGGTCATCCTCTTTTTCGTCGACCACTATTGTCGGATTTGTTCTCTCTTCTTTTTACTTTTTATTTTCTTTGTTGTTTCTTTGGGCGTTGTGTTGTCTAGCCCAGCAGCTGTCTTAATCGTGGTTGCTATATTAATATAGCTGGGCACAAGCCTGTTTCGAGTTAAATTTGTTAGAGACTAGGTGTGTGTGTGTGGAGTGTACTAGATCAGTTGTTCGCAATCTTAACTCTGGTTTCTTGTAAATATTATTGGTCTCTTCTATAAAGATAAGGTACACCATTTTTGGATACTCTCGGAAAAAAAAAATTACACCGGTACAATATCGGCACTTCTCATTAGGCCGTGACATACCATGTAATATCTCTAAACTATAGAGATAAAATCGCAAACAAAAAAGACGGACTGGAAGAAACCTTTCTTCCTCTATTATTATTAGGTATATGTATATGTATTAGGTATTAGGATTAGGTATAGATATAGAAAAGGATAATTTTTTCCTCTCAAATGGTTCTGTTCCACTAGAAAAGGGATTTTATTTCCTCTAAAAAATAATGAGTAAACACGGATCATTTCTATACCATTAAGTTACATAGTTATCTAGGTATTAAGTCACTGAAAATTGTAACTTAGTGGTTTCTTTTTACTGTTCATTCGGAATTTTATTATTTTTGTCTAAGCTACACACCTTAGAGTTTCCATGCGTCAAAATCACACACGTGCATACATGTTGCCTCTATAGGAAAACATTTTTCTCGAATTTTTTAACTTATTATTTTACTATTTTTGATTTTTCGAAAGTAGATAGGATAAGGAGTGCCCCTACCCATTGAGTATTTTGGGAGATGATTCTAGGATGGTGGCTATGATCCATGCATGAAGTTGCGCTGAAGTACTAGACAAACGAAGAACGCATGATAAATACTGTAGTTGAGATCATTAGCAACGAAGAAACATGCATCTTTCTGATGTAGTTGAGATCATTAGCAACGAAAGAAACATGCATCTTTCTGAAAAGACTTAATAAACATAGATTGCAAGTCGCTATTTGTTTCCTCAATCAAAACGAAATACTTTTGGATCCAGAAATTTCGTTAGCTAGGTATACACTGATCAACGGAAGATATATACTCCTAACTGTAGTTCAGCTACACCTTGCCCATGAGTGTCAATTCAACCTCCAAAATCTTGATATGATGGTCCTGTAAAATAGGAGCTCCTAGCAGTATTTGGAAGAAGCTCAGCCACCAAGTGCATATCTCACACTCTAATCCAAAATTGCACGTATTGCCTATCGGTGCTGGGTGGACTTAGTCATGTAACCAACATGGACCTGAACCCACGATTTTTGCTATCAAGAACCTGAAGGCCTGCATCTAGAAGCTCTCAAAACCAGCCTAATATCAACCGACCTGACCTGTGGGGCTGCAAGATGCCTCTCTGGAGATCCCGAAGACTAGGCGAACGTATAAGGAAGATCGGAGATCACAATTACATGCAAAACAAGATGAAGATCTGACGTGACTAAGAAGGACTCGGCTACCATCGGCGCCTATAAGTACCCGAAGACATTCACCTGATAAGGACACGTCATAATCGCTCAAGTCTTCACCGTTAGCCTTAGTCATAGCTCTAGATTCATATCTCTCGTCGGGTGTCATTATAAATCCATAAGGCCCATCTTATAGACATATTGTACGATCTCTCGATCACCTTATGAATAAAGTATGAGGGATTTCTCCTATTACCCACATATCTTTGTCTTTGGGATCCAAACCTGCTGACCTGAGCCATCCACCGAACAAATAAACTCTCTTCTGTTCCTCGGAGGCGAGACTACATAGGGATCGTGAAAACTATCCTTCTTCAGTTAGCGCACCAGATTGGAGAGCCCGCCTCATGCAGATCGAATCTATCACCCGCGGACGGACCCGTCGGGGACCTCCTGGACGGAGGGATGAAAGAGTACATCACAAGGAGGAGAAAGGGGTAGGTGCATTGCCATGGATACAAAGAGTAAGGGGTTAGTTAGAGCTCCAAGAAGTGAATCTGTTAACAGAGATCTGATCATGTAAAAGATCTGGCTTCAAACCAAGGATGGATTAGTATGTCCAATGTTCCCATGGCATTAACAAGTAGATGAGGTTGAAGAGCAGGTTGTGTAGGTGAGTTCCATGCACTAAGATGATCCATACCAGGTTGGATGAGTTTTGGAAACACGAGCCAAGGATTGATACTTTTAACCCTTGCCATAGAGATAACATAGATTAGGTTACAAACCATCAAGGGTAAGTGGGTGGATGATGGATCTGATCAAGGGCATATTCATGGTTGGCAAGTACACATAGTAAGGTTGATTATAGGCTAAGGGTTCACTCATGAAGGGTTTTAGTTAAGCCTCCAGGGACTGAATCTGATAACTAGAATTATGATAGATCTAGAGTAGGAGAATTATGGTTTTGATGGTTGCTTTAGAGTTTAATATTGATGACAAGTGGGTGCTGTTTTGCATCAGATCAAGATAATTCGTTTAATCAAACAAACAACCACAAACCACAAACCATCTTACTCTAAGCAGATCAAGGCAATTCATACCATCAACACAAGAAAGGGTTTAAGCACACGCATTACCATATATGCCTCCTAGGTTTTATAAAGAAGTTTTATATGAAAACCAAAGATTTTTATAAATTCATCTTGGCTCCTTTATTTTGAAAGTTCAAAACAAGAAGGATTAGAAGTGAAACCAAGATGATGCTTTGGGGGAATAGTTTTTGTACTTTGGGAAAACAAGGGTTTTCTTGATCACAACAGAAGATCAAGCAAGAGATTCAGACAATTAAGCAAGACACTACTTCACCACTTTGTAAGGAAAAGTTTTTGTTCCCCCTAAATTTTGCACTTTGGACACACAATCAAAT
Organism: Avena insularis; assembly: GCA_023614405.1. Taxonomy (NCBI): domain Eukaryota; kingdom Viridiplantae; phylum Streptophyta; class Magnoliopsida; order Poales; family Poaceae; genus Avena; species Avena insularis. The sequence goes on along the minus strand of CM042694.1, from coordinate 158,615,697 downwards.
GTAAAAAAGTTGGAGTATCTCCTTAAAAGAATCTCATCTTGAGATTCCTAGGCGTAGTACTAGGAAAGTCTAGATACTGGCTTAAGTTAAACTTCATCTTCCAGTAGGGAAGCCTTGTAGGTAGACTGGCATCTTCAACTTCTGAGAGGCATAGAGGGTTATGTCGAGGGATAAATTTGCGGAGGATTTAGAGCTTTCTTTTCTGCGGAAGTTGACTCCCTCTACTGGAAAGTTGGATCGCCAGCTTCTTGGAGGAGGAGGGTATCACGTGCCTTTAGTTTACTTAAGGTTTGTGTCGGAGGTTGGGCCTTGGTCTTGGGTCTAGCTGACCAAGGGAAATCTGCTCCCCTTTATGTTTCCTTTTATTCTTTATTTTTCTATCTAAGAACAAAGGCTACATGACGCCTAAGTGATCCGTTTGAAAGTTTTGATCAACCCGGACGCCTGGCCTCCCCGACGTTGACCATTGGACCGTTGCCAACGCCCGTGATGGCCTCCTCCTCTACTTCTCCAATGATCACAAGAACATCCCCGCCAACTTCGTCGCATGCGGTGCTTTTCCCTGTTGTTGCGTACTCATGTAGGATGTGCGTACACATGAGTTTGATGACAAAGCCTTTCTTCTGAAAATCGATTTAGGCGGTAAGAGCATGATTCCAATCCTAAGTAGGGTGGGCGGCCCTACGCACGCCAACAACTATGTGTACTGGATGATGAGTGATGAGACTCGAGAGATGGGCGTGCTTGGACCTATACCAATGCACGTGACAACCTACTCCTCTACTCCTCCAACTTCTCTGACGACCACAAGAACATCCCAGCCAACTTCGTCTCCTCCGGTTCTTTGCCCTGCTGGAATCCCTCTCCACATTCCTCCCTCTCCGCTGTTGTCGCCAGCTCGGCCACAGTGGTGGCGGCCCCACTTCCAAAGGGGTGGGGGGATCACCGGTCGTACTCGTGCGACGGAGCAAGGAGTATGGGCAGTGTCAACACCCGGATTTTGAATCCCATATGCCTGTTATGTCATCTATCGCAATCCTAGTATTACCATTTTTGCGAGACATAACAAATTGGATATCACAGTACATCATACATTACAAACCATACATAAGGTCTTACACAAATAAGGATCTCATGATCCAGTCTTAATACAACAAACAGCGGAATAAAAGATAAGCATAGCGGTGGGGTCCATCTTCAAGGGCACAGGCAATGCTGACGAAGGCAGATAGTCCTAGTTATCATAGCCGTCCCGCTGGCCATCATCTTGGTAGTCTCCTTCATAGTCTGGCCATGAGAATAGCCAGGGACAAAAGCCATGAGTACTCTTTAAGTACTCGCAAACTACCACTAACAAGTAGTATAGTTCTAAGTTAAAGTGCCAACTCTAAGTTTAACTATAAAATTAAGTTTGAAACCTAAGCTGAGTTCTGAAGCAAAGAAAGATAAAATAAAGTTCTAGAATCACTTAAGTTGGGAAGCTATTGTCATAAACACAACCTTGTTGTGGTCAAGTCAAGATTCATCATGCCTTTCATAAGTTATTTTGAAAACATCTGACAACGAAACAGTATGGCCATTCCAACTGTCCATAACCACGGACGCGGCTATTCGAATAGTTTGACACTCTGTAGAGGTGGTACACTTTCACCACAAGATTCGATACATCTGTCAGGGATAACCCTGAATCATCATACTTAGTATGCAGATAATCAAACATAACCTTTCCTTCACACACCCTAGTATAAGCACCTCTCCTATGAGCATGGCCTCCCAACCATGACCATCTGTCATCTTGGGCACTGCATAGGTGGACAACATTGAGAGGTAGCCTCAGCTCAAACCTCTCCGCGAGGGAACTAATACTAATGCATATAAACTTCTGGCTAAGCCTTACCCAATTCAGGTATTGTGGTTGTACAGTAAATTTGGAATGGTATCGCATCCGAATCCAACCATCAGTTTTGTAAAAGGGGTTAAGGCTCATGCCTCAATCATTTTCATCATCATAAACCATTTGTGTTTCTCAACACATGTCAAAACATCTCAATAGAATGATTCATCATTCCAAGGTTTTCATAATTCATTTTCACCAAGTATTCCCATCTAAAGTGACTCAAGTTTTTATCTACTCTAAACAGTAAGTTAAGAATGTTCACTAAGGTGGAAATGATGGGATCAATCTCATGCCATAGAATGACATCTAACGTTATCTCTATAGGTCAAGTTTTATACTCTTTATGCTACCTTCAAAACCAGTAAAGAACTTTGGGTAAAGTAAAGGAAGTAAAGCTTGAAAATAAGACTTGGGGTAAATAAATAGTCAAAGTGGTATAACTCAAGCATGCCGAAAGCATCTTTGCTCAAGTCATCTAGCTTAATTATAGCTTGCTAACAATAGCTTTCCTTGGTTGGTGCAGTGGTTGAAGTTTTCTTCCTCCTCTTGATAGAACTCCTCCTCCTCGAAAGCTTGGTCGGTACTATCGTCTATAAATACATACGGAGTACACAATCACCAAACAATACTTAACTAGTCTAATTAGCACTCTAAGGCACACATTTGATGATCTATTATCATCACAAGCATCACAAGTTTTATTCAATAGTTTCATCATTTTTATTTTAGAAAAGTAATTTCTACTCATTGAAAATTAACTAAGATTTAATATTCACCACTTAAAATATGGGATCATGTGGACACATGTCATCACCACATATTCTAACATGTGGGAATGTGATTTAAGGGTTGGATCACAATTACTTTGGTTTAAGTTCATTATTTAATGATTTAAAGTGACTAGAAATGCCTATGTAGCATTATTTTGGTACTAGTCCAAAGTCACTGCATGTAAATCCTAATATTATTACATATTCAGATAGGTATGGTTAAATGTGATTTCTGAGAGTTGGAATCAACTCAAAAGCTTTCATGGTTGATTTTATAAAAATGTTGCAAGTTGCAAATGCTTCTGTCTTATTATTTTTACTAGGAGAGATCTCTAACTCTAATTGAATTAAATCCAACGGGCTTGGGTAGATCTTTTCAGTAGCTTTCTAACAAAATTAGAATCACTCCATTTGGATTTGTAAATCTCTCTGAATTGAATTTCAAACTAGGGGACAAAACTAGGTTTAAACTAAAATAGAAAAAAATCCTAATTCAAACTAAATGGGTCGCGCGGGAAAGCTAACGGGCCGGCCCAGTGACACCACGGCCTTGAGCACACGGCTGTGGGTCCACCGGTCAGAGGCTCATAACGCGTGAAGCGGTACGGGGCGATGTGGGCCGTTAGATTAGAAATAGGATCAACGGCTGGGGCTCGTCGTCGACGACGAACAGGTCGCCGACGAGGTTTAACCCTAGCGGCTCGGTGGGGGTGCTTAGGGGGCGTACCAGGGCTCTAGCAACGACGACAAGGCGGGTAAACGGACTGGTAGACGACGGCGAGCTCAGGGGTGGTCGAGGCAGCTCCGGGGGTGGTCGCAATCAGAGGGGCCCTTCTCCTCCAGAGGCGGCCAGCTCCGGTGAAATTTTGGCGACTGCGAGCTCGAGCGGCTCCGGGGAGAATTGGGGACTGATCAGTGGCAAGAGGGGAGGTGAGTGGTGTGCAGAAAATGGCTGGGGGTGGCCTCTATTTATAGCTCGCCGACGCGACCGAGAGTGATGGGCGGGCGGCTCCGGCGAGGGCTGCACAGCGTGCTAGCGGCGTGGCTCGAGGTAGGGGACGGTGGATGGTCTCCTGGCGATGCTCTACGGGGTAAATGCGGGCCTAGGGACGGTGGTATGCGGTCGGGCGGTGCGCACGCTCTGTGCGGCAGAGGCGGCGGTCTTCACGGCGAGCGGTGGTTGTGGTGCATTGGGCAGCGAAAGGGCATGTCTGCGGTGTTCCTGGGGTCGTGGCGACGTGGTGGGCGCGGGCTGCGGTCGAGGGGCGGAGTGTGCACGCGTGTCGGGCGCGACGCTCTAGCGCGTGCTCAGCATGGTGTAGACACTCAGTGCGTGGCGTTCAGCAGGTGGTCCACGGCTCGGCTGTGCTCGGGGAGGGGACAGAGAGTGGCAGTGAGGTCTGGGCTAGCTTGTAGACATGGTGAGGGAGAGAGGGGTGGTCTGCTGCGGCGGTGGCATGGTCGGTCGGCAAGCATGGTGCTCGACATGGCATGGCAATGCCACTAGGAGTAGGGGATGGGGTGCAATTGGCCTGGTTGGATCAAGTGGAGACAGAGGGAGTGTTTTGAGGACAAATGGGTGCAAAACCCTGTACAAAACAGTGAGCTATGTTTAGAGTGTAAACCCTGCCTGCCATGTGTTTGTGGAAATGGCCGCAAGAAATTTATTTTTGAATTTTAAAAAGATTTTTGGTGGCTGTGCTAGGCATAAGCTTGAGACTCTGTGGGTGCTTGGGTTTTGAAATTTGAGCTCATTTGAGTGGTTTTTGAAATAGTGGGATCTTCCCATATGAACTAGATTCAATTTTCAAATACCATTTAAATATAGTGTTTGAAAGTTTTTGGCAGATCACAAAGTGGGCCTTGGTACATCATTATGTGTACTAGCAAGGGGTGCAAAGATCCACATTTGTTCCTGTTAGGTTTTGAGTTCTAGGAATAGCCAAAGTAGGCATGTTGATTAAAATGGCACAAATGACCATTCACTTCTTTTATTCATTTTGATTTGTTTTTCTTTGGGATTTGTTTGGGAATGATCTAGATGATGTTTATTTCACCCAAGAATTATTTTATAAGCAATGGATCACTTAATCATGGCAATTCAAATCAATTCCTAATTAAATGCACACACATATGAATGCTTTAATAATTTTAATTGGAAAATTTTTTGTTAACCCTAATTTTGATGATTTGGATCTTAATAACCTTGGATTAAAGTTTTGGGATGTTACAGGCAGCGACCCTTGTGTGTACTGGGTGATGCCGTGATGGATGACGAGACTTTGAGATCTAGGCGTGCTTCCTGGTGCTTCACACGCCAATGGTTGCGTGTACTGGGTGATCGACGACGAGAGCGAGGCATACTTTCTGGTGCTCGAGTGCTCGCCAACATGCTGGAGAAAGGCATGAACATGACGTCCAAGAGGAGCGAGGATGGAGAGCGCTTCAAATCGTGGTCATCTCAACAGGAGCAGGAGCACCAAAGGCCGATGAGTGAGGGAGGAGGTCGGGGACTTGACCTGGTTCGAGGGCGAGGATCGAGATGTGCTCATTAGTATGTATTTGCATAGCGACCAGGAGACACCACCCTGCGTGTGTTCTCGCTCTCCCATTTGCTGGTACCGGCAGTCACTAGATTGATTGAATCAATGGAGAAAGCTCTACCAGATATCAGAGTCAACAGAATGCGTACAGATATAAAATGCATACTTTCAAGATTCCTGGACTAGAGCACAACCGTGCTATGGCATGTAGGTTTAGTCTACAACTCCACATATATATAAAGGATTGATTATTATTCTTCATGCGCACAACACAATGTTTCTCTCTTCTTTTACAGATATACTAGGAGAGAATTGGGGGACAAGACAGAAAAGAGTATTAAAAGGTTGATCCAAAGAATTAAAATAAAACAAAAACATTAATAAGTTGAAATGATGTTAAGTTGTGTACTTTATATTTTGTTATATGAGTTATTAGTATTCTGTTTTGTCGTATCGATATGGTAGTTATGAGAATTAAAAATATAATAGTGAAATTTGGTAATTATAAAAAATCAAAATAATATAGGTGATTAGGATATAGAAAGTGAGATTTATCGTTTCCACTGAAACATCAAAATGAAAGCTTTTTCAAAAATACGCAGATATTTCCATGCCGTTGCAAACGACGGATCAAACCTTTTTCCTAGTATCCGTACTATTAAAAGGCTTACAGTCTTGATGATACAGCAGGGAGTCTGAGTTCCGTAAAAGAAAACAAGTCTGAATCGTAGATACCGAATCCGATTTGGTTAAAGCTGGTTCAGTACTCCCTTTGACTCACGCATCTGTCATCCAATGTGTTATTTCCAGAGATATTTCGAAGGCTGAAGCACAAGTAAAAGAGATTGTGCGCTTAAACAAGGAGCTGGAAACAGCTCATGCAGCAACCGAAGTTTCTTTATCTGAGCAGAAGAAGATGCACGACGCTAGCCAAATGGCCATACCGTGAGCGCCTAGGACAAAAAGATGTGCGACCGCGTAAGACAGGACCTGTCGAAACTTGGAGTATCCCGATTAGACCTGACCTCAGCTTGCCTTCTCTAAATCCAGTACCCCTTGTTCAGAAACAAATGACTTCTATTATGAATCTAGACATATTTTAGTGTATAGATATATATGGATCTAGACAAATCACTTATTTCTCGACGGAGGGAGTACAATAAATGTTGGAGCAATCGATTGCCCTCCATAAAATGAAGAAGCTTAAGATTGAAATCTAGCGTTTCATCCTGTTGGATCTACTTTTTTTGCTATATAATTGTCCATGCCACATTGCCAACAATGTAGGATACACCCTGGAACCGACCACTGATCCGGGCTCACCTAGGCTCAAGCAAATCAAATCCGGTTCTAATGACAACAAGGACGACTAGAAGGATCTGTGAAAAGAAGAGAAGAGTCTCGTTCTCGTGATGTGCCTGATTGTTGGCCGCATATAATCTTCCATACACGGAGATTTGATGGATTTTTAATGGAGCATATGTACATCTGAATTGTTTTTGGAGATACGTTGGCTTAAGTTGGATTTGCAACTACCACCCTCTTGAGCTGGTTAATTTGGTTTGTGTACTGCACGACTACATGGGGATCGGGTGATGGAAGAGAGATAGCGAGATAGCATCCTGGCGACACAGGTCGGGTGAAGAGAAGCTGCTATCAAGAGAGTGAACGGTGGCATGGGGATGATGGATAGGGTTAGCATAGGGGAGGGGGGGGGCTGGTAGGACAGGTTTTAACCTGGTCCGGAACATACAAAAGGATGCTCATTTGACTTATTGTGATACATAGCAACGGCTTTGTGCTAGTTTTTACTATTAAAAGCCTTATAGTCTTGATGGTCTCGTACGTCCTTTTTTTGGTGATTTTGCCCTCACACAAAACACTAAATTATCCACCAATACCACTGGTTAGTAAAAAACGTTTCAATTTTTTTCCCGCCGTCCCACTTCTCGCTGAATACGCCGCAACGGCGCCGGCGCCGCACCTGGGGATATGGGGAGGGGCAGAAGAGTTGGGCGTCGCACATGGATGTGAAGAGGCCTAGGGGCGGGCGCCACACCAGCAGACCGGAGAGCGTTTCAGCGAGGTAGGCCGGAGTGCAGCAGCGCAGGCTCGCGGTCTGCCGTTCACCGGCCCCCATCTTACTATACGGTTGGTCTCTCCGCTCCCATGAAGGTTCACCGGCAGCGCGCTGATGCCACCTCTGGTCTCCTTTCCGGCTTGAAGTGCTGGCCTCGCACGCGCGTGTGCACCGGTCACACTTTGATAGGCCGTGTCCGTCCCTGTGGTTCTCCAGCCGTCTGGTTTTGCTGTCGCTGCAGACTGCTGGTCCTGGCCGGCATGCTCCTCACGATCTAAATAAGCTTCTTGACTTGCAGGCATTTAAACTAAATTATGACACATTTGTGTATTTTGTTAGTCTAGAAAGTTTTCTGGTTGCATTCTTTGTAAAAGCTTGCTATGAATTTGCATCCATTACAATCTTCCAACGTAAAGCTTCAGGCTCCCACACATGACATATCTTCCTTTTTTGAGCTGATATGACATATCTTCCTGGTACTGAACTATTGGTTCAATGCTCAGCTGCCGCTGCATTTCTTCGCCGAGCGCGTGTTCGGGTGCCAAGGGGGAGTGAATCGAACTGATATTTGGTGTGATGCTTTTGCATGTTTTTTCCTGTGTTTATTCAAATTTTCAGGAATGTTTTTGAAAAATGAGGGGAATACTACAGAAAGCAGTATCAGAAATTACATGCAGTCACGGATATATTGTTAAAGCTCTCCAGTAAGCATATTTTGACTGTGATTTGAATGTCCGTGTCTCATGAGCTGTCTATTATCCAACAAGGTATAGCAGCATATGTAGACACGGTCCTCTCCTAGCTCAACGCCTGGTACAGACTATTTTAGTGGATCGAGGGCAGAACCAGGGATGGACAGATATTTTCTATGCGATCTCGGAGTCAACACCTGTCGATAATCTTTTTATTCCCTAGCTTTTAATCTCTCCAGTTTCCTACCACACTATGTAACATATTTTTTTCTGTCAATTACTGAATTGATCTCACCATTGCTAATGCAGGAGTGGAGTAGGTGTGCCACCGTCCGGAGGCTGGCAGTGTTTTTTCTCATACTTCGTATGTTAAATTCATGAAGCACGTAATCATCTTGGTCTGACCAGTACCTTTTAATGAAGAAAATGCCGGCCCACCAATGCCACTGGTTAGTAACGTCTATCCGGTTATCTCCTTCCCTCATCCCCATCTTCTCTCACGCTCCCCATCAACCCTGCCACCCCTTGATGGTTGCCGGGGCAGCGATCATGAAGTGCATACCGGCCGGTCTCCAAAACTAAAACGAATGGATGTTATACTCATCAGAGTCCGACTGGAACATGATCGATCTTGCCCCCGGTGCCAGTAGTAAAAACATTTCAATTTTTTTCCTGCCCCTATCCGGTTGTCTCTTTCCCTCATCCCCATCTCCTCTCATGCTCCCCGCCAACCCTGCCACCTCTTGATGGTTGTCGGAGCGTTGTCGTGGTATAATAAAAATATGTGTTCTTCTCGTCTCATACGTCTCCCTATATGCAACTACTCTTTCTCCACCATCCGTAGTTACATGCACGTTGCTACGGTTTGATTATGATTTGTATAGAATATATTTTTTAGTCATGAATAATTCCATTGCTAAAGGGTGCTAATGCAAGCGAATATTTGCATAACTCAATCGTTTTAAGTTTTGTTGGAACTAAATTTGGCCACGCTTCCGCCAAACGGCGTAAATAAAGAAAATCAAAAACTATTCTTAATTTTAAACCCGTTGTAACGCACGGGCACTTCGCTAGTATGTGTGGAGTTAGTCTTTGTATCCGTGTCCCATACTAGTACTACATTGCATGAATATGTGTCCCGCTGCACGTTGGATTAGAAGTAGAACTATTGAAGATGGTAAGTTACCGTACTACATCAGAGTTAGTGTTGGCGCGTGAACAGAATTACCATCGGTTTCTACTTGGAGTTATCGTCCTATACATCTTTGTTTGTATTGCTATAGCAGCACGTCCTTCTGCCGCGTATATAAAGTAGACTGGTGATTGGATCAACACGTACGGCAAGAGAAAATCGGGCGCCTCGCTCGAAAAAGGATTCTGTTTCTCGATTTCTCGATCGAGTCTTAGCTTTCGTAACCGGATCGACCGATCACCGACGATGGATCCTCTCTTCGACGACAGCGTCGACGTGGGCGACGTGCGAGGCGACGGACCTGATGCCGTCCTGATAGCCAAGGACGGCGACCTACACATGCCCCTGGCCCTGGACGCAACCGACGACGGTGTCCTGCACCTGCAAGTTGCTGCCGCGATCGATGACCTGGACTTCACTACCTTACGTTCGGGTTTTCAAGGCATTATGATAGTGGCACTTTTAAAACTGCCTTCAAATGTTACTTTCTAAGGCACTTTAATGTAGGGTGTCTCAAAAGATTAATAAATACAAGACAGTTTTAGAATGTACCATAAAAAAATACATCATTGAAGGCAAAAAATAAAAGTGCCTCTAATAGGCCATCTTTGAAAGCACTTTCATAATTTGTAGGCAAAAACATTTTAAGGCAATTTTATAAAAGTACCTCTAAAGGTTAACAACTATAGGCCATATCGAGAATGCCTCTAAATATTAACCTTTCGTGGCATTTTCATCACATGTAGGCAAAACATTTTCGAGGCAATACTATGAAACTCTTCTAAAGGTTAGAGGCAGTTTCATCACATGTAGGCAAAAATATTTTAAGGCAATACTACAAAGTGTCTCTAAAGGTTAACAAAAACAGGCAATATCGAGAATGCCTCTAATTGTTAACCTTTAGTGACATTTTTAGAACTTGTAGGCAAAAACTTTTCGAGGCAATACTATGAAAGTGCCTTTAAGGTTAACATTTACCCATTGGGTGTGTTGCTTGACCGTGAGTGTTGATTTTTTTTTTTCATTATGGGCTAGCTTCTCCGGCTACATATATGTCACGCTTCCGTCATTAATCTCGGTCTCTCGGATCGTCGCCTCTGGCTTTAAGATTGGTAGCTAGCAATCACCTCAACGAGTCTCTTAATGTCATCGATGCTGCATCAATGAACTGCATACCTACTGACCGTGCGGAAAAATCGGTCGCGACTCAGGCATGAAAAAAACCAGCAGCAAAATAACAGACACGTCACATGGGCCCAGCCCATTTATGCCCCGGGTACGGGATCATGGAAGCGATGTGGACAGTTTCTGCGCTCCAGTTCCTCACGCGCACTCCCACCTCTGTGGATCCCCTTCTCCTCCGCCGCCGGCCGCCAGCTGCCGCCTTCTCCTCCGTCGCCGGCCGCCAGCTGCCGCTCCTGCCTGTACGTGCTGCACCCGGCGACGCCGCCCATCGGCCTATCGTAGTTGCCTCCTCCTCTACTAGTTCCCCTCCCGCAGCGGTACTCTCCTGCGCTCGCGCGTGCGACCACATGAAACCCTAGTCCCGCCCTGGTTCGGCTCGGGCCTCCCCGACCGCTTGAAGCGCCGCCACCTGCCGGCGTGGCTCCGCCACCACCTCTTCCGCAAACTCTGCACCGCCGCCAAGCCCCACGCCTCCTACGTGCGCCCCTGCGGCAACCCTAGCCACGTTGGCTCAGCTGCCGGTGATGCTCCCCTGCACTAGCGCCTCCTGTTACTACCCTCGTCGAGCACGCCTCCTCGTGGTCGACCTCGAGCCCTAGCTCGAGCTCCTGCTGTGCTACTACTGCCCATATGAGCTGGCCGTGGCCTCCCTATCGGGGTGAGGTGGTAGGTTGCGACATCGCCTGCATCAACTACGGCCACGACTACGCCCCCGGTTCAGGTATGATCCTGCTGTGACCAGCCCTCGAGCTGATGAACTATTCTAGGTTCAGCCATGATATTGTGCAAATTTGGTGGTGTGGTAGTCTCCTGGTTGAGATCTATGATGGATGGTTACTGGTTGTGTGCCTAGGATCTCCTGCTCATCACAATTTGATGAGTAGAACGATCTGATGTATTGGTCTGGTGCTCAATCTGATGTGCTATAATAGGATATAGGTTATGGTTTGTGTATACAGTTCTGGGTACGAGTGGGTATCGACTCTACTGCAATTGAAATGGTACAAATTTTGGGCACGAGTGGGTGCTGATTTTAAACCTTTGTATGTAGGCTGAGTCAGGAACGACACACATAACTAAGTGAGACATTCCTGTTCTGTTCCAAATTGAAGATAGCCCTGCTATCCGATCCAATTAATTAGTTTAAGGTTTTGTGATTGAACATGGTGAAATGATACCACTAAGTCCAAAGCCGAGAGTGATCACTACAAGTACAAAATGTGTTAGTGACCAGCGGGATCAGAGTTTTACAGTTGCAGTTGTTAAAAGTCCATGGACTAGAAAATTTTCTTTTGGCTAGTTTTATGTTGTTGACTTGTCGTGCTCTAAGTACTTATGTGCATGATTATCCATATCTCCTGTGTATCACTGCATTTTTCTCACTATGAACTTGTGACTTTCTTACCTTCAGGATCCCTGTAATTTTTCAAGACGACTTGGCACAAATAGGTGCTTTTCGCCTGCAAGAAAATGACCTTGTCTCCGTGTCTAGGGAATTAACTAGAGATGTTCCGCCATTCAAACATACTGATGGCCATACAAATATTCAGGTATGCGTCTATTTATGTACTGGACTGTTATGTTTTGCTTTCCCATATTATTTGTAGAAAGGGTAAAGAAAGAATAGTCCTATTCTTTTGTGTGCCAATGTGTTACTGTGTTAGGAGCTCCCTACCTTGTGCATACCTTCTTTTCTAGTAATATTACAAAATCCAGCGTATTAGCATTATTATCGTTTGTGAAAATGCGCAGCATGATGGTGTGGAAGGCACCTAGCTGAAGTATATAATCTGAGCTTTTCAAGATTCTGCGTTGGATTCTGCTTATGAGTTGATATGCTTATGTGTGCTTCATGAATTAATTCTTTTTGGCTTCCTTCTTATGACTGTTATGAAGATTTCCACAAATCAAAATCTATAACAAAAGGTTGCTCATTCTACAGTACTATTCAACCTTTTCTTCTTTTGATTCTGCGGTACTACATTTTGTGGCAGTTCACACTTGTACTGATGTCCTTGATCACTAATTGTCTAGTTAATTCGTACTGCTATGACTGAACATGACATCGATAAGTATTCAGTCTTTCCAATAAATAAGTATGCATTTGTATTGTTCTAGAATTACCAAAAAAAGAGTGGTATTATAGAACTTTGTAATGTTAGCTACAGAAGCATACCGTGACCGTTTCTAGTTAATTAGCTCTGAACCTATAGGTGTTGTTTTTGAACAATACTTTGGTTTAGTCTTTTCAGTCATTTTTCAGTTAGCGATTTCCTAGCTTTTTATTAGCGTCAGAGTTGAGGGAGGACACGGTCTGCAAGGCCTGCAAATCATAAGTACTCCCCATATAGTGTTGTTTATGCAATTCTCCTAATAACCCATGCTGATATCTTAAATTTGGTTTTCTTATATGTTGTTTATGCAATTCCTAGCTTTTAGTTGTGTAGTGGTGATGATAAAGGAATCAAACTAGTCTTCCGAGTTGTTATTACTCCTGGATTTCTCTATCCTAAGAGGATATATACCGCAGACAATGGAGTTTCATCTCTCTGCCATTCATTCTTTTATGTGTCACCGTCTTTTCCTTGAGCTACTGGTGTTTCAAATTGGCGACCTCCGGCATCCGCCACAAGCGGTAAACATGAATCGCCTCTTCCAGTCTTCACCTCATTCTATTTTTTTGTTGTTCTTTTTCCAGAGAGAACCTGCAGTTTTCTCTATTGTTTGATGCTTGATCCTTCTGGATAGTGCCAAATTCGTTTGCTTACTACGGGTGTGTATTTTGTTTAATCATGAAAACATAATGTTGCTATCCTTAGTACTAGAAGGATGATTTCTTGATCCGGGCCATGACTGCTTCAGATCAAGTGGTCTTCACGTTTGACCAGTCTGTGCCAACTAGCTACTTGCGGTGCACTGCTTACAATCTAGTTTTTGCCTAGTAGAATCATGTATGCAGATGGAACCTCAATCACAACTGTGCATTTTATTTAGGAGCAAAGGTTTCCCACATGTTCATGATTTTCTCTCATGTTTTCCATATATTCCATTCCACAAGGAAACTTGCATCTTTATAGTATGCTATGCAAAATCCATGATCAGTACCATGCATGCCACATGCCACATGATCAGCAACATGTCATAATGTTGACATGGAGATTGTTGTGCTAACATGCATTGTGATCTTCAGCTAACATGTTATTGACGGTGGTCTAATCTAGATTTTTCGCTGTCACCAACTGTTTATCTAGGGAGCACAAGTTGGATAACAGCAATACAACATGATTGCTATCACAAGTTTCAGAATTGCAAGCACAAGTTTCAGAGGCTTTAGAAGTACCAGATTCTCAGCTTCGAATAAGCACAAGGAAGAGGAGAAAGAGTACGAAAGTTCTTGAATCACAGGAATTTGAAAACCTGAATGTTGCTTCTAGTGGATACAGAATGTTGATTCTACTAGATAATGAATGTTAATTGATACCGAATGTTGTTTTAAACTAAAGATTCTTGTATTTGGATGTGATAAACTAAAGATTCATGTATTTGGATGTGATAAACTAAAGATTCTTGTATTTGTATTGATACTGAATAGTGCATGGAAATCTGACTTTACAGGGGAATATCAGTAGTGCCTCAAAAACTCACTTTGCAAGGCATTTTTGTTACTGACTCAAAATATAAAGAAGCATTAGCAAAAGTGCCTACAAAACTATATACAAGGCACTATTGAATATGCCTTGCATAATAAAAGGAGGCATTATATATAATGTCTCTAAAACTAACATTACAAGGCACTTTTGGATATGTCTTGCATAATAAAAGGAGACATTGTCAAATGTGTCTACAAAACTATTTTACAAGGCACTATTGGATATGTCTTGCATAATAAAATGAGGCATTATATATAGTGCCTCTAAAACTAACTTTACAAAGCACTTTTGGATATACCCTGCATAATAAAAGGAGGTATTATCTAATGTGCCTACAAAACTATTTTATAAGGCATTTTTGGATATGCCTTTCATTATAAAAGGGGCATTAGCAAACGTGCCTACAAAACTATTTTGCAAGGCACTTTTTAGTAATGCCATGCATTAAAAAAGAGGCATTAGAAAATGTGCCTACAAAACTACTTTACAAGGCACTTTTTAGGTATGCCTTCAAATACATTTAACGACCCTAGCCATTTGGCATTTTAATTTTTGCCTTGAAAAATAATTTAAGGCAATTTGTCTATTTTTGGAGGCACTTTTTAGTGCCTTGAACGTGAGGTAGTGCGTGCCAGCTGATAGCGCTACCGGACCTCTCGTCACCACCGGCAGCGACGGCGGCCAGCTCAAGGACAACCCCTTGTCCCCGGAATTGCCAGGAAGTGGACCTCTCGTCGCCGTTGCCACAGACGGCGACGCCAACAACGCCGATCTGAGCTACGATCAACTGCGAGCTCTCGTCGCCAGCTCCAAGCCCAAACTCTACACCGCCGCCGCGGACGACGGCGCCGGCAAACCGACAACGCTCCGTATCGACCTCGCCGCCAGCCCCAACGACGGCATCTTCCCCGTGGGTTTGCTGTTCGACATCCTGCTGCACGTCCCAGCCAAGGCGATCTGCCGCTTCCGCTGCGTCTCCACCTCGTGGCGGTCCCTCCTCTGTCACCCAAACTTCGTCGCCGCCCACATGGCCCGCCACCCGCCGACGCCGCTCATCGCCGCCATCGTGCGCCTGGAACGCAGCGACGGCATGGTGATGGGCGTCAACCTCCTGGACGCGTCCGGCAACGTGGTCAAGAAGATAAGGAGCCACGCCGCCGTGACCGGGTGCTCCCTGTACGGGATGTGCGCGCACCGGGAGCTCGCCTGCCTGGTCGGAACCGACCGGCGTCTCCGCGTGCTCGACATGGCTACCGGCGCAGTTGCTACCTTCCCACCGCGGCCTCGCGGGGCCCTGACGTGCACGCTCGGGAGGGTGCCCTTGACGGGGGAGTACAAGGTTCTGACCATCGTCGCCAAGACGTGTAGGAACCGATGGGGCGATGTCTGGCACGAACAGGTGGGCATGGTGCTCACCCTCGGAAGCAGCGGCGGCGGTCGATGGAGGAAGGTAGAAAGCCCTCCGGCGGCGATGGTACATCGGCGGCACCGCGACGTGGCCTCCGTCGAGGGCGTCGTCTACTTCTCCATGGAATCCTGTTTACACGGGCATGAAGAGAAAGCGCACGCGATCGTGGCGTTCGACCTCGAGACCGAAGAATGGTTGCTGCCTCCCTTTTACGGCCCCCGGGGAGAGGACGCGCCCGTCGACCACCGTGGCAGGAGCCTGGCTGAGGTCAACGATTTCCTGGTGGCGGCTCACCACCATAGACACGCTGTGAAGCTGTGGTTCCTGATGGAAAGCGCTGAAACTGAAACCAATCGTAAGTGGTACCCGCTGTACACGATCGCCATGCCAGACCATGGAAGCTCTCGGTTCCGATTCGAGAAGCCATTGCAGGTGCTGGACGACGGGAGGATCGTCGTCTGGTCATCAGCGACGGACGGGTCCCACGACGGCATGCCACAGATATACGACCCGAAAACGGAGACCTTGACGGAAGGGGCGGTGACGCCCAACTGCTGCGCCGTGGGCACGTGGACGGGATGCTTGCAGCGTGTTGGGAGTTTGGATCCTCGTAGCCACAAGACGCTCGAGCTGCTGGATGACGAAGAGAGTTCACGTTGGCTCGCTCTCGGGACAATCGAGTATGGGAGTGATGAGGCACTGCCAAACTGGTTGGGCAACGCGCTACAACTAGTGTCCTATTAGCTCCTTCCTAATAGCGCTGTAAATATGTCAAAGGCACAATTTATTTTGAATTCTTCTGCATATCTATTTCCATAACAACAAAATAATTGTAACTCCAGTTTCATTATTACCTTTGTTTGCTGAACAATGACACTGGGTTGCTTCCAGTGCATTCTTTGTTGGAGGTCTGTTGTATGATCAGCTGGCAGTGTTATCAAGATATTTTTGCTAGTATATTACTCCAGTTTACAAATATTTTTATGTTAACTTTGTCCATATTAGCGTGCCATTCATGTTTTAGCAACATGTCTAGTGAAGAAGCTTATCTTCTAGGTGAGGTTTGTAATTAGGTTCTTTATGGGCTTACTATTTAGGGTAGTGCTACGCGTCTCCCTGGGATGGAAACTTTTCATCCCCGGGTCCCTAGCCGTCTGATCGAGCCAGATCAACGGTCAGATCTCCTTCATGTCCCTTCATCTCGCTTGCTATAAATAGTCCCGCTTTTGCTACAAATAGTCTCGCTTTTGCTACGTGTAGCAGAAAACGGTTCGGTCCAGAAAAAGAACAGACAGACTAGACCTCGCCGGAGAGTTCGCCAGAGACCTCGCCGACGACCTTGTAGCAAAAGTAATGTCCTAATATAGCAAAACTGACTTCACCGGAGACTCTCACCGAAAAAACGTCGTCGGAGACCTCGTAGCAAACAATTTACGCTATTATAGCAAAACCACAAAACAGTTGTAGCAAAATATGTTTTCCAATGTAGCAAAGGGAACATCGCTGGAGACTCCCCGCCGGAGATCTCATAGCAAAACCGTAGAGATTTGTTGTAGTAAAAAAATGTATGAAAGTAGCAAAAAAAATGAATATATAGCAAAAATAATATGCTAAGATAGCAAAAGGCTCGTAGCAAAGACAAACACAAAAGTAGCGACACCAGCCAACTAGAGTAGCAAGCGCTCTAAATAATGGTAGCAACACCGAACACTGTATATAGCATTGTCGTCGCCGGGGCCATGGCTGCGTGTTAGCGCATCATGGTCGCATCACCCATGGCCGCTCCACCCACAGGAGCACCTCCACGGTGAAGTCCATCTCCGACGACAACGAGGAGCACCGTCGGGTGCCTCTGACAGGATCTAGTTGGGTGCGACGACAGATTCCAACGCACATGGCGGCGGAGGCCGGGCTCCGGCGGACTGGTCCGGCCGCGGTGGCAGCTACGCGGCGGCACAACAAAGACCATGGCGGACGCCACATGGTACGTCACGCGCGGCGACGCAGGCGGCGAGCAGCAAAGGCCGGCAGCGCGCGGCAAAGACTGCGGGGCGGCAGGTCGCGGCTAGGACTGCAGCAGGGCACGGGAAGGCGGCGGCGCGTGAGCTGCGGTCCGTGTGTATGTATTAGAAAAGGGAAGGAAAGAGATAAGGTTATGTGGGACCCCGCGTGACGCCCGTGAGCGATCGATTCGGGGAATAAGTTGGTTCGATCTCCGGGGGTATCCTATCATTTTCCTATTATTTAAGGGCGAAGAGTGACTCCAATTGTGGAGATGCAAGCTTATGTAATAACGCAAGAAGATCTAAATGCAGCATTCTCTATGTCTGGCAAACTCAATCTTGTCGGAATTCCATGTAACTTTTCTATGGACAACAAATCTATACTAAAACTCAAATTTCATATATCCTTTGATTTCTTAACAAAGAAACATTGATTTCAGGTTGAACTGAATCATGCTAAAATTCAGGTCGGCAGTAACAAACCAAGTTGAATTGATCAAACATATGCCTCGATCACTAGCAGACACTAGCCATAATGTGGCCCTGGTACAGAAACAACAGTTACCGAGCAGATTTTGCAAGAAGTGCATCATAAAATCTTCTTAGGGTTGAAACTGTGGATGCTAGTATTTGCTACTGCAGAAACTACACAGATTAAGGTTGTGCATCCCAAAGTATTGAGTGACTATGACGCTAATTTAGTTAATATATGCGACCCGGCTATTTTCTAGGAAAGTTCAATTTTTAAAATTCTTGATAAATTAACTGTTGGAAAATAATCCAAACATGTGATCCGAGTCGTGTACCGTGTACAAGCTGGTAGGAGGAGGCGTCTAGGCTAGTCTGATTAGGCAAGGCTACCGTGCTAGAGCAGGCAAAACTTCTTTCAACAAACCGAAGGATCATCATACGACCGCACAGGGACATTACAAGAAAAATTCAACTGAATTGCTATAAAGGCTGCTGACTTCCTTCAGAAAGTCAGCATCACAATCTCAGACTTACCACTGCCACCAATATTTAGCACGTGCGGTTAACTTGATTCAGAACAGACAGCTTCTTTATTATACCACAAGTGCTTTACCCAGTCAGTGCACACCTTAAGCATCTGGTTTCTATGCTTAGTTTCATCACAACACCATGCAGCCATTCCTCTATTTTTCACACAGCAAGCACACCGAGAAATCTCACATGCCTTCCCTGGGCCTTGCCCTTGTGCTGCTGATCTCCCTGGCTTCTCCCGCCGCTTCCTGCACACACCAGGAGAGGGGCTCCCTTCTCCAGATCCTGGCCGAGCTCGGCCTCACGGTGTCATGGCGGAGCAGCAACGACTGCTGTGCGTGGGAAGGGATCACCTGCAACCAAGATAGAAAGGTTACCGATGTTTCGCTGCCTTCTCGACGCCTCTAAGGCTCCATCTCGCCATTCCTAGGCAACCTTACCGCCTTGCTGCGACTCAACCTGTCCCACAACTCACTGTCTGGTGGCTTACCGCTTGAACTGGTGCAGTCCAGCACCATCCTTGTCCTCAACGTCAGCTTCAACCACCTGACAGGAGATCTGACTGAGCTGCCATCTTCAACCCCTGCACGGCCTCTGCAGGTACTGAACATCTCAAGCAACTTGTTTACGGGAAGGTTTCTATCCACAACATGGGAGGTGATGAAGGGCCTGGTCGTCCTTAATACTAGCACCAACAGTTTTACTGGGCAGATACCAACTACACCATGCGTTAGCGCGCCATATTTTGCTGTGCTTGATCTCAGCTTTAACAAATTCAGTGGAAATATCCCGCCAGGGCTCAGAAATTGCTCCAAGCTGACATTGCTCAGTGCTGGACACAACCATCTCAGTGGGATTCTTCCAGATGAACTCTTTGATGTTACCTCGTTAGTACACCTCTCTTTACCTGACAATCGTTTGGAAGGACCACTCAATGGCATAATGAAGCTCACAAATCTGGTTACCCTTGATCTTGGAGGAAATGGGCTCAACGGCAACATTCCAGATTCAGTAGGTGAGCTCACGAGACTGCAGGAGCTGCATTTGGACCACAACAACATGTCAGGGGAGCTGCCATCAGGCCTGAGCAACTGCATAGATCTTGTAACAATTGACCTCAAGAGCAACTACTTCAGTGGAGAGCTTACCAAGGTGAACTTCTCAAACCTTCCCAATCTACAGAAATTAGATCTTCTGTACAATAACTTCACCGGTAACATTCCAGAGAGCATATACTCCTGCAGCAAGCTGACTGCACTATGGCTATCTTACAACCAATTCCATGGCCAATTGTCAGAAAGGGTAGGCAATCTGAAGTCTCTCTCGTTCTTATCACTTGTTGACAGCTCTCTTACAAATATAACAAGAACACTTCAAATCCTTAGTACTTCCAGGAGCCTCACGACCCTTTTTCTTGGGTTCAACTTCATGCATGAGACCATGCCAGATGATTACACCATTGATGGTTTTGAGAATATTCAGGTTCTGGCGTTAAATGATTGTTCATTGTCTGGACACATACCTCACTGGCTATCAAAGCTCACAAATTTGAGGATGTTATTTTTACTCAACAATCAACTCACTGAACCAATACCTGACTGGATCAGCAGCCTAAACTTTCTCTTCTGTCTAGACATATCAAACAACAGCCTTACAGGGACAATTCCATCAGCCTTAATGGACATGCCGATGCTAAGATCAGAAAAGATTGCACCAAACGTCTTCGAGCTTCCTGTTTATGATAAGATTCCATCGCTCCAGTACTTCAGACCTGGCGCTTTTCCAAAAGTGTTGAGTCTAGGCATGAACAAGTTCTCCGGTTTGATCCCCGAAGATATTGGTAAGTTGCAAGCAGTACTTTCACTAAATTTGAGCTCCAACGAATTATCTGGAGAGATCCCGCAATCGTTCTGCACCCTCAAGAACCTGCAGGTGCTTGACTTGTCCAACAATCGTCTCACTGGTACAATTCCAGCTACACTGAGTAATCTGCACTTCCTATCCAGATTCAACATTTCTAGTAATGACCTAGAAGGACCTATTCCAACTGTAGGCCAGCTTAGCACATTTCCAGATTCTAGCTTTGATGGAAACCCAAAATTGTGTGGTCCTATGATTGTAGAGCATTGCGGTTTAACAGAAGCAGGCACAGTTTCCATTATCTCCACAAAAGAGATTGGCACTAAGGTCATCTTTGTAATCGCCTTTGGTGCTTTCTTGGCACTAAGGTCATCTTTGTAATCGCCTTTGGTGCTTTCTTCATAGTAGGAATCCTATATGATCAGATAGTCTTATCCAGATATGTTGGCTGAACTCTTGTAATTGTTATCACCACCCCAAACCATGTCAGTGTCACCAGCCCCAGCAAGATCAACATCCCTTGTAAACATGGTATCTTGAGCTAGCGATATTCACTCTGTACTCTGTATAGCAGGAAAATGATTAGTTAGTGAGGAACGTCAACAATGTGTAAGCACATTATTTTTATAGAATGTATAATTAATTCACTGTATGTTCAGTATTTACTTTGATACACATGCAAAGGGTGAAAAGTGCTTCTATTGGATCAGAGGTGGACATATAACATGCAGAACCGCCAGCAACATGCAGTTTAACACACACACGGGATTTATTTTTTTCGCAAAAATGCAAAAAGCTTTGCATTTCGATTCATTGATAGAAAAAGGAGTTTGATTTACAAGCCTAAGAAAATGCCAAAACACACATATATAAAACACACCCAACACTCAAAACAAGACTACGGCTAACGTCGAAATCCGCCGAGTGCTTCTCTAGGACGTCACAGAGCGAGCTCCTCCGCCAAACAGAACCCTTGCCGATGAAAGTTGCACTGCTTGCGCATCGTCGATATCGCTAGGAGCATGCCATTCGCAGCCAAGATGGGTCCCACCTGGATCCCGCGAGCCATCCAGGGGCCAACAGGCTAGGCCCCGCACAACCCAGATCGAGCCCGAATGGGCCTAGATCTGGGCCGGCCGGCCCGCACCGCCGCCAGTCCTCGCGCATCGCTGCTGCTCCAGGAGCCGCTCCGACGTGCCTACCTCCGCCTCTGCTGGAAGCGCCGTGCCTGGAGCGCCGCCGCCGGCTCGAGCTGCCCGCCACCACCGCGTCATGCCTCCCCCCACCGCCGCAGAGGGAACCGGCCGCGGCCAGCGCCGCCCTCGGCCTCCGCCGCCTAGGCCAGCAAGCGCCACCGCCCCGCCGCCCGTCGCGCCGCCACAGCAACGCCGCCATGGCGCCCGGCGCCAGCACCACGCCTCGAACGACCCGCGACCCCACACTCCCAGAGGAGACGCCGAGATCTCCCCGCCGGACGGACGACCTCGCGACACACACACGAGATTTAGATTTTAAAGCTCCATAGCTCCACCAACAACGTCACAGATTTAACTACTTAAGCGATACCGGTGAGTTCATAGAACTAAATCAAGGGAAAAACTAAGACAGAAACCTAAAGCTTAATCCAGTTTGCTATCTAACTCCAATCCAGGACAGCAATTTTCCAGCAAACCGCACGCACAGACAGAAAAATGAGACATGTCTGCGGAAATATCATATCGAGATGCTAGATAGTGCTACAATATCATACAAATTAAAAAGCTGCTCCGTGATTTTTACAGTGCCTCAATTCGTGGCATTTGCCTTTGGGAGCAGAATGTAGCCCAGCCACGAGATGTGAGCCCGTCAGGCCTGCATCTCCTCTCCCTGCAAACAGATGCAGGAGGGACGGTGCGCTGTATGGCAATTTTAGCTAGTTGCAATTCCAATTTACATATCGCGACTGCTACTAAGGTTTGGCAGTGTCCAGCAAATAATGTCCCTATAGGTGTGAGTCTTAATCATGTTTGCAAAAACATTTAAGGGTGAAGAGTGATTCCATTTTGTGAGATGTAAAATCAGATAGACATATAATTTATCAAGGTAATTTTCCTAGTACCATGCCAGTTATATATCGGTTTATATCGACTTCCTGCATATTATACTGCTTCCAGGTTTAGCAACATTTCCAGCAAACAAGCTTCCTCGAAGCGTGACTCGTCATGTTTACAAGAATATTCTAGGGTGAAGAGTGATCCTTTTCATGGATATGTAAAAGTATGTAACAATGCAAAGACAATTTAGACCAAGTGCTGTAAATATGTCGAAAGCTCAATTTATTTGAATTTTGCATATCTATTTCCAGAACACAAAATAATTGTAACTCCAGTTTCATTATTACCTTCGTTTGCTGAACAATGACACTTGATTCATGCTAAAGTTTTAGATATATGAGTAACTAAACAAGACGAAATGTAAGTACTGGTGTACTAGCAGCTTCCCGATGAGACTCCAAGCTGCCGGTGCGTGTAACGTATGCCGAGACTCTGAGCCACCGTTGTGCTGGATCACGGCACAGGAAGCTGCTTGGACATCACGGGTTGCATCCTGAGATGACTCCCTGCCAGGCCTCCGATCACCGGATGAGGGAGCACCTGCACGCCGAGGCGCCGCCAGCCCGCAACTGCGGA
Source organism: Avena insularis (assembly GCA_023614405.1). NCBI lineage: Eukaryota > Viridiplantae > Streptophyta > Magnoliopsida > Poales > Poaceae > Avena > Avena insularis. The sequence goes on along the minus strand of CM042694.1, from coordinate 158,592,746 downwards.
GTGCCGGAGTGGTTGCTTCGAGTATAGGATATGGATTGGCTATCAAGAGTGAGCCCACCTGCAGCGTCAACATGACTCAGCGTTGGTCCATATGAGAGGAACATCTGGCTGAAGGACTGATATTTTGGCTGGTCTTCTGGACTACATCTGGGATGAATTTTTTTCCAAAAACAAAACAAGTGGTTCAAAAAAAGTGGATGAACTCAGCGAAAGGGATGATTCGAACTGCGACAAAGCCTGGACAGGCACACAACATAAATGATAAACAGTTGAGATGATTACCAAGTGGAAACACACATATTTGACTTAAGTGACAATAAACCCTCCTGTTTTCTTAAGGCTTAAATGAATGATGTGGACTGGCAGGCACTTCTGGGGTTTCTCAAATTAACACGGTATTTTAGTAGCCACATGTACACTGGCCAATGGTAAACTATTATAAAACATCTAGACACCATCCAAAAATCAGGAAATAATTCAGGAAGAAAACGTACCTTTGATTTCCTTCAAAAAAAGAATAATCACAAGATAATGGAGAGTTCAACAGTAAAAAAGTATACTAGAGAGTTGGCAATCCACACATCTTGTGGGGTAGAACGTGAGGTCACAGATATCTAGCAAAAATGCCAACACTACCCAAACAGAATCGAAGTTTCCAACGGCATCTGTTCACTTAACCATCAAAGAACGATCTTTCACAATTCACACCAGACACGCCTCCTTTGCCACCGTCTTGAGCTGCTGAACCAATTAAGCACCAAACGAAACCATTTACAGATGATGAGATCAGTGATGTTGGGTCATATGGAATGGATGTTTTCGTGAAAAAACGGTATGGGGCTATTCTTTTGGAACAGCTGGCACGAAAGTATTCATCCTTCTGATTGCGATATGCCAATATCTCACACGCTACCTAGCTGTCAGATATGATGGTTAGAGTCCATGGTAACCACAAATAATAGTCCATGGTTCTTATTAATGCACGGCATAATCGAAAACAACAGCAAATGGATCCTTTACTGACTTTTGTTTGTGGGCACCTTGACTACAAGGGAGAAAACTTCCATTCTTTGTTTGTCGCGTGCTCTTTCTTCATGCTAATGGTGCCTTACCTAGTCACCACACAACTTAAGAATCTAATTTCCATTCTAGTTTCATCAGAAACCATGCAGCAACTCCAGTTCTTATTTTGGACGAGAAACGAGCAACTCCAGTTCTTCAAACAAGACACGCAGCAAGAAGTTGCAAAGACCTTCACTTGGCCTTGCTCTTGTGCTGCTGATCTGCTTAGCTTCTCCCACAAGTTCCTGCACAGAGCAGGAGAGGAACTCCCTTCTCCAATTTCTCTACGGGCTCTCAAAGGACTGTGGCCTCGCCACCTCATGGAAGGACTGTACAGATTGCTAGGCATCGTCTGCAGTCTAGATAGGACGGTCATTGATGTCCTGTTGGCTTCGAAGGGCCTCGAAAGTAATATCTCAGAGTCGATTGGGGAGCTCACCAGGCTGCGGCACCTTACCTCTCCCACAACTCGCTGTCTGGTGGCCTACCACTGGAATTGATATCCTCCAGAAGCATCACCATTCTTGACATAAGCTTTAACCAGCTAAATGGAGCACTGCACAAACTGCCATCTTCAGCCCCTGCCCGGCCTCTGCAGGTACTGAATATCTCGAGCAACTTACTTACAAACCATGTCCATCCACCATATGGAAGACAATGGATAAGCTAATAGCACTCAACGCCAGTAATAACAGCTTTATTGGGACGATACCAGCTGATTTCTGCAATAGCTCCACATCTTTTGATGTGCTTGAGCTCAGTTTCAACAAATTTCAGTGGCAACATACCCCAGGGCTTGGTAATTGCTCCATGCTGACAGTGCTCAGGGGCGGCTACAACAACCTCAGTGGAACACTTCCAGATCAGCTCTTCAATGATACCTCGTTGAAATACCCGTCTTTTCCTAACAACGATTTACATGGTGTTTTTGATGGTGCGCGCATAGTAAATCTCAGAAATCTCTGAACACTTGATCTCAGAGAGAATAAATTCAGTGGCAAGATTCCAGATTCTATAGGCCAGCTCAAGAAACTGGAAGAGTTCCATTTGGACTAGAACATCATGTCAGGGGAGCTGCCATCAGCTATGAGCAACTGCACGAATCTCATAAGAATTGACCTCAAGAACAACTACTTCAGCAGAGAACTTGCCAAGGTCGACTTCACCAAACTGCCTAGTCTAAATACTTAGACCTTGTGTACAACAATTTCACTGGCATAATCCCAGAAAGCATCTACTCTTGCAGCAATTTGACCGCACTACGGCTATCTCAAAAATAATTCTATGGAGAGCTCTCATCGAGACTAGTTAACGTGAAGTATCTATTTTTCCTGTCACTTGCTGGCAATTCTTTCAAGAACATCACAAATGCACTTCACGTCCTTAAGAGCTGCAGGAACCTAACCACCCTGATTATTGGAGCAAACTTCAGGGACAAAATCATGCTAATGGATGAAAATGTTGATGGATTTAGGAGTCTTGGTGTTCTTGGCATACAGGTTGTCCATTGTCTGGGAAGATACCTCTTTGGATATCGACGGCACACAAGTTAGAGGTGTTTGTCTTATCTCACAATCACCTCACTGGATCTATACCAGACTGCATCAGAGACCTTAGCTATCTCTTCTATCTAGACATATCAAACAACAGTCACACAGGGAAAATTCCAGCAGCACTTATGGGTATGCCAATGCTGAAGTCAGAGAAGACTGCAGCCCATTTGAACTCCTGTCTTCGAGATACCTGTTAGTAATGGTACATCACTTCAATACCGTGTACCACTAGCTCTCCCAAAAGTGATGTATCTAAGCAACAGTAAGTTAACCGGCGAGATTCCTCCGGACATTGGTCAGCTGAAAGCCCTCCTTTCACTCGATTTCAGCTTCAACGACTTGACAGGTCAGATCCCACAATCAGTATGCAATCTCACAAACCTGCAGGCACTGGACTTTTCCAACACCGGTCCCACAGCTGCAGTTCCAGCTGCATTGAGCAACCTGCATTTCCTATCAAATTTAACGTTTCCAACAATGACCTAAAATGTCCTATTCCATCTGGAGGCCAACTTGACACATTTCAGACTTTCCAGCTTCGATGGGAACAACAAGCTCTGTGGGTCTATGCTCCTTCACAAACGTGGTTCAGCTGAAGCACCTGCAGCAAGGCCGCCTTTGTGATTGCCTGTGCGTTCTTCGGTGTAGGCGTGCTGTATGATCAGATAGTGCTATCAAGATATTTTGGCTAGTTATTAGTCCATTTCACAGTAGTGTTTACTTTGGCGACATTTCCATCAACCGAGTGTGAGTCATAGTTAGTTTGAACCGAAGCATTCTAAATTTGTCGATAGCTCAATATTGTCAGAGTTCATACAATATTGCTCCTTTTATTATATTGCTTCGTTTCCACCATTTCCTTTTACATTGCTGAACAATAAGACTATATATGCAGCCGAGCATGCTAAATCCTTAGGCACACAAGTAAAACAGAGAAGATAAATTGATGAAACGTACTCCGTGACATTTAAGCTGTAAGAGCATAGAAACCAGCAGGTCCGGAAATCCATCCAAAAAAAATGCTAGGTTTACAATGACGAATTTGACGACAGCAGACAGTGAACAGATTTTATAAGCAGTGCGATCCCAAAAAAAATTGAGTACTAGTAGTAACAGAGATGCTAACTAATTACGCACCCCAAAAAAAATCTGTCCGCCGGCGCGTGTAGCGAACTCCGAGACGATACTCCCGGGTCCGAGCCGCCGCTTCGGCTGGATGCGCCCTCACGGGAAACTTCAGGGCCAGTTGCGCCCCTCGCTCCTGAGCCGATCCCCTGCATGCCGGGCCTCACCGAGACACAGAGCCATCAGCCGCCGGCGCCTACCTTTTTTTTTTTTTTTTGAGAGAGAAAGCTTTTCTTTTGAAACATTTTGAGAGAGAAAGCTACTACCTTGAGTTTGGTTTTATCATTTCTTGTTCTTTTTTCCTGTTTTTCTACTGGAAGCAGGAATTAGAAAGTGGGCCCGCATGGAGGAAGGCCCAGGAAGATTCCCAACAGTATGGGTTTATGGCCGAGTAATAAACCTCTCAGCCCCGCATTCCATCCAGTCTAGGTGGCGTCCGGCATATGGGCTTTGGGTGTGTTAGCCCACTTAGTTTCTATGCGATTTAACTGGAAAAGCCTTTTAAAAGAACTGGAGAAGCCTACGCTACTTCCATCCCTATTATTCTCCGAGGCGACTGCCTTGCAGTCTTGCAATCTCAGTTTGGCGGCGGTACCAAATTCGTCGGCGTCTCCGCGGAAGCAGCAAGGTAGAACGCTCCCTCCTCTGTTGCTTTGTTCGATCTAGCATGACGTCTAGGTTTTCATGCGCCCAAGTTATTCTCTGACTCGGATCAGTGCAACCTTTCGAGATTACTTTTGTTTTCCGTTCCACATAGCGCCCTATCGTTGATTTTCATCTGCAGATAGCAGACTAGAGGAAGGGGCAGAGACAGCTATGGGCAACTCGTTGGCTGCCGGTTCAGCTCCTACGCCGCTGGGAAGAACCCACCATCCGTGCCTCACATGGAAGATCCACGACTTCTCAGCAATGCCGATGGGACAAGATTGGCCGATCAATTGTGCACCTTTTGTCTTCTCTGGGTACAGATGGTACGTCTCATAATAATTCTAAATATATATGTGCTGAAATATGTTACTCCCTCTGATCCATCATAAGTGCACGTACTTGAGTTACGACTTGTGTCGGACTGACTTGCTTGTCTGCTCCTCGATCGGTTTATTTAATTACCAGGTTCCTCTCATTGACTCCGCTGCATCGAACAATACCCTTCTTGTCAGTTCCATATGTTGCTCTTTCTCTCGGGATCGCTCGAGGCCGGGGATGCTTGGGCTTGGAGCCGGGTGTCGTAATGGCTGTAGAGTATGAATTCTCAATATACAATCATTCAGATCATCAGTACTATGGATGCAAAGGTACGTATTTTCATGAAACTAATTTTTTTTTCATGGTTGGATGCAATCACTCAGATCGTTTAATAAGTTCTCCTTCTTGCACGTTGAGAACCAGTTTATAACCGGAAAGAACCGGACAGACCAAAGAGAGATGCTACGTACAGCTAATACGGATGGATTCCAGTTTTCAGTCAAGTTGTATTCTGGTTTGGGGTAAAATGGGCTAGCGAATTAGAGTCATTCTGGTGTTTGGAAGTCGATCGGGTGGGGAGTAGATATACTCCTAGATAGATCCATTGTATTCTTGAACTACTTAGGTTAACGTTACGTAAGAGAGGTGCAAAATTCAATATCAAAAGGCTATGGATTGTACATATATCAGTACAATATCTAAATTCCGTCGTTTAATTTCAGTGTACAGATTTTGAAATATGACCCAGCACGTGCCTGTTACATTAACTAGTCTCTCCCTACGGTCTATTCACATTGGTTTTATTTATTTTTTATGTTTGGAGCTTACATAATTCATTTTAATCAGTTTTATTAACCCTCACCTTACCTATATATGCAGCCACCCACAACTTCGACGTCATGCATTTTTACACGAAGAAGGAATGCTTGATTCCTCTTAAGAAACTACTCAAGTCACCTGATTTTCTGGCCGAAGATTGCTGTGTCTTTGGTGTGGACATATTGAAAATGGATGTCATTTTCCCTGAAGAGATGGCTATTGTGGTCGAGAAGAGCGCTGCTGCAGTTCAGAACCTCTTCATCCAGAAACTGCCATATATCAAATGGACTTACGGCGTGACCATCGGCAACTTTCTTGAACAGTTCACAGAGAGATTCGTCACTTCTAAATTTGAACTTGATGGACAAAAATGGTACTCTTTTGGTTCGGTTACATCATAAATTGTTCATATGCATGAATTGTTAGACCATTTTAGAGTATATGCATCCTTCAACTTTCCACACTATGTCACACAACTAATTTCATGCTGGCCAGAAGCACTAAACAATGGACATATTTGTTCTAGGAACTCGGTTACATTTGAGCTTCACTTGACTTTTTTGCCATCATATTCATATTTTTTCTGATGAACCTGCATTATATGTTGTCAGGTACTTCGGCATCTACCCGTGTGGTAACCGGTACAGCAACAATTGCCTCTCCTTGTTCTTACACCTTGATGGCTCAGACAAGGCCCCTAATGAGTATGGGAAGCTGGTTGAACTGACTTTATCCATCCTGGACGAAAAACAAGGGAAACACTTCACCAGGAAAACTCAAGGTCCAGTCAGATGTACTTAATTAGTAGCAGCTATCACTGCACCATGAAGTGACTGCCATCTCCTGTTTGCAGCTGTTCTCGCTTCTCACGTACCTTGTTGCGGTTGCAGGTCTCGTGGTGTTTGCCGATAAGTGTCAATGGGGATGGTCCGAGTTCATACCGCTTACAACGCTCTTCGACCCGTCGAGAGGCTATCTTGTAGGATCGTCCTGCACTCTCAAGGCAGAGATAGTTGTGGTCGGATCATACAGCTGATGGCCTGAGGGATGCTAATACCCTTTGCATCCTGTGTCCCAGTGGATAGTAGCAGTCCTGCTTAACACCAGAATATGAGGTAGTATTGTGGTAGCAGTTCTCACAACTTGTGTGATCACTTATGCTAGAGAACACTTATATGTATGTATATATATCATATATATGTAGCAGTACTCCCGTTTTCGAAAAAAAAAAACAGTAGCAGTACTTGCCGTTTGTCTGATGATCTTTTTGTATTCATGTGTCACAAGTATCACTCTTTACGGTTGCTCAGTTGCTGCTGTTCTTTACCCGCATACCTGAAAGTTGAGCATGATTCAACTGTTTAAGAAAAAATCATAGTATTTTTGTTAAGAAATGAAAGGATATATGAAATCAGAGTTGCAAAGTATATCTGGTTTTACAGAAAAAGTTATATGGAATTCTGACAAGATTGAGTTTGAGACACATATTGAATGCTTCCGTTCGAATTGTCTCATGATGTTACATGATTTTTACATCTACACAATTGGAGTTACTCCTCGAATCAAGCTTTCGTCCCGCTATATTAATATAGCAACCACACGGTACCACGAACATGCTGGGCCACAACACAGTCAAGCCCAAACGAAAAGAAAGAGAACAAAAGAAGAACAAATGCCAACATTGGCAGTTCGATAAAACGGAGACGGCCCTCTACCGCTGCGCCCCTGGAAAGTTCCCACCGCGATCATGGCATTCCGAACCGCCATGTATCAAGCAACACCTTCAGCAAGGAATGCGATGATGACGACGCTGCCGCCCGGACTAGTCCTATGGTTTCTCCCGATACATGGAGGGGGTTGGGGAGGAGGTACCCGACGCCCTCCAGGAAGGAATGGTGACACCCACAGGCATCACCGCGTCAGTGCCGGACGGGGCCGACAGGGATTTCTCCCACCCCCAAAGAACCACCATCCCCCGGACGGCCCGAAAATGCTCCACCCAACCAACCGCCAACCAGCTCGCGCCACCACGGAACAGGCGCCATCTTCGTCATCTCACCATGGACATCAACGTGAGGCCTCGAGTCCCGAGCAAGGGGCCAGTGGTACCGAGGGTAGTAGCATCGCAGCCGCGTGGGAGGGAACTACCTCCACCGACGTGGCAGTAGCCGACCGAACGCGGCAACAGGGGTACACCAGGGCTGGCCGGCCAGGCCCAAATGGTATCTTAGATTCATCTAGATACAAATGTATCTATTCAAGTTTTAGTGCTAGATACATCCGTATCTAGACAAATCTGAGTTAACTAATATGGATCGGAAGGAGTATATTATATTAGGATTGAATCGACATAATCAGTTATGGCAGGAGTGTTGTAGCACGAGTTCACGAACTACCCGTGATGCAGCACAAGTTCATCACAAATGGAGGGGTCATAACTGAATACCACCTTCCAAAATATATAGACCATAGTTCACGGGTCACCGCAACCAAAGTTCATCAGTCTAGCTACTCCAAAATATACATCACAGTCATCATCATCAACATCGCTGTTTAGAGGTAGTGCTTGTTCAGGAAGGTCGTGAACCATCTCATCCTGCGCTCAGGGGTCATGCAAGATACCTGGTCGCTTGTCCACTATGCTCTATCAGGTGGCTAAGAGAATTGTGTATTGCGGCCAGAGGGACGGGCGCAAAAGGAATGCGAGGACCGTAGATCATATTCAACTAAGCATAATTCTCAATATGCTTGTTGATCAATTCGGTGTCCTTCGTCTGATCCTACATGAGAATCACAGTTAGTTGAAGACATGTAGTTCATATGTGAGCTTTACAACTACTGATGCAAGTGAAAATGTATCGAACCTTGATGTGCACATAGTAATCATCATCGTCCATGATGATAGAAGAGGTCTCCTCAACCCAGCGTACGGTCTCAAGCCTCTTTATCCTCGGCACCTGAATCCACCTAACTCTCCAGTGCCTCATGCGGTTGTATACCTGGTTCGAAGTGACTGTCCGGCCATAAAACTTGAAGACATCGCCAGCAATCAACCGAACAACTGAACTCCCTTTCTCGATCAACTAGCAGACCCGATTCAGGACAAAGGTGGACAGAGATGATGGCCATGACATGGCCAACTTCCTCACCGCATCAGGCATCAACACATAATGTAGAGGCCTCACAGAGGTTGCGAACAGATCAGAGGATGCAACTTTCTCCTACGGCACCAAATATACTCAATGTGTTCAGTTCTAGGGGAAGAACTATGCTTGCAACACTTATCCTACCTACAGCACATGGCAATCCTCACAGTACAACATGAATACTAACTGCCAAAATGACCACAATCTACTGCTCCCTCCATTTCAAAATATGAGATGTTTTAGCTTTGTGAATGAAGTGTATTTAGACCCCTTTTATGTGTAGATTCATCTAGGTTTGAAGTGAACCTATACACTAAAAGGTGTCTAGATAAACTCCTTTCACAAAGCTAAAACATCTTATATTTTGAAACGGAGGGAGTAGAACAGAGCACGAACGAACATATGAATTGTGAGCTAGAACATGACAACAAATCTAAGCTGCGATAGCTAGGGTTAGTGTTTCTTACCACGATCTCAATTTTGACCAATTTTCCGATCTCCCGACATCCCTCATTTGCACGTGCGCGTGCATCTTCTTCCCCCACGAGCGCGAGAAGAACTTGGCTTGTGGAAACACCCGATTTGGCATTCCTCCAGGGTCATGATGAGAGGCGCTTTAAAACTCGTGCGGTGCAAAGATTTCTCTGAACGCGCGAAAACAAACGCCCTTATTTCTTCTCGCCCCACGCAAGAAACGGCGAAACGAGCAACCGACCTAAAAATATTGATCTTTTGCTATGTCGTTGATTACATTTTGACTATTGACCAACTCTAATATGTGAAGTAATATAAAGCTTTTTTGATAAAGAAATAATATGATGCTGATGGAGTATTTGTGAACCCCAGACCTAAGATGCACCCTAGGCTAGTCATAGTGCAATAAGTTAGACTACTAACATGCATATGTTACTAGTCTAGATTACTAAATCATAGTGGGAAATAACCTATGTGTTGTAACATGCAATGTCACATTAATTAGATTGTAGACTCATTGATGTATGTGATGTTATAATAACATAGCTAATTACTTCAGTTATCTTTCTCTTCATTAACTCATTGCCACAAAATCAAAAGTGCTGAGTTAGACTCTTAGTAACTAGTGAAGTTACCCCACTACCACCAACCTTAGCATTTAGGGTTAGGTAGCAATGACATCAAGGTTCAAAGGGCAATGATGCCTTCTCATAGAGTAAAACAATGTGTTCATTAATAAGGATTAGTAGCATAGTTTTAGAAATCCGGACCGGTTCGATGGTTTAACCAGAGAAAATCTGAACCGACGGACTCACCAGTTTTTAAGAGGCACCGGTCCAAACAGCAAAAAGGCGGAAAAAAAGATATTTACTAGAGGAATCGAACTCGTGAATCTTATGCTAGGCATAAATAGCAACACATAAACATGCCATGTTTTGTGATTACATACTTAATATACATTATATATACCTTTTATGGTTATATTGTTCTAAAATTTGCTTAAATTTTGATGAAAAAGAACAATTTTTTATCACCATCGAACCGAATAAACCGGTGGTTCGACCAGCAAACCAGTGAACCAGTCGTCTCATCGGTTCACTGATCGGTCCGGTTTTAAAAACTATGGTTAGTAGTACTGCATCTACAATTAATAGATAAACAAATTGCAACCAACTCTAGTGAACATGACAACTAAATGACCTCACTAATAAAAAACATGACCTACCAGTAATAAACATCTACATTATCTAGCAGTCCCTCCATCGTAAAATAAGTGGGTCACTGATATTTACATGAAGGGAATATATATTTTGGATGGATCTAATTAATAGTTTAATACACACTAGCTGTAGTGCTTCGGACTACTAGTGCCTTACTACCATACTCGATTGCCCTGAGACCACCTTGACGACGTGAACTCCCTGCAGCAGCATCACCCAACAACTGGAGCGTCTTGTGGCTACGAGGATCCGAACTCCCAAGACGCAGCAAGCATCCCGTCCAAGTGCCCACGGCGTAGCACTTCGGCGTTACAGCCCCGTCCGTCAAGGTCTCGGTTACCGGATCGTATATCTGCGGCATACCGTCGTGGGACCCATCCGCCGTCGAGGACCAGACCACGATCCTCCCGTCCTCAAGCACCTGCAAGGGCTTCTCGAACCGGAACCGAGAAGAAGCTCCATGGTCTGCCATGGCGATTGTGTAGAGTGGATGCCACGTGTGCGTGGTTTTAGTTTTTTCCATCATGAACCACAGCTTCATCACAGCAGACGCGCCGTGTCTATGGCGCTGAGCCGCGACCAGGAAACCGTTGACCTCGGCCAGGCTAATGTCGTAGTGGTCTCCGGGTCCGGGCGCGGCGTGGTCGTCGTCCTCGCTTGCCGGGGGCCCGTAGAAGATCTCCGGCAGCCATTCTTCAGTCTCGAGGTTGAACTCCACGACCATGTGCGCTTCTTGTTCATGGCGGGGTAAACACGACTCCTTGGAGAAGTAGGCGACCCCCCTGACGACGGCCACGTCGCTGTGCCGCCGCCGCACAATTGCCGGAGGGCCTCCGATCTCCCTCCACCAGCCACCACCGCTGCTTCCGAGGGTGAGCACCATGCCCACCTGGTAGTGCCCGTGGCCCCACCTGCGCGTTCTGCTGACCATGGCCAGAACCTTGTACTCTCCCGTGGAGGGCACCCTCCCGAGCGTGCACGTCAGGGCCCCGCGAGGCTTGGGCGGGTAGGCGGCGGCGGCTCCCGTGGCCGCGTCGAGCACGCGGAGACGCCGGTCCGTCCCGACGAGGCAGGCGAGCTCGCGGTACGCGCACGTCCCGTTCACGGAGCACCCGGCCACGGCGGCGTGGCTTCGGATCTTCTTGACCACGTTGCCGGACGTGTCCAGGAGGTTGATGCCCATCACCGTGCCGCGGTCCAGGCGCACGGTGGCCGCGATGAGCGGGCGCGGCGGGTTGCGGGCCGTGTGGGCGGCGATGAAGTTCGGGTGGCGGAGGAGGGACCTCCACGAGGTGGAGACGCAGCGGAAGCGGCAGATCGCCGTGGCTGGGACGCGCAGCAGGATGTCGCACAGAAGTCCCAGAGGGAAGATGCCGTCGTTGGAGCTGGCGGCGAGGTCGATACGGAGCGTTGTCGGTTTGGCGCCGGTGTCGTGCTTGGAGATGGCGACGCGAGCTCGCAGTTCATCGTAGCTCAGATCGGGGTTGTCGGCTGTCGCGATGGCGACGAGAGGTGGTCCACTTGCTGTCAAGTCCAGGGACAGGAGGTCGCCGTCGTTGTCACCAGTGTCCACGTCCTGGAGCTCGCTGCCGGTGGTGACGAGAGGTCCGGTAGCGCTGTCAGCTGGCACCTCCAGGCTGTCGATGGCGGCAGCAACTTGCAGGTGCAGGACGTCGTCGTCAATGGTGGTAGCGACATCTAGAGGGAAGAGTAGGCCGGCGCCGCCATCGTCGATGGAGGCGGCCACGTCGTTGGTTTCGGCTATCGGGACGACGACAGGATCCATCGGTCGATCGGGTCGTGAAAACCAAGACTCGAGAGACGGAAACTTTTTTTTCAATTGCCCCACGTGTTGTGTTGATCATACTACGCTAGACTTACACACAGCACAAGGACGCGTACTGCTATAGCAATACAAACCGGTCGGACACGTACGTACTACGATGATTCCGGTTACTAGTAGAAACCGACGGTGATTCTGTTCACGTGCAACTCTAACTCTTCTGGTGGACTGCTTATATGGTAAGGTGGTTAACCCTTGCCACCTTGAGTACTTATCCAACTCTGTGCGACTGTGCAGATGGACACAAATTGTATCACACGGATACAAAGACCAATTGTGCAACACTAGAATCAGTTATTATCGTATTCGTATCATTGCGGTCCATATATGTGTAAAGATTGCAAGAGCTAAGGAGCCAAGGACCGTGTATAGAGAGGGGAAGTTACTCACCTACACCTCTCTTTTTTCTACTTCTTTTTTATTTCTCTCAAACAAAATTGTATAAAAAATTTAGACGTTTTTTGCACTGCAAATATGCTAAAAAATATTCCAAAAATATTTTATTCTAAATTATTGTAGACATTTACATGGTATAAATAAATGTTCTGATTTATTTTCTGTACATTTTAGTTACATGAAAAGTTTCAAGTCCATATGATGTTTTATTTGAAAGGAAAAAAAGTTGCTACCTGTGAAAATCGTGATTAGGTAGCGTGTACTCGGATACCCGAGACACTAGAATCTCTCGTTTATATATACACTTTGCGGTGCACAGCTTACAAGAGTCTAATACGGATACAACAGTCCAACACGGATACAACATGTAAGAACCGTATTGGTACAGGATACTATCCTATGTCTAACATCCTCCCTTAATCACAACTTTAGTTAAGTTAAGATTATGCTTAAACTCTTCAAAGCTACGAGCAGGAAGGGGCTTAGTGAATCCATCAGCAACTTGGTCCTTAGAAGGAACAAACCGAATCTCTAGTTCTTTGTTGAGAACTCTCTCTCTAACAAAATGAAAATCTATCTCAATGTGTTTAGCTCTTGCATGAAACACGGGATTTGCTGACAGATAAGTTGCACCCATATTATCACACCACAAACAAGGTGTTTGTGTAGTCTTGACTCCAAGTTCAGCAAGAAGTGACTGTACCCATATTATTTCTGCTGTTGCATTTGCCACAGATTTATACTCGGCCTCGGTACTAGACCTGGAGACCGTGGCTTGCTTTTTAGCACTCCATGAGATGAGATTAGAACCAAGGAAGATAGCAAAACCTCCAGTTGACCGACGATCATCTACACATCCTGCCCAATCAGCATCTGAAAAGGCACTAACAAGAGTAGAGTTGGACTTCGTGAATGTCAGTCCAAGATCAACTGTGTGCTTAACATATCTCAGAATGCGTTTAGTTACTGTCCAGTGCAATGTAGTGGGAGCATGTAGATACTGACAGACTTTGTTGACTGCAAAGGAAATATCAGGTCTTGTGAGGGTAAGATATTGTAGCGCACCTATCATACTCCTGTACTTGGTGCTATCCTCTCGACCCAACAATTCTCCTTCGTGCATTGTAATCTTTTCTGAAGAAGATAATGGAGTAGGTGAACCCTTACATTCTGTCATACCAACACGTGTTAGAATGTCTCGAGCATATTTTGCTTGACTGAGAACTAGTCCATCTCTAGTTTTCTGCACTTCTATTCCAAGAAAGAAGTGAAGATCTCCCAAATCCTTTAAGGCGAACTCTTTTCTCAAATCCTCTAATAGAGCATCTGTTGCAGCTTTTGACGAGCTAACAATAATAATGGCATCAACATAAATGTGCATATAGATGGTGATATTGGACTTGTGATAAATGAATAGAGACGTGTCAGATTTTGATGCAACAAACCTAAGGTGAATTAACTGTGAACTCAACCTTGAATACCATGCTCGAGGTGCTTGTTTCAGTCCATATATAGCCTTGTCAAGTTTGCAAACGTAGGATGACCTTCTCTTGTCCTCATAACCAGGTGGTTGTCTCATATAAACCTCCTCCTCAAGAACCCCATGTAAGAACGCATTCTTTACATCCAACTGTCGCAAACTCCATCCCCGAGAAATAGCAGTTGCAAGGACAAGCCGAACAGTAGCAATCTTGACAACAGGACTGAAGGTATCTTCATAATCTATACCGTACCTTTGCTTGAAGCCCTTAGCTACAAGTCTTGCCTTGTACCTATTGATCGAACCATCAGCTCTTCGTTTGACTTTGTAAATCCATCGATAGTCAATGACATTTTGACCATATCTGGCAGGTACCAATTTCCAGGTTTTATTTTTGACAAGTGCATCATATTCTTCATCCATAGCCTCTCTCCAATTTGTATCTGTGAGAGCTGCTTGTAGATGAGCAGGTTCATCAGTAGCAGCAGAGACACCACCGAATGGTGCCGTCGGTGTAAGTTTTTGGCTTATGTACTCCTTTGGAGGCCCGTGTACCCGGACGAGACTCAGATGCCACAGGAGGTGCCATAACACGTCGTGGTAGAGGAGATCACCTCCCCCTGTCGCTGTCATCTGCGGACAACACATCGTCCGTGTGCGTTGTGGAGGAGGAAGTGGACTGCGCATGTGATCCTGTGGCCTCCGGTGTGGCGGACTCTGCGGCTGGAGGACTGGCAGAGCGGGACGTGGCCGTAGAAGATCGGAGCGGGAACCGGGCTGACGGCGACCACGTGTGTGTCAGCGCAGAGTTGGGCGGGAACACACGACGGTCGACGCGCGACTGCTCCGATGCTGATTGGCGCGTAGATCCCGGAGATGACCTGGACAGAGAATCTGCTCCGGATGTAGTGTTTGTGTCGCTATGTGCTTCTATTTCATGTGTACTGTTGAGGCTGATTGCAGCGCTGTTTGGCATGGAATTTTCACCGGTATTTTCCAGAGTGTGCGCACCATCCTGTAAGATAACATGAACAGGGCTGGACGTATGTTAGTAGCACTAGATTTGTCATGTATAAATCATCAATTGATACATCCCCATGTTCAGAATTTTGAAGAGACGGATCAAGTAAGAGAGTTTGTTGGCGAAGAGGTGCACTGGCATTGGGATGAAGAGCTTTGAAAGGAAAAACCTCTTCATCAAACACAACATCGCGAGACACATATACTCGACCAGTAGATACTTCGAGACACTTAACTCCCTTATGACGGGGACTATAGCCCAGAAAAACACATTGTTTGGAGCGAAAAGCGAGTTTACTTGTTGTATGGGCGAAGATTGGGCCAACATGCGCATCCAAAAATCTGAAGGGAACTATAGTCAGGACGAGTACCAAAAAGGCGATGGAGAGGTGTGTCATTACTGATAACTTTGCTAGGAAGCATATTAATAAGATAGGTGGTTGTCATAAACGCTTCATCCCAGAATTTGAGAGGCATGTGTGCATTGGCGAGTAGGACAAGGCCTACTTCGACAATATGGCGATGCTTTCTTTCAGCAGCGACATTCTGTTGATGCGCATGTGAAGAAGAGACATGATGAGAGATACCTTGTTTTTGAAACAAGGAATTGAGTTTGACATACTCGCCACACCAATCAGATTGCACAGTAATGATTTTCTTATCAAGTTTTCGCTCAACAAGCTTTTGGAAATTCACAAAGGCAGAAAAAGCATCAGATTTTTTTAAGTAAATATATCCAAGTAAACTTGCTATAGTCATTAATAAAGCTTACATAATAATCATGTCTGCCAACAGAGGTGGGAGCAGGGCCCCATACATCAGAGAAGACTAATTGTAGGGGAGCTGTAGAAACACTAGTGGATATGGGATATGGGAGCTGATGACTCTTGGCTTGTTGGCATGAATCACACACCGACTCAATGCTAGAATCTCTAATATAGGGAAGTTTATTTTTACTAATGACTTAATTGACAATGGTGAAGGAAGGATGACCAAGACGACTATGCCACTTCGCTTGAGAGGGTTTGGCGGCAACAAACGCATGCTTTTGTGAAGGAGGGGATGACACCAAGGATGAAATAAGTGGGTAAAGACCGTCGACACATCGTCCTCTATGAATTGTTTTCCGTGTTACCTGGTCCTTAATCAAAAAGAAGAAAGGATGAAATTCTATGAAGACGCGGTTGTCATATGTGAATCGATGAACAGATAAAAGATTTTTAAAAGCATTAGGAACATGCAAGATATTGCGAAGGTGAAAATTCTGAACAGGGTTACGAACAATTGAGTGAACAACATGAGAAATAGGCATACCGTGTCCGCTAGCGGTGTTGACCCTGTCATGGCCCTTGTAGATGTCGCGAACGGTCAGATTGTTCAACTCGCCGGTGACATGGTGTGTAGCACCAGTCACTACTAGGAAACAGCCTATAGATAGACAAGATGTTCAGTGGCGCATAGGCCAATTTGTGCGCCACAGGAAGACATCAGTGGCGCACTGGAAAGAATGCGCCACAGAAGTTTGGAAGTTCTGTGGCGCATTTTCCAGAGCATGCGCCACAGAAGATTGGTGGGACCCGCCGACGGTGATCAAGTTACGTGGCGATTCTGTAATATGCGCCACAGAACATGGAGGAGGGCCCCACCACGGAATCTAATTCACCTAGGTTCTGTGGCGCACGTTGACATATGCCCATGCAGTGTTTCACTGCGGGCGCATATGTCAACGTCGCTACGTAACTGGGGTGGGCCCCACAGAGGGAATCTTATTCACCCACTTCTGTGGCGCACATGGTAGAAATGCGCCACAGCAGTTTTAGCATCTGTGGCACATTTTCTCCATATGCGCCACAGATGAGGGCGTCCATATCCATATGTTAAAAAGGTGACATGACTAGCTTTCTTATCTATCTATCCCACCACCACCCATTTCACATCTCTACCTCCTCCCAACTCGTCTTCCTCCTCCCTCACACCCCATCTTGCCCATAGTTTCTCTATTTTCTTATATCTAAACCTACTTTAATCCATAGATTGGTAAGTAGAAGCCTCGCTCCAACTTCTAGATCTAAAAGTTCCTTACTTTTCCCTCTCACATCTCTCTATTTGTTTACTAATTTCCTCTCCACCAACTTGCATTGTAGATCTATTTGTCCATACTCTCTCATCGCGCGGTCTCGTCTCGCTATTATTGTGTCTACTATAGCTAGGTGAGTACTTGGCCATCATGAACATGTAGGTGAAGCTTGTCGCGCGGGCGGTGTGTGTGTGCGATCCATGGCGAGACGATGCTTGTGTGTGGTGCATGAATGTTTGCAATGGGAGGAAGTTTTTTGTTGTTTGCTTGTTGTTGTCGGGCCCGGCCGGTGTGGTTGCATCGATGTTTGCCGAAATGTTGATTCATTTCCATTTCGGCAAATTTTTGCACTACCCATATGTCCTAATTTTAGGAAAGGTCATGCCGAATTTTTTCCGGCTAGCATTCATGCATGTGTGTGTTCATATGGTGTGGTTCTCACCTATATTCTCTGTTTTGACCGCTCAGGCAACCATGGTCCTCACGATGAGCGAAGGTCGAATTGCTAGGTACAAGAAAGGCGCGAAGGAGGACATGATTCTGAACAACAAGACCATGATAAGATGTCCATGTCGAACATGCAAACTGCAGCTGGATCGACCCTGAATCTGGACAATTGTAGGGTCACCGCTTAGGTGCGGTTTCATGCGCGACCTCAGTGAGGCGCCGGCAGGACATGGTGGTGGTCACGAAGACGTGGGCGGGCGAGAAGACGAAGAGTCTACCGGGCATGATCATCATGACGAAGGAGATGCCAGGCATGATCATCATGACGAAGGAGATGCCGGGCATGATCAGCATGGAGAAGGAGATGACGACGGGCATGATCATGAAGAAGGAGAAGACGCGAACACACAGACGCTGCTAACTTCGATCTTGCAGGACCCTCATGTTCAAGAACTGCTCCTCAAGGAGACGAGCAACGACAAAGCTGCAGCCAGAGAGAAAGCCAAGCTGGCCCAAATGGAGGTAGACGGGATGACTCCATTGTATCCTGGGTGTCGCCCCGAGGATACACGTTTGAGTGTAACGCTCAAGGCTCTAGAGATAAAGGCCGAACACAAATGGACCGATGTGAGCTTCAAAGCGAACATGGAATACTGGCACGACCGACTTCCTAAGGGGAACACATTGCCAACAAGTATCGAGGAGGCCAAGAAAATCGTGTGCCCTCTCGACCTACCACACATTAAATACCACGCATGCATCAATGATTGCGCACTTTATCGGAACGAGTACGCGGATAGAACCACTTGTCTGGTGTGTGGCCAAGGATGGTACAAGAGAGGGAACAAGAAAGTTCCTCGAAAAGTGGTATGGTACTTTCATATCACCCCTCGTCTGCAGCGATATTTCGTAGATCCTAAGGAAGCAAATCTCATGCAATGGCACGCGGAAAGAGAGAAACCCGAAGATGATCCAGAGAAGGGCAAGATCCTGACACACCCTTCAGACGCTAGCCAGTGGAACGCATTAGACATCGAGTTCGAAGAGTTCGGGGGCGATGCAAGGAACGTCAGGCTGGGTATGAGCACCGATGGACTCAATCCTTTTGGAAACCAGTATACGATAGCACCTGGACCGTGTTTGTATGGCCATACAACCTCCCCCTGTGGCTATGCACGAAGCAAAGGTATGTACACATGAGCATTCTTATTCAGGGGCCGAAACAACCAGGTATCGATATGCATCTGTATCGTGGGCTATTGAGAGAGGAGTTAGCCAGCTTGTGGGAGACGCCGGCCCGTACGTGGGACATCTACACTAAAGAATATTTCCATCTGAGAGCCGTGTTGCTCACGACCTTTCAGGACTATCCTGGTTATGCATATGTATCGGCCCAGGTGAACCACGGACACAATGCATGCGTCAAGTGCATGGATGAGACACCGCATCTCCAGCTACCAAGGGATCCCAGGTCTTCGAAAACCGTGTTCCAAGGTACTCGAAAGTGGCTCCACATGGATCACCCGTGGAGAAAACATGGTGACCTGTTCAATGGTAAGGACGAGCTCGAAAGAGCCCCGCGTCCGAGGAGCGGCGAAGAAATCGAGGAGCTTTTGAATAATTGGGTAGATTGCCCTGCGCCTGGAAAAAAACGACTGAGGACAAAGCCGCCGCTGGGTGTATGGAAAGCAAGGTCTGTTTTCTAGGACCTGCCGTATTGGAAGGTCCTTCACACTCCCCATAGCCTCGATGTAATGCACATCACAAAGAACGTTACCGAGTGTCTGCTTGGCACTCTACTGAACATGCCGGAGAGGACCAAGGATGGGCCGAAAGCAAGAAAGGACCTTAAATTGCTTGGCATAAAGAAAGATCTTCAGTACCCTGATAGTGGAAGGGACTCAAGGTTGCCGCAAAAGAGTTAAGAAGAATGAGGTGGTGCTTCGCGCTGCCTGCTTCACTCTGAGTCTGGAGAAGCTCGAGCAGTTTTTCAGGTGCCTCTTAGGAGTGAAAGTTCATCATGGTTACTCGGGGAAGATAAGCAGATATCTAGACGTGGCGAAGAAGAGGTTCAGCGGTATGAAGTCTCACGACTGTCACGTGCTAATGACGCAGATACTCCCTGCTGCGATCCGTGGGATAATGGACGAGCATGTCCGTGAGACGTTGTTTGGCCTCTATAGCTTTTTCGACATCATATCTAGGAAGTCGATCGGTGTGAAGCAGCTCGACAGGCTACAGGAAGAGATCGTGATGATACTATGCGAGCTTGATATTTACTTCCCGCCCGCATTGTTCGACATCATGGTGCATCTGCTTGTACATGTCGTGGACGACATCATCCAGCTCGGGCCGACATTCCTGCACAACATGATGCCGTTTGAAAGGCTAAACGGTGTCATCAAAGGATTCATTCGCAACAAGTCTCGTCCAAATGGAAGCATAACCAAGGGCTTTCTGATCTACAAGTGCATCTCCTTCTGCCAGAATTATCTAACCACCGAGAACGAGGATGTTGGAATACCCACAAAGAAGCACCTCAGCAGGCTCGGTGGATATGGTCACCGTGAGGGCTGCCGCTCACTACATGTCGGCATTGATGGTCGACGCACTGATTTTGAAAGGGCACACCGAGTCGCGCTACAACACATTGAATTGGTCCCTTGGGTCAAGATCAAAGCTTAATCGAAAGGTGAGTACGCCGACTAGGGCCGAGGAAGAAGGGAGACGTAACAGAGCACAACTCCAGCTTCACGAGTTGGTTCAAGAAAAGGCAACTGGACAATCCCCCAGACGCCTTCTACGGAAGATCAAAACTCATATTCTCCTTGTCGCAGGCCTGGCACAACCTAAGGACCTATCAGTCATATGACATAAACGGTTACAGATTCTACACCGAGGAAAAGGACAAGAATAGTGAATATCAAAACTCAGGAGTAACTATGTTATCCTTTGCTGATGACGAGACTACTGTGATGGAAAGATTCTACGGAAGGATCGAGGAGATATGGGAGCTCGACTACTGTGGAGAGATCGTACCGATGTTCCGTGTTAGATGGGCCAAGAACGTGGAAAAAGAAGGCCGCTATTTCACCACAATGGTTATACCAGATGCCAAATCAACAAAGAACGCCTCCGCAAAAATGAGCCTTGGGTACTCGCTAGCCAAGTTGATCAATGCTTTTTTATTACCGACCCGTCAAAGCCCAACCGTGTTGTAGTTAGGAGGGGCAAGAGGAGCATCATCGGAATAGAAGGAGCCGCCAACGAGCAAAACTTCGACAAAAACGGCGACCCGAAGATCGAAGAGGAATTCGACAAGTACTTCGACATGCCTACTACTACTAAAGTAAGAAGGAAGACCACACTGCCTACTAAAGGTTGTCCATTCACAAGAAGAAATCTCAAAGTGCACGGGCTAAAGTATTCAACCGCGACGAAAAAGGGCAAGAATATTGTGAAGAGACACTAGCAATTATGTGACTTTTTGGTGTATTAATTCGTGTGGGTATAATGTGATATTATTAGTGTGGGGGTATTAGTTAGAGACAAAAACATATAATGTGATATTTGACAAATTCACATTTATGTGTGACAAGCACACACATATATATGATTCAGGAGGTTTTTTTTTGATAAGTATGCATGTGTATATGTTCTTGCTTTTTTGAATAAATATGCATATGTGTGTATAGGTTCTTGATTTTTTTGAATAAATAAAATATTTTTTTAAAAAGGAAAAAAAGTCTGAGACATCCTGGCTGCCTCAGGTTTAGAATGGCACAAGCAAGCAGCAGAGACCACTAAGGCAAGTGTGTGATCTTGTCATACTACCACGTGCGCCACCTTTTGTACTAAGTCCACAGGTTCTGTGGCGCATTTCGGCAGTATGCGCCACAGAAGTTCCAACTTCTGTGGCGCATATGGCCGAAATGCGCCACAGAACCTCAGGACTTAGCGAAATAAACGGTTCGGTCTGCTTCACCCCTTCTCCCCATTCTTAGTCACACTGCCGCGCGCTAGACCTAGATTGACGACACTGCACACCGCTGCTGCCGGAGCCGCCACCGCCCTAGCCACCGCCGCGCCGACCGGTGAACTAGTGGAGGAGGAGCCGCCTGACGAACTAGTGGAGGAGGAGCCGCCGCGCCCGCCCGGCGAACTAGTGGAGGAGGAGCCGCCCGACGAACTAGTGGAGGAGGAGCCGCCGCGCCCGCCCGGCGAACCAGTGGAGGAGGAGCCGCCGCACCGTAGCCCGCCACCCTCGTAGTCGTCGACCACCGCAGCAGCAGCGCGCACGGTTCGTCCCCCCACCCCCACCCTCCCTCTGAACCCTAGTTCTCACTATATGCAATTTCTTAAATAGATCAAAATATCTGTTTCTCAAATAGATCAAAATTCTATTTCTCCACAGACATATCTATTTCTAGACATATCTGTTTCTAGACATACCTGTTTCTCAAATAGATCAAAATATTTGTACACAGGCTCCCTAGACATATCTGTTTCTCAAATAGATCAAAATATGCAATTTCTTAAAATTACATCTTCCAAACATTGACTTTTTATAAAGTTTTCCATAAACCTATAGCCTGTGTACAAACTTAAACTTGTGGAGTAAATTCTACAGTGTGTGCAGAAGTTGTAAACCATGTTATTTTATGGCAGACTCTGGTACAAGGCATCGCGCAATAACTCATGTTCTAGTTTTTTATCCCATGTTGTCATATTTTTGTATCGGAATCGTCGGTCAAACTGCTGCCTTCCTGTTGCTCTATCTTTACTGCCTGTTATTTCTTACTGATTTCTTCTAGCAAATGTTGTTTGACTGTAGACGACTAGTGTTGTGCTTAGCGAATTAAGGATCAGCATGTGCTTAATTGGTTCAGGGTTATTTCACCTTGTCAGATCAAAACATGGGAAACTGAATTAATATATCGGTGCACAGTGCTTGTTGTATGGCCATTCTATTTATGTACACATGATAGTATGTATCATGTGCTTCCTTTGATATTCAGGTGGAGGCGTCCTCTGTCAAATACATGTAGAAGTTCCAGGCATACACATTGTTAGCACATACTATCAGTAGCATATCGCAACCCTCACTAGCAGTGTGCGTGCAAGATCAATGAGGAGGATACTACACATATGCATCTAGATACTAAACTAGAGTGGGTATTGTTGCGCAAGTTACTTCGCAAGGACAGATTCCAAGTAGATACTACACATATGCATCTAGACAATATTAAAATTAACTAGCCAATTAATTATACACTTGATCATATCCACTTGGCATAATTATACATAGGTACTTAATATATTAGCTCTAGGCCATTCATGCATCTTTCTGCTCATGTAATATTAAGTATTAGCTTTAAAGAAGAATACTGACCTTTTCGTTAGTAACTTATACAAGATTTTAGTTTCAGCAATTGGAAGCATGTGTCCATAAATAATCATCTTTGAGATTTCTGTTGTTTATAGTCTTATTATCTGAGAAGCAATATATTTGCATGAAGTTTTCTCAAGTTAATTACCAAGCTTATCCTCGTATTCTGCTGTCACCACTCTTGGTATTGGTTCTGCTAATACCAGGTGCAACATAAGAAGTTTTATTGGTATTTTTCCTCTGCCAATAATGTTTCAGGTTATATTAAGTTCTGTATGCTTCAGGTTTGGCTGAAATTTCCCTATAGCATCAATTATTTGGTACTATTGGTATATATGGTGCTGGGATTATTTGGTACTATATGGTGCTGGGATTATATGGTGGGATTATTTGGTACTATATGGTGCTATTTGATTCGATGGGGCTGTGGATGGGGGCTGTGAATGGGGCTGTGGATGGGGCTATTTTCTTGTGTGTGAATGTTGCAGGGATTTCATTTGAGTTGCCCATTTCTCCCAAAGTGTCGATTCACTTCCGTTTCGGTTGAGAAATGGGCACTCCTAGGTCAAAAAATTAGCAAAGGTCATGCCGAATTTTTTGGCCGAGATTTGTGCTAACATTTTGCCTCTTTTAAATAGAGTAGTGCAAACATGTCGGGCAACAAGGAGTCTGGCCCTTCTAAGCACATGATCAGCGTCGAAGAACAAGCTAGACAGGCCAACCAGTCATTCTGGCAGGGGTCCCAACAGGAGGAGGAGGAGGAGGAGGCGATGAGGATGACACCACCACCGGAGGAGGAGGCGACCATCGCCAGAGCTGCTGGGGCCAATGAGGGCGGAGATCCTGATTACGAGGGGGACGAAGACGACTACGATGGAACTAGTGAAGGCGGCGGCGAAGAGGATGACACCACCGATGGAGGCGCCCGCACCGATGGCGGCGAGAGGACGGATGGCGATAGCGGCAACCCAGCCGCTTCTCAGAAGAAGAAGGAACAGAAGGAGTCACTGTCTATGATGAGTTCACTGAGGTCATAGAAAGTGGCCAACCCATTGCGCCAGAGGCGATTGCTAAAGGATACGGCCTGCAACTCGGGTGCATCGTCCGGGAAAGCATGTCGATCAACACGAAGTACATCAGACATGCTGACCATGCAGCTTTGGTCGATAACCTCCTTAAGAAGCTTCAAGCGTCTGATTCCCAGAGTAGTTTAGAAACCTCGAGAGAAATAAGAACCCGGTGAACAGACTAGCCCTCACAAAGATGAGCAACGCCTTGAGCAGCTGGAAAACCCGGGTGAAGAATAGCATTTACAAAGGTGAAAGCTGGGAGGTTATTAGTAAGAAAAATCCGATGCTCGACGAAGAGGAGTTTAGGATATTCAAGGCGGATATAGCTACCGCTGATGCTATAAAATGGACTCAATGGGGAAGGAGTATGCGGGAACAGAACATAGGTAACCACCACCTTGGAAGCGGCGGTTACAGGGGGAAACAAGCCATTTGGGACAAGGAGGAAGCCGAGCTTGAACGCCTTGGTAAAGACAACCCTTGGCTTAAAATCACGGACTTGCAGCTTAGGCAATTTGTTCGGGCCCGCTACTACCTGGACAAGGAAACAGGGGAGTTCATCACCGACGATCCGGAGGTGAAGGAATTCGAGAAGAATCTGGTAAGGAATTTATCGCTGATCTCAAGTCTATTGCGTTCTAATTAAGATAATGAAGCCAAGAATCTAAATGGGTTCACCTTTCCTTGTCTCTGCAGGAGGAAGAACTGAACGCTACTGCCATAGAGTCATCCCAGGATTCGCCGGAGCTGTGGGACACGGTTTTCAACAGGGCGACCAATGCTTACAAGAAGAGGGACAAGGGGTTGCCGCCGTCCTCAGCTGGCCGTGTGTCCGGCTTCGGTACGAGCATGAAGTTCAAGGAGTTCTACAAAGAGGACGCCAGGAAAAGAAGGGACAGGAAGAACCATGATAAAGCCGCTGTTGCAGAGCTGAAGATGAAGGTGCGAACCTTTGGAGGATAAGGCGGTGGACCGAAAACGGTGGACAAGTTAGTGGAAGAGAAGCTCGCCGATGATCCCCCGAGTTTTTCGAGGGCTTATTGCTGGAATGCGGGAGGTCGACAGGGGCCGATACATCTGCCCAGCTTAAGCGGCAGCAACTCGGGCATCAATGTTACCGTGTCGCCGGACCTGGTGACCCCGCCGGCCGTCAACGTCAGGACGCAGCCCCTCGTTTTGGTCACACCGATGCCCCCTCCCGCCAAAGATACCAATAAGGCGCAGCCGACGGCGGCGGTGCTTCGTGAGGCACCCGAGCGGGAGATTGCAGATGATGATAGGCAGGCCGCCGGCATCCGTCATGTCTCTACATTAGCCAAGATCCACGCCATCACCAAGGTAACTAATTAGTTAGTGCACGTCATCTCCTTTATGCCTTTGATGCATGACTGTTGCCATCTCATGACGCCCAACAACATGTTTTTGCCTCCGGACACTTCTTGCGTACTCCTGCTTAAAGATGTCGGCGGTGAGTTGAAGGATGTTGCCAAGGGCACTCTTATACAACCGGCGAGCCGCACGATGCACAACAATCCAATGGATGATGACGTGATGAAGGTCAGGTTGGCTCGGGTGTTGCCAGGGTGCGACGACATGGACCCCCCCATTCAACCTCAGGGAGCCGACGAACACAAGACCCTTGGGGAATGCTACAACTGTCCCTTGACATGGCCGAAGACCCAGATTCGTCTTGTGGGGGGGAGCACCGGCGCCACCTCTTGACCGATCATCGCCCGGCCACCACCTCGGAAGCCAGTAGTCGCCGTTGTCGCCACCACCAGCTGTCACCATCAACTCTTGGCAGCGTGTGCACCGCCACATGGCAAAGACGTTGTGCCGCAACCGCCGTCGCCCCCGCTACCACCACCACATGATGGCACCCATGAAGATGATGATGAATTGGTCAACGTTGACGACTTCATCAACACCGCCGCCGCCAAAGGATTGTATATGCCTTCTGTGGATAAAGAACTCTTCGCAGCTCGCGACGATCATCAAGCTGATCGGCCCAATACATGCACGTAGCGCCTGGTCTTCCATGGTCTTTCTCAATAGACGTCTCGGGCCGCCGATCCACCACAAGAGAAATCGGGATTGGTTTTCAGCCCCAACACACTCCGAAAGGCGACTGATGAGCAGATGGTAGTGGCTGACACTGTTGTGAAGAAGAAGCACTATAGGAAGAGAGGTAATAATAATAAGAAGGGTGCGAGCCAGCCTCTTCCGAAGAGGATCCGGGTCGACGCCGCCGTCGCATACCATCCACACAATTTGGCTTACCCCGAGTGCATGTAGCTGGTGATCCGATATTGACTCCAGATATGATCCACATTGCGGTTGGAGCCATGTTAACTTTGCACGAGGGTGTCAAGACACTAGAGGCCCTCCTTCTTAAAGAGGACGATCCAAATTACCCGGTTTTCACAGCCAAGGTGCCATTGGACGTGGGCTTCTTTGATGAACCCCCCGCGGATATATTCTTCATAGCGTTCGAGGACATATTCAAGCTGTTTCTCACGAAATGGCTGGACTATAACTTGGTCCGCCTATACGCGCTCAATCTGGCGCTCACGATCAAGAGAGAAAGTACCCCGGAAATCGCAATAGTGGATCCCTACTACATGCGGGACAGCCAGTTAGTCGAAGGATCAGAGACACGGACCAAGGCGACGGCGTACCTCGAGAAGTTCATGGTGAACAACAAGAGGAAGGGCACACTTCTTTTGCCTTTCTTTCCCGAGTAAGTACACACACTCGCTCATCGTCACCGTAACTTATGCATTTCTTATAGATTTATTTTCTTTGCTCTTTTTCCAACATTCCGTTCCAATTATGTTGCGCAGAGACAAATACTGCACCCTCATCGTCCTTGCCCCGAGGTATTCGCTAGCCACGTATTTCGACTCGGGAAGTTTGACGAAGAAGAAAGACTACACTAGAATAAGGGGTGTTCTCAATGAGGCTCTCGAGGGCTACACCAAGAAGGGATGCACCTTCGTAGATAGGGGGAATGTATCAAGGATGGAAAACACGTGTTCAAGCACGTGCTCGACTTTCCCTGCGTCAAGCAGTCGACTGTTTGTGTAAAAAATTGGCACTTGACACTATATATGTATCTCGATCGGGCTCTAAGTGTTTGTATTATATATATGTCGGTTTTCATGCATCTACTACTTATGCAATGTATTTTATACTCATCTGTATAAATCCTGTATAAATACCTGATTATACACCAGAAAAGTATTTTACTTCGAATACATGTTACACAATCAGTGGCGCATATAATTATATAGTTAGTGGCGCATGGCATATCTGTGGCGCATACACGTAAATGCATATGAAGGAATGCGCCACCGAAGTCTGGAACTTCTGTGGCGCATATCCATATGCGCCACATGAAGTAGTTATCAGTGGCGAGGTAACAGTGGCGACAAAGATATGCGCCACAGAAGTCCCCTTTTCATGCGCCACAGATAGGCTGTTTCCTAGTAGTGAGTGTCTGAGTACCAGTTGGTGTCGATGCCGTCTGCGGCGCCATGAGCCTCCTTATCACCAAAGGAATCATCATCGTCATCCTCGAAACGCCACCAACAGTCTTTGGCAGCATGGCCTTCTTTGTTGCATATTTGGCAGGTGACGTCGACCCAGGGAGTGTTCCGGCGGCGTCCTCGGCCACGGCCGCGCCCTCCTCCCGAAGGTGCTCCACGGCCACCACCCCGCCCTTGGCGTGGGTGATCATCATGGCGGTCATCGCGCCTATCATTACCGCGTCAATAGTCACCACGGTCAGGGCGTCGATCATCCTCTCGATAATCTCCACGACCACCTTTATTTCCACCATATGACCGTGAGCGGCTGCCTTGACGGAAGGCAGCATTAGCAGAAGTCTTGAAGCCTCCACCGTTCGGTCCGTCAAGCATCTCTTATCGTTGATCGAAGGAATGAAGATGAGAAAATAGCTCGCTGAGAGTCAGCTTATTTGCAATCACGCCAAGGGCAGCAACAAGGGAATTGTATCCTCCACCAAGGCCGGCCAGGATGAACGATACGAGCTCATCATCTGGGACGGTATGCGGCGGCAGCGAAGTTAAATCGCGATACTGCATCTTGGACAGGAACTCCGTAGTAGATGGAAATTGGATCCTCTTTGTGTTCGCCAAAGCAATTCGAAGATTGGTAATCTTAGATTGGTTCTGAGAGGCAAACATCTCTTCCACCGCGGCCCAAACACCGGCGGTGTGTTCGATCCGGAGGACATGAGTAAGGATCTCACGGGAGAGTGATTTGAGCAGATAGCTGAGAACGATCTGATCTCGTGAGAGCCAGGCCGCATAAGCAGGGTTAGGAACTGTCTTCGGGGCCGTGTCCTTGTCGGTGTCCGCTGGAGCAACGGCCAGCAGCTTTGCCGGAGCCACATCCGTCCCATCGAGGAGACCCGTGAGCTGAGCGCCGCGGATGGCGGGCAAGACCTGGGTGCGCCAGTGGGGGTAATTGGAGCGGGTCAACTTCTCAGAGGGAGGCTCGCCGAGATGGATCGGAGAGGAACTGCTCGAGGTAGCCATGGCGATCGCAGCGAAGTCGGCAACCGTAGCGTCGGGGATAGGTCGATTTGGGTGATCAGTTTCGTCGGCTGAGGAGCCGGCCTGATACCATGTGAAAATCGTGATCAGGTAGCGTGTACTCGGATACCCGAGACACTAGAATCTCTCGTTTATATATACACTTTGCGGTACACAGCTTACAAGAGTCTAATACAGATACAACAGTCCAACACAGATACAACATGTAAGAACCGTATTGGTACAGGATACTATCCTATGTCTAACACTGCCTGCCAAAAAAATGTTTTATTTGGCTGAATAAAGCTGCTCCATTCATGAGAAACAAGTACCCGGATTGAGACTTAGAGTTATCCGGATCGTTGTCGAAGCTAACGTCGACATAACACTTAGAGGTCCCCGCAAAAAAAAGACATAACACTTAGAGACGAGCTCTTCTTCACCTCCGTACACGAGAAACATGTCCTTAGTCCTTTTTAAGTACTTAAGGATATTCTTGATCGTTATCCAGTACCTAAACCTGGATTAGATTGGTATCTGCTAGTCAAACTAATATCATGTGCCACATCCGGTCGTATACATAACATGGGATACGTAGTAGAATCTATGGCTGAGGCATAAGAAATATTATCCATTATCTCTGTTTTGCTGGATTTTGAGTCTTACTCAATATCTTGTCTTACAATATAAATACGGTTTTGCTAATTCTCATGCGCCTGAGAATTAGTTAAGTCTCAGTCACCTAATACACCGTAGGATCTTTTGCTTTATGATCAGTGCAAATCAGATCGTTTTCCGCGCTGTGTCCCCGCGCGCCGCGTTGCTGTGTTGCTGTGTCGCGCGCGCCCGTGTTGCTTTGTCGCCCGCGTGCACGTTTCGTTTCTTTGTTTTCGTGTGCTCGTTCTGTGTTCTCTTTTTTGCTATCACCCATCTGGGCTGTCACACCGATCTGTGAGTTTGTTTTTTTCCTGTTTTTTTTGTTTTTTTTTGTGGTTGTTTCTTTTTTGCCGGCAGTTATTTTGTTTTCTTCAGGTGAATTTAAGATTAGCTTAAGTGTTTGAGTTGATTGTTCGATCGAGTTTCAATTGAGTTTTAATTTTCAATTTTTTCTTAGCTGGTTGTATTTTCTATTTTTTAATTGTTTTTCCTCTTCGGATTTTTATAGTTATCGTTGTTTTACTGCTAGGACGATATTTAGACTGCAAATTTTGTATCCGGGGAACTGCGGGAGATCGCGGGGGGCGTGCTGGCGAGCGGCGCGAGGTTTCTCTGGGTGATGCGGCCGGACATCGTCAGCTCCGAGGACCCGGACCGCGTTGCTGTGTTGGTGTGCCCGCGCGCCCGCGTTGCTGTGTCTGCCGTGCGCGCTTGATTGAGTTGTTTTTCCGTGGCCTGTCACCCATCGGTGAGTTTGTTTTTCCCTTTTATTTTCATTTTTGTTGTTGTTTTTTTTGCCGGCATTTTTTTCTTCATGTGAAATCAAGTTTAGCTTAAGTGTTTGAGTTGGTGTTCAATCGAGTTTCATTTGAGTTTTAATTTTTCAATTTTTTCTTTGCCGGTTGTATTTTTTTTTATTGTTTTTCCTCTTCAGATTTGTATAGTTGTTATTATTTTACTACTAGGACGACATTTAGACTGCAAATATTTTACTAGACTGATCTAACTTGTACTAGTAACATGTACTCTCTCTGCTTTCATAATATAAGATTATTTTAGCTTTTTAAACGTGTAGATTCGAAGTGAATCTTAAAAAGGATCTAGACACATTTTTTAGAAGCGAATTGCCACTTCATCGTAACTGAGCATTTTTTTATAAACTTTTGTTGGGCCTTTTTCATTTTTGTCGAGCCAACTATTTCTTGGCTGTTACTTTTTTAAAGACAGATGCAATATATTTTTGTTGAAAGAGAGTTGTCAATGAGCCCCCGGCGAGGGACAGATACAACTAGGCTCCCTGCCGAGGGGCAGTTGCAACTTGCGTGTAACTGAGCTCCGCCAGGGGGAGAAAGAGGTGAGAGAGTCATGTATGTTGATGTTCATTGGTCAGGACCTAAGGAGAAAGAGGTGAACGAGGAAGGGATTAGTTGACGGCGACGTGAAACCCTTCTTATTCTTCTACCCCATGTGTTGACAGAAAAATTGTCATAGTCTGTTTATTGCTTGTAATTGGGGGGCCGTCGGCAAGACCGAAGGCCAATTTGCAACTTGGTTGCAATTAGGGGGGCCCCGTTGACGGGACCGAAGGCCAAATTGCAACTTGATTGCAATTGGGGGATCCCGTCGATAAGCTAGTTGCAACTTGCTTGTAACTGAGCCACGTTGGTGTGGAGGGGAGGCGCAGTCGCAACTTGCTTGTAACTGAGCTCTTATGGGTCCCAGTTGCAACTTGCTTGTAACTGGAGTCCCCGTCGAGGGGGGCCAGTTGCAATTTTATTGCAACCGGGGGAGGGGGACCCGTCGGCAGGCTAGTTGCAACTTGCTCGTAACTGAGCTCTATCGGGTCTCAGTTGCAACTTGCTTATAAATGAGCACCCGTTGGTGTGGAGGGAGGGGGCAGTTGCAACTTGCTTGTAACTGAGCTCTGCCGGGTCCCAGTTGCAACTTACTCGTAACTGAGTACTCGTCGGTGTGGAGGGGGGCAGTTGCAACTTTCTTGTAACTGAGTACCCCGACTGTGTGGAGGGGGCAGTTGCAACTTGTTTGTGATTGAGCTCAGCAGGGTCCCAGTTGCAACTTAATTTTAAATGGGGGACCCCATCGGCGGGACCGAGGGCCAATTTGCAACTTGATTGCAATTGGGAGAGGAACCCATCGACAAGCTAGTTGCAACTTGCTTGCAATTGAGCCCCGTTGGTGTGGAGGGGAGGCGTAGTCGCAACTTGCTTATAACTAAGTTTTGATGGGTCCTAGTTGCAACTTGCTGTAACTGGAGTCCCCGCCGAGGGTGGCTAGTTGCAACTTTATTGCAACCGGGTGAGGGGGACCCCGTCGGTAGGCCAGTTGCAACTTGCTTGTTACTGAGCTCTGCTGGGTCTCAGTTGCAACTTGCTTGTAAATGAGCACCCGTTGGTGTGGATGGAGGGGGCGGTTGCAACTTGCTTGTAACTGAGCTCTGTCGGGTCCCACTTGCAACTTACTCGTAACTGAGCACCCGTCGGTGTGGAGCGGGGGAGGCAGTTGCAACTTGCTTGTAACTAAGCACCCCGACTATGTGGAGGGGGGCAGTTGCAACTTGTTTGTAATTGAGCTCAGTAGGGTCCCAGTTACAACTTGATTGTCAATTGGGGACCCCGTCGGCGGACCGAGGGCCAATTTGCAACTTGATTGCAATTGGAGGGAGGAACCCATCGACAAGATAGGTGCAACTTGCTTGTAACTGAGCCCTGTTAGTGTGGAGGGGATACACAGTCGCAACTTTCTTGTAACTAAGCTCTAATGGGTCCCAATTGCAACTTGCTATAACTGGAGTCCCCGCCGAGGGTGGCTAGTTGCAACTTGACTGCAACCGGGGGGGGCATCGGCAGGCCAGTTGCAACTATCTTGTAACTGATCACCCGTCGGTGTGGAGGGAGGGGGCAGTTGCAACTTGCTTGTAACTAAGCACCCCGCCGATGTGGAGGGGGGAGGGGCAGTTGCAAGTTGTTTGTAATTGAGCTCTGCCAGGTCCTAGTTGCAACTTGCTTGTAACTGGGGGGACCCCATCGGTGGGACCGAGGGCCAATTTGCAACTTTATTGCAATTGGGGGGACCCCTACAACAAGCTAGTTGCAACTTGCTTGTAACTGAGCCCCGTTGGTGTGGAGGGGAGGCGCAGTCGCAACTTGCTTGTAACTGAGCTTTGATGGTCCCCAGTTGCAACTTGCTTGTAACTAGAGTCCCCACTAAGGGGGGCAAGTTGCAACTTGATTACAACGGGCGGACCCCGTTGACAGGCCAGTTGCAACTTGCTTAAAACTAAGCACCCATCGGTGTGGAGGGAGGGGGCAGTTGCAACTTGCTTGTAGTTGAGCACCCCGCGGTGTGGAGGTGGGAGGGGGGCAGTTGCAACTTGTTTGTAACTAAGCTCTGCCGGTAGGCCAGTTGCAACTTGCTTGTAACTAAGCTCTGCCAGGTCCCAATTGCAACTTGTTTGTAAATGAGCACCCATCGGTGTGGAGGAAGGGGGCAATTGCAACTTGCTTGTAACTAAGCTCTGTTACGTCCTAGTTGCAACTTACTCGTAACTAAGCACCTGTCGGTGTAGAGGAGGGGGGCAGTTGCAACTTGCTTGTAACTGAGCACCTCGCCTGTGTGGAGGGGGCAGTTGCAACTTGTTTATAACTGAGCTCTGTTGGGTCCTAGTTGCAACTTGCTTGTAACTGGGGGGACCCCGTCGGCGGGACCGAGGGCCAATTTGCAACATGATTGCAATTGGGGGGACCCCGTCGACAAGCTAGCTGCAACTTACTTGTAACTGTGCCCCGTTGGTGTGGAGGGGAGGCGTAGTTGCAACTTTCTTTGTAACTGAGCTCTGATGGGCCCCAGTTGCAACTTGCTTGTAACTGGAGTACCCGCTGAGGGGGGCAAGTTGCAACTTGATTGCAACTGGGGGGACCCCGTCGGTAGGTCAGTTGCAACTTGCTTGCAACTGAGCACCCGTCGGTGTGGAGGGATGGGGCAGTTGCAACTTGCTTGTAACTGAGCACCCCGCCGCTGTGGAGGAGGGGCAGTTGCAACTTGTTTGTCACTGAGCTCTGCCGGGTCCTAGTTGCAACTTGCTTGTAACTAGGGGGACCCTGTCGGCGGGACCGAGGGCCAATTTGCAACTTGATTGCAATTGGGAGGGACCCTGTCGACAAGCTAGTTGCAACTTGCTTGTAACTGAGCCCCGTTGGTGTCGAGGGGAGGCGCAGTCACAACTTGCTTGTAACTGAGCTCTGATGGGTCCCATTTGCAACTTGCTTATAACTAGAGTCCCCATTGAGTGGGCCAGTTGCAACTTGATTGCAACCAGGAGAGGGAGGACTCGTCGGCAGGCCAGTTGCAACTTGCTTGTAACTGAGCTCTACTAGGTCCCAATTGCAACCTGCTTGTAAATGAGCACCCATCGGTGTGGAGGAAGGGGAAGTTGAAACTTGCTTATAACTGAGCTCTGCCGGGTCCCAGTTGCAACTTACTCGTAACTGAGCACCCGTCGGTGTGGAGGGGCGCTAGTAACTGAGCTCTGCCGGGACCCAGTTGTAACCGAGCTCCCGATGGGACCCAGTTGCAACTTGATTGTAACTAGGGCCCCGCCCGGGGGCAGTTGCAACTTGAATGCAACCGGGAGACCCTGTTGGCGAACAATTTGCAACTTAATTTGAAAAATTAAGATTAGCTTAAGTGTTTTTTGAGTTGTTGGTTCAATCGAGTTTCAATTGAATTTTTTCAATCCGGCAGTTGCAACTTGCTTGCAACCGAGGGACCCCGATGGCGGTCCAGTTTTGCAACTTGCTTGTAACTAGACCCCCGCCGAGGGGGGTAGTTGCAACTTGATTGCAACCGGGGGGGCCAACTTGCTTGTAACTGAGCTTCCAATGGGCCTAGTTGCAACTTGCTTGTAACTAAGCTCCCGATGGGCCCAGTTGCAACTTGCTTGTAACTAAGCACCTATCGGGGAGGGGCCAAATGCAACTTGATTGCAACCGAGGGAACCCCGTCGGCGGGCTAGTTTGCAACTTGCTTGTAACTGAGCACCTGTCGGGGGAGAAGGGCAGTTTGTAACGGAGCACCCATCGAGAGAGGGGGCAGTTGCAACTTGCTTGTAACTGAGCCCACTGGGAGCCCAGTTGCAACTTGCTTGTAACTGAGCTTCGCTGGGTCCCAGCTGGGGCCCCGCCAAGTGGGGCAGTTGCAACTTAATTTCAATCGAGGGGTCGCCGAGGGGGCCAGTTGCAACTTGATTGCAACCGGGAGGACCCCAGTCGGCGGGCCAATTGCAACTTGCTTGTAGCTGAGCTCCCGATGGGCCCAGTTGCAACTTGCTTGTAACTGTCGGGGCCCAGTTGCAACTTGCTTTGTAACTAGGGTGAGGGGCCCAGTGGCAACTTGCTTGTAAGTGAGCTGCCGATGGTCCCAGTTGTAACTTGCTTATGCTCGAGCTCATGAGGCCTAGTTGCAAGTTGCTTGTAACTAAGCACATGTCGGGGAGGGGGCCATTTGCAACTTGATTGTAACCGGGGGACCGTCGGTGGGCCAATTGCAACTTGATTGTAACTGAGCTCCTGAGGGGGCCCAGTTGCAACTTTGCTTGTAACCGCGCGGGGCCCAATCGCAAGTTGCTTGTAGGGGTGAGGGTCCCACTTGCAACTTACTTGTAACTGAGCTCCCGATGGGTCCAGTTGCAACTTGCTTGTAATTGAGCTCCCGATGGGCCCAGTTGCAACTTGCTTGTAACTGAGCTCCCACCGAGACCTATTTTGCAAGTTTCTTGTAACTAAGCACTTGTCAAGGAGGGGGCAGTTGCAACTTGATTGCAACCGGGGGGACCTCATCGGCAGGCTAGTTTGCAACTTGGTTGCAACTGGGACCCCTCCGAATAAAGGTATTATTCGGAGGGGCATTTGCAACTTGCTTGCAACTGGGACCCCTTCGAAGGGGGCAGTTGCAACTTGATGCAATCGGGAGGGATCCCCGGGCCCCACCGAGGCGGGCATTTGCAACTCGCTTGTAACTACGACCCTACCAAGAGGGCCAGTTGCAACTTGCTTGTAACTAGGGGGGCATCGGCAGGCTTGGCGGCTAGTTGCAACTTGATTGTAACTGGCGCTCCGCCGATTTGATTGCAACCGGGAGGACCCCGTCGGCGGAACAATTGCAGCTTACTTGTAACTGAGCTCCCGTCGGGGCCTAGTTGCAAATTGCTTGTAACTGGGGGTGCACCAAAAGGGTCAGTTGCAACTTGCTTGTAATTGAGCTCCTGATGGGCCCACTTGCAATAACTGAGCTCCCACCGGGGCCTAGTTGCAACTTGATTGCAATTGGGAGGACCCCGTCGGTGGGCCTGTTGCAACTTGCTTGTAACTGGGCCCCGCCAAGGGGGCTAGTTGCAACTTGATTGCTACCGGGGGGACCCGTCGGCGGGCAGTTGCAACTTCCTTGTAACTGGGGCCCCCGCTGAGAGGGGCAAGTTGCAACTTGATTGCAATTGGGGGGGACCCCATTGGCGGGCCAGTTTGCAACTTGCTTGTAACTGGGGCCCTGCCGAGGGGGGTGGGTCCAGTTGCAACTTGCTTGTAAATAAGCTCCCGATGGGCCCAGTTGCAGTAACCGGGCTCCCTTCGGGGCCGTTTGCAACTTGATTGTAACTGATCCCTCGTCGAGCCTCAGTTGCCACTTGATTGCAACTGGTCGCTCTGTCGAGGGGCCAGTTGCAACTTCATTGCAACTAGGGCCCGCCAAGGAGGCCAGTTGCAACTTGTTTGTAGCTGAGCCCCCGTCGTGCCCCCGTCGAGGGATAGTTGTAACTTGATTGTAACCTATCTCCCGATGGGCCCAATTGCAGTAATCAAGCTCCTACTGGGACTGAGTTGCAACTTACTTGCTTGTAACTAGGGGCAGAGTTACTTGCTTGTAACTTGATTGCAAATGGTCAGTATGTTGAGGGACTAGTTGGATCTTGCTTGTAATTGAGCCCCCGTCGAGGGCTAGTTGCAACTTCATTTCAACTAGGGTCCCGTTGTGGGGGGCTAGTTGCATTTTTTGCATTGCATTTTGTAACTTAAATCAATTTGCAATTTTATTGCAACTAAGCCCTCAAAAAAATTCTTGCACAAATATTTTTAACATGATTTTTGCAAATAATCCAGGAGAAATAAATATATTTCTATGTATTAGTTACATTTTTAACATGGAGATGAGTTTTACATGTGGGACCATTTTTTACACCGATGCACATTTTTAGCCTGCGTGTCCACTTTCGCACTGTTTCAAAACAAAGTGGGAGGGGGGAGACAGCTACGGCCACACAGAGGGAAGGAAGGACACGCAAACGAGAAGAGGAGCAGGCCGCGATGGGGGCGGCAGGGGCGACCACGGCGGGGCCGGAAGCGGCGACCGCGAGCGCGATGGTGGAGGCAGCGGCGACCGCGAGCGGGGCGGGTGCACCGGGTGCTACTGCGACGGCGCACTGCTCCGACGTCCGCCAGCTGCCGCCGAGCGGCTCATGCTATCCTGGTACACAACCAGTCGAATCCCCATACTGGTAGTTCCATTTTTGAGCTTGCGATGGTGTATGGACAAATCTAGGAAGATTGTACGGTTTATATTTGTAGATCTTGTGAGGGATTGCAATATTTGTTCATGTTTTTGTGCAGAAATTTTGTTCCTATTTCCAAATCGACAGAGTCAAATTAGCTTTCAAGGAAGTAAAATTAACAAGCTAAGCATCACGCCTGAGGTTCCGCCCTAGCTATATCTACATGTAGCGATGCCAGATCGACGGCGAGGCGAGCAATCTGACTATGCAGGTGTCGGACAGTCAAGGACGGTGTGCTGTTGTATGGGTCTGTGAATGTATGGTCGGGTGGGTATGCAGTAGCGTTACAAGTGTGCCCAGTGAGTTTGTGTGGAGAGTGCTGCGTTTAGTTTCGATTCTGCAGGCTTAGCTTCATGTCCACTTTTATTCACTACCTGCCATGCCGGTGCTGGTCAGGCAGAAGAAGCTTAATTAGCTGTAATCACTCTGTTCTGTAATGCTGCTTGCATACATATATATGGTGCCAATCTTGTTACAAAATCGCTAGTTGCTTGCACTCTATTCTGTAATCACTCTGTTCTGTAATGCTGCTTGCACACATATATATGGTGCCAATCTTGTTACAGATATATAGTTGAATGACAAATACTTGTTAGTAGGATAATACTTGTGTATCAGCCCAAGGCCCATTTAGTGTTTAGCAGAACAGTCTTTCAGTGAAGGACAAATGAATGAAGGAGTATATATGTGTTCTTATGCACATCTGTATTCATATGTAGTAATATTATGTTTGCATTTTTTCATACATCTGCTAAGCTTCTTTAATTTCCAGCAAAGTTCACTGTCAACTTACAGCTGCTAGGAAACTTGGTTTCTACCTGCTACATTTCATAATAGAACATCAACCTGATGATTTGAAACAATGGATACATGTCATAATTTATGTTTTTTTATCACAGGTCATACAACAATGGATACAGTTCAACTTCAACAAGATCAAGAAAGTGAGTTGAATAATGAATATAATTCACAAACAGATTTGTCTCAAAAAGAATTGGTTGAAGATATTAAGAATTGGGTAAGCACCTTAGTTCATATGGTCCACTAATATTTCCTGTTTTGATAATTTTGGCTGTATTTTTTCTAATTATATCATTTTCTTGATGGGCTAAATATATTGATTTTATTTAGTGCTCTGAGAACAATTATTTGTAGATGGTCTTAATATAACTGCATCTTTTATGCTTTGTTTTTGTAGCTGGAGAAGAGTGTTGAAAGAAGAATAAAGAGAAGAACAACCAACAAAAGAAAAAGAAAGGTATATCAAGTGCTCAAGCCATTATTCATCTGCTTTATATTTTCTGTTCTTTTTCCTTATTTTTCAGCCGACTTCTATATTTGGAAATAAAGTTTATTGATATTACAAACCCACTGACTTTTTTACACAGGAAAAAGTTAACTTAGTGGATGAAGAAGAAGGATATGATGATGACACTAAAGCATACAGCAGATAAAGTGTGCCGTATGTTTACTTGGTGTTGCAGAGTATCACAAGTTCAGAACACAGAAAAGGTCTTGTAAAGCAGATGGGTTTTGAAGACATGTTGGAGCTTGATGATTGCAATGTTCCAAGATTATTTGCTCAATGGATTATAGACAACACAAAACCGGAAGAAGGAGTAATTAGGATTGGAGAGAATTCAATATCCAGCAACCCCGAGTCTTTTCAGGATGTATTGGGAATCCCTACAGATGATTTGCCAGTTGAGACTGATGAAATGATAGGAAAGGCAAGTTTTCTTGAACTGTTTGGATTATCTGAGATACCATCTATTAGATACTTCGGAGACAAGATTATCAACGAAGAGAATCTGCCAGATGCTGAGTTCTGCCGCTGTTTCATGTCTATCATACTTGGTGCTTTCTTATGTCCAAACTCCTCAACAAAACCAAGCACAAAATATCTCGGAGCACTAGTTGATGTAGATAAAATAAAGGATCGTAATTGGGCTAAGTTTGCTTATGATTGGTTCATTTGGTATGTGACCAAATATCTCAAAGAAAGAAGCAAGCAAACCAAGGGTACAATAACACTAGGGGGCAGCATCTACCACACAGCGGTACATAATTCTTTTGGACTGTTGTTTTTAATTGAGTTGTTTCATCACATGTATATTTTCTGATTGATCATTTTTGTTCTTTTATTTTTTTTCATGTAAAGGTACGGTACCTTCATTTCATTGAGTTTGGTTCAATTAAGTTGCCTCCAACTCTGCCAAGAATACGTGTGTGGAAAGGAAAGCTCATAAAACATTTCAGTGAGTTGGATAAAGGAAAAGATGGGAAGTATGGCTCTTCTACTGTAAGTTATTCTTCTTTTATTTTTCTGCAAATACTATCTCTAGATGACAATGTATGCTACATACTAATTTGTGCCTTATCTTTTTTTGTTGTAATTTTTCAGATAAAAGAATTCTGTCAAACATGCTATGCAGCTCCTGCAATCATGAGTACCCCAATGGCTGCTGATCACAACATCTTCAAGGCCAAGATTGAGAAAGCTGTTGGAGAACGATTGACACAACAGGTTTTTTTTTCTGTTTTTCATTTTTGTGTTTGTCTAATATTTTGAATTGATTTTTTTGGGTCAAACTCAGTTACTAGAATTCTCTACATAAATTTTTTCAATCTTTATTCTGTTTGAATAATACCTTTTTCAATGTTTCTTTTTTACAGGTCAAGGATGAAATTTTTCAATCAATCCAGAGCCATATGGTTGACTCAAACAAAGAAGCTTATTCAAACGCTCAAAGTGTTGTTCTGGATATACTCAACATTGTAGTAGATGAAGGTATAACCAAACCAAACTCTGAAACAACTCAGTTAGTAGAAACTCAAGGAAGCACACATGAAACTGATGTAGAACAAGGTATTATTTATTCTGTTTTCTATGATTTTTTATTCCTGCCAAAACATGATATATTAATGTTGATTCTCTGAACATCCACTTAGTAATCCATCTTTTCCATATTCTTTCTTAATATCAGAATTCAACGAAAGCAAAAGGATACGTCTGACACACGATGACAAGGATTTGAATTTGAAAACTTCTCCTGAAGGCCTGATCAATTTTGCTGATGTACGACACATTTTTATTCTCCTTTACTATAAATTTATTTGTTATTTTATTACAATTGTCTCTTTTCTTTTTAACAAAACTGTAACAATAGTCTATATGCATTGTTTTGTTATTTTTGACTCATATCTAACTGTACATACCACAGGACCATGTTACAAAAAGTGATAATGCAGAAGAAACTGTTGTAGCTTGTACTCTGCATCATAGGAGATGCATTAGTCTGAACCACATGCCATCTGTAGATGATGGAAGCACTTCATCATTTACAAGGCCTGACAGGCAGGAGCAGTTGTCAATAGATAAACCCAATAATGGTATTTTAGCTGCAACTTCCAATATTTTTTTATGCATTACTGTCAAACTACTATTATTACTTTTTGAATTTTTCAAACAAGAGAGACCACTAAACATTTGAATACCAAATATATTTGAATCTAGCTCAAGCGGAGGCTAAACTAAAAGATATTGCATTGGCAGAACCAACCACTGGACGCATTGGTAAATTGTGTTTCTTAATTTTCTTTTCCTATGCACGAATAATAGGCTGTAACTAAATTCATGTTGGCTGCTTTTTGTTGTTTTTGTTCTGATTATGCAGATCCAGGAACAGAATCCATAGCGCATCTTTCACGGAAAGAATATCTGAAGGAAGCTCGTAAGAAATATTTCTTCAAGGACTCCTCATTA
Source organism: Avena insularis (assembly GCA_023614405.1). Lineage (NCBI taxonomy): Eukaryota > Viridiplantae > Streptophyta > Magnoliopsida > Poales > Poaceae > Avena > Avena insularis. The sequence continues at coordinate 158,552,059 of CM042694.1, read as the reverse complement.
CCTTCATTCAGATTGTTTGAACATGAAGATGACAACGGCAAATACATTGAGGAAGTAGAACTTTGGAGGACTCTTGGAGCAAGTTCACAACCTCAAGATGAGGTTACTTCTGTTTTATCCTTTTTCTTTTGTTGCTTGTTGAACTTTTAGGTGATATGAAATGAAGAATTTTGTTTGATGTGTAAATCTTCCCTTTTTCAGAACGAGCAAAACGAGGATATTCTTATGCAAAGTGAATCAGAGAATAATCAAAACAATCAAAGTGAGGTCAACAAGTGTGGACAGAAATTAAATCTGCCACTGCAGATCAACAACAAAACTCAGTTCCAGGTTTGTATTTTTGCATCTATCATATTAATTTTACAAAACATGCAGCACCTAAATATAATTTTCTTATTCTCTCTCACTTTCTTTTACTTTTGAAGGCAAACAGAAGTTATGTTTATTCTCCACCTAAGACCAAATCTCCAACTTACAAGGTTATTTTTTTCTCTTTCCCACCATGTTTCCATAGTTTTACCATTGTGTTTAGTGATACACTTGCAGAATAACTCTCTCTGTTCTTTTCTTTTTTATGTGCTATCACTGTTTCTTTTTACCTTTGTTAATGATTTTCAAAAATTGCAGAGAACTACAAGCTCCGATTTTGAATTTAGTTCAATACAATGTGCTCAACGACTAGCAAGTTGTAGTATTCCACAATACGAAAGCAAAAAGGCTGCAACAGAAAACGAAATAGAAGAATTGATCAACCTAGATGTGAGATTATTTTTCCTGTATTTTCATCCATACATTTTTCAGACTACCTGTTTTCTCTATTTTTATGTTTTCCCTGTTTGTGTTTCTTACTACTATTTTTTCTACTTGTTATTCAGCCTTCTGAACCATCAAAGCTTTTGTCAAATAACGAGCTCCCAGCGAGATGGAATATAGCAGGAAGGAAATTGTTTCAAGATGAATCTGAGATGACTCCGATATCAAAAATTCAGAAGCTAAAAGAACCTGTGAGCTTATCAACTTTTTTCAGTACCTAATTTTTAGTATCATTACTGCAACTATCTTCTATGCAAGTTAAAATAATTACACATCAAAATATATGTTATAATCCAACTAGCTTTGTTTGAAACATCAAATTTTTAGTGTTAATTTTTTTTGCCAATGGCAAAATGCAACTAGCGTTTTTGATTGAACTTGTGTGTTCATTTCAACAATTTTTGCTTTTTATGTACAAATGTACCTTATAATGAACTAGATTTTGTTTCTGAACCTGTGCTCTTTTGTTGCAGGTGTCTCCCCCAGAAGTTGAATTCCTTTGCGAAAAACTCAAGAAAATGTCACCTGAAGTACAATTCTTAGGTGAAAGATCAAACAGAGACGTGCCATCTTTACCAGAAGTACAATTCTTGGGTGAAAGGTTTTTCAAAAGTGCCTGCAATGACATGGCAACAAGAAGCGATGATATGTATAACGCTGGATTGACCTTAGGGAGTAATACTGTATCAACAGGGAAGGAGAACGTACCCCCAAAGCGAGTTGTTAAACCCAGTTATATCATAAGATCACCTTTCGAGAATACTACCAGAAGTTCAATTGAGCCACACGAGATGATCATATATGAAACAATAACGACACTATGTGATGACCCTGATTACCGAGAGTAAGCAATACTACTTTGTTAGTTTTTGTTCAACTCTGCAAATTGCTTGTGTTCTAATAGTATCTTCTTTTTTCAATCATTTTAACTATGTTTTTTGTACTTTCTTTTCTCCTCAATCAAAACAGTAGATGGATTATCAACATGAACAATTGTAGAGTGTCATTAGAACAGCTCGGAACGTCAATGAAACAAGATGGATGGGTGGGGGCATGGGTCATTAATGCTTGCTGTCGCAAGATTTTCAAGGATAACCATCCACGATTCTCAAACAAACATTTCTTCTTTTCTTCTTCCACACCTCGGCAGTAAGTTTTTTTCTCTTGGATACCGTTGAATGCTTTTTTACTTTCTTGGCAACATACAGTTGGTACTCAATATGTTAATATTCATTATATTTTTATTAAACAGGAATATTTCCTCGAAAAATGGCCTAGCGATTACATGAAGAATGTTTGGAATAAGAATGTAATTAAAAATTTCAAGGCTGCTGATTCAGCGAAAAAGTTGCAACAATCTGAAAGGGTAATTTTGCTTACACTGCACATTCTATTTTGTTTTTTTAGAGTATGATCATTTTAATCTATATAAACACTAATTTAACTTTTCTGCAAAATGTAGTTAAACTTCCCATCTTTGTATGACAATCACTGGTTTGTGTTTGCGGTTGATATGAAGGCCCGAAAATTCTTGTTTCTTGATTTACTATATGGAGAAAGTAGTCCACTGCATCAGAAAGTTGACAACATGCTGGTATGTTTGTATCTTCAAACACAGTCACACCTAACTATTTTTATTGGGTATCCCTGAGACCTACGCACGTCCCATTACAATTTTTGCTAATTTAATGTTCCTGATTTCTTATATTTTTTCTATTTTGTTGCTACAGGTTATAAATTTCATAAATACATGGAACGAATGCAATCTAAAAGATATGCATTTCGAGAACTTTGGCAGAATGTTTCCAAATTTGCCAAAACAGAAAACTTCGTACATAACTTCTTTAGTTTTGTTATATATCCTTCTTATGAATTAGCAATGATTCTATATTATATTAACATATCCAATCCAAAACAGCAATGATTGCGGAATCTTCACTATCAAGTACATGCAGAAGTATTGCACAAGGAACCCACATTCTTGCTCATTTTCAGCACAAGACATACCAGAGTCCCGTGTTAGAATTGCAATAGACACACTATTCAATGACTACAACTCAGAAATCAGTCAAATGGATTTCATAAGCACGTTTGACATACAAGTAATTTTCTTTTTTCATTTTTGTTTGACAATATTCATTGAACTATTCTATGTGTTCTTACTACTCTGCTTTTTTGTTGGTTTTAATAGGCTTACAAGAACAAGAAGAGGAATATGTAGTGAAAAATCTTTTTCTACTAACACATGGGGTAAGCACTGTATGTAAAAACAGTTTTCTACAAACTCAAATCTGTAGATTTTATATAGTATATAACACAAAGGCAATTTTTTGCAATGTTTTTCAGAGGAAAGTAAATTCACCACCAACAGTAGAGTTTGTACCTTACAAACAACAACAAGCAGAGATAAAGTCGAAGATCTTTTTTCTGATGTTTTTTGTGCATCTCAAACTAGTGTTATATACTCATGAGGGAAGCACTTGTAATATCATGGACATGAGCTTTCTTTTTTAGTTTCTTTTTCTGTGCTTTTGCGATGTTGTGGGAAACAAACGCGTAAAACAATATGCCTGCTGTTTTTCATATATGATTATAGTATGGTATGAATATATCTCAAATTTGGAAAATCTTCAAGTAACCTATGTTATGAATATATCTCAAATTTGCGAAAGCTTCAAGTAACCTATGTGTGCAGATGTTTTTTTTTGCCTTTTTTAGTATTTTTTTTGTATGTTGTGCATTAACAGGACTAAGCATTTTTAATATTTTTCAATACTCTATAATAGCATGTGGAAATTAATGAAGAAATTTACAGTATGAAGAACAGTTCAAAAGGTACACATGAAAAGATCGTTCACATATGTCATATTTATTATCTTCATCCCTAGACTAATGTATTAACATTAAAATGTTTCTCTTTTTATGCAAATGATGAGGAAGGATACAAATTTCTGTTTTTTGCTGATGAACCAATGGCGAAGTAAGCTTGCAGATCACAACAAAGGTACACAATGAAAAAAAACTCATGTATTTTCAATATTTCTTTTTCTTGTATTAATTATGAATTCAAAATTAATTGAAAGATGGAAAATAGAGACATAAACCAAGCAATAGGTTTTTGCATTTTGTTCTGCATAGAGATGAAAATCAGCAGGCATATTGTTTTGCATTAATTCTTGAACAAAACATAGAGATGACGAAATGTTATCAGATGTACATTGTTCACAACTAAAACCTTGTTGACCACAAAAAAAAAGACATAGTTTACAAATTTCTCTCGCTTGTGTATTAATCGCATGTATCTTCTTTCACAACTCCATAGGACTCACTTGTCCTTTTGACATGTTCTTTGATTTGGTTTCCTCTGTTTTTCCATAACTCTCTTTATGTTTTTGCGCACTCGAACCTGCAGAACAAATACAAAAGAATTAAATCAGCTAAGCACACATAAGTTCCATTCTATTTTTTATATTAAACATTTAAAGTATCATGCTTGAAGCCTTTTTGCTTGCGGTTTTCTTGTCAAAAGTAGACTTAGGTAGATGCTTCGACTTGCACGTTGCATAGTTGTGTTCATGTGAACCACAATGGCTGCAAGTTATCTTCTGTTTTGTTCTGATTTGTTCAGCTAAAGTTTTATGCCGTCCAGCTATAGTAGGGCGCCCTCTTGGCTTAGCAACATCAGGATTATGAAGAATATTCGTGTAGCCATCATCAATTATCAGAGGCTGCCTAACTGCTTCATTTGACTCCTTCTTTCTTAGCAGCTCTTCTTGCTCCTCAGCTATACTAATTGCATCCAGCTTCTCATGTATCTTTTTAGCTTCTTCCACAACCATTAGATACCTCTCATTTGATTTAGAGCCATCAGATGCAATGTCAATAAGCCTATCGGACAATAGACTGAACCTAAGGTGGCTGTCTTTCTCTGTGAGCTCCATGGGCAGATTGAACTTCTTATCTCTTATGGTTTTTCTCTCCTTTGGCTTCCACCTGTTGAGAAAATATTTTTCTGGCAGCTCTTACATGTTGAGGTTCACAAGAACACGAAGTATGTGGCTGCAAACAATGCCATCCTTCTGAAATTTGCAACAAATGCAAGAGAAATCTTCTTGCGGTAAATTAACCAGGACAATATACCGTCGAGGCCTAAATTCTTTTTCTGCAAGCATTCTTGTTTTATAAACTTCATATCTCTGATTCTTAACCACCTCATCAACATGTAGTTTGCTTGTGAACTTAAGCTGAATTTGGAACTTATAAAATATTTGCCGGTTGTAGATACTACCTGCCTGTATCTCAATCTCACTACTGAAATGATAACTAGGGATAGTGGTCCTAGTAATTGAGTCCTGCTCTTTCTCCTTTTCCTGAATTGCTTCACATATCCTCTGATATTCACTCAAGAAACTAATGACACTGTAGGTTGCACCTACATTGTCTTTGAACACAGAATTAGTGCCTTCACTTCTAGCAGTCGAGTGTATTAAAGGGAAAAAATCCTTCTTGAAATAAACAGGAACAAATCTATGCCTGTTATCCCACATTGCTTTGAAATATTTGAGGTGTGCAACATCATATCTTTGAATCATCTACGGCCACAACAATTCAAATTCTTCTACAGTCAATGAGTTCTGCAAGATATCCGAGAAGTCTGCATGTAAGTCTTTCTTGGTAGCAAATGATCTTCCACACTTTTCCTCGGCTTTCTTGCGTATATGGAAAAAGCAAAATCTGTGCACTGTGCTGGGGAAAATTGCAGATATTGCTTTACCCATTGACACGCACTGATCTGTGATGATTGTAGTAGGATCCTTGTTTCCCATACATACTCGGAATGTTTTAAACAACCATTTAAAAACATCAATAGTCTCGTTCTGAACAAATGCACAAGCAAACAAGCAATTGTTTCCATGGCCTGTTACACCTACAAACGGTGCAAAGGGGAGGTTGTATCTGTTGGTCTTATAAGTTGTGTCGAAGCTAACACAATCTCCATACAAGTCATACATTTTTCTTGAATGTTCATCTGACCAGAATATACTTAGCACCTTATTTCCCTCACCAAGTTGGAAGTCATAGAAGAACCTTGGGTCAGCTTGCTTTCTTTTCCTGAAGTACTCCAACACTTGGGTCATGTCATTCTGCCGGCACTCATTCCTCATAGCTGTTCGCACATTGCTGACATATTTTTTTGTGTAAGGAAGAGCACCAACTCCACCTATTAGGTATGCTAGGATTCCCATTATTTTCCTTGTGGGTAATTTGACTGAATTGAATGTGCGGATGAAAAGCTTCTCTTGTTCAGTCATATGCTTATGAGACCTAAGAAACTTTGTCTCATCCGGTGGGCTCAACTCATGATTGTGTTCAAGATCCACTGAAATGACCACCCATTTACCATTCCTTAGTGAAACAACCATCTTAGCCAGGCAACCTGTTATTTGTACAACGTTAGATCTTCTTCTTTTCTGTGTTTCAACTTGGACAACCCCTGTTCTCTCTTGTTTTCTTTCTTGCCTTTGTTTCTTTCTTGCATTCAAAGTATCCTGATCAGGAATCTTTCCTGATTTGTTGCATGAAAAGGTAGAACGTGTATGCCCAGCACTACCTGCTTTTTTTGCATGATAATTTCCAGCTTTCTTTACTGAAAAGCCACATATTGCAGCATACTCATTGTAAAAATGATAAGCTTCTTCATCAGAATCAAAAATCATGCCAAGATGTGGAGTATGCTGACGACGGACTTCTTGACAGCAGGATTCTTCATTTTCAAGCTCCAGGAAATCTTCAATATCTTGCTGTGAGAGAAGCTCAACAGGTTCTTTAGCTCCTTCTGTTTGAGCATGGCTTCCTACAGCAGAAGCACTTGCTAGATCAGAAGAACTTGGTTGTTCAGAAGTACAAGCATTTGGTGGTTCTTGAACAGTAGTAGCATTTGATGGGTCTTGATTAGTGGAAGCATTTGGTGGGTGTCCATCACCAAATATATCATACTCTTGTGGTGCTGGATCATCCCATTCTCCATCCGAATTATCCGCGTTGTGTGGTATGTTCTGATCAAAGTAAGAATTAGATGCATCATCTTCATGGAACATGTCCGCGGTTTTCATTGAATTATCTTGTAGTTGATCATAGCATTCATCCTCTTCTTCCATACCAGCATTGCCATCAAAATATCTACCAGTGATCATATATAGCCTGTTCTGCATATTTTGGTTTCAAAATAAAATAAGCTAACAAGCAACAGAATGAAAACTTAGAAAACATAGTTCTGCATATCTTGGTTTCAAAGTAAATAGCTTTGTTCTTGTTCTCCAAATTTTGGTACCTCATCTGCTGCTGGATCTTGTAAGGATTTGTTGTAATGTTCTGCTTCAGCTGACATCTCGACTCCAAGCAACATTTGTGTATAAGACAAACCATGTCCTTCATAATAATTAACCTGAAATCAAAATATATCTTCTTACATTTGTCTGCAGGTCAAATATGTTTTATGCAGTCTGCCAACTAAATGCGTCCACATATCATATTATTGTTCAAATGGTGCTTCAAATTTCAGTTGTTATTTATATAGAAGGTTCATTTGCCATGTGTTGTTTGGTCTTTAAGTTCAACAGATTGACTTGCATTGTTGTTATTATATAGAAGCACATGAACAGATTGAGTTGCATCAAGTTGTTTTACAACAACAACAGATTGTTCATGTACTGATTGACTTTGCATTAAGTTGTTTTTTCAAAAGAATCATGCCCACAGTATGCCCACAAATTGACTTTCAGTATGTAATAAGTACATGTCTATGTAAGTACCTTAGATGTTTGCTGCTGTGTTCCAATTAGATAATCACCATAGTCCTGCATTATTTCTGCACAGAAAATAATCATTTTTGCTGATGTGAAATCAACTTTCTTCAGAGAAAACAGATTAAGAATGTGATCTGAAAGAAAGGAGATGGATTTTCTAACCTTGGTAAGTAGTTGGTGTTGCTGTGTCCATGATACCTGGAGATAATTACAGAATGTTCATTTAATTTTCACCAGATTTCTGACCAGATCTTTACCACCAGTGTTGATTAAGAACAAGGAGTACAGGGAGAGGGACTGTCTAGGTCTCAGTAGGTGATTTTTCCTCTTACCTGGGTACGTGCTCGTTGCTCCTCCATGTTTATGTGGTTCTCCTTCCCCGGACATGATTCTCAAGTATCGTTTCTTTTTATGGAGATTTCGTTTTCTTGGAGAAGGCTCTGGTGAGACGGGGAGGAGGACAAAGGAGGCAGAGTAGGTGGGGGTACATATGTAATATCACAGCATGTTTCTGGACACTTCCTTCAAATACAAGACAAAAGCCCAACAAATAATATAACATATAGCCCAATCAACAGAAACAGAACAGGAAAAGCCCAGGAACAGGATACTAGTTGAGCGCTGGGCTTAAAGGGGGAAACACGATGTGTTCAGATTTTCTGCTGACATTATGCGACTGAGACTTAGTTAAGTCTCAGTCGCCTGAGACCTAGGCATGCCCATATAAATAATAGGGTTGTCAAAAAAGTTCGGGGCTCGACAAACTATGCGAGTTTGGCGCGCTAACCGCTTTGGCTCGAGTTTGAATCCTCTCTCTAACAAACCAAGCCCGAGCCTGTTTTCGAGCTCGCGAGCTTAGACGAGCCGAACTCAAAAGGTTCGATAAAGCTCGTGATTGCGTGCTGGCTTTTCAATTTTCTCAGCAACAAAAAGCCCATCCGTGGGAGTTGTACAGTCGGCGGGAGACGATATATATCCCCAATCACCAATTCTAATCCCCTGCCTCATCAGCTGCCATTGCTTCCGTCGAGAATCGAGATGGTTCCGTCGGCACCGCTTCACCTGCCGGTGTGATTCCGAGGCCAACGCCGACGCCGCCCTCCTTCCACTCTGGCGTTTTCTTCCACTGATCTGCACGTCACACCCGACGGCCGACACCTGAAGCTGAACCTTCTCCTGCCCGGCAGCTGCATCGGGAGGTCCACGCAGGAGATCGTCCAGGTCTGTACTAGTTCAGTGATGTATTTCTTTCTACTCGTCCCACTAATTTTTTTCCTATTAGTACGTCTTGGATCTAGGCCTTACATGCACCACCGATAGGTTATGGCAACATCTAGTTAGTCCCTACCTCTGATTGAAAGGAAACAAGATGGAAACGATGCTTACAGGCAGATTTTGAACTACATCAACTGGACAATGATTATCTTTTCCCCAATGTATATTTTCATAACGATTGTGCTACTTCAAGTTTTCATGGTCCTGCACGTAATGTAGAACAGTTTAGCCTAGTTGTTGAGATACATGTGATTCATATCCTTGCTATTCCCGGTACTTCAGTCTCATCAGAGTCTGCTTTTAGTACCGGTGGTCGAGTGATTGATGACTACCGTAGCTCTTTGCTCCCATCCACCGTGCAATGTTTGGTATGTCCACAAAGAAAAGGATATGATAAATTATACTTTCTCCGTCTCAAAATAGGTGTCGCAGATTTGTCAAAATTTGGATAAATCTAGACACTACTTAGTATATAGATATATCCAACTTTTGAAAAAAAGAGACATCTATTTTGAGACGGAGGGAGTATGTGTCATTTTCTTTTCTTTATACCAAAAAAATGGCGATACTTTTGTATAATCCAGTTTTTTTTTCCTTTGTTGCACAGGAGAAGGATGCTAATTCTATTCCACTGGTATTAGTTGAAGCAGATTCCTTGGACGATAATTAGTCACTTCGGCTAAGATAGGGTGAGTACGTTTTTTTTATCCATTGGAACGTGTGGTATGAAATAGTTCTTTGGTTTTGATAACCTGAAAGCCAACTTTCCGTGCAGGTACCCTTTTGTTATGAATAAGTTAATAAAAAAGATCATCAGTATAAGCCATGGAGGCGGATCGGAGCACCGAGGGAGTGGAAGCTGGAAGCCACGTTCTGTAGCTGCACTTCTCCTTCGAATATTAAGTGATCTCTTATATAATTAACAGTCTTGTTATGTGGGACTTCCACTTATATTAAGACTGCTATTATTATGCCATATGTTGTAAGACTGCTAAAATATTGGTGCTGGCATGTTGCCACCGTATTACTATTATGTGAGACTATGAGCCATTTCTGCTGCACTAATGTTGTTTTCAAGCTTTACTATTTTCTTGCGATGTAGCTGCCTGTCTATCTTTATATGTACTAAAATTTTCTTATCGAGCTTCAACAAACCAAGCTCAAGCCTACTCGAGATTTGGTCGAGCTGAACTCGAGCTTAGATGTAGGCTCGAAGGACAATCTAGGCTCGCTCGAGCTCGGCTCGAGCTTCTACCGAGTTGGAGCCGAGCCTAACAGTGTCTGCTCGAGTTCGGCTCGTTGACAGCCCTAATAGGTAAGAACCCTTTATTATTTCCGTCTATTTTAAAAGATTTATATCATTTCCAATCAATAATATGTTATCCATATATAATATTAGAAATGCCACAGTGCCCCTACTCACTTTCTTATAAATACAAACTTCTATGTAACTTTGGTAAAATTCAAACCCTTTGATCACCTCATCAAAGCGGAGATTCCAACTCCGGAATGCATACTTCAGTCCATATATGGATCGCTAAATCTTGCATACCTTGCCATCATCCTTAGGATTGATAAAACCCTTTGGTTGTATCATATACAACTCTTTTTCAATATTACCATTGAGGAACATAGTTTTGACATCCATCTGCTAAATTTCATAATCGAAAAATACAACAATTGCTAACATAATCCTAATCAACTTTAACATTACTATGGGAGAGAAAGTCTCATCGTAGTCAACTCCTTAAATTTTTCGAAACCCCTTTGCGACAAGTCGAGCTTTATAGATGGTCACATTACCATCAGCGTCAGTTTTCTTCCTAAAAATCCATTTATTCTCAACGGCCTTTCGGTCAAGAGGTAAGTCCACCAAGGTCCAAACCTGGTTTTCGTACATGGATCCCATCTCGCATTGCATGGATTCTAGCCATTTGTTGGAATCCAGGCTCATCATCGCTTTTTCATATGTCGCAGGATCTCATTTTCATCTACCATGAAATTCCTGACAGGATTTCCGTATAGTTCAGAAACTGCTTGTGTCCTGTTTGACCTGCAAGGTTTGGTAGTGTCCTCATTCGGAGTTTCGTGATCTTTATCATTAGTTCTCTCTTCATTCGGTGAAGTTAACTCCAGAACAATTTCCGATGCTGCGCCACTCTCCATTTCATGAAGAGAAGATTCAATAACCTCTTTGAGTTCTACCTTCGGACTACTCACACCTTTCGCGAGAAACTCCTTCTCTAAAAAGGATCAATTCTTGGTAATAAAAACCTTGCCCTCGGATATGTGATAGAAGGAATACCCAATTGTTTCTTTAGGGTATCCTATGAAGACGCATTTTTATGTTTTGGATTTGAGTTTATCAAGTTGAAGTTTATTCACATAAACATCACATCCCAAACTTTTATAAATGACAACTTTGGTTTGTTTTCAATCCATAATTCATATGGTGTTGTTTCACGGGTTTAGACGGTGTCCTATTTAAAGTGAATGCAGTTATTTCCAATGCATAACCCCAAAACAAAAGTGGCAAGTAAGTTAGAGACATCATAGATTGAACCATATCCAATAAGGTACGATTACGATGATCTGATACACCATTACGCTGTGGTGTTCCGGCAGTCGTAAGTTGTGAAACTATTCCACACTCTCTCATGTGTGTGCTAAACTCGTAACTTAGATACTCACCTTCACGATCAGATCACAGAAATTTAATCTTTCTATAATGATGATTTTCCACTTCATTCTAAAATTTCTTGAACTTTTCAAAGATTTCAAACTTATGTTTCATCAAATAGATATACCCATATATACTCAAATCATCCATAAAAGTAACAAAATAATGATATCCACCTCGCGCTGACACACTCATTGAACCACATACATCAGTATGTATGATTTCCAATAAATCTATTGCCCATTCCATTGTACTAGAAAACATGGTTCTAGTCATCTTACCCATAAGGAAATGCCACATATATGCAAATATATCATCATTAATTTAATCCATTTGACATCTACATTATGAATATGTGTATTACGACTATCAAGATTTAAAAAAAAACCATTCATCATAGGTGCATGATCATAAAAGAAATTATTCATATAAATCGATCAACCATTGTTTTCCGACTTAAAGGAATAACCGTCTTGCATTAAACATGATCGAGATACAATGTTCATGCTCAATGCAGGCACCAAATAACAATTATTAAGGTTTAAAACTAATCTAGACGATAAATGGAGAGGCAACGTTCTGACGACGATCACATCAACTCGTGATCTATTGCCGACACGCATCATGACCTCATCCCTTGCTAGTGGTCGCCTATTCCGTAGCCCCTGATTCAAGTTACATATATTAGCAACCGATCCAGTATCAAATACCCAGGTGCTACTACGAGTACTAGTTAAGTACACATCAATAACATGTATATCAAATATACTTTTGTTCATCTTGCTAGCCTTCTTGTCTGCCAGATATTTGCGCAGTTGTGCTTCTAGTGGTCAGTCCCCTTACAATACTAGCACTCGGTATCAGGATTAGAACTAGATCAGGTCTTCTTCTCAGGCGCATCAACATATTTGCCGACCGTTTTGAAGTTACCCTTATATTTACCCTTCTTGTCCTTCTTGAAACCGGTGGTCTTATTTGAAGGAAATATGTCCTGAGAGGCAATAATAAAGTTGTTATTATGTATTCCTTATATATGATAGATTTTTATTTTGCATGCGCCGGCCATGGAGAGAGGGGTCACCCCCTCCTCCTATAAAAGGCCACCCATTCCCTCCTTCATCCTCACACCTCCTTGTGAAGGATCTCTCTCCCCCTCTAGAATTATTCCCCCATGGTCTCGGATTAGCGAGATACATGTTCCCGGTGGCATTTCGTCTGGAAGGAGTTGCTGCTTCCTCTAGATCGCTGGAGCAAGGAGGTGGAGGTTGTCCGGTGGCTTGAACATGTGTGCGAGTGCGGATGCGCTGCTGAGTTGCGGCGCTCGGACTTCCTCACGATCTTGAGATCGGCAAGTGTACGACTACATCAACCACGAGTTCCTACTCGTTAACAAAGCTCGTTGTCTACGAGGGTAAGTTCTCATTGGATGTATGTCCACCCGTTGCTTTGTACCTAGTAGATAGATCTTGGCGTGTAGTTCACACCGTACGGAAATTTTTATTTTCTATGCTGCGGACCCAACGGTGGTATCAGAGCCTGATCTATACATAGGTGCTTAGCACGGGTAGTACACAAATGTTTATATGTGGGCGATGATGATCATGTTATTGGATCTTCTATGTATTTTAGATATTGGTGTTATAGTGGGATGAAGCGGCCCGGACCAACCTTACATGTCATCGTACATGAGACCGATTCCACGACTGACATGCAACTTGTTTTGCATAAGTGGCTGGCGGGTGTCTGTCTCTCCTACTATAGTCAATATCTGATTTACAACGTGTTGCTAATAACTTAGTTATCCTCGTTGTGGTTCATGTTCATAGGTGAGAACGGTTCTATCTCCGAAAGCCCTAAGCCACGTAAAACTTGCAATTGATAAATTAGAGGCGTCCAGTTTAGATCGTTGCTGGGCTAGTGTATTGATATGGTATTGTTATAAGTAGATGTATGATAGATACTCTTACAACACATTCAACGTGTAAGTTCCATAGACCTTGGCCTTACACACAAAGGAATGATAGAGATCATACCATGATGCAAATGATAGAGATCAAATGCATGGACCATATCATCTCACTTTACACATTAGATGTTAGCATCTTATACTGCTAGTTTGGCGCTTTTGGTAGCATTGTAAGATGATCCCTCATTTAGATATCAAGATAAAAATGTGTTCTTCCTTGAGTATGCACCGTTCTATGGATCGTGTTTCGAGACATCACGTGATGATCGGGTGTACTCGACTCTACGCTTTCATACAACAGGTGTAAGACAGTTTTACAGACGCGAGTACTAAGGTTCTTACTTGGCGAGCCTAGCATGTATAGACATGGCCTCGGAACACGGACCGAAAGGTTAAGCATGAGTCATATGGTTGACATGATGCCCATATAGATGCTCGCCTTTGAAGCTACACCGACTCACGTGATGATCGGACTTGGTGTAGTGGATTTGGTTCATGTAATCACCAAAAAGGCACGAGGGATGTCGTTTTTGAGTGGGAGTTCATTAGTAATTTGGATTAGTTGAACTCAATCTATCATAAACTTAGTCTAAATAAACTTTACAAATTCTGTTGTAGATGGCACCACCTGCTTTTAATTTCAATGTGTTCATGGAGAAAGAGAAACTTGCTGCGAATGGTAGCAACTTCACCAACTGGGCTATGAATTTGAGGATTCTCCTCACTGCTGCACAAAAGCAATATGTGCTAGATATGCCTCTAGGCCCCCCACCAGCTCCTGATGCCCCTGACAAGGAAAAGAATGTCTATGTGACTCGTCAGGAGGACCACAACTTAGTTCATTGCGGCATACTGTATGGGCTAGAGCCAGAACTTCGAAAGCGTTTCAAAAATGGCAATGCCTTTGATACCATGGGAGAATTGAAAATTATTTTCGATACCCATGCTGCCGTAGAGAGTTATAATGTTACTGAAAAGTTCTTTAGCTGCATGATGGAGGAGAACAACTCCGTTAGTGAGCATGTACTCAAAATGTCTGGGTACGCCGATAAGCTTGTGTCCTTGGGAATAACGATTCCCATTGACTTAGGCATACATCGTGTTCTCCAATCTCTGCCACCTAGCTACAAGAGCTTCATGATGAACTATAATATGCAGGGCATGAAAAAGACTCTTCCCGAGCTTCTGTCAATGCCTAAGACTGCAGAAGTGGAGATTAGGAAAGAACATCAAGTATTGATGATCAATAGGACCACCGGTTTCAAGAAGGACAAGAAAGGCAAGCACAAGGGAAAGAAGGGTGGCAAATCTATTGCCGCGCCTGAAAAGAAACCCCGAGCTGGTCCTAAGTCCGATACCGAGTGCTACTATTGCAAGGGGACTGGCCATTGGAAGCGCAACTGTCCCAAGTATTTGGTGGACAAGAAGTCCGGCAAGGCAAACAAAGGTATATGTGATATACATGTTATTGATGTGTACTTGACTAGTACTCACAGTAGCACCTAGGTATTTGATACGGGTCAGTTGCTAATATATGTAACTCAATTCAGGGGCTGCGGAACAAGCGACAGCTAGCAAGGTATGAGGTCATGATGCAGGTCGGCAATGGATCAAGAGTTGATGTGATCGCCGTTGGAACGCTGCCTCTCCATATGCCATCGAGATTAGTCATAAACCTAAATAATTGTTATTTGGTGCCTACACTTAGCATGAACATTGTATCCGGATCATGTTTGATGCAAAGTGGTTATTCGTTTAAATCTGAAAACAATGGTTGTTCGATTTATATGGATAATATCTTTTATGGTCAAGCACCTATGTTGAATGGTTTATTTCTGATGGATCTCGATAGTAATATTACGCACATTCATAATGTTAATGCTAAAAAGATTAAACTTAATGATGATATATCAGCATATATGTGGCACTGCCGTCTAGGTCATATTGGCGTTAAACGCATGAAGAAACTTCATTCTGATGGACTTTTGGAATCACTTGATTTTGAATCATTTGATACATGTGAGCCATGCCTTATGGGCAAGATGACTAGAACGCCGTTTTCTAGTTCAATGGAACGGGCGACAGATCTATTGGAAATCATACATACTGATGTGTGTGGACCAATGAGTGTGTCGGCGCGAGGTGGATATCGTTATTTTGTTACTTTCACGGATGATTTGAGTAGATAAGGGTATATCTATTTGATGAAACACAAGTCTGAAACTTTTGAAAAGTTCAAGGAATTTCAGAATGAAGTGGAAAATCGTCGTAATAGAAAGATCAAATTTCTACGGTCTGACCGTAGAGGAGAGTATCTAAGTTACGATTTTAGCACACACATGAAAGAGTGTGGAATAGTTTCACAACTCACACCTGCCGGAACACCACAACGTAATGGTGTGTCGGAACGTCGTAATCGTACCTTATTGGATATGGTTCGATCTATGATGTCTCTGACTGACTTGCCACTGTCATTTTGGGGTTATGCACTGGAAACAACTGCATTCACTTTAAATCGGGCACCATCTAAATCCGTTGAAATGACACCGTATGAATTATGGTTTGGAAACAAACATAAGCTGTCATTTCTTAAAGTTTGGGGATGCGATGTTTATGTGAAGAAACTTCAACCGGATAAACTCGAACCCAAAGCGGAAAAATACGTCTTCATAGGATACCCTAAGGAAACGATTGGGTATACCTTCTATCACAGATCTGAGGGCAAGGTTTTTGTTGCCAAGAATGGATCCTTTCTTGAGAAGGAGTTTCTCGAGAAAGGTGTGAGTAGTCGGAAGGTAGAACTCGAAGAGGTTATTGAACCTTCTCTTCATGAAATGGCGAGTGGCGCAGCACCAGAAGTTGTTTCAGAGTTGACTTCACCTAATGAAGAGAGAGCTAATGATATTGATCATGAAACTCCAAAAGAGGAAACTACCGAACCTCGCAGGTCAAGCAGGACACGTGCAGCTCCTGAACTGTACGGCAATCCAGTTGTGAATTTTATGGTTGATGAAATGGATGACCCTGTGACGTATGAAGAAGCGATGATGATCCCGGATTCCAACAAATGGCTAGAAGCCATGAAATCCGAGATGGAATCCATGTACGAGAACCAAGTTTGGACCTTGGTGGACTTACCTCACGATCGAAAGGCCGTTGAGAATAAATGGATTTTCAAAAGAAAAACGGATGCTGATGGTAATGTGACCATCTATAAGGCTCTACTTGTCGCAAAGGGGTTTCGACAAATTCAAGGAGTTGACTACAATGAGACATTCTCTCCCGTAGCGATGCTTAAGTCAGTTAGGATTATGTTAGCAATTGCTGCATATTTCGATTATGAAATATGGCAGATGGATGTCAAAATTGCGTTCCTCAATGGTAATATTGAAGAAGAGTTGTATATGATACAATCTAAGGGTTTTGTCGATCCTAAGGATGCTAATAAGGTATGCAAACTTCAGCGATCCATCTATGGACTGAATCAAGCACACGGAGTTGGAATCTCCGCTTTGATGAGGTGATCAAAGAGTTTGGATTTGTCCAAACTTATGGAGAGGCTTGTATTTACAAGAAAGTGAGTGGGAGCAATGTGGCATTTCTGATATTATATGTGGATGACATATTATTGATTGGAAATGATATAGATCTTTTAAACAATGTTAAAAGTTATCTAAACAACAAATTTTCGATGAAAGACCTTGGTGAAGCGTCATATATATTAGGCATTCAAATCTATAGAGATAGATCAAGGCGCCTAATTGGGCTATCACAGAGTACATACCTTGATAAGATATTAAAGAAGTTTAATATGGACTAAAGTAAGAAGGAGTTCTTACCTATGTTGCAAGGCAAGACATTGAGTAAGACTCAAAGTCCGGCTACGGCGGAAGAAAGAGAGATGATGGATAAGATCCCCTATGCCTCGGCCATAGGCTTTATTATGTATGCCATGCTATGTACAGGACCGGATGTGGCACATGCTATTAGTTTGACTAGTAGGTACCAATCTGATCCAGGTTCGGAACACTGGATAGCGGTAAAGAACATCCTCAAGTACTTGAGAAGAACTAGGGATATGTTTCTTATATACGGAGGTGAAGAAGAGCTAGTCACTAAGTGTTATGTTGATGCTAGCTTTGACACCGATCCGGATGACTCTAAGTCTCAATCCGGATACGTATTTCTCTTGAACGGAGCAACAGTTAGTTGGAGGAGTTCCAAACAACCTGTGGTGGCTGGATCAACGACGGAGGCGGAATATGTTGTCGCTTGAGCGTACAGAAGCGGTTTGGATGAAAGAGTTCATTACGGAACTAGGTGTGGTTCCTAGTGCATTGGACCCAATGGTGATCTATTGTGGCAACAATGGAGCCATAGCCAACGAAAAGGAACCGAGGTCTCACAAGAATTCCAAGCATATTAAGCGCCGGTTTCACTCCATCCGCGAGCATGTCAAGGATGGATATATAAAGATTTGTAAAGTACACACGGACCTAAATGTAGCAGATCCGTTGACTAAAGTTCTCCCTAGGGCAAAACATGATCAACACCAGAACTCCATGGGTGTTAGATTTATCACTGTGTGAACTAGATTATTGTCTCTAGTGCAAGTGGGAGACTGAAGGAAATATGCCCTGAGATGCAATAATAAAGTTGTTATTATGTATTCCTTATATATGATAGATGTTTATTTTGCATGCTAGAATTGTATTGATCGGAAACATCAATACATGTGTGTTTAATAAACAAAAAGGGTTCCTAGTTATGCCTCTCTTATAGACTAGCTTGTTGATTAACAAGATGATCAAGGTTTCCTGATCATGGACATTGGATGTTTGATGGCTCAATACACGGTGCCTAGAAAAGTGCTTGGTGCATGGTGTTGATGTAGAGATCGTTGGGAACCCCAATAGGAAGGTATGATGAGCACAAAGACAAGTTTCTCGTTATGAAACCAAGGTTTAATCGAACCAAGAGGGAGCAAGGAAACACCTCAAAGGTGTTACTAGCTGAGCTTTGGAGCGCACTACCAGTGCTAGTAGCAACGTGGAGACCTGCACAACACAACCACAGAACTTTGTCCCCAACTTGCGATGAGGTTGTCAATCTCACCGTGTTTTGCGGAAAACAAAGGATTAAATGTATCGAATGGAAAGAAGTAAAACTTTGCAGGAAGTAAACACAAAGTAGTAAAAGATTATAGATTGTATATAAAGAAGAAGGACCAGGATCCATAGTTCACTAGAGGTGGCTCTTCTTAGATAAATAACATGCTGGGTAAACAAATTACAGTGGGGCAATTGACAAACACCGAGAAAGCAATACATGCATATACTAATCATCTTGACTCCTTTGAGACTTGATTGGGCAATACAACATAATACATAGACCGCCATCCAACTGCATCTATGACTAATAATCCACCTTCAGGTTATCATCCAAACCCCCTCCAGTATTAAGTTGCAAGCAACAGATTATTGCTTTACGAACTGCGTGTAAGGTAAACAATATGATTGTTCTATGAACAAAAGATCGTTGTTTTCTCCCTAGTAGCAACAGCACATCTAGTACCTTAGAGATTTTTGTCACTTCCCCAGATTACCAGAGGCATGAACCCACTATCGAGCATAAATACTAACTCTTGGAGTTGCTAGCATCTACTTGGCCAAGATAGCTACTAACAACGGAAAGCATGCAAGATCACAAATAACAAAGACATGATAGAATCAATAATCAATCTGAAATAGCATCTCAATATCCATCGGATCCCCGCAAACACAACATGTATGAATTACAAATAGATGATCTTGATCATGAACGGAGCTCACAAGATCTAAACATGAAAGCACAAAGGAGGAGAAACCAGCCATCTAGCTACTACATGGATCCGTAGTCCAAGGATGAACTACTCACGCATCACACCGGAGGCTTGCATGGTGATGAAGAAGGCCTCCAGGGTGAATTCCCCTCTCTGGCAGGGTGCCGGGAAGTGTTGGGTCCGTAGCATAGAAAATAAAAAATTTCCTACGATGTGAACTACACGCCAAGATCTATCTACTAGGTACAAAGCAACGGGTGGACATACATCCAACAAGAACTTACCCTCGTAGACAACGAGCTTTGTTAACGAGTAGGAACTTGTGGTTGATGTAGTCGTACACTTGCCGATCTCAAGATCGTGAGGAAGTCCGAGCGCCACAGCAACAAGATCCGCACTCGCACACACGTTCAAGCCACGAACAACCTCCACCTCCTCGTTCCAGCGATCCAAATGAGGCAGAACTCCTTCCGCATTTAAATGCCACCGGGAACATGTATCTCGCTAATCCGAGACCATGGGGGAATAATTCTAGAGGGGGAGAGAGATCCTTCACAAGGAGGTGTGAGGATGAAGGAGGGAATGGGTGGCCTTTTATAGGAGGAGGGGGGTGCCCCCTCTCTCCATGGCCGGCGCATGGGGGGGTGACCCCTCACCTCCCCCATTCATGTGGCGGTAACCCCTCCACATTAAAATGCCTCTTCACATTCCCTTTTAAAGTCTCCACTTTAAATGCATTAAATTTCTCCAAATTTAATGCTCTCTCATTTAATAAAACTCTTTTTATTAAATTTATTCATAATTTTGTTAATTACTTTAATTAACAAACATTCACATATAGCCCCTTGCAATATTTCAATATCACATGCAGAACCACCTTCTGCAATTTCACCCGAAACAATTTCTGGTTTCTATTGAAACAATTCCTGCACTTTGCAATTCTTTTGTCTGAAACATATGTGCTCCAAAATGGTGTCCGGTAACTCTTAAGTGTGCCACCCTACGGTTCGCAAATAATGCAGACATGATGGAGACCCTTCTCCGATCAATAATCAACAGCGGGACCTAGAGATCCGTACTGACTCCTACACATTCAACGATGACTTCTATGATTGTGAGAACCTTTAACGCTTGTAACTAAATCCCTTTGTCTCTCGATATATTACATGTCCGAGATTCGATCATCGGTATCTCCATACCTAGTTTGATCTCGTTACCGACATGCACTCTTTTCTCGTTCCCGTGATATAACATTCTAGTGATCACATCACTTGCTTGCAAGCTATCCTAATGTGATATCACCGAGAGGGCCCAGAGTATATCTATCCGTCATCTGGATTGACAAATTCTACTCTTGATCCATGAGCCTCAACATAACACCTTCGTAGTACTGAACCCATCTTTATAGTCACCCTGTTACGGTGTGACATTTGATGTTATCAAGATACTCTTCCGGTGTCAGCAATTAACATGATCTCATGGTCTAAGGATAAAGATTACTTCGTATGATGTTATAGCAATATAAACATAATGACTTGATCGTAATGCTATACTTCGGATGAATGTTCATCACATCATTCCACCAATGGTGTGACCTTGTTATTAACAACATCCAATGTCCATGATCAGGAAACCTTGATCATCTTGTTAATCAACAAGCTAGTCTATAAGAGATGCATGACTAGGAACCCTTTTTGTTTATTAAACACACATGTATTGATGTTTTCGAATCAATACAATTCTAGCATGTAAAATAAACATCTATCATGTATAAGGAATATATAATAACAACTTTATTATTGCCTCTCAGGGCATATTTCCTTCAGTCTCCCACTTGCACTAGAGACAATAATCTAGTTCACATAGTGATAAATCTAACACCCATGGAGTTCTAGTGTTGATCATGTTTTGCCCTAGGGAGAACTTTAGTCAACGGATCTGCTACATTTAGGTCTGTGTGTACTTTATAAATCTTTATATCTCCATCCTTGACATGCTCGCGGATGGAGTGAAACCGGCGCTTAATATGTTTGGAATTCTTGTGAGACCTCGGTTCCTTTGTGTTGGCTATGGCTCCATTGTTGTCACAATAGATCACCATCAGGTCCAACGCACTGGAAACCACACCTAGTTCCGTAATGAACTCTTTCATCCAAACTGCTTCCTGCGCCGCTTCTGAAGCAGCAACATATTCCGCCTCCGTCGTTGATCCAGCCACCACAGGTTGTTTGGAACTCCTCCAACTAACTGCTGCTCCGTTCAAGAGAAATACGTATCCGGATTGAGACTTAGAGTCATCTGGATCGGTGTCAAAGCTAGCATCAACATAACACTTAGTGACTAGCTCTTCTTCACCTCCGTATATAAGAAACATATCCTTAGTTCTTGTCAAGTACTTGAGGATGTTCTTTACCGCTATCCAAAGGTTCAACTGGATCAGATTGGTACCTACTAGTCAAACTAATAGCATGTGCCACATCCGGTCTTGTACATAGCATGGCATACATAATAGAGCTTATGGCCGAGGCATAGGGGATCTTATCCATCATCTCTCTTTCTTCCGCCGTAGCCGGACTTTGAGTCTTACTCAATGTCTTGCCTTGCAACATAGGTAAGAACCCCTTCTTACTTTCGTCCATATTAAACTTCTTTAATATCTTATCAAGGTATGTACTCTGCGATAGCCCAATTAGGCGCCTTGATCTATCTCTATAGATTTTAATGCCAAATATATATGACGCTTCACCAAGGTCTTTCATTGAAAATTTGCTGTTTAGATAACTTTTAACACCGTTTAAAAGATCTATATCATTTCCAATCAATAATATGTCATCCACATATAATATCAGAAATGCCACATTGCTCCCACTCACTTTCTTGTAAATACAAGCCTCTTCATAAGTTTGGACAAATCCAAACTCTTTGATCACCTCATCAAAGCGGAGATTCCAACTCCGTGATGCTTGCTTTAGTCCATAGATGGATCGCTGAAGTTTGCATACCTTATTAGCATCCTTAGGATCGACAAAACCCTTAGGTTGTATCATATAGAACTCTTCTTCAATCTTACCATTGAGGAACGCAGTTTTGACATCCATCTGCCATATTTCATAATCAAAATATGCAACAATTGCTAACATAATCCTAACCGACTTAAGCATCGCTACGGGAGAGAATGTCTCATCGTAGTCAACTCCTTGAATTTGTCGAAACCCCTTTGCGACAAGTCGAGCCTTATAGATGGTCACATTACCATCAACATCAGTTTTTCTTTTGAAAATCCATTTATTCTCAACGGCCTTTCGGTCGTGAGGTAAGTCCACCAAGTTCCAAACTTGGTTCTCGTACATGGATTCCATCTCGGATTTCATGGCTTCTATCCATTTGCTGGAATCCGGGCTCATCATCGCTTCTTCATACGTCACAGGGACATCCATTTCATCAACCATGAAATTCACAACAGGATTGTCGTACAGTTCAGGAGCTGCACGTGTCCTGCTTGACCTGCGAGGTTTAGTAGTTTCCTCTTTCGGAGTTTCATGATCAATATCATTAGCTCTCTCTTCATTAGGTGAAGTTAACTCCGAAACAACTTCCGGTGCTACGCCACTCGCCATTTCATGAAGAGAAGGTTCAATAACCTCTTCGAGTTCTACCTTCCGACTACTCACACCTTTCGCGAGAAACTCCTCCTCAAGAAAGGATCCATTCTTGGCAACAAAAACCTTGCCCTCAGATCTGTGATAGAAGGTATACCCAATTGTTTCCTTAGGATATCCTATGAAGACGCATTTTTCCGCTTTGGGTTCGAGTTTATCCGGTTGAAGTTTCTTCACATAAACATCGCATTCCCAAATCTTAAGAAATGACAGCTTAGGTTTGTTTCCAAACCATAATTCATATGGTGTCGTTTCAACGGATTTAGATGGTGCCCGATTTAAAGTGAATGCAGCTATTTCCAGTGCATAACCCCAAAATGACAGAGGTAAGTCAGTCAGAGACATCATAGATCGAACCATATCCAATAAGGTACGATTACGATGTTCCGACACACCATTATGTTGTGGTGTTCCGGCAGGCGTGAGTTGTGAAACTATTCCACACTCTTTCATGTGTGTGCTAAACTTGTAATTTAGATACTCTCATCCACGGTCGGACCATAGAAATTTGATCTTTCTATTACGATGATTTTCCACTTCATTCTGAAATTCCTTGAACTTTTCAAAAGTTTCAGACTTGTGTTTCATCAAATAGATATACCCGTATCTACTCAAATCATCCGTGAAAGTAACAAAATAACGATATCCACCTCGCGCCGACACATTCATTGGTCCACACACATCAGTATGTATGATTTCCAATAGATCATGCCTGCTCCATTGAACCGGAAAACGGCGTTCTAGTCATCTTGCCCATAAGGCATGGCTCACATGTATCAAATGATTCAAAATCAAGTGATTCCAAAAGTCCATCGGAATGAAGTTTCTTGATGCGTTTAACGCCAATATGACCTATACGGCAGTACCACATATATGCAGATATATCATCATTAAGTTTAATCCTTTTAGCATCAACATTATGGATGTGCATATGAGTACTATCAAGATTCAACAGAAATAAACCATTCATCACGGGTGCATGACCATAAAAGATATTATCCATATAAATCGAACAAACATTGTTTTCGGATTTAAACGAATGACCACATCGCATCAAACAAGATCCAGATATAATGTTCATGCTCAGTGCAGGCACCAAATAACAATTATTTAGGTTTATAACTAACCCCGATGGCAAATGGAGAGGTAGCGTCCCGACGGCGATCACATCAACTCTTGATCCATTGCCGACCCGCATCCTGACCTCATCCCTTGCTAGTTGTCGCTTGTTCCGTAGCCCCTGAACCAAGTTACATATATTAGTAACCGATCCGGTATCAAATACCCAGTGCTATGAGTACTAGTCAAGTACACATCAATAACATGTATATCACATATACCTTTGTTTGCCTTGGACTTCTTGTCCGCCAAATACTTGGGGCTTAAGGCTTCCAATGGCCGATCCTTGCAATAGTAGCACTCGGTGTCAGACTTAGGGCCAGCCCGGGGTTTCTTTTCAGGCGTGGCAACAGACTTGCCACCCTTCTTTCCCTTGTGCTTGCCTTTCTTGTCCTTCTTGAAACTGGTGGTCCTATTGATCATCAACACTTGATGTTCTTTCCTAATCTCCACTTCTGCAGTCTTAAGCATTGACATAAGCTCGGGAAGAGACTTCTTCATGCCCTGCATATTATAGTTCATCACGAAGCTCTTGTAGCTAGGTGGCAGAGATTGGAGAACACGATGTATGCCTAAGTCAATGGGAATCGTTATTCCCAAGGACACAAGCTTATCGGCGTACCCAGACATTTTGAGTACGTGCTCACTAACGGAGCTGTTTTCCTCCATCATGCAGCTAAAGAACTTTTCTGTAGCATTATAACTCTCTACGGCAGCATGGGTATCGAAAATCATTTTCAATTCTCCCATGGTATCAAAGGCATTGCCATTTTTGAAACGCTTTCGAAGTTCTGGCTCTAGCCCATATAGTATGCCGCAATGAACTAAGTCGTGGTCCTCCTGATGAGTCACATAGACATTCTTTTCCTCGTCAGGGGTATCAGGAGCTGGTGGGGGGCCTAGCGGCGCATCTAGCACATAATGCTTTTGTGCAGCAGTGAGGAGAATCCTCAAATTCATATCCTAGTTGGTGAAGTTGCTACCATTCGCAGCAAGTTTCTCTTTCTCCATGAACACATTGAAATTAAAAGCAGGTGGTGCCATCTACAACAGAATTTGTAAAGTTTATTTAGACTAAGTTTATGATAGATTGAGTTCAACTAATCCAAATTACTAATGAACTCCCACTCAAAAACGACATCTCGTGTCCTTTTGGTGATTACATGAACCAAATCCACTACACCAAGTCCGATCATCACGTGAGTTGATATAGCTTCAAAGGCGAGCATCTATATGGGCATCATATCAACCATATGACTCATGCTTAACCTTTCGGTCCGTGTTCCGAGGCCATGTCTGTACATGCTAGGCTCGCCAAGTAAGAACCTTAGTATTCGCGTGTGTAAAACTGTCTTACACCCGTTCCTATGAAAGCGTAGATTCGAGTACACCCGATCATCACGTGATGTCTCGAAACACGATCCATAGAACGGTGCATACTCAAGGAAGAACACATTTTTATCTTGATATCTAAATGAGGGATCATCTTATAATGCTACCAAACGCCTAAACTAACGATAAGATGCTAACATCTAATGTGTAAAGTGAGATGATATGGTCCATGCATTTGATCTCTATCACTTGCATTGTGGTATGATCTCTATCATTCCTTTGTGTGTAAGGCCAAGGTCTATGGAACTTACATGTTGACTGTGTTGTAAGAGTATCTACCATACATCTACTTACAACAATACCATATCAATACACTAGCCCAGCAACGATCTAAACTAGACGCCTCTAATTTATCAATTGCAAGTTTTACGTGGCTTAGGGCTTTCGAAGATAGAACCGTTCTCAACTACGAACATGAACCACAACAAGGATAACTAAGTTATTAGCCACTCGTTGTAAATCAGATATTGACTATAGTAGGAGAGACAGACACCCGCCAGCCACTTATGCAAAACAAGTTGCATGTCAGTCGTGGAACCGGTCTCATGTACGATGACATGTAAGGTTGGTCCGGGCCGCTTCATCCCACTATGCCACCAATATCCAAAATACATAGAAGATGCAATAACATGATCATCATCGCCCACATATCAACATATGTGTACTACCTGTGCTAAGCACCTCTGCATAGATCAGGCTCTGATACCACCGTTGGGTCCGCAACATAGAAAATAAAAATTTCCGTACGGTGTGAACTACACGCCAAGATCTATCTACTAGGTACAAAGCAACGGGTGGACATACATCCAACGAGAACTTACCCTCGTAGACAACGAGCTTTGTTAACGAGTAGGAACTCGTGGTTGATGTAGTCGTACACTTGCTGATCTCAAGATCGTGAGGAAGTCCGAGCCAAGAACTCAGCAAAGATCCGCACTCGCACACATGTTCAAGCCACCGGACAACCTCCACCTCCTTGCTCCAGCGATCTAGCGAAAGCAGCAACTCCTTTCAGACGAAATGCCACCGGGAACATGTATCTCGCTAATCCGAGACCATGGAGGAATAATTCTAGAGGGGGAGAGAGATCCTTCACAAGGAGGTGTGAGGATGAAGGAGGAAATGGGTGGCCTTTTATAGGAGGAGGGGGTGACCCCTCTCTCCATGGCCGGCGCATGGGGGGGTGACCCCTCACCTCCCCCATTCATGTGGTGGTAACCCCTCCACATTAAAATGCCTCTTCACATCCCCTTTTAAAGTCTCCACTTTAAATGCATTAAATTTCTCCAAATTTAATGCTCTCTCATTAAATTTCTCCAAATTTCTCCATTGGTGGAATGATGTGATGAACATTCATCCGAAGTATAGCATTACGATCAAGTCATTATGTTTATATTGCTATAACATCATACGAAGTAATCTTTATCCTTAGACCATGAGATCATGTTAATTGCTAACACCGGAAGAGTATCTTGATAACATCAAACGTCACACCGGAACAGGGTGACTATAAAGATGGGTTCAGTACTACGAAGGTGTTATGTTGAGGCTCATGGATCAAGAGTGGAATTTGTCAATCCCGATGACGGATAGATATACTCTGGGCCCTCTCGGTGATATCACATTGAGATAGCTGGCAAGCAAGTGATGTGATCACTAGAATGTTATATCACGGAAACGAGAAAAGAGTGCATGTCGGTAACAAGATCAAACTAGGTATGGAGATACCGATGATCGAATCTCGGACATGTAATATATCGCGAGACAAAGGGATTTAGTTACAAGCGTTAAAGGTTCTCATGATCATAGAAGTCATCGTTGAATGTGTAGGAGTCAGTACGGATCTCT
The DNA here is from genome assembly GCA_023614405.1 of Avena insularis. Taxonomy (NCBI): domain Eukaryota; kingdom Viridiplantae; phylum Streptophyta; class Magnoliopsida; order Poales; family Poaceae; genus Avena; species Avena insularis. The sequence goes on along the minus strand of CM042694.1, from coordinate 158,524,680 downwards.
AGGTCCCGGTGCTGATTATTGATCGGAGAAGGGTCTCGATCATGTCTGCATTATTCGCGAACCGTAGTGTGACACACTTAGGAGTTACCGAACACCATTTTGGAGCACATATGTTTCAGACGAAAGAATTGCAAAGCGCGTGAATTGTTTCAATAGAAACCAGAAATTGTTTCGGGTGAAATTGCAGAAAGTGGTTCTGCATGTGATATTGAAATATTGCAAGGAGCTATATGTGAATGTTTGTTAATTAAAGTAATTAACAAAATTCTGAATAGATTTAATAAAAGAGTTTTATTAAATGAGAGAGCATTAAACTTGGAGAATTTTAATGCATTTAAAGTGGAGACTTTAAAAGGGAATGTGAAGAGGCATTTTAATGTGGAGACTTTAAAAGGGAATGTGAAGAGGCATTTTAATGTGGAGGGGTTACCATCACATGAATGGGGGAGGTGAGGGGTCACCCCCCCATGCGCCGGCCATGGAGAGGAGGGGCACCCCCCCTCCTCCTATAAAAGGCCACCCATTCCCTCCTTCATCCTTACACCTTCTTGTGAAGGATCTCTCTCCCTCTCTAGAATTATTCCTCCATGGTCTCGGATTAGCGAGATACATGTTTCCGGTGGCATTTCGTCTGGAAGGAGTTGCTGCTTCCGCTGGATCGCTGGAGCGAGGAGGTAGAGGTTGTTCGGTGGCTTGAACGTGTGTGCGAGTACGGATGCGCTGCTGAGTTGCGATGCTCGGACTTCCTCACGATCTTGAGATCAGTAAGTGTACGACTACATCAACCACGAGTTCCTACTCGTTAACAAAACTCGTTGTCTTCGAGGGTAAGTTCTCATTGGATGTATGTCCACTCGTTGCTTTGTACCTAGTAGATAGATCTTGGCGTGTAGTTCACACCGTAGGAATTTTTTTGTTTTCTATGGTGCGGACCCAACATTATTGATCATCAACACTTGATGTTCTTTCCTAATCTCCACTTCAGCAGTCTTAAGCATTGACAAAAGCTCGGGAAGAGACTTTTTCATGCCCTGCATGTTATGGTTTATCACGAAGCGCTCTTATATCTTGGTGGTAGAGATTTGCGAACACGATATTGCCTAAGTAAATGGGAATCATTATTTCCAAGAATGCACCTGAATAATAGCTACTCTATTGGAGGCCTTAGGATAATAAAATAAGAAGAGAAATCAAATGTTTAAAATAGTTGGATAGACGGGTCAAGCTTGTAAATGAAACAAGAGACTTAAAGAAACTGAATTGCAGAAACGAAGAATTAAGAAAATTCCGGAGCATAGACTACCATTGTACAGAACCTTAAGGGTGAAGCTCCGTACCACCAGGGATGAACCTGGGGCAACACATTATTATATAAAAATGGGTCATGGCAAGAAGCATAGGCCGCATGCTCAGTATCTGCTATTTGTGCCTCTGCAGATGCTTCCAAAAACCGTTAGGCTCTTCAAATTTCGAGTTTGGTGCTACACATGTTCATATTCTTTCTTAGCAGCAAAACCTAGTTCAACCGCAAAACTAAAGAAAATGAAGCTAAACAATCTTTCCCACCATTAGTCAAGCCACAAATATGATGGTATATGCAAACTAAGAAGATCTTGGCATGGTTATCCATAGGGATAAGACTAAATATTCTCAATGCTTAAAAGCATGGATACAACTCGATTTGTAACATTCCTTTGAGCTCCTTTTAGGTAGTACGATTAGGATGTAAATATTGGTTGACATGTTTCGACCCCAAAATCCTGCAATTTTGATGACAACAAACAAGTTCATACATCCTATTTAATATCTTGATTCAATATGTGGCTTGCCAGTTTCGTCTTAGTTTTCAAATCTATGAAATTTAAAAGTAACTCTACCTAGCTACCTATGTAAAACTCGAATCCAATCAACTACAAATCTACCATAAAGAATAGAACATTCATTTCCATTAGGAATCCGAATTCAGACCTTCTTCATCAGACGGACACCGAAAATAATTTTAAAGTGGATTGGATGTATTAGAAATGAAAGGAAAACTTGGAAATAAAAAAGTATGCATGAAACTAAATCCTTGCATGAATGTACGTATCCAAAATAACAACCTATCAAAATTAATAGACCATGGTAATTTATGGCTTTAAGTATGCACAATTCCGATCCGGATCAGCTTGCAGGCCTCAAAACCGACTAACTATTAGCACAGTGAGTAAAAAAATTGAAAACTACATTGTTCCGCTCCAGAAATTAACTGTGTTGATATATTTCTTAAAGCAGCATACAAGAACACAGTAGAATAAAGACATCCTGCAATAACAAAAAAATGCCTTTAGACTAAATAGTAAATACCTTGTTTGATGTAATCTAGTCTGCATAAGCAACTTGTTATACTGCCTCATTCACAACACATTGTTTTCACTTCATTTAAATGTTTCATGGAATGCTCACAATCAACCAAAGTAACCACACCATCAAATTTCGCATATTTCTAGAACAATTCATAGAACAGAATGTCTAAATGTCACGAATAGACTTTACAGGACCTAGATAGTGACATTGATTCTATCCGATATTAGAACTTATCACATATGTAGTTTAAAATAGGATGACTATATATTGATAGACCTTGATCCAATGATATTTACCTGCTGTATCAGTAATCATATGACCAAACTTGACTCCATTTTGATACAACACTTTCAGAAACATCTTTGCAAAATCCCCCCAGACTATGCAGCACCGGCAGCCATATTTCTGCATCATAATTTCTATGACAACAAATCAATGGTTAGAGACAAGTGAGCTATCAATATCCACCTCACCATATACCACACAAATCGACAATATGGCTATGTAACTTATTCTACATAGCACCAATGAATATCATCATGTGAATGGAGCTAATTTGATGCCAGTATCGTTCCTTCAAAACAAAACATAATCAGCCAGAGAAAAGTGTGCAAGATCAACAATATCAAATAAACCTCGTTCTCGATGACCACAATCTTCTTCACATGCTGTTGAAATTAAGATATGATTCAGGAAGGTTGTATATGATGTATAGCATTATGGAAGTGAAAGAGCACTCGTTGGTTTAAATCCATAGCAGTTGTCTTTTGTTTTACTGATAGCACATTGATTTTTCAAATCTGAATTCACCTGGGGAATTACTGGTGATACACTATTCTAGTAGAATAGAATGTGTGCCGAGATCAGACTTCATATTATACTGGATTAGTTGGAACCCTTAGTTTCATCCCACTATCTAAAAAAAATAGAAAAACGAGTTAGATGCATAGTTCATTCAAGTGATAGACCAGGTCGACAGAAGCACACGACCGAGGACCTTGGAATGGGTGCATGCGCGTAAGTGGAGGATTTCATTGGTTGTGTCGCGGGGAACACGTCGACGCTGTTGCAAACTGGGCTCCCACGGGCGTACATTAAGCGAAATTCTTGTTTGCTTATTTATTAGTAGTAAGGATAAGGATAAGGCTAAATAGAGGGAATAGACAGGAGGAACATAATATGATGATCGCAGAAGTATACTATTGGGTGTCTTTATAAAAAGGCGGACCTTCACAAAGGGAAAAAGAAGAACCATTGCGGGCGTTCCTCATCGACACCGACACGTGTCGTGCGCGGAGAACATCCCGCAAAACGTTATCGGGTATGGTTTTTCCTTTTTTGTGCACAAACCTGCTACCCATTTCATATTTTCCTTTTTTCCCTTTGCGTGCCTCGCGAGTACGAACAATGGCTGCGTGAGATCTGTTGACTAGTATATTTTTGGTTTTTCCCTTATTTTTCCGGGCAAAGAGTTTTCTGGGGAATTAACGGGAGGGAGGTAACAACTTTTAATTGAGTGAATATGAATAAATATAAAATAATTTATATCACGGCTCGGCTTCGCCTCGAATCAAGACGCCTACGACGCTTCAAGTTTTCATAAACATTTTGAAGGGGTGCATTCGTTATAACGTCCGTTTGTCGTTCCCCCAATTTGTCGTGGCGCGTTCTACGACTCGGCTTCGCCTCGAACCAAGGCGCCTACGGCGCATCATCTTGGCTTCGCCTACATTGCAGAGACTATAAAGGTATAGAATCCATAATATGTGATGTACATATAGAGCTAAATGTAAAGTATGTTTTCTTCTTCTCTACCCTAGTAACACTGTAGAGACTGTAAAGGTACATCATCCATAATAAAGTACAGAAGACGTATTCTTAGATGTACATGTAAAGCTAGACCTAAAGTACATGAGTTTTTCTTCTTGTTGTTTACCCAGCAACACTATAGAGACTATAAAGATACAGAATCCGCTATAAAGTACAGAATCTACTTATGGAATGCATACAAACAAGTATATGCAAAGTACAAGACTTTTTCTTCTTCTTCTTTTGTACCGAGTAACACTGCAGAGACTATAAAGGTACAAAATCCATAATAAAGTACAAAAACTGTTTCTGTGATGTACATATAGAGCTAGATGTAAATATAGGACTTTTTCTTCTTATTATTCTCTACCCCAGTAAAACTGCAGAGACGGTAAAGGTATAACATCCATAATAAAATACATAATACGTCTTCTTAGATGTACATGTGAAGCTAGACGTAAAGTAGAGGAGTTTTTCTTCTTCTTGTTACTCAGCATCATTTCAGAGACTTTAAAGGTACAAAATCCGCTATAAAGTACATAATCTACTTATGGAATATACACAAACAAGTATATGCAAAGTACATGATTTTTTGTTCTTTTCTTCTGTATCAAGTAACACTGCAGAGACTGTAAATGTATAGAATCCATAGTAAAGTACAAAAATGGTTTATGTGATGTACATATAGAGATAGACGTAAAGTACAGTACTTTTTCTTCTTCTTCTTCTTCTTCTTCTTCTTCTTCTTCTTCTTCTTCTTCTTCTTCTTATTCTCTACCCAGTAATACTACAGAGACTTTAAAGGTACATCATCCATAATAAAGTATTGAAGACATCTTCTTAGATGTACATGTAAAGCTAGACATAAAGTATATGAGTTTTTCTTCTTGTTGTTTACCCAGCAACACTGAGAAGACTATAAAGGTATATAATCCGCTATAAAGTACAAAATGTACGTATGAAATGTACATAAACAAGTATAGGCAAAGTACAAGACATTTTCTTCTTCTTATTTTATACCAAGTAACACTACAGAGACTGTAAAGGTACATAATCCATAATAAAATACAAAAACGGTTTCTGTGATGTACATATAGAGCTAGATGTAAAGTACATGACTTGTTCTTCTTCTTCTTCTTCTTCTTCTTCTTCTTCTTCTTCTTCTTCTTCTTCTCTACCCCAGTAACACTGCAGATACTGTAAAGGTATAACATCCATAATAAAGTACATAAGACGTCTTCTTAGATGTACATGTAAAGCTAGACGTAAAGTACAAGAGTTTATCTGCTCTGGACAATAAGAAGGTGAACTCATCACTAAAAAAGGCAAAAACAACAACAAGACATCCATTTGAGAAGCAAGCACTAGAGAAATACACCTATGACATATTCCTAAAATTTTAGATCGAAGTAACAAATAACACAACATTTAAGGTAGAAGGATCAGAATAAGAAGGACACTTGCGTCTAAGCAGACTAGTAGAAGGGTCAGAAGAAGAAGTACGAAAAAAGGAAATTTCAGAGGAAAACATTCGATGTGAATTATGATGAGAAAAAAAACTTCAGGTGCTCATACAAGAAGATGCGGAGAGATGGAATCCATTGTTTCCATGTAATAAAAGCACTTGTACATATGGGAATAAATAACCCGCCAAAAAGTTTTGTGATAAAAAGATGGAGAAAGGACATAGACCTGGAGCTACCAACATCGGGAGAAGTTATGGATTCGTCAAGCACAGAAGATACATTAACGTACATGGTGTAATGATAGAAATGGTAGAACTTTGCAACAAAGCATGTCCAAATGATAAAACATACCAAGTAATGATAGAGTGCATTTGAGATATGAAAAAAAGGTTATGGCTGAACTCGGAGACAACAAAGAAAATAAAAAAGAAGAACAAGAAGGAACAAATGAGGAAGATAGACTCCATGATCCACTAATGTCTAGCAGGAAAGGAACAAAGAGGGAGAACAGACAAATGCCAGGATTGAAAAGAAGCTACAAGATAAGACATATAACATGCAACTGCTTCAAGGGAAAGGGACACAACAAATCAAATCACAACAAATCAAAGAGAAGACAGATCATCAAGCACATACAACCCAAGGGAAAATGAGAAACCAAGCAAAAGCAGACAAGACAACGACTCAATACCAACGCAAGAAACAGAAAACACACAACTACCCGACACACAAAACAGCCAGTCGACACCAACCTGTATAAGAAACAGAGAATGATTTTATTTAGCGTAATGGTAGTTTTAGAAGTACTATGAAATATCTCATATTAGGTTCACCAAAACCATATAGAATGTAAGGTAACAATATACAATTTAAATAAATATATTTTTTGTTTCCTTTTAAATCAAATGTACAGTCCATGGAAATTAAATATATATTTAAAAATACTTTTTCAGGAACTGGAAAAGAAAGAAATCCTACTTGACAAGTAGGCATAGAAGGGAAAGAAAAAAGAGATCAACATGAAAAGAAAGAATAGAAGAGAAGAAGAGTGCAGGATAGAAATTAACGCTATTTTTTATTTCTTTATTGTATTTGAAGATACATATTAAATATAGTATTCAAGATACATATTGAATACAGTATTTATGAAGCACTTCATATTTTATAAAGAAACTACAACAAATAATATTCATGAAGTACTAAACTTGGCATATATGTTGAATAGTCTGTCCTTAGCTATAAAACAAATTCTGCATTTTGTTCACATGGAACATTGTACCTGTTAAAGAGACCGAGTAGAGCTACAAATCAAGACACCCAACATATAAAATAATATGTACTTACACAAACAAAATTATGTACTTCAGTCAATTCAAAATATTGTATGATATAACGAGTAGGAAAACTACTTGTGCATATTTTGAAAATCTAATGCTAAAAATTCAGACCAACAACCTCGCTCCAACAATCAAAAATAAAAAGTATTTAATAATAATGGAAAATTATACTTTAATAAATTCAAAAATTGTACTTTGGTCGATTCAAAAATTGTACTTACCCTTAATATACTTTAGTCTGTACTTACCTGTAACATACTTTAGTCTGTACTTGCAAGTAACATACATTATGTACTTTGAGCAATGAAATAATGTACAACTTCAACAATCAACAACAATCCTACACAACATACACAATGAAAAATACTATATACTTACCAATAACATATATGCCGTACTCTGGACACACTTAACCTGTACTTACAAATAAAGTAATCATATACTTTAGCCAATTTAAAAATTGTACGTGAAATAGAGTACCAAGAGTACTTGTACACGTTCTGAAGGAGGATGAACCAACCAAAAAAAAGTACCCCACCCACCAAAGAAAGCACACTTCCCCATCAAAAATAGTATGTACTTACTCATAAAATATAATTTGTACTTTGCACAATTATAACATTATACATGACAAAATGAAGAACTAACACATAAAGAAAACTATGAATTTTGATAACTAGAAACATTATACTTTGATCACTAGAAACACTGTACTTTATTCAATAGAAACATTGTATTCAAAATTAAATAATGTACAACTTCAACAATCAACAACCACCCAACACAACATACATAATGAAAAACATTATGTACTTACGAGTATCATATATTATGTACTCTGGACACTTCAAGTTTATACATGACAAATAATATCGAGTACTGCTAAAAAACCAGCCACCTACAACACGACACACCACCCATCACCCCCCAACAACACTCCCACGGAAAAATAATCTGTACTTACAAATAAAGTAATCACGTACTTTGGACAATTCAAAAATTTACGTGAAATAAAGTACAAAGAGTACTTGTACACCTTCTAAAGAGGATGAACCAACGAAAAAACCCAGTACCCCACTCACCAAATAAAACAAACTTCCCCATAAAAAAATATATGTACTTACCCGTCAAACATAATCTGTACTTTGCACAATTATAATACTGTACATGATAAAATGAAGAACTCACATGTAAAGAAAACTGTTAACTTTAATAACTAGAAACATTGTACTTTGATCACTAGAAACATTGTACTTTATTCACTAGAAACATTATATCAGACACTGAGTAGGCTAAGTACTACTCCAAATCCAGAAAAATGCTATCGTCCAGCCGTGTAATACCTAGATCTAGGCTAACAATATCCAGTGTAAAAGATTCAGTTAAAAGTGCTATCACCCACCCATATATTCCCCGAAAAACACACGACCTGGAATATTAAGGGAAAAACAAAGAAGAAATTGTAGGCACAAACAATTTGTACTAATTAGAGAGAAAGGGAAATACAGAGGAAAAGACGGAGGAGGACTATTCGAACAGCTAATCATTGAATCGATTAAATCGACGAAGAAACCCGGCGATGGGAGAGATGTAGACGACGGATTTCGAAGGAGACGTCGGAGGAGAATCAACGGAAGAAAACGACGACGGGGGCAAGGCGGAAGAAATAGTCTCCATCAGTGTCAAAGGAAAGAAGGGAAAAAGATAGAAAGATAACGGTTTGCCCGAATCCGCTAACCCGGGCAGCGCACAGTACGTCCCAGAAGGCAACACGTGTGGCGCACAGAAGGCACTCCGGGATCACGAAAACGTACCAGAATGCACCAAGTGTCGGCGCGACAGACGTCGCGCGGGACCTTCGCGAAGGTCGGCCTTTTTCTAAGATTTTTGAAGGTTGTATTTATATTCTCCCGGCCAGAATAATCAGCCCCTACGGCAACTTTCTATTTTGCCATATTCCTAGCCAATACCTAGCGGCCCAGCCCATCTTCAGTCACAGGGAAAATTTGCCCCCCACACGAGACAACCCGGTGCGCCGGCGTCCGGCGGCTGCCCACACCGGTGGCCCCACCTCCAGCGAGAGATCGGTCCCGAGCGATGCATCCTTTGACCTGTGCTCAGCTCCCGCAGTTTCCTCCCGACGGCGCCGAGCCAGCAATTGGCGTCGACCCGGTGCGGCGGCCGCGCGTGGTCGCCGGCGAACGGAGGCAAGGGCAGCATTCCGGTGACGCGCTCTTCCGGCAGCCTACGGCTCGAGGAACCCATGCTGTGGCGCCCGGTGTCTGGACCCAGGGGCACGTCCCGTCACCTTGCTATGGCTTCGCACTTCCCCGCGAGGGCGACTGGCGAGGCAACCCAGCAAAGCAGGGGGCCGCATCCCGGAGGTACTCAAACTATGATGTGCGCTCCTTATAATAAATTTCTACTGTGTTTGTTGTAGTGCTTGTTACTAATGATTTTCGAAGGATGTGATTGTAGTGCTTATAGCATATATTTCATCAAATTCATCTTGCTCACTACTCCTATACCTAAGGATTTAGAATGAACTCTGTAAGAAAAATGATGCATGACCCAACTGCGCAGTGTAGTGTTATTGCTTCCAAGCAAAGTAAATTGTGAAAATCGAAGTTAGTTAAAGTACTCCCTCCGGTCCATATTAATGTTCTCAAATTTGTCTAGATTCGTATGTATCTAATTAAGTATTTAGACTAGATTCATATTCGTATCTAGACAAAGTTGAGAACACTAATATGGACCGGAGGGAGTACCAAATTCTTTTTCAGGAAAGAATAAAATGAAACTCCAACAAGATGAGTTCTCGATGCACTTAGAATGTTCCAGTTCAAACAGTCTTACATTGTTACATACTTGTAAATCATCACGAAATGCAATAACCCTTCAACCTACAATATTGGTGTAAAGATAATTTACATTCACACCAAGAGGAAGCTTCTTCGACGAACATTTTGCTAAAACTTAATAGAAGCCTAATCTCAACCAAGTTGTGGCAAACTGATACATAAACTCGAGTAGTACTAGCTCGAGTATCTTGATAAGATTGTCTGATCATACAACACCCCCACACCAAAAAACACACCGAAAGCAATCACAAAGGGGACCTTGTAGTCAGTTTGTTTGGATGCCATAATGGTGACTGTCGGTGTTGAAGCTGGACCACATTTCTGAGTAAGCATAGAGCCACAGAGCTTTGGATTCCCATCGAAGCTAGAATTCTGAAATGTGTTGAACTAGCCGCCAGAAGGAATAGGACCTTCTAGGTCATTGTTAGAAATGTTGAATGCTGAAAGGAAGTGCATGTTGTTCAATGCAGCTGGGGTTGCACCAGTGAGACCGTTGCTAGATATTGGGATCTGTCCTGTTAGCTCATCTTGTACCAGCAGGTTGCTAGAAAGGAAGTGAATGCTGAAAGGAAGTGCTAGAAAGGAAGTGAATGCTGAAAGGAAGTGCATGCTGTTCAAGTCTAGTACCAGCAGGTTTGTGAGATTGCATACTGATATTGGGATCTGTCCTGTTAGCTCGTTGAAGCTCAGATTGAGTGAAAGAAGGGATTTCAGCTGGCCAATCTCAAGAGGGATCTCACCGGTTAATTTATTATTGCTTAGATCCAACATGTTAGCGAAACAAATGTGTATGCGGTACTGATGTGATGGACCACTATAAATGGGTAATTCGAAGATAGTCTGCTCTGAATGCAGCATTGGCATATCCATCAGGTTTGTTGGAATTTCTCCAGTGAGGCTGTTGTTTGATATGTCTAGATAGAAGAGGTGCTTTAGGTCTTTGATCAAGGATGGTATTGATCCAGTGAGTTTATTGTTATATAAGATTAACATTTCTAAATTTGCTAGCTTTGATATCCAAAGAGGCATTTTTCCAAACAACGGGCAATCATTTAAGGCAAGAACCTGAATATTCTCAAAACCACCAATGAAATCATCCTCTAGCATGAGCTCTCCCTTGAAGTTGCGCCCCATAAGCAGGGTGTTAAGGTTTGTGCATCTCTTAAGAACGTGAAGCGCATTTGTGATGTTTGTGAAAGAGTTCATAGCAAGTGAAAGGAAGGTGAGGTGCTTCAGATCACCTATTCTTGTTGAGAGTTGGCCATGTAAGTTGTTGCTAGATAGCCGCTGTGCAGTTAGATTGTTGCAGGAGTACAAGCTTTTTGGAACTGTGCCTCTGAAGTTGTTGCATAGAAGATCTAAAGTTTTAAGCTTAGACAGGGTGGAGAAGTTGACCTTGCTAAGTTCTCCGTTGAAGTTGTTGCTCTCGAAGTTAAATGAAATGAGATTTGTGTAGTTGCTCAGGGTTGATGGCAGCTCCCCTGCCATGTTATTTTGGTGCAAATGCAGCTCTTCTAATCTCCTGAGCTGACCTATAGAATCCAGAATCTTTCCGCTGAAATTGTTCCCTCCAAGGTCTAGAGTAACCATATTGCTGAGCTTGACTATCTGAGCACCATCGAGCACTCCCTCTATAACATTGTCAAGAAGTGAGAGGTACTCCAGTAAGGAAGCATTGAAGAGTTCATTCGGGAGAGTCCCGTTGAGGTTGTTGTGTCCAGCCTTGAGCACTCTGAGCTTGGAGCAATTACCAAGCTCAGGAGGGATGCTGCCCGTAAATTGGTTGTAACAGAGATCAAGCACAACGAGAGATGGTGAGCTGCCGCAGAAATGACTCGGTATCTGCCCAGTGAAGCTGTTATTGCTGGCGTTGAGTGCAACCAGATTGTTCATTACCTCCCATGTGATGGATGATGGAAACTGCCCTCTTAACAAGTTGCTCGAGATGTTCAGTACCTGCAGAGGCCTAGCATAGGTTGAAGATGGCAGCTCTTGCATCTCTCCATCGAGGCGATTGAAGCTAACGTCAAGGATGATGATGCTACTGGACGACACCAGTTCCAGCGGCAGGCCACCCGTCAGCGAGTTGTGGGACAGGTTCAGGCGCAGAAGGCCAGCAAGGTTGCCTAGGGACGGTGATACACATCCCTCGAGGCCCTTCCAAGCCAGAAAGACACTGTGACTGCCCCATCAGCACCACAGGTGATCCCTTCCCATGCGCAGCACTCCGTGCCATTCAGCTTCCACGACGTGGCGAGGCCACCGTCGTGCGACAGCCCAGCACAGAACTGCAGGAGGGACCCCTTCTCCTGCTCTGGGCAAGCACTGGTGGGAGAGGCCAAGGAGATCAGCAGCACAAGGGCAAGACCAAGGAAAGTTATCCTTCTGATGTTCTTCTTGTAAGGAAAATGGAGCGGCTTCATGGTTTTCCTGCTGAGAGTAGCGTCGAAGCCAGATACTTAAGTTGTGCTCTGGTTGGTAATGAGTGAATGGTCTAATCATGAAAAAGCATGAGGGGAACGGAAGAAAAAGATCTTGCCTCCATTTGGTTTTATTCCTTGTAGTCTTAGTCTCTAGTCACCGCAAACAAAATTGGGGTCAAGCATATCTTATTTATTTTGCGCAACTGCTACCAGGTCACCAACAGCTTCCTAGTTTGTCATCCTTGACCCAATGCTTATTGAGTTTTGACAGTATTTTTTTTCCAGGCTTCGCTTCTGCTATTTCATTCACTAACATGGCTCGATTTATTACTAACAAAACGTGTCACTTTCTTGATGTATCCTTTGCTGAACACAAAAAGGCATGCATTCGAAAATGAAGCAGTTTGTTCGAAATGGTTGAGAAAGAACAGTTACTAAATATTTGCGAAGATTCGAGCAACCATTGGAATCTTTGACAAAATATGGAAAAGGCCTGTTGACTGGGCAGCGTCTGAGAGTAACAGACTTTTTTTGTAATGGCAGTCGCAATGGCAGAATGATTGACCACATGGTTTTGATGCTTGTGTGGACATGGGCTGTAGAACTGAACCTGATTGTTTATTGGTTTAGTTGAACAATTGGTGCTAAGAAATAAGAACCACATGTCCTTTTCGGTGCAGTTTCGTGTTAGTTTTGAGATGGTGTTGTGCTCTGTAGTAGGTGTAGCCCTATCATTATTTTCATCATTATTACTCATTGTCTACTAGTGATATTCCTTTTTCTGATGGAGAAAAGGCAGCAAGTGGCTGGCACCAAAGGTTTTGGGACACTGTAGTTGCACTGCATCCGTTTCATAGTTCTGTTTGTGCACGTACGGTTGGTTTCTTTGTTCTGCACTTCAGCCTGTATTCTTCTTATCATAAAGTGAAATACTATCAGTAGATTTTCCACATGAGAATATTTCATAACATATCCTTCTATGTTTCTCTAGTGGCGTGTGCAAAAGAAGGTCAAAATTGAGTGGCTAGAATACCAAAATTTTGCACATTTTACTTATTAACCCGCAGTCCTTGCCTCCTTATCGTATCTCCTTCCTGGACCGGACTACGCAGTTCTCCGCCATGGTGCAGGTCGAGGAGGAGACGGAGGGGCTGCCTCCGCGGCGTCGATACATGGCACCTCCTGCAGGTGCCGTTTAGGCCGCAGGCTGGTGCTCTGGAGTCTGGAGGGCACCGTCACTGCTATGAGAAGGTGCACCGACCCTCAAAGCAAGGTATTTGAATCTGCCATTTGATCGTTTCTGTTTAACCTGTGAAGAGCTTATAGTGGGGATTAAAGGATGCTCGTCGCATTTTTCATCCGCTCCTCTTGATAGAGTACGGCCTGCTAGCTATCTGAATTTCAGTCCCTTCTCCAATGTGCATATGAAGAGCACGATGCAGTGCAGACTCTCGATGGAGGAAAGGAAGTGCACTGTCGGACTGGAATACAATCCACCGGAGCCAATCGCTGTTTGTATTTTTCACGCAGTTGCACAGCTTGCTGAATTGGCTAGCTTCTACTCCCTCCATCTCGACATAGATGTCGTAGTTTTGTCAAAATTTAGATGAATTATATACTAAATAGTATCTGGATTCATCGAATTTTAGACAAATCTAAGACATTTATTTTGAGATGGAGAGAGTACATGGTAGATTAGACTTTTTTTTAAGCTGCATGGTACCTCTGTTCTACAATGTAAGCCTTTTAGAAAGCTAAAGCAGCTTGCTATGCTTATATTGTGGAACCGAGGGAGTAGATTAGACTGACACTTCATGAATTACGATGATTTGGGGGACTGTAGCAAGTCTGAAATAACCATGTCACATGTGATAATCGAGTTATCCATGTTTAGAAATGGAAAAATAGACTAATTGTTTCCACTAAGAAGGGTGACAGTATGACCAAGTTTCAGCCCTACGACAGCGTGTCCGGCGAGAGAGTCTCGCGGTGGGGGGACGGGGTACGCGTCAATGCTGGCCAACATGGCGTGGTTTGCGACGTGCGGCTGCTATTGTTGTGTTCGCTCATGCACAGGTATCGTCAGTGTACTAAGCGAGGACGCTGATGTGCGTGATGGTTTCTTCATCCTCCATGAGCCCCTCTACCTTGGAAGGTTGGAGTTTGAACACTGGTAATGTTCGTCAGAATGTTGTCTCTAACTTGCAGCATGCAGTACGGAGGTCCGACAGTGTTGTTCTGCTGTCTAAATTTTATTATGGTGTATGTTGCAGCGTGATGGGCTTCTGATGGCCCTCGGTCATGGTACCACTTCTCTCTCTCTCTCCCGCCAACATCCATGTGTCATTTATCTCCTGATTGCCATGGTTGAGTTCCATACACCCTCTCTTGTTGTGGCGGCGGTCACAGCTTACTTCTCAAATGTAGTGCTCCTTATATGGCCAGCTCGAGAATATGATGGCCACCACATGAACTGGGCACGGACCTTACCCCCCCCCCTCCCCCCCCCTCTCTTTTCTCCCCAGCTCCCGCCCCCCTTGAGAGTCTTCTAGGAAGTCCTGGGCCGATCCCGAGCCCTCTTCAGCGGCGATGCCGGCTGGAGGAGGCGGAGGAGAGGCGCTGGTGTAGTCAATAGGTCTAGGATTTGTAGTTGTAGGTTGTGTGTGGGCTTTATGCCCGGTGTTATATGTTGATCCAAATTCTACAAAGTAAAGGCCAACTTCTAACGGAGCGGAGCGAGGCCCGTCGCCGGAGGCTTGGGCCGATGCGGATATACCTAGGTTTCCACCGCTATATATACCTCTTGTAAGTCGCCGGCTGGGATATGTTGCATCTATGAAATCCCCGGCGTTGTGTAAACACTCCCCGTTATAGTGAAGATTTGCTGGCTGGCGCCCGTGGTTTTTTCCCTGTCTTTGTTGGAGAGAGTTTTCCACGTTAAATCGGTGTCCCCCTTGTTGTGATTTCGTTTTCGTTCTTCGTTATTTGATTGTCGCAAAGCTAACACCCGGTAGTTGGTGCATCTCGCCAGATCTTGCGGCCCGGATCTTGGCAGTTGTAGGGTGGCTTCTCCTCTGGTTGTTCCTCCGGTGGTCGGAGTTAGCAATGAAATGAAGCCGTATGCCATGAATAAATATGTGGCTAGGGGCCTATTCAAGGTGCAGTGGTGGAGTATGTCCCTGTTCTTCCCGGCCGGCCGTGGAGGCGAGGAGGAAGGAAGACGAGATGCGCTGCGCGGTGGTTCGCCGCTCCTAGCCGCAAGTGGCGAGGGATGGCGAAGATGGCGGTGGCCCGCTTCTAGAAGTAGACCATACCCTCCTGTGGTGAGGGTGGGTTCGGTGGTGCTCTGTTGGTTCAACTGGGATGTGGATCCCCTGTCTCGATCGGGTCATCGTGGTGGTGATGCGACCGAGCCTAGGCGCCTTGATCTCTGGCTGGCTTCCAAAGCTCCAAGGGAAGAAGCGAGGTGTGTTCCCCGACATCTTGTTGAAGCTGCTTTCTACCTGGATCTTCCTCAACGACGACGAGGTTGTGCCGCCGTTATCCATGGCCAGAAGGGCCTTTTATGCGCTCAGACGAAGATGAGCTTCTTCTTCCGCGAGTGGCGGAAGCGCGACCCGTGTGTGGCCTCCATAGCCTGCGTCGCCCCAAGTGGCCAGTTTCCCGGCGTTGGCGTAGGCTCCCAGACGGCAGCGTCTCTCAGTTGCGGTGGAGGAGGGCGAGGACCTGATTGCGTTTTCCTTTTTTTTCCTAGGGCCCTCTTTGTATCTTTAGCACCTTTTCTGCAGATCCCCCTTCTTTTAGGGGCTTTGATGTAATTGTACCCACCGCTCGGATAATATAAGCAGCTTCTAAGGCCTTCGTGCCCTTTCCCCTTTCAAAAACAATGATGGCCACCACATGGTGCCCTACATCTAGGTGTGGGTTAAACCAACGGCTCGTAAGTTTTATACTCCCTCTGTTTGAGTTTACAAGTCCTACGTGTATAGCTAGGTTATCAATTTTTTATCACTAAAATATTAATTTTATAGCAGAAAGTTTCTAATTGTATAATTTTTGTGCTATATAATTTATATTTTATTGAGTAAATTGACGACGTAGGCATACGCGTAGGACTTGTAAACTGAACAGAGGGAGTATGAACTTATGAGCTGTCAGTTTAATTATTCCACTAGTATTTTTAAAATAGGATTTCATCCCGCTTTATAAATAAATCCATATTATTCCACTAGTATTCTAGAACAGTTCATCCTAACACTGAATCTACAGTAGTAGAGCTACTTTCTCAATCACCTCGTATGAATTGTTATTTCAGGTTTAGCTAGGATGGATAGATACTACTCCATTTGTATCTAGATAAATCCTAGAAAACTAATTTGAGTCAGAGGTAGTAGTACTATTTTGCTATATAGAAGTGCGGTTCTGGAAAGCATATTCACCGTTTAGTTTTACATATTTATGTTTTTTATGTTCTTCCATTTCACGGTTGGTTAAACAATGGATGTACAAAACCTAAACATTGATGTGCCAATTTCTGACATTAAGAGCATCTCTACTCGTTCGGCGTTCCCAGGCCGAAACTCAGCGCCATTTAGTGCCGGATGGATGTGACTTTTGGCCTGGGAACGACCAGTTTTTCACTCACGTTCCCAACCAAATCCCAGAATCCGGCGACATATTTGAAACAAATTCCCGCCGGCAAAATCTCGCCTAAAAGGTGTTCGACAGAAACTCGCCCAAGACAGTTCGCCCAAAACAGTTCAATAGAAAATCGTCCAAAGTGGTTCGGTGATCAGATTATTACAGAAAACATGAAGTGCGAAGATCAGTCCTCGACGGGGATGGGCTCCTCCGACAGGGCTCGTCGACGCGTTCGAGGAGGTGGAGGCAGAGCTCCGCGACGACATTGAGGTGGAGACGGTCGACACTGAGCTCGGCGTGTCGGCGGCAGGGATGTCCTCATCCAGGATGGCATTGCGGCGCGCCATGTACTAGGCCTTGACCTGGGAGATCATCGCCAAAGTGTCCTCGCCACCCATGAGAAATTGTAGGTATGTGTTCCTCTTCTTCACGACGTAGTTGGCCTTGAGGAGATTGAGCTTTTTGTCTTGGTTATGTGATACGCTGTAAACGTATCTATAATTTTTGATGCTCCATGCTTGTTTTATATCAACTTTTTTTAATGTTTTATTCACACTTTGAGATATTTTTATACATTTTCTGAAACTAACCTATTGACAAGATGACACAGTGCAGTTGCCTGTTTTCTGCTATTTTTGGTTTCAGAAAAGCTAGTAAAGAAATATTCTCGGAATTAGACGGGACAAAAGTCAAAGTCAATATTTTACCTGAAGCAATACGGAGTCCGAAGGGCAGCCGAAGTGGCGCACCAGGGTGGCCACACCTAGTGGCCGCACGGCCAGGGGGCGCGCCACCAGGTGGTGTGGGCCCCCTGGAGCTCCACCGACCTTGCCCATTCGCCTATAAAAGTACCACGGGACGAAAACCCTAGGAACCCGGATAAAAAATCCACGAAAGAGTCTATAGCCACTGCCATCTCTATTCCTAGATCGGGGGTCCGAAGCTCTTCCCGGCACCCTGCCGGCAGGGAGAGATCATCCTGGAGGCCTTCTTCATCACCATACCAGCCTTCGGAGTGATGCGTGAGTAGTTCGCCCTTGGACTATGGGTCCATATAGTAGCTAGATGGTTGGTTTTCCTCCTTTGTGTTATCATGTTTAGATCTTGTAAGCTCCGTTCATGATCAAGATCATCTATTTGTAATCCTACACGTTGTGTTTGCGGGGATCCGATGGATATTGAGATACTATGTCAGATTGATTATTGATTCTATCATGTCTATTTTATTTGTAATTTTGCGTACTCTCCGTTGTTAGTAGCTATCTTGGCCAAGTAGATGCTTGCAACTCCAAGAGGGAGTATTTATGCTCGATAGTGGGTTCATGCCTCTAGTAATCTGGAAAAGTGAGAGAAATCTCTAAGGTTATAGATGTGTTGTTGCTACTAGGGAGAAAGCAACAATCCTTTGTCCATGGGGCAATCGTATTGTTTCCTTTACACACTTTGCTTAATGCAATTATCTGTTGCTTGCAACTTAATACTGGAAGGGGTTCGGATGATAATCCGAAGGTAGATTATTTGTCATAGATGCAGTTGGATTATGGTCTATGTATTATGTTGTAGTGCCCAATCAAATCTCATAGGAGTCAAGATGTCTAGTATATGCATTGTTATGCTTTCTCAATCTGTCAATTGCCCCGCTGTAATTTGTTCACCTAACATGCTATTTATCTTAAGGAGAAACACCTCTAGTGCACTATGGACCCCAGCCCATTCCTTTATCATTGATATACCATCTACTGTTTACCGTTTACTATTTAGTTTCTGCAAGCAATTACTATCTTCCACATTATACGTTTAATCCTTTGTTTTTAGCAAAACCAGTGAGATTGACAACCTCATTGTAAGTTGGGGAAAAGTTCTGTGGTTGTGTTGTGCAGGATTCCAAGTTGTTAGCAACACCTTGGAGTTGTTTTCTTACTCCTACTGGTTCGATAACCTTGATTTTATAACTGAGGGAAAATTTGCTACTGAGCTCATCATACCTTTCTCTTGAGGTTCCTAACGAGCTCTACATATTTTGAGCCATCAAGCACTTTTTCTGGCGCCGTTGCTAGGGAGTTAAGGACAGCTTCAATCTCTTCCTTCTTGTCAATCACTTTTCAGGGAGAAAGAAGATTCTTGCAAACGTAGTCTCTCACAACCAATCTCTTTACTTTGTTTTTGTTTTGCTTAGTTTATTTTGGTTTGTTTGCTTGTTTCTTTTTATCAAAAACACACAAAAAATAGTTGTATTGGTTTGCTTATTTTATCAAAAACACACAAAGAATGTTTAGTTCCTATTTCTGTTGGCTTGCTTTAATCTTACAAAAAAATGACTACTCTTGAAGTTGTGTGACTTCACTAGCACAAACAACAATGATTTCGTGTGCACACCCATTGCTCCACCTGTTCCTGAAGCTGCTTTCTTTGAAATTAAACCTGCTTTGCTCAATCTTGTTATGAAAGAACAATTCTCTGGTGCTGGTACTGATGATGCTCCTGCTCACCTTAATAACTTTGTTAAACTTTGTGAGATGCAAAAACATAGGGATATATATGGAGATATTATTAAGCTTAAATTGTTTCATTTCTCTTTGAGAGGAAAAGTTAAAGAATGGTTGTTATCCCTACCTAGAAATAGTATTAATTATTGGATTAAATGCAAATATGCTTTTATTGGAAAATATTATCCTCCTGCTAAGATTATATCTATGAGAAGTGAAATAATGAAATTTAAACAATTTGATAATAAACATGTTTCCCAAGCTTGGGAAAGAATGAAATCTTTGTTAAAGAATTGCCCAACTCATGGACCGACTGCTTGGATGATTATCCAATCTTTTTATGCAGGACTGAATTATTCTTCAAGAAATCTGTTGGATTCTGCTGCTGGAGGAACCTTTATGACCATTACTTTGGGTGCTGCAACAAAGCTCCTTGATGATATGATGGTTAACTATTCTGAATGGAACACTAAGAGAGCTCCACAAGGTAAGAAGGTAAATTTTGTTGAAGAAAACTCCTCCTTGAGTGATAAAATTGATGTTATTATGTCTATGCTTGTTAATGGAAAATATCATATTGATCCAAATCATGTTCCCTTAGCCTCTTTGGTTGCTCAAGAAGAGCAAGTTGATGTGAACTTAATTAGATATAATAATTTTAGCAACAACGCCTATAGGAATAATTTTGGTAGTAATAATTATAGGTCATATCCTCCCAATAATGGTAATGCTTATGGAAATTCCTACAACAACAATAGAAGTGCACCGTCTGAACTTGAAGTCATGCTTAAGGATTTTATTAGTAAACAAACTACTTTCAATAAGACTATTGAGGAATTTCGAATGCTGAAAAAAAATATCATCTTTGTCTAAAGCACAATCTATGGAAAACCCCTTTGCTGCTACTAATGCCATACAAGCTAGAATTGAAGAAAATGTTAGACTGTTAGCTGAATTGCATGCTAAGTGGGAAAGAGAAGATGAAATTGCTAGAAATAGTAGCATTTGTACTATTACCACCACTAATGTTGATGCTAGCAAACCACATGAAGTCCCCATTCCTTTTGCAACAATGCCTAAAACCAATGGAACCTTTTCCAATAAAAATGCTGAAATTCTTCAAAATATGGGAAACAATAGTTCTACTACCTTGGATGGTAATTTTGATTTTGATTTTGATCGTTGCAATATTTCTGAAGTAATTATGTTTCTACAAAATCTTTCTATAAGTCCTAATGCTAGTGCTATGAATATGGCCTTTACAAAACACATTACAGATGCTCTCATAAAAATTAAAGAAGAAAAATTGAAACATAAAGCTTCTATTCCTAGGAAATTAGAAGATGGTTGGGAACCCATCATTAATATGAAAGTGAATGATTTTGATCTCAAAGATTTATGTGATCTTGGTACTAGTGTCTCTATTGTGCCTAGAAAGATTTATTAAATGCTTGATTTGCCACCATTGGAAGATTGTTATTTATATGTCCAACTTGATGATAATACTAAAAAGAAACTCATGGGGAGTATTAATGATGTTCTTATTATGGTTAACAATACCTATGTCCCTGTTGATTTCTATGTTTTGGATATTGAATGCAATGTTTCTTGTCCTATTATTTTGGGAAGACCTTTTCTTAGAACTGTTGGTTCCATTATTGATATGAAGGAAGTCACCATTAAATATCAATTCCCACTCAAGAAAGGTATAGAACACTTCCCTAAGAAGAGAGAGAAGATACCTTTTGCCTCTCCTATTAAAGAATTTTTTTCTCTTAATGCTTCTTCATTTGAAAATACTTGAATCTTGCTTCCTATGCCTAGCTGAAAGGCGTTAAAAAAGCACTATTGGGATATAACCCAAATTATTTTTACTTTCAGTAAGTTTTTCATTTGTTGAGTCTTGGAAGTTATTGCTTTAGTAATAACCTCTCCTTATCCTTTTTGTGTGGTTTTTGTGCCAAGAATAACCTCTAATGAGAGAGAAGTAAGACTTGGGAAAGTTGCTATCCCGAAACAGATTTTTTGTGCTTCACTATAAAAAATCGTGAAAAATCCCTGTTGTCGGATTGAGCTGTAATTTTCTGTGCTTATGCCCCAGGATTTTATCTAACTTTCATTAGTTTAGCACTTTTCGATTTGAGCAACAGAAGGTCTTCGAAAAAATCAGTTTTTACCTGCTGGTCTGTTTTGATAGATTTCTGCCATTATTTGCATTTGCCTCTTAATCTCTTTCTCTTTGAGTTCTCTTTGATCACTTGAGATTTTAGAAGGAATTGATACAGTAGCTTGTGTTTTGATGGAAGTTTTACTTGTGTTGAAACTAAACCCAAAGACTTATTATCTTGAATACACTAATATTGCTAATGAAGATTGTGTGAAGTTTTGTATGAAGGAAATTTTCAAGTGTAGGGAAAAATAATGCAATGAGATAAAGTATAGACAAAATCTCAAGCTTGGGGATGCCACCCGTGTCACCCCAAGAAATATTCAAGAGGTACAAGCGTCAAAGCTTGGGGATGACCAAGGCATCACCATCTTCATCAATAAAAATCTCAGGTTTTCTTCCAAAACACTTCATTTTTATTGTTTCATGCACAATTGTGTTGTTCTTCGAGCGTCTTTATTTTTGTTTTTAGTTTTGTTTTGTTTGGTTTGCTTAAATAAATTAGTTGGACCCTCGCATTCATATGTGGTTTCAAATAAGTTGATTGGTGTTGGAAAAGAGTAGGAAGCTTCATGCTTATAAGTGGTACAAAAGGAGCTTGTTTTGATGGTGGCCCAGACTCTATCATGTCATGTTTGATATTGCTTTGACCTTATGCTTAGTGATTATTGTTGTAGCATGACTTGTTCCAAACAATTGAGATTTCTGACTGTGCCTTGAAAGGATCATGCATTGTTTTAGCAGACAAAAGCATAATTTTGTGGTATTCTCCTTCGATGCTTTATTTGGGTTGACTTGGCACATTCTTACACCATGTTAAGGCTATGAACCAGTCACCTTAGCCTCTATGATCATTTAGTTTTTGACTTGTAATATCACTTTATGCTTTAATTAATAATGTTTTATCGCTTTGCATGATTATGGCCATTACTACTCTCTTAGTTGGTCGCTCCCAGTGTTTTGCTAGCCTCCACCTATACCAAGTATGAGTTCCACTCATGCATCCAACCTCCAAGAAAACCAAGTTATTCCAAAGAGTCCACTATAAATTCCTATGCATGGTGTGTTACACCATTCCACGTATATTCATGTTTTTATCTACCTTCCAAATTAAACTTGTTATGTGAAAATTAGTGATTAAAGCTCTCACAAACTTGATGGCACACTTTACTTTCTTGCACTTAATAAACTTGAACCATTGTGTCCATCTATGCTGCTTATATGCTTGTAGTTTATAAGTTGTGAATTAGCAGAACTATGCTGTCATGGAGAACGCTTTCAACATTGCACTTATTATTCAGTTGATATCATGTTCTTTTGTTTATGGATCCAGCGGCGTGAAATAAAAGGGGAGCTTGTATGCTCATGGAGTTTGTATTTGTGTTAGAGAAACGCCTGGGCGGCTAGCCTAAACCATGCCTAATCATGGTGGAAACTTGCAGCATAACCATAGTGAGCATTCCGTGAAGCATCCTCAATAAAAACCTATGCAAATAGCAAATAAAAAGATCGTTGAGATGCTTATTGTCTGTTGCCTTGTCATTTTGATATAGGATAGCTCCTGTGTCATGGGGCAAGGGGTACCCCGTTGGCGGTTCTCTATGATACACATATACTTACAATGACAAGAACTTACTTGTGACTAAAGTTGAGTAGCATGAGGTTCTTTACTCGTAAGGAAGGGGCATGAGATTTCAACTTATAACTTGTCAAGCATATCCTCATATTTGTGTCACTTTAACCTTAATCACCTCAAGATGCTTATGATAGGGGCAATGAGAGCTGAAAGCTAATAAGTACCATAATTTTTGGAAGCTCTTTATGAAACTTGAAATCCCTGCTTCCCTTTGCGAAGGGCCTTTCTTTTTACTTTTATATTGAGTCTCTATCTTCTATCTTTATGCACCAATTGAGAGAGCATAGTGGTCATTCTTAGTTTAATGTGCATTGTCCCAAAACTTGTTGATTGATTCATAACTTTGATATTGCTTGCTCTAAAATTATTTGTATCTAGTCATCCTTATGAAGTTTGAAGGTGTCCTATGCATTTATGTTTACTATACCATAAGGGACAAGCTGAATACCACTCTTATTATGTTTACTATATGTGAAATAAACAAACGTCTTTTAATGCATTGTTATTCATGATCTTTTGTTTGTACTTTTTCATGTTACAACATAGTTGCTATGTCTTATTTTTAGAACTCTATCTTTCATGCTTATGTTTAGAGTACTTTGATCCCATCTATTAATGCTTTGCAAATACCTCGATCAAGATTGTGATGATGCATGTCACCTCAAAAATTATTCTTTTTATCACTTACCTACTCGAGGACGAGCAGGAGTTAAGCTTAGGGATGCTTGATAAGTCGTAAACGTATCTATAATTTTTGATGCTCCATGCTTGTTTTATATCAACTTTCTTATGTTTTGTTCACACTTTGAGGTATTTTTATACATTTTCTGGAACTAACCTATTGACAAGATGCCACAGCGCCAGTTGCTTATTTTCTGCTGTTTTTGGTTTCAGAAAAGCTAGTAAAGAAATATTCTCGGAATTGGACGAGACAAAAGCCAAAGTCAATATTTAACCTGAAGCAACACAGAGTCCGAAGGGAAGCCGAAGTGGCGCACCAGGGTGGCAACACCTGGTGGCCGCGTGGCCAGGGGGCACGCCACCAGGTGGTGTGGGCCCCCTGGAGCTCCACCGACCTTTCCCCTTCGCCTATAAAAGTACCTCGGGATGAAAACCCAAGGAACCCGGATCAAAAATCCACGAAAGAGTCTATAGCCGCCGCCATCTCCATCCCTAGATCGGGGGGATCCGAAGCTCTTCCCGACACCCTGCCGAAGGGGAGAGATCATCCTGGAGGCCTTCTTCATCATCATGCCAGTCTCCGGAGTAATGCGTGAGTAGTTCACCCTTGGACTATGGGTCCATACAGTAGCTAGATGGTTGGTTCTCCTCCTTTGTGCTATCATGTTTAGATCTTGTGAGCTCCATTCATGATCAAGATTATCTATTTGTAATCCTACATGTTGTGTTTGCGGAGATCCGATGGATATTGAGATACTATGTCAGATTGATTATTGATTCTATCATATCTATGTTATTTGTGATCTTGCATGCTCTCTGTTGTTAGTAGCTATCTTGGCCAAGTAGATTCTTGCAACTCCAAGAGGGAGTATTTATGCTCGATAGTGGGTTCATGCCTCTAGTAATCTGGGGAAGTGACAGAAATCTCTAAGGTTATAGAAGTGTTGTTGCTACTAGGGAGAAAACAACAATCATTTGTCCATAGGGCAATCATATTGTTTACTTTACACATTTTGCTTAATGCAATTATCTGTTACTTGCAACTTAATACTAGAAGGGGTTCGGATGATAATCTGAAGGTGGATTATTAGTCATAGATGCAATTGGATTATGGTCTATGTATTATGTTGTAGTGCCCAATCAAATTTCATAGGAGTCAAGATGTATAGTATATGCATTGTTATGCTTTCTCAATCTGTCAATTTCCCCGCTGTAATTTGTTCACCCAACATGCTATTTATCTTAAGGAGAAACACCTCTAGTTAACTGTGGAACCCAGTCCATTCCTTTACCATCGATATACCATCTACTGTTTACCATTTACTGTTTACTTTATGCAAGCAATTACTATCTTCCACACTATACGTTTAATCCTTTGTTTTCAGCAAAACCTGTGAGATTGACAACCTCATTGTAAGTTGGGGCAAAGTTCTGCGGTTGTGTTGTGCAGGATTCCAAGTTGTTAGCAACACCTTGGAGTTGTTTCCTTACTCCTACTGGTTCGATAACCTTGGTTCCATAACTGAGGGAAAACTTATTATTGTGCTCATCATACCTTCCTCTTGGGGTTCCCAACGAGATCTATATAGTTTGAGCCATCATTCTGCAGCAGCTAGGTCCACCTTTCTTTGGCCTTATCCTCCCTCTTCTCGGCATAGGACTTCGAGTCGGCGATACACTTCTCGATGGACGCGTGAATCCGTTCGGCAGGCGGTCCAGTAGCCTTCAATATCTTGGCCTTCTTCTGGCTGAGCTCTAGCATTCCTTCGCCGGCAGCTGGGGGTGGTGCCTCGGGGTTGTACACGCTGTCCTTGTTCTTGGCGAGGGTCGCGCAAGTGTCCACCCATTTTTGGCAGTTCTGGATCTTGTCGAACACGTGGTGGAACTTGAACTCGATCTTGGTGTCATCGCGGTACATGCCAAGTGCACAGGCCAGCTGCGAACACAAGGCGAATTGTAGGTCAGGAAAGGCACGAATTCAGCGTAGGATCGGAGTAGGGGATCATCGTAGGGATGTCGACGAAGTACCTTATTATCCATGCTTGCGCTGCTGATTGGATGACGCTCGGTTTCTTCGAGAATTTTGTGCCACTTACTGCACGCTTGTTGCAAGATTCCCCAATGATTCGTCATGGCCTTCTCGCCGCGTTTCATGTGGACTTTGTTGTACACCGGATCCAATAGGTTGCGCCCATCGAACACCAGCTTGACACGCCTCCTGTAGTTCTCCGAGTTTTGGTTTGCGCCGGTGATGTGGTCCATGCTCACCGCCTTCCATGCTTCGACAAGACACAAGTGCTCAAGAGGTGTCCACTTGACGCGGGGCTCGGGCGATGCCACCGTCCTCGGCTTGCTTTTCTTCTTCCCCTTTCCCTTGGTCGTCACCATGTCATCTTCTTAGGCTTCCTACCCATCTTCGGCTTGCGTTGGGCCGTCAGCGAACTCCTACGGTTCTAGGCCATGCTCGGCGTCGGCGAGGGACTTCTCCTGCATGCAGAACGAGCCCCCAATCGCGGCGGAGCCGGATGGGATCATGTCCTCCATGTACGAGTCGCTCTGCATTCCACCAAACATGCTGCAGGCGTGAACTCAAGGGACGAGAAGAACCTCTGGCACGGGTTCGCCTGGCTCTCCTGGAACACCGCCGACGAGATCGGCGAGAACCCGGCTGGAGATCCGATGTTGGGTTGGTTTCCCACGGTACGCCGTACTGCGGGGCGATGAGAGGCGGCCGACGGGCCATGGCCGTATGGGCGCACGCTTAGACGCCGATTTCGCCTCCATGATTGCATGCGCCTCCTCCGACTTCAGCGTCCTCTCCCTCCGGCTGTCTGTTTTGATCTTCCTCCGTCGGCAATCCTTCATCCACTCTGCGTCTGTCCAGCCGTCTGGCTTCAGTGTTGGCTTTCTCGGCTTCTTCTCCTTTGGTACGCCGACGGTGGAGCGGGGTTTGACGAATCCTTTGGGTGGCATGTCGGGCGGGAGCTCAAAGAACTGGCGGGAGTTGTGGCGGGAAATGGAAAAGAAAGGCGGGAGCTCGGACTTGTCTCGTTGACAGCCATGGCTCACCTGTTTTTTTCGCTTTATCCGGCGTTCTCAGGCAATTCATGGCGCCCCGGATTCGGCCTAGAAACACCGGATGTAAAATTGGCCAAATTCGACGAAAACTGTGCGCCTAAGAACGCGGCTGGCAAATTTTTGCCTTCCGGATGGAAAAAAATGGTTTTAGAAATGCTAATGAAGATGCTCTAAAACAACAACATAAGAAGTGCATGTGTTCGGGACAATGCAGAAATGACACGCACTGTCACAACTCACAGCATTAGTTGCATGTCTTTGAAACTGTGCTCTATACCGTTCAAAATCGAAAAAGTAGGATTACAATCTGCATCTCTCTATAGTAGTCGTGTTTGTTTGAAACTGAGCTCTGTCACCCATAATTCTTGGCGTGCTCTGGTCTCATCAGTATGTCCTGAGATTATTTGATTTAACGGTACTCTCTCTGATCCATAATAAGTGTAGTTGATTTAATATAATTTTTTACTATTTTAGCACACAACAGTAATACTTCTTGAGAACAGACTGAATTGAGCCAGAGTCGTAATGTTGATGAATGAACCCTTATAGCTATAGTTCATAAGATAATCTTCACCGGCGCCCCCAATGGGTTATGCGGGTGTTGGGCAAAAACGCCCTGCGTAGGCAGCCCCAGATGGTGATGGTTGCATGGGCAGCCCAAATCTCTCCGGTTAGATCGACTGCGCAGGGCCTCCGTGGCAGCCGCACAGACAAGTGCGCTTCCGTGACGGCTCGTCTCCCAACGCCAAAGTTGATGGCGTCATCACCTTCCGCGCTTCCACTCGATTTCTCGCCCCTTCCAATGGTTTCCTGCCCATAGCCCCCGCACTGGCTATAAGAAGGGCTAGGCCGTGGGGGAAATGGCAACGAACAACGCCCACGCCCACACACACCATGCCTCGTCGCCTCCCACCACATGGGCTTATCTCTCAGTGGCTGCTCGCGCTCGCTACCCACCAACGGAGGAGCTAGAGCCACACCGGAGGCGGAGGAGGTGGAAGTGGAGGAGGCGTTGTTGGAGGTCGATGATGAGGACAGTGCGGAGGACAAATTAGACAATGACGATAAGGTGGAGGAGGAGCCAGTCGAGCAGCGGGTGCTCCTTGCCTCCATCGAATCGGTGCGCGGGTTGGAGACGAGGAACGATATCCGCATCATGGGTAAGGCTGTTGAGGAAACCGTCATGAAGCTCTCCCGCGATGAGATGCATGCCCTGGTGGAGCTGCATGCTAGGAGGAAGGCAGAGGCGGACGCCCGCGAGTCTAACCGGGTTGTTGTTCTAGAGCAAACCTGGCAACTACGTGTGATAGTCGATACGACAAAGAGGGACATGGAGTGCAAGGCAGGGTTCCATATCGACAGAGGCAGCATAGAGGGTAGAGAGGGAAGAGAGGAACCGTCATAAAGCAGTGGAAACCAAGACTACGTTGCGGAGAGGCACCGCCAGGCCAAGTATGGAAATGGTCGCGGCGAGGCAAACAAAGGATGAAGAGTACTTTAGGGGCGTAAAGCCCTTGTAATTTTCCTTTTTTTTCTGTCGAACCTTGCTATATATCTAGAATGAAGTTTTTATTTAGCCGAAAATGATTAGGGAGCCTATTTTTTGGGTGCGCCACCGTTATATCTTGAATGAGATCTAGTTATAAAGTTCACCATTGATGATAAAACACAAAGAACCTCGCAACCTGATCCTTTGACTATGAGATAATGCAAATCACCATTCTGGAGGAAGCTTAGATGGTTATCAAGAATCATCTCGTAACAGGATGATCAAAAAGGTGCCACTCAGTTTTTCCAAAGGGATGCGTAGAGGAGTACATATCAAGACCAGGATTTGTCTAATCCATGTAACGGATAGATACATGTGGCCATCTCGGTGACGTTGCATTAATGAAGCTTGCAAGCATGTGACTTGGTCACGGAATGCAACGACATGAGAACGAGTAAACAAGTTCACTGGTAACGAGACCGAACTAAGGTATGGGGATACCGAAGATCAAGTCTCAAATGAATTAGGTATCGTATGACAAAGGGAATGGAAAACGACTATCTCATGGTTCGAGCGATTATTCGTGAAACACGCAGGGGTCACATGGCCATCTAGGTCCCTCTGTTGATCATTGATGTGAGAGTAGTCTCGATCATGTTCGGAGTGTTTCCGAACCGAAGGATGTCACGCTTAAGAGTAGGGACACTTAGGGTAGATGAGGTATCGTAGGAGAAATGGAGAAAGAGAAACCGGAATAGTTCCGGGTAACATCCGATGGAGATCGGAAGGAGTCCGGAAGGTGTTCCGGAGTGAAGGAATAATATAATATGTGTATTTGAATGTTAATTGGAGAATTAATATTAAATATATTTTTTATTTTATTATTAAAGCCTTCATAATGCTAATGGGCCTCACCCAAAGGGAGGCTCAATAGGGCATGGCACCTAGGGAGAGGGGGCCAACCGGCCTAGTCTTGGTGGGCCGCCCTAGTGGGGCCCACCTAGGGCCGGCGGCTTCCCCTAGGTGGCCGGCGGGTGTGGGGTTTAGTCCCACACCACCTGGCCCCTGGGTGGTGCACCCCCCATTCCCACTATATATAGGGGTCTCCCCTCCCCCTTTGGAATCATCCCATTCCCTCGCATTCTCTCTCTCTCTCATCCATTGAGGACTTCTCTGTAATATTGGATAAGACCTCGTGGGTGAGTTCTCCACCTTCACACCACCGTCGTGTGATCAGCAATCCGGCATCTACTTCTTCCGCTGCTCGACTGGATCGGAATCCGGTTGACGTCTCCTACACCGGACATGTGACGAACTTCGGAGGCACCACACTTGGGGTGTTGCTCGTCTTCATCAATATATGCCTTCCTGCGTAAGGCGTGCCTCGGTCTTCAAAGGTATGAATACCGTCTCTCTCCTCCATTACTTATGTCTACATAGTATAGATCCTGGTATTAGGGTTCGAGTAGATAGAATTTTTTGTTTTCTGCTACGGAACCCTTCAGGGTTTTCCGGATGCCCCTCTTTTTGGTAGCTAGGTTCATTTATCAAGACATACAATAATTATATCATTGGGTATTTTCTCACTTCATCATATTAATATTTGGGCTAGGTTTGACTCCATATTTGTTTTATCACATTATATGGGTAAGCCTAAATTCCCTCCTTTGCTTAGATATGTTGACAACACCGCCAAGCCGCTCGTCCTTGACTCCTATCAGCCGCTCCTGCGATGGGAGGGGGTGGGGACCTTGGTGTTTTGGCTCGGTATTTAGCTTATTTTTAAAATAATATATTTTTTATCAATTTCACAAATAATACACGAAATTGGTAATTTTGGAAACTAGTGCGGCCTCGGAGTCCCGTGCCCCGACGAGTACCTTTCGGGGTTTGAGCCCCTGACCAGTCTAGTCAGGGTTTGAGTCCATGGCCAGTTGTATGCACAACATTGGAAAGTATGGCTGTTTGCTCAAGCGTCTAGTGGAAAGCAGGCTTAGTCGGGGCCTTGTATACCGACGAGTCCAGTCGGGGCCTCGTACACCGAAAGGTCCTCGTTGGGACACGGGTCTCCAAGGCCATGCTAGTTTCCGAAACTACCAATTTCATGTATCATGAAATTGATTTAAAATGTATTATTTAAAAAAATAGCCGGTTTTTAGGATTGGCCTAGTGCTCCCTTCCGGCGCTGCTTTTATGGAGGAGACGACGCCCCCATCAGGATAATTTGCCTCTGCTTTTCCTCCATCTCAATGTCACCAACAGGTGGTGTTAGGGCGTAGGTGCACGATCATCTCGTCAATCTCTAAATCCAGTGAGTTTTGTGCCAGGTGGTCGACGTTTGACGCTCTTTCCAATGGCGGTCGTCTTGGATGTTGTAGTTGTATTTGGTATCTTACACTTGGGCACATGGATGATGGCAACCGGAGATGTTCCCTCTTCTTCGACTGTATCAGATGAAGTTGACGACGTCAGAATCTGGTGACCATGAGGAAGATCCCCTATTGATGTGCCATAAAGTTTCGGTCTCATGGCTTGTGATGACCCTATTTATTGGCTCGGAAAGCATCGTTCTATTGAAGGTGCTCTCCCAGATCTCGGTATGGCGGTTGTTCGCCTTTTTGTTCGACGCTACCATGGTGGCGGCGGAGGACGAGGATGGATGACGTTTCGGCGAGACACAAGTTTCTCCAATGGTGGAGTTGTAAATTTTCTTCCTGTGGGGTTCCTTGTGCAAATTTATGTGACAGAAACATTATTGTTTCATGTGGTGACTATACGCATAATCTTTGTAAACATATTTTCTAATGAAATATATTATTACTTGGGAAAAAAAGGTGCATTTTAACAGTTCAGGGGGGGAAAGGGTGCATTTTAACAGTTCAATGTCCTTGTATCAACATTTAGAGCATCACACAGGACACACACCTAGCTGATGAAAAAAAAAGGCCGCCCCCTGCAAGGACAACGGGCTGCAAAGTGGTTAGTTTCCGTAATATATCCAGCTGGGCCGCAGTTTTGAATCATGGAGCGTAGTAGTTACCTTGTCGAGGGTTCATTGTCTTAAGCTGTTGCTTACCGCACGGTGTGCAAACGGCTGCCGACCGCCACCTTTTATGCCGCAGGGTCTCACCCGACGTTAGCGATGTGGTACTAAACGTCGGTACAGCACCAGCACGGCACGGGCACGTAAAGGGCGACACGGTACCGGGGATCCGGGCCAACGCGCGCAGCAGGCAAACCAAGAACCGGCCCATACACGTCGACAGGCCGGCCGGGAGCTTGAAGCGGGCCGGGCAGGCTGCTGCTGGCCTGCCGCGGCTGCCCCAAGTTATTCAACTATTAGAGCATCTCCACTCGTGGTCCGCCGGTGTCAATTTTCAGATCTAGCCTCGTCCTCCAATTTGGTTTTGGCGTCGACGCGCACGCTCGATTTACCCGGCGCGCCCGGTCGAAACCCAATTTCAAGGGAGGCTAGCGGGGGCACCGGAGGGCGGGGAAAAGTTCGGCGGGCCAGCCTTGTCGGCGATCTAGTCGAAATTATTTCCTTTTCCCACCAAGATTAGCGCCGGTTCCCTCCAAAATTAGCCTCTATCTCCCCTCCCCCCCGCCTCGCCTCCCACTCCCGCCATTTCCCAGCAAAGACCAGATCGCGTCACCATGCCGCCGAAGAAATCGCTGGCGACACAGCAGAAGAGGCCGGCGAAGAAGAGGGGCAAGCAGGAGAAGGAGCGGCCGGAGGGGATGACGAACGCGGAGTGGGCGTTCGACCTGCAGCGCCAACAAGTCGAGAACGCCAGCCGCCGGCAGAGAGAGCTCAGGGCGAAGAAGAAGCGGGCCTCGGAGGCTCTGGCCGCGGAGGCACTCATGGCGCAGAGAGCTGCCCACATGACGGGCATGCCGAGCTCCCCCCTCCCACACGCGTGGGGGAGCCAAGGGAGCGTCTCGTCACCGTCGCCGTCTTCGGAAACAACCCAGGCTAGGCTGATGTCCCAGGACAGCCAAGGTACGCCCAAGCTATCTCGCTTCTCGCCGTGCGGGCCACTCGACGCGGGTGGTAGCTTCAACCCCAATGCCTTCAGCACCATCGACCTCAACGCCAGCTTCAACTTGGCCGCCTCTCCTGCTCTCCATCGTCCCCTCTTCCACGGCGGTATGCCCACCACCGCTGTTAGCAGCGACGGCAGCCATGTGGTGCTCGATGGAACGACACTGCGCATCGACGCCATCATGACCGACATGATCAACGGTGGGGGGATACCACCGTTCTACGTGCAGGAGGAGGTAGAGGCCTACGACGGCTACAACGACAACCAAGAACCTTGGGAGAACGAGGCCTATGCGTTCGCCGAGGACGACGAGGAGGAGGTGCAGGCGCTCGCGCCGGTGCTCGAGGAGGTGCCCGTGGTCAGGAAGAAGAAGAACAACGGCAGCAGCCCGAAGTGGAGCTCACGGGAGGATGAGTGCCTCGCCGAGGCTTGGAAGTCGGTCAGTATCGACCCCTTCACCGGCGCGAACCAGAGCTCCGAGGCCTACTAGCTGCGCGTCAAGGCAGCGTACGACGAGCGGCGGCTCTTAGACCCCTACTTCAAGGACTTGTACCACGACCGCAACGACTCCGGCATGTCGCACCGCTGGCACATGATCCAGCATGCTTGCAACAAGTGGCATGGCGTCGTGGAGGAGGTGCGCCGTGTCCATGTCAGCGGCACCAACTTCGAGGACCAAGTAAGTGAACTCACCATGTCCATTGTCCATCGTAGCCTAGTGTTGGGTCGTCGGCCATTGATCACGGCCATTTGTTCGCTGCATTGCATTGCTTTCGTAGATGCACACCATGATCACCGCCTACCGTGAGGACAACGACAACGTCGAGTTCAAGTTCATCCATGTGTTCGCTAGGATCGAGATGTGCGACAAGTGGACCAAGACGTGCATGGCGCTCGCCAAGGGCAAGTACGACCCCGACGTGCCTCCAGCTTTCTCCTCGAGAGGTCGTCCGATCGGGCAGAAGAAAGCCAATGCGGCGAGGGATGCCGCGCCGGCCATCGAGAAACTGCACAACTCGATCATGGCCTGCATGGCGGATGCCGCCTCACACGCTACCGAGAGGACGGAGCAGGCTGCCAAGATGGAGCAGGTTGCCGCGGTCAGGTGGGCGTCGGTCATCGAGAGGCAGGACGCCAAGCTCGAGCTGATCAGGGCCAATGTGGCCACGAAGAAGAGGAGGAGGACCTGTCGATCCTCATGGTCGACACCAGGGACATGGATGCCGACGTGCGGGCGTGGGAGGCCCAGCGCCTGCGATCTGTCACGAGGTCCGAGGTCCACCGCATCCACTACTCCAAAGACCATGCATCCACCACCCTAGCACCTGCGACATCCACTACCCCAGCACCTGCGAGCGCACCGGCGACAGACACTCCCCGCCGGTCGTCGATGTCGACGCCGCCGTCTGATGCGGCGTTATGCTTTGTGATGCCGGCGTGGCTTGTTTTGATCGCTTGACTATGATGATTTGCAGCGATTTACGACTTTGTTTTGTAACCGTTAAACGCCTAGACTATTTATGTTCGGCTATGCGATCGACGATCGGTGATCGGCTGTTCTACCCGCCATATTTTGTTTCTTGTTCGAATTTCTAATTTGGGGGGCGATTTGGGGGCTACGGCTGGAGACCGGCTCCCCCCATAGCCGGTTCTTGCGCCGACGCCCCCCCATATGGTCTTATGCCAGGGTTAAATTGGGGGTTGCGAGTGGAGATGCTCTTACTGCACCTTCTTTTCTACTGAGACAAGAAAAAAAAAACACTGTAACCTGTTTTTTTGTGAGAGAATCAGTACGGTACCTGAAATAACATGTAGAGATCCTGCACCCGATAGCATAAAACAGGGAGGGTCAGTGATTCGTACATACAAAACAAGTAAACATGACAAGTAAAACGATAATGTAATGCTGACTCTGCTATTTCTGAAAGCCTCATTTATGTAGACTGACCCTTGCTGTTTTTTCCCTCAATCAGGAGAGGAACATCATTAAACCCCATGTACATTGTTGTAAAAAAAACATGTACACTGATCAATGAAAGAGTGCAGCATCCAAAAACAATAATGAGACAGTGCAGCTAGACCAAATGCAGAGCACCATCACATCACCATCCAAACACTAAAACTGTATCTGTACATAGAAGAAATGTGATTTTTAACACTAATTATTCAACTTAATTATTCGAGTACAATTCATACATGGTCCCGTTCCGTTCCAAAGACCATGTCCACACAGGACAAGCATTCCCAGAAGCATCAGAGCCAAGTGATCAACCAGCCTGCCCCCGCCAGAACTCACACGTTTCCAAGTTCAGATGATAACCACAACAGTCACCGTCCGTGGTCCACAATAGTGCGCCGGTGGAGCCAGGAAATCGAAAATAGCCCACAAGTGGAAGTAAGTCAAGGAGAGACGCACATCGCGCCTTTCGGAAATGATCCTCATCAGGTCACCCACCCAGTCCAGACTCCACCACATCCATTAAGCTACTACAGGATTGCACTTTCTTCTTGCCCTCCACTTGGGTTTGTCCACACACTCACCGAGATGGCGATGATTGCTCTCGATGGCAAGCGCCTTTCAGAAATGATCTTCCCGTGAATTATCCCGCCAGCATAATTTTCTGCAACTGTTTCTTTTTCAAAACGCGCCTTTTCCTGTTCACCAAGGGGCAAAGGATACGTTAATATTTTTGGTCAGTAAAGACGGTAAGAGAAGTGATGTGAGGTCAAGGCATGCTGGTAAGGACTGGGTCAGGGATGATTATAAAGTCTACATAGCGCTATTCCGTACATACGGTATTCAGGAAGATTTGAGCCATTGACTTAAGCAGCCAATAGTGAAACACGTTCACGTTCGCTTGACTGCTGGGCATGGACAGCCAACCCAAGTTCAATCCCAAAGGTGGTGTGGCTCACGTTCACAAGCAGGGGGAACGGCCTCGCCGGCGAAGTGCTGGTCAACGATGTGCGGCCATCTGGCTCCAAGAGGGGAGCTACCTTCAGGGTGATCGTGCACCTCGACAAGATGGAGGACTACTCCATGGCGCCGCTGGAATTCTTCGGGTCAAGCAACGACGCCAACGCCTTCAAGCCGACGCCTATCGCTTTCAAATGGCACTTCCTGACGGTGGATGGCATGCCACCGGAACCTGTGTTGGCTGAAGACGACGGCGAGACGGCTGCCCGTGCGGCGGCGCTGACGCGGCGGGACAGGCGTGGGCCTCATGACGACCATCCTCGTCTGCAGCATCGACGCCGTGACGACCGCGAAGACGACCGTGATAGGGATGATGCGCGCGCTGGCCGCCGCAGCACCGCTGACAGATGGGATACCCAGGGATCCATCAGGCGGGAGCGGACGCGCTCGCCACGGCGCCGCGAGCAAGCTGGCAGACACCATGGCCATCGTCGCGAGGCTAGGCCCGATGCGATGATCATCGACTGCATCGAGCATTGCCCGACCGATGCGGTGCGCAGCCAGATGCTTCGGCCCTTGGGGCTTCCGGCTTTGGCCCCGGCAAGCTGCGTTGCTCAAGAAGGAGCTCCTGGAGTGCGTGAGTGGAATGATCAAGCCTGTCCTGGAGGATTCCTGTGAGCTGCGCAGCTGGCTGGCAAGGGCCGTCGACCTCCTCCGTGTTGCCGCTACGCCTGCACTGCGCACCCCCCTGTCTTGCCCCTGTCGCCAGGGCGGCTCGCGCGGACTGCTACCCCCTGCTGGGCAACGACCTGGCCAAGGGTGTAGGTGGGTGTGCATCCCAGCTGCCTTCACCGGGCCTCGAAGATGGGATGCCTTCATCGCTGCGGGATCCTTTGGCCTCGCCGCCTGGCCACCGCTTTGAGGTGTCGTCCATGCCGTCCATGGCTGAAGTGTTGTTGGGCACTCAAGCTGTGGGGCTCCAAGAAGGGGTTGACGATGTGTCTGTGCTCCTCAACCAGCTGGTCATCGAGCCTCGGAATGAAGCCTGGGACGGTGCTGCTGGGCTTCTCTCGCCGCAGGCGGCTTCACCGCGTCAGTCCTTTCACAAGGAGCCCTCCCCTCCTCCTTCGGGTGCGCCGCAGCGCCTGCGTACTGTGGTGAGCGACACGGCTTCCGCTCCGCCTCTCTCTCCCGCTGGCTTGAATGATCATGATATTCTAACTGCCTTCATGTACGACATCGCCGCTCCGGTGCAGCCCGCTCTTCTGAGCACGCCGGTGACCAAGAAGAAAAAGAAGGCGTTGATGCCTGCTGTTTCACCTAGGCGCAGTGGACGGATCGCCACTAAGAAGAAGACGCGCCAGCTCTCGGAGGGCGCGGAAGCCATCCAGGAGATCATAGCCCGTGCCTGTGGCATCCTCGCTCCTTCAGCCTCCTTCAACGACGCCTCACGGGTGGCTTTCCGCCAGCTGTTCCTTAGTGGACCGCTAGCATCCTCGGCAATTCAGGCCCTCGACGCTCTGGTCAAACAAGTCAAGAAAATCAAGAAGAAGACTGCCAACAAGATCATAGCTGCAGCCCCATCAGTGCCTCCAACTGTTTTAGATGTGTAGACGCATCTTCACGCGACGCTCTCCCGGGCCGGTGCCCCATGCTGCTCGTTTCAGTAGACCCAGCTGTCTGCACTCCTCATTATTGTTGTTTCCTAGTAGCTGCGCTCTTCCTCCGATGAAAGACTATGCCTGCAAGCTTCAGTTTTTTTTACTCCTCCGTTTCCTGCCTAAGTCGCTGCCTGATGCCCTCCTCAGTTATGCCCATCTTTATTCTTCCAACGTTCTCTGCTTCAAAAAAGACATGAGGCAACTGCGCTCCCTGCGTGGGCTTCAGCCTCCACAACCTGTGTCTGCATGTGTGCTCTAATGGCACAAAGTAATGTGAATTTGCTCAACTGGAACCCACGTGGCCTGAATAGCAAGGTTCGGCGTGACGCCGTCCGCGATATTGTCAGGGACACTCATGCGACAATCGTTTGCCTCCAAGAAACCAAACTTGAAGAAGTTAACGACGCTACCATTTCTACCACGCTTGGACCTTCGTTCATCGACAACTACTTTTTCCTTCCCGCGGATGGTACCCGTGGAGGGATGATTCTCGCGGCTTCATCGGCCTTTTTTTCTCTCTCGGACGTCCACCTCACCGCTCACACGCTTTCGGCCACCATTACCATGCTGAACGAGGGAGCAATGTGGACCATAACCTGCGTCTATGGCCCCTAGACTGAGCCCGAGAAGATTGTTTTCATTGAGGAGCTCCGGGCGTTGAAGTCTCTCGTGAGGGCCTCATGGATCCTGCTTGGAGCTTTCAACCTTATCACTAAGGCATCTGACAAGAACAACCTCAACATAAATAGACGTCTTATTGGGAAGTTTCGAGCGGCGCGAGACTTCCTCGATCTAAAAGACATGAGAATGGATGGTCGCCGTTTCACCTGGTCCAACGCTCAAGACGACCCCGTCCTCACCAAGATAGACCATGTTTTTTTCTCCGCTGATTGGGATGAACTCTTCCCCGATGCCCATCTCCAAGCAATAACGTCGGCTTGCTCGGACCACGCGCCTCTGTTTCTCCAAGGCTCGGTCGCTTCTGTTCGAAAGCCGTCTTTCAAGTTTGAAGAGTTCTGGCTTCAGTTGCATGGCTTTCGAGACACGGTCTCTCGCTGGAACAAGCCTATCGGTAGCCGTCAATTTCACGACGGGTGCACATCAAGCTTTCTCGTACGGCTAAGGCTCTAAAGAAATGGCAAAGACAAAGCATTGGTAATCTCAAGATCCAAATTGCCATGGCAAAGGAGCTCATTTGGCGTTTCGACACGGCGGAAGAGTCCCGCATGCTTTCGGATGAAGAGCGCAACCTTAGACGTCAACTGAAATCTTCATATCTCGGCCTCCTTGCAATTCAGAAGATCAAACTCCGCCAAAGATCCCGTCTGACTTGGATACGTTTAGGTGATGCTAATACGAAGCTATTTCACGCCAGAGCCAATGGGCGTCGTAGGAAGGTCCACATCCAAACTATCAACACTGCCTTGGGCGTCGCCATCACTAAAGAGGACAAAGAGGAGGTGATCCTCCAGCACTTCAAGAGCGCACTTGGCTCTAAAGCTCAACGGCTTCTGAGCCTTGATTGGGACGCCCTGCAGTATGTCCAGCGTGACCTCTCCGAACTCGAAGCCCCTTTTGATGAGAATGAAATTAAGGAGGCTGTTTTCTCCTTGCCTTCCGTCAAAGCGCCAGGCCCGGACGGCTTCATCGGTGCTTTCTTCAAGAGCTCTTGGGACGTTATCAAAAATGACATTGTGGCCGCTATCTCCCATATGGCTAGCTTGAAGGGGGATGCACAAACTTGATAAACTCTGCAAACATCATCTTAATCCCCAAGAAGCAGGATGCGACGACTATAAGTGACTATAGGCCTATTAGTCTCATCCACAGTTTGTCAAAGATTTTCTCCAAGCTTCTTGCAAACCGTCTGGCTCCAATCCTGCCTGAAATTGTTTCCAAATGCCAAAGTGCCTTCGTGAAGAAAAGGAGCATCCATGACAACTTTCTTCACGTGCAAAACCTCATCAAAGAGCTTCATTCCTCAAGAACACCAAGCCTCTTCCTAAAACTTGACATCTCAAAAGCCTTCGACTCCGTGGGTTGGGCTTATCTCATCGAGGTAATGACGGCCCTTGGCTTCGGACAATTGTGGCGTGACTGGGTCTGTATGTCCTTATCTTCGGCTTCCTCCAGAGTGCTTCTTAATGGAGATCCGGGAAAGCCATTTCGGCACGCCAAGGGTTTAAGACAGGGTGATCCTCTCTCTCCCATGCTATTCATCCTCGCCATTGACCCTTTGCAACGCATCCTCTCGCTTGCAAGTCAACGCGGTATCCTTAGCCCTCTCCGATCGCGCAAGCCTATATGCAGAATCTCCATTTATGCGGATGATGCCGGAATTTTTGTCAACCCTGTGAAAGATGAGCTCAAGGCTATCTCTGACATTCTCGACTGCTTCGGAAAAGCCAGTGGCCTCATCACCAACCTAAACAAGACGGAGGTCCTCCCCATCAGATGCGACAACATCGACCTTCTGAATGTCCTTTCGGCTTTCCCGGCTAAGATTGTTTCGTTCCTTGGGAAATACTTGGGTCTCCCCCTGCACTTCAGGCGGCTCCGTGAAGTCGATCTCCAGCCCCTCATCGACAAGATTGCAGGAAAGCTTCCTGGCTGGAAAGGGAAGTTTCTTGCTCGCCCTGGAAGAATTACCCTTGCTAAGTCCGTCCTAATGGCCATTGCCATCTACCACGCTACCGTCCTCCCCTTATCCAAATGGGCTAGAGATAAGATTACTCGCATTGCCAGGAACTTCGTCTGGACCGGCGACGAAGGCGAGCACGCGGCAAGAGGAAAAGCTTTGGTTAGCTGGACGACGCTCTGCAGACCAAAAGATTTGGGAGGGCTTGGGATGCCTCACCTGCAACGGACAGGACGGGCACTCAGACTCCGATGGCCGTGGCTACAGTGGACTGACCCTCAGCGCACTTGGGCGGGTTCTAAACTCCCCTGCGATGATGCCGACATGGACCTCTTCAGAGCCTCCACAAAAATCTCCCTAGGCGATGGGGAGACGGCCTGCTCGCACGACAGCTTGGTCTCAAAGATGGCCCCATATGCCTTTGGGCGCCAGACGCTTTCAAGATTGCTTCAAGAAAACCAGAGCGTGGCCAAAGAACTAGCTAACGAAACGGATACATGCCATTTCTAGCCCGACCACTCCGGTGCAGCTCGCCCAGACATAAAAGTTTGGGACGTGGTGGAGCACACACACCGACTCGAGACAAAAGACGGGATAGTTTGGACTTTGACGGATGGTAATTATAGTGCTACCTCTGCGTACCTTGCGCAATTCCACCAAGTCACCCCAAGTTCATTGCGAAGTTGTGGATCGCCCACGGAACCCAAATGCAAGATTTTTGGCTGGCCTTGCATCGCAAGCTGCTCATGGCGTATAACTTAGCCACCAGGGGTGACGACGACCCCATCTGCGCTCTTTGCCTAAGCGGCGCTGAGACGGCCGATCATCTCGCAAAGATCGCCCTTTCACTATCATGTCACGAACCTCACCTGTGTTCGAGACAATGCCATGTGGCTCCATGGCCACGACTTCCACTCCCTCACAGAATGGTGGGACACTCTGATTGACGGAAGACCATCGAGCGAAAAAAGAACTTTAAGTGGTCAATTGTTATATGTCCTATGGAACGCATGGAAAGAGAGAAACAGACGAATCTTCACCGGCCAGCGGCTGACTTATGTTGAGATGGCTGAGATCGCAAGGGAGGACATCAGGCAACGTGCCCGGGCTTTTGTGGCCTTCGGGCCTGCCATTCCTGCAGAGCCTGACTAGGCTTTTTTCAGTTTTGTTTTTTTTCCGGTGTTTTTTTCCCGGCATGTTTTCACCTTAACCAAAACATGCCCCTGTACTGTGTGGATCGTTTTCCCTCTATCTATTTGAAAAGGCAGAGCTCCTGCCGGTTGCTCAAAAGAAAAAAAAAAATAGTGAAACACTGAAACATCAGTGTGAACGAGGAAGCTGCCTGGTGGGCTGGGGGCAGTTGCGTAAAATCCAATTTTCTTGACCCAGAATTATGTGCGATGACTACGACTGCACGTGCTTTCTTTCCCCTCATGCTCCTTCAGGATTAGACCACCAATATGATGCTTTATCCACTCAGGGTACAACATAAGCTCTCTAGTTCCCATGCTAGGCTCACCAGAAAACCATGCAGACACTCTGTTTTTCCAACAAGATATTGCACACACCTTCCCTTGGTGTTGCTCTTGTGCTGCTGATCTGCTTGGCATCTCCAAGCAGTTCCTGCACGGAGCAGGAGAAGGGCTCCCTCCTCCAGTTCCTCGCCGGGCTCTCACAACATGGTGGCCTCGCTGCATCCTGGAGACATGGCACAGATTGCTGCCAGTGGGAAGGGATCACATGCAGCAGAGATAAGATTGTTACCGATGTCTTGCTGGCTTCTAGGGGTCTTCAGGGGCACATCGCACCTTCTCTTGGGAACCTCACTGGATTGTTGCGCCTCAACCTGTCAAACAATCTGCTATCCGGTGGCCTACCGCAGGGATTGATGGCCTCCAGCAGCATCATCGTCATAGATGTGAGCTTTAACCGCCTTAGCGGAGACTTGCAGGAGGTGTCATCTTCAACCCCTGCCCGGCCTCTGCAGGTACTGAATATCTCGACCAACTTATTTACAGGACCGTTTCCATCCACCACATGGAAGGCAATGGAGAATCTTATAGCACTGAATGCCAGCAATAACAGCTTTATTGGGCAGCTACCAACTCAATTCTGCACCAGCTCACCATCGTTCGCTGTGCTTGAACTCTGCTACAACCAATTCAGTGGAAGAATTCCAGCTGGACTCGGTAGTTGTTCCAAGCTCCGAGTGCTCAAGGTTGGCCACAACAACCTTAGTGGGCCTCTCCCCAATGAACTTTTCAATGCTAATTTGTTGGAGTACCTCTCTTTCGCCAAGAATACTTTAGAGGGGACACTTGAAAATGCACATATTGTCAAACTCAGAAATCTGGTAACCCTTGATCTTGGAGAGAACAATTTTAGTGGCAAGATTCCAGAGTATATAGGTCATCTCAAGAGATTGGAGGAACTCCATTTAAACAATAACGACATGTATGGGGAGCTACCATCAGGTCTGACCAACTGCACAAATCTCATAACCATTGACTTCAAGAGCAATAATTTCAGCGGAGAACTCGCGAAGGTCAATTTCTCCAACCTACCCAATCTAAAAACTTTAGATCTTATGCACAACAGTTTCAGTGGCAAAATTCCTGAAAGCATCTACTCATGCAGCAACCTAATCGCACTTCGGCTATCTTCCAATACATTCTATGGCCAGCTGTCAGAAAAAATAGGCAATCTCAAGTCCCTCTCATTCCTATCACTTGCTAACAACAGTCTTACAAATATCACAAGTGCACTTCAGATACTTAGGAGCTCCAAGAAACTCAACACCCTTCTTATTGGGCACAACTTCAAGAATGAGTCCATGCCAGATGATGACAACATTGTCGGTTTTGAGTACCTTCAGATCCTAGCTATAACAGATTGCTCATTGCTGGGGAAAATACCTTACTGGTTATCAAAGCTAACAAATTTGGAGATGTTATTTTTAGAAAACAACCAACTGACAGGACAGATACCTGACTGGATCAGCAACCTAAAACTCCTCTTCTATCTAGACATATCAAATAACAGCATGACAGGGGGAATCCCGTCAGCCTTAATGCAGATGCCAATGCTAAGATCAGAGAATACTGCAACCCCTTTGGACCCTAGATTCTTTGAGTTGCCAATTTATTTATCTCCGTCACTTCAATACCGCCTACCAATGGCTTTCCCCAAAGTGCTGGATCTAAGTAAAAATAAATTTACTGCTGAGATGCCCCTTGAGATTGGTCAGTTGAAAGCACTTCGTTCACTCAATTTGAGCTTCAATGACTTGACAGGACAGATCCCACAATCAATATGCAACCTCACAAACCTGCAGGTGTTAGATTTATCGAGCAACAATCTCAGAGGTGGAATCCCAGCTGCACTGAACAAGCTGAACTTCCTTTCCAGCTTCAACATTTCTAACAATGAACTAGAAGGGCCTATTCCATCTGGAGGCCAGTTTAATACATTTCAGAACTGTAGCTTCGACAGGAATTCAAAGCTGTGTGGCTCTATGCTCACTCATAAATGTGGTTCAGCTTCAATGCCTCCGTCATACACAAAACATCGAGACAACAAGGCTGTTTTTGCAATTGCATTTGGTGTGTTCTTTGGAGGCATCACTGTTCTTTTGTTGCTTGTGCGTCTCCTTGTCTCAATCAGGGTCAATTGGTTTGCAGCCAAAACTACAAGGGAGAAGAACAGTGAAGATGTTGAAGCAACTTCATTCAACTCAAGTTCAGAGCAAACATTGGTAGTAATGTCACGAGGCAAGGCAGCAGAAAACAAGCTCAAATTTACTGACATTTTGAAAGCTACGAACAACTTTGACAAGGAGAACATCATTGGATGTGGAGGTTATGGATTAGTCTACAAGGCAGAGCTGCCCGATGGCTCCAAGTTGGCAATCAAAAAGCTCAACGGAGAAATGTGTCTTATGGAAAGGGAGTTCAGAGCAGAGGTTGACACACTCTCCATGGCACAGCATGAAAATCTTGTGCCACTGTACGGTTACTGTGTCCAGGGAAACATAAGGTTCCTCGTATATTCCTACATGGAGAATGGCAGCCTGGATGATTGGCTTCATAACAGGGATGATGATGCTAGCTCATCTCTTGACTGGCCAACCCGGCTGAAGATCGCACAAGGAGCAAGCCTGGGCCTTTCTTATATCCATGATGTCTGCAACCCTCAAATTGTCCACCGAGACATCAAATGCAGCAACATCCTACTGGACAAAGAATTTAAAGCTTATGTCGCAGATTTTGGGCTAGCCAGATTGATCCTTCCCAACCAAACTCATGTCACAACTGAGCTGGTCGGTACTATGGGTTACATTCCCCCGGAGTATGGGCAGGCATGGGTTGCTACTCTGAGAGGTGATATGTACAGTTTCGGAATAGTCCTGCTTGAGTTGCTCACTGGGATGCGACCTGTTCCAGTCCTATCTACATCAAAAGAACTAGTCCCATGGGTGCTGGAGATGAGGTCCGAGGGAAATCAAGTTGAGGTCCTGGATCCAACACTTCGAGGCACAGGATACGAAGAGCAAATCCTGAAGGTACTTGAAGCAGCTTGCAAATGTGTCAACCATGA
Organism: Avena insularis; assembly: GCA_023614405.1. NCBI lineage: Eukaryota > Viridiplantae > Streptophyta > Magnoliopsida > Poales > Poaceae > Avena > Avena insularis. Next base: position 158,480,402 of record CM042694.1, on the reverse strand, counting down.
CCAATTCATGAGGCCAACTATCATGGAAGTAGTCTCCTGCCTAGCCAGTATAGACGCTGAGATGCAGATGTAAAGAGTAGCAAAGATACATTGAACTACACGGGATACATGCGCGAAGTAGTTGTAACTTTCCAGTTTCACTAGAGTTGCTATTGATAGTCTTATACAAAACCTAACAGACTGCCATCTTGAGGTTTTCGTACTGCTATGAGGAAAGATTTTTGCAAAAAAAATCATCTTCCTTTTGTTTGTTTCATGAAGTACGGACATCTTAAGTTTGGCAAGCATTTGAAAATGTATAAACACGTGAAATGGGTGTCTTGTTTTCTTGTTGGGAGATTGAACATGGTTGCCATTCAGGTGCAAATACTATTGTGCTGTTATATTAGCTTATCCAATCATATGATTTTAGAAATCATTACCAGAGTTGAAGGTGTATTACCGAATCAGAAGTACTAGATACAGCAACTGTTTGGTCGGCCCAAGCGTCAGAGATGAAATGTGAGGATTTAATAAGAATGTAATACGACTCCATGCTTCATAACTCAGGATGCACAAAAGTATTTAGCCACTAGCAGAACCCGAGAGGAATGGCGATCTGAAGCACGTACTTACCATGTCGAAGGATTCACACAGCCAAGAAACCACGGGCCCTGGCCTCTCCAGCGCGCGCACACTGGCCTCAAAATGCGTCCCAAACCTGATCTATGAGCCCGCCCCCAGCCTCTCGGCGGACACCACCCGGATCGGCATTCCGCCGAACGGCCTGGTCGCCCTGCTGCTGACACGTACGGCGAAGGCCGCCATTGCGTCTGAGCCTCTGAGGAGTAGATTCCGTCAGCGCTCACGTGGAGTTGCGGCTTGCGTAGGACGGCAGGTGAGGAGGAGGCGGTTCCCGTGAGAACAGCTGGAGTTGCGCTTGCGACTCGCCGGGAGAGCAGCTGGAGTTCCGGTGGGATGCAGGAGGCTGCGGAGAGGATTCTCTGGCTTTTGGTTGGCGGAATGGCCTTTCATGGGCGCTCGTGACGGCCTTTTTAGGCCCGTTATACCATATATATATAGCCAACTGCCAACAAAAAAAAGGCCGCCCCCTGCAAGGACGACGGGCTTCATTGGTTAGTTTCCGAATTTGTTCTAAGTGGGCCGGCTATTTGATTCATAGAGTGTAGTCGTTACCTTGTCGAGAGAATCCTCGTCGCAGGCTGATTTCATTTTTTTTTGGCAACTGCTAGGCGTCCCCGGACGATGGGAGGTTCCATCGTCCTCCTCCCCTACGTGACAGTGTTCACCAAAATCGCCACAAATCCCTTTTTTGCTGCAAAACATGATTTTTTGCTGCATATGTTCCCGCTTTTGCTTCTGAAGCAAAAAACGATTCGTTTTAGAAAATAGAACGTCTCGCCGGAGACCTCGTCAGAGACCATGCAGCAAAAAAATTGTGCTAATGTAGCAAAACGGCTTCGCCGGAGACATCGTCGGAAAAATCTCGCTGATGATTCTCGCCAGAGACCTTGTAGCAAAAAGTTGATATTGTTGTAGCAAAACCATAAGACGGTTGTAGCAACAAAGTTCTTCTAATGTAGCAAAAAAATTACTTCGCCGGAGACATCGCCGACACCTTGTAGCAAAAACTTTGCGCAATTATAGCAAAACCTCAAAACTATTGTAGCAAAAATGCAGAAGTTTTTTAGCAAAATAATTTATGTTATTGTGGTGTCCTAGCAAAATCCGGGATCTCGTAGCACCGCCGCCGACGCATGTAGCAATGTCGCCCACCACATGGAGCGAGGCCGCTCTCCGCAAGAAGCAATGATGCCCGCCGTTAGGGAGCAACACCGCCATTGCCAGGAGCACCCCGCCGTTCACGTCGCAGAGGCGCTCGCGTTCTCGCGAAGACGCAGAAGATGCGCCTCCTACCCGTGGCAAAGAACATGCCGTCAGCCGATTTCATGATCGGTAACTACCACGCCGCCGTCACCGATTCCCCACACGAGATTGAATCGTGGAGGTGAGAAGATTGGGAGCAGCGAGGAGGCGTGGTTGGGCAGGGCGGCGCCGGCGTAGTGGTCGAAGATTGGGAGCAGCGGGGAGGCGCGGTTGGGCAGGGTGGTGCCGACGTAGTGCTCATGGTTGTCGGGCAGAGGAGATGAGGGAGAAGGAAGAGACGTGCTTGCGAGAAGATAAGGCAGGCTTTACGTGGTGGGACCCAGTCCAATGTCGTTGTCTCCCGTGCCACGCGTGGACAGACCCGGACGATGGAACGGTTCCATCGTCCGGGGATACGTATCATTTTCCTTGTTTTTTTTTGCTGTAACCGTGCTTGCCGCACGGTGTGATTAGGCTCCCAAGCGCCACCTTTTATGTTGCCCCGTGTTAACCTAAAGTATCGATGTGGTACTAAACATAAGCACAACGCACGATAGACGGCGATACAGAAGTAGTCAAGCAAAGGCAACTAAAGCCAACTACATTCCAGGCAGCGATAGCTGACCATGAACACGCGCGCGTACATCGTCGACAGTTGGGCTGGAAGTGAGAGTGAGACGGCTACCCCTACATGCTGGGAACGAGATCCTCTGACGTACCATGGAAAACTGCAGAGGGACGTTGGTATTTGTAGTCCGTCCGATTCGCATCCTACGGCAGCATGTCAAATACCCTGAAAACACACTGGTGAGTCAGCCCAAAGCCCACTTACGAACGAGAGACAGAAAGCTGAACTCCGTCTCACGAAATAAACCCAATATTCAGTTCGGTTCAGAAACAATTGATATTCAGCTCAGTTCGGATCAGATTTCTGCATATTTACTGTTCAATTTGCACATGGACAAACTTTATTTGAACAATCGTTGACGTTTATTTATACCATTCAAGCAAACCCGGGAACATTTTTCTTTAAAATTTGTTTAGTTCTACATATATGCAAGTAGGAACTGGAGTTAGTACATCACTACGGAAATCGAGCGGTAGACCGACGACCGGAAGCTACGCTGACGGCCAGATGTTGGGGCTGTCCGCCTTGCTCTAGGAACGCCCACGACCAGGCAAAAGCCATCGGCGTAGGAAAACCGTCAGCGTATCGTCTACTAGGCCGAGGACCGTCGTCGGCACGAAAACCGTCGACACACTTTTTTTTTGTTTTTCTTGGATAGATACATCGACTGCAAAGTCGTCAGCATAGCACCGCCGCACCATCAACGCCATCCGTCACATGCCTCGCGCCGACGGTTGAGATACGCCAGCGGTAGGCTCGCACTGCCGCCTAGCTGGAGACACCGGTTTAGGAAGGTACGCCGACGCGACCTAACCTGACACCGATGGCGGCCGGCAGCGTAGGTGTAGGCTGACGGCGAGAATGCGCAACATCAGCGGCAACCGAGGATGAGCACGACGACCAAGACGACACCACTCTGGCTCCTCCGCTCTGGGTGGATTTCCTCCAGTGGAAACACGACGCGTGGCGGCGGAGCACCTTCTGTGGAGATTTCAACCCGGAGGTGGCCAACGACAATCTGCCAGAGATCGGCACCACCGACGACGATGACTCAGACTAGGTCGATGTTAAGCAAGAGGAGGTGGAGGAAGCAGGAGGTGATGGCGGCCCAGGCCACTGAGCGCATGCCCCTCTCGCCGCCACCGTCGTCGCCGCAGATGCCTCCACCACCACCACACCAGCCGGTGCCGCCGCCACCGCACCCAGAATGGCCGTGGCCACAACCGAAGTTTATCGACCTCACCGACGAGGAGAACAACTAGTAGGCCACCACCGACGTGGCCATAGTTTAAATTTAGATGCTTTTTGTTCAAGTTTTTTTTTATTTGAAGCTATTTTTGTTTTTTGCAATTTTATGGCTCCTATGTAAATTATTTCGTATGAATGAAATTTTAAGAAAAAAAATTCTCCTGAGGACAAACCGTTCGGACGCCTTAAATAGATAAAACGGACAGATTTCGTGTCCTGTTTAGGACGTACCGTTGGGATGGTAGTTTTTTTTTCAATGAGATGGAGCACAGTTTTTCTTACTCCTTCTATTCTTGAAGTGGACTTTGGGCCGCGTGTGTTTTCAGGGGATTTGACCTGCTGCCGTCGGATGCAAACGGACGGACTACAAGCACCAACGTCCCTCTGCAGTTTTCCCCGAGTACGTCAGACGATCTCGTTCGACATGCTGCTGCTACGCTACACACCTATTCTTGCCACCGCAGCGTTTCCAGAACGAAGATGTGCGAACTGCCGGGCCGCCACCTGCGACTGCGAGCAGACCCTTACCCTTTTCCCTAGGGTTGTGAGTGCCTGAGTGGAGCTCGAGGACAGAATCCAACCTGAACGTAAGGGATGGAAGGAGCCACCCACATACGTTCCTCTCCTCCGCCTTTCCTCCTACCCTGGTCTGAGAGTTCATAAGCGGAGACCGGGCCGATCCTGCCAACCGGAGATGGCGAAGGGGGAGTAGTTGCCAGGAGTAGATCTAGGGTTGTCGGTTGTTTGCCGTTAGTTTGAACTATAGGACGCCAACGTCTTCTAGCCAGACTTGGTGCATCTGGTGGACGAGTTGTTGCAGCGTCAAGCTCCGGTGGTCAAAGCAGGCAATGGGCAAGTCTAAGGTGGGGATCTCCGCAAATAAGACCATGGTGTGTTGCTCCCCTCTTAGCTGCTGCCTCCTTCTACTTGTTTCTCTCGCTCTGACCGGTCGTAGAGGCAAGGGGAGAGAGAAGAGAGATGGAGGCGCTAGTGGTTGGAGAGGGGAGCGGGAGCGGGGGTCATCTGCTCTGATGTAGTGGTGCGATGTTGAGCAGTCGTTGATAGGGGATTCACTGGGCGTCCGAGATCGAGGGTGGTGCAGTTCACCCTAGAGGCGATCGATCCTCCTTTTCAATAAACGTCGGTAGTCCCTCAATCGCGGTCTCGTCACTCTTCTTCAACTCTCGACCGGCTAGGGTGGCGAGAGGGAGAAGGAGTAGAGTTACTCGACCGCATGCGTCTTGATCTGGTGTTGTGTACCTGTGGAACCTGCGGTGCCTACAGAAGACCCCAAGCGCCAACGACTCGCTCGTCGCTGCAATACTTGGACAAAAGGTTGGCCGCTACTGCGCTCGATCCCTCCCGCTCGAGCAATTTCTTCCTCCTTGAGTGGAGGATCTGTCTGGACCTCGACACAACGATGATCGCCGCCGCCGCTCCACCAAGGGGTGTCGTCCCCGGTGGAGGTGCTGGTGGCCATTTCTGGAGGTTCTTCATTGGCGACGCTGGACTCAATCGCGATTCTCGTTAGGGTGCTCGATGTAGAAGTGCATGCCTCTCTTAGTCTCTTGCAAGTTCTTTTCTTTTTTAGGTCCTTTCTATAATTGTATCCCCACCATCGATTTAGTGCAGTTTTCGGGCCCTTCTAGACCTCACCCGTGCAAAAAAAGTGAGTGTAGTTTGCTCGGACCGAGTATTTGAGCGGTATCGCACTGCTTCTGCATCGATTTTGGCTTTTTAGTACATGCCTGCTGGAGCATGATTCGGGAGAGCCACCTCTGGAGCCACATTCTGTAGTGCATTTTGTCGACTACATTGCATCGATTAAACAGCTATGACGATGCAAGTTATTATATTTGTTTGCATGCAACCTATTTTTGTGGTGGTCGTATATGAATTGAAAATTAGTGTGTTTCTGTTTGGTATAAGACTAGTCATAGTGTAGGTATCATAGATGGTATTATGCATTACATGTATGTAAAAGGCTGAGGTGTCACTGTAATTAATGGTGAGAGATGTGGCAGTGGTATCATAGCTAGATAAGGTATCATAGCATGTAAAACTAGAAAAGTTAGTGACAAACAATCTTGTACGTAATTTTGTATTAAGATTCTGCAAAACAATAAATATAATGTGGGACTACGATACTAATACACCAGATCATGATGGCGCGCGTTGCCGCGCCCATCTATTTTGACAATAGGATGACATGAATATTTATATAAATATATGTACACACAAGAACTTAAAATTTGCTCGTACTAACTTATATATTTGTTAACATAGAAAATAATTTACATGAAAAATCCACATAGAGTATTTGTTATTGATGGAAGGCTAAAGCTAAATAAGAAATCGAGTGAAGGGATTTATGTCCAGTAGATTAATGGTAGTAAAGGATGGTTAGTCTTGATGATCCAATGTCCTTGGAATGTCAGGGCAACCTACATTATTTCAAAAGAAGCGTATAGGGATCAATTGGATATGATGCAGCATGGCATGATGCAACAATATTGAATGGCAGATTCAGTACCTGGAGATAATATGACATGCCAAAAATCACTAATTCAAGTATTCTGATTAAGTGCATTTTATGACCTAGAGAAATCACTAACATAAGTAAATTACCTATAGCATCAATTCATAATGGTATGGGGAAGTAAAATGTGAGGTTCTCACGTGGTTGTCGAGAGCCTCTGAGTCTAAACATGATTATGGAATAGTAACAATGTGATTAGAATGTGGGCTAAAGGATAAAGAAAGTAAATTTGACGGTGGAAATATTGTACTTCTTGAATGTGGGCAAAAAAATAAAGAATGTGGGCAAAAGGAGTATTTACTTCTTGACAATAATCAGTGGGAAAAATAGCTAATCAAAGTAGGCTATGTGTCCATGCTTTCAGCAAGAGCAGATCATAATTGCCTGTCAAATGCTGATCCAGTATTAATGTATGGTATCTCAAAAATAGATAATGATGGTACGCAGGAACATATCACTGATTTCTGAATAGTGAAAGTAGATCATGATACCACGAAAAATCATTGTACTAGACTAATTTTAACTACTTATATTTCGTGAGCTTTAGGGAAATTAAAATACTAAAATCAACATATTCACTTTTTTTTCTTCTCGCTTGAATCATCTGCTGCAACGACATTACCAGTGGCAGCAAAAGAATCAGCTGTCCGAACAATTAAGATACTTGCCAATTCCGCCATCAGCACTTATTGAAGCATAATCCCACCGTATCCCTAATTAGTGCAAACAAATTTTCAAACCATCCGAGATAAATAAATGCAAAGAAATAATTGAATCTAACCGAAACAAAATGCAAAGCACCATTACATACATGACTAGCATTCTTTCTTTTCCTACTTTGCATTTTCTTCTTCTCCGTCAGGTACCGTGTAAGGGTTCGCAAATACATAAACTTTTAATAAACAGGAATAACATGTTCAAATATTTTCACCCACTGAAAAAACTATACAGAACACAGTAGATCAATCATACCTACAATAATATGGAACACAGTGCTTAAAATACAAGTGTACTGCAAGGGTGCCAAAGTTAATGGGACAAACTAAGTAAAATATGCAGATGGTTTGTTCATGTCCTCAGGGTCGATATGCTCATCCAATAGCACAATTCCACATCTCTGATGTGTTTCCACGTTGTAGCTGCTCCAAATCTAATACCGTGCATCCACCTGACTTCTCACACTGATTGACAGATGTGTTGCTTGCTTCCTGAGCGAGAATGATTGTTGGGGCTAGGAGGGGCCATCTGCCATCAAATGAATCTGATATGATGGTGTTCTAGTTAGACACACCATGGGAAAGAGAGGAGTCAGCTCGTACCTGTGAAGCAGAGTAGAGGAGGCGAGGACGGATCACACGGAAGCCATCGCAGTACGGAGACGTTGTGGCCAGAGGGAAAAGCGGTGGTGGGCTCCTAGGGACAGATCTGGATGTGCTCGTTGTCTTCTTATAGACCTCTCATCCTCCACGATGTTCCTCCATAAGCAGCAAGAGGGTGTCGATCTTGTCCCCAACGTCGGCCTCGAGCCTCACGGTGGCGACGCCCTTGAGGTGTCCCAGAGCAGCATCGTGGGGACGCCCTTGAGGCTGAAGTGTAGGCTGAACCTCCACGGGACTGAGATCGAACGGGAGGCCGCCAATTTGACCTGTAGAGTAGCGACCCCTGAGGATAGTCGGTCCACGAGCGGCCCAGGCGGGACAAGAAGCGCATCTGATGGCTGGAAACGACACAGACATGCAATCCGACGGCTGAAATTACTAATGGCGTGAGAGGGCTCCCTCTTGTTCCAGTTTTAATATCCCTAATGATACAATACGTTATAAAGATAATATTATGTGCTAGTATCATATGCATGATACATGATACTAGTATATGATAGTGCTGGTCTTAGAGTTATTAAGAAAGGAGCCATATGGGGTATAGGAAATGGCAAAAAAAATGAGGATTTGGTGTGATAGTTGGATTCCTTAAGGAGATATGAAAGTCACGACCAACATGGCAAACTGGAGGGTGGGGCGTGCAAACCTTCTTAACCATGAAGATCACACATGGAAAGAGGGCATGGTAAGGAAAAACAGCATGCCATTTGATCCAGGGGAGATGCTTAAAATTCAGCTACCAAAGTATGTCGAGGAGGATTTTACCTCCTGGACTCTCGACAAACATGGTATATTTACTATTTGAAGTGCATAGAATCTTTCATTCGCGACACAAAAATCCTCCAAACTCATGTATTAGTCTGAATGGTGATAATGACCATGAAAAACTATTTGGACTTCAAAGGTACCTTGAAAGTGTTAGCACCCATTTTAGACCAGCTTACGCCTAAAGAAGAAATTGTCAAAGACTAAGGAGTTAGATGGATGCATCTGGTTCCAAGTCGGATTTAGGAGGAGCCAGACGACAAGCTGATTTAGACGAGAAAACAAAGCACAAGAACTTGAAGAATCGACAAGCCACTGCAAGAAAAAAAGGCCAAATGAGGAGCCACCTATGCCTAAAGAAAAGAATCTGGCAGGCTTACACAGAGAACGAATCTGGCCACCTTAACTGGAAGCACAGAAATTAGCCGCCTTACTTAAGGCAAGAATCTGGCTGCCTTATCTAAGGGAACAATCTAACAACCTTGACCAGAGTTTTGCCGGTTTATGCTTAGAAAAGATTTTGGCCGGCTCAACCACAAAGATAAAGGCAATTCCATCTTTGACACGGCAGGACCCTTAGAGAAGGCTGAACAGGAGCCTTCGTACACGGACCTGAATCTGGCCAGCTCAAGCTTGAAGACGAAGAAATTTTTGACTCCAACACGGAACGAGACGGCTTAACACATGAGTTAGCATGGACACTTGGGTCCGGATCTAGCCAGATAGTGATTTTCCTATTTTAGAGTTAGAGTTACATTAGGGTTCCAACATTTAAATGTGTAAAGAGTTTTCTAAAACTTGTATAGGAAGGCCAACCACCTCATATATAGGTGAGAGTTGATAGGTTAGAATTAAGCAAACCTTTGTACATGCTTCCGTTCTTCGGTGAATTTGCGTAGATTCTGTCTTAGATCGATTACCGAGCTTGTAGTGGTCTAACCCGGCCAAGTTCAGCCTATAGCCACCAGAACCTCTGACGGGTCCCTCCTGGGAAATTGTGGTTTCAGGTTTCAAAAGCGTTGGCCGAATTGTCTAGTGTATCATGCTTTCAACTAAGTCTCTTTCGCGCGAGTTGAGGTGTATCGCCCCGGTGCCGAGGGTACACTCTAACGTGTCCATGGAAGGCAGCAAATTTGTGGCCTAACAGAAAGTAAAAAAATTCATAATAAAGCTGGCTATAACCAGCGTTGCCTTCCAAGTTAATAAAAGTAGAAGACTGCCTAATGTATTACCCATATTTAGTATCTGGGGAATGTAAGTCGACAAAGGGTATCATGCTCATGCAACAATTAGATGCACTGAAGTGTTAAAACTGAGACAAGTTCTCGCAAAAAATGCTGCCGATTGAATCTGAACTAACCTTCACAGCTGATGATCGGGTACTAGTGTTGCTTAATAAACTGGATTCGAGAATGCGTGACAAGATGATGTTTATTTGGTGGAGACCACAGCATCATTTGAACGATACTATAATCACTAAGGGTGATGCTTCCACTGAGAACTCTTCTTGTTTGCCGCAATATTATTTATGTACTATCCAGGGCCTAGCAAAGGGAAGTGACATAACTGACAGGAAAGGAAAAGCTCCGGCCGTCCAAACATCTGTAAAGATTGATCGATCTTCTCATGAAGAAAAAGGCGCGGAAGATTGCTGGAAGAAACCAGAGATAGGATGGGTAAATTGCAACGTTGATGCCAGCTTTCTGAACAAGGGGAAGAAAGGATCACGGGGAGCTGTAATTCGAGACCACCATGGTGCCATCGTGTGCTCAGCTTAGAATGTCATAGTACCATAGTGTCAAGTTGTAGCTATGGCAGTTGGCAGAGGCCATCGCCTGTCCGCAAGGTTTAGGGTACCTTGGCACTGAAAAGCTCAGACCAGAACATTGTCACCGAAACTGATTGTGTGTCCACTATGGAGGCCTTCACGGAAGGCAGCATGGATGGGTCTGAAGTATGCATGATTGCCGAATAGTTCAAACAAAAAAAAACCTCCTCACCGTCAAGTAACTTTGGCAAAGATTGATAGAAAAATGTAATCCAGTTGCTCATGATTTATGCCAGCTAGCTCGTAGAGAGGTGTGTCACGATTAGGGATGTCAAACGGCACGCCGCTGGCGCCACATATCACCATATAAGTTTGTTATAGGCTTATTTTTTTCTAGATTAGCTTCTACAATTACAAACCTATAACTAACAGCAAATAAGTGGCGCTAAGCGGGATGCCGTTTACATCCCTAGTCACGATGTTGATTGATTAACACTCACGCACTTTACAAAAACAAAAGAAGAATCAAACTGTCCGGAAAAGCTGTTTTGGCACCCATATTTTTCTCTTTTTAACAAAGTTTGTGGCCCACCCCTTTTGACTAAGCTAATCGAAAGTGGATTCCTTCCGTGTGCTGCTACTTGGCAGATCTCCCTGTCCATTGAGGCTGCAGTTCCAGTTCAATTATTCCATAGCTTGGGGGATTAGAGCCCACACCCAGTTCCAGTTCTAGTTCCAGTTCCACAGTGATGGGAAACTTCCTCACGCGCTTCAGCGAAGATGAGACACCCGGCGCACGGCCAACAGATGAGATACCAGGCGGCTGGCCGCCTGGCCGACAGGGAACCAGCGTGGTCGGTCAGTTCCCTGGCGTCAACGGGCCGCTACTCCGCGCCGATGACTGTCGGCATCCCCTGGCCAACACCGGCGGCGCTGCCAAAGCTCTTCCGTCCGGCCGCTTCACCACCTCAGCCTCCACCTCGGCCTCACCCTCCATCTCCACGGTATAACATACTTTCTTCGTTCTGATTTTTTCTACGTACTGAAAATTCAGACAATTTAGCTAGCTAGAAATTTATTAGTAATACTTCGTTTTTATGTATATCACAGGAAACCATGTTTTTTCTCTTTTTCCAAGGAAAGAGTAAATGACATGCATAAATGTGGAGCTCCCTATTGATCATCAAGTGAGGCTAGATTATAATAGTATATACGAATTTGTTTTTCCATAAAAAATTAAAGACATTATGGAAATTCTTAGTAAAAATCTTTTATTAGGGTGGCTAAAGAATAAATATCTATCCATTTATCTAAATTAAAATTATGCAAAGTTCTAAGTATATTAAGCTAACCGGATTTATATATTGGATAAAAATGCAAGCCTATTCCCCTAATGGATATTTGGAGTTAATTTCATATAAAATCAACAAACTGGATTTATATATAAGTATATACCTATGGGATATTCAACATCAAAACGAAATGCAAACATACCTTTTAAATAGCAATTTGATTTCCATTCGATCAATATAGCGTCAGGTGAATACTGACACGATGACAAGGTAGCATAGAGTCATACTTTAGAGAGAATCTACCACACAATATGATGATGATGATGATGATAAGATGTAGCAAAGCGAGGCTTGTGGTGATAAGCACCTAGAGGCGATATTTAGATAGTTTGAGCACTTTGATTAGGAAGCCGTGAAAAACAAAACGGAGTTAGATTCTCATTTATGTGGGGTTAGTAGCATGGCCACCCATGTCAATTTCACATGGATACAAGAACAAAGGATTAAAACAGCATGGTGCAATTGAGTTCTGTAGGATGTCGGGATCTGTTTGGTTTAGTCAAGAGCAAGGTTTTTATGGCATCGTTATCTCGTCCCTATAGTGATGATATAATGTTGTGGCGCGGTTTTAGCCTCGGGTGTCCACGCTCGCAGTACTTTTGACATATGGCTTTAAGATTACAGAGTCATATTGTTATTGAACCGTGGATGTATTTTTATTGGGTTTGTTTTGGTGCCGCTTAATTATGAGTTATTATGTCGCTTTGTTTCTTCTGAATCCTGATTTAATTATTGGTTCTACAATGTTTGTTTTTGTTATGTTGTGTAATATGGACTTATGCTTCACTATTCATGCAGCACGTTTCTCAGAAAACAAGAGAGAAGAGCAAGTGGGAGTACAATCAACACTACATGGACAACCACCAGGTATGCATGTAGTCATGTAAAACTCATTTGGCGCTTCAGTTTGTTGTCATACATAGTTAGACTATGTCTATGAATTAGCGGTTTGATTTTCTATCACGCACGTTTAGGTTGTGTCTATGATGTCTTCTAGCCATACGCCATAAGTGTTATTAATGTTATGAAGGGAGTTTGTCACCATAAAACACGTTACACCACAAAAACCTTGGTCAAGAGCAGATTAAATAGTAATGGGTGAAGACAAGATCCTTGAAGTTTACTTTGTCTCGCTATGTAAAATTTTCAGTTTATAAAAAATAGTTGTGCAGACAAGAAATCTAGCTACATCCGAATTTATCTAGGAGTGTGCTACCTAGGGGCTGTGCCCTCGGAATTCTTTCCATCGGGTACCACCTAACCCAGTATCCTGTGGCCGACATCAGCAGATTATCCGGCTCCACGCCTAGACCGATAACTTTACATCCCACATGAATAGTTTGTCCTACTTGATGGGTTCGTAGCATGGAAAACAAAAATTTTCTACCGCAAGAACGAACAAAACCCAGATCTAATCTAGATAAAAGCCAAGATCTAATCTACTAGACATGAGCAACGAGATAGATCGGTACTAACCCTCGTAGAACCGAAAACGTTAACGAGATTAGATCTCGTGGATGATGTAGTCGATCACTTGTCGATCTCAAGATCGTGTGGACGATCCTTCCGGCCGCCAGCGTTCGGCGCTTCCAGACGGTCACACGTGCGGAGTCGAAGCAGACCTTCCTCTCCCCGTTCCAGCGAGCAGCGGAGGTAGTAGATCTTCTCCACGGAATCCCAGCAGCACGACGGCGTGGTGGTGGTGGTGGAGATGAGAAATCTGCAGGGCTTCGCCTATGCCTATGCAGAAGAAACGTGGAGGAGAGAGGCGGCTGAGATTGGGAGTTATGAGACAAGATGCAAGAGGGGGCGCCCCTCCCTTCTATTTAAGGGAGGAGGCGCTGAGGAGGAGTCCTAGTAGGACTCCCTCCTCCTGGGCAGCGGGTTGGGGAGGAATCCTCCTCCCCCACGAATCCGTGTCTTACCCCACTTGGTTTCTTTGATCCATTTCTTGGTTTTCAAGCAAACTCCAAGAAATCCTCTAGAACCTTCCAGAACATTCCGAAACCTTTTAGAATCTCCATACAAACACTCCGGAACATTTCCTAACTTAGAAAATGATCCCCAATATATGAATCTCATTCTCCGGACCATTCCGGATCTCCTCGTGATGTCCCGGATCTATTCCGAGACTCCGAACAATATTCGGTCTCCAACGCAAATTCCATATCTACTTCAAACAACTTCGAACCTTAAGTGTGTCACCCTACGGTTCGTGAATATGCAGACATGATGAAGACACCTCTCCCATTAATAACCATCAGCGGGATCTGGAGATCCATAACGGCTCCCACATACTCAACGATTACTTCGTGATCGATTGAACCAGTTAACATACGAAACCAATTCCCTTTGTCTCGCGACATTCTACTTATCCGAGGTTTGATCGTCAGTATCTTCATACCTAGTTCTTCCTCATTACTGATAAGTACTCTTTACTCATTCCATGTTATGTCATCCCTTGTGACCTAGTCACATGCTTGCAAGCTATCTAGATGACATTCCACCGAGAGGGCCCAGAGTATATCTATCCGTCATATGGATGGACAAATCTCAATCTTGGTCTATGCGCTTCAACACATACTTTCAGAATACCCAATGACACCTTTATAACCGCCCAGTTACGAAACGGCGTTTGATGTCATCAAAGTACCCATCCGGTGATGGTGATTAACATAACCTCATTCAAAATAAATACGTATCCAGACTGTGACTTCGAGTCATCTGGATCGGTGTTCCAACTAGCATCAGTGTAACCGTTTACAACAAGCTGTTCATCACCTCCATAAGAAAGAATCATATCCTTAGTCCTATTTAGGTACTTTAGGATATTCTTGACCGCTGTCCATGATGGGTTTCGCAGCATAGTAAATCAAAATTTTCTACGGAAGCGAACCGAGGGAAAGCCAAGATCTAATCTAGGAGATGCAAACAACGAGAGAGATTGGATTAGATCTTCATACCCTTGAAGATTCGCAATGAACGAGCGTTCAATTAACATGGGTGATGTAGTCGTACTCGCTTCTCCTCCTCGCGATCCGATCTGATCTAGCACCACAAGTGGCGGTGCCTCCGTGAGATGCACACGTGCGGCACCTCGACGTCTCCTCCTTCCTCGGACCAGCAAGTATGGTGGAGAGATGGATTGGATCTACAGCACGACGGCGTGGTGTATATGGTGGAGAATTTACGCCGCAGGCTTCGCCTACAAACAATGGGAGGGAGGAGGAAGGCAGCGGGGTTACTAGGGCTTGGAGGAGATGTGTGTGGGGGGAGGCGCACCAGCCCTCTATATATAGAGGGGTGGTGGCCAGCCCAGCCCCTCCTCCAAGCCTATCTCTAGTTTAAACAATTTAAACTCTCCTTATCTAGATAACCCTATCTCTAGTTTAAACGAATTTAAACTTATCTAGGATCGGCTGGGCCCTATGGGGCCTTGTGCCTGGCCCAATGCGCCAGGACACTCCCTCATAGGCCCATGCCCCTCCCGGAAGGTGGGACCACGTTGGCCCCTTCCGAAGGTTCTAAAGCTTCGTACAATACGATTAATCCTAACAATTCGAACTCCAAAAACTGCAATCGCCTTATATGAATCTTATTCTCCGGACCATTCCGAACCTCTCGTGATATCCCGGATCCCATCCGAGACTCCAACACAAATTCATAAACCAATTATCCAATCTATCCTAGCGTCGAGACACGTTAAGTGTGTGACCTCGGGTTCGAGAATATGCGTACATGATCTTCTATCAATAATCAACAATGGGTGCAGGCACCCATATTGACTCCCACACATTCATCGATGATCATATCGGATGAACCACGATGCCAGGATTCAATCAATCCCATATATATATTCCCTTTGTCTCGCGATATTTTACTTGCGAGATTCGATCGTCGGTATCGTCATACCTAGTTCAATCTCGTTCTCGAAGTACTTTACTCGCCGTAATCCGATATCACTTTGTGATTAACTCTTAACCACATGCTTGCAAGCGGTGTCGATATCGATTACCGAGTGGGCCCAGTATATCTCTCCGACTTGGGAGGGACAAATCCCATCTCGATACATACAACCCAATGATACTTTCGATCACGAGAGACACCTTTATGATCACCCTCTCATAGGATGACGCTTGATGACCTCAAAGCTTTCTTCCGATACCAGGGAGTTGTATTATCTCATGGTCTAAGGAATACAATATTTGACATAGTAAAGCTTCGCAAAGATGAACACAATGACACGATCTAATTGCTTCGCTTAGTTTGGGTCATCCACCATATCATTATCCCAATGATATGATCTCATTATCAATTGACAACTCATGTCTATGGTTAGGAAACCTTAACCATCATTGATCAATGAGCTAGTCCATAGAGGCGATTAGGGACACGGTGTTGTTCACAAACCACACAAGTATTAATGTTTTCGCTTAATACAATTCTAGCATGGAATATAAACTTTATCATGAACAAGAATTATAATAATAACATCTTTATTATTGCCTCTAGGGCATAATTTCAACAGTCTCCCACTTGCACTAGAGTCAATAATCTAGTTTACATTTGGCAACAATCTCACACCCATGGCAATCGAGGTCGATCATGTTTTACGTGGAAGAGGTTTAGTCAATGGATCTGCGACATTCAGATCTGTATGTACTTTGCTGATCTTGGATCTCCATCGCTATATAATCTCGGATTATATGAAACTTATGTTGATATGCTTGGTGTTTGGATGATATCTTGGTTCCTTAGCGAGTGCTATGGCGCCATGTTGTCACAATATCTCCAGTGGGTCCAATGCACTTGGAACCACGCCAAGCTCGATGATGAAGTTTCTGATCCAAACTCCTTCACTTGGCCTTCTGCGGCGACCATGTATTCCGCTTCTCATAGATCCCGCGATCACGCTTTGCTTGCAACTTCTCCAGCTCACAGCTCCTCCATTCAAAATATACACGTATCCTGCTCGAGATTTAGAATCATCCTTGTTTCGAAACTAGCATCGACGTAACCTTTTCTGACGAGCTGTTCATCACCCCATAGACTAAGAACATTTCTTTAGTCCTATTTAGGTACCTTAGGATGTTCTTCACGGCTGTCGATGTTCCACTCTGGATCACTTTGATATCTCGTCAAACTAAGAGCATTGGACACATCCGGTCTAGTACACAAGATGGCATACATGATGGAACCTATGGCCGAGGCATAAGGCACTTTGCTCATAGCTTCCCTATCATTTATCAGTATGGACACCGAGCCTTGCTCAATATCTTACTGACAACATAGGTCTTGAACCTTTCAATGCCTTATCCATTCTGAACCTTTTCGAACTTTGTCTAGGTATGTACTTTGGCTTAAAGCTATCAGCGTCTTTGTCTATCTCTATAGATTTTGATGCCCAATATATAAGCACTTCACCTAGGTCTTTCATTGAAAACACTTGTTCAAATAACTCTTCACATCGTTAAGCATGTTGATGTCATTTCCAATAATCAATATGTCATCCACATATAGTACCGAAACGTCACCTAGCTCCCTCACTTTCTTGTAGATGCAAGCTTCAGAGCAATTTGGAACAAATCCAAAGCTCTTGATCACTTGATCAAACGAAGGTTCCAACTCCGAGATGCTTGCTTCATCCATAAATGGAACGCTGAAGTTTGCATACTTTATCAAGATCCTTAGGATCGACAAAACCTTCGGTTGCATCATATACAACTCTTCATCAATGTTGCCATTGAGGAAAGCAGTCTTGACATCCATCGCCATATTTCATAATCATGAAACGCAGCAATTGCTAATAAAATCCGAATGGACTTAAACATCGCTACGGAGAGAAAGTCTCATCGTAGTCAACACCTTAAACTTGTCGAAAATCTTTTCGCAACAAGCCGTGCTTTATAGACGGTAACATTACCATCGCGTTGCTTTTCTTCTTGAAGATCCATTTGCACTCAACGGCCTTTCTTCGCTAGGAGGGTCCACCAAAGTCCATACTTGGTTTTCGCCATGGATCCCAATTGGATTTCATGGCTTCCACCATTTCTCGAGTCTGGGCTCATCATCGCTTCCTCATAGTTCGTGAGGTTCACCGCCTTCTACTAACAAGATAGTCAAGACAGGTTGCATTTCACTCAGAGGGCACGCGACCTTGTCGACCTGCGACGCTCAAGAGTAGCATCGTCCAAGCTTCATGATCCTTGTCATTAGCTTCCTCTATTGTTGGTGCGGTGACCGAACAATTTCAGGTGCTGCTACTCTCAATTCAAGACAAGGTTCAATAACCTCGTCTAGCTCTACTTTCCTCCCACTCACTTCTTTCGAGAGAAACTCCTTCTCAAGAAAGGAACCGTTCTTTCGACAAACACTTTGCCTTCGGTTCTGTGATAGAAGGTATACCCAATAGTTTCCTTAGGGTATCCTATGAAGACGCATTTCTCGCTTTGGGTTCGAGCTTGTCCGCATCAACTTCTTGACGTAAGCTTCGCATCCCCAAACTTTAAGAAACGACAACTTAGGTTTAGCACCAAACCACTTAATACGGTGTCGTCTCAACGGATTTAGATGGAGCCCTATTTAAAGTGAATGCAGCGGTTTCTAATGCATAACCCCAAAATGATAACGCAAATCAGTAAGAGACATCATCGATCGGACCATATCTAATAGGGTTCGATTCTGTTCGACACACCATTGCGTGTGGTGTTCGGGTGGCGTGAGTTGTGAAATGATTCCACTTGCTTTGAGATGCGTGAGAAAATCATAACTCAAATATTCGCCTCACGATCGGATCGTAGAAACTTAATCTTTCATTACGATGGTTCTCTACTTCATTCTGAAATTCCTTGAACTTTTCAAATGTTTCAGATTTATGTTTCATTAAATAGATATACCCATATCTACTTAAGTCATCGGTAAAAGTGAGAAAATAGCGATATCCACCGCACGTCGAAACACTCATCGGTCGCATACATCGGTATGTATGATTTCCAACAAGTCCGTTGCTCGCTCCATCATACCGGAGAACGGGTTTTGATCATCTTGCCCATGAGGCATGGTTCGCATGTGTCAAATGATTCAAAATCAAGAGACTCCAAAAGTCCATCGAATGGAGTTTCTTCATGCGCTTTACACCAATATGACCTAGACGACAAAGCCACAAATAAGTAGTATTATCACTATCTACTTTGCATCTCTTAGCCTCAATGTTATGGATGTGTGTTTCATCCCTTTAGATTTAGAAGAAATAAACCACTCACAAGAGGTGCATGACCATAAAAGATGTTACTCATATAAATGGAACAACCATTATTCTCCGATTTAAATGAATAACCGTCTTGCAATAAACACGATCCAGAAATAATGTTCATGCTCAACGCAGCACATAATAACATTTATTAAGGTTTAAAACTAATCCGAAGGTAAAACTAAGGAGGCGTGCGGCCATCACATCAACTCTTGATCCGCTGCCAGCAACGCGATCGTCACCTCATCCCTCGCAAGCCGCTCATTCCGTAGCTCTGCTTTGAGTTACAAATATTAGCAACTGAACCGTATCAAATACCCGTGCACTACAACGAGGGCTAGTAAGGAAAACATCAATAACATGTATATCAAATATACCTTTGATGGTGCCACCTTCTTGTCCGCTAAGTACTTCTGACAATTCGCTTCTAGTGACCCTTGTCCTTGCAATAGAAGCACTGGTGTCCAAATTAGGACCAGACTTGAGCTTCTTCTCAGCGGGCAACGCGCTGCCGCCGCCTTTCTTGAAGGGCTTCTTTGCACCTTTACCTTTCTTAAAGGAGGGCTTGTTGACCATCAACACATGATTATCCTTCTTGATGTCCACCTCCGCAGCCTTCAGCTTTATGAAGAGCTCGGTGATCATATCAAGGAACCAATCTGATTATGAGTCACTACAAAACTTTTGTAGCTGGGAGGAGTGATTGCGAACCCTGTCAATCTTGAGCTCCTCCGAATCTTGCAGTCCAGCTTGCTCAAAGGCGTTGGTAGCCCGACATCTTAATGGCGTGCTCACTATGTAACTCCCTTCCTCCATCTTGCGGTTAAAGAACTTCTCAGAGATCTCATATCTCTCGAGCGGGCTGAGTGAAACATGGTTTTCAACTCTTCGAGACTCTCAAAGGGCCCGGGATAGCTTTCAAAACGATTTTGAAGTTCCGGTTCCATAGCAAACAACATGGTGCTCTTAATCACACCATAATCATCTTTGCGCCGATAGACAGCTTTCTCATCGGTAGTAGCGATAGGGTGTCACCTAACGCTTTCTCAAGGACATAGTCCTTTGTCCACCGCATGTAATGATTCTTAGATTGCGGAACCAGTTGGTGAAGTTAGACCCATTGTTTCTAAGCTTTTCTTTCTCAGTAAAAACGTTGAAGTTGAAGTTGGACTTGGCCATGTGATCTACAGTATTTGCAAGTACAATTTAGACTATGTTCATGATAAATAGTTCAACTTAATCAAATTACTAGATGAACTCCCACTAAATTCAACATCCCTCAAGTTGTTTAGTGAACACGATCCAAATTCACCACACCTAATCCGATCATCACGTGAAGAGATGTGGTTTCAATGGTGGACAACGAAGTGTCGATCATATCATTCATATGACTCATGCTTAACCTTTCGGTTCTTGTGTTCCGAGGCCATGTCTGTACATGCTAGGCTCGTCAAGTTAGACCCAAGTATTTCTGCGTGTGCAAAACTGGCTTGCACCCGTTGTATGTGAGCGTAGAGTCTATAGCACCCGATCATCACGTGATGCTTGGACACGAAGAACTTTCGCAATGGTGCATACATGGGGAGAACATAGTTTTATCTTGATCTTTAAGTGAGGAATCATCTTATAATGCTACCGTCGCGATCTAAGCATAATAAGATACATAAAAGGATAAACATCACATGCATATAACTTTATGTGACATGGTATAGCCAATCTTCGCAATGATCTCCATCTTGTGCGTTAAGCATGATCTCCATCACTCCACAATGATTGCCTCCACCATGAATAGCAACTACAACTATTGCTAACTACTTAGCGATAAAGTAAAGCTATTACATGGCGTATAAGAAGTTGACTCGCAGGTCATACACAATTATAAAGACAACCATATGGCTCCTGCCGGTTGTGTACTCATCGACATGCAAGTCGTGAAACATTACAAAACATGATCATCGCATACAATATACACATCACATCTTGGGCCATACCATATCACGTAAAACACTCCTGCAAAAACAAGTTAGACGCCTCTACTTTGTTGTTGCATGTTTTACGTGGCTCATGGGAGTAGATGCTAAGAACGATTCTTACCTACGGAAAGCCAGAACGGTGATATTATGGTTGCCAAACTCCGGTGTTAATCCCATGACAACTATAGTGAGAGAAACTGACATCCACCAGCCGCATGTGTGGTACAAGCCACACGTCAAGTGCGGAGCCGGTCTCGCATGACGACGTCGCGTAAGGTTGGCCTGGACCGCTTCAATCTCACTATCCCGCGCCATAAGAAGAACACAAACAAGAGGCTTGCAACAGAAAACATCAACGCGCGCAACAACCATGTTATGCGTTCTGTGAATCACATCTACGCATAGATCTAGCTCGATACCATCAAGGGTTTCGCAGCATAGTAAATCAAAATTTTCTACTGAGCGAACAGAGGGAAAGCCAAGATCTAATCTAGGAGATGCAAACAACGAGAGATTGGATTAGATCTTCATACCCTTGAAGATTCGCAGTGAACGTTAAATCGGAACGTGGGTGATGTAGTCGTACTCGCTTCTCCTCCTCGCGATCCGATCCGATCTAGCACCACAAGTGGCGGTGCCTCCGTGAGATGCACACGCGGCACCTCGGCGTCTCCTCCTTCCTCGGACCAGCAAGTATGGTGGAGAGATGGATTGGATCTACAGACGACGGCGTGGTGTATATGGTGGAGAATTTCTGCCGCAGGCTTCACACAAACATGCAGGGAGGGAGGAGGAAGGCGGCGGGGTTACTAGGGCTTGGAGGAGATGTGTGTGTGGGGAGGCGCAGCCCTCTATATATAGAGGGTGGTGGCGCCAGCCCTAGCCCTCCTCCAAGCCTATCTCTAGTTTAAACAATTTAAACTCTCCCTTATCTAGATAACCCTATCTCTAGTTTAAACGAATTTAAACTTATCTAGGATCGGCTGGGCCCTATGGGGCCTTGTGCCCTGGCCCAATGCGGCCAGAAACTCCCTCATAGGCCCATGCCCCTCCGGAAGGTGGGACCACGTTGGCCCCTTCCGGAAGGTTCTAGAAGCTTACGTACAATACCGATTAATCCTAACAATTCGAACTCCAAAACTGCCGCCTTATATGAATCTTATTCTCGGACCATTCCGAACCTCTCGTGATATCCCGGATCCCATCCGAGACTCGAACACAAATTCATAAACCAATTATCCAATCTATCCTAGCGAGACACGTTAAGTGTGTGACCTGCGGTTCGAGAATATGCACATGATCTTCTATCAATAATCAACAGCTGGGTCAGGCACCCATATTGACTCCACACATTCATCGATGATCATATCGGATGAACCACGATGCCAGGATTCAATCAATCCCATATATATATTCCCTTCGTCTCGCGATATTTTACTTGCCCGAGATTCGATCGTCGGTATCGTCATACCTAGTTCAATCTCGTTCTCAGCAAGTACTTTACTCGTTCCGTAATCCGATATCACTTTGTGATTAACTCCTTAACCACATGCTTTCAAGCGGTGTCGATATCGATTACCGAGTGGGCCCGAAGTATATCTCTCCGACTTGGGAGGGACAAATCCCATCTCGATACATACAACCCAATGTATACTTTCGATCACCAGAGACACCTTTATGATCACCCTCTCATAGGATGACGTTTGATGACCTCAAAGCTTTCTTTCGATACCAGGGAGTTGTATTATCTCATGGTCTAAGGAATACAATATTTGACATAGGAAAAGCTTCGCAAAGATGAACACAATGACACGATCTAATTGCTTCGCTTAGTTTGGGTCTGTCCACCATATCATTCTCCCAATGATATGATCTCAATATCAATTAACAACTCATGTCTATGGTTAGGAAACCTTAACCATCATTGATCAATGAGCTAGTCCATAGAGGCATACTAGGGACACGGTGTTGTTCACAAACCACACAAGTATTAATGTTTTCGCTTAATACAATTCTAGCATGGAATATAAACTTTATCACGAACAAGAATTATAATAATAACATCTTTATTATTGCCTCTAGGGCATAATTCCAACAGTCCAGTGTTCCATTCCAGGATCACTTTGATATCTACTAGTCAAACTAACAGCATGTGCTATATCCGGTCTTGTACACAGCATGGCATACATGATAGAACCTATGGCCGAGGCATAGGGAATTTTATTCATCTTTTCTCTATCTTCTGTAGTTTGACTTTGAGTTTTACTCAAGGTCTTACCTGACAACATGGGCACGAACCCTTTCTTGCTCTCTTCCATTCTAAACTTCTTTAGAACTTTCTCTAAGTATGTACTTTGTGAAAGCGCTATTAGGCGTCTTGATCTATCTCTATAAATCTTGATGCCTAGAATATATGCCGCTTCGCCAAGATCCTTCATCGAAAAACTATTATTCAAATAGGTTTTGACGCTATTAAGAAGTTCTATATCATTCCCAATCAACAATATGTCATCTACATATAGTACTAGGAATACTACAGAGCTCCCACTCACTTTCTTATAAATACAAGCTTCTCCATAAGTTTGTATAAATCCAAAGTTTTTGATTACTTTATCAAAATGTTGATTCCAACTCCGGGATGCTTGCTTCAGTCCATAAATGGAGCACTGAAGTTTGCATACCTTATCAGCATCACTAGGATCGACAAAACCCTTGGGTTGTACCATGTACAACTCTTCCTCAATGTCACCATTAAGGAACGCTGTTTTGACATCCATCTGCCAAATTTCATAATCGAAATATGTAGCGATTGCTAACATAATCCTCACAGACTTTAGCTTCACTACAGGTGAGAAAGTCTCATCGTAGTCAACTCCTTGAATTTGTCGGAACCCTTTCGCGACAAGTCGAGATTTATAGACGGTAACATTACCATCAGCATCTGTTTTTCTTTTGAAAATCCATTTGTTCTCGACAGCCTTACGGCCATCCGGTAAGTCCACCAAAGTCCATACTTGATTTTCGTACATGGATCCCATTTCGGATTTCATGGCTTCTAGCCATTTGTCAGAATCTGGGCTCACCATAGCTTCTTCATACGTCGCAGGGTCATCAGTGTTGTCCACCAACATGACGTTCAAGGAAGAGTCATACCACTCAGGAGTGGTACGAACCCTCGTTGACCTGCGAGGTTCAAGAGTAACTTCGCTCAAGTTTCATGATCATCATCATTAGCTTCCTCTCCGGTTGGTGCGGTGCATGTAAACATCTTCCGGTGCTGCGCTACTCTCAACTCCGAAAGAAGGTTCAACAACCTCGTCGAGTTCTACTTTCCTTCCAGTCACTTCTTTCGAGAGAAATTCCTTCTCCAGAAAGGATCCATTCTTAGAAACAAAAACTTTGCCTTCGGATCTATGATAGAAGGTATACCCAATTGTTTCTTTAGGGTATCCTATGAAGACGCATTTCTCCGCTTTGGGTTCAAGCTTATCAGGCTGTAACTTCTTTACATATGCTTCGCAACCCCAAACTTTAAGGAACGACAACTTAGGTTTCTTTCCAAACCACAATTAAATGCATTGTCGTTTCAACGGATTTAGATGGTGCCCTATTTAAAGTGAATGCGGCTGTCTCTAATGCATAGCCCCAAAATGATAACGGTAAATCTGTAAGAGACATCATAGATCGAACCATATCTAAGAGAGTTCGATTACGACGTTCGGACACACCATTACGCGGTGGTGTTCCCGGCGGTGTCAACTGTGAAAGTATTCCACATTTCTTTAAATGCATGCCAAACTCATAACTCAGATATTCACCTCCGTGGTCAGAACGCAGAAACTTAATCTTCTTGTTATGATGATTTTCCACTTCACTTTGAAATTCCTTAAACTTCTCGAAAGTTTCGGATTTATGTTTCATAAAGTAGACATACCCATATCTACTCAAGTCATCTGTGAAAGTGAGAACATAACGATATCCACCACGCGATGCTACACTCATTGGACCGCACACATCGGTATGTATTATTTCCAATAAGTCTGTAGCTCGCTCCATTATGCCAGAGAATGGAGTCTTAGTAATTTTTCCCATTAGACATGCTTCGCATCTTTCAAGTGATTTAAAATCAAGTGATTCAAGAAGTCCATCAGAATGGAGTTTCTTCATACGCTTCACTCCAATGTGACCAAGATGACAGTGCCACATGTATGTAGAATTATCATTCAATTTTATTCGTTTAGCATCTATGTTGTGAACATGTGTATCACTACTATCGAGATTCAATAAGAATAAACCATTCATCTCATGTGCATAACCATAAAAGATATTACTCATATAAATCGAACAACCTTTATTCTCAGACTTAAAAGAGTAACCGTCTCGCAATAAACAAGATCCAGATATAATGTTCATGCTTAACGCAGGCACCAAATAACAATTATTTAAATTTAAAACTAATCCCGAAGGTAGATGTAGAGGGAGCGTGCCGATGCGATCACATCAACCTTGGAGCCATTTCCAACGCGATCGTCACCTCGTCTCTTGCGGTCTTCGTTTATTTCACAGCTCTGTTGAGTTACAAATATGAGCAACCGAACCAAAGATCAAATACCCAGGCACTACTACTTTTACTAGTAAGATACACATCTATAACATGTATATCGAATATACCTTTCTTCTTGATATTGCCGTTCTTGGATCCGCGGTATTTGGGGCGATTACGCCTTCGAGGACCAGCACCCTTGCAGAGAAGCACTCGATTTAGGTTTAGGACCAGCCTTGGGCTTCTTAGCAGCTTTCTTGCCGTCCTTCTTGAAGTTGCCCTTGTTTTTAGGCTTGCCCGTTTCTTGAAATTGGTGGTCTTATTGACCATCAACACTTGGTGTTCTTTCATGATCTCCACTTCAGTTTTCAGCATGGACGATAGTTCAGCAACGCCTTGTTCATGCAAAGGCATATTGTAGTTCATCACAAAGTTCTTGTAACTTGGTGGCAGTGATTGGAGGACACGGTGAATCCCCAATTCATTAGGAATCGGTATCCCCAACTCTCGGAGTTTGTTTGCATGCCCAGACATGGTGAGCACGTGCTCGCTAACGGAGGTACCCTCTTCCATCTTGCAGGTAAAGAACTTCTCGGAAGCTTCATAGCTTTCCATGGCCGCGCTAGTCTCAAATATGAGTTTGAGCTCCTTAATGATTTCAAATGGGTCATGGTGCTCAAAACGCTTTTGAAGCTCCGATTCTAAACCGTACAGGATGGCACACTGAATTGTGGAGTAGTGATGTTTCCGAGTGGCGTAAACATTCTTTACGTCATCGGTGGCATCTTCTGCAGGTGGGTCACCAGCGGTGCTTCGAGCACATAGGTCAACTGACCAGCCCTGAGGACGATCTTCAGTCCACGGAACCAGTCCGTGAAATTGCTTCCATTGTTCTTAAGCTTTTCTTTCTCTAGGAACGCATTGAAATTGATGAAAACGTTCGCCATAATCTACAACAAATTTGCAAGTAATTTAGACTAAGTTTATGATAAAAAAGTGTTCAAATTTTAATTCTTAAATCAACTAGGTGAACTCCCACTCAAAACAACATCCCTCGCAGTTGTTTTAGTGATTACACGAACCAAATCCACTACACCAAGTCCGATCATCACGTGAGATGATGTAGCTTCATCGGCGAACAATCTTCATGTTCATCATATCAATCATATGACTCATGCTCTACCTTTCGGTATTCCGTGTTCCGAGACCATGTCTGTACATGCTAGGCTCGTCAAGATTAACCTTAGTTTCCGCATGTGCAAATCTGGCTTGCACCCATTGTATGCACACGTAGAGTCTATCACACCCGATCATCACGAGATGCTTCGAAACGACGAGTCTTAGCAACGGTGCCAACTAAGGACGAACACTTTATTACTTGATATTTAGTGAGAGGGATCATCTTATAATGCTACCGGCGTGATCTAAGCAATATAAGATACATAAAGGATTAACATCACAGGCAATTCATAATTAGTGTGATATGATATGGCACTTTCTTCTTATGCCTTTGATCTCCATCTCCAAAGCACGAACATGATCTCCATCATCACCAGATTAAGGCCAAGGTCCGTGGCGCCGCTTCATGGTTGTCCATCATCACTAGCAACTATTACAACTACTTGGAACAAAGCTATTACAAGATGAATAGACACGCAGGTCTTAACAGAATTAAAGACAACCATTAGGCTTCTGCCGGTTGCCATATTACAACAAGGATCATTGCATACATCAAATACAATCACAATCACATGTAGGCCATATCACATCACAAAACCCCTGCAAAAACAAGTTAGACGCCTCTAATTTTCTTTGCAAGTTTTACGTGGCTTGGGCTTTCGACTAAGAACGATCTTACCTCTAAACTGAACCACAACGTTGATACAAGTGCTATCAAGTGCAAATTGTAGATTTGATCTATACTATGATGGGAGAGATGACACCCGCAGCCACTTATGCAATACGAGTTGCGTCAAGCGTGGAGCAAGTCTCATGTACGATGACATGTAATGTTAGCCGGGCCGCTTCATCCCACCATACCGCAAGATGCAAAGTACACATATAGCAAAAGACGGCACGAGCACCAACGCCCACAACCTCATTGTGTTCTACTCGTGCAACAGATCTACGCATAGACAAGGCTCTGATACCACTGATGGGTTCGTAGCATAGAAAACAAAAAATTTCTACCACAAGAACGAACAAAACCCAGATCTAATCTAGATAAAAGCCAAGATCTAATCTACTAGACATGAGCAACGAGATAGATCGGTACTAACCTCGAGAACCGAAAACATTAACGAGATTAGATCTCGTGGATGATGTAGTCGATCACTTGTCGATCTCAAGATCGTGTGGACGATCCTTCCGGCGCCAGCGTTCGGCGCTTCATCAGACGGTCACACGTCTTGGTCGAGCACCTTCCTCTCCCGTTCAGCTGACGGAGGTAGTAGATCTTCTCCACGGAATCCCAGCAGCACGACGGCGTGGTGGTGGTGGTGGAGATGAGAAATCTGCAGGCTTCGCCTATGCCTGCAAGGAAGAAAGCGTGGAGAGAGGCGGCTGAGATTGGGAGTTATGAGACAAGGTGCAAGAGGGGCGCCTCCTTCTATTTAAGGGAGGAGGCGCGCTGGGAGGAGTCCTAGTAGGACTCCCTCCTCCTTGGGTCAAGGGTTGGGGGAGAATCCTCCTCACGAATCCGTGTCTTGCCCCACTTGGTTTCTTTGATCCCTTTCTTGGTTTTCAAGCAAACTCCAAGAAATCCTCTAGAACCTTCCAGAACATTCCGAACCTTCTAGAATCTCCATACAAACACTCCGGAACATTTCCTAACTTAGAAAATGATCCCCAATATATGAATCTCATTCTCCGGACCATTCCGGATCTCCTCGTGATGTCCCGGATCCATTCCGAGACTCCGAACAACATTCGGTCTCCAACGCAAATTCCATATCTACTTCAAACAACTTCGAACCTTAAGTGTGTCACCCTACGGTTCGTGAATATGCAGACATGATGAAGACACCTCTCCCATCAATAACCATCAGCGGGATCTGGAGATCCATAACGGCTCCCACATACTCAACGATTACTTCGTGATCGATTGAACCAATTAACATACGAAACCAATTCCCTTTGTCTCGCGACATTCTACTTATCCGAGGTTTGATCGTCAGTATCTTCATACCTAGTTCTTCCTCGTTACTGATAAGTACTCTTTACTCGTTCCATGTTATGTCATCCCTTGTGACCTAGTCACATGCTTGCAAGCTATCTAGATGATATTCCACCAAGAGGGCCCAGAGTATATCCATCCGTCATATGGATGGACAAATCCCAATCTTGGTATATGCGCTTCAACACATACTTTCAGAATACCCAATGACACCTTTATAACCGCCCGATTCTAAAGCGTTTGATGTCATCAAAGTACCCATCCGGTGATGGTGATTAACATAACCTCATGGTCGAAGGATTAGGTTACTATGTATTTCAAAGCTTACAGCAATACGAACTTAATGACTTGATCTTATGCTACGCTTACTATGGGTGTGTGTCCATCACATCATTCTCCTAATGATATAACCTTGTTATTAATCACATCCAATGCCTATGATCAGGAAACCATGATCATCAATCAATCAACAAGCTAGTTCAACAAGAGGCTTACTAGGGAATCTTTTATGTTTACAAAACACACAAGTATTAGTGTTTTCTAATAATACAATTATAGCATGGGATGTAAACATTCATCATAAACACAAAGATATAATAATAACCTCTTTTATTATTGCCTCTTGGACATATCTCCAACACTACTCCCCACCGGATAGCTTGCCACATAACGGATTTACACGATAATATTTGTACTATTCTCTACAGTGTATATATATCATGTTACAGTTCATAAGACTATATTCATAGCCGACGTTGACGGGTTCAATCTAGTCAGAGGCTTGATCATGAGTTTTCACCCATAGAATCTAGGAGTACATACTTGTTGTCAGAACCGTCACCGCCAGCAACCTCTCTACCAATAGTGCCTTCTCGCTAACCGGGTCCCAGTGTTGAGAGAGTCCATTGCCCACCCATGTTATTGGTGAAAACACCTGAAGCGGGTTGGGGACCTCGCCTCTTGGCATCCGGTCACTATTGCGGAACCTTCGATCCCCCATCGCCACGAGAGGGTGGGCGATGGACAAGGATCCATCACTACAACCACCTTGTCCATGATCAGATGTGGACATTGACTAGCGGATCGAGAGCACCACCTTCTTTCCCCCATCACACAGTGAGATGGACCGCCACCAGATCAATTCACGCCATGGACACCTCTCCGGCAACCGCCGCCATCGCGCATGAGTCGTGCTAGTTAGGGACCAAATTGCACCGGGGGAGAGCAACATCCCCCATCCGCCACCGCACACTGAACGAGCTTTGGTTGTCGGCGCCCTATGTAGCGACTAGAGGATCAAGGTATGAGGAGGGCAGAGGTGGTGACTAGGGTTTCACCCGTGTCATCCCCCAAGGATGACCCCGAATGAAGCACCGAGTAGTATTGCTTCTATGAGGATACTGTGATGGAGAATCAGTGTCCATTTGGTCATCACTAGAGCTCACCAATGTTGACCAGACCACAGAGGCGAACGGAAAACTTAGCCGGTCCATAATTTTACAAGCATATTTCTTGTTCCCAAAATAACCTGGTAAAAAATTTAAATTGTTGTAAACAAAAAACTGAGTTGCAGAGCCTGGCCTTACTATTTAATTTACCCTATATTCTCTTCTTTTTTACCAAGAATATATCGCTTATATCACATTTTTGTTTATTTAGGTAACTGTTACAGTTGAAGAGAAGAAAATGCAGGCTGTGGTAGAATATTGGGCTAGGATGAAGAAAGGTAAGTATACGCTAGAAAGTTGGGATCTTACCTATCTGGAATGCAAAATCTTCTCTTGGTCTCAGGATGACGTCCTCAACAAGGACCTGTTCAAGGAAAAGGTGGGGATTTCTCATCAATTACCCCAAACAAGCCATACTGTTCTGCATACAAATTATTTTTGTGATTGCAAAGTAGATAAGCACGAGAACGCATAGCGCCACGCATGCATATGCGCCGAAGTCTATCAACATGCCAAACGATGCATGTCTCTAAACAACATAATGGCTATTTATTGTTACTGTATTTCACAATCGAGGATGAGGGCTATTAGTAATATCTGAGAAAAAACATACAGACGGGGAATTTTTAGGATTATGTTAAAACGGTGAGCAATAGAAGAATGGGACAGATATCCATGCAAATTACAAAAAAGACCTCACCAAACAAGAAATTATAAAGGACCTCTCACGGGTCCTCGTCCCCGAGTCAGCCCTAGACGCATTGCATCTTCTCTCGCCGTCAGGAGACCTCCAGAACAAAGACACGAAGCAAGCAACAAGCACATCGTACAAGCTCCAATCACATGAAGGTTTTTCTTGACTGCAGTTCCCGTCTTCCTCAATGAGATGGATCTTAAGCTTCACTGAAAAACTTGTCAGGGAAGCTCTCGAAGCTCGCCGTGACTCCTGTCAACATGAATGGAGAGATGAAAACCTAGAAGGGAACGAGCTCCTCTAACTTAGTTTAAGGTTATACAATACCATCAGAGTAGATCTGACAACATAGTGCGGGATCGGTGCAAGTCCATAGTGTTTACCTACTGTACTGATGCCTGACCTGCCATATTTATGTCAAAAACTTGTTTCATATAATCTGTGAACTTCAGTACTTTCCTTACCATGGGAGATGCAAGTGACTACTATAACTATGTTTTACTTGATATTCATACTTCACCTGATAATTAATTTTTTACAAACCGTTTGGGACATGACAATGCAAAATAATTCATCTTATGAAAGTACATCGCTCGACCTAGAAGCTGCTCAAAAGTACAAAACAAAAGCTTCGTGTTTTTACCATTTTTGAGATCATGTTCCATAAAGAAAATCATGTCATTGGCATATTGTAGGATGGCTAATCCATCACCGGTAAGATGTGGTACCGTGTACCCCACTACTTTGTTTATCCTCTTTGGCTCTGCCGATAAGAACAACTGACATATCTATCAAAGCACTGAACAGAACCACTAAAAGAGGTTTCCCTTAAAACAACCCTTGAGCTCCAATCGGATGATACTTGGGAACCCTCGAGTCATATTAAGCTCCACTGAGCCATAAGAAGAAAAGAGAAACAACCAAAATAAGATTACATCAAGCCTTTATGCATTGCTAATCCTGTTATTAGGCCGTCAACTAAACCAGTTGAAGATACCCGTGCTACCATCTCCGGATGGCTGCACCCTGACTCATTGTAGCCCACGCCTAGAGCGCGCTGCAGTAAGGAGCACGTACGGATCTACTGAGTAAACATATAAATAACCTGGAAAAGGTAGGAAATTATTTTGTTATCATTACGATGATTCCAGATGTTTTTTCCTATTGCTGTAACTATTTTTCTATGCACATATGAGGGTAAGGAAGTTGAATCTCAACCAATGAAGCAAGTATCAACACGCGTATCTTTCTATCACGTGTGTGCCACTTTGTTATCTTCAAAACTCAATTATTAGATTAAGAATAGTACAATTGTTCTAGCTTCTTTTCCAATCGCAGTGCAATAATAATGTCTGAATCAACACTCGATCGATCGTATCAGGTGAAGAAAATACCCACGACTTTCACATCACTGGAGCATTATTTGGATTCGTTTGCTGACCCATTGGTTGAGGAAGTACACGCGGACGTCCTTTCTTCATTCGAGGGTTACCATCAAGCACCATTTGTTCAAGTAGCCGGGATTCAAAAGCTCGACCAAGGCAAGAAGTCGACCTTCTTCTGTTTCCTGGTTGCCAAGTCATCCCGGGGAAAATCGTACGCTCCCAAGAAAGACGACATTGTTGCCGTCTCCTTGAGAAAAAGCAAGGACCTGTCATCCTACGTGCTGGGTTCGGTTTGCAAGAGTGGAGAAGACGATGAGGATTTCCCAGCTGATTGCTTCATTGTTAGGCTATCGTCTGTTCCACCGGTGGAGGTTGACGCCAAAACGAAGAAACCCATGGCGCCATTGTTTGTCTCGTTCCTCATGAATACCAAGACATACAATCGTATCTGGGAGTGCCTTCAGCTGGGAAAGACAAGTGCTCGGAAGAGAGTGAGTGATGCCGGTCTCGTAGATGCCATCTGGAAGTACAGCTCCACAAAGGTGCGTTGGTTCAAATTTTTTACATGCATAAATCATATAGGATAAAACATGCTTGTAAATTTTTGTACTCCTTCATCACTGGCTTACTTGTAAATTTTTCCAAATGAAGGCAGTGGAAGACGACTCCCAATTATCTCATCGGTCAGCTCATGACCTTGGGCTCCACAGGTTCAGACTTAACAAGTCGCAGCTGAATGCAGTACAAGACTGCGTGTCAGCAATGGGGAGCCCTTCTCCTTCCCTGAAACTGATATGGGGGCCTCCCGGGACCGGTAAAACCAAGACCATCAGCACCATACTCTGGGCAATGCTACTCAGGGGGCACCGGACGCTTACTTGTGCGCCCACGAATACTGCAGTGCTAGAGGTCGCGTCTCGAATTGTCCAGCTTGTCCAGAATTTCTCAAATGGTGGCAGCGGCGGCTGCTTCTTGAGTGACATCATTCTACTGGGAAATAATGATAAGATGAAGGTAGAGACCAGTCATGATCTCTCCGCCGTGTTCCTCGACTATCGTGTCGAGCGGCTTTTGGAATGCTTCTTGCCCAACACAGGCTGGACGAATTGCTTGCGTTCACTGATAGATTTTCTTGGGGAGCCTCTGACCAAATACCGGTTGCACACTGATAAAATTATCAAGAACCGTGAAGAGGAGGAGAAGAGGAAAATTTCAGCAAATGCAGATTCGAAGAACAGAAATATTGGAAAATGTGATAAAGGGAAAGGCCACGAGAAGGATAGATGTAAGAATGAAGGAGACGAGCCTCAAGACGCGCAAGTGTTTGTTGCCCTGTCATTCAAGGATTTTGTGAAAGCTACTCACAAGGAACTTGCTCACAACTTGTGCCACTGCATCGAGATATTGCAGAATGATATTCCTAGAGACTGTACAATGGCACAGAGTTTTCGGTGCATGTCCGACGTGGTAGACCTGACAGGAGTTCTTGGTGCATTGGTAGATGCTGGTGGCGGTGATGACCAGGAAGCATGGGTGGATGATCTTGGTGAAGCTTGCAGCCTATGCTCTGTTAGCAGCGATCCATGCAAGAAATGCAAATTCAGGAAAGCGAGGTCACTCTGTCTTGAAGAACTGATGTATCTGCGCAACAATTTGAAGCTCCCCAGCTGTTACGACAAGCGATCAATCGAAATCTACCTGCTAAGGAGATCCAAGAGTATCCTGTGCACTGTTTCCAGTTCTTTCAGGCTGTATAAGGTATTTCCCACAGACGACAAACTTGCTGGTGGGCAACGCAAAGAAGCCGAGACTTTCCCCCCTCTGGAGTTGTTGGTCGTGGACGAGGCCGTGCAGCTCAAAGAGTGCGAGGCCATGATCCCACTACAGCTGCCTTGCATAAGGCATGCTGTTTTCATCGGAGACGAGCGTCAGCTACCTGCTCTCGTTAAGAGTAAAGTATATATATGATCTCTCTTAAGCCAATCTACCTTTTTTATTTAGATCTGAAGCCAATTTGCTTACTACCTCTGACCCAAATTAGTTATCACAGATTCGTTGAATCCAGACAGATTTTAGGCAACATTTTGCCTAAATCTGTGATAGGTAATTTGGGTTGAAAGGACTACTAGATTATAGACCCCGGGCCTATGTTGAGTCTAACACTTTTTGCTTGTGAAATGTTTGTTGCAGATATCTGAGGATGCTGATTTTGGAAGAAGTGTTTTCGAGAGGCTAAGCTTGCTAGGCTGCGGCAAGCACCTCCTCAGTACCCAGTACAGGATGCATCCAGAGATAAGCAAGTTTCCTGTGTCCGAGTTTTATGGCAGCCAGATACATGATGGCCCCAACGTCATCTCCAAGAGCTACAAGCGCCACTTCTTAAGGGGCAAGATGTTTGGGCCGTATTCGTTTATCAATGTGCATGGGGGGCGAGAGACTAGCGAGGAACATAGCCGGAGCCCCAAAAATACCATTGAAATCGCCGTTGTCTCTCTAATAGTTGAGAGATTGTTCCAAGGTCATATATAGCTCTTATAACTTGATAATGCTACTCGTTCTCTGACTTGTTGCCACTACCTTGCTTTGCTCTCCACGCATAACATTTTCTCTTTATTTTTGGACACCGCACAGTGTCAACTTCTTCAAGAACAAGACTATCCGTTGGTATCTTGTCGCCATACAATGCTCAAGTGAGAGCTTTCCCGGAAAAGCTGGAGAAATCATACAGCAGCTGCGATGGTTTCTCTCTCAAGATAAAGTCAGTGGATGGTTTCCAAGGCGGGGAGGAAGATATCATCATCATATCCACAGTGAGGAGCAATGGGGATGGCACAGTTGGGTTTCTCAAGGACACAAAGCGTACAAATGTGGCTCTCACAAGGGCCAAGTAAGTCAAACATTAACCGGTACCTTGTGTTGTTATATGTATCCACTGCCTTGAATGAACCGTGCGATTTCTTTTGGTCCGCAGGCATTGTTTGTGGGTGATTGGCAATGCGACGACTTTGTCCAAGCGCAGGTCTGTCTGGCAGAACATTGTGTATGACGCTAAGGAACGACAACGCTTTTTCCATGCCAACGGTGACAAAGGTTTGGCAGATGCAATACAGGCGGCCACTATTGAGCTTGATGGCTCTGATAATCTGCGTAAGATGGGATCCTTGCAATGCGCACCACGATCTGAGGTACTGCAGAATAATTTCTCAGACGCATGCTGACCTATAGTTGCAGGATACTGATAGCTTCTGGTTTCCAAAGTTGGTTGGCAAAAAGAGTAGAAACTAACTTCTTCTGATTGCAGATACCCAGGAAGGAGTATCGCTCTTAGACGGCTTTGAAGTTCCTAAACTGGATCATATATCTTCGATGCGGTTCAAAGTTGAAATTGTGCCAGAAGAAGAACAATTTGACTGTTGTGTATGATACACTTATTCCTTATGAATCAACAAACATGCCTACAAGCTTGTATAGCTCTCATGAAAAAGATATCATAAATGTGACCTTGTTGCCTATGTGTTGGTTTTAAAGCTGAATTATGAGAAAGCTTATGATAGAATTAACTGGGACTTTCTATTCAAAATTCTCTCCTCTAGGGGATTGGACAAGTTTGGATTAATTGGAAATTTTTTGTCTTTTTTAATGGTATCAAGGACAAATATGCCGATGTCTCCCAACGGTATGGTACTTGCACATGATTTGTTTGCCCGTAGGTATGCGCACGATTTACCCAGGTTCAGGACCTTTTGTACGGGTAACATCCCTATTCTGGTTATATTGCGAGACAGAGTATAATGAAGGTTACAATATGATGATCCAGCAAGTTGGGGAGTAACTCGATGGGTTATGGTGGACGAACTAGCTGAGATGTGCTGGATCGCTTAGGGCTTCTGTCTCCGGTTGTGGCGTTTATAGAACTTGGCCCTCCTGCGGGTTCTTGGACTTGTCTATAGACCGATACTATGTCAGCGTCCTACTCTCAGTGTGTGAGTAGAACTCCAGCCGTGTACAAGTAGCACTTGTGGTCTCTGGCCAAGTAATCCACACAGCTTCCATCTAGAAAACCTGGCATATCCCAACTAGGTTGCTTGTGTCCATGCAGTCCCCATGGACCTACGCATACCTAGGCGGGTACAGGCCGTATACGTTTGTTACCTGCAGATAACTTTTGCTAGGCGTAGTGTTGGGTCTCCAACCACAAATGTTTACAGATTGTAGCAACTCTTCCATTAAGTTAGGTAACCAAAGGTTTATCTAATCCACATGAAGTAGGGTCAAGAATTCTCTATCTCAAGTAACACTCCAATAAGATAAATAAACCTACTAGTGCCCCCAACGACTCTAATGTTGATGTCAATCACAGCAGCCTTGGTAGTTGCAATAAGTAATGACTAGATAAGGATAGACAATGTATTTTTGTGTTTTCAAAATAATAATCAATAAGAATAATGGAGGAAATTGGACCAGGGTTCATAGGTTCAATGGTAGCGTCTCTTATAGGCATGGTGGCAGGAAATAATAAGCATAGGCATGTGAATTGAGTAATCCAAACAATCTCATGTCATGATAAATACAGACTGAGATTGTGTTATACAGACAATAAGTCCAGAAATCCACTAGACCAACACCCATTG
Organism: Avena insularis; assembly: GCA_023614405.1. Lineage (NCBI taxonomy): Eukaryota > Viridiplantae > Streptophyta > Magnoliopsida > Poales > Poaceae > Avena > Avena insularis. The sequence goes on along the minus strand of CM042694.1, from coordinate 158,443,759 downwards.
AATATAAGGGTAATAGTCCACTCAAAGTGATCGGAAATTCGGAACCCCGAATACACCCGAGTATTAAGAAATAAAACAGAGCATTAATTGCATAGAGCATGATTCTGATGACATATAGTTTAAGACATGGCAGAGTCGAAGCTCGACATGGCCGGGATGGCGGCTTGGCCTCTTGGGATGTCTGGTTCATCAGCACACTTACCATGACCACCTGGATCAGGTTCGGGGTGGCAGCCCGGGATATTAGCGCAGCGGCTGAGGTCTGCGAGCGGATGAGGTAACAACCCTAATCCACAAAATTATCTTTTGGGAAACCGCGAGAATAAAGGTAACCGTTTTCAATATTTCTAAACTCAAGGCCTGGCTTCAATGTAAGTTCTTGCATTTTGGCCTACAATATTGTTATGTTTAATTTGAGTTTAAATTACTACTAGCATCCAACCTCATATATATGCATCATATGTATGAAGATAGTGAAAACCTTACTATATTTCTCTCAGTCATTTTACATGGAAAATTGCAGCCTAGACGATTGGCTTCATAATAGGGATGATGGTGCTTAGTTAATTTTATGACTGGCCGACACGGCTCAAGATTGCACAAGGAGCAAGCATTGGCCTTTCTTATATCCATGATGCTTGCAAGCCTCATATCGTCCACTGTGACATCAAATCAAATAACATCCTACTGGACAGAGAATTTAAAGCTTATATTGCAGATTTTGGGTTAGCCAGGTTATATTGCTTAGCTATAAGAATGGAAGGAGCAGAGCATTTGTTACAGAAGGGGTAGATGCCGGAGGTGCGCACGTTGCAGAAGAGGAGGCGGTGCAAGAAGAGCAGGCGGCGCTTGCCCGCGGCGAGCAGCAGTTGTGATGTCGTTGATAGAGTTGGGGGATGCTTCTTTGACTTTGGGTTTGGCTATGTCCGAGTAGGCTTGTATCGGTTATCTTCACAATTTAATCAACTGGGCCGCTATTTGAATCGTAGAGTGCAGTTGTTTGCTAGTATCGTCAAAAAAAATGCTGAAAAAAAAGCTGATCTGTCACGCGTGTTGTTGTCGCGTCAAGGGATATCTTCTCCTTCGCACGTGCCTCCTAGTGAGGTTCTGCATGCTTGACAGGCGTTGCAACCAAAATCAAAATGAGATTAGGATGGGAGAGAGGAGATACGGACTTTTCTTTTTATTTTTCAGATTTGATGATTCAAAATAAAATATCTTGAAAATCTTTTGTTCAAATTACAAACTGTTTTCACTTTTGAGCTCCTCGTGTCGAGATCTTTAAAAGTAGATCTGTTGAGAGGTTTCGATGAACCATTTTTTTACTTTCCAAAACGTTGCTCTCGTACTTTAGATTATTTCAGTTATGTATTTGTTGTACTCCGGTTTCTTAGTGGTTGTACTTTCACATATTTTGACAGTGATTACACTTGTACTTTTCTGTACTTTGTCTCTTAATATAGTAGTACCTTCATGTACTTAGATCTGAGTACGTTTGTACATTCGTGTATTTTGTCTGTGAGTATACCTGCACTTATATGTTTTTTGGCTCTTAGTACGGTTGTTGTTACGCGTATTTCGAATTTTAGTATATTCGTAGTACTTTAGCTCTGAGTAGAGTTGTACTTTCGTGTATTTTAACTTTACGTATAGTTGTATTTTCTCTATACTTTGTCTGTGAGCATATGTGTATTTTCACGTACTTTGAATCTTCATATACTTGTACTTTTGTGTACTTTTTGCCTCTTAACACAGTTGTTGTTCCGCATACTTTGACTCTTGGTATGTTTGTACTTTCGCGTACTTCGGCTTTGAGTAGATTGTACTTTCACGTATTTCGACTTTGAGTATAGTTGTTTTGATATACTTTGTTTGTGAGTATAATTATACTTTCACGTATTTTGGATCTATATATTCTTGTACTTACGTCTACTCTACCTGTTAATACAGTTGTTGTTTTGCGTACATCGACTCTTAATAGGTTGGTAGATTCGCGTAATTTAGCTCTGGTTAGAGTTGTACTTTCATGTATTTTGACGTTGAGTACAGTTATGTTTCCGATGTATTTTGTCTGTGAGCATAATTGTACTTTTGCATACTTTGGATCTACATATACTTGCAGTACCGTGTACTTTGCCTCTTAGTACACTTGTACTTCTATATTTTGATGCGCCATAAATGCCATGATTCGAGGCGAAGCCAAGCCGTAGAACGCGTTACGACAAATTAGGAGAACGATAAACGGTGCTACGACCAATGCACCCCTTCAAGATGTTTATAAAAACTTGATGCTCTGTAGGCATCTTGATTCGCAATTCTTTTTTCTGCAGTACCTCGACGTGACACGAGCGTGAAAAAGGTTCAAGAATCCGTTTTCCTTTTTATAAGGGCTAAAATCACCCAAAAAAAAGAAAACTTCCATTTCGCATAGTTGCTAAAGTAGTAGTTTTTGTCGAAGTTGGTTTGATCCAGTAAAAGAAGACGAAGCCGAGCCGTAGAATGCGCTACAACAATTGGGGAACGATATACTGGTGCTACGACCAATGCACCCTTCGAGATGTTTATCAAAATTTGATGTGCCGTAGGTGCCTTAGTTCGAGGCAAAGCCAAGCCGTAGAACACGCAGAAAAAAGGAAAAACAAACATACGTAAATGCTAATTAAACTATGAACCGCACATACAGAACGAAACTGGTTTCCTGAAAACACCACACATGTTGTACAGACAATCGCGCGTGCGCACGGGAACAGACCTTCGCGGAGGTCTCTTTTTTCTAGCGGTACTTCCTTACCGCTGGTTAATCGCATAGTTTTTTTTTCTGTAACCGTGCTTGCCACACGTTGTGATTCGGCTCCCGGGCGTCACCTTTTAAGAGCATCTCCACTTGGGGGCCCTAAAGTCCCCCTAAAGGGCTATGGGGATGTCAGCGCCTAAAATCACGCCTAGCCCGCCCTTTAAACTTATTTTCGTGCCGGCGCGGTCCGGTTTGACATCCGGCGCCCTCATGCCGAACCAAACCCACGAGGGGGCTAGCAGGGGCGCTGGATGGAGCTGAAAACGACACAGGCCAGCTCTAACAGTGAGATGGAAGGCTCGCCTCCCGCCATTCCACCGCTTCCCGCCTTTTCCACCGCTTCTCGCCCTTTTTTCGCTATATGTAGGCGCGGCGGCCATCTCCATTGTAGATCACACCATGCCCACACCTGCCATTCTTCGCACAGCCTGCCCGCAATCTGTACCGTCGAAACCGTAGCCGAATCCCCTCCGCCGATGGAGCATTTTATAGAAGATGTGGCCTCCATTAACGCCTACGGGTGGCAGTGCCTACGCATCCAGGAGGCGCAAGCGTTCTGGGACGCCTTGTACCTAGTCCTCCCGGACACTCGGTTGCCGAGGGGATGGGTTCTCAGCGTTGGCCGTCTACCGGTACCTCCGGTGCCGGTCGGCGCGGCCCTATCCATGGCCATCTTCATCCACTTCTGGTCGGCTCTCACGCCGGAGGAGAGGGACGGCCCCCAATGGCACCCTGACAACCACCACGGGTGGACGATCTTCTTCGAACAGCAGCGCGAGGGACGGCCTACGACGGTGTCGGCCCGCCGCCGTAGGACGGCAATTTCGACGGCCGGCGACGATGGTGGAGCGCACCAGGATGCATGCTTGACTGGGTGCTAGAGTACATCGTCGCCGGGAACCACCCTCGTCTAGATTAAAGTCTCAAGGTCTGCGCTCGTCGCCGGAATTGATAGTTGTGGCACTAGCAGTTATGTTTATATTACTTTAAATGTTTGAAGTTTTTATATGGAGGACACGGGTGGGAGCCATATTGAATCATGGTAACCATATGCAGCCTCACGTGGCCAACCAAAATAATTGCCCACTCCATGCAGCCAATACAAATAGGCATATTAAACTACAAAGGGTGATAGTTGTCCACTCCATGCAGCGGAGCGGACAATTCATGCGGGGCGTGCCCCCGGGGCCATGTACTGAGCTCCATTTGTCATGTCCCCAGGACCATGTACTGAGCTTCAAAATGGACGAAGGCTACCAAACGCGTCTATATATAAACTAAAATAAAAATGATAATGGTGACACGGAGCACCAACTATATTCAGCTGAGTACTAAACCATGATTAATAATTCCACAGCACGATGTGGTTCCGTTCCAAAGACCATGTCCATACAACACAAGCATCACATCCGGCCGATGAACTGATAAATCGTTGTGCCACTGGCAGAACGCACACGCTATCCCAGCTTACTTGAAACGCTTCAGAGTTCAGATAACCGGAGTCACAATCCATGGTCCACAATAGTGCGCTAGTGGAGCCGGGAATGGAAAACAGCGGCAAACACGTATCCATCAGGCAAAGCTCGCGTCCTGTGATAAGAGGATGTAAACGCCTCAGGTCAAGGAGATGGAACATGCCACAGATCACCACGTCCATTAAGCTACAGGACTGAACGTCTTCTAGTCCTCCACTTGTGCTTGTCCACGCACTGACTGCGACACCATGACTGCTCTAGATTGCGAGGGCCTTTCGGGATGATCTCCCAAATCAGGTCCTTGCAGATAGTGTCCTTGCAAATCATGTCTTCCTCAATTACGCGCCTTTTCCTGTTCACAGAACGGCAAAAGGATGCATCAGGAAATGGTTCTGGTCAGTGTTAGTGGGAAGAGGTTAGATTTGTTTAGCGAAACCATTAAAAGAAGTGATGTCAGGTAATAAATAAAGGCATGATGTTGATTGTTGAAACCCAATAAGAATAGTGTCAAAAGATGACTAGGGAAGATAATTGTACGGGCACCCATACTGGAACACTGAAACGTCAAAGTGTGAACAAGGAAGCTGTCAAGCTGCTGGTGGTGGACTGCTGGAAGCTGTGTAAAAACGAAACCCAATTTCTTTTCCATCTTCAAGTTAAGTGTATCACATGATTGGAAGATTTTATCAGGTTCTATTGGATTAGAAAGTGCACCGTGAAAGATTGGACAAAATTATGCCTATCACACACTATCGTACCTGATAGATCACAAATGTTTAATTCAGACCAGACAGCAAGCACCCATTAGATTTAGAGAAAAAAAAGTAACCATTCCCTGACCAGTGTGTCCAACACAACAGGCTCTACTGATTTTGCACGTATTTTCCTAGACATATAAAAATGTCCAAAAAAATTAGAGTAGCCTGTATACCACTTTTACAGTCCCAAATTTAGGGCAACCGCTAGAGTTTCCCATATTATTTGGTGTGTTCGTTCCATTGCATTGGAAGTCCATGCTGCATTTAGACTCTCTCTCTTTTGGGTAGTGTTGTTTTCAGAAATCGTTGCGTACAAACTGGCCGTGTTGATAGTCTCGTCTTGAGTCCAGTCATATCACTCCCTCGGCACACGGCAGTTTACTTTTCAGCAGGAATCAGACAAAGATAGGCCTATGTTTTAGCAGTGAATTTCCAGCGGTAGTCTGACAGGATTTTCTCTGGGTTCCTGTCGGTGCTGACAACCTGGAGCTCTATGTCGAGTCAGAGACGACTGGATGCTAGTCGTCAAGTCGTACGTGGAGTCTTTGCCTCCTGGCCCCATGGAAGTGCCAGATCGTGCACATATTTAGTGGTCACTCCGTGAAGTTTTCCCAGGCATATACCAAGAACAAACTCCTACAGCTAGCTACTCCTGCGAGACTAGTGATGAAGACCTCCCACATACTGAACCTGAAGCTCATCTCATTTACTCTGCTACTGGTCTGGTTTCCCCAGGCCATGGCAGTGCCATCCCTGCAAGAACAAGCAGGAGCTCTCCTCTCCTGGAAAGCCACTCTAGAGAGCCACCCAGCCCAGCTGCGCTCCTGGGAAAACAATACATGGCCGTGCAGCTGGCATGGCATCAAGTGCAGCAAACACGAAGCAAGCCACCAAGACGTGATCACCGCGATCTCTCTGCGGGGGTTGTGGCTGAGAGGGGATCTCGGCGCCCTCAACTTCACGGCGTTGGTGACCCTGACGAGTATCCAACTCGCGCACAATCAGATAAGAGGCTCTTTTCCACCCGCTTTAGCATCATCAATGCCAAACCTGCGGCACCTGATGCTACAAGAGAATGAACTTTCCGGTGAAATACCAAAGCAAATAGGACAACTGAAGGGTCTCGTGGGGCTAGTCTTGTCGGCCAATTACTTGTCTGGTCCCATCCCCAGTGGACTAGGCTACCTAAACAAGCTACTTAGATTAGATCTATCCAGCAACAACCTTACAGGCCTCATTCCAAGAAATCTGGGGAATGTTACTAAGCTAGTCAGCTTAGATTTTTCCAGCAACAGCCTAACAGGCACCATTCCAAGAAATTTTGGGAATTTAACTAAACTCCGTATCTTGTATCTTGATGACAATCTATTCTACGGATATGTTCCTCGAGAACTAGGTTACCTTGTGAATTTGCAAGAGTTGGCTCTTAGTGAAAACAAACTCATGGGCTTCATCCCCCAAACATTTGAGAGTTTGATTCACCTGACTGGCTTGAACATGTGGAGTAACCAACTTTCGGGACCCATTCCTCGAGAACTAGGTTACCTCGTGAATCTAGAAACATTGGATCTTAGTGGCAACAAACTCATGGGATCCATCCCCGATACCATTGGAAATTTGACTAAGCTCATTAGGGTGAACCTTGATTATAATCAATTCTCTGGGCGTATTCCTCAGAAAATAAGTAATTTGGTGAATCTAGAAGATTTGGAACTTAGCCATAACAAAATCACGGGTTCCATTCCCAATACCATTAGAAATATGACTAAGCTCGCTAGCTTGTACTTTAATAGTAATCAGTTATCCGGATATCTGCCTCGAGAACTAGGTTACATGGTGAATTTGCAAGAGTTGGTTCTTGGCAGCAACAAACTCATGGGTTCCATCCCCAATATTTTTGGAAATTTGACTAAGCTCACTAGCTTGTACCTTGGTAGTAATCAATTTTTCGGACAACTTCCTCGAGAAATTGGTAACTTAATGGATCTTGAGGAACTGCAATTCGACAATAACAATCTCTTTGGTCCCTTGCCACCTGAGTTGTGTGTTGGAGGCCAACTCAAGATATTAAATGCATTTGATAACAACCTGAATGGACCTCTGCCATCAAGTTTGGTACACTGTAGAAGCCTAGTAAGAGTTCGTCTTGAAAGGAACCAAATCGAAGGAGATATCTCTGCTTTCGGAGTTCAGCCAAATCTGGTATATATAGATATGAGCTCAAATAAATTGTTTGGTCAATTATCTTACCACTGGAGAGAATGTCATAATCTTACCAAGCTAGACATCTCAAACAACAACATCATGGGTAAAATACCAGCTAGTTTGGGACAACTGTCTCAGTTAAAGGTACTTGATCTTTCATCAAACAAACTTAGAGGGGAGCTTCCTAGTGAACTGGGCAATCTAGAAAGTTTGTTCCAATTGAGCCTCGCAGACAATTTGCTCCATGGAAGCATACCACAAGAAATTGGAGCACTGTCCAATCTAGAGTTGCTGGATTTGTCATCAAATAACCTAAGCAGTTCGATACAAGGATCATTTGACAATTGTGTAAAGCTCCGGTCATTGAATTTAAGTCACAATTACTTCAAAGGAAACATTCCTACCAAGCTATCAATGTTGGTCAACTTACATGAGTTGTTGGATTTAAGTGATAATTCATTTGTTGGGGCGATACCAAGCCAACTTAGTGGTCTTATCATGCTAGATAATTTGAATCTTTCACACAATGAATTAAATGGCCCCATCCCATCAACATTTCAGAACATGGAGAGCCTAACATCCATTGATGTCTCTTACAATGAGTTGGAAGGACCAGTCCCAGAGAGTAAGCTCTTCCAAGGAGCTCCAATCCAGTGGTTCATTCATAATAAGGTGTTATGTGGTGTAGTGAAAGGATTGCCCCCTTGTAGTAGTGCAACTCAGGGAAGAGGGAAAAGCAACGGATACAGAACAATTCTACTAGCTACAGTTCCTGCTCTGATATCTCTTGTTCTTGCTGCATTGATATTGGTGTTCCGACATGAGAGGAAGAAATCTAAGTCAGTTAACACCGATAGAGTACCACAAGCAAATGTCTTCTCTGTTTGGAGCTTCGATGGGGCAAACGTGTTCAAGCAAATCGTTGAAGCAACCAACGATTTTAGTGAGATACATTGCATAGGAACCGGGGGGTATGGATCTGTCTACAAAGCTACACTTGCAACATGTGAAATATTTGCAGTGAAGAAGATGCATATGGTACAAGATGAGTGTTGCATCGACGAGTCGGTGTTCAATCGTGAGATCGAAGCATTGGTTCAGATTCGGCATCGAAACATTGTAAAACTATTTGAGTATTGTTCCTCTAGCAAAGGCAGGTTTCTTATCTATGAATACATGGAGAGGGGAAACTTGGCAGAAACACTCAGGGCCAATGAAACGGCAATCGAATTGAACTGGAAAAGGCGGATAAATGTCGTGTTGGACTTGGTTCATGCTTTGGCATACATGCATCATGATTGTTCGTCACCAATAGTCCACCGAGATATAACAAGCAGCAATATTTTGCTTGATGTCGAGTTTAGAGCTTGCATCTCTGATTTCGGCACTGCTAAAATTCTCAATGCTAACAGCCTGAATCTCACAAGGCTTGCTGGAACGAAAGGTTATCTTGCCCCAGGTAAAAAATAAACTTGAACCTTATCTATATTGTTATTTTATTTTCTAGACTTGGCTATGTTAGTATACATAGCTTTCGTACATGTAAACTGTGATGTATATGTGGAACATGCATGATACGGATATTTGATGAACTATGAACTGTTAATTGTAACATCAATAAAATATTTGATATTAATTGCAGAGCTAGAGTCTACAGAGAAATTCAATCTGTTATGTTTTTTCTAGGGAATTGAACTATTTAGTTGCAACAAATATACTAATTATCTTGTCTTAATTGCAGAGTTAGCGTATATGGAGAATGTGACGGAGAAATGTGATGTATACAGTTTCGGGGTACTTGTTCTTGAGCTATTTATGGGATCTCATCCAGGCGATTTACTCTCATCCATCTACTTGTCAACCAACAAGAATTATGTGTGTCTGAAAGATTTGCTGGACCCCAGGCTTCAGCTCCAGGATGCAGAAACCGCTAGAGAGATATACATCGTGCTCAGTGTTGCAGTTCAGTGCTTGGAGCCTAACCCATCACGCAGGCCAACGGCACGTCGTGTCAGTGATGAGCTGGCTGCTGGGATTAAAACATGTGAAGATCATCATGTTGATTATCTGCATGCTGTCCTAACCATTCCTGCCCAGTAGTGCCTACAGCCATATGGACAATGAATTGGTACTTTTGTTATGTAGTTTCTTGTCAAGAGACTACAGTACTTTCATGAAAATTTATTCTTTAGTGTTATGTAGTAATAAGAAAAGTAAAGTTCTGATGTCATGGAGCCAGTAATAAACTTATAGTATCAACGAATGTATACTACTAGTAAACTTGCTTTGTACATGTAACTAAAGGTCATTATATTATCAAGGGAAAAAATGTTCCTCTCGCTTCTCTCCTTTCAACTTAACTGGTTTTGTTATTCTCTCGTTTCCACGTGATTATCTATGCCACATCCTTGCTGCCAGCGGAGAGCGTGACCAGGACAACGAAAGTTTCCTTGTGTGTCTAATTATCAGTTTCAGTGTCAAATCAATTCCTTCTTAACTTCTTCTCGCTGTCTTCCATTGGAATCAAATGATCAATGCATCATCGTTAGGGAATCAAACCAGTACGTCCATATATCTATGCTGATTGTTAGGCACTCCTTGGACTCAGGAGACGGAGCAACAATTTTTGTTGTATTGTCCTAAACCAGTGCTCAGGTTTTTCCTTATAAGTAGGCGATAGTAGTGGGAGCATAGTGGCTAAACCAGTGTATCTCGTGTGTGTCAGGGGTCCTAGTACCTCGATCTCGTTATTTTATAGGCTAGTCCCACTATTGTTTACCTATCTATTATGACAATTTTGTTCATATATATGGACACTGTTCAGTTTTACCAACATGTCAAGTACAGAAGTTGCCTCAGTTTTTACCAAGGTGTTAGGCACTGGCTGTCCTAGGTGGTATTTTAAAGAAGATTTTTCATATTCAGGTCTGCAATAATTTTCAAGGGCGGAAAGCAAACTGCATTTGTTAGAGATGTAAAAGTATGAAACTATACAATATGATTTGAACTGAAGCACTCCATGGTATCAAGAATACTTCCTAAAAAAGGTGCCACAAATTCAATCTTGTCAGAGCTCTGTTTAACTATGTAGCATTTAGTTTCAACATTTCCTTTGCTGCTAGTAAACAGTAGCACTCGACTAATGCTGAATTTCTAGGTGTACGGGTAGCTAAACAAGTTGATATGTCGCCGTATACACAACTACTCCCTCCGTTTTAAAATATAAGATGTTTTACTTTGTGAACACTTCTTTCACAAAGCTAAAACATCTTATATTGTGAAACGGAGGGAGTAGACATTATCCTCAGGAGCGTACGGAACAGCACCTCCCCAAAAGTCCATCACAAAATCTCATTGGATATAAATAAGAGGAGACACGGTAGTCCCTACAATAACTGAACAGATCTCATAAGCAGAAGCAGCGCACTTCGATTGGAAAGATTTCGGAGGGAATGCGAGTACACAACGATTTCTCAGAGCAAGTGTTTGTGCACGATTTATGTACCTCGGAAGCGCAGCGCGCGTGGCTTGACCTTGCTGCCCCGCCGGGCGCGCGTAACGAACTCCGAGCCGCCGCCGCGCCAGTTCACCGGGAATAGCAGCCTCGCCCTCGCAGGGGGACTGCCGGGGCACAGCGCAGTTCACGGCCGCCGGACGAGGGCGGCACTGCCGCGCCACTTCGTCGGAGGAAAAAAAAATTTCTCTTAGGCCCGTAAGTGGAGTTTGATTGGGCTCCTAAGCGCAACTCCAACGACCCCGTAAAACAGACCGCAAATCGGTCCGAATTGGTCCGGGAGGACCGCGCGGGCAAGGCCGGCCCGTTTGCAGGTGGCTGTGCACCCAACGGCCCCGTATAAGTGGGTCCCACTGTCAGCGATCTCTCTTGACAATGGCTCAAGCTCTTCCTTAATGGCGATGGTTACCGACCATACGGCGATTCGGCTGCAATTTTTCCCGGTCGCCTCATTGCTTCGCTGGCCACACACTTTCCCACCGAGACCTCGTCGTTTCTCGCCGATGGGCACCGACCGGTCTATAAAAACGGCCTGCGGGCGGGGTTGGGGAGCCACATCCAGCAGGAAATTCCCACAACTCTAGTATGCCGAGGCGCCTCCCCACCACCTGGGCTCAGCTTGGCGAGGCCGCCCAGCTTCGGTACCCACCTGCCCCCCTCCCCGCGGAGAGGGACGACGCCACGTTCGACGCGACACTAGCGAACTGGGACCGGGAGGAGGAGGACGACGACAACATCGACTGGGACAATGCTATTGTGGAGGGAGGGCCGGATCGGTAGAAGGCCATCCTCGCCTCCATCGATACATCGTGCGGTGAGGCGGCACGGGACGCCATCACTGCCACAAGCTACGTCGTCGAACTGCATGTCATTGTGCTGTCACGGGCCACGGTGGCGCCGGAGGCCAAAGGCCACCAGCACATGACCGAGGAGTGGCTACGCCAGGCCGCCAACGCGGCGACGAGGGAGAGGGAGGTCCAGGCGACCATGGAGGCCGCGTAGGCCTCGTAGAGGGCCGGACTGGAGGCGCGAGAGGAGGCCAAGTCCATGGAGGCCAACCTCGACTTGCTAAACTTGTTGATCTACCTTCTCTTGCGTTTCCATGGCCTAATTCCTTGATTTCCCCTGTCAATTTGACGTTTGATGCAAGTTTTTCCACCCAAATCGATCCCCATTCGTGTTCTTGAAGTCCTGGAATTGACCGGGACAGAGTCTCCGTCCCCTGGCTGGAGTCTCCATCATAAGTGACTCCAGGCCGAAGTCTCCGCCCCAGAGGACGGAGTCTCTACCCCTGTACTAGGGGCTAGCACCAGAAATCCAGCAGAAAACTACTTTGAGCTTCCTCAAGGTTTGAGAATAACTTTTGCATTTGAACTCGGATTTTGATATTCTTTAACTTGTTTCGAAGGGAAAAAGAAGCTCTAAATCAACATCCAAGTTGTTCATGCTATCGACTCTATTCAAATTCCGTGACCAAGGTGGAATCCAACAATAAAGAGTGAAGATCAGCAATGAAAGGTATAAACATTCCGCGCCTTCTCCCCACTTGCATTCCTTTATGAACTATACTATGTTTGCGACCAACAAACACCTATTGAGACTAGTTCCTCCTATAATTGCTTGGGATTTACACATTTGATACCTTTTAGAATTCTAAGCAAAATTTGTGAGCGATATCTCATATAATTATCTTGTATAGTTGCTGGCACAAGAAAGAGACAAGTGACAAAGGAAAAAAAGAGTGATAAAAAAAACAAGTGCGTCGTAAAATAGAAAACGTAAGATCGATGAACATCATATGGGTGTGGTACTTTGTGCAAATCTTGTAGCCCACCAATTTTCTTTTGCAATCGAACTAGTGTCTCTCCTTTCACTTGTGTCACACGAGCTTATAGTGTTTGCTAGGTAATCATTTGGTTTTTAGCTCAATTTCTCCGTCATACAAGTTCCATTTATTCCACCGTGTGCGTTTCCTTGAACATAATTCATATCTTATGGATTGACTTGTTCTGCTTTGTGATCATCGTGGTTCTTTACTTGCCATTACAACATCTTGGTTTCGGAATGTTTATTTGATATGCCACTTTTCATACCTATCCACCATAAGCCTTTTGTGTGTGTTGTGTAGTTGGGTTTATGTTGCTTTTAAACTTCACTTTGCTTAGTTGCTCTCAAGTGTGGCTACTTGCACGATACTATCTTCTAAGGTAAAGTAAGGTTTGACGTTGCATCCCTAACACCCCCTACCATTTTCATATACACCACTTGATCTTGTGAATTATGTCTAAGGACTACGGAACCAAGGATGATATTTATGAAGAATCCATGATGTGCCACCATGACAATGACTAGCGTGGAGCACTAAACTGGCAATGGCTCCACATGCTTGGGTGATATGGAGTACTACAACAACAATGAGTCCCCAAGCATGGATGACTTCAAGAACGACAACGATAAGCTCCTCAAGTCACATCGACCAAGGCGGAGCCTCCACCTCGAGAGCGCCAAGGTCCACCATCAAATGGACAAGTTGGAAAGCGTCCTCGACAAGTTCAAGGACATGGACGAAAACTTCGCCAAGAACATGAGCATGCTCGCCAAACTTAATGAGTCAACCTCAAGAAGACACCACGGTCATAAGAAGAGTGCCAAGGCAAATGATCATCGTCGCGAGCGTCATGTGGATGACCAAGTGCTTCACCAACATAAAACTTCAGCCAGGCACGCCATTGACCTCCGCCGACACCATCACAATAAGGCACCTTCCACTACTAGTGCCACCACCAAAATGGCACCAAGAGCAAGCCTTCTTCCACGCCATCAAGCTTCAACAATAAAACTTCAAGCCCATGATGAAGCAAGAACAAGGAGACTAAGGTATCTTTGCCTAGAGCGCTACCTAGAGGACAATGAAGCAAGCCTTCATCCACGCCATCAAGCTCTAATGCCAAAACATCAAGTCCAAAATGAAGCATCCAACTACAAGAAATTCAATGCAACTTATTCGTCAAGCACTCTAAAAAGGTCATACAAGCAAGAGATGGACCTCTACTTCACCAAGTTGGACAAGGCCGTCAAAATATGCCCCCCATGAGATAGAAGAAAATGAGTTGCTTTACAAACATTCTGTCTCAGCCTTCATTCTGTGACTCGAATAGGCTGGGGTTCGTGTCTCAGCCGAAAAGGGTTGTAGGACCGGCTGAGACTAGTTTCCTATAGTCCGCCACTGCAGACGGCGAGGGTTTCCTATACCCAGCCTTTCTTGGTAGTTCATAGCCAGTAGTCCCCGTGTGTTTATTCATTTGATTTTCTATTTATTCATGTGTGTTTAAACTATTATTTGCAGAACCATTGTTTATTTGTTTAATAATATGGATTTTAACTAATGATAAAATATGGATAATTGTAGTATTGTGTGATGCTTGAAACATTCATAATTAATTTATATTGTTGTCATATATTAATTTTGTTCATACATATATGTGAAACGGTAAAGTGGTGAAATGCTATAGTGTATGATTAACACAGCTTAAGTTTCGCAAGCATTTGAAAAGATATAGTAGAACGTATGAAATGATTGTCTTGTTTTCCCGGTGAAAGAATGAACACGGTTGCCATACTATGTACCGTTAGATTTTCTTCTTCGAAGCACCTAACCGTTAGATTTTCTTCTTCGAAGCACCTAATTTAAGAATTTGTAGCCACCAGCACAAATGCATCCACGGTAGGCGATCAGAAGTACCTACCTGTGTACCATGTGGAAGCAAGGATTCACACGGCCAAGAAGAAACCACGGGCACACACAAAAACCACGAAACAAAATAGTAGATCAATACTTTCTGCAGCTATAAGGGCATGTACAACTCTTAGCCATCCACGTCATTTTGAGAACGTAATGGATATAAGATGTACAATGAATTATTTTTTATTGTCATCTCTAACAATTAATAAGAATTAATTAAACTTAGAAAGGAAAATATGTTGTTAAGAAAATACATGTGGTATAATAGTTACCGCGTTCGTAAGAAAAGGGGAGCCGGTAACGTTGTTTAGATCCTCATAGTGTTATTGTTTTTTTTTTCAGGAATTGCTACAGTGTTTATATTTGCATGTTTCTGGTGTTGCCAGGGTCGTTTCTAATCAAAAGATTACACACCTCTATCTTTGTCCATGGTGGGTCCGTCGTGGCAAGTTGGAGAACCACTCGCTACCATAAACGATGTTCTTTTGCTGTATTTTGTCAGACGCTCGGCGAAGTCTCTCTCTGACGAACAAGCCGAAGTTTTTCAGCATGAGATAAGCAAAAAATTGAATAGTGCAAACATGTCCTTTCAAGAAAAAATAAGAAGTAAACCGAGATGCCTGTGCGAATCATCAAGGTCGACAGGTTGGGGATGGCAGTGTCCACCCAATAAACAGGTTCGATAGCCCGTGGGGATGGATTGGGGATGGATTTGTGGTGTCGCACCAGATTTAAGTGAGCACACTGTTAGACTAATATGTCACGTATTGTGACATATCTCTTATTGCCGTATGTCTTGGAGTTGTAATTAGCATATCTTTCATTATGCTAGAATAATTCTCTCATCCTATCTATGTCTACGATTGATTGTAGAATTATTCTCTTATTATGTATAGGATCTAGATTGATTGTAATTGTCCTATATATTGACAACCAATGGAATATCCCGGCAAATATTCCCCCATTCTCTCTTTCTCACATGGTATCAGCCTAATCGTTCCTCTGTTTCCGCGTCCTCTTTCTCCCTGGCGCCGCCGGTCTCCTCCCAGTGCCGCCGGTCCCTCCTCTCTCCCTTCCTCCTCGGCGCCCCTCCCCATGAAATATCTACGATTGATTGTAGAATTATTCTCTCATTATGTCTAGGATTGAGATTATTGTAATTGTCCTATATATTGACAACCAATGGAATATCCCCGGCAAATATTCCCCCGTTCTCTCTTTCTCACATGGTATCAGCCTAATCGTTCCTCTGTTTCCGTGCTCTCTTTCTCCCTAGCGCCGCCGGTCTCCTCCCAGTGCCGCCGGTCCCTCCTCTCTCCCTTCCTCCTCGGCGCCCCTCCCTATGGAATATCTACGATTGATTGTAGAATTATTCTCTCATTATGTCTAGGATTGAGATTGATTGTAATTGTCCTATATATTGACAACCAATGGAATATCCCCGGCAAATATTCCCCCATTCTCTCTTTCTCACATGGTATCAGCCTAATCGTTCCTCTGTTTCCGCGCCCTCTTTCTCCCTGGCGCCGCCGGTCTCCTCCCAGTGCTGCCGGTCCCTCCTCGGCGCCCCTCCCCATGGCGCCCATCGAGCCCCACCCATGCAGCCCGCGGCAGCCTCCTCGGACGGGGTTCGGCCCCTCACGCCCACGCCCACATGGCCGTCATAAACCACGGCTACG
Source organism: Avena insularis (assembly GCA_023614405.1). NCBI lineage: Eukaryota > Viridiplantae > Streptophyta > Magnoliopsida > Poales > Poaceae > Avena > Avena insularis. Next base: position 158,427,592 of record CM042694.1, on the reverse strand, counting down.
GCGGGCCTCCTCCGGGCTACGGTTCCCCACCCTCCAGCTACGCCGCCCCTCAGACTGGTGTCGCCCCCACGGCCACACCCACTTCGCCGAGCCACCGACAACGGCGCCCTCATGGGACACCACCGCCCTCTCGCAGCACTTCACCAACATGAAGCTGCAGCCGGCCCAACCCGAGTAGGTCATGGACAGCGGCGACACTGCCCACCTCGCATTGGACGTCGGTATCCTCAACTCTCTCTCCCCCATCCCATGTACCGGCACGTTGTTGTTGGAGAAGGCTTCACCATCCCCATCACCACGTACGGCCATTCCTCACTTCCTTCTAACCCTCCTAATCATCCTCTTCATTTACTTCATGTTTTAGTTACACCACGTATCATCAAAAATCTTATTTTTGTCCATTAATTCACTATCGATAATTCTTGTATTGTCGCGTTTGACCCTTTTGATTTTTCTGTGAACAACCTTCATTTCCGGTGCGAGATCCTTCGGTGCAATAGTACGGGGGAGCTTTACACGATGTCCCAAACTTTGCCCTCTTGCGCCCTCACCGCCACCACCGCGCCTCACAATGTATGACACCGTCGTCTTGGTCATCCCGGACATAACGCGTATCATCGTCTCCCACAACATATTTCCATCCCTTGTATTAAACAAATAAATCATAGTCATTTATGTCATGCGTGTCAACTAGGATGCCATGTACGTTTGCCATTTTCTCATTCATTCACTGGTACCACCCGTCCGTTCGAGTTAGTTCATTGCAATCTTTGGACATCGCCCATTCTGAGTGTTTCTGGTAATAAATATTTTCTAGTTATTTTTGATGATTTTTCGCATTTTTTATGGACCGTGCCACTTCATCAAAAATCCGAGGCGTACGACTTGTTTGCGGCTTTCCGTGCGTTCGCTCACACCCAGTTTGGTTTGCCTCTTATGTCTATACAATAATGGTCATGAGTTCGACAATAAAAAGCTCCACTCTCTTGTCGTTGCGCATGAAATCCACATACACTTTTCTTTCCCATGCACCTCTCAACAAAATGGTAAAGCCGAACGTATCATTGGTACTATCAATGACATCATGCGCTCTCTCTTATTTCAGGCTAGTTTATCGCCACGTTTTTGGGTAGAAGCGATTCACACTGCCACTCACGTCCTAAACCGTCTCCCCACGAAAACCATCATCGCTCCATCTCCCTACTTCGCCCTCCATAACACCCATCCCAACTACTCATCACTTCGTGTTTTTGGTTGTCTTTGCTATCCAAACACCGTCTCCACCATGTCCCATAAATTATCCTCTCGCTCGAGCGCGTGTGTTTTTCTCGGCTACTCTTTCCATCATAAGGGCTATCGCTGCATGGAACTTACCACTCGTCGCACTATTATTTCTCCTTATGTGGTTTTTGATGAGATGACTTTTCCTTTTGCCTCTTCACAGCCTCCCACAGCTGCCACATATGTCTTTCTCGATGACGACGACACCCCACCTTTGACCGTACCTTCCATCCCACCAGCAATGCTTGCCCCTCCCTCGACACGTGCACCTCCCGCCCCACGCACAGCTCCCTCCCCGCTCGCGCTTCCCTCTCCACGCGCACCTCCCTCCTTGCAACGCACACCTCCCTCCCCGCCCACGTCTCCCTCACCTCGCACGCCATCGCCGCCCGCCCCTCCTTCCCCGTCTGCCGCGCCCGTGCCTCCCCATTGCACGCGCAGCAACCTCTGACATCCACAAGGGACCTCGCGAGCGGCCTAACCTGCATGTTTCATCTGTTAGTAGGTACTCACTGGTTCCCACCTTGGCACGTGGGCTCTCAAGGATCCTAACTGGCTTGATGCTATGACCACGGAATGTCGCGCTCTCCTCAGCACCAACACTTGGGATCTCGTGCCTCCTCCTCGATATGCCAACATCGTCACCGACAAGTGGGTGTTTCTCCACAAGATCAAGCCTAATGGCTCTCTCGACCACTACAAAGCACGGTGGGTGCTTCGCGACTTCTCTCAGGAGTAAGGCGTGGACTTCGATGAGACTTCCAGCCCGGTTGTGAAACTGTCCACGGTGCGTGTCATCCTCTCCATCGCACTCTCCATCAAATGGGAGACCCACCAGGTCGACGTCAAGATCAACTTCCTCCATGGCAATCTTGTCGAGGTCATCTACTATCGCCAACCCACCGACTTCATGGACTCCACTCGCCCCGAGCACTTGTCTATCGGCTGAACCGTTCCCTATATGGTCTCAAGCAGGCTCCTCGGGCGTGGTACCAACACTTCGCGATGTTCATCACCTCCATTGGCTTCACGTGTTTGTGTTCGGACACCTCACCGTTCATACTACAGTGTGCGGAGGGCACAGTCTGTTGGAAATATGCCTAGAGGCCACTACAAGAAATGTGCTATTCTATCGCCTGCAAACTGATAGTGACCGTGGACAAAATCGTCATAGAGTTATGACGATTTTGCCGTAGATGGTCGTAAGTCGTTCGAGAGGATCAAAACCTTAGAAAATCATGACGATTCTGCTCAGAAATGTCATAGTTTCATTAGCTCGAATCGTTATAACCCGACAGATATAATGTAACATCCCAAAATTTCATCTAAAATCATCATCACTGCACTCATATCATCATGGCATGTTTTTGCATTGCATTTAGAATGTCCTCCAATAAAATTTGGTGAAATTTGGGCCATGGATAAAAGTTGTGAATTGTTATGGAAATATTACCTATTAAGTCCAAGTGAGTACTTGGATTAAAATGGTAGGCAAATATGTTTTATAATACCCTAAAAACCTAGTTTGAGTTTTTACAAATTTTCACAAATTGGTTTGAAGCAATTTGAATCATTAAATCAAAAGTTTTGGAGAAAAACTGAATCAGAAAAAGAAAAGGAGGGAAAATTTCAAACAGCTGCAGCAGCAATTTGGCCCACTCTGGCCCAACAGGCACAGCCCACTCGGACCACTCCCTCTCCCCTTCTCGTCTTTTCTCACTCCCTCGTCTCTACTCCCTCTCGCTGACAAACTGGACCCACGCCACTTCACCCCCACCCCGTCGTCTTCAACCGCACCGTCGAGCAACCCCCCCTTCGGCCGTTTTCGAATCGATTCGATTCCGTCAGTTTCTCGCGATTAATTGCCCCGGTGATTGCCCCTACTAAATCCCCTCTTCCTCCTCGTCATTTTCCCCCCAGACACCACCCCGGAGAGCCCCCAGGCTCCCCTAATTCCGAGCTCGAACCGCCGCAGTCCGACGAACTCCGGCGACGATTCCGGTGAGCCCAGGCCGCCCGGCGCCCTCCCCTTGGTCCCATCTATTTCCCCATCTCCTGGCGCACCTACTGACCGAGCCACACGATTTCTTTTGCCCAGTCGTCGACACGGACAATTCCGGCGAACTCCTCTCACCGCGCCGTCATCGCCTTCTCGTGCAAAGGTAGGGTTCCCGCCGCCCTTTTTGGTCTTTACTAGGTCGCAGGCGCGCTATGCGCCGGGCTGACCTCTTTGCTTGTTGATTTGAGCCCTGTGTCGTCATCTCCGTCACGCTGACCCAAGAGTTCACGGCAACCGCAACTCCGGCGAAGGATCCAGCCAAGCCCGAGTAATTTCGCACCGTAGTAACCTCCATCGAGACCGCCGCGACCTCCCTGACCTCTGGTACGTGTCCACGGTCTCCCAGCCCTCGTAGAGTCGCCAGAACCCCATCGGCCGACGCTCCGCCGCCGCGCGCCGACGTTAGCACCGCCAGACTCCGGCGAGATGTTTAGCAACCGTTCGATCAGATCCTAGCGGTTAAGATTAGATCACTTAAACGAAGGGGTTCGGCTGATCCGATTCGTCCAACGTCACTTAAATCTGACGGCTCGCATTAGTCGATCCGACCGAACAGGTATCAGCCAATAGGAAAACGCCACGTAGCCAGACTATTTCTGTTTAATTAGAAAATAGACAGATTTAGTATTAAACTTAGAAATTCAATAGCTTTTGATCCACAAACCAGAAAAATGCAAATTTGGTGTCTATGGATTCAGAAAAATGAGACCTTTATTATGGAGGCCTTGTTTCACACTTTTGCCTCTGTAAATTTGGAATTATAGACAGAACCTTTTTAGGAGTATTTTGCTCATAAAAATTGTTCTATAAATTATTTTTGGGTATTTCTTATGCATTTAGATGAGGTATTCTATCCTCTGTACTGTAGACTCTGTAAATTATAGAATTATGTGCATATCATTGCATTTTGCATGCATTCATGTTTTTGTAATGTTTTATTGATTGAATTATTATTGTTGTATTGATCTTGTGTAGATTGTGTGGATTATGAAGTTTGTTGCTGTGAGGATTGTACCTATTCCCCTAGCTACCAAGGCAAGTGATATTTCATCTCATGTCCTATTTGTTTTCACTATTGCACTAGTGATATTTTGGTAGATCTTGATATGATAGAATTATTCCTATATTGCTTAGCTATGCTAGTAGAATTTGTGGGTGGAATAAACACATAAGACATTATGAAAAGATATTATTTTGTTTAACTAAGAAAACAACTAATGTTAATGAAACACCTGGGTGGAATGGGCTTGCTTGGATTATGTTGAGTGGTTACTCAGGGACCATGTGGTCAGCTGGTGTATCACACTTGTGGACGGCCACCCAGGAACAAAGAGATTGGAGACATTCTTGTTGCGAAGCTTATAGTGCAGCCACATGGCATATGGGCTCTGCCTTGACCGACTAAGTTGCGAGAACTCAGCCAGACGGACAGAGGGTGGTAGTGATGATAGGATGGAATGCGTCCGTGGTGGTCTGAGGGATTGCTTCTGAAAAGTCTCGTCTCGATGCATGTCGAGTCTTGTGGGGAAAGTGCACCACCTCTTGAGATGGTAAAACTAAGTACTGAGCCATGTCCCCGATTATGGACAACTTCTGAGCCTCAAGACAGTGAAGTAGTTCAATAATCTCCTTATTCAAATTTCTCTAAGTTAAAACTTGTGGGTGAACATGGGTAGAGGTTCAGTGATGTCTATCATTGGTACCTTATAGCTTGAATGAAAACCTCTTCAAAAATTATAAGTTAAACCAGCTTTTAGCAAAACCAACCATAACCCCACTTAGCCATATATTCATGTAGTTGTTGGATTATACTAAGTATCTTTGGTATCACTTGCCAATACAATTCCAAATGTATTGACCCTTGTGGCTGTAACTTATTATGTTGCAGGATACTCTGATAATGAGTAGGGTTGCGGGTCTACACTCGACATGCTTGCCTGTGGCACATGAAGACTAAGGACTCTATTATTATATGTTATGTGAACTTGTGTCTTAGCCTTGGGCTAAGTGAGTTGTAAGAACTATTATACTCCTGGATGTGCGATGTAATAATGACCTTTGTTTCTGTGTACTTCATCTTAAACTGTGGGTGCTAGCATTTCGATCCAGGGACTAGCACTGCAATCACAGGGATCTTAACTTATCATGGTGAGATCTTACAGATGGTATCAGAGCCTTGTGTTGCCTGTAGGTTCGTGACCCTAGAATGGATTAGACTAAGGAAAACCCTTAGGAAAATAACTCTATATTTCAACTTTACACTTGTCTTTTCATCTCGTAAAGTCTTTCCTAATATTCCTTCTCATCTATTTTTGTAGATGTCCACCATTAATGAATCTGTCAAGAAGGGACCACTGATGACTATGACCCTGGAGTGCGAGACAGAATTTCCCAATGTGCTCAAGAACCTCATGCTCGGCTTGGGGATGAATGGTGAAGCCGTGTACAAGGGATTTCCTATGATAGATGAAGGACAAGAGTTTTGGTGGGTGCAACTCCACTTGTACAAGAACAAGGAAGACGATCACAAGAGTACGGGATTTTGCATGTTCACCAACTCTGAGATGCACCCGTCATTCTTTGAATCTGCAAGGAATGCTGCATGGAGGGCTATTGAGGAACTTGGGGAGAGACTCAAGTATAGAATGCTCAATACTGAGGAGGATCTCAAGGAGGAGAAGCGTCTTGCCCAAGACTCAAAGGCCACTGTGAAACGCCTAAGTAAGGATATCATAGGCCTAGCATTGGAGCTATGTGACCAAGACAAGCAGATTTCTGCCAAGGATGCTCTGATTTCCACCTTGGTTAAGAAGGAGTGAGATATTAGTTGGACCACCACCCTTGGCATTTTATCACGTTAGTTTCTCGACCATACCAACCTATGTGGTATGGCAAAAATAAAGTTATGTATGGAACCTTGAGTGCTTGAGTTGAATTAATGTATTGCTACTTGGAATGTTTTGTTGGTTGAATTCTCTTTTATTGTGTGACTTGTATTTTCTTTCTCTATTGTGTTACTAATTTTCTCCATACTATGCAAAAGATGCCAAACCTTGTCTACAGCACGGCCGAGGATTTCAAGGGGACTCGCTTTGGGACTCGTATCTTGGAGCTAGTCCAAGTACCCGCTCTTCCGATTCCTACTATCCAGGGACTTCAGCTGAGGAAGTTTCAGAGGAAGGACTTATGGGGATTCAGAGTTACCCAGCCAGGACATGAGACAGAGCCCCAAACTGGGGAGATTACCTTCAAGGTTCTCCATGATGACATGGAGAGGGGCCTCGACGTCGCTATGTAGGAGCTGTTGGGACGTCTATGTGGACGTCATTCTTCTGAGATCAAGAGCCACTACTTCCACTTCTTTGGGAGGCGCGGCGAGGATGGAGAGCCTATTGTGTTGGATAAGGCCACTAAGGAGTCTATCAAGCCCATGCGTCACTACCTCCAAGACTTAGAGAGCCTTGTTAGACACCTTGATACTGACAGGACTAATGTGATGCTTAGCAATGATTAACTACGAGTCCAACTCAAGGAGAAGGACAAGGACTTCCAGGAACAGGAAAATCGAATCAAGGAAATGGAGAAGAAGTTTGAAGACCAAGATAAGAAATTCAAGAACCAAGAGAAGAGAGTTCAGGAGAAGAACAAGAAGATTAGAGACTTGGATACCGAGTTAGAGCTATAGAACATTGAGCTGGAAGCGGATCACGAAGTGATAGAGAGGCTACGCACACAGAAGAGAGAGCTACAGGCGAAGAGCTTGGAATACAAGGCAGGATTTGCATCAGCAGGACTTGCTCTAGTGGAGGAGGAAGTCGACATGGAGGAGTAGTGATACTGTTCCATCTACCTATCGTTCTATTATTATTGAGTGCATAAGTCATACCGACTTGTGGGTGACTATGCTTGTATGTTATCCTTGCAGACTCTGTTATTGTTGTGATGTTGGAACTTGCATGTGCTTGTTTGTCTGAATTGTTGTTTTATTTGGGTTATCTATCATTACTTACCCTTTCTAAACCCACAGATGCCTCCCCGACGCAACAACGAGGATCACAATGACAATGACAATGGAATGCAGCAGATGATGGCTGCACAGACCCAATTGATGCAAATGATGACTCAATTTATGGCAAACCAGAACCAGAACAACAATAATAACAATAACAACCAGAACAATCCACCACCTTTGGATATGCTGACCAGGTTTCTAAGGCTGAGACCTGCCAAGTTCTCAGGCACCTCAGACCCCATGGTAGCCAACGATTGGTTACGCTCTGTGAATAAGGACCTAGTCATGGTTGGGTGCACAGATGCTGAAAAAGTCAGATTTGCAGCACACTTGTTGGAAGGTCATGCAGCTGCTTGGTGGGATAATTTCCAAATTACCCACCCTATTGAGGAAGTGACTTGGGCAATGTTCGAAGATGGGTTTCGCACCACTCACATCTCTGCTGGAATAATGGGATTGAAGAAAAAGGAGTTCCATAACCTCAAGCAACGCCACCGCAGTATTTCTGAATACATCGAGGAGTTCAATAATTTGTCACGTTATGCACCCGATGACGTTGACACTGATGCAAAGAGGAAGGAGAAATTCCTGGATGGGCTGAATGATGAAATTGCTATGCAACTATCTGTCGCATATGTTCCAACTTATCAATCTTTATGTGATAAAGCTACCATCCTGGAAAACAAGATGAAGCTAGTGGAGAGTAGAAAGAGGAAACACCATTTCGATAAGTTTGGATCAGGATCTCCTCACAAGCGCCCTCATGGTGAAGGAAGTGGAAGCTTAGGATTCCACAAGAATGGGAATCATAATAACCATCGTAACAACAACCACAACCATGATGGAAACAATCATCGTGGGCACAACAAAAGTGGATTCAGGAACAACCACAATAATCATGGCCATGGGAACCAAAATGGTCAGAACCATCACAGTCAGCCAGCGAAGAAAGACATCAGCCAGGTGGAATGTTTCAAGTGTAAGAAGATAGGACACTATGCTAATGAATGCCCAGAAAAGAAGACTGATGGGGCTAAGCCAAACCCATTCCAAAAGGGCCATGTGAATCACATTAATGTGGAGGAAATCCAAGAAGGATCTGATGCCGTGATCGGTAAGTTCAAAATTAATGCCTTTTCCGCACTCATCCTTTTCGATACTGGCGCATCGCATTCATTCATTTCAAGAACATTTGTAATCAAAAACGGACTCACCACTGAAACTATTGGATGTCCTATTAAGGTAAGTTCTCCGGGAGGAGAAATGATAGTAAATTCAGGGTGCCGACATATCATCCTAGAAATTGGAAAACACAGTTCGATTAGTCTAATAATCCTAGAGTCCCAAGGATTAGATGTTATATTAGGGATGGACTGGTTGACCCGTTATGAAGGGGTGATTGATTGTGCCAAGCGAACTGTTATGCTCACCACCCTAGAAAAGAAAAGGATCAGGTTCAAGTCTAACTTTGAACCCAAGGGGAGCAAGGTTAATCATCTTAAGGGGGTTAGCCTAGATAATGTGCCAATAGTGAGGGAATACCCAGATGTGTTTCCCGAAGAATTACCCGGCATGCCACCAGATAGGGATGTGGAGTTTCTAATAGACCTACTGCCAGGAACAGGGCCTATAGCAAAGAGACCTTATAAGATGTCGGTTGACGAGTTAAAAGAACTCAAGAAGCAGCTGGGAGAACAGTTGAAAAAGGGATTTATCCAACCAAGTTCATCATCCTGGGGAGCACCGGTTTTGTTTGTTGAAAAGAAGGACCGAAGCCAAAGACTATGCATAGATTATTGTTCACTTAATGAAGTGACCATAAAGAATAAGTACCCCTGCCTAGAATAAATGATCTCTTCGATCAACTAAAGGGAGCATGTGTGTTCTCAAAAATTGATCTCCGATCAGGATACTTTCAACTAAAGATTAGAGAACATGACATACCCAAGACTGCATTCACCACTAGATACGGGTTGTATGAATATACAGTGATGCCGTTTGGATTAACTAATGCACCAGCCTATTTCATGAACATGATGAATAAAGTATTCATGGAATTCCTTGACAAGTTCGTAGTGGTATTCATCGATGATATATTGGTATATTCCACAAGCAACAAAGAACATGAGGAACATCTACGCCTGATTCTAGAGAAACTCGAGAACATAAACTTTATGCCAAGTTCAAGAATGTGAATTGGCTGAGCAAGTGGGTTTTCTTGGGCACATAGTATCTAGAAATGGTATAGCTGTTGATCCAGCAAAAGTGGCAATGTGATGTAATGGGAACCTCCTAAATCAATTAAAGAAGTCCGTAGTTTCCTTGGTCCGCAGGATACTATCGAAGGTTCATTGAGAATTTCTCTAAGATTGCAAAGCCCATGACTAATCTGTCAAGAAGGAGAATAAGTTTAATTGAATGAAGCTTGTGAAACCAGCTTTCGTGAATTGAAAAAGAGACTTGTGTCACACCGGTGTTATGTTGGCCGGATCTTGAGAAAGATTTTCAAGTCTATTGTGATGCATCTCACCAAGGATTGGGAGGTGTACTGATGCAACAAGGTAAAGTTGTAGCTTATGCATCAAGGCAACTCAAAAATCATGAAGTAAATTATCCTACTCATGATCTAGATCTGGCATCAGTTGTGCATGCACTAAAAACATGGAGGCATTATCTTATGGGAAAACGTTGTGAGATGTTCACCGATCACAAGAGTTTGAAATATATTTTTACACAGAAAGAGCTCAACATGAGACAAAGAAGATGGTTAGAACTCATCAAGGACTATGACTTAAGTCTACAATACCATCCTGGAAAGGCAAATGTTATAGCCGATGCATTAAGCCGCAAAGTCTATGTGAATGGCCTCAACAAAGGAGAATTGCCGGAGGAGTTGTGTGCTCAATTTAGAGAGCTAAGACTCGAAATTGTGCCTGAAGGGTACCTTGCATCCTTGGAGGTGCAGCCCACACTAATGGATAGAATTCAAGAGGCCCAAAAGTTGGACAAAGAAATGGATGAAATCAAAAGTAAAGTTAGTGAAGGAAAGGCAAAAGGATTCCATGTAGATGAACAAGGAATCTTATGGTACGAAAAATGTATCTGTGTTCCACAGGATCCGGAACTTAAGAAGTTGATCTTACGAGAAGCTCACAATTCACCATATTCAATTCACCCTGGCAACACCAAGATGTATATGGATGTTAAGGGAAGATTTTGGTGGAATAATCTAAAGAAAGATATAGCGGAATATATTGCTCTATGTGACGTGTGTAGTCGTGTAAAGGCAGAACATCAAAAACCGGCAGGATTATTGCAACCGCTACCAATACCTGATTGGAAATGGGATAAAATCGGTATGGATTTCATCAAGATGCCAAGAACTAGGTCCGATACGATTCCATATGGGTTATCGTTGATCGCTTGACAAAAGTGGCCCATTTCATACCAGTGAAGACCACTTATACAAGTGCAAAACTAGCCAAGATTTACATGAATAGGATTGTATGCTTGCATGGGGTACCTAAAAGTATCGTGTCCGATGAGGAACTCAATTCACTTCGCACTTTTGGCGGCAACTTCACGAGTCACTAGGAACTCGGTTAGAATTCAACACCCATTTCATCCTCAAACAGATGGGCGTATGAAAGGACCAATCAAATATTAGAGGACATGCCGAGGGCATGTGCGTTAGATTATGGATCCGCTTGGGATGAAAGTCTACCACGCAGAAGTTTTCTTACAATAACAGTTATCATCAAGCATAGAAATGGCTCCATTTGAATTCCTTTATGGAAGGAAGTGTACTACACCATTGCTATGGAATGGGGTAGGAGAAAGAAACTTGTTCTGACCAGACCTAATCAAAGAGGCCAAGGAGAAAGTCAAGATGGTAAGAGATAGGCTAAAGGTAGCTCAATCTCGCAAAAGAGCTATGCTGATCCAAAGCGTAGAGAGGTTACCTATGAGGTTGGTGATAGAGCTTACTCAGGTATCACCACTTGTGGTGTAAAGAGATTTGGAATCAAAGGAAAACTAGCACCACGCTATGTAGGACCTTTCAAGATTTTGAGTCGCAAAGGAGAAGTGGCATATGAGATAAAATTACGTAATCTCTGCCAGCTCATAATGTATTCCATGTTAGTCACTAAAAAATGTCACCCAGAGATAGAAGAAACTTCATGAAAGACACTATACCATTGGAGGAAGTTCAGCTAGATAATGATCTCACTTATGAAGAGAAACCTATTAAGATTCTCGAGACCGAGAAAGAATTACCCGCACTAAGACCATCAAATTCGCAAAGTGCGTGGAACCATCACACTGAATCGTAGCAACATGGGAGCGAGAGGATGAACTTGAGATCACCTCACCTATTTGCTAGCCAACCCGAATCTCGAGGGTGAGATTCATCTTAAGGGGGTTAGATTTGTAACATCCCAAAATTTCATCTAAAATCATCATCACTGCACTCATATCATCATGGCATGTTTTTGCATTGCATTTAGAATGTCCTCCAATAAAATTTGGTGAAATTTGGGCCATGGATAAAAGTTGTGAATTGTTATGGAAATATTACCTATTAAGTCCAAGTGAGTACTTGGATTAAAATGGTAGGCAAATATGTTTTATAATACCCTAAAAACCTAGTTTGAGTTTTTACAAATTTTCACAAATTGGTTTGAAGCAATTTGAATCATTAAATCAAAAGTTTTGGAGAAAAACTGAATCAGAAAAAGAAAAGGAGGGAAAATTTCAAACAGCTGCAGCAGCAATTTGGCCCACTCTGGCCCAACAGGCATAGCCCACTCGGACCACTCCCTCTCCCCTTCTCGTCTTTTCTCACTCCCCCGTCTCTACTCCCTCTCGCTGACAAACTGGACCCACGCCACGTCACCCCCACCCCGTCGTCTTCAACCGCACCGTCGAGCAACCCCCCCTTCGGCCGTTTTCGAATCGATTCGATTCCGTCAGTTTCTCGCGATTAATTGCCCCGGTGATTGCCCCTACTAAATCCCCTCTTCCTTGTGGACGGCCACCCAGGAACAAAGAGATTGGAGACGTTCTTGTTGCGAAGCTTCTAGTGCAGCCACATGGCATATGGGCTCTGCCTTGACCGACTAAGTTGCGAGAACTCAGCCAGACGGACAAAGGGTGGTAGTGATGATAGGATGGAACGCGTCCGTGGTGGTCTGAGGGATTGCTTCTGAAAAGTCTCGTCTCGATGCATGTCGAGTCTTGTGGGGAAAGTGCACCACCTCTCGAGATGGTAAAACTAAGTACTTAGCCGTGTCCCCGGTTATGGACAACTTCTGAGCCTCAAGACAGTGAAATAGTTCAATAATCTCCTCATTCAAATTTCTCTAAGTTAAAACTTGTGGGTGAACATGGGTAGAGGTTCAGTGATGTCTATCATTGGTACCTTATAGCTTGAATGAAAACCTCTTCAAAAATTATACGTTAAACCAGCTTTTAGCAAAACCAACCATAACCCCACTTAGCCATATATTCATGTAGTTGTTGGATTATACTAAGTATCTTTAGTATCACTTGCCAATACAATTCCAAATCTATTGACCCTTGTGGCTGTAACTTATTATGTTGCAGGATACTCTGATAATGAGTAGGATTGCGGGTCTACACTCGACATGCTTGCCTGTGGCACATGAAGACTAAGGACTCTATTATTATATATTATGTGAACTTGTGTCTTAGCCTTGGGCTAAGTGAGTTGTAAGAACTATTATACTCCTGGATGTGCGATGTAATAATGACCTTTGTTTCTGTGTACTTCATCTTAAACTGTGGGTGCTAGCATTTCGATCCAGGGACTAGCACTGCAATCACAGGGATCTTAACTTATCATGGTGAGATCTTACATATAATCTACGATGTTATTTGTGACTCACTATGACGAAGTTAAAATTGGTAAACAGCCACATCAGCAATTTCGTCTATTTGTCGTGTCTATGTGTTAGTTTTTAACTAGGTGTCATATCCATGTGTCAATATCTACTTATATGGGACTGGTGCGGACACACAAAGCTAACACGTCAGGCCCGCCGTCAAGATCAGCTTCCTCCATGGCAATCTTGTCGAGGTCATCTACTATCGCCAACCCACCGACTTCATGGACTCCACTCGCCCCGAGCACGTCTATCGGCTGAACCGTTCCCTATACGGTCTCAAGCAGGCTCCTCGGGCGTGGTACCAACACTTCGCGACATTCATCACCTCCATTGGCTTCACGTGTTTGTGTTCGGACACCTCACCGTTCATACTACAGTGTGCGGAGGGCACAGTCTGTTGGAAATATGCCCTAGAGGCCACTACAAGAAATGTGTTATTCTATCGCCTGCAAACTGATAGTGACCATGGACAAAATCATCATAGAGTTATGACGATTTTGCCATAGATGGTCGTAAGTCGTTCGAGAGGATCAAAACCTTAGAAAATCATGACGATTCTGCTCAGAAATGTCATAGTTTCATTACCTCGAATCGTCATAACCCGACGGATATAGTCTATGATGTTATTTGTGACTCACTATGACGAAGTTAAAATTGGTAAACAACCACATCAGCAATTTTGTCTATGTGTCAGTTTTTAACTACATGTCATATGCATGTGTCAATATCTACTTATGTGGGACTGGTGCGGACACACAAAGCTAACACGTCAGGCCCGCCTGCAAACTGATATGTAGACTAACCAATTTCCGCAAAAAATTGGAGGCCGAGGGGGTTCGAACCTGCGACCCTTGAACCCCTCCTAGGGAGGGGTTACCACTACACCAACCGATTGTTTGTGTTCTAGTACTACAACCCCAACTATCACTACATTTATTTGTTGGGCCTAGGCTTGTTTTTATATCAATAGAACTGGGCCTTTGGGGGAAGCGGGCTGCAACGGATTTGGTTTGGGTCGGCCTTGAGATTATGTGCGGTAGTTTAGGTCTGGGCTAACTCGGTTGGTCCGGTTAGGATAGTATTTTTTCTCCTTCTTTTGTTTTTTATATTATTTTTTAATTCTTTTGTATCTTTTTTATAAGAAGTCCAAAATAACTGATTTTTGTCTCTAAATTTTTATAAAATTTAGTATATCATCTTAGAGAGTTAATTTGCAATACTTTGGTTTTTTACAAGTAGTGGATTTACTAATCTCACATTAATCCATAGTAGGGATAATATCATAATTCAAAATATGATTTTGAAATTATGGTTTTGGCTTCAAAATTGTGGGTGAGTGCAATGGATCGCTGAAGAAACATCATATTGTGAATCTAAAAATGATTTTTACAAAAAATCACGAGTATTAGATCATGTACCTGCAGTTCAAATCTGACCTACTTCCTACCAATTCAGTAGGAATTTGTCTTTTTCACGAGAGATGGATGAAAATATTTAATATACCCCAGTTGGGACATTGTCCATGTAAGGTGGTCGAGTATTTTTGAAAAATGGGATGATACCATTTTAAAAGTTTCATTTGGTGGTCGCTTCAGAAAACACCACGTTTTTTGCACTTGAAAAATGAAAAATGCCTTCTTGGTGCGATGAAAAGGAAAAATTCCTCATGTAACATTGTTTGCTATCCCATGATGCACGTGCGTGTGCAATATGGGAACATTATCAAGAACTATGTCACGATTTCTGGCTATAACATTGGTCGTTTGGCTTAAAAGCCGTGAAACCTCGAACATGATATGTTATTTCTGTGAAGATTTTTTCGAGATGCAATCAGTATACCAAGTTTGGTATTTTTCCTTGCAACTATGTCACATAATATGACATCACGCGAAGGATTTACATCGTTCAGACCGTTTTTGAATTTCTTATGCTCATTTCTAAATTTTCCTATTTCAAACTATGGTCAAAACAGCAGGCATGAAGATAGGGGATGAGCCTGGCTAAACTTGCATTGGATCTATGAAGAAATAGCATGTTGTGAGTCTAAAAATGATTTTTGCAAAAATTCATGAGCATCATATCATGTACCTGTAGTTTAAACTGGACACACTTCCTACCGATTTGGCAGATTTGTCTTTTTCACCGGGGGTGGATGGAAAGGTTTTTAAATCTCCTGTTGGGACATTGTTCATGTAAGGTGGTCTAGTATTTTTGAAAAATGTGGTGGTATCATTTTTGTATTCACCGTTTGGTGTTGCTTCAACAAACGCCCTGATTTTGACACTCAAAAAATTGAAAACGGCTTTTTCGTGCGACGAAAAGGAAAACTTCCTCTGCAACATTGTTCGCCATCCCAAGATGCATATGCGTGCATAATATGGGCAGATTATCGCAAACTATATTGTGATTCTGGCCATAATATTGGTCGTTTGGCTTGAAAGCCATGAAACCTCGACCATGATAGCTCATTTCTGTGAAGGTTTTTTCGAGATGCAGTCAATATACCAAATTTGGTATTCTTCTTGCAAATATGTCACATAATATGACACCGTGCGAAGGAATTATATTGTTCGGACCGTTTTTGAATTTCTTATGCTCATTTCTAAATTTTTCTATTTCAAACTATGGTCAAAACGACGAGTATGAAGATAGAGGATGAGCCTCGCTAAACTTGCATTGGATCTCTGAATAAATAGCATGTTGTGAGTCTAAAAATGTTCTTTAAAAAAATTCATGAGCATCATATCATGTACCTGTAGTTTAAATCGGACCCGCTTCCTACCGATTCGACACACATTTGTATTTTTCACTAGGGGTGGACGAAAAGGTTTTTGAATCCCCTGTTGGGACATTGTTCATGTAAGGTGTTCTAGTATTTTTGGAAAATGTGGTGGTAGCATTTTTGTATTCACCGTTTGGTGTTGCTTCACAAAACACCCCGATTTTGACACTCAAAAAATGGAAAACTGCTTTTCCGTGCGAAGAAAAGGAAAACCTCCTCCTACAACATTGTTCACCATCCAAAGATGCATATGCGTGCATAATATGGGCAGATTATCATAAACTATGTTGTGATTCTGGCCATAATATTGATCGTTTGGCTTGAAAGCCATGAAACCTCGACCATGGTAGCTCATTTCTGTGAAGGTTTTTTCAAAATGCAGTCAATATACCAAGTTTGGTATTTTTCCTTGCAAATATGTCACATAATATGACACCGCGCGAAGGAAGTATATTGTTCAGACCGTTTTTAAATTTCTTATACCCGTTATCAAATTTTTCCGTATCAAACTATGGCCAAAACGATGGGCATGAAGATAGGGGATGAGCCTCGCTAAAACTTGCATTGGATCTCTAAAGAAAATTCACATTTTGTGTCTAAATATGATTTTTTCAAAAAATCACGAGCATCAGATCATGTACATGTAGTTCAAACCGGACCCATTTCCGTCGATTCAGCAGAAATTTGTCTTTTTCACCAGAGATGGACGGAAAAGTTTTAGATTCCCTGGTTGGGACTTTGTTCATGTAATGAGGTCTAGTATTTTTTAAAAATGGGGTGGTAGCATTCTAAAATGACCATTTGGTGTTCCTTCACAAAATGCCCCGATTTTGGCACTCGAAAAATAGAAAATAACTTTTCCATGTGATGAAAAAGTAAACTTCCTCCTGCAACATTATTCTCCATCTCAGGATGCACATAAGTGCAAAATATAGACACATTATCGCAAAATATACCGTGATTCTAGCCATAACATTGGTTGTTTGGCCTGAAAGCCATGAAACCTCAGACATGATAGCTCATTTTTGAGAAGGTTTTTTGAGATATAATAAATATACCAAGTTTGGTATTTTTCCTTGCAATTATGTCATATAAAATGGTGCTACACGAAGGTTTTATATTGTTTGGATCATTTTTGAATTTTTTAAGCCCGTTTCAAATTATGATCAAAACAGCGAGCATGAAGGTTCTTAGCTAGGGTCTGAGCCTCGCTTAATTTGCATTCGATCTTTGATAAAATAGCATATTATGAGTCTAAAAATGAATTTTAGAAAAATCACGAGCATTAGATAATCTACCTGTAGTTCATTATCGACCCACTTCCTACCGATTCAGCAGGAATTTGTCTTTTTCACCAGGGATGGACGAAAATGTTTGAGATACCTCGGTTGGGACATTGTCCATTTAAGGTGGTCTAGTATTTTTGATAAATCGGGTGGTACTATTTTGAATTAGATCTTTTGTGGTTGTTTCACAAAACACTCCATTTTTGGCACTCGGAAAATAGAAAATAGCTTTTTGATGCGACTTTCTCCTACAACATTTTTCTCTATTCCAATATACACATGTGTACACAATATGGGCACATTAGCACAAACTATACCATGATTTTTTCCATAATACAAGGAAATATATAGCTTTTCAACCATCAATCTATGGACACTCTTGTACAACCAATCAGAATGCATGAAAGATACTACCCACGGATCACCCCACAAAACGGATCTTAGCCGTCCACAATAGATCCATCCAACGATCGTGAAACCACCCCTCACACCACCGCGGGAGAACGAAATTTGGACCGCAAACCCTAAAAGTCTAAAAAAACCTGCCCCAGACCCCATCCACTCGCTCTCACCCACCCCGACGCGCATACTCCCTCCTCTCCTCTCACCCACCCCCACGCGCTGCCACCAGACTGAGGGAGCGCCTCCGCCGTGCTACCCCTCCTCGCCTCTCACCCACCCCCACGCGCCGCCACCAGACCGAGGGAGCTGCCGTGCTGCCCCTCCTCTCCTCCCACCCAACCCCGTGGGCCGCCTCCAGATAGAGGGAGCGCCCCCGCTGTGCTTCCCCTCCTTGCTGGTGAGCAGGCTTTGATCCGCCCCTATCTGCGGCGACCTTCCTCAGCGCCGGCCTGCAGTTGGTCGACTGTCGGACGGGTACGAGTCCGCCAGGAGGGGAAGGACATCGGCTCGTGCTGGCTTCCGGTGCGCATCAGCCGCCAGGGATCGCAACTAGGGTTTCCCCACCTCGTAATCTCTAATTCCATATTTATTTCACGACGGTGATTGATTTCTGATTGGAGTTCTAAACAATTTGCCCGTTCTTTTTTCTTGTATCATTGAAAGTTTCGCAAAAGGAGATCGTGTCGTTGTACGGGCACTTCTGCCAGTTCGACCACAGCACCAAGGGCTTCGTCTCTGAGGACGAGTTCCTCTCCATCCCCGAGTTCTCCACCAACACCAAGAGCTCTCATAGGTCCATCCCACCCATCGCACCCCAAAACCCCTGCCCCTCGCCCCTTCTCTTCATCTTCTTTCTAGGCACTCTATTTCCATCGGAGCCGATTTTTATTGGTGCTTGGTGTCCCTTACTCCGGACATATTGATGCTTGGCGTCCCTTAGTCCCTTAGCCGATATTTTTACCGGTGTCTTTTATTCAGTATATGCAAAAGAGATGCTACTGATAGCTATTCGAGTTGCTCATGTAGTCTTCTATTCATAACTGAAGATCATGGCTATTTACTGTGTGACTTTAACATCATAGATAGCACGGTTGTGGATGCATTTAGAGAGTAGAACTTGGATATGATTTGTACTAGAGGAATTCATGAGTTAATGACACAATATGTCACTCCTATTGATAATCATTTTTGGTATGCCTTGTCTAAAAGTATTGTCTTCCATTTTGTATATACTCTGTAGTCAGTACTATGTTATGTGCTAGTTCGCTTTATGCAGACCTTGTATTGTCTTCCATTTTGTATATACTGTATTCCATTTTGTATATACTCCGCGTTTGCTATTTAATGTCTTCCATTTTGTATATACCGCGTCATGAAGGAAAGCGAGATGCGGAGCTACATCGAGGAGTGCGGGCGTGAGGTTGCCGAGAGGGATTATGCAGACCTTGTACTGTTAAGAGATTATTCCTTGCTTTGCACCTTGTACTGTTAAGAGATTATTCCTCTCAACAAAGAACGATTCCTGAGAAGCATTGATTGTCAGTTTGGTCTTAAGTGACTGGAATAGAGCATATCAGGCCAGTACGCTAAGTTCTTAAGTACATGTCAACTAGTCTTAAGTGAGTAGAATATAGCACATCAGGCTAGTACGCTTGAGTTCTTAAGTACATTTACTAGGTCTTAAGTGAGTGGAATTGTTGATTCATCATCACTTTCGAAGTTGCTGCTGTTTTGACTTGAATTAGATTTTTCTGTTACTAAATAGTAGTAGTATAAATGCCTCATTAACCATGTATATAATTTCATGGACATCTTCTTATCTCTAATGGTAGTTGACTCACCTATCTTATTAGTGTGACTCATGTATTGCTTGTTCTTCCTTTTGACTATTCTACTTATGTCTTCCTCAATGACGTCTGCAGGAGCATACGATGGACTTCTACACTGACAAGCACCTACAACATCTCTGGAGTATGCCGCCAACCTCAAGGTAATAGGAATGCTCCCACCTTCTCTATTATTTTATTTTCTGAAGATAGCTTAACCTGTGGCTTTCTGTTCTAACATTTCTTGGCCAGTATATTAGAAGAAGAATTGTACGTTAGTTAATTAGAACACTAGTTATATGATTGTGTTATGGCTCCAAATCAGGACTCTTAGATCCTAATTTTTTTGGTTGAGTGCATCATTTGCTTGTGGTTGTCTAGCCACTTTGTGATTGCAATTATCTTTACCTGGAGTTAAGGCATAACTACGTTCAAGGTTAAGTTACTAGTTCTGTTTAGTAGGCATTATGTTTCTATGTTCTCCCATCTCCCCCAAGTTTTAGCGGATGGGTAATTTGAATGCTAATAGAAAGGCTATAAACAAATATATGGTATTTGGTTACTTGTCGTCATCTTGTAGGTACTATGTTGTACTCCTAGAATTATTCCAATTGTATGTGGGCTACCTGGAGTATGTGTTATGCTGTAGGAAGTTGTTGTGCTTAATTGAACTTGTCTCTATAACTTTATTACTGAATATAGGACTTACTAGCTTGTGCCTATTGAAGTTTTCTCAAATTAATTTATCTTGAAGAATAAATCTAGAGAAGTTTCTATTTCTACGGTTTTGGTGATTACCACACTGTCAATTTTGGTGATTAAAACTACACTTGAACAGGGTATGTTGCTGCATTACCACTCTGTTAATTTTGGTGATTCAACTGCACTTGACTGTTGCATTAACTTGGTTAATTCCTGATTGCCAAATTCAGGTCCGGGAGTATACCTGTGTTGCTTTCTTGTGGAGTATACCTGGAGGTGTTCTCTGGTGCCCTGGTGGATGCTCTGCCCCTGCTGGGTGGGGGCGAGCTGCCAATGGTTGATTCAGACAAGCTACTAGTGGGGGCAGGCTACCGACGAGCTACTGGGGATCGATCCAGTTGACCCGCACGTTTCGAGGATCCATCCCGGCTGCCAGCGAGCTACTTGGGGTCTATCCAACTGATTCATGCGTTTCGAGGATCCATCCCGAACGGAGGGAGTACTTCTATGTGTAATAATATTGTTTGTGTGTAACCTGGGAACCTAGCTCTACGTCATGGTGTTTTGGAACTCAAATGGTGTTGTCAAATATTTATAGTTGTTTAGATTCTATCTGCTGTTTCATTGTATACCTACTGGGAAAATTATCTTATTTAATATATGTGTGTGTTCTTTTAATTGGGCTATTGAAACTAAAGAGGCCAAGGCCCAAACAATATTGCACTATTAAAAGACCACATCTGTATTTTATTGGACTAGTTCTGCAAAAAGGCCTACGAGGCTGAGACCCATACAATTCTCAATAAAAAGGCTCATAATACTAAAATGAATTGACATAAAACCTCAAAAAAATTCATCCTAGAAAGGCCACGCCTTGAAAGAAAAAGGCTGAATTAATGGGCTTGGCCCATGTAAGCAACCAGAATGGACAGGGCTGAATTCACACTACGACGATTTTATTTCGTCACAATTTTGCCACGTAGGATCTGACCTGGCCATGCTAGTTTGCTCGTGACGATATTGGATCGTCATAACGGTTATGACGATCCAATATCGTCATAGGCGATTATGACAATTTTACCAAAATCGTCGTTATAGTTTATTTGCGACGCTCAGCTTTCGATGATCTCATTTTCGTCATAAGATCATCACAAATGGACTATTATGACGATTCCGTGATGAAAATGGAGGGTCATAGAAGCCCAAATTCCTTGTAGTGGCAATCATGGTTGATGATATTTCCAAAAGTATTCATAAAGTAAAGTAGACCTTGTATGAACATCAGATATGTATCACTGAATACGTGATTCAGTTGTGGAACTATATATTCATGATTGTTCATACTAGATTGTCCTTGGTCATTGAGGTTGTGCTGGACACACAACTTAGACCAATGTGCAAGTCGACTGATGACACGGTTCCACTTGTCATGGGCATGGTGATGCTATTCCGACTTAACTGATTTGGCTAAAGAGTTTAGCGAGTCGAACTGACCCACAGTTGAGATGCAATGAGCATGTTGTCATTTGTAGTCTCAAGCAATGGAATCCTTTAACCTGAGGTAATTGCATGATCCGAGTTGTGAATCGCCAACTTAGGTTCTATCAAACGTTGTTCCGTAAATGTGCAACTTTAAAGGTAGAGTTCGGGTTGGTTGTGAAGCAAGCTGCGTGACATGGATTACCAAGATATTTGCCCCTCCATAATGGATAGATATTCTCTAGGCCCTCTCGTGTGATATGATTCGGAAGCATGGCCATGCGCTACCCAGTTAAGTGTTAACTGAGGAGTTGGACTAAGAGTTAGTCCAGTGAATCACATATCATGGTACGAGAAGAGAGTTAAGCTATTAAAGGGATAGCAACTGCTCGCCCATAGCTTAATAGGTATATCATGAGGCAAAGGGACTTGGACGAAAGTCACATTGAAGGTTCGTCTTCTGAATTTACGGCACTTGGGAGTTGGCACGTCTTGCTAGAGGCCTCTACCATCTATCGACTTGAGACCGAGTGTTCATGCGAGTGAGTTGGACTCAAAGCCATGACGGGATACTTGGAGGAGTATCTCATATCGTGTCCAGGTGTACATGAACCTACAGGGTCACACACTTAAGGGTAAGGAGCCCATGTGGATTAGATCCATGTGGAGATTAGGATACGACCTAGATGGGCCTCAAGCGTTGAGCCCATCTAGGAGTGTATATAAGTGGAGTGACAAGGGATAGTCCCTGACCTAGCTGTCACTTTCTCCACTTCCATTTCGGGCTAGACAGGATCTAGCAATCCTCTATCTGAAGCTCCTTCCTGTATGTGTGGATACCGGTAGAGGCGTTGCACGTGTGGTGCTGGAGGCGAAGGTGTTCATGGGGATCTAGCGGAGGATTATCCGCGGGATCCGGAGGACTGTCCGAGGGATCGTTTGGCACTACTTCGACGCGCTACATCAACTTCCACATCTGCACATCTAGCGGTAATCTCATGGCCTATAACCTGACCTAGATCTTGGGTGCACCACGTAGGGGTAAAAAGTTTTGTTTATCTCTGCATGACCCAATAGTGGTATCAGAGCGAAAGCTTGTGGTTTTAGGCTCTAGATCTATGCATATGTGATATGCACGAGGTGGTGGATCAGATCCACTTAAGGTTTCGATGGTCGATCTATGAGATAGATCAGTTTTGTGCAAGATTGATTGGATCAATCGTACTTGGGGTGCATGGAAGATCAGGTGTGGATGATCAATGAGATTGGTCAGATCTGCACATGAATCGGATTTGGGTAAAAGTGTTTTATCCAATGAAGGAATCCATGGTTCGGAATGTAGATTAGATCTGCGATTTCGGAATGCATGGTCCAATGAAGCAGGACCGCCGGCTTCGCCCCGTCGTAGCGCATTAGATGTCGTTGTGAGGTTCACAACATCGGTAGATATCGTATCTATGCATAACTTGTTTTTGTTGGAAGTTGTGAATGGTGTGGCTTATGTGCATGTGATGTGTGTAATCCATACGTGATCTGTGTATCACGGGTTTTTCAGCCGGCTGGAGCCAAAGTGCTATCACTATTATTGTATAACGACCTACGTGTCGGCGTGAGATGCCATCTTCTTGTATGTTCCTTAGTGCTAGTGTAGCATGTTTGGAGGACTTGAAGGACACAACAACCAAAAGGCATGACGAACAGGTTCATGGAGATGGAGATCGCCATGAAGAGAGCCATAGCATTTCATATTATAATTGGATTATTTTGTGTTATTGTTATGTCTCTAGTTTTACCTCTATGAGATAGTGGTTAAACTTTAATCCCTCAAAGAAGGTCTAGTCGGTATCCCCGCCGGTGCTACACCATCACAAGTCGGACATTTTTGGTAGTGGGCTCATAAAGTTGAGGTGCTACCAATTCTTTTCGACTAGGTGGGTTCGAGTCAGACTCTTACAGCGGAAGCACTTGGTAAGCTAGACGGGTCTATCACAATGGTTATGGGGCTCAGGGAGAGGTCGGTTGGGAGCCGGGGCATGAGATGCCACCCGACCAACAGGAGTCGCATGAGATTCGATTAGCAAGGAGTTGCCTACCTAGATCACTTGACGACTAGTAGTGATGCTAAAGCTCACTAGTCGTCTTGCTTATTTACGATCCTGAATCACTAAGTAACCATCGGAGGTGTGTTGGTTCTAGTGGGAGCATAAGTATTAAAATGTTTAATACGCTTGCTGAAAGAACATTTCATGATCTCTAGTGTTTTGTGTGTTAGATAACAATACCATGGATTATCTCATGTGTGTTAAGTGTTGCAGACAAGTGTTTACATGAAAAGATGTAATTCCTATTGCTGGGGGGCCGGATAAACCGCGCCTGTCAAGGGCTAGATAATCCGGCCTAACCCCTTCGCAAAGATGGGCAAGGCACGTCTCTTAGTGAGGGGGTGGATAATCTTTCGGATTGTCCGGCCAGGGCCAGAGTATTTTCCCGGGCCAGATAATCCTCCCCTTAGAGAAGCTTGCTAAGTGGGACAAGGCGTGTCCCTCGGTGAGGGGGCGGATAATCTCTCGGATTGTCCTACCAGGGCTGGAGTTTTTGCCCAGGCCGGATAATCCGCCCTAGAGAAGTTTGTTAAAGGATGCCACCGCGTGTCTTTCTGTGTGGGGGCAGAATTTCCCCCGGAAAATCCGAGTCTAGGCCGGAGTTTTACCCTGGTCGGATAATCTAGCCATCACTTGGGCCGGATAATCCGGCCCCCGACTCCTCCAATGGCCAAGTTTGGACAGAGGGTATAAAAGCCCCAATCACCCCTCCTATCAGATCTCTTGATTCATTCGAAAAGTACTAGCCTATTGAGAAAGCTCTCATTCAAGATCTCCCACTTCAACCACCCGAAGGCTCTGATCTTTGGGGAGTCGAAGGAGGATACTTCATTCATCGACATCATGAATCAAGCGCATCACTCCCCTCCATTCACTTGGAGATTTCTTGATCTAGTATTACTTGTTAATATCTAGATCTTGTGTTTAAGTTTTGATAATATTTGTTCTTGTGGTAGCTTGTTGTCATTACGGGAGCCTCCAATTCAGTTATGGAGTGTGCCCTGCTAGTTGTGTAAAGGCATCGGTTCCCGCCTCGAAGGGTACCAATAGTGTAAAGGTGGATCAGGCCTTTGGTGGCGAGATCCATCGGAGAACAGGGTGTGGCCTATTATGGCGTGGTGGTCTTAGTACCACCCACCCCTCCAACACAGATGTACTTCCCTTAACAAGGAAGGAACTACGGTAAAACAAATCCTATGTCTCCGCGTGCTCCACTATGGTTTCCTCTCTCCTCACTCTTACTCGGCTTTACTCGCTAGTAGTTAGGTTTGCATATAGGGAAATTCTTTGCAATTGCATATCTAGAGAATTTACCTTTGTGTCAAGCCTAAAATTGAAAAAGTATTAAAATTTGGAGTAGCACCTATTCACCCCCTCTAGGTGCCCATATAATCCATTTCAATTGGTATCAGAGCCTCGACTCTTTATTCGGGCTTAACAACCTAAGAGAAGTATGGGTACTAAGGAAGATGGGAGTGAGGTTGTGGACAAGGTCATAATGGATGACCTCAAGATGTTGGAAACAACCTTGTTGAAATCCTTCGAGACCAAAATGGAAGAGATGCAGCAAATGATTGCTTGTCTCACCTCATCAACAACCCCACCTCCATCTACCTCTGAGGCCTCCACTCCGCTATCTAAGGATAAAGCTCATGCTAACTCCAAGGAAGATGAGGTGGTGTGTGAGAAAAATAATGGCTCCGCCTCCAAGAAGGGAAGTGGTAAGGAGGACTATAGTGAGGTCTCTCACCTATATTCTCCCGACCCACCTATCCCTCACCCTCATATAAATAATAGGGGTGATCCACCCAAGCTTACTGCATCTTCATTTAATCAATGGCAATTCTTATTGAAATCTCATGTATGTAGTTCGTCGATTGAGCTTTGGAGGATCATTGAAGATGGCCTTCATATTGGAGACCCCACCAACATGAAAATAAGAGAAGTTGTGGACAGTCAACTAAATGCAATGGCTCTTCACATGATCTAGCTTGGTGTGGGTCCCAAGGACATGCCACATATTGAGCACTTTAACATGACCAAAGAATCTTGGGATGCTCTCACCGACTTGTTCATCGGCAATGAAAGCATGAGAAGAAATAAGTATGATGCTCTAAGCAATGAAGCTGAAGGATTCTACATGTTGGATGGTGAGGACCATGAAGACATGTATAGAAGGCTCAAGAGCATTGCAACAACATTTAGAAAGCATGGTGCCATTCATATTGATGATGCTTGGATCAAAAGGAAATATGTGAGTGCTCTCATGCCATTTGAGCCCACAGACTTGAAGAGTTTGCAAGGTAGACACAACTACCACCAAATGACTTCCAATGAAGTCATGCAAGAAATGGTGGCCTTTAAGGTAGCGGCTAAGAACATCGAAGATGCTCGCGCTCGGGCAATTGGGATGCACAAAGGCGTAAATGTTGCATTAAAGGCCAATGTTGTTGAACAAGATGAGGATGATAGAGGGTTTGATGTTATCTCCATGATCTGTCCCGAGGAGGTCAAGCATGCTCATGGTGAGTACATTGCCTTCTACGCAAGAAACTTTTGGAAGGACCCACTATGGCCAAAACTGAACTTGAGCGTAGGAATGGGTCAAGTGGGCAAAAGGGGAATGGTCCAAAGCTAAGAACTTGCTACAATTGTGGAGACCGTTTGCACTTTGTGGCTAAGTGTCCCTATCAAAGTAGACAAAACAATGGGGGCAGACTCATCCTCAAAGAAAAGTCTAAGGCACCTCGAAAGAAGCCATTTGTCAAGAAAAATGGTACTTACAAGAAGCAACCTAAGATTGTCTTGGTGGCACAAGAAGAGTATTCATCCACAAGTGAAGATGAAGAGGATGGAGATAGCTCTCGAGAGGTGGCTGCTATAGTCACCACATCTAGCCCCACATCACTCTTCGACTCTCCTAATGAAAACGTCATCAACAACAACGTCACTTGCCTTATGGCAAGAGGTTCCGAGGTATCATATTCTATCACTTAGTTTCCTAAGACTACTATGAATGTTGATATGGATGTTCATACAAGTCTTAGAGTAAAGGAATAAGTTATTACCTTGGACAATTTTATCACTAACTTGCAAGGTGAGCACAAACTTCATTTTGAGGATCTCATGAGCCAACTTGCTCACTCCGAAGAGCTCCTCGAAGAAAAGGGAAGAATTGAAAGAGAGGATGCCATGGAGATTGCATCCTTGAATAATGCTCTAGAAGAGGAAGAAGAGACCCGAGTCTCTCTAGAGGAGAGGCTTGAGTCAATTGAGGAGTCACACGACGAGGTTGTAGCCCAGATCATAAAGGAACGTGATAATGCTCTTGCCAAGGTAAAGAAACTAAAAAGGGAGAAGATTGACTTTGGGGCTGCTCATGCTAGACTCTGTGAGGAATTAGAGAAACATGACATTACCTACAAGGCATCAGAGAGTGAACACTCTACTATAAATGAGTCTCATGATAAGCTCCAAACTCAATTGAACAAGTATGATATGCTTAGCACCTCTAATCCATCATGTGCACATGAAGATGTCATTGAAGAAAATGCTAGGTTGAAAGAGAAACTTGTCAAGGGATCTCAACCCAAAGGTAAGGAAGTCCTAGAGATCCTTAGTAAGCAAAGGGCAAGCAATGGAAAAGAGGGACTTGGCTATGTTCCCAAGACAAAGAATAATAATAATGATAAGAAGAGCAAAACTGCTCAAGCAAAGACAAGCATCGCAACTAATGACAAGACTAACTATATTGGTTTTGCAGGGGCTAATAATCCTAATTATGAATTATTTTGTGATTACTATGGTGATGTATATGCTAGTTATGTTGGTCCATTTGATAGTTACATTTCTTGGTCTATTTGGGTTCCCAAGACCCTTGTCACTAACATGAGAGGACCCATTGAAAAATGGGTACCTAAAACTAAGAAATAACTTTCTTCCAGGGCTATGCTTCTGGTGGGTCCAAATGGGTGCTCGATAGCGGGTGCACGAGTCATATGACCGAAAGCAAGGAGATCATCTCGGAGATGCGGCCAAACCATGATCATATAACCGTCTCCTATGGTGATAAGTCTAAATCTAAGGTATTGGGTCTTGGCAAGGTTGTGGTTGCCCATGATATCTCTCTCATGGATGTCATGCTTGTTGAGACCCTCGGTTACAATTTACTTTCTATTCGTGCCCTTGGTAAGATGGGCTTTGCAGTTTTTATTGATGGTGATTTGGTGGTACTCTTGTGGAGCAAGTCTCTAAAGGTCGCTTTCATTGGATATGTCAAAGATGACTGTATGTGGTGGACTTTTCGGGAAAAACCACTACAGGCCTGACATGTCTTTTCAGAAAGGCTGACAAGGGTTGGCTATGGCATCGCCGTCTAGCTCACGTCAATATGAGAACTTTGCAAAGTCTTCACAAGGGTGGCCACATTCTTGGACTAAAAGAAAATGTTTCCTTTGCCAAAGATCGTGTTTGTAGGGATTGTGTTGAAGGGAAAATGCATGACTCTCCCCATCGACGGAAGACTATTATTTCATCAAAGAGGATTTTGGAGCTCCTTCATGTGGACCTCTTTGGTCCTCCATCTCATGCAAGCCTCGGTGGGAAGAAATATTGCCTCGTAATCATTGAAGATTATTCAAGATATACATGGGTCTATTTCTTCAAGTTGAAGAGCGAGACTCAACAAACGGTCATCGATTTTGCCAACGAGGTTCAACATTAACACAATGTCCCTATTTTGGCAATTAGAAGCGATAACGGCTCCGAGTTCAAGAACTATACTTTGAATGAATTCCTAAGTGAAGAGGTGATAAGACACCAATATTCCGATGCGTACACCCCTCAACAAAATGGTGTAGCCGAGAGGAAGAACCGTACTTTAATGGATATGGCAAGATCTATGTTGGCTGAATTCAAGTCACCATATAATTTTTGGGCTAAAGCAATTTCTACGGCATGTCACTCATCCAACCGGCTCTACCTCCACAAAATCTTGGACAAGACACCTTATGAAATACTTACTGGTAACAAGCCAGACATCTCCTAATTCTAGGTATTTGGTTGTAAGTGTTTCTTTCTCATCAAAGGAGTTCGTTTATCTAAATTCGAGTCTAAGGCTTTAGAAGGTATTTTTGTTGGTTATGGTGCCGAATCCCACTGACATGGGCATACCTTACAGGTACTCGAGCTTGGTATATACGGTCTAGTCTAGCATAAGCCCACGGCGTTACCAGGGCCCAATCAAAGATTCGGGTGACCGAAGGAGACTCCGACTGCTTGCGGCACACGACAAGCTCAAAGATAGAAAGTTTAAAAGGACAAACCCTAACTTGTAACCGACTCGACCTGCTACCCGAGACCTAGCCTATCTATATAAATTCTAGGAGGGGGTGGCGAGGAGGACGATCACAACCCTAGTTTTCCACAACCTCGCTAGATTGCATCTGCGCACCCCCTGAACTTTTGACTCCCTCGATAATTCCAAGAGCAGACAAGTAGGAGTAGGGTCCTTTACAAGGCCTGAACCAGGGTAAACCTTGCTTCCCTGTGTGCCTGTTTGCTAGCCGATTGATGCTTCTAGCGCTCCCTCCTTCTCCAAAACCCAAGTCCATAACAATGGGCATTGCTGAGTTTAACCCTCATCAATTAGTACCGTCTATGGGAATTGGGAGTGCTGATGTTGCGGCTTCTTCGGCCCCCTTGATACGTCCAAAACGTATCTACTTTCCCGAACACTTTTGCTATTGTTTCTTCTCTAATTTGTGTGATTTGGATATAACTAATGCAGACTAATGCTGTTTTTAGCAGAATTGCTTTGCTGTCTCGTTTTTTTGCAGGAAATCAACTTTTAGGAAAAATCCCGGAAAATATCGCAAAACTCCTATTTTACCAGAAGACTCATGGAGCCATAAGATGAGACAGAGGGGGGCCACGAGGGGCCCACACCACCTAGTGGCGCAGGCTAGGCCAGGCCACGCCAGGGGGTGGTGTGGCCGCCTCGGTCTCCGCCTCGACCTCTCCTTTTGCCTATATAAGCCCTCTGACCTAAAAACAGAGGGGGGTTCGACATTTTTCCAGATAGAGTTCCGCTGCGCTGCCACCACCAGAAACCGTGATTCGGAACCAGAAACTCTGTTCTGGCACCCTGCCGGGATGGGGAATTGGAGAAGATCATCGCCATCATCATCACCAACGCTTCTTCATCAACCATCCATGAATCCCCCATCCATATGTGAGTAATCCCCCATAGTAGGCTATGGGGATGGTAGGGATTGGATGAGATCATTCGTGTAATTGCATCAGATTGTTAGGGCATGGTGCCTAGTATCTATTGTTAGTGCTTTTTGACATTGTTGCAACTTGTTATGCTTAATGCTTGTCACTAGGGCCCGAGTGCCAGGATTTCAGATCTGAATATGTTATTGATTCATGATGATAGTGTTGTTTATGATCTTACCTGCAAGTTGTATTCACATATTATTGTCCGGAACCCGAGGCCTCGAAGTGCCAGAAATCGGGATAACTAGAGGGGATGGCTATGATGTGAGGATCACGTGTGTTTACGGAGTGTTAATGCTTTGCTCCGGTGCTCTATTAAAAGGAGCACCTTAATTGCCAGTAGATTCCCTTGAGGCCCCGCTGCAACAGGCTGGAAGGACAAAAGATGTTGTCCAAGTTCTCATTGCGAGCACGTATGACTATATATGGAACACATGCCTATGATTATTTAGTACTTGGATGCTTTATCTTATTTAGTTGAAAATGCCCTATGTCTTGATTATTACATGAATTGTCGTGTCCATGCAACGCCCGTCCATCCATCCCTATGCCTACCGCACTTCAATCCTAC
This sequence comes from Avena insularis, assembly GCA_023614405.1. Lineage (NCBI taxonomy): Eukaryota > Viridiplantae > Streptophyta > Magnoliopsida > Poales > Poaceae > Avena > Avena insularis. The sequence continues at coordinate 158,396,902 of CM042694.1, read as the reverse complement.
TGTTTACTGCAATTGTTACTACTGTCTTTACTTTTACTACTGCTATCACTTTGCTATTGCTACTACAAATCTATTGCTACTGATAAACTACTGCAAGCAAGATTGTTTCCAGGTGCAGCTGAATTGACAACTCAGTTGTTAAGGCTTATAAATATTCTTTGACTCCCCTTGTGTTGAATCAATAAATTGGGTTTTACTTCCCTCGAAGAATGTTGCAATCCCCTATACTTGTGGGTCATCAAGACTATTTTCTGGCGCCGTTGTCGGGGAGAATAACTCTATTTATAAAGTTCACTTGGAATCATTATTGTTTGCTGCTATCCATTCATCATGTGTAAAACTTGTGATGGAAAAGTTCCTATATTACCATCCACTACAAGGAGAGGTATAGTTCTGAACACCTCTGTTTCTCTTGATTCACCATCTGTGATGAGTAAGCTCCTTACACCACCACCACATACACATGCTACACATACTGCTACCTCTGCTGAATCTGAAATTTCTTCTGATACTTATGATGCAACTTCTACTGTGCTTGATGAGAGTGGTTCATTAGGTCCTTTCCTAGATGCTATGATTGCTAGAACTATAGTTGGAAACATTGAAACTCCTAATGAAGATACTGCTAGACCTGTTAGTTCACCTGAGTCTAGAGAGAGCTATGATCTTGATGACGGTTATATTGAAATGACTGATGAATTTATTGAAGAATGTCAAAACACTCATGGTACAAGTGTTATTAAGAGTCTGCTTGAGAGACGCACTATTAAACCTAAATTATCTCCTAATGCTAAGTTTGCTACATCTCCCATAAACATTAAAGATAAGGATTATGATTTCTCTCTTGATTTATCCTACATAACCATTGTTGAGAGAGAACCTTTTTGTGGAACTGAAAATGAAAGTGCTATAGCACATATGACTGAGCTTTCTACCATGAGTGGCCTATTTTTTGATGATATTAAGATGCGCACCTACTTTGTTGCTAAAATTTTCCCTTTTTCACTGAAAGGAGAAGCTAAAGCTTGGTTTAATAATCTACCTCCTGGATCTATTGAGAGCCATGATTGCTTGATTGATACTTTCTTTCAGAAATATTTTCCTCCTAGTGCTCGACATGCCATATTGTAGGAACTTTTTGATTTTAAACAGGGGGAAGAGGAGAAATTTCCTGAATCATGGGCAAGGTTTTGTGCTTTAATTCACGCATAGCCTGGATGTCCAATACCTAAAAATGAGCTTCTTGATATATATTATAATGGACTAACTGATAAATCTAGGACATACCTGGATAAGTTTGCTGATTGTGTTTTCAGGAAGAGAACTCCCAAAGAAGCTAAGGAATTAATGGATAAAATAAGCAAGAATTATGATGACTGGACTACACTTGAGTCAACTACACCTGAGCCAACTGTGCTTGAGCCGACACCAACACCAAAGAAGAGGGGAGTGATTGAACTAAATGATGAAGTGATGAAGGAAGCTACAAAATGTCTTAAGGAGAAGGGCATTAAATCTGAAGATGTGAAGAATTTACCTCCTATAGAGGAATTATGTAAGACAATCTCCCATTCATCCACTATTGAGGTACACTCTCTCCAACATTTTGATGAAGGTGATATTCCTTATTCTAAACCTCCTGATCAATGCTTAGAAGAATTTGATATCTATGTTGTTAAGCCAGGCAATTTTAATAAGAGAGTGCAGAATCATTTAATGGAAAACTCTAGAGCTATTAATGAGTTGAAAGATATTATGGAAAGAACCTCCAATGATGTTAAAATGCTTGTTAAACATTTTCAAATGGTTCAAACTCAAATTGATCAACTTACTAAAGTATAAAAAGATTTGCTAGTTAATGCTTCGAAAGAAAAGCATGCTTACAAAAATCGAACTAGGAGTGGTGCTTCCACTCAGTATCCTTTATATCCCGAGGGACATCCTAAAAGAATTGAGCAGGATTCTCAACAAATTGAAAATAGAGGTATTTCTTCTAAAGGAAAAAAAGAAACATAAAACAGTTGTAGAATCTTCTGAACCTGCTAAAGATCCTAATAGTATATCTGCCTCTTATGCTAAAACTGAGAGTGGTAAATGATGCTCCTGCTAAAGAAGAACCTGAAAGGCACACTAAGAATACTAAGTACAATAAGGAAGATTTTGTTGCTAACAAACATGGTAGTGGAAAAGAACCTTGGGTTCAAAAACCAATGCCTTTTCCTGATAGGAAACACAAGTCAAAGGAAGAAGAACACTATAACAAGTTTTGTGAGTGGATGAAACCTTTATTTTTGCAAATCCCTTTGACTGATTGATGAGGGGTAACCTCGACAATGCCCATGGTGATGGACTAGGGGTTTCGCGGAAAAGAGAACGCTGGGGATTTCATCGGATGTCAGGAAAACAATGAAGACAAAGTCGCCTGATTATTGGGAAAACACTCTATTACAAGTTGTCCTCTAGATTTCGGTACCCTCGCTTGGGTTTCTCCCGCCCTATATTAATAGGCCAGGTCTCAAAGCTATATGCGAATAGGTTTCATACACACGTGATTACAATACCAACATAATGTTGATTCATGGTTTCTTTCCTAATACAATAAGAAGTTTCTGTCGGTTGCTTCCTTGGGATTTTATCTGGAATCTCTATGGGCCGTAGGCCTTTTACCCAATGTAGGGTAGCGAATATTGAGCATCCAAGTAATCATACCCATGTCAGTAGCCCTTGAGACTCTATCTGAATCCGAAGTTTTCAGGTTGAGTCTCAAAGTTTTCTTTCTTCTTTTCTTTATTCTGTTTTGATTTTATTTTTTGTAGGGATTTTGGTACAACGAGTCTGATGCTTCCGATGGATCGGGAATCAGTTAATTGCTCCTGGGCAAAAACAAGGTTGACCTACATTAAACTCAAGTTCCCAGGCTTTAATCCGGAATTTGTAACTGGTGTAATTCAGTTCGAGCCGCTGAGGTCTTACCGAATACTGAATTCCAGTTTTCTATTTTTTATCAGGTACCCAACGCGTCCGTCAGGATTTTTCATCGTATCATTGATACGGATTTTTATTGGCAGAGCGCATTCTTATGCGATTACCAGGCCACACAGGACGAATCCTAGGGTCTTACCTTCATGTTTTTGAACACGACATTCAGATTTTTTCCCGCGTCTGAGCGTGATCCGAGAGTTTTGTTTTACTTTCCGTATCCTGCTCCCGATAGGAGTATTTATCATCGGATGCTTCCGTGACTTTTCTTTATCAGGTGCGCGCCAACGCTCCTGATAGGATAACCCCCGAGGCTATGTTTAGATATGTGTATCAATACATAGGCTCGAAAAAATGCGTCATTGTTTCTATAATTTTTGTCGGGTGCCCGACTAGTGCTCCCGATAGGTGTAGCCCCCGAGGCTACAGTCGTAATGTTGTATATTTCAAGTGTAGTCTCAAATCTTCTCCTGGAGGAATTTACTTCGACTCCAATTGAATTTCTTCGGGTCATACCCCGAGAAAGCCGCAATTTTCGTTGTAGTGCTTTTTTGTGACATCAGTGATGACATACCTGATACAGTTAGTTTTCAGAAAAACACGTCATGGTGGGACGTGTCGAACGTGGGCCCATTCGTAGTAATGATGATGCATGATGGAATTTTTAGCAGAGATTCTTGACTGCATGTCCCCTCGCTGCACGAGAATCAAGGCGTCACGCACTGCTTTCTGTTTTTACCGCAGTCATAACTTATTTTATATTTTTCCTTTTCGAGAGCATTGTAAACACGTGTCATCATCGCGCAATCCTTTGTCGCTTCGGTTTTGCATCAAACGGTCAGGTCCTTGTGTTGTTGCTCTTTATAAGGGAAAGGATAAGCTTTTTTACTACTTCACCTAGCCTCCCTCCTTCTTCCTCCTTGTGCTCTTGCTCCTTGCGAACTTTGATTTCCATGCCTTGCTTTCCCTACTCCGCCGCCATGGGCAAAAGCAAAGTCGTTGGGACTTCTGCTGCCACCACAAAGGCCACCAGGAAAAGGGCCATCGGGTGGGATCCTACTAAGTGCACGACACGGGAGCTTCGCGAGGCGCGGAACTCTGGCCTTCTGACGGAGGGATCCTTCAAGCTCCCCGGCGATGAAGCTGCTCCCATCCCCGAGCCTCGCTGGAGGGTAATGTTCCTCTCCTTCCTCTTCCGCGGTCTTTCTCTCCCCGTCCATGAATTTATCTGAGGCCTTCTCTTCATTTATGGCGTGCAGCTTTATCAGCTCACGCCCAATTCCATCCTCCATGTTGCTTGTTTTGTCACTCTTTGCGAGTGTTTCCTTGGGATTCATCCCCATTGGGGCCTTTGGAAATACTTCTTCTATGTTCGCCGCAACACCACTGATACCATTGTCCATGCTGTTGGTGGCACCATTTTTCTATCCACTTTGACGTTGATTACTTAGAGTTCAAACTCACGGATTCTGTCCAAGGTTGGAAGTATAAGTGGTTCTATGTCAAGGACCAGCCACTCGAAGGCCAATCTTTCGGGTTAGCCCCCTTTGAACCTAAAAAGGTCTGTCATAAACTCGACTCCTGGGATCAGCGTCCCTCTGCCGAGGAAATGGCCCAAATCCAACCCTTTGTTGATCGTATTTCCGAGATGTGGCATGAGGTTGGCAAAGAATTGTCGGGTCTCTCCAGGTCTTGGCATATTTTTGCGCATCTGTGTCCAGCCACTCCAAGCCCGATTGTCCGGCATGTGGGCGTATATTGGGAAGAAGGATCCGATGAGGATTTCTTCGGAGGACCTTACCCTTAAGCTGTATGAGAAGAGGGTCCAGAGCTTCACAACTTTAACAGAAAAGAAACCGGTTCCTTCGACTTGCCTTGTAGAGCCTTACGGAAAGAAGAAACATCTTCCCGAGGTGCATTTCCTTCGTTTTTGTCCTTTCCTTGTCATCTGTTTATAGATACATTTTTTCAATTCTTCTGTTTTCTCTAGGATTTTGATCATCTACGCTCGCTTCCCCCTTCCTAAAAGTGGTGAGCCCCCTGTCTGCCCCTCTGCATCCGACGATCTCCCTATGACTGGGACTACCACGGATGAGGAGGGGGATATTTCTGTGTCTGACTCTTCGTCGAAGACTCAATCTCTTCCTTTCGGTTGGCTCCGGGGATTTCCACATGGAGCGTCACGATGAAAAGAGGAAACACCCTTTTGTTGTGGAAAGGGTCGAGGATTCGGATGACTCGACTGCTTCCAAGCCTTTGGCACTTCTCCAATCACAGCTGCTCCTTCCCGGATGAACTTGTTTCGTCTTGAACATGATGTGTCTTCGTAAGTATTTGCTTTCTCCTTTTTCTATTTTCACCGAGTGTTTTTACTGCCGATGCTTTACTCTTGGTCGTGTTGTTAGTAGTGATGATGAAGATCTTCCTCCTTCTCCTCTTCCCACATCTGTGAGCTGCTCCACAAAGAAGACCCCTCCGCCATTGGCGAAGCCGAAAGAATTTTTTGTCTCCTGTGGAGAAAGAGGTCTAGCAAGATGTCGCTGCTTCATCCAAGCCGCCACCACAGAAAAGAAGAAAAATGGCAGGTAAAGGGGTGGTGATATCTGAAGCACCCGTTGATGTGGACATGAAGGATGTAATTTACTTTTGACGCCAGACTTTTTCCTTCCCTATATATTTACTCTGCCTTGACATCCTTTTTCCTGTGTTTTTCCCTTGCTCAGCATTTGATGCGCGAGATGGTCGGTATGGCTACCCGCTTTATAAGGATCTGTGATGATGCCGACGAGCTGAAAGGTATGCGCTGATCACTTGTGTATTTTCCTTGTAAATATGTTCATCCTCATTTTGCGTTGTGCTCCTTCAGCTGCTGCCAAGCAATCCATGATTATCCGGGATGAGGCGATAAAGCGTGCCGATGAGCTGGAAAATAGGCTCCAAGCTGCCGAAGAGGCCAATCAGAGGGCGAAAGCTGATGCCGATGAAGCGGCGAGGCAAGTCGCTGCTCGAGATGCAAATCTGCGGCAGCGCCTGGAGGCCCTAAATAACTCGCTAACCCGTAAGTTTCGATTTGTGCGTATACTTGTTGTTTTCATTTCTTTCTTTTGATTGTTGACCTCTTCTTATCTTTTGTTTGTGTAGAGCTTACTGGCCAGAACCTGACGCTGGACGATGATAAGAAGGTTGATCCTTTATTGGATGTTGTTAGCACTTTGGAGCCTAACAGTGTTCGTGGGCGCAATCTTCTTGTCCGTTCACGCCGCGCCTTCAAGAACCTCCATGCCGAAGTATTTCCAACCACGGATGTGCCGGAGGACCTGAATGATCTTGTCGCCATTTTTGGTGCTGATCCTGGCCTCCTTGTTGGTTATAGTCTGACGCAATCATGGAGCGGTGCCGAAACTTCAATGGCTCTAGCGATGGCGCATGGAGAGAAGGTCGACTGGGAGAAGGTTAGATCCTCTGTCCTGGTCACCTCCAGTGGCAAAGAAGTTGACCTGAAGACGCATATTAAAAGGGCCAGAAAATATTCTTGGCTGCTCCTGGCTCTGGTCTTGGGTTCAGGGAAATTGGCTGCCCCTTCCTCGACTCCTCTTACTGCCTCCAGCGCCCCTTCTTCGGCTGCCCCTAACGCTGTTGTAGCTAGTGCTCCTTATGCTAGTGCCAGTTTATCTTTGCTTATTTTGTAATCGTTTGTCAGAGCTGGAGCAATTTGTCGAGTGCTGCCGCAGATCTCTGGCAATTTGTGGTAGCCCCATAGGCCCTTATTTTGTAATCGTTTGTCGTATCTACCCTTATTGTAATGGATTTTGAACTTGTCCAGCTTCCTTTTGCTTTGAAATAGCTTGTGAATATATGCGTGTGATCTTGCCTTTGTATGCTGAATGTTTTGTGTACTTTTTTGTCTTTGTCAGATCTTGAGTGATTCTTCGGTTCCTTCTAGTTCCGCACAACCATCGGATGTTGTTGTGCCCTCCGCTATAGCGGGTGCGATCAGTCCTGTCATCGTGCATACGGTGGACCCGCCGCTATATGCTGAAAAGATAGAACAAGTGAAGAAACTTAAGGGAAAACTGTGGGTAGTTCAATCACCGATAGATGTTTCCCAATCAATAACACGCTAGGCTCTCAACCGCGAAGCTTTTTTCTTGGAAGAGATCTCTAGGGTGAGCGAAAAGCTATTGTGTAAGCTGCCTTCTTTCTTTGGTTGCCTTTCTGTCTTGATAGAAATTAATTTTTCTCCAATATGCAGGTACTCGATTGTGCGAGAGGGAGGAAAGCCAGCATCTGCACGACTAGATGCACGCTCTTATATCTTCCTCTCGAAGTTCTGAGACGGATTTTTGGACTGACCATCGACGTGCCTACGCTGTTGCGCTGTTGCAGGATCATATGTCGGAGCTGGAGCAATTTGTTGAGTGCTGCCGCAGATCTCTGGCTATTGTTTACAACACCATGTTACCTAGGGATCCTCAGCCTCGGACCTTGGTAGATTTGATTACGAAGTTTCGGCAAGGCGAAAGGATCCACCATTATGTGAAGCTTCAACTTGTGGCGGGTGCCAAGCTTGCGCTCTCTTGAGTGCATGCACATCACCCGACGTTGGATCTAGACTTCATATCTTCGGGTCTGCCTCCTCCTCCCGATGGCGGCCTTGTTTATAGGGCGCCTCACTATGCCGCTGCTCGAAGACCCTCCATTAGGATTATGCATAGGTGCTTAGAAGTAGACGAGGAATTCTTTGTAAATTTCGAAATCTGACTGCTTACTTGTACAACTTTGTAATGTGGCTAAAAAAATGTTGTATGGATACTTTATCAAAAAGGTCGCATGTTTCATACGAGAATTTGATTGTACCCTATATTTCCTTGTTGGGGGATCCGACGAACTGATGTTCGTATACCATAGAAGTTTCATGTCGCGAAATACTTTTCTTTATTTATTAATAATAATGGATAGGGCTACATTGTGATAGCGTGATCGCCTGGCCATTGGCCTTTTTATTAAGTAAGGAATGCGTCTCAATACAGCTTTTATGGAGGAACTTCGGCTTTTGTCCTTGAGGGTCTTCTTATGCGGGACCGTTATTGGAGGCCGCATACGTTGCTTTTTTTTGAGGCTATTACGTTCTTGCTTTTCCGATGTTTTCTTCTTGCGGGTGTGCCCTTCGTGTGTCGCCTCCTCATCTGTCAATTTTAGCTTCCCAAGCTCCGCCTCCATCCTGAAAGATTTCGAGATTTTATTGAACTCTCGATCGCAGATGTCTACACGGCTGAAACTGCCTTTGACTGTGATGACCCCGTTGGGGGTTGGCATTTTTAGCTGTAGGTATGCGTAGTGAGGTACTGCCATGAACCTGGCGAAAGTTGGTCGCCCCAGGATCGTGTGGTATTGAGATGGCCAGTCCATAACTTCGAATTCCAACTTTTCTCGCCTGAGGTTGTTTTTTGACCCGAAAATGACATCAAGGTGGACTTTGCCCAATGGAATTTCGGCTTTTCCAGTAACTATCATGTGGAAAGTTTTGTCGGTTGGGGTTAGGTTCGTCATGGACAAGTTCATGGCCCATAGAGTTTTGGCGTAAATCAGGTTGATGCTGCTTCCTGCATCCAAGAAAACTTTGCTCATGTCGAACCCGCCGATTTGCGCTTCCACTATCAGTGCTGACTGGCCTGGCTGAGGGACCCGTAATGGATGGTCAGCTCTGCTGAAAGTGATTTTGTTGCTCTGACCAATGTAGATACTCTGGTGTAGGGGGTGGCTTTGTTACCGCCAAATTTACTTGCCTAGTGATCAGCTTTTGTGTTCTATTGGAGGGTGGCCCCTTCTAGATCATTGACATTGCTCCCTTTGATCTGGGATATTCGTTGTCTTGGTATACTATGCTTTGCGGCTGTCCCGCCGGTGGAGGTCCCTGCGGTGGTGGTGAAGCTCCAATGGCCAAAGTGCCGGGTGCAGGGGCGTAGTTTCTGTTTGTTGCTTTGGCTGCCTTTGCATTGCATAGTTCTTGCATCTTTAGGAATGTCCGACAGTCCTTTAGGAGGTGGTTTGATCGCCTTTTCCCTGTTGAGTCGACATAGTAGTGCATATTGCAGGGTCCTTCCAATATTTGTCCTGCTGATATTGGTGGGTCTCGGTTCGTTGGCTGGTATCATTGTCGCGGCTAGCTTTCATTGATTTTATCCCTACTGCCACGATATCCGCTGTTGTAGTCGTCATTCCGTCGGTTGTCCGTTCCAGAAAAACTCGCTGCAACGTAAGTGGGTGTGTGCTGTCCATCATTTTTCAGCGTCTTCGGTCACTGTTACGCTAGTCTCTTTTGTCGGGTGAATGAGCCCTTTTGTTGTGTACTGCATCCTCTCCATCAGCCCAACGGTTGGCTATCTCCATCAGCTGTGAAATTGTTTGTGGCTTTATTCGTCCTAATTCTTCAATAAATTCCTGTCGTCAGAGACCATCATTGAAGGCGTCGATCGCTCTTTCGTCGGATATCGCTTCAGCCAAATTTTTGGTGATGTTCCATCGTTGAAGGCTCGTATTGATTCTCCTAGTTTTTGCTTGCAGGCGCATAATTGCTCTAAAGATGCGGGTCGCTTGAATGTGGATTGAAAGTTTCTGATGAATTTGTCTTCAAGATCATTCCAACTGCTGATGGAATCTTCTGGTAGCTGCTTTAGCTAGGAGCATGCCGGACCGGTTAGGTGGAGCTGCAGGCTTTGCATTGCCACGACTTTGGATCCTCCCTGTAATCTGATAGTCGCTAGATAATATGTCAGCCAAGCTTCGGGTTCTTGGAGGCTGTCATATTTTTGTCGATCTTGTGGTAGCTTAAAGTCCTCCGGTACCTGAGTTTCACGAACCTGTCGGGTAAAGCAGCTGGCTCCACATAATTCTTGTTCGTCCTCAATTTCGCCGTCACGGTATCTTCGAGTGCCGCGCTCTTCTCGTGATCGATCAATCCTTCACTAGGTGATGTTGTTTCTTGCATCATTGTGTGGTTCTTGTTCAGAAAAGTGGACCTGATGTGGCGACCGTGATCGTCGGGTGTGACCTCCTTGCCGAGGGTTGTTGCGACGGTTTTGGGGATCGGTCACGTTGCCTCGTGGTTTCTTTATCTGCTTACGCAAGAGTTTCTCCCACCAAACTGAGATTCATTAGGGCAGATCGGAGGAGGGTTGCACGGGGATCATCGGGTGCAGGTTGTGTCGTGATTAGATATGTTTGCGCGGTCATAATAGCTGCATGGGCTGTCTTTGCTTTGATGTTCCCTTCTTCATCTATCGACATAAATGAGAGATCAAGGTCCTGAATTAATCTGCTTCTCTCTCTTCTTCGGGTATACTTCTTAATCTAGACGTTCCTCTTCTTGGTGATGCTCCTCCTGTGATGCTTCTTGACCCCCGGGTGGGGCTTAGTTGTGCCCTTCGTAAGCTAGATTCATCGGCTACCCTCTTCCTTTCGTCGAGCTGCCTTTGCATCCTGAGGATCTTTCTCTTTTTGCAGTGCAACAGATACTGGTATGCCAATAGATCTTTGTGGGTGGCATCTATTGCCATTGGGGTCTGATACATTGCAAATGTATCTATAATTTTTGATGTTCCATGCTTGGTTTTATCTACTTTCTTATGTTTTGTCCACACTTTGGAGTACTTTTCATATGATTTCTTGGACTAACCTATTAACAAGAGCCACAGTGCCAGTTGCCTGTTTTCTGCTGTTTTTGGTTCCAGGAAAGTCAGAAAATGAATATTCTCGGAATTGGACGGGACAAAAGCCAAAGTTCCTATTTTACCAGAAGACTCATGGAGCCAGAATACGAGATGGAGGAGGGCCAGGGCTTGGCCACACCCCCCAGGGCGGGTACCCCCAGGCTGGCCATCGACCTTGCCTCCTTTGCCTATATATTCCTGCCAAGGCAAAAACCCTAGATCGTCAATTAGAAATCCACGAAAAGTTCCGCAGCGCTGCCGCCACCGAAGGGGAGATTTGGGGGACAGAATGTCTCTGTCCCGGCACCCTGCCGGGACGGGGAAGTGCCCCCGGAGCCATCTCCATCGATCTCCACCACCATCTCTATCACCATTGCTGATTCCCTTGATGAGGGGGGAGTAGTTCTCTCTCGAGGCTAAGGGTTCTACCGGTAGCTATGTGTTCATCTCTCTCTCTATGCATGATCTTATTGAGATCATGAGCTTGTAATCTATAGATCTACCTTGCTACTCAAGTGTTTTAATATATCTCTGATCTCCCCATGTGTGTGAAGTTGACAGTGTGCACACCATGGTGGCACTTAGGCTAGAGATTACAAATACTTGTTATGAGTTATATTTGGAGTTGGATGTCTTTATAAAATTGTGGTCTTTGTTGGAACCATCTAGTGCTCAAGGTGACAGTGTGGGGTTTCTAGATGGGAAAGGCTTACTTTGAGGTGTGCTGTTATATCCCTACCTTGGTTTAGAGTGTCCAACCGGAGAGTAGTTAAGAGTAGTATCATAAAGAGAAGATATTTATCTGAGAGTGTTCACTAGTGAAAGTATGATCCCTAGGCCTTGTTTCTTAGCATTGAAACACCGTTTGCAACTAGATCTGTTACATGTTTGCTTGCTTCCATCTTTATTTCAGTTTTCCTTTAGTCTTTTCCCACATCAACCACACGCCATCAAGCTATTTTCTAGCACCGTTACCACTTATAATTATCCATACCACTTGTATTTCACTATCTCTTCACCGAACTAGTGCACCTATACACCTGACAAGTGTATTGGGTGTGTTGGGGACACAAGAGACTTCTTGTATCTTGATTGCAGGTATGCTTGAGAGGGGATACCTTTGACCACTTCCTCCCTGAGTTTGATAAACCTTGGGTGATCCACTTAAGGGAAAACTTGCTGCTGTTCTACAAACCTCTGCACTTGGAGGCCCAACAACTGTCTACAAGAATAGAAGTGCATAGACATCAAGCTATTTTCTGGCGCCGTTGCCGGGGAGGTAAGGTAAAAGGTACTCACATCCTCCGATGTGAGTGCTCGAAGTTATTTCCTTTAGATTCTGCAATTTTGCCTTTTTGTTTCTTGTTTTCACTAGTTAGGCTTAATGGAAAACAACAACAAAATTAGAGAGCTTTTTAGTATTTTCCCTAAGGTAGAACATGAATTCTTTGAAAATAAAATTAAAAAACCCTTGGAACCTTCTTTGCATGCTAATAGCAATGTTATTCGTATGAATCTTTTGAACACCTTTGTTACTAATGCTATGGAAACATCTAAGCTTGGGGAAGTTAGTTTTTATGAAAATGATCTTTTTAGTTCCCCAGTTTTAAAGAAGAAAATTTGCTCTGAAGATACTTTATCTCCCATATGTGGTAATTCTAATGATACTTGTGATATTTTAAATCCACATACTGAAAGCATCCCTTTTAAAATACCTATAAAAATTGTTGAACGTGTTATGAACAACTCTTATTTTGGAGATGGAACTGTCCATCCTGGTGATTGTTTACTCTTTATACATGAATTATGCGGGTTGTTCAAGTGTGCAGGTATTTCAATGAACCAAGTTAAGAGGAAGCTATTCTCTTTATCACTTAAGGGCAAAGCAAGGGAGTGGTATGAGCTACTAGATGATCCTAATTATTTGGACTGGAAGGAACTTGAATCTCTCTTTTACTCTAAATTTTATCCTCCTCATGAAATTCATAAAGATAGGAATTATATTTATAATTTTCATCCTCATGATGGAGAAAGTATTGCCCAAGCATGGGGGAGATTGAAGTCACTAATGCTCAAATGTCCCATTCATGAGCTCCCCAGGAATATTGTTATTAATAATTTCTATGCAAGGCTTTCAGGACATTACAAGGACTATCTAGATACTTGTTTAGAGGGATCCTTCACGAGTAAGGAGGTCAAGGCTAAGTGGGATCTTCTTGAAACAATTCAAAGCAATACCGAAGATTGGGACAACAACAAAGGTAAGAACCAGGTATAAACTATGAGTATGATTGCATTAAGTCTTTTGCTGAAACTATTGATTTTTCAAGAGCTTAGTGCTAAATATGGTCTTGATCCTCAAATTCTTGTTGATTGTTATAGAACCTTTTATTCTCATATTAATGCTCCTAAATAAAAATGGGACATGTATCATGAGCCTTATAAAGACACTTGCATGGAAAATGAAATTGTTATTAATGATAGCAATAAACATGCTCAAACCTCTGAAAGTACTATTTCTTATAAGCATGTTAATTTTTGTGGAATACATAGACCTTGTGAGAATAATCAAATTGAAGAAGAATATTGTATCACCCATAGGAATGAAAAAACTAGAACGTGGTATAGGGCTCTAAATGATCTTGGTAAAAAAGGTGTGTGCCCTCTATCCTTTTATTTGTGAACTTTGCTTTGAAGTGGGTCATTTCAATTTTCAATGCTCGGGCCATAATAATAGCCCTTCTAATCCAATGAGTACTGCAAGTTTTTATTGCGATGACATGATCACTCATAATCAGCATGATGAACTTACATTATTTTTGGGGTGTGAAGAGTTATCAAGAAAAACCTATTTGGTAGATATGGGTGCTTTTGATATGAATAGTGTCATGCATGGTTGTCATCTTTATTGTGTTGATAATTGACACACAAATACTTACATACAAAATATTATAAAAGATGAGATCTTACCAAAATATGACATGACTAATATGTGTTTTGGTATTATTAATGAAAAGTAGGAATCCCCCAAAGTTTCTTATATTATCTCTAACAATGAACCAGGGTATATGGAGAAGCTTCCTTTCAAGCCTCTCCCTCCTAAAGAGAAGAAGAAAAAGAAGAAAAGGAGGAGTAAAAGGAGAGATGAAATGGTATTTTCCCCTAAGCACGTTGCTCCTATTATAGTTTTTGATGAGTCTAAACTCGATGATGTTCCTATGCCTGTTACCTATAATAGTGATCATGATTGGGAAAAGCACACTACTTTTGATATTGAAAATCTCTTTGGTACCAATTCTGAAAATGATGATATTAATAATTGTTGTACTATTAGTGCTATCCATGATCCTTCCAATGATGATATGTTTACAAATGAACACACTTTGGAAGATAACTATTCTATTGCTTATGATGATACTACACCTCCAATATATGATGATTACAATAATGAATATGATATTTTCAGTCCACCTACTATTGAGGAGAAAATTAATTATGATTACAATATGCCTCCTATATTTGATGATTATGGTGATGAGAATAATAATGATAGCTATTTTGTTGAATTTGCTCCCACTACAATTAATAAGAATGACTATGTTTATGTGAGGAGTATTAATTCTTTTATGCATGTGGCTCAAGATAAGAATGTTTCATGTGATAGTTATATTGTTAATTTTATTCATGATGCTACTAAAAGTTATTATGGGAGAGGGAAACATGGTTTTATGCATCTCAATAATATTAAGTTTCCCCTCTCTATGTTGAAAGTCTTGAAGTTGCACTTGTTTTACTTTACTATGCTTGTTTCTTTGTGCTTTCATGACTTGTTTCTTTACAAGATTCCTATGCATAGGAAGTGGGTTAGACTTAAGTGTGTTTTGAATTTGCTTTTGATGCTCTCTTTTACTTCAATTCATATTTCCTATGTGAGCATCTTCTCAAACTATCATGCCTAACTTAAAGGCGTTAAAGAAAAGTACTTATTGGGAGATAACCCAAAAGTTTTAGATGAGTCTTGGAAGTTATTACCTCTGTAATAACCGCTCCTTATCTTTTTTATTTGCTTTTTGTGCCAAGAGTAACCTCTAATGAGAGAGAAGTAATGATTGAGAAAGTTGCTGTCCCGAAACAGATTTCTGTATGTCACCGTAAAAATTCGTGTAAAATCTCTATACGTCCTTTTGAGGCGTATATTTTTGTGCTTATGCCCCAGGTTGTTATCTAACTTTCGTTAGTTCAACACTTTTCGATTTGAGCAACAGAAGGTCTTCTAAAAAATTCTTCTTTACCTGCTGGTCTGTTTTGACAGATTTCTGCCATTATTTGCTTTTGCTTCTTGTTGATTCCTTTTTGAGTTCTTTTGAGGAATTGAGATTTTTGAGGGAAGTGCTACAGTAGCTTGTGTTTTAATGGAAGTTTTATTGGTGTTGAAACTGAACCCAAAGACTTATTATCTTGAGTGCACTAATGCTGCTAATAAAGATTGTGTGAAGTTTTGTATGAAGGAAAAATTTCAGGTGTATGGAAGGAATGAGTAATGAGATGAAGGATGGACTAAAGCTCAAGCTTGGGGATGCCACGCGTGTCACCCCAAGAAATATCCAAGAAGTACAAGCGTCAAAGCTTGGGGATGCCCAAGGCATCCCCTTCTTCATCAATAAAAATCCCAGGTTTCTTGCAGACACTTCATTTTTATTGTTTCATGCACGGTTGTGTTGTTCTTGGAGCGTCTTATTTTTCATTTTCGTTTTGGTTTTTCGTTTGCTTTGGTTTTCTTAGTTTGCTGAATAAATTGGTTGGACCCCCTCTTTCATACATTGGTTTGCAAATAGTTTGGTTTGGATTGGAAAAGAGTAGGAAAGTTCATGCTTATGTGGTAAAAAGAGCTCGTTTTTGACTGTGGCCTATGCTTTGTCATGCCATGCTTGATATTGTTTTGGCTTTATGCTTAGTATTCTTTCCTGTAGCATGACTTGTTATAAACAATTGAGATTGCTTAATGTGCCTTGGATGAATCATGCGTTGTTTTAGCATATTAAAGCATAGTATAGTGGTATTCTCCTTTGATGCTTTATTTGGGTTGACTTGGCGCATGCTCAACCATGTTATGACTATCTCAAGTCACCATAAGCCTTTATTATCCTTTAGTTTTCAACTTGTAGTATCACTTTATGCTTTGATCAATGATGTTTTGTCGCTCTGCATGATTATGGCCATTATTGCTCTCTTAGTTTGTCGCTCCCAGTCTTTTACTAGCCTCCACAACCAAGTATGAGTTCCACTCATGCATCCAACTCCCTAAACCAAGTAATTACAAAGAATCCACCATACCTACCTACTAGCTTATGCTATTCCAAGTATATTCATGCTTTTGTTTACCTTCCAAATTAAACTTGTTATGAGAAAACTAGTGATTAAAGATCTCACGAACTTGATGGCACACTTTACTTTTCTTGCCCTTAATAAACTTGAACCATTGTGTCGTCTATGTTGTATTGCACTTATTTGTTGGGGATTAGCAGAACCATGCTGTCATGGGGAACGCTTTCAACATTGCACGGGTACTTTGTACCTAGTTGAGATCATGCTCTTTTGTCTATGGATGTCGTCGGTGTGAAATGAAAGGGGAGCTTGTAAGTCCATGGAGTTATGTATATGTGTTAGAGAAACGCCTGGGCCGTTGGTCTAATCCATGCTGGCATGGTGGAAACCTGCAGCGTAACCATAATGAGTTGTCTATGAAGCATTCTTCTTATAAAAAAAGAGTCCTATATTGAGAAAAAGAGAAAAAGAAAAAAAGAGATTATGAAAAGTGGAAAGAGAGAAAAAAGCACCATATTCCCATGGTAAATAAGAAGATTGCTGAGATGCTCCTTATCTGCTTGCCTTGTCATTTTGATATGGGGATTCTTCCGTATCATCGGGCAAGGGGTACCCCATTGGCGGTTCTCTATGATACACATGTACTTACGATGACAAGAACTTACCGGTGACTAAACTTGAGTAGCATGACGAGCGACCCTCGTATTCAAGGGACATGAGATTTCTAACTTATACTTCGTCAAGCATGTACACCATAGTTTGTTCACTTTAACCTTAATCACTTCAAGATGCTTATGATAGGGGCAATGAGAGCTGAAAGCTATAAGTACCATAATTTTTGGAATCTCTTTATGAAACTTGATTCTCTGCTTCCTTCAATGAAGGCATTTCTTCCACCATTACATTGAGTCTCCATCTTCTACCTTTATGCACCTACTTTGAGAGCATAGTGGCCATTCTTAGTTCTATGTGCATTATCCCAAGACTAGTTGATTGATGCATAACTTGATATTGCTTGTTTTAAACTATTTGTATCTAGTCACTCTTATGAACTTTGAAGTGTCCTATGCATTTATATTTGCTACTCTATGAGGGACAAGCTGAATGCTATTATGCTATGTTTTCTTTATATGAAACAAACAAACGTCTTGCAAAGCATTGTTATTCATAAATCTTTTGTTTGTGCCTTTTCATGTTGCAACATAGTTACTTTGTCCTATTGTTAGAACTTTGTCTTTCATGTTATGATTGAAGTACTATGATCCCAGCATTGAATGTTTTACAAATACTTTGATCAAGTTTATGATGGTGCATGTCACCTCAAAAATTATTCTTTCTTTTTATCACTTACCTACTCAAGGACGAGCAAGATTTAAGCTTGGGGATGTTGATACATTGCAAATGTATCTATAATTTTTGATGTTCCATGCTTGGTTTTATCTACTTTCTTATGTTTTGTCCACACTTTGGAGTACTTTTCATATGATTTCTTGGACTAACCTATTAACAAGAGCCACAGTGCCAGTTGCCTATTTTCTGCTGTTTTTGGTGCCAGGAAAGTCAGAAAATGAATATTCTCGGAATTGGACGGGACAAAAGCCAAAGTTCCTATTTTACCGGAAGACTCACGGAGCCAGAATACGAGACGGAGGAGGGCCAGGGCCTGGCCACACCCCCCAGGCGCGGGTACCCCCAGGCCGCGCCAGGGCATGGTGTGGGCCCCCTGGCTGGCCACTGACCTTGCCTCTTCGCCTATATATTCCTCCCGAGGCAAAAACCCTAGATCGTCAATCAGAAATCCACGAAAAGTTCCACAGCACCGCCGCCACCGAAGGGGAGATTCGGGGGATAGAAAGTCTCTGTTCCGGCACCCTGCCGCGATGGGGAAGTGCCCCGGGAGTCATCTCCATCGATCTCCACCACCATCTCCATCACCATTGCTGATTCCCATGATGAGGAGGGAGTAGTTCTCTCTCGAGGCTAAGGGTTCTACCGGTAGCTATGTGTTCATCTCTCTCTCTATGCATGACTTATTGAGATCATGAGCTTGTAATCTATAGATCTACCTTGATACTCAAGTGCTTTAATAGATCTCTGCTCTCCCCATGTGTGTGAAGTTGACAGTGTGCACACCATGGTGTCACTTAGGCTAGAGATTACAAATACTTGTTCTGAGTTATATTTGGAGTTGGATGTCTTTATGAAATTGTGGTGTTTGTTGGAACCATCTAGTGCTCAAGGTGACAGTGTGGGGTTTTCTAGATGGGAAAGGCTTACTTTGAGGTGTGTTGTTATAACCCTAGCTTGGATTAGATTGTCCAACCGGAGAGTAGTTAAGAGTAGTATCATAAAGAGAAGATATTTATCTGAGAGTGTTCACTAGTGAAAGTATGATCCCTAGGCCTTGTTTCTTAGCATTGAAACACCGTTTGCAACTAGATCTGTTACATGTTTGCTTGTTTCATCTTTATTTCAGTTTTCCTTTAGTCTTTTCCCACATCAACCACACGCCATCAAGCTATTTTCTAGCACCGTTACCACTTATAATTATCCATACCACTTGTATTTCACTATCTCTTCGCCGAACTAGTGCACCTATACACCTGGCAAGTGTATTGGGTGTGTTGGGGACACAAGAGACTTCTTGTATCTTGATTGCAGGATTACTTGAGAGGGGATACCTTTGACCACTTCCTCCCTAAGTTCGATAAACCTTGGGTGATTCACTTAAGGGAAAACTTGCTACTGTTCTACAAACCTCTGCACTTGGAGTCCCAACAACCGTATACAAGAATAGAAGTGCGTAGACATCAGGGTCGTACCCGAAATTGCTGCTCTCGCTTTCTCCCATGCACTGGCTGGTAGGCTAAGGGTTCGCCTCTCATCTTCGCGTGGCTGCTCTTCTTCTCTATTTTCTCGGCCGACTGTTGGATCTTCTTCGTTTCCTCAACTTCCTTCGTTGTCATTACTTCCTGCACTATGGCTTGAGAGGATATCACCGGGGTTAAGAATTGGGTTATCGTTGGAGTCTTGCTGGGTCATGGCGTCTCTGATGATCACGCATACTTGGTGTTGAGTGGCATACGGACTGGTAATGTCGTCATTTTCGCCGATGGAGACACTATCAGATGAGCCAGTGAAGTCCATCAGCTTTTGCTCTGGATAAATTTCCACCATCTGAATCCCAAAGTCGATTCTTTCGCTACTTTCTTCGGGTTCTGACATAGCTGGGCTTGCTTCATGTGGTGGCATGAATGGTGGGTCCGATCCGAAGGAGAGATTGTCATAGAGACCATCAAGATCCCCCAGATTCATCTCGACTTGCCCGCCTTCGTTGCCTTCTTTGATCTGCGCCTCGACTTCCATTGGAGATGTAGTGGGAAGTTCCTGTACTTCTGTTGATTTGCGGGTAAGTTTATGGGTGGGTGGGCGTGGATTTGCTTTCGCCGAGTTGATGCTTAGTGGAGAGTGTTCTACCGAATCCGTGTTTCCAGCATTCAAGTTTCCCACAAACGGTGCCAATTCACGAGGGGTAACCTCAGCAATGCCCATAGTGATGCACTTGGGGTTTCACGGAAAAGAGAACGCTGGGGATTTCGTCGGATGTCAGGAAAACAATGAAGACAAAGTCGCCTGAATATTGGGAAAACACCCTATTACAAGTTGTCCTCTAGATTTCGGTACCCTCGCTTGGGCTTCTCCCGCCCTATATATAATAGGCCGGGTCTCAAAGCTATATGCGGATAGGTTTCATACACGCATGATTACAATACAAACATAATGTCGATTCATGGTTTATTTCCTAATACAATAAGAAGTTTCTGTCGGTTGCTTCCTTGGGATTTTATCTGGAATCTTTATGGGTCGTAGGCCTTTTACCCAATGTAAGGTAGCGAATATTGAGCATCCAAGTAATCATACCCATGTCACTGATGCTATTAAATTTCCTCCTTATTCAAAGTTTATGAATGATATTGTCTCTAATAAAAGGAAGATTCCTAATGAGGAAATTTCTACTTTACTTGCTAATTATTCCTTTAATGGTAAGGTTCCAAAGAAACTTGGAGACCCAGGGATTCCAACTATTCCATGTTCTATTAAAAGTAATTATGTAAGAACTACTTTATGTGATTTGGGAGCAGGAGTTAGTGTTATGCTTTTTTCTCTCTAGAAGAGACTTCAATTGGCAAAATTGGTACCAACTGATATATCTTTGCAAATGGCTGATAAATGTACTACTATTCCTGTTGGTATATGTGAGGATATTCATGTTCAAGTGGCTCATAATTGCTTGATATTAACTGACTTTGTTGTGCTTGAAATGCCTGAAGATGATAATATGTCTATTATTCTTGGGAGACCTTTTCTTAATACTGCAGGTGCTATCATTAATTGTAATCAAGGAAAGGTAACCTTTAATGTTAATGACAAGGAGCATACTATCTATTTCCCCAAGAACATTGATAAGACTTATGGCCTAAATTCAATTGAAAATATTGAGGGCATCCAAGTTGGAGAAATATATTGTCCCATACCACGAGAAAACTATGAAACTATTATGATTGGGACTATTGCTATCAGGGTTGAGGTAACACAATCCTTTAATGGAATACAAAGTTTTGTTTCATATAAAATTGTTTTGGTAACAAGACCTGATCAACCTTGTTAACAAAGGATTTTAATGAACAAAACAATGTTTTCACCATGATTATCCTTGCTCACTTTTATTTATCCATTTTAATTTTTGCTTTCACTTAGTTTACTTTTCTATTGCTAGTTGCTTGCATATTAGAGTGCCTTAGAACTTTTGAAGTTTTAGTTTTGTTTTGTTATTGCATCATTCCAAAATAATCTTTCTGCTAGAAAATCATTCATCAATACCTGAAAATTGCTCAAAAAATAAAGTTTCTTGAAAAAATCCAGAAAATTCATATTAATTTTTTATGCCGAAAGAGAGGCAGAGAGGTACCTAGAGTGACCCAGGGCCCCCCCACCAGTCAGGCACACCACCTGGTGGCGCGACCACACTAGGGGCGCGCCTGGCCATGGTGTGGGCCACCCCTGGCCCTCCACTTATTCTCCCACCTGCCACTCCTTTCTCTCTCTCTCTCTCTCTCTCTCTCTCTCTCTCTCTCTCTCTCTCTCTCTCTCTCTCTCGAGAAAACACCATTTCATTGCTCAAACCCATGTTCTTGCTGTTCTTGCTCGCGATTTTCGATCTCCTTGCTCAGCCCACCTTTGCTGCTGAGATTTGGAGCATTTGTTCTCCGGTATGTGACTCCTCCGCTTGTCCAAGTAGATTTGTGATTAATGGATTATATCTTGAGTGTTTTGCTACTGTAGGTGACAGGTTATGTGAGCTTGCATGCTTGTTTTATGTTTAGAGAAGTTGTTTTGATGCATGCTTAGCCCTTTTGCAAGTCCCTATGAGTAGTTCCTTTCATTATGTAATCACTTTGTAATCATTTTTTGTGATGGTTGTCTAAAAATTTCAGAACAGGAGATGAATGAACACCAACTCAACCAATATGAACTAAGGGTGCCCGAGGTCATGAAAGTCCACCGCGAGGAAGAGGTTTTTCCTTCTATTTATCCATGCCTAGAATTTATGAGAGCTACAGGGATTTCTCAAGATTTCCATGCTCTAATTTCTAATGCAGGATTGGAGCATTTTGTGGGAGATGAACCTTACCAATATGTGAAACTAACTATGTCTGTGGTGCAGGATTTTCGATTTAGTTGGTACTTGCCTAACCCCATGGTTCATTACAAAATTTACAATATAGCTGTCGACCTCCCTTTTGATGATTTTCGTGCAGCTATTAAAGTACCACAGTGGGGTTCGCGTGAAAGGATTAGAGAGCGGCCTACACCACTCGTGGACTTGTATGCAGAGATTTTCCAAGGGAGCATCTTATCAAAGGAGAGTGGTAAAATTCGTAATATTCATCTCCCATCCATTCGTTATTTTGCCTACTTTGTTGCCAAGTGCGTTCTTGCTAGGAAAACTGCTAGTAAATTATCTTCATATGATCGAGCCTTTATCTCAGTTGCCTTGAAACGAGATAGGACTTATAACTTGGTTGCTTTGATAGCTTTCCGTCTTGCTGCTAACCGCGAGAAAGGTGGAATTTGTGGAGGCCTCATCGCCTCTCGCTTATTAGCTTTGCATGGTGTAGCGCCTCATCATTCAGATCTACAGTTTCCCATAGAGAGGCTTGATCTTAATTCCATGATACAACATAAATTTGTTTCTTCTTGGCTAATTTGAGAGATTTATCTTATGAAATAACCTTTCTCAAGAGTGTATGGAGAGGAGGTAAGTCCGAGCGAGTGGTTCTTTTGCCTGCACCTGTTTTGTTTAACCTTGATATCAGGGTAGGATGGTCACTCACAGAGGAAGAGCTAGACACATATTTGGAGGAGCTCTCCCAGCAAGAGCTGAATGCTAGAAGGGAGGTTGCGAATGATTTGGTCCAGCCCTCCAACGAGGGGGAGTCTTCATACCAGTAGCCTTCCTATGATTGGGGAGTTTCTTCTTCTTCACAAGGGCCTGACTATCATCATTGTTATGATGACCCACCGGCTTGGAGTTCCTGCCCGCGTTGGGGTTAACCCCCACTTAGGCCAAAAGCCTAAGCTTGGGGGGAGGTATACCGACATCACACTCATCTACATATCATGTTCTGTCGGTACTTTGCATATCCATGTTTCGCTTTCTTTTTAGTTTTTGTTCTCACTTTATTTATTCTTTCCAGAACACAAAATACCAAAAATATTTTCATTATTTCTCTTTGTTTGCTTCTTTATCTTTTATCCTTGGTTTGCTTCATCCTTTTTAGCTTTGATTGATTATTCGAAAAACCCAAAAAGATTTTGCTTTGTTTGCTCTTTCCTTCGGTTCTTATCCTTAAAAGTCGAAAACCCAAAAATATTTTTTGTTCTTCTCTGGTTTTATAAAGTTCGTTGTAGGGTTCAGCGGTCCTTAGTGACTCCTTGGAGTTTGGTTTTATCTTACTATTCAAGTCACACAAGTGAAAGGCAATGATGATTTATGACAACTCGAGGTGAGGTAAGAGGCTGGTATGAACTCTATTTGTTTTCATTTTTGTACATATACTCATCATTGTGGGCATGCTTAGTCTGTTCATGTAAGGTCTATGTTATTTAATGGGTGCTTAGTGGTTCTTGCTCTCTTATGATCAGTTCCAATCCACTAATAGTTTGTAACATGTCATATAAATGTTTGCTTACATTGTTCTCTTCATAACTTGGTATGACATTGTGGTATCCTCTTCTGAATGTTTTATTTGAATCGACTTGGCACATGCTCACGCATGCATATGACTAAACAAAAAGTCAGTTAAGCCTCGACGATTTATTTTGCCTCAGAGTTCTTGTGTCACTTTTATGCCACTATTAATTTTATTCTGTTGCAGGCATGATTATGACAGTTACTGCTCTCTCGATTATCGCTCCCTTTCTATTGCTAGCCTTCACTTGCACTGAGTATAAGCTTTACTCGTGCATCCAACTCCCCAAAACCAAAGTTGTCAAAAGAGTCCACCATATCTACCTATTAGCATCATTGCTATTCCTTGCATATTTATTATGCTTTGTTTTCTTCCAAATAAAAATGTTTGCTTGTTATGTGAAAATTAGTTAGTAAAGCTCTCACGAACTTGATGGCACACTTTATTTTCTTGAACTTAATAAACCTGAACCATTCTGCCCATCTATGTTGCTTATATGCTTGCACTTTATAAGTTGTGAATTAGCAGAACCATGCTGTCATGGGGAACGCTTTCAACATTGCACTTATTCAGTTGATATCATGTTCTTTTGTTTAAGGATCCTGGCGGTGTGAAATAAAAGGGGAGCTTGTAAGCTCATGGAGTTTGTATGTGTGTTAGAGAAACGCCTGGGCGGCTAGCCTAAGCCATGCCTAATCATGGTGGAAACTTGCAGCATAACCATAGTGAGCATTCTGTGAAGCATCCTCAATAAAAACCTATGCAAATAGCAAATAAAAAGATCGCTGAGATGCTCATTGTCTGTTGCCTTGTCATTTTGAGATGGGATAGCTCCTGTGTCATGGGGTAAGGGGTACCCTGTTGGAAGTTCTCTATGATACATATGTACTTACAATAACAAGAACTTACTTGTGACTAAAGTTGAGTAGCATGAGTTTCGGTACTCGTAAGCAAGGGGCACGAGATTTTGAACTTATAACTTGTCAAGCATATCCTCATATTTGAGTCACTTTAACCTTAATCACCTCAAGATGCTTATGATAGGGGCAATGAGAGCTCAAAGCTAATGAGTACTAACATGGGTATACCCTACAGGTACTCGAGCTTGGTATATACGGTCTAAATACGTAAAGGCCCACGGTGTCGCCAAGGCCCAAATGAAGGACTCGAGTAACCTACGGACTCTCGATTGCTTGAAGAACAAGAAGAAGCTAAAGATAGAAAGTTTGAAGGGGAAAACCCTAACTTGTAACCGACTCGACCTGCTACCCGAGACCTAGCCTACCTATATAAAGGCTAGGAGGGGGCGGCGAGGAGGACACACGCAATCCTAGTTTCCACAACCCTAGCCAGATTGCATCTGCGCACCACTATAATCTTCGATTCCTTCGATAATTCCACGAGCAGACAAGCAGGAGTAGGGACCTCTACGAGGCCTGAACCTGGGTAAATCTTTGTCCCCTGTGTGCTTGTTTGCTAGCCGATAGATGTCTCCAGCGCTCCCTCCTTCTCCAAAACCCTAGTCCATAACAATGGGCATTGATGAGTTAAACCCTCGTCAATTGGCGCCGTCTGTGGGAATTGGGAGTGCTGATGTTGCGGCTTCTTCGGCCCCATCAACCGCGATCTACAACTCCGCAACAACGGAGATCCGCCAGCTCTTCGGTGCATTCGACTTGACCGTCCACACGCCAGCCACTCGCCCGGCCTTCGAGTCCATGGGCGACGGAATCGGCCTGGCGATAGGGAGCTTCCGCTTCCAAGTCGGTCAGATGGGCATGCTTCGCATGCCTGATCAGCCAACAGCACCGTCGATTGCCCCAACATCATGGTTCCCTCCATTGATCGGCACCCTCAGTGAGCTCAACGCCCCGACAACAGTCGAAAACTCGGTCAACGACAGCAGTCGCGACTCCGATCTAAGCGATCTGGCCACTGAAGATGGGACCTACGGTTCCGGATCTGAGAGTTGTGGAAGCAGCAGCTTCCCCAATCACTTCATGTGCACCGTCATCAACGCAGGCGATACCTCTGCCAACCGTGACAACGGTGGCAATCGCGGCAATGGAACCGACCCGCCTAACGACGGCAACGGCGGCAACTGTGGCGATCGCACCAACACCAACAACGGAGAAGCAGTCGAACCTCCAACCATAGTAAACGAGCAAACCGGCGAACACATCATGATCAGGCTCAACGAGCAAGAATGGGGTCGCTGCCGCGAGGCCCTACGAGGCACTCCTCTACCCTTCGGATATCCGTAAGAACTGCTAATGGGCTACCATTGGCTCCTGAAGGAAGAATTCAAGCGCCAAGTACAAACAATCGCGCAACTCGAGGCGCATAAAAAAGGCGGGCAGTCGAGCCTTCGTCGCGCTGGGCTCTCCTCCTACGGAGGATCCTCCTCAAAGGGCAACGAGCACCTCGCCAAGAAGAGGCAATCTCGGATGGCCTATCTCACCGAGCAAGAACGCATAGAAGCCGCAAAGGTCCTCGACTTCGGCTCTATGCCAGTCGACACTAGGGGCAACATGGTCCCCAAGACGCCGTGGGCTGCGGTGACAGCAGCCACCATGTACCTCCTCAACAACCAGCCACCGGCTGGAGATCCCTGAGCCACCATGCACCGATCCACGATCGCGAGCTTAGGATTAATCGAGGCCGCCCTCGACAAGGAGCCAACACCGGAACCAAAGAAGGGCAAAGCGCTAGCAAAGCGTTACTCCTCGCCCTCATCCAGTGATGACAGTCACGACCTGTCTCAACATCGCCGCTCACGACGACACGACCACGACTACGACACGTGTGATGACATCACGCTGCGCAAGATCGATAAATCAAGGGCACGACGTGCTCGGTCGACTGACTCAGAAGAGGAAGACGTGGAGCTCTGCGGCGCTAGATGCTTCAGTAGGTCCATCAGGCAGAAGCGAATGCCAAAGGGGTTCAAACTCCCGTCGGAGAACCTGAAGTTTGACGGTCTACAGGACCCAAAAATCTGGCTGGAGGACCACATCTCCTCCGTCAGGCTCCACGGAGGCAGTCGAAGCACGACCATGCAATGCTTGCAGCCATTGCAAGGCTTTAGCATGGCTCAACAACCTCCCACGCAGATCCATTCGCAGTTGGGATGAGCTGGTTTACAGCTTCGTGCGCAACTTTAAGGGCACAAACAAGCGGCCTGCATCAATCGAAGAGCTGAGATGCTGCCAATAAAGATCTGGTGAATCGCTGCGCTCCTACATCCAAAGATGGTCCTTCATCAAGAACTCTGCAGAAAACATCTCGGAGGATCGCGCGATTGACGCATTCAACGGCGGCATCCGCCGCCTAGAACGTAGGGAGGAGTTGGGACGCTCAAAACCCAAGACCATCGACCACCTGATGGAGATCGCGAATCGGTGGGCCGATGGGGAAGACTCGGTAAAGAATCACGTTCACTCCGATGAAGAGGTGGAACTCGAGCGTAGACATGATCGCCGAGGCAAACGTCGCATGCGCATATACGATGACCGCGACGACGTCAACATGGTCGCGGCTGGCTACGCCGAAAGACGCGACGATAACCGCAACAGCGGATACCGCGACTCTGGGAAAACCATGCAAGTGTGGCAATGTCGCACTCGCGACAAGGCACCCGCGACCTCCATTGAGGACAAACTGTCTGGGCCATGCACGGTGCACTTCTACATTGACAAACACGATGGGAAGAAGAAATCCAGCCACCTCCTCAAGGACTGCCGTGAATTCCTCAAGCTACATGAGGGATTGGTTCGGATGAACCACAATGCAGTAGAAAGAGGCTACGGAGCCGCTCCAGGCGCCGTGGCACATGGCGCTCCACCACCACCACCTGGGCCACTCCCGAATGCAGCTGCACCGGACCAGCACCACGGAGGCAAACCGTACCCACGAGCCATGGGCACCATGATGATCCAAAAGGGACGCCCCTCTAATCGGGTGCAGAAGGCCATCACTCGCCAAGTCAACCTGGCCACACACTCGCCACCATCTACTACTGAGTACCTCAGTGGAAGCGAGTCATGCATTACCTTCGACAAACGCGACCATCCGCCTCAGGTACCCCGTCCAGGCCATTGCCCCCTTGTACTCGAGGCGCAAATCGGAGGTTTCGACATGAGCCGCGTCTTCATGGATGGTGGGAGCGGCATTAACCTTATATTCACGAGTACCTTGCGAGCAATGAGGATCCCTCTAACTTGCCTGGAGGCCTCAGACACAACATTCCATGTCATCGTCCCAGGGAAAGGCGTATACCCCTGGGCAAAATCAACCTTGACGTCATCTTCGGTACGACGAAGAACTTCCGGTGCGAGCGCATCGACTTTGAGGTTGTCGATTGGCCCTCACAGTACCACTGCATCCTCGGGCGCGTCGCGTTCGCTAGGTTCATGGCAGTACCACACTACGCCTACCTGCATATGAAAATGCTAGGTCCCAATGGCGTCATCACGATCAACGGGAGCTTCGAGAGATCCGACAGTTGCGACAGGGAATTCAACAGAATTTCCAAGTCCTTCGGCATGCAGGAGGAACTCGCAATATTGAAGGAGTCGACAGACAACAGTCTGCCTCCCCTAAGCCGGCCAAGCTCACCCGACTTGTCCTTCAACTCATCAGTGCACACGAAGAAAGTGCAGGTCCACCCATCGGATCCCACCAAGACGGCCCTCATCGCCAACAACTTGAGTCCCGCATAGGAACTCGCGCTCGTCGAATTCCTCCGTGAGCACTGGGAAATTTTTGCCTGGTGTCCTGCGGACATGCCAAGAGTTCCCAGGGAATTTGCCGAGCATGCACTCAACATCAACCCCGACGCAAGGCCAGTCAAGCAAACAATTCGGCGATTGTCTTAGCCACGAGCGCAAGCAGTTGGAATGGAGATCAACAGACTCCTCGATGCCAAATTCATACGCGAGATCAAGGAAAGCACTTGGCTCGCCAACATGGTGCTGGTACCAAAAAAGGACACGGGTATCCTGCGGATGTGCGTGGACTTCACCTCTATGAATAAGTATTGCCCGAAGGATCACTTCCTGTTGCTGCACATCGACCAGATCATCGATTCCACCGCAGGATGCAAGCGCCTCTGCTTCCTCGATGCCTACTCAGGCTATAATCAGATTCGAATGAAGGAGGAGGATCAAGAAAAAACAGCGTTTACAACGCCCTTTGGTGTGTTCTGCTACAACACAATGCCCTTCGGGCTAAAGAACGCCGGAGCCACCTACCAGAGGTGCATGCAGGCTTGCCTCAAGGAACAACTGGGTCACAACATTCAAGTCTATGTCGACGACATAGTAATCAAGACCAAGGAGGAAGCCTCCCTAATCGACGATTTGCGTGAAACCTTCGCCAACCTCGACCGCTACCGGATCAAGCTCAATCCGGACAAATGCGCCTTCGGCGTACCATCTGGGCAACTACTTGGGTACCTAATCTCTGCGAGGGGAATCGAGGCAAACCCGAAGAAAATAAAAGCCATACTGGCCATGGAGAAGCCGAAAAACATAAGGGGCGTCCAACAGCTGGCTGGGCGAATCGCGGCCTTCAGTCGATTCATCAGTCGGATGGGTGAAAAAGCACTGCCCTTCTACCAACTCCTCCGCAAAGCTGAAAAATTCGAGTGGACCAATGAAGCGCAAGAAGCATTCGAAGACCTCAAGCGCCTACTATCCACTTCGCCAGTACTGGTGACCCCACGAGAAAGGGAACCACTGTTACTATATATCTCCGCCACCAACCAGGTGGTCAGCACAGTGCTCGTCGTCGAGTGAGCCGAGGAAAACAAGGTCCATGGGGTACAACGCCCAGTATACTACCTCAGCGAGGTCCTCACGCCAACAAAACAGTGGTACCCGCACTACCAGAAACTGGCGTACGGTGTCTTCATGACCGCCCGGCGACTGTGCCATTACTTCCAGGAACACCCAATCGTGGTGGTCAACGACGCCCCGTTGGGACATATCCTCAATAACCCCGACGCCACGGGACAAGTCGCGCTTTGGGGAATAGAATTGTCTCCACGAGACATCACATACGAAAAGCACGACGCAATCAAGTTGCAAGTCCTCCCTGACTTCCTCATGCACTGGATGGAGAACCAGCTCCCAGATAAACCAGATATGTCCTACCTCTAGACAATGCACTTCGATGGGTCCAAGCGGAAGGACAGAGCAGGCGCAGGTGTCATACTGACATCACCTCAAGGGGACAAACTGAAGTATATACTGCGAATGCAGTTCACAGCCTCTAACAACGAGGCTGAATACGAGGCCCTGTTGCACGGGATGAGGATGGCAAAAGCCTACGGTGCCAAGAGGCTCATCATATACGGCGACTCCAAGTTGGTCGTCAACCAAACAATGCATGAGTGTGATGCACTGAACAACAACATGATCGCGTACCGCGACCTCTACGACACACTCGAAGGAGACTTCGACAGTTGCGAGCTGCGGCACGTAGGTCGCGAAAGCAACGAAGAGGCGAACGCACTCGCCAACATAGGCTCTACCTGCGCCCCCATACCACCCGGGGTATTTCTCAAGCGCATATGTGAACGCTCCATCAAGGCCAAGGCCGCAGAGAAGAAAACAAGCGCAACAACGGACTCGGGGGCTACGCCGCCCAATGAGTCAATGGCACTCGACGACTTGGAGTTGAACACAGAACTCGAGGGACCAATGAGTGTCATGATGATTGAGCAATCCTGGACGCAGCCGTACATCACGTACCTCCTCAGCAAAAGGCTCCCGGATGATCCGACTGATGCACGACACATCGCGCGGTGATCCAAGGCATTCGCTGTTATCAACGGCGAACTGTATAAACGCAGCATCACAGGAGTACTCCAGCGATGCGTCTCCACGGCCGATGGAAGAGCTGTCCTCCTCGACATCCATGAGGGGACCTGCGGGCACCACACCGGCAGTCGTGCCCTCGTCGCCAAAGCTCTATGAGCCAGATTCTATTAGCCTACGGCCATGCGCGATGCTAAGGACATCGTCCAAAAATGCAACGCTTGCCAATGATTCGCGGACAAGCCGCACGCACCGGGCGCAGAACTCCGGCCAATTCCATTGGCCTAGCCCTTCGTGCAATGGGGACTCGACATGGTTGGCAAACTCCCAAGGTCCTCACGAGGAGGCTACGTCTACCTCTTGGTCGCAGTCGACAAATTCACCAAGTGGATTGAGGCCATGCCAATGACCAACCAATCAGGACATAGCGCAGTCAAGTCCTTCGAATCCATCGTCTACCGCTTCGGAGTACCGCACAGCATCATCACCGACAATGGGACGAACTTCACATCCAAGGAGTTCCAAGAATTCTATGAGAAACTGGGGATCAACATCAGCTACGCCTCGGTAGCACATCCACAGACCAAAGGTCAGGTGGAAAAAGCAAACGGGCTCGTCTGCGACGGCATCAAGAAGCGACTCCTCCGGCCACTCGAACAAGCCGTGGGTTGCTGGCCAGTCGAACTGCAATCCGTACTCTGGAGCCTACGCACAACTCCAAACAGTGCCACAGGATACATGCCATTCTTTATGGTGCACGGAGCCGAGGCAGTGCTGCCTGCCAAGGTACGGTACAAGGCGTCATATGCGTGGTAAAAGTCATCCCTCGCACTCGAAGACTCCGTCGACCTCCTTGACGAGGCACGAGAAATCGCCGCGGAAAGATCAACGATCTACCAGCAGAACCTGCAACTACCACAGTAGGAGGCTATGCCCCAGATCCTTCGTCGAAGGCGACCTGGTCCTGCGACAGAAACAGCAGGGGCATCTCAAGCTCGAGTCCCCCTGGGAAGGACCGTACGTGATTACAGAAGTAATCCCAGGTGGCGCCTATCGCCTTCAAGACTTAGAGACAGGAGTCGCATACTCCAACCCCTGGAACGTCGCACAGCTGCGACGCTTCTACCCCTAGTCGCTTTTTACTTTTTACATTGCAAATAAGGCTACTCAGCCAAGGCTACTTAGCCACACATTGTACCTCGCACTGTTTTTCGAATAAATAAAGCTAAGTGCCCCAAAACTCTGTGCTCTCTTTTATCTTTCCAATTTATCTAATCGGGGGATGCGCCACCCTATATACATCTGTTCTACGAACCAAAACGCGATATCCTGAGTAGCTGGCACATCAATCGAAACCCTTGACACAACACCAACCCAGCTGCAACGCACCTGACAGGTTGACAAGGGACTGAGATAAGATCATGGTCAGGCTAACGAAAAGGACTCGCATAGTGCAACGCACTTCATGCTAACAAAGCTCTTTATACATATCCGACAATAAATTATATACAACATTTATACGAACTTTACAACACGGGTACACTTATGTGCAGGATACAAACTAAGCTACTACTGCAGCAAGAGAACGTTGGTTTGTTCCTCAATGAAGTCGACAATCTCTTCTGTTGGGCGATCCACAGCCTGGTAGTGTGGCACCATATTCCAAGTAGACCTGCTTTGGCGTGGCGCGCCAGCCGCAGCAATGGTCAACATCTACGTCCGGCCTATGCAGTCGCACCAATGATAGAGCAACCTTGGCACCAGCCACCAAATGTTGCCTCACGCACTCGCGAACCGCGGTCAGGTCTTGAAACTTGGCAAGGAGGGCCAGCAGGCTTGACGGAGTAACATCCAGCGGAAACATCGTCCGATAAATGTTCTTCAAACAAGACCGCGACTTCTTCAGAAAGTGCAGCACTCGTGACGCGCGATCCTGCAGGGTCGCCAGCGCAATCGCACGATCATATCTACCCAGAAGTATCCACTCTCTTGAAGTTGCTCCTGGGTAAGATCATGCATACGAATGGCAATTCTATCCTTCTCATCCTGCGGATGACGCGCGCTGACAACTACACGAAGCAGCAAACAGCAGCATAAGTACAGTACACAATCGCGAGTGACTACAAGGGAAAGATAAGAGCAAGCAAAACTAACACTTGAATTGGTCGCCCAGCTGCGTCACCTTGCCAAGCAGATACTGCTCTCGGGCGGCGGCTTTTTCCGCCTTTGACTTCCATACATCTGTGTTCCTGCGGAGCACGGGCAACTCACGCTCCAGCTGCTTCACGCCGTCTCGCAGTCGCGAAAGCAGCGACAACTCATCTACCTTGGAGCGCGGCGGTGCCAAGGTATCATCAAGAGGCGGCGAGTCCTGAGTTTCCCTCAAAAGATCACTCGATGTACCCTACCACAAGCCTAGATAGAAGCAAATAAGACGACCAAATCAACACAAAGACAAAAAATTCAAGTGCATTCAAGACTAGCAAAAGTATCAGCAGATACACTCGCTAGCAGGCATGTTCTTAACAAAGGACATAAACTAGCTAACTATTACAAAAAGCTACTAAGGAGTGATTGGCTTCTTCGACTTTGATGGCTTCGGGGGCTTCATCGAGTCCGTGGCAGTGTCAGATGCCACTGACATTCTGCCAGCCCCTGATGCCGCCGCCTTTGCCGCCTTCTTGGCGCGCTGCAGCTCCTCAGAATACTTCGCGACCGTGTTTATCAGTTGCGGCCCATATTTACCACAGGCAGTCGTGAAAGGAGCGAAAACTACCTGCTGGCCGTCCGCACTAACAGGCATCGCCTTTGACACCGTGGCAGGATCAATCTCCACTCCGTGGGCCTGCACCATGGCAAGCGACATGGACGCGCCAGCAGAGCGGAGTGAGTTCTTGAAGCTAGAGGGAACACCCCCCGCAAAAGACTCCACCAGCTCGCCCATGTTCTCTATTAGCTCAGCCTTGGGCATCAGCTCCTCCCGGAGGTGACTGAGAACGCCCTTGACCTTGGAGAGTGTATCTTGAATGGCGATACTGCGGTCCTCAACTGCCGAAAGCGCACCCGCCAAAGCGTCGTCGCGACAGAGGGCCTGAGGATCGAAGCTCAAACCGCTAGCATCTGCACACAAACCAACACATGAATATCAAACATCAACGCCAACATGCAACACAACAAACAGCAAAACATCAATGATATCTGGACAAGGTACCTGAGAGGGCTTTGGTAATCGAGAAAAGCTGTTCTTCGAACAACTTCTCCCTGGATGCAATGGAAGCACGAAGATACTCTTTGCGCCTTTGCACCTCGTCACGCGCCGCGATTGCTTCATCGCGACCCTTCACAGCCTCGGCGAGAGCTTTCTCCATGGTAGCAGCGTCGCGTAGGAGGGCATTATGTTCAGCTACACAGCAAAAAGATGTGACTATCAGTCGACTATATCAAAGGAGAAGAAGAAGAAGAAGAAGAAGTGCAGGACACTCACTCTCAACCATGCGATGACGCGTCTCCAGCATCGCATGCTGGCTGCTCCGCCAAGTGTGCGGCTTCCTTCACAAGGAGCTATCGCACAACAGAGAATCAGCAAAAGCAATAGATAACATCAACTGCAACACGCAAAACAAGAAAAACTACACTTACATGATCCTCCAATGACTCCGAGGATGTCTGCTATACCATCATCTGGGCAACCATTCGATGCTCCCCTGCATGAGGAGAACTGGAAGAGTTGTGCCCGGAGTGGGCCGCCAATGGAGGTGAAGGAGCACGCTCGACCTCTTTCTTGGCCTTTGAGGTCGCGACTCCTGATTCTTTCAAAAATTGGACATCGCCAGAAGATGACGACGCCTCTTGACTGCAAGACTAAATTGACATCAAGAAAGGGCAAACCCTAGAGACGAGCCAACAAGGGTAAAATAGAGAAGAACAAGTAAACTAGAAAACTTACCAGTCAAACTTGTCAAAGTCAAAAGTGGCCTCCCCCGACTCCGACGAAGACTCCTTGGGCAATCGCATCTTCTTGCGAGAAGATGGTGCCACGATGCTCACAAGAATAGCAGGTATCGGCGCCTCCGCACCAACACATGTACCTTCCGGAGTTGAAGGAGACGACGCGTTGGAATCCTTGCTGCACGAACGCTTGCGAGTATCCGGACTACCAGACTCGGGGGCTTCCTCCTCCACATCAGAGGGGACGGTCGACTCCGACTCGTCCTCTTCCAAGGCTTCGCGAGGGATAATCCCCTCAGAAAGAGGGGGCATACAAGGTGACACCGCCCAATCCTGCATACAGACAACAAAAAGCAAGTAAGCAACAGAGAAGCAATCGACAAACTTAGCTACTGTGTAGCACAACTATACCTCGGGAGGAGGGTTAGTAGCATCAAATGGAGGAACAACTGGCTCACTAGGGAGCACATCCTTGACGGTGTACTTGGTGACCAGTCGAACCCTCTTGTCCACCTCACTCGCGGACATGCCATCGGCAGACACATGAGTGGCATCGTCAGCGCCAGCCCACTTAAACATGGGGTGGAATCTGGCCTACAGAGGCTGGACGCGACGGCGTAGCCAAGTGCGAATGAGGGCGCAGCCTCCCTCCTCTTTGCCTATGCGACTCTCGAGGTCGCAGACGCGCTCGTACAACACATCTGTCTCCGCGAACTCGCCAGGCATGACTACATTCTTCCAGGAGCGCATCCTCTTGCACGGCGTCGTGGGATCGAAGGGTGCGAGTCCGAAGTGCTCACTGTTAGCCTTCTCATCACGGATGTAGAACCATTTGTCCCTCCACCCTTGGACGGACGCCGTGAGCTTGATGTCGAAATAGGTGGCGGATGGGTCGATGTGGATCCCGCAGCCACCTACATCGTAGACTAAAGAGCCAGACGCATATTGGCGCTTCAATCTGAAGAGGCGCTTGAAGAGGCCGAAGTGCGGCTCGATTCCGAGCCAGCACTCACAGAGGGTGATGGAGCAAGAAATATGGAGGATAGAGTTCGGGGACAGCTGATGGAGCTGCAGCCCGTAGAAACAAAGGAGGCCCCTAAAAAAGGGGTGAAGAGGCAAGGAGAGACTGCGAATGATGAATGCTAAAAACATCACTCGAAAACCAGCGGGGGGAGCAGGAATTGTCTCACGCCAGGGACGCGCGCGTCGGTGACTGTGGCGGACAGTACTCGGTCTTGGCGAAGAAGACGGAGGTCAGATGATTTGATGATGGAGGGGCGCCACGCACCATTCGTGACGCGGGTGCCTGCGGCCTTCTTCTTCCCACCGGCAGCGGTGCTGGTGCCCGCAGCGGCGGAGCCGCCTTTCTTCTTTGCCGCAGCAGCGGTGGCCGCAAAATCGGCCGCAGCACCTCCTTTCTTCTTCCCCATTGCGCGGCGGCGATGCAATCGAAGGAAGTAGCTCGGAAACGAGCGGAGCTGGTCTAGTGTCGTGGAAGAAACGAGCGCAGAGAAAGCAGAGGAGTTTACCGTCGCAGCACCGCTACTTAACCCCTGGAAGACGCAATCCAACGGCTCAGAAAAACCCTACTGGACGCGTGGCAAACATCATGATGGACACGTGGAGGAGTGGAAGCGCGAACCATCCCTCCACTACTCCCATTACGCACAGAAATCGAGGAGGCGCAGTTAAAATAAAAGATTACGCATGCCCAGTCAAATCAAAGTCAGAAAGTGGGACCCACTACTCGTCACGTCCCATCAAACCCACTCACGCGGGGAACTGAGGTCATGAAATCGTCAGCACTGACATCATCAAAGATACGCAGCAGAAGACTTCGACTAATTTAGTCCTTGCTCGAGTCTTCGACTCCACCAAGCACTGGGGGGCTACTCCCATAGGGAGCACTGGTCGCGCACCCTATGATTTTTCTTTTCTTTTTACAGGAACATGTACAATCACAGGCAAACCCAACCACTTGAAATACGATTCGACTGTGGACATGGGTTACTCCCATAGGGAGCGCCGGAAACAAATTCCACTGAAACAAGCAAATGTAAGACGGCGTGATGACAAAGTTCTTTAGTCCCTGCCTGAGTCTTCGACTAAACCAGGCACTCAGGGGCTACTCCCATAGGGAGCGCTGGTCGTGCACCCTATGATTATTTGTACTAAGTACTGTGTGTTGATAACATCCACACTCGAAGTTTATGGCGACATCGCCTCATTTCCCTACAAAGAGACTGTGTCTCCTGGGTCACCCGAATCGTCTCCGCGATGATAAAATTCGGATGTCGCGCTTACAGCGTGAAGGTAAGACCCGAATAAGGCCTGGCAACACATTAGCTGTGCACTACCAGAAATGTATCCATGCTTACAGGTACGATGAATATGCCTTGACGGACGCGTCGAGTGCTCACACCCATATAACTGGAATTCGACTCCTGTACGACCTCCGCGGCTTGAGTCGAATTACACCAACACTTTTCCGGATTCGAGTCCGGGGACTCGAGTTTGAGTAGATTGCGTTGTTTCACCCTAAGGTGGTTAACTGATATCGATACTTCGGTTATATCAGGCACGCACATCAACAATCCCTATGACACAAACAAAGCAGTCGAAAATATACTCATTCATGCACTCGAAAGACTTCAAGAAGTCCCCAGTCGAATCTGCGATTCCACTGGACACTCAGGGGCTACTGACATGGGTATACCCTACAGGTACTCGAGCTTGGTATATACGGTCTAAATACGTAAAGGCCCACGGTGTCGCCAAGGCCCAAATGAAGGACTCGAGTAACCTACGGACTCTCGATTGCTTGAAGAACAAGAAGAAGCTAAAGATAGAAAGTTTGAAGGGGAAAACCCTAACTTGTAACCGACTCGACCTGCTACCCGAGACCTAGCCTACCTATATAAAGGCTAGGAGGGGGCGGCGAGGAGGACACATGCAATCCTAGTTTCCACAACCCTCGCCAGATTGCATCTGCGCACCACTGTAATCTTTGATTCCTTCGATAATTCCGCGAGCAAACAAGCAGGAGTAGGGACCTCTATGAGGCCTGAACCTGGGTAAATCTTTGTCCCCTGTGTGCTTGTTTACTAGCCGATAGATGTCTCCAGCGCTCCCTCCTTCTCCAAAACCCAAGTCCATAACAATGGGCATTGATGAGTTAAACCCTCGTCAAGTACCATACTTTCAACATTTGGAAGCCTTTCAAACTTTTCAAATCTTATCTTTCAGTTTTGTGTCGACTCACCATTTATTATTTGAGCACCTTCTCGAGAGCATAGCTATCATTCTTAGTATAATGTGCTTGTCCCAAAACACGGTTAATTGTGACATAACTTTGACGCTTATATCTTTGATATTTTTACTTCTAGTCTTCACTTAAACTTCAGAGGTGCCTTGGCATTTATGTTTTGCCCCCAAAAAGAAAGGCAAGCGAGATACCACTTTATCGTATCTTCTTATGAGCATTACAATCCTGCATATGCTTATGTGTCATGTTGCTTATTATTATTGGTTTGGAATCTCTTCATAGCTTGCATGACTATTGGGTAAACTTGTTTGCATACTCTTTATTATGAATTGCCTAAGTATTTGATCATATGCTGAGAATATATACATCTTATGAAGCAAATGTGTTCGTGAAAGTTTCTTTTATCGCACTCAGTTTTCAACTGAATTGCTTGAGGACAAGAAATAAGCTAAGCTCGAGGGGAGTTGATACGTCCAAAACATATCTACTTTCCCGAACACTTTTGCTATTGTTTCTTCTCTAATTTGTGTGATTTGGATATAACTAATGCGGACTAACGCTGTTTTCAGCAGAATTGCTTTGGTGTCTCGTTTTGTGCAGGAAATCAACTTTCAGGAAAAATCCCGGAAAATATCGCAAGACTCCTATTTGACTAGAAGACTCATGGAGCCAGAAGATGAGACTGAGGGGGGCCACGAGGGGCCCACACCACCTGGTGGCCCGGGTTAGGCTAGGCCGCGCGAGGGGGTGGTGTGGCCGCCTCGATCTCCGCCTCGACCTATCCTTTCGCCTATATAAGCCCTCTGACCTAAAAATAGAGGAGGGTTCAAAGTTTTTCCAGATAGAGTTCCGCTGCGCCACCACCATCAGAAACCGCGATTCGGAACCAGAAACTCTGTTTTGGCACCCGACCGGGATGAGGAATTGGAGGAGATCATCACCATCATCATCACCAACGCTTCTCCATCAACCATCCATGAATCCCCCATCCATGAGTGAGTAATCCCCCATAGTAGGCTATGGGGATGGTAGAGATTGGTTGAGATCATTCATGTAATTGCATCAGATTGTTAGGGCATGGTGCCTAGTATCTATTATTAGTGCTTTTTGACATTGTTGCAACTTGTTATGCTTAATACTTGTCACTAGGGCCCGAGTGCCATGATTTTAGATCTGAACATGTTATTGATTCATGATGATAGTATTGTTTATGATCTTACCTACAAGTTGTATTCACATATTATTGTCCAGAAC
Source organism: Avena insularis (assembly GCA_023614405.1). NCBI lineage: Eukaryota > Viridiplantae > Streptophyta > Magnoliopsida > Poales > Poaceae > Avena > Avena insularis. The sequence goes on along the minus strand of CM042694.1, from coordinate 158,358,348 downwards.
CCGAGGCCCCGAAGTGACAGAAATCGGGATAACTGGAGGGGATGGCTATTGTGAGGATCACGTGTGTTCATGGAGTGTTAATGCTTTGCTCTGGTGCTCTATTAAAAGGAGCACCTTAATTCCTAGTAGATTCCCTTGAGGCCCCGCTGCAACGGGCTGGCAGGACAAAAGATGGTGTGAAAGTTCTCATTGCGAGCACGTATGACTATATATGGAACACATGCCTATGATTATTTAGTACTTGGATGCTTTATCTTATTTATCTGCAAATTCCCTATGTCTTGATTATTACATGAATTGTCTTGTCCATGTAACGCATGTCCATCCATCCCTATGCCTACTACACTTTAATCCTACTATTTACTACAATTGTTACTATTGTCTTTACTTTTACTACTGTTATCACTTTGCTATTGCTACTACAAAACTATTGCTACTGATAACCTACTGCAAGCAAGATTGTTTCCAGGTGCAGCTGAATTGACAACTCAGTTGTTAAGGCTTATAAATATTCTTAGGCTCCCCTTGTATCGAATCAATAAATTAGGTTTTATTTCCCTCGAAGACTGTTGCGATCCCCTATACTTGTGGGTCATCACCCGTCAACTGCGATCTATAACTCTACAACAACAGAGATTCGCCTCCTCTTCACTGCCTTCGACTTCACCGTCCACACGACGGCCACTCGCCCGACTTTTGAGTCCGTGGGCGAAGGGATCGGCCTTGCGATTGGGAGATTACATTTCCAAGTTGGTCAAATGGGCACACTTCGCCTCCCTGACCAGCCAGCGGTTCCCGCGATTGCTCCATCATCGTGTTTTCCACCGCCGATCGACACCCTGAGCAAACTTGACGCCCCGACAGCAGTCGGGAATGCGATCAGCAACAATAGTCGCGGATCCGATCTTGGCGATCTAGCCACTTAAGATGGAGCCTACGGCTCTGGATCTGAAAGCTGCGGAAGCAACAGCTTCCCGAAGCATTACATGTGCGTTGTTGTCAACACAGGTGAGAACAGCACTCGAGATAACACCGCTACCGGCAGTGGCATCCCAGTCGGGAACGGTGGTCCCGCCAATGGCACACCCACCAATAATGGGACGGAAGGGGACCCGCATCTCATAGCGAATGAGTGCACCAAGGAGTGCGTGCTGATCAAGCTCAATGACAACGAGTGGGCCCGCTATCGAGAAGCCATGCGGGGTAATCCTATGCCCCCAAACTCATCACAAGACATGCTGATGGGTTACCATTGGCTGCTCAAGGAAGAATGCAAGCGCCAACAACAAGTAATCGTGCAGCTCGATGCGCGTAGAAAGGCGGAGGATGAGTCGAGCCTTTGGCGAGCTCAACTCTCTTCCATGTGAGGATCCTCCTCTAAGGGCAATGACCACGTGGCCACCAAGAGGCGCTCTCGACTGGCTCACCTCACCGTCAAAGAGCATGAAGAGGCCGTGCGAGTCCTCGACTTCTCATCCATGACGGTGGATACACGAGGCAATGTGCTCCCAAAGACACCGCAAGCAGCGGTGACAGCGGCCACCATGTACCTACTCAACAACCAGCCACCGATTGGGGATCCACGGGCCGCCATGCTCCGATCTACGATCGCGGGCCTGGGGCTAGTCGAAGCTTCCCTCATCAAGGATCCAACACCGGAGCCAAACAAAAATAAGGCTCTGGCAAGACGCTACTCCTCACCTTCTTCCAGCAACGACAGCCACGACATGTCGCGACGGCGTCATTCATGACGACACGACCATGACTACGACGCGCGTGATGAAATCACACAGCGAAAGGTCGACAGGATGTGCGCGAGGCACGCCCGTTCGACTGATTCGAAAGATGATGGGATAGAGCTCTGTGGCGCCAGCTGCTTCAGCTGAGCCATCAGGCAGAAGCGAATGCCTAAGGGGTTTAAACTCCCATCCGAGAACCCGAAATTCGACGGCCTACAGGACCGGAAGATCTGGCTGGAGGATCACATCTCCTCCGTTAGACTACATGCCAGAACCACAAGCATGGCGATGCAATGCCTCCAGCTGTAGCTGCAAGTTGCCGCCCGTGCGTGGCTCAACAATCTCCCGTGCGGATCCATTCGCAATTATAGCTTCATGCGAAACTTCAAGGGCACTTACAAGAGGCCCTAATCAATCGAAGAATTGTGCGGCTGCTACCAGAAGACGGGCGAGCCGCTACGCTCGTATATCCAAAGGTGGTCCATCATAAAAAACTCGGCAGAGGACATCTCTAAGGATCGCGCAATCGACGCGTTCAATAATGACGTACACCGAAGAGAGCTCGGGGAGGAGCTGGGCCGCTCGAAGCCCAAGACAATCGACCACTTGATGGAGATCGCGAATAGATGGGCCGATGGAGAGGACTCGGTGAAAAACCATGTCCACTCCGATGATGATGACGACCTCGGCCGCAGACGCGATCGTCGAGGAATGTGTCGGGGGGATGACTCCCGGATACCCCAACCAGACAAGAACTATGGCAAGTGGTTCGCGTTCGGCTGGCAAGGCGCAGCCAGACACAGACACTTCATACCGGCTACCATCCAGTAGCCGGAACTAGGAGGAGCGGCAAGATTCAAGACTGGCTACACTAGTGTAGCCGGATGCAATCAAGAGGACAGGGCGACATGTTTCACAGTGCATGGTACGCCCTGGCACAGCGACAAGTCCCTCCACTACGCGGCCATACCGAAGACTTTGCTGGGTGACGCGGGCACAGTGGCCAGGTGCTGACGACAGGCTCACACGGCGTTCGCTGTACCCACGACGACCCACATGACATGTACCTCAATTGGACATACCATACCAGATACTGTAGATGACCAGCCGGCTGGGACCTTCCTGTGGGATCCGCTAGCCGGCATGGCCAGTTAGACCGTTGCCCCTCTACCTATATAAGGAGGGGCAAGGCTCTCGTAGCAAGGGTTGGACTCTGAGCATTTAAGAAGGTAGCTAGGAGATACAGCTCAAGGCACGATTGTAGCCCGTATACCACTCATAGTCAGATCAGCAGGAGTAGGAGTTTTACCTCCTCACGAGGGCTCTGAACCTAGGTACTTCTTGTGTCTCGCTACACTAGCTCCTACCCAATCCCGCCTGCGGACGCTGTCGAGAGCTTCCCTGTTAGTCCCCACACCTCTATCTAACCTTTTCAGGTACTGCCGTTCCCAATACAACGACAGTTGGCGCCCACCGTGGGGCTTGATGGCTTCGACCAGAGTCACGTTCCGCACGGGACCCCGCACTTCAGTCGGTGAGCACGTGGCCTCCGTCCTAGTGCTTAAGCTTGGCAAGTTCGACTGCGTCATCAACAACGCATCGTGTTTCACCGGATCCACCTTTTCGGCAAACGGCTCCATCCTGCTTTTCGGCAACCTTCCCGTCTACGTTGCCACCGTGCCGGAGCGTTTCCCTAGGGAGATCGTCTCTGTCCCGAAATCGCTGCTCCCCAGTAGCAGCATCTCCGTCACTTCCCGTGTTGTCGAGGTCATGATGGCCGGTTCCAGCTCCCAGCCTCGCCTCCTTCGGGAGCAGGGCGTGGACGAGATCAGAACATCCGCCCCGCCACAGTCAAAGAACCCGGTGGAAAAAGCCATTGACCGGCTCCTCATGATGGTTAACCTTGGGACAACATGGAGGAGGCGGAGGCGAACTTCGCCATGGAGAGGTAGCTCCTCCCACAGGAGGCCATCGAGCTGGCCGCCGCCAAGAAGAAAGTCGACATCACCATGCGCGAGTACGACCGCGCCCTCAGCCACACTCTGGCTACCGTGGAGCCAAGTCGGCGGACAGGTGCGACACCGAGGCGGCAAGCTAGGCGAAAGGATGGAGAGGGACGGTGAGCCAGATCCGCCGCTTGTTCTTGTCCGGCCCACCTACAGAACGCCCATCAAGAACTTGCGTGCGGCACGAGCCATGGCAGACGAGCTTCCCAACATGGAGGGCGAGGAGCAAGACCGGCAGCACGCCCGGGTACAGGAGCTCCACCGGATCGCGGATGAGCAGGCTGATGCCATCCGACAGATGCACAAGGACCCTAGCTGCTCCAGGGGAAGCAATCCGCCTGACAACAGCAAGGGCGCACCCCGCGAGACCCATCATGCGTCCTCTCCTCCGGCCAGATCCCGTAGCCGGCGCTGTAACTCTGGCAATAGGGGCCCGCCAAGTCAGGAGCAGATGGTGATAGCAACCCACCACCACCCCTCCACCAACCGGAGCGCCACGACCTGCCGGTTCCCGTCTCTCGGGCCAGGTAGGAGCGCCCAACCTAGACCGTTCGGATGCCCGTGACCGCCTCGAGTCCTAGCTCAAGCGCGCATCACGGAAGAGGAAGATTCCATCGGGCAGATTTGTTTCGGACCTGATCCGAATGAACTCGGACAAGTTTACCATGCCAGGATACCCCCAATGGCACGACAAGAGCATGAAGCCGAGGATCGGGCGATCGCTATGCTACGCGGTCGGCATTGCCCATGGGAACAAGCGCATAGCGGTGCGCTATGTCCCCCTCATGCTAACGCGTCGGCGAGGACATGGCTCAATAGCCTCGCGCCCAACAGCATCAACGCCTGGCCAGATTTCGAGAAGGTGTTCATCCGCAACTTCAACAACATGTACAAGCGTCCAGGACGCCCGCGCGACCTGGCCTTGTGCATCCAGGGCGACTGCGAGTCGGACCGCGAGTACCTTGCCAGGTGGACCGAGCTGCACAACACCTGCGAGAGCCAGGCGATTGGGTTCTTCATTGAAGGATGCCGATAGGGCACCATGCTTCGCCACCAGCTACTGTGTGATGAGCCGAAAACCATGGCGGAGCTCATGATGGTTGTGGACCAGTACGCCACGGCTGACGCCGCAATGAAGAAACCTCTACGGGTGAATGTTGACGGGCAACCGACTCCCTCGAAGCCGGTTCGCAGCCGGCCAACTAACCCAGGCGGTGAAGCCGGATCCTCCAGGCGGCATGGCAACGACAACCGGTTCCACGGGGACCTCCAAGCCGGACAGTAGAAGCCTCGCTACCACGCGCGGCAGGTCAATGCTGTGGAGGGCGCTCCCAACGCAATGGCTGGCGACGCAAGGAGGCAGAAGCCACGGCTCACCTTCGACCGAATGTTCGATGGCCCGTGCAAGTGGCATAGCGGACCCTTCAAGCCGACCACGCACACCACCCAGAACTGCAGCTAGACCCGCCAGATGAAGGACCAAGCCAACCAACCCCGTCTACCCCCGCCCCCTCCTGGCGGACCACCACCGCTGGCTAGGGGTGCCAGCAACAACGGTAACAACGGCAATGGAGGCAACAACAACAACATCTAGCCTCAGTCGCACGCCACCTACCACATCTTCGAGACCGAGCTAGACGATAAGCACAACCGCAGACGGCACTCCAAGGAGGTCAACGCCATCGTCTCCAGTCCCCCAGTACCTGAACTGGTCGGAGACCCCCATCACCTGGAGCCGGGAGGATCAGCCAGATCAGCTTCCGAATCCCGGGGGCTACATGATGGTGCTCAACCCCCTCATCGTCTCCAATGAGCGCACCTGCCGCTTCTCGCGCGTCCTCATTGACGGGGGCAGCAGCCTCAACCTGCTCTATCGGTCGTCCCTGGAGAAGCTTGGCATCTGCGAGTGCGACCTGCGCCTGATTACCATGACATTCCACGGCGTACTGCCAGGGCCGGCTTGCACCCCGCTGGGTTAAATCTAGCTGGACGTCATCTTCGGCACCGAGGAGAACTTCCGGCGCGAGCCGGTATGGTTCGAGGTGATGAACCTGGCAAGCTCCTACCACGCTATCCTCGGGTGCCCCACCCTCGCCAAGTTCATGGCCGTCCCCCACTACACGTACCTCAATACGAAAATGCCGGGGCCAAACAGCGTGATCACTGTCGCCGACTGCTTTAGGTGGTTGATGGAGTGCGTGTTAGCTAGCTCCAAGCTGGCTGAAGCCCTCATCATAGCCAAAGAGAAGCGCGAGATTATGCGCAATGTGGCCGTGTCCCAGCAAGAGATGCCGGCTAGCAGGAAGCCGGTTGGTGACGCGGCTTTCCAGCCGGCCAAGGAGACGAAGAGGATCCTGCTTGACCCCACCGACCCGACAAAGTTCGTCACCATTGGTGCCAACTTAAACAACAAATAGGAAGGCGCGCTCATCGAATTCTTCTGTGAGAATCGGGACATCTTTGCATGGTCACCCAAGGACATGCCAGGTGTGCCGAGGGAGTTCGTCGAGCACTCACTTCACATGCGGCCGGATGCCAAGCCGGTCAAGCAGCCCCTATGCCGGTTGACAGAAGAGAAGAGGAACATCATTGGTGACGAGATCACCCAGCTCCTTGCAGCCGGGTTCATCATGGAAGTGTACCACCTGGACTAGCTGGCCAACCCAGTCCTGGTGCTGAAGAAAAACAAGACTTGGCGTATGTGTATTGACTACACCAGCCTGAACAAGGCATGCCCGAAAGACCCCTTCGCTTTGCCCCGTATCGATCAGGTTATCGATTCCACGGCTGGCTGCGACTTGTTGTCCTTCTTGGATTGCTATTCCGGCTACAATCAGATCTGGATAAACCCAGCTGATCAGATAAAGACGTCATTTATCACGCCATTTGGGGCTTTCTACTATGTAACCATGCCTTTCAGTCTGAAGAATGCAGGCGCTACCTATCAGCGTTGTATGCAGAAATGCTTACACTCGTAGATCGGCCGAAACGTGCATGCCTACGTGGACGACGTCATCATCAATACAAAGGAAAAGCGCACACTCCTCGAGGACTTGGGGGAAACATTCGGCAATCTCCGCTGATACCAGATGAAGCTGAACCCAGAGAAGTGTGTCTTCAGCATCCCATCCAGCCAGCTACTCGGTTTTCTCATTTCACAACGAGGAATCAAAGCAAACCTAGAGAAGATCGCGACTATCGAAAGAATGCAGCCGCCCAAGAGCTTGCTTGGAGTCCAGAAGTTCACCGGATGCTTGGCCTCCCTCAGTCATTTCGTCAGCCGGCTGGGGGAGAAGGCACTTCCACTGTACCAACTAATGAAGAAGACAGACAAGTTCTCCTGGACCTTGCAAGACAACGCTGCCTTTCATGGCCTCAAGTGCATGCTATCCACAGCGTCGGTTCTAGCCACGTTGGCTAGCAAGGAGCCGATGTTGCTCTATATAGCAGCCATCAGCTGGGTCGTCAGCATAGTCCTAGTAGTGGAGCGCCCCGAGGAAGGCAAGGCTCAGCCGGTTCAGAGACCCGTCTACTACCTTAGCGAGGTTCTCTCCCTCTCCAAGAAGAACTACCCCCACTACCAGAAGATGTGCTACGGCGTGTACCTGGCGTGCAAGAAGCTCAAGCACTACTTCCAGGAGCATCCGATTAAGGTGGTGTGCACCGCACCCCTTTCCGAGATCATCGGCAACAAGGATGCCACCGGCCGAGTCACCAAGTGGGGCATCGAGCTCGCCGCCTACTCCATCCAGTACGAGCCGAGGCTCACGATCAAGTCATAGGCCCTAGCATACTTCCTCGTCGACTGGGCCGAAACCCAGTACCTCCTGCCGGTTCCCGAGTCAGACCACTGGAAGATGAACTTCGACGGCTCGAAGATGCTCAGGGGCTTGGGAGCCGGCATTATCCTCACCTCGCCCAAGGGAGACCGGCTGGAGTACGTTCTCCAAATCCACTTCAAGGCCTCCAACAACATCGCCAAATACGAGGCACTGGTGCATGGCCTCCGCCTAGCCAGGGAGATCGGCATTAACCAGATCCTTTGCTTCGGTGATTCGGATCTGGTGGTGCAGCAGGTATTCGGAGAATGGGATGCCCGTGACGCAAACATGGCCCTCTACCGATTCCACGTGCAGAAGCTCAGCGCCTGCTTCAACGGATGTGAGTTCCATCATGCCCCTCGCGTGAACAACAAGGCAGCTGATTTGCTCGCCCGAATCGGATCCACCAGGCAGGCGATCCCGCCAGGGTCTCCTTGGAGCATCTGCGCAAGCCCTCCATCAACCCATCTCCCAAGTCGGATTCCATCATCTAGGCAAGAAGCGCGCCGACTAATGGCCTAGCAGATGCGGAACCTGCAGAACCCGCAAAGAAAAAGGCTCGCACTAACTCCGGCGCGTCCGCACCCCCGGCTCGCATGACCCGGGAGCTGCTAGCACGTCAAGTGGCTCGTGGGCTACCGTCCCGGGTACCTCACCTGGATGGCCCCCTGACATTCCTCGGCTGGAGAACATGAGTGTCCTCACCATCCGGGAGATACCATCCTGGGCACAGCCCTTCATGAACTACATCGTCAATGGAGAGTTGCCGGATGACAAGGTGGAGGCTAGGCAAATCCGGCGACACGCGCACACATACACCATCATCAACAAAGAGTTGTACAAGCACAGCGTATCTGGTATCTTCCAGCGGTGTGTCGACATGGAAACGGGCTGCCGGCTACTCAAGGACATCCACCAGGGCAAGTACGGACACCACGCTTCATCTCGGGCGATAGTCGCTAAGGCGTTCCGCCATGGTTTCTATTGGCCAACCGCCCTCAAGGATGCCGAGCAGCTAGTCCGCGCGTGCAACGGATGCCAGCGCTTCGGGCAGCTCAGACACATGCTGGCTACGGTACTCAAGACCATACCGATTACCTGGCCCTTCGCCGTCTGGGGGCTCGACATGGTCGGTCCCTTCAAGCGAGCGCGTGCAGGCATGACCCACCTGCTGGTGGCGGTGGACAAGTTCACAAAGTAGATAGAGGCCAAGCCTATCCGGAAGCTGGACGGGGCGACAGTCGTCACCTTCTTCACTGACATCATCAACCGGTTCGGCTACCCTAATAGCATCATCACGGATAATGGCACGAACTTCGCCAAGGGGGCCTTCGCCCGGTTCTGCAGCAATAAGGGCATCCGGCTGGACCTCGCATCCGTTGCGCACCCGTAGTCCAATGGGCAAGTCAAAAGGGAAAACGGCCTAGTGCTAGCCGGCATCAAGCCACGCCTCATCGATCCCTTGGAGCGATCGCCCGGGTGCTGGATCGAAGAACTTCTGGTTGTGCTGTGGAGCCTCCGCACCATGCCGAATAGGTCTACCGGCTTCACCCTGTTCTTCCTCGTCTACAGCTTGGAGATCATCCTCTCCATGGACATCGAGTTCGACTCACCGCGCAAGCTCCTCTACGACAAAAAGGCCAATCAGGAGGCACGGGAGGACGGTGTGGATCTCCTCGAGGAAGCCCGCAAGCTGGCACTGTCCAGATCGGCATTATTCCAGTGGCGCCTACGCCACTACCATTTGAGCTGGATCTGCCCCATGGCATTCCACGAGGGCGATCTGGTTCTCCGGCTGGTGTAGGACACGAATGGCATGCATAAGCTATCGCCGCCTTGGGAGAGCCCCTTCATCATCAGCCGGACGTTGCACAACAATTCCTACTACCTCATCGACGACAGTAGCCGCACAGGAACAAGATGGACAAGTCGGATGAGGAGACGGAACGCCCCTGGAACGCAGCACTGCTCCGTCCATTTTACACCTAGTTAGCTGGCAGTGTATGTATCCCGTGAACTCTATGAATGAAAGATGCAAAACCCTGAGAGATACTCGGGGGCTCCTTGCCAGAAATTTGCATGTGTTATTTTTCTGGTTCAGTTTTCCAACTCAACCCCTACCGAGGCCTGCTTGGCTCGACCGCTAAATCAGAACCGACCGAGTAGTGTGTGATGATGTTAGAGGCCCACTCTTCGTCTCAGCTATAGACCGCAACTCGGCTGTCCGGCTAGCAAGAGCAAAAGCCCGAGGAATCCCACATTAAAAACGGTGAAGGAGGCGACAGATTGGGCGTTCTGGCCTCGCGCCTAGTTTGAGATTATCCGGCTACTGAGCCTCTAGTACCGTGCGCAATGTATTGTCAGCTCCCTTCAATTCCGGCTGCAGACCGCAACCTGGCTGCCCGGCAAGGACGCAGCGTAAACAACAGAGCGCACGAGAAAGCGACTAAGTGTCCAGAGAAGCGCAAGCCAGTTTTTCAAAAAAATCGAAGATATTTTCTAGCTTAAAAGCAGTACCTTAACCGGCTAACATATTGACAATGAATCTATATGTATTTTTGTACGACTACATCGAGTCGGTCGTCAAAAGGAAAGAAGATTCGAAGTCCTTGCTGTCATCAAGCGCTCATAATCTCGGGGGCTACACCCACTTGGTGCGCTCGCGCGCCCCCGGTGGAATCATGTAGTTTCAACCCGCTAAAGGAGTTTAGCCAGATATTTGGAGCCAGGTGAGGGCAAGGGCAGGAAAAGGAGGAAGACTCGAAGCACCTGGCTTTGCCAGCTACTCCGAATCTCAGGGATGCACCTAGTGGGTGCGCTGGCACGCCCCCATTGCCGGTTGTTGTATTCGGCTGGTCCGAGCAAGGTCAGGTTAACCGGCAAGAGGTGTCTAGCCGGAAGAAGCTAAGAACTTGAAGGAAAGAAAAGAGGAAGATTCGAAGCACCTGGCTTCGCCAGCTACTCCGAATCTCGAGGGCTACACCTAGTGGGTGCGCTGTCACGCCCCCACTGGAGGTGAAGTTCCCCCGGCTAAAGGTGTTCAGCCGGGCGAAGATAGCCAAATAAGTGTAACTGGCAAAGGATAAAAACTTCGAAGCACGAAAGATCACAAGGAAAATAGAAGCAAGCAAACAACATGATTAAACAAAAGGGAGTCGGAGCCTCGTAGGTTCAACCGGCATCACAGATAGCCGGCGCAGACAACAAAGTTCAACAAAACAAGTTTTACCAATTCACCTGGCATCCTAGGGATCAAGTCTAGAGGGCAGAGCCCTTGCCATGAGGCTGATTCTAGCCAGAGGCGGCTTCACGAGGCAGAGGAGGCGCACTGGCAGATCCGGATCCGACGTCCCCCACCCGTCGGCTGCGATGATGCTTCGGCCTCCGTATCTGGTGTCCCAGCAGACTCCGAGTCGGTGATGACCTCATCAACATCAGCGTAGCCAGCGATCTTGATGGCAGAGGCGCGGATCTCAGGATGGGCTTGGCGAATGGCGGCAAGGTCAACACTGGCGCGGAAGCCTCTATCGATCTTCTCGACACGGGTATCCTTGTACCAGGAAAGCATCAAGGCCAAAGCCATCTCCGCCCTGGCTCACGCAGCGAGATCCTCAGCCGGTCGATGGCAGCCAACAGCTCCACCACCTTGGCCGCTAGCTGGGCAATCGTCTCCGGCACTATTGGATCCGGCCACAGGAAATCGAAGACCACGTGAGCTGCCTTGTGCAGCTCAGCGGCCTCCTCACCGAGAAGGGAAACCAGCTCCTGGGAGGTGGGCTGCTCCCCCGACCAGTTCTCCTGCAGCCGGTTGTACGCCAGCAGGTCTACACCGGGATAAAATGCTGCCAGAAAAAGGAAAGTCAGGTCTAGCTACCGGATCCAGACAGGAAAAACTAGTCAGAAAATACTTACCCTTGGCGGTGCGTCCGATATGCATCAACTCCTCGAGCAGGGCCTTCTCCCGGTCCGCCAGCGTTTGATCTCCTTCTCCTGGTCCTTATTCTGGGTGTCGAGGAGATCAAAGGCCTCGGCCTGGCTGGCGAGGGTAGATTTGCGCTCCTTGAGGGTGGCCTCCAGCGCATCCGTCTTGGAGTGCCACTCCTTATTCTGCATCCGGAGAGTGGAGTTCGACTTGGCTAGCCGGTCGTTCGCCTTGTTCAGGCGATCGATCTCCCGCTGGGCGCACACCATGATGGCTGCAGGAAACCGGCTATCAGAAAAGAAAAAAAAGTAACCAGCTACAAAAACCGGGTGAAGGAACTTACTCTGGGAGGTACCATTGGCGGCGGCCAACTTCTGCTCCAACGACCGGCTGATCTCGGCCACGGCTTCCAGTAGCCAGATCTCCTTCACCGCCAGCTCGATGGTGGTGGCCAAGTCCGCCAGCGAGGCAGCATGAGAGGCATCATCGTCAACAGCGTTGACGGTAAGCGATTCCTTCGCCTCCAGGACCATCGTCTGCCACTCCTCCCCTGGCTCGCCGTCGGAGTTGTCGTCCGCGACGACCACTAGCTCCTTGCCGGCTGAGACCCTCCTCGTCCCCGCATGGGAACTACCTCCACTTTGTAGGGTCGTTGTGGCCGTCAGAAACCGGCTGCACCACCGTCGGCGGGCGCCCCTCATCTGCCGAGTCAGGCGAGGCGGGCGGTGCCCTAGACGAAGGAGTGGGGGCGGTAGCAGCAGCAGAAGGCGGCACGGTATCTCGTGCGCAGGGTGGCGAGCCAGTCGGCGCCTGTGCTAGAATGGCGGTGCCGAAGGAGATGAGCGAGCTAAAAAGCAAAAGACAAGAAAAAGGAGCAAGTGAGAAAAACCAAAAGACCAACAGAGTTGTGCAAGAGGAAAAAAGGGAGCAAGAAACACAAAGCGAGAACAGAAGCTACTCACCCTTGCACCACTGGAGGCCGCGCCTTCTTGTGGCCTAGCCAACTGAGGGGGAGGGCACCAGTCCGACTCCTCTTGGGGGTCGGCTCCTCCATGGTGGGCCGGCTGGACCCGCTCCCTCCGGCGCCCGACCGGCTGGAGCCACTCCCCCGGCGCCCGACCGGCTAGAGTCGCCATCTGTCGCGCGGCGCCGAGCCGGTTCGGGAGCCAGTGCAGCCTCCTCCTCCTCGTCGACCTACACGTGCAGGTCGTGGGCCGGCTCGTCGTTCCGGTTAGGGAAGACGTCGGTGTCCTTGTCTGACTCCTCGCTAGACCGGCATGCGCGCGGCTCGGGAAGGTCAGGCGTGAAGACCTGGAGGGGCATAGCGCCCTCCTCCCGGATGATGCAGGGGAAGTTCTGCCAAAAGAAAGAAAGACAAGAAATCAGCCGGATAACAAAGGCGGACCAAAAACAGAAAGAACCGACTGGCAAGAAAGCTTACCTAGGGCGCGCGTTTGTCGCAGCTATAGGGGGCCAGCCTGAACTGCCAGTTCTCTGGCAGCCTCTCCTTGGTGATTGTCCACACCCACTCCTTAAGGTTGTGGTAGTGGGGATCATGGCGGGACAGTCGGGTGGGGTCCAGCCGGCCGGAGTAGTAGCACATCTTGTGTGCGTGCTGCTGTAGCGGCATCATCAGCCGGGACATCCAGCTGAGTGTGATGTCCAGGCCGGTCAAGAGGGCGGCGACGATGGAGCGCATCCGCTGCAGCATCGCGTCTGACTCCGCCTTCTCCTCGTGGATCTTCAGGTCCCAGTTCTGCCGGCTAGATTCCACGTCCTAGAAAGCCGGTAGGTTGATCCGGTTGACCTCGGTGACGTTGCTGACATAGAAGTACGACTGCTGCCACAGTCAGAATGTGTCCTGCAGCCAGAACTTTGGGTAGCCGGTTTGGGAGCGGGAGTGGATGGAGGCGCCGCCGCATGGCACCAGATGCCCCTGCGTGAACTACACCTACGGCCGCACGCAAAATAGCCGGCAGAAGAGCCCAAGATCCGACTAGATTCCGAGATAGCTCTCACAAAAGGCCGCGAAGTGCACGAGCGTGCCTATCACATTGGCGCCGAGGTGGTGGAGTCAGAGGTCTAAGAAGGCGAGCAAGGTGAGGAAGAAGGGATGCACGGGCAGCACGAAACCGCAGGCGAGATGCGAGAGGAAGATGACCCGCTCCCTCTCTGCCGGGTGCAGCGACTCCTCCTCTAGCGGCGCCAGCCGCACCTTCACCTCCGACTCCGGTGGCAGGATACGGGTGGCGTGGTACTTGGTGATGTGCTCCTCGGTGACGGAGGAGCCGCACCGCGCACCATGCTCGGAAGCCATCACGATCTCGTCCGCCGTGGCGTTGGGAGCCAAGTGGCGGTGGACCATGTCTCCGGTGACGCTAAACGAGCGGCACGGGTAAGTCCGACGGCGGGTGCTCGCGAGACAGTGGAGAAGCAGCAAGGGTGCAAGGAGAAGAATGGGGAGGCAGTGAGCGGAAGTGGGAAACGCCTCCCCTAGGCGGCCTTTTAAGGACTAGGGAGGGCAACCGTCTATGGCACCACACGGTGCTCACCGGGCGGCTCCCCACCCCCACTACCACCCGAGATCCCATGTGCAGGCGCCGAGTGCGCAGAAGATCCAGGGTCGGGAACCGAAGCGCCAGACAATAGTTCCCGAGGTGACGTGCAATGTGATGTTATGCTGCGTGCTGCCGTATAATGATGGCGCGTGGGCATGTGGCCGGCGTCAGCACTGACGTCACGGGTAGCACAACCGTCAGATGTAGCCGGACACAGATTTGAAATTCAAGAGGGAGCACGTGCACATTTCACCTAAGGGTGAAATCTACATGTGCTTGGGGGCTAGTGTCGGGGGGATGACTCCTGGATATCCCAACGAGACCAGAACTATGATAGGCGGTTCATGTCCGGCTGGCAGGGCGTAGCCAGACATGGACACTTCGTACCAGCTACCGTCCAGTAGCCAGAACCAGGAGGAGCGGCAAGATTCAAGACCGGCTACACTAGTGTAGCTAGATGCAATCAAGAGGACAAGGTGACGTGCTACACAGTGCATGGTACGCCCTGGCACAGTGACAAGACCCACCACTATGCAGCCATACCGAAGACTTTGCTTGGTGACGCGGGCACAGTGGCCAAGTGCTGACGACAGGCTCGCACGGTGTTCACTATACCCATGACGACCCACACGACATGTACCTCGATTGGACATACCGTACCGGATACTATAGATGACCATCCGGTTGGGACCCGTCTGTGGGACCTGCCAGCCAGCATGGACAGTTAGACCGTTGCCCCTCTACCTATAAAAGGAGGGGCAAGGCTCTCGTAGAAAGGGTTGGACTCTGAGCATTTAAGAAGGTAGCTAGGAGATACAGCTCAAGGAGCGATTGTAGCCTGTATACCACTCATAGTCAGATCGGCAGGAGTAGGAGTTTTACCTCCTCACGAGGGCTCCGAACCTGGGTACTTCTTGTGTCTCGCTACACTAGCTCGTACCCAATCCCGCCTGCGGATGCCACCGAAAGCTTGCCTGCTAGTCCCCACACCTCTATCTAACCTTTTCAGGTATTGCCGTTCCCAATACAACAACAGAAAGCGTCGAATGCGCGGATATGAAGACCGTGAAGAGGTCGACATGGTCGTGGCTGGCTACACCGACAAACGCGACGACAACCGATTGAATACTGCAGCGGTGGATACTGCGACAGTAGAAAAACCACGTGAGTGTGGCAGCACCACACTCGCGATGAGGCACCTGCAACATCCATCCAGGACAAATTATCCGGACTGTGCAACATGCACTTTTACATCGACAAGCACGACGGCAAGAAAAAGTCTAGCCACCTCCTAAAGGACTAGCGCGAGTTCCTCAAGCTACACGAAGGCCTAGCCCAGATGAATCGCGACGCGATAAACTAGGGCTATGGAGCTACCCCGGGCGCTGTGGCTCATGGAGCTCCTCCACCACCGCCCGGGCCACCACCACCTATGGCTGCACCAGTCCAAAACCATGGAGGCGAGCCATACCCCGAGCCCTGGGAAACATGGGGATGATACAAAAAGGTCGCCCCTCAAATCGAGTGCAGAAGTCGATCACTCGCCAAGTCAATCTGGCGATGAACTCTCCGCCCTCCACCACTAAGTACCTCAGTGGAAGCGAGTCCTGCATCACCTTCGACAAGAGCGATCACCCGCGCCAAGTTCCTCGCCCAGGCCATTGTCCCCTGGTGCTCGAGGCGCAGATTGGGAGCTTCGAGATGAGTCGCGTGTTAATGGATGGCGGAAGCGGCATCAACCTCATGTTCACAAGTACCTTGCATGCAATGAGGATCCCTCTGACATGTCTGGAAGTTTTAGACACAATGTTCCACGACATCGTCCTAGGGAAGGGCGTGTAACCCCTGGGCAAGATCAGCCTCGACGTCATCTTTGGCACGCTACAAAACTTCCGGCGAGAGCGCATCGACTTTGAAGTTGTCGATTGGCCCCCTCAATACCACTGCATCCTCGGACATGTCACCACACTACGCCTATCTGCAGATGAAGATGCTAGGACCAAACAGCATTATCACAATCAACAGAAGTTTCGAGAGATCCTACAGCTGTGATAGGGAATTCAATAGAATTTCCCAGTCTTTCGGCATGCAAGAGGAGCTGGTGAGGTTAAAGGAGTCGACAGAAAACAGTCTGCCTCCCCCGAGCAAGCCAATCTCACCCGACCAGTCCTTCGACACATCGGTGCACACCAAGAAAGTCCAGGTCCACCCAACGGACCCGACCAAGACGAACCTCGCCGCCAACAACTTGAGTCCCGCATAGGAACTCGTGCTCGTCGAATTCCTCTGTGAGCGCTGGGAAATCTTCGCCTGGCGTCCAGTGCTCATGCCAGGAGTTCCTAGGGAATTCGCCGAGCACTCACTCAACGTGAATCCTGATGCAAGGCCAATCAAGCAAACAATACGGTGACTGTCTGAACCAAGGGCAAAAGCGGTCGGTATGGAAGTCAACAGACTCCTCGACACTAAATTTATACGCGAGATCAAGGAAAGCACCTGGGTCGCAAATCCGGTGCCCGTTCCTAACAAAGACATGGATATCTTGCAGATGTGCATGGACTTCACCTCCCTGAACAAGCATTGCCCGAAAGATCACTACCCGTTGCCATGGATCGATCAAATAATCGACTCTGCTACGGGATGCGAGTGCCTCTGCTTCCTCGATGCCTACTCAGGCTACCATCAGATTCGAATGAAGGAGGAGGACCAGGAGAAAACAACATTCATAACACCCTTCGGTGTCTTCTGCTACACAATGATGCCCTTCGGGCTGAAAAACGCAGGAGCCACATACCAGCGGTGCATGCAAGCATGCCTCAAGAGCCAGCTTGGTCGCAACATCCAAGTCTACATCGACGACATCGTCGTCAAAACCAAGGAGGAAGCCTTGTTACTCGACGATCTCTGCAAGACCTTCGATAACCTCGACCGCTACCAGATCAAGCTAAATCTAGACAAATGCGCCTTCGGCGTACCATCTAGGAAACTACTCGGGTATCTCATCTCCGCGAGAGGGATCGAGGCCAACCCGAAGAAATAAAGTCCATACTGGCCAAGGAGAAGACGAAGAACGTAAAAGGCGTCCAATCGCCCAAGGCAATGCTTCGATCCCGATTCATCAGTCGAATGGGCGAAAAGGCACTGCCCTTCTACCAACTTCTCCGCAAAGCTGACAAATTCAAGTGGACAGATGAAGCACAAGAAGCATTCGAAGACCTCAAGCGTCTACTATCCACCTCGCTAGTGTTGGTTACACCTCGTGAAAAGGAGTCGCTGTTGCTATACATCTCCGCCACTAACCAGGTGGTCAGCACTATGCTCATGGTGGAGCGCGGCGAAGAAAATAAAGTCCACGGGGTGCAACGCCCAGTCTACTACCTTAGTGAGGTGCTTACGCCAACAAAATAGCAGTACCCACATTATCAAAAGCTAGCGTACAACGTCTTCATGACAGCAAGGCGACTGCGTCACTACTTCCAAGAGCACCCAATCGTAGTGGTGAACGACGCCCCACTTGGGAACATACTTAACAATCCTGATGCCATTGGACGAGTCGCGCTCTGGGGGATAGAGCTGTCTCCACGAGACATCACATACGAGAAGCGCGACGTGATCAAGTCGCAAGTTCTGCTGGATTTCCTCGTGCACTGGATGGAAAACCAGCTCCCCGACAAGCCAGGCATGTCCTATCTATGGACAATGCACTTCGATGGGTCCAAGCGCAAGGAGGGAGCTGGCGCGGGCGTTATACTGATGTCGACACAAGGTGACAAGATGAGGTACATTCTGTGAATGCAGTTCACCACCTCCAACAATGAAGCTAAATATGAAGCCTTGCTCCACGGGATGCGTATGGCAAAATCCTACGATGCAAAGACACTCATGATCTACGGCGACTCCAAACTGGTGGTCAACCAAACAATGAACGAGTGCGATGCTCTGAGCGACAACATGATCGCTTAGCGCGACCTCTATGACGCACTCGAGGGGGACTTGGATGGCTGCGAGCTGCGGCGCGTCAGTCGTGAGAGCAACGAGGAAGCAGACATACTCGCCAACATTGGTTCCACCTGCGCCTAAGTGCCACCCGGAGTATTTCTAGAGCGAATCTACGAGCACTCCATCAAGCCAAAGGCTCCATAGCATAAAACCAGCACGACAAAGGACTCGGGGGCTATGCCACCCAACAAGCCAACGACACTCGACAACATGGAGCTAGACATAGGACTCAAAGGACCCATGGAGGTGATGATGATCGAACCATCCTGGATGCAATCATACGTCACATACTTGCTTAGCAAAAGGTTGTCAGATGACCCGAAAGATGCATGCCAAATAGCGCGACGATCCAAGGCATTCACCCTCATCAATGGCGAACTATACAAGCGCAACATTATAGGAGTCCTTCAGCGGTGCGTCTCCAATGGGGACGAAAGAGCCATCCTCTTAGACATACACGAAGGAACTTGCAGGCACCACACCGGCAGTCGCGCCCTCGTTGTCAAAGCTCTACGAGCTGGATTCTACTGGCCAACGGCAATGCGCGACGCCAAGGACATCGTCCAACATTGCAACACCTGCCAGCGATTCGCGGATAAACCGCACGCACCTGGCGCGGAACTCAGGCCAATACCTATGGCCTGGACCTTCGCACAATGGGGACTTGACATGATCTGCAGGCTCCAGAAGTATTCCCCCAGAGGATACGTCTACCTCCTCGTTGTATTCGACAAGTTCACCAAGTGGATTGAGGCCATGCCGATGATAAACCAATCAGGGGCCAGCACCGTTAAATTCTTTGAGTCCATCGTCTTCTGGTTCGGGGTGCCACACAACATCATCACGGACAATGGAACACATTCACCTCGAACGAATTCCAGGGTTTCTGCAAAAAGCTGGGGATCAACATCAGCTACGCCTCCATGGCACACCCTCAGACGAACGGTCAAGTAGAAAAGGCCAACAGCCTCGTCTGCAGCGGAATCAAGAAAAGGCTCCATCGACCACTCGAAAGAGTTGTCGGGTACTGGCTCGATGAGCTGCAATCAGTACTATGGAGCCTACACACAACTCCAGATAGCGCTATAGGCTACACTCTATTCTTCATGGTACACGGTGCCAAGGCGGTACTACCCGCAGAAGTGCGCTACAAAGCCCCACGGGTGGTAGCATTCAGTGAGACAGAATCAACTCTCGCACTCGAAGAATCAGTCGACCTCCTCGATAAGGCACGCAAGATTGCAGCGGAGAGATCCACGATCTACCAGCAGAACCTCCGCAACTACCACAGCAGAAGGCTACACCCCAGATCCTTCGTCGAAGGAGATCTGGTCCTGCGAATGAAGCAACACGGGCACCTCAAACTCGAGTCCCCTTGGGAAGGACCTTATATGGTTACCGAAGTAATCCCAGGTGGCGCCTATCGCCTTAAAGATTTAGAGAGCAGAGTCGCATACTCCAATCCATGGAACGTCGCGCAACTGTGCCGTTTCTACCCTTAGATGTTTTACTTTACAAATAACGTTGTTCAGCCAGGCTACTTAGCCATACATTGTACCTCGTGGTATTCTACGAATAAATAAAGCTAAGAGCCCCAAACTTTGTGTTTTCCTGTTTTACTTGCAATTATATCACTCGGGGACTGCGCCACCCTTTACACCTTGTTCCATGAACAACGCAGTATCCTGAGTAGCTAACGCACTACCAATCGAACCCTTGAAAACACCAACCCAGCTGCAACGCACCTGACAGGTTGGCAAGGTGCTGAGATGAATATACGTCAGGCTAACGAAAAGGAACTGCAGATTATAATACACTCGAAATATATACAAGCTAGTAAGCTCTTTACACACTAATGGGTATCAAACACGCCTGGCACAATTGTATGAATTTTACAACACTTATGCATCTATGTGTAGGGTATAAACTACACTACTGCTGCAAAAGAAGAACATTTGTTTGCTCTTCAAAGAAATCTACAATATCTTCGACTGGCCGGTCAACCGCCTGGTAGTGTGGCACCATATTCCATGTCATCCCTTCTGGTGGAGGCGATGGTCCAGTGGCAACAGCGCGACATCCACATCTAGCTGATGCAATCGAACAAGCGCGAATGCAGCCTTGGCACCTGCGACCAACTGCTGGCGCATGCACACGCAGACCGCGGTGATATCTTGAAACTTCGCCAGCAAAGCTAGAAAGCTCGAAGGCACCACGTCTAGGGGAAACATCGCCTGAAAGGTATGCCTAAGGCACGACTGCGCTTTCTTCAAGCACTGCAGCACCCGCGACGCACGATCCTGCAGCGTCACCAAGGCGACTACACGATCTTGATCCACCCAGAAGTATCCACTAGCTTGCAGCTGCTTCTGGGTCAGGTCATTCATTCGAATGGCAACGCAATCCCTCTCATCCTGCGGATGACGCGCACTAACAACTATAAGAAACAAAGTAGAGCATAAAGACAAAGCGTCGCTGCGAATGGCTAGAGAAAAAGATACTTCTCACGTGCATTGGCTTTCTCTGCCTTCGACTTCCACACATCCGTGTTACCACGCAGTCGCGCAAGTAGCGACAACTCCTCCACTTTTGAATGCGGTCACGCCATAGTTTCATCGGTGGGAGGAGAGTCAGGAGGACCACTCGAACGACCCTATTACAGCCAAAAAAGAGGCGAATAAGACCAACCATCCATCAATAAAAAGAAGGAGTGCATACAAATTCCACAAGTATCAAAAGGGGCACCCCCACAGAACACAGTTTTAGCAAAAGGAAAGCTAAGCTATTACACAACGCAACTAAGGAATGCTCTGCTTTTTGGCTTTCGACTTCGGGGGATTCCTTGAATCTGTGGCAGTCTCTGATGTCACAAACTTCCCAGTTGTAGCCCCAGACGCCGCAGCCTTTGCTGCCTTCACTCGCCGCAGCTCCGCCGAGTAATTGGCGACTGTTTCAATGAGCCGAGGCCCATATTTACTGCAATTACCGGCAAAGGGAGGGAACACTACCCGCTGGACATCCGCGGTGACCGGCATCGCCTCAGACATCTCGCTGTTGTCCAGCTCCACACCGTGGGCTTGCGCCATTGCGAGTGCCATGGTCGTGCCAACTAACCTCTGTGAATTCTTGAAGTCCATTAGGACGCCCTCTGCGAAGGACTCCACCAAGCCATGAAGATTGTCGATTAATTTGGCCTTGGGGACCATCTCCTCTCGAAGGCGGCTAAGCACGCCCTTGGCCTTTCCAAGTGTGTCTTGGAGAGAGACGTTGTGGTCCTCGACTGCGGCCACAGTGCCAACCAAGGCATCCGTGCGGGCAACAGCCTGGGCGTCAAAACTCACGCTAGAAGCATCTGCAGAATACACATATGAGTACAAATAACATGAAGGCAAAGTACATGGCAAATACAAAGCAAGATAGTGTCATACTGGAGAGCACTTTCGCGATAGAGAGGAGTTGTTATGCAAACACTTTTTCCCTTTCAGCAGTGGAAGAACGCAAATCTTCCTCGCGTTTCTGTGACTTGTCTAGAGCCTTGACTGCCTCGTCACGTTTCTTCTCCGCCGCGGCAAGTCCCTTCTCGAGGGAAGTGACGCAACGAATAAGTTCATTATGCTCACCTACAAGGGACAAAGATGGCAAAACTTGAGCTCACCAACCTTTACACAAGAAGAGCGGAGAGACAAGTATAAAGCTAACCTTCGACAGCGCGATGGCAGTTATCCAGCATAGCATGCTGTCGACCCAAGGAAACGATCTGTTCGGCGAGGCGAGCAGAATTCTTCAAGATAGGCTACACCAAAGGAAAAAGAAGTATCAACATTAATAAAAATTCGATTGCATCGACAAGAGAAGAACTCACGTGTTCCTCTAGGGACTCCGGCGATTCTTTCCAAACCGACGTCCGGGGAACAATTTGGTCCCCCAGTGCTGGGAGAACTCAAAGAATTGGCACCAGAGTGGGCCGCCACCGGAGGAGAAGGAGACTGTGCCGCCACCTCCTTGTTCTTGGAGTCTATGACCCCAGACTCCTTGAAAAATTGCAAGTCGTCGGAGGATGACGATGCCGTTTTACTGCCAAGTATCCAACACCAATTCAGAAGGGATAGATTTTGAGAAATACAAGACGAACTCGCAAGCATATAAAGACTTACCCGTCAAAATTTTTGAGGTCGAAGGAGTCTCCAGACGACTCCTTCGGCAACCTTAGTTTATTCCGCGAGGGAGAACCCATGGCGCGCACAGGCATGGCGGGGATCGGCTCCTCTACAGCAGTAGGAGGACCCTCCGGTGTCGTCGGTGATGAGGCGTCCGAGTCCTCACTGCGAGAGCGCTTGTGAGTCTCGTGTCCGCTGGACTCGGGGGCTTCCTGCTCCTCCACAATAGGGATGGTGGAGCCCGACTCGTTCTCTTCTTCCACCTCGCGTGGAATAATTCCTTCAGGCTGAGGAGGCAAGTTGGTAGCCACGTTCCAGTCCTAAAAACAGAAGAAGCATCAGTATAAAAGACACCTAATAGGAAATCGAAAATCAAGAAAACTTCAAAAAGAAATCCACCTCAGGCGGGGGATTACTGGCGCAGAATGGAGGCACAACTGAGTCACCCGGGAGATCCTCCTTGGTGGTGTACTTGGTCAGTAGTCGAAACCTCGTGTCCACTTCACTAGAATAAATGCCCTCTGCAGAGATGCGAGTGACATCACCAGTACCAATCCAGCGATGATACATAGGATGCACCCTAGCCTGCAGAGGCTGCACCCGGTGACGCATCCAAGTGCGAATAAGATCAGCGCCACCTACTTCTTTGCCTATGTGACGTTTGAGGTCACAGACACGTTGATACAAGGTCTCTATTTCCTCGACTTCGTCGGGCATCACGGTGTTCTTCGACGACCTCCTCCTCTTGCAGGGCGCCACCGGATCAAACGGTGCGAGTCCGTAGTGCTCTCCATCGGCCTTCTGGTCGCAGATGTAGAACCACTTCTCCCCCATCCTTGGACGGATGCAGTGAGATTGATGGAGAAATAAGTAACGTTGGAGTCGACGTGAATCCCACAGCCTCCTATATCGTAGACTACTGAACCCGAAGCCGACTGGTGTTTGAGCTTAAAGAGTTTTTTGAAGAGGTCGAAGTGTGGCTCGATTCCGAACCAGCACTCGCAAAGAGTAATGAAGCAGGAGATGTGGAGGATAGAGTTTGGGGTCAGCTGGTGCAGCTGGAGCCCATAAAAACAAAGCAACCCCCTTACAAAAGAGTGAAGGGGGGAGAAAGACCGTGAATGATGAAAGCAAGAAACATCAAATCGAAACCCCGCAGGAGGACTGGAGATTACCTCATCACCGGGAACACGGGAGTCATCCTCCGCGGTAGAGATTGCTCCATCCTGGCACTGGGTGAAAAGCTCTGAGGGCTTGATGATGGATGGGCGCCACGACCCATTGGTGACGTGGGTCCCCGTGCCCTTCTTCTTCCTAGTTGCGGCAGCAGCACTGCTTCCTGTGGTGGCAGCGCCCTTCTTCTTGGCTGCAGCAATGGCCGCCGCAGATCCAGCGGCAGAGCTTCCCTTCTTTTCCCCATTTGGCGCTTGCGATGGGAGCGCAGGAAGTAGCTCGGGAACGTGCGGAGCTGGTCCAGTGCCGCAAGGAGGACGAGAGCAATGGAACAGCAAGAGCGACAATGGCGGAAGTGCACAAGCTAGAAGAAGATGTGGGGAAATTACCGCACGGTGAACCTCTACTTAACCTCATAACAGATGCCATCCAATGGCCAGGAGAACACCAAACTGACGCATGGACCAAATCGATGTCGACGTGTGGCAAGGGTAAACCACGAACCATCGGCCCACTCCCTCCATTACGCGTGAGAATCGAGGAGACACAGTTAAAACAGAAGATTACGCACGCCTGATCAAGTCCAAGTCAGAAAATAGGACCCACTACTCGTCACATCCCGTCAAAATCGCTCACGCGGGCAACTGAGGTCATCTCATCGTCAGCACTGATGTAATTAACTCTAGTAGGAGCACATTTTGACTACTCTAGTCCTTACTTGAGTCTTCGACTCGACCAAGCACTCGGGGGCTACTCCTAACAGGAGCGATGGCCGCACACCCGAGGAACTTTGTACGACATCCAAGCATTATGAGAACATATTTCCTTGCAAAAACCCTTCACTCGAATTAATGATTCGACTTTGGACTCCTAGTTACTCCCATAGGGAGCGCTGAAAGCACATTCGACTGAAACAAGCAAAATACAATAGCAGTCGCAAAGTACTTATAGTCCCCACTCAAGTCTACGACTCGAATAGGCATCGGGGGCTACTCCCATAGGGAGCGCTGGCCACGCACCCTATTATTTTTTCTAATAACATTGCACTATGTGTTGATTACATCCACACTCGCATAATCTAGCGACTCCGCCTCATACTTTCCGTACAAAGAGACTACGTCTCCTGGGTCACCTGAATCATCTCCGCGATGATAAAAATTCGGATGCCACGCTTGTAGCCTGAAGATAAGACCAGGGTAAGGCCTGGCAACGCACCTGCTGTGCTCAACCAGAAACAATCCATGCCTATAGGTATGATGAATAAGCCTTGACGGACGTGTCGAGTGCTCGCATTTATACACCGGGATTCGACTCTATAAGACCTCTGTGGCTTGAGTCGAATTATGCCAGTACTTTTCCAAAATCGAGTCTGGGGACTCGAGTTTGAGTAGATTGCGTTTTCCCCCTAAGGCAGTTAACTAATCCCGATACATCGGATAAATCAGGCACGTATATCAACAATCCCTATGATATAAGTCAGAGCACTCGAAAATATGCTCGGCTATGCACTCGAAAATACGATTCAACCAGACACTCAGGGGCAACTGACGTGGGCATAACTTACAGGTACTCGAGCTTGGTATATAAGGTCCAGTCTGGTAGAAGCCCACGGCGTTACCAGGGCCCAATCAAAGATTCGGGTGACCGAAGGAGACTCCGACTGCTTGCGGCACATGGCAAGCTCAAAGATAGAAAGTTTAAAAGGAAAAACCCTAACTTGTAACTGACTCGACCTGCTACCCGAGACCTAGCCTATCTATATAAAGGCTAGGAGGGGGCAGCGAGGAGGACGATCACAACCCAAGTTTTCCACAACCTCGCCAGATTGCATCTGCGCACCCCCTATAACTTTCGACTCCCTCGATAATTCCAAGAGCAGACAAGCAGGAGTAGGGTCCTCTACGAGGCCTGAACCTAGGTAAACCTTGTGTCCCTATGTGCTTGTTTGCTAGCTGATTGATGCTTCCAGCGCTCCCTCCTACTCCAAAACCCAAGTTCATAACAATGGGCATTGATGAGGTTAACTCTCGTCACCCACACTTATAGAGTTTACAATAAGCTCTCCAGAACTGTTGTAGAATCTTGTAGTGTGGTGTTCAAAGAAAATGATGGCTCCCGTGCGGGGCAAGTTGATATTTTTGATGCAGATGTTGAAATACCTCAAGATGCCATAAGAAGAATGGGCATGGGATTTTTCCACCCCATTGAGGAACCCCTTGTGGCGGATGGGGAAGGACAATGCTCTACTCAAGTAGAGCCCTCGCCAACACAAGCTCAACATGCCCCACTCACTAGAAAAACCACTACACCATCACCTCCACCTGCTGAAGATCTTCCACCATCTGCTCCAGGAAGCTCCAGGCCGGATTATCCCGTGGACACCGGATTATCCGACCAGTCTACCTCGAATGCTAGGACCGAATAGGTCGACAAATAAATTGATGCAACTCCCAGGCTGGATTTTCTGGGTGACGCCGGATTATCCGGCCCTTCTCCAACTCGGGCCAGAAGCATCCAAGACAGCCAAGAAGGACCAAGTACTCCCAGGCCAGATTATCTGGCCACTCCCTCGGCCAGAATATCTGTCACTGAAACTTCAGAACAGCAGCAGCCTCCTATTATGGCTGTTGATCAACATAATGGCAAGGTTCATCATCTCCAATTCTTGCTGATCAAGCTATAGATCAAGGCCAAGCAAGTAGTTCCAACGAAGACTCAAATGATGAAGAAATTCCTCCAAGAAACAACAAGTTGATTGAACTTTGCCACAAAGCTCGTGCAGAAAGGAATCTTGAATTGAGAGGTCACACTCTTGATAAAGTTGTAGGTGATCTTAGACGGAGGGTGTCCACAAGAAGGGAGCTAGCAAGCTTCGGTGAGCATCAAGCTCACATATCCATGGTGGAACCCAAGAAAGTGTTTGAAGCTCTTGAAGATCCGGACTAGGTTGCTGCTATGCATGAAGATTTAAATAATTTCAAGCGCAACAAGGTCTAGAAATTAGTAGAGAATCCCAAGGATTGCCACAATGTTATCGGCACAAAGTAGATTTTCAAGAATAAGCAAGATGAGAATGGAATTGTTGTAAGGAACACGGCAAGACTTGTGGCACAAGGCTATTCCCAAGTTGAAGGCATCGACTTCAGTGAGACTTATGCTCCAGTGGCTCGTCTTGAGTCCATCCGTATCCTTCTTGCTTATGCAGCTCATAATAATTTTAAATTATAGCAAATGGTCGTTAAGAGTGCTTTTCTTAATGGTCCTCTACATGAGTTGGTATATGTAAAGCAACCCCCGGGATTTGAGGATCCCAACTTCCCGAACCATGTCTACAAACTCGATAAGGCACTCTATGGCCTTAAACAAGCCCCACGTGCGTGGTATGAGCACCTTAAAGAGCTTTTGCTAGACCGTGGTTCGAAGTTGGGCAAATCGATCCCACTCTTTTTACTAAGAAGGTTAAGGGGGAGCTCTTCGTATGCCAACTATATGTAGACGGCATTATCTTTGGCTCTACTAATAAAGCTTTTAATGATGAATTTTCAAAGCTTATGACTGACAGGTTTGAGATGTCTATGATGGGGGGATTACAGTTCATTCTAGGATTTGAGATCAAACAACTTAGAGAAGGAACCTTCATAAATCAAGAAAAATACATCCAAGACATGCTCAAGAGGTTCAAGATGATGGATCTTTATGGCGTCGCCACATCGATGCAAACTAAATGCCATCTTGAACCTAATCCCAATGGTAAAGATGTGGACAAAAAGGTATACCGGTCCATGATAGTCTCTCTTCTTTACCTTTGCGCATCTAGATCCGATATTGTGTTGAGTGTACGTGTGTGTGCAAGGTATCAACTAGCTCCTAAAGAAAGCCACTTAGTGGCGGTCAAGAGAATCTTCCGATATTTGGTTCATTCCCCTAATTTTGGTTTATGGTATCCCAAGGGCTCCAATTTCTCTCTATGTGGTTATACTGATTTAGATTGGGCTACTGACAAGGATGATAGGAAATCAACTTCTAGAGCTTGTCAATTCTTGGGAAGGTCTTTGGTATGTTGGTATTCTAAGAAACAGAATTGTATATCTCTCTCCACCGCCGAGGCTGAATATGTGGCTGCTGCAAGTGCATGACCTCAATTATTATGGATGAGACAAACTTTAAAGGAATACGGTGTCAATTGTGACAAAGTGCCTCTTTTATGTGATAATGAAAGTGCAATCAAAATTGCATACAATCTAGTGCAACATACAAGGACAAAGCATATTGAGATTCGGAATCACTTTATTCGGGACCATGTTGCTCGTGGTGATATTGATTTATCTTTTGTGAGCACGAAGAACCAACTTGCTGATATTTTCACGAAGCTTCTTGATGAAGCAAGATTTTGTTATTTGAGGAATGAGCTAAATATAATTGATTCAAGGAGTTTGTCTTGATTACCCATGCACACACTCTTATATCTCCTCCTTATTTGGTTTAGGTGTGGGCATGGATATAGGGGGAGTGTGGTCCTAATTGATTGGGCTAACCCTCCCCCATAATGCTGAAAGTAAGTAAAATCATTTCTCTTAATATCATTTCATGATATGTGAGCTTATTGATGAGTATTGGTCATGAACGCAAGATATATCTTCGTGGTGTCATACCATGCACTCCAGCATGGTGGCCTAGGCCACCACCCTCTTCCGTAAGAAGAGTTGGTTCTATGTGGATCTTCTTGGTTTTTCTTGCTTATCTTGTGTTCTTATGGAAACCACACTCAATTTTGGCTTTTATTTGATTTGTTTCTTGCAATCATGGGTGTGTAGTACCATCTCAGGTTGGTTGTCTAAACCCAAGCCTTCTTATATCCCCAAGTCATCTTTTCTTGCACACAAGTACGTTGTGTATCTTGTGGGGGTTTTGTTTGGTGGTACGTGGGCCTAAATCTGTATACAATAGAATTTCAGAAATCAGGCCGGATTATCCGCCCCAAGTGGGGGCCGGACAATCTGGCCCTGGCGGCTTCTGTCCTTTAAGGGTTGGACGTCGGGGGGAAGAGCTCAAACAGAGCAGTTCTTCTCCCCTAACCCCCTCTCTCTCCCAAGCCGCCGCCCATCGCCCCAACCTTCCCTGGAGATGTTCCGGCCACCGGATTCTCTGGGCCTCCCCCGGATATTCTTCCCCACGCATTTGGGTACCTCCTCTTCTGTTTTCTTCCTTCAATGAGTGAGGGTAACTCCTCCTCTCCCATCTTTTGTGTAGATGTGTTACTTGTTGGTGGAACATGGACTAGGAGTCTCCTTGTGGTTCTTGTTTCGCTTAGAAATCATAGTCTTGTGATTCCTGTGCCCGATCTACATTGGTGCAATCAATCTAGATCGATTCTAAAAAAATCACCGGGGCCATATTATCAGCCCCTAGCATGGCTGGATTATCCGGCCTGGCAGACTCAACTCTGATTCGGAATTCCTTAGATTTTTGCATCATGTATTTTTGGCTATGGATTGTTTGTCTACTATTTCTACTTTCCTCCTGGACTTGTGTGTGTGCTTATCCCCGTGTTATCCATCTTATTTGTTTCACAGGTGGTTCTAGTGTTCCCAAAACCTACAAGCATCGTCCCCGTGGTCTCTACCTTAGGGACGACGGTGAAGGTGGTCTCATGGATGAGGTTGAATTGAGGAGGAGGAAAAGAGAGGCTAACCGTATGGCTGAACAAGCAAGGAAAGAAAAGGGAAGGAAGGGTGTGTCCAAGAGAAAGGGGAAGGCACCAAAGGTTGACTATAAGAAAATGGATCCCGTCACTTACTCTTAGATTCTTCATCGTGATCTGTTTGTGGACACTAAGCGAGATACACAGCTTGGTGACTCCCGCTTTTGGTGTGCTGACCAAAAGTCCATCTATGAAGATGTTTATTTGTCTCTGAAGATTCGCCCTATGCATCTCATGAATATTGTTGAGGCTATGGAGAAGCCTCAACTTGCTGATGATATGGATGTGACTGAGCAAATGGGGCTGCACACTCTTATGGCCCTTCAGTATTCCTATGACTCCAAGGTGGTGAAGCAATTCTGTTGGGTCCCTAGCATAGAAAACAAAAAAATTCCTACGGTGTGAACTACACGCCAAGATCTATCTACTAGGTACAAAGCAACGGGTGGACATACATCCAACGAGAACTTACCCTCGTAGACAACGAGCTTTGTTAACGAGTAGGAACTCGTGGTTGATGTAGTCGTACACTTTCCGATCTCAAGATCGTGATGAAGTCCAGCAGGTCCGGCTCCAGCACGTCCATCAGATCCAGCTCCAGCACCACCAAGTCCAGCACCGCAAAGCAGCGGTGCATCCGTGATCGCACACACGTCCGGTACCCCGACAACCTCCGTCCCTCGCTCTAGCAAAGCAGCAGAAGCAACAACTCCTTTCTAGATAAAGCCACCGGGAACATGTATCTCGCTAATCCGAGACCATGGGGGAATAATACTAGAGGGGGAGAGAGATCCTTCACAAGGAGGTGTGAGTGAGAAGTGAGGAGGGGGTGGCCTTTTATAGGAGGAGGGGGGTGCCCCTCCTTTATGGCCGGTGCACGGAGGACATGACCCTTCACCTCCTCCATTCATGTGGTGGTAACTCCCTCCACATAAATTTGCCCCTTCACATTCTCTTTTAAAGTCTCCACTTTAAATGCATCAAATTTCTCCAAATTTAATGCTCACTCATTTAATAAAACTCTTTTATTAATTTTATTCAGAATTTTGTTAATTACTTTAATTAACAAACATTCACATAAAACCCCCTGCAACATTTCAATATTACATGCAGAACCAATTTCAGCAATTTCACCTGAAACAGTTTCGGTGTCTATTGAAATAATTCCAGCGCTTTCTTAAATCTTTATCTGAAACATATTTGCTCCAAATGGTATCGGTATCCCTTAAGTGTGTCACCCTACGGTTCGCGAATAATGCAGACATGATCGAGACCCCTCTCCGATCAATAATCAGCGGTGGGACCTGGAGATCCATACTGACTCCTACACATTCAACGATGACTTCTGTGATCGTGAGAACCTTTAACGCTAGTAACTAAATCCCTTTGTCCCGGGATATATTACATGTCCGATATTCGATCATCGGT